>JAZHRO010000024.1:117622500-118872500 GCA_037157565.1 Thalassia testudinum
TGGCTGTGCATGCTTGCGCATGGCTTGGCAGGGAGAGGTGCATGCGGCTGCAGGGTTGGCAGGGAGAGGAGGAGCAGGACATGGCGCGGAGGAGAAGAAGTTGCCATGCAGACGCAGGAAGAAAATCAAACAGAAATAAAAAATGAAGATGGAATTTTTGCAAGGCAGCTCCTAAGGAAAACATTAATTGCGAGGCCAATTTATTCACTCTCCTCCCCTCTCCATTAAATGCATGCATGTGTCTATAATCACAAATGCGACTACGTCTACCTAATATACACTGATAATGCTAGGAAATAGCACAAGACGGCACAATTGCAGGTGTATTTTTGTGGTGCAATCATACCCCCATGCCTATCTTTTGCTAGTCCCTAGCAAAACAGTATTTAGAAATGATCTTTGAGCTAAAGATTTTCTTCTGAGGTGACATAGGTGTGTTTATTGTTGGATATTGTGAGAACCAATTGCAAAGAAGACTACCAGTACTTTAAGTCTTATATGACATAGATTATCTCTCGACTAACTAGGATTCTTGATATTTAAACCTTAAGTACGATTTCCAGGGTCCGAGAGGTTTTTGCTGTACTCGAGAGCTCAAGAGATTATGGCTTGTGCTTAGCGAAGGATCAAGAATGACCATATGAACATTAAGACTCAAGCCCAGGGTTTCACGAATCTTTAAGAATAGGTTGGTCCCAGTTTCAGCTCGTGTTTTCGGATTGACCCTTAAGAAGATGACGGAAAACTCAACTCCCATTTTTTGACATTTATGGCTCATAGGAAAACAGGGTATTTGCGACATGCCCCTGAAGAACTTTTTTAGGGTAGAGACTTTACAGACCTCTGCGAGATATACTGACTTATTTACATTTTTTTTTTTGAAACACGTGTTAGTATATCTCTTACAACATTATTTGGAAGAGCACACTTTTCTTTTTGGTGGGAGAGTTCTTTCTTGGTGGAAAGAGTCGCTCCTAAACACAAGACTAAAGCCTGGGATAAAAAGTCTACCTGCGCGCACAGGTAAGGACTCCACCTTCCCTAATGAACACTAGGGTTGGATCTTATGTTCACCTGATCTTTCTTGATATGTGTAGTGTGAACCAAGTTTACTTAAGCTATCGAGTAGAAGCAAACCAACAGATCCTATACTGGTGTCTTAGGTACAAGAATACGTCCTTAGTTAGGAGAGATTCCGATCTATCTTGTCAATGCTCAAGTGAATTAAGCCGAGCCTGAGCGAATCAAGCTTCTGTGGCCTGGAAAGTCTTCAAAACAGAGGTTGAATATCCATAAACACTTATTGTATTTTTATTTCAGCCTTTAGATCATTACTAAACACCATTTTCATTATATATATATATATATAAATTGCATGATACCATAAAATACTCGGACCCTAAGGATGCCTATCCAACCCCCCATGCCAAACGATGCTATGTCCTTATATGCATGCAGGGTAGGGTAGAGGAAGGACGAAAGATCGGGTAACGAGAGCTGAGGTGCAGGGTATACAGTAGGGTGGTAGGGTGGGTGGTGAAGTGAAAAGTGAAGTGATTGTGACAGCGAAGTGAAAAGTATGGTGGATGGTGAGTGTTGTTGGGGTGCCTCCCAATGAGCGCTGGATTTAACGTCCCCAGCTGGACTCAGAATGAGGCAAAGAATTAGTTACCCTCCAGCAGGGCAACGGTTTCTCCAACGAGGGCAGGTTCATGAGTCAGGGTTTCAAACGCTGCCAGTTGACCGTAAATTTATGCCCATATTTGGGATCTTCAATCTCAACGGCCCTGTTGGGAAATGGTCTCGAGACTAGGAAAGGACCAGTCCATTTGGACTTCAGTTTCCCAGGAAAGAATTTGAGTTGGGCATTATAGAGCCAAACTTGCTGAGATGGCTCAAATTCTTTTCATTGAATACGGCTATCGTGAAAAGCCTTAGTGCGTTGTTTTAAAGTTAAAGTAGAATCATAGGCTTCACGACGGAGCTCTTCCAGCTCCTGTAGTTGGAGTTTCCTTTCTCAACCACACAGGTCTGGGTCGAGGTTACATTGGCGAACCACCCAATAAGCGCAGTGCTCCAACTCCACGGGCAAATGACAAGGCTTCCCGTAAACGATTCTATACGGAGACATACCAAGGGGAGCCTTGAAGGTGGTCCGATATGCCCAAAGTGCGTCAATCAGCTTGTCAGACCAATCCTTACGGTCAGGCCGAACCATTTTCTGGAGAATCTGCTTGATTTGTCCGTTCGACACCTCTGCCTGTCCGTTCGTCTGAGGATGATACAGGGATGCGATATGATGGTGGACTCCATATTTCCTCAGAAGTGCCCGAAAAGAAGCATGGGTAAAGTGGCTTCCTCCATCCGAGATAATGGCTCGAGGGATCCCAAAGCGCGCAAAGATGTGGTCTTTGACAAAGCGAGTGGATATAATATGGTCAGCACGGTGAGCGGGAATAGCCTCGATCCATTTCAAAACGTAGTCAACGGCCACGAGAATGAATTTGAAGCCGTTGAAAGGAGGAAAGGGACCCATGAGATCAATTCCCCAAATGCGGAAGATTTCTGCAGCTAGGATGGGTTGTAAGGGCATCATGTCACTACGTGACATTGACCATAACGACTGGCATTTAGAGCAATGCTTGGCATAATTGTGTGCATCCTGGTGAAGGGAGGGCCAAAAGAAAGTACACTGCAATACCTTGGCTGCAGTTTTCCTCCCAGAGAAATGGCCTCCGTAGGCCTGATCGTGGCAGAAGGATAGCACACTGGGGAATTCGCTGTCAGGAACACAACGACGGATGATTTGATCAGCACCTATGCGAAAAAGAAGTGGATTATCCTCGAAATAATACTTTGCTTCTACCATGAGACTCTCACGCTGGTTTTTAAGCCAGCCACGTGGAAGGGATCCAGAAGAAAGGTAATTGGCAATGACGGCATACCACAGTCCAGTTGCCACATTTATTGCCAATAGGTGCTCATCAGGAAAAATTTCATTAATGGATAGAGTAAGTCCAATATGGTCAGGGTCAAGTCCGGAAAGGTGATCAGCCACAACATTTTGGGCTCCAGGCTTATCGCGGATCTCAATGTCAAATTCTTGGAGTAGAAGGATCCAACGAATCAGTCTAGACTTGGCATCCTTCTTATGCATGACATGGCGAATGGCTGCGCGATCAGTGAAAACAATAATGTGTGATCCCAGAAGGTAAGAGTGGAATTTCTCCAGCCCAAAGATGACCGTCAGTAGTTCTCTTTCGGTGGTAGTATAGTTATGCTGGGCCTCGTCCAACGTCTTACTGGCGTAGTACACCACGAAGGGGTGTCTATCGCATCTTTGTCCCAGGATGGCTCCGACTGCAAGGTCGGAAGCATCACACATGAGTTCAAAGTCGAGGGACCAATCAGGTGGCTGGAGAACAGGGGCCTTGGTGACAGCATTACGCAGCTGAGTGAATGCTTGTATGCAGTCAGGGCCCATATTGAAGGGTATGTCAGTCGATAGGAGATGAGTTAAAGGTCGAGAAATTTTGGAGAAGTCTTTGATGAATCTCCTATAGAAACCAATGTGTCCTAGGTAGGAGCAGATTTGTTTGACAGAACCAGGCACAGGTAAATCAGCAATGACATCGAGCTTAGCTCTGTCAACCTCGATACCGCTATTAGAGATGATATGTCCGAGAACAATTCCCTCATGCACCATAAAATGACTTTTTTCTCAGGAAAGCATGAGGTTTACATCAATACATCTCCTAAGGATACGAGTCAGGTTGGCAAGACATTCATCGGAAAATGGTCCAAAGACCGAGAAGTCATCCATGAAGACCTCGAGAAAGTCACCCACCATGTCATGAAATATCGCCAGCATACATCTCTAGAAAGTTGCTGGCATGTTACAAAGTCCGAACGGCATCCATCTAAATGCAAAGGTGCCGAAGGGGTAGGTAAAAGTGGTTTTCTCTTGGTCCTAGGGGTCAATTGCCACCAGGTTATATCTTGAGAATCCATCCAAGAAATAGAAAAATTTATTTCCTGCTAACTGCTCCAGGATTTGGCCAATGAATGGTAGCGGAAAATGATTTTTCTTAGTTGCAACATTGAGTTTCCTATAATCCACACAGACTCTCCAAGATGTAGGAGTGCGTGTAGGGATGGATTCGCCCCTATCATTGACACGGATGGTGAGTCCTGCCTTCTTGGGTGCAACGTGAATCAGACTCACCCAGGGGCTATCGCTGATCGAGTAGATTATAACCGCATCCAGCCACTTAATGACTTCATTCTTAACGACCTCCCGCATGTTAGGGTTAAGACGTCACTACATCTCACAGGAAGGTCGAGCCTCCTCCTCCGTATATATACGGTGAGTGCAGTACGAGGGGCTAATGCCAGATAAGTCTGATAAAGACCATCCAATGGCTGCCTTGTGTTCTATGAGGACCTCAGTTAGTTTGCACTCTTGCTCCCTAGTCAATTTTGAACTGATGATTACAGGGAGTATTTCATTCGGTCCCAGGAAAACATACTTAAGTGTATTAAGCAGCTCTTTCAGCTCAGGAGTGGATGGTGAAAGGTCTGGCATTTCTTGGGACTAGAGTGTCCCAGGCAAATTAGAAAACAAGTCAGGGAGAAGAAGTTGGCCCTCAGATTGGCCAAGAAGAGGGGATTCTTGGATAGATGGATCCAAAAAGGAATAGCCCCAGTGAGAAGTATATGGGCTCAAGGTCCTAATGTGGATTTGCAAATCCGCCTGATTTGGCGGGAAAGAAAGGGCAATCCGGTCTTCAAGAGTGTAGACCGGCAGTGAGTAGCCCGGATATGACTCAGGCCATGAGGTATGGGAAGCGGAGAAAAACTCGTCAGAAGTCTAGTCAGGAGAAGGTACAGGACAAGGGAGGGATGGGGGAACGTCACAATATGCGTTGATCAGGCAGTCGTCAGTGTTTACAGGTAATCCGCAGCAGTCCGAATAGGTCCCAAATAGTCCGATACACACGTTGACGGCCATGTCCTTGTCAAACGTGTCATCCTTGATACAATCGCAATCAAAGTTCTTGGTTGTCTTGAAGATGTTAAGCTTGAGCTTTTCAGATCCAACGGCAATCTCAATACAGCCCGACTCGCAGTCGATATGGGAGTGGGCTATGGCGAAGAAGGGTCAACCAAGGATGATCGGACAATCAGAAAGTGAGCTAGGAACTTCCATATCCAAAACAAGAAAGTGAACAGGAAAACAAAGACTGTTGCCCCTAACCACCACGTCCTCCACCACACCCTTCGAAATTTTTACAGAGCGATCTGCCAACTGTAACATGACAGGGGTGGGTTTCAGATTTCCCAAGGAAAATTTTTCGAGCATGTGGTTGGTATGAGATTAATGGAAGATCCTAAATCAAGCAGGGCATGGTTAAAATTGCAGCCTTGGATGCTACAGGAAATAAGCGATGTGCTCGGATCTTTCTGCTTCGGTGGTAGATTTGACAATATAGCATAACTCGCATGAGGCAAGAGAACCATCGGATTTTTAGTTTTCTTTGACTGTCGCCTGGGTGTTGTGTAGTCTTTGAAAAATCGGGCGACAGTAGGTATGTGGTCGATAGCCTCGAGCAAGGGTACCTTGATTTCTACATCGCTGAACAAATTACGCAGGTTATCAAAGGCCTGCGTGTCTTTCTTCTTGCCTTTTGGCTCCCTTAGTAGAGCCTCAGGGAGTGGGATTGATTCTGGTGCCAATTTGGGTGTATCGTCCTCTCAAAAATGCGATGCGCATCCCGAATGAGAGGGCGATGAAAAAGAAGATGGGCCAGGATCAGGTCGAGGTAGATCGACAGTCTGCTTATCGCTCCTCGTAGTGATAGCATTGGACGATGCGGGTCCAGTGGGATCATACGGCGGAGGAGGGTTCGCAATAGGGACATAAGAGTGCGGTGCAGTAGTGGAATTAGCTTGAAATCCCGGTGGAATGCTCAGAGCCTGCAGAATCTGATTAACCTGCCCCTTAGATGGTCGTACCTGTGGTTGAGGACCACGGGGTACGAAATTTCGTGGGTTTAGAACAGGTTGGGTGGGAAGAGTGCCTTGAGATCGAGCCGCCACGCATAGTTGATTGATCTTAGCATTATACTGTGCCAATTGGTGCTGAAGAGAGGTCATGTTCTCTTCATGGCGCTTTGACATTTCCGTCATCATTCGCATCAATTTGTCAAGAGGACTTGATGCGTGTTCGGTTTGTGGTACGCAAGGGCCTGATGGTGGATTTGCCATAGGATTAGACTGGGCTCTTGGGATGACGGGTGCGGACGGTCGCACTGGTCCACCCGCGGGGTTTTGGTGCTGCGGGTTGTTGGACCATGCGAAGTTCGGATGATTTCGCCACCCTAGGTTATAAGTGGCAGAGAACGGGTTGTTCCCCAAGGCGCAAGTGTCTTCTATGCTAGAAGACGTGTTCGCATGTAAATATGTGTCCGAGCACACAGAGGCTTGGTGCTCCGTGTCGAAATACTGGCTCGCAGAATCCAGTTCCACATGACTTACCGAGTCACTCAATGCGACACTCAGTAAGGAAGGTCTTACGGGGTTTCTCGGGATAGGCCTGGTGTTGGAAGAATTTGGATTGTGACGAAGTGGTGAAGAGGTGATGTTTGCCATAGAACGGGCGAGGTTGGCCAGAAGCTCGTCTAGCTTCTTGTGCATAACTGAGACTTCATCGAATTTTTGTGTGATAAGGCTGAGATCAGTGGAAGAATGGGAGGGTCCCGTGGACATTTTGGGGCAGGCTAGTATGATTAAAGCTACAGTGGAGGCATTGTTCATTGAGTTTTCGCTCATATTTTCAAATAATTCGAATGCTCCATTCTCGTCTTTATTCATAAAATTCCCTCCGTAGGAAGCATTTGCAATCTGCTTCAAAGTCTCATTTAGCCCATAGTAGAAAATCTGGGCTATATGCCACTTAGGCAGACCGTGGTGCGGACACTTCCTGGGGAGGTCATTATACCTCTCCCATGCCTCATGAAATTGTTTGCCGTTTTGTTGCGTAAATGAAGTGATGGCACGGCAAAGTGCATTGGTTCACCCAATTGGGAAGAACTTCTTGAGAAACGTTGTTCGCATCTCTTCCCAAGAGTGGATGGTTCTCCCAAGGGTGTGTAACCACTACGATGCTTTATCCCGCAATGAAAATGGGAACATTTTCATGAGGACTATAGGCAACCCAATATTTCTTGGTTTAACAGTTTCAGCTAATCGGGTTAGGTCTTCCAAGTGGAGAAAAGGATCTTCACTTGCAAGTCCATGGAAGTGAAAATTTATTAGGGCAATTATGTTTGGTTTCAATTCAAAGTCGTCCCCGCCCATGGGGACCCAAATTTGTCCTATGGTCTCTGTAGCAGCGGGATTCTGATAGGAGCTAAGAGACCTAGGCTCCTCCCATTCGAGAGGGTTCTGCATTTCCTCCAATGTTTCCCGAATAGCTTCAATTTTCTCATTATACATCTCCATTTGGGCTTGGAGGCGGGTTATAGGATCTAAGGCTCCACCACCTGGTGGGTTCTATGGGCGGTTTCCTCCCTCGGGATTTGGGGGTGGTTGTGCAGCCATGTTTGTGGAGGAGGAGGACGATTCGGCTTCTTTTCTAGATTTATCAGGCAATTCACACAGTTCAGGGTTTTCTGACCTCCTCCCAAACATGCACTACAGCAGGAAGAATTGGGGGGATAAGAAGGGAAAAGAGATGAGAGAAATGATGCCGCAAAGGTACACTTGATGACAAATTAATTCAATCCAATTCCTAACCTCTACAGTGTGCCCTTTGGCCTAAAGATCTAAGTTACCTACTATCACGAACTACGGAACCGAATGCGAGTACCGCGGACCCACCGGGCCAAATTGAAAGGCCATTTACCCCAGTCTTAGACACCCGATAACACGCGGGAACCCTCACCAGCACGTAGACGCTATACGCAGGTAGTTAGACCACCAATCCTTAATAAGGGTCAAGTTACTACCAATTTTCGTTAGAGGCTTAGGATAAAGTGCTTTTGGAATGTGAAGGGCATTGTTTACGGGTAATGCCCAAGTGATTGATTTTTCAAGTGTGTAAAACAAGCATGCAATGGGGAAATCTTCCCATATTGAAGTTTTAATTGGTGAATGGTTTTTAGAATTCAACCTTAAGTAGTATGGATTTTAAGATTTCGCTGAAATACCAATTCAACCAATCTCTGGGTTTTTGAGAGAATATAGGTTTTCTTCTAAGCCCAACAAACCCTTCTTCAATATCAATTGGTTAATGCATGCTATAATGCAATGGGCTACCCTGAATGGAGATTTCTATGAGTGGATGCATGAATCAATTTTAGATTTATGTGAAAGGGAGTTAAAGCGCTTCAATTCAAGTGCTCCCAATCACCAAAAAAGATTTCCACACAAGGCTCAACCAAAAGATAAGGAAAATCAAATTGTTGGGGTTGAAGTATTCGGGATCGAATCTTAGGCAAGTTGAAAAGTCATGGTGGGGTTGGAATCAACTCAATTCCAAGTCTCCCCACCAAAAAAAAGGTGATCCTGAATTGCAGGTAAATGAGGCAAAGAGGGGTGGCAATCAATCTTTTTATTTCCCTCAAAGAATATTTCACACGGCGAAAAATTCAAGAATCAAGATTCTTCGATTTTCGCTATGCGAAGTTTTGTGGGAAATCTCGGGGTGGTGGGAGTAAGGGCAAATAATCAAACAAGTGAATTTTAATCCACTTGCCCCAAGAGATCCAAGAAGTTTTTCTAGTTTTTGGTTTTTTTTTTATTATTAAGGTGACAAGTTAACCTAAGTTGCTAAGAAAAGAAGACCTACTTGTTCGGCAACGTGTGTGAAGCTCCAATGCGGTGTCGGCGTCTTCACGCTCTCGTTCCTGCCTTGTACCTGCTCATGTCTTCGACTTCATCTGCCTGCCTTCTCCTTGCAATAGGTTCACCTGCACACCAAAAACAGAGACACCTGTGAAGAGAGAAGAGAACAAATGAAAGGAATGGAATAGAAACTTACTTGAAGGCACACGTTCCCCGGCAACGGCGCCAGAAAAGGTATGGTGTCGGACCCGGTTAGGTTGTTAATATGGTGATTTTATCGTTGAAGTGTGTATGGTGGTTAACCTAATTTGGACCTAACCATCTCTTTACAAAAATATTTTTAACCTGGCCTACTTGATTTTATCCTGGTCACTTTTAGGCCCAGGGTCGAACTCAGGGAAGTGGGGTTACAAGTCAAGTTTCTACACCTCTCCTACAATGAATCTCTTCCATTCGTTTATTGTGTTTTTGGTGTTTTTTTCTATTTAGATTTTTTTCTGATAATCTTGGTCCTTGAGGTACACCCTCAAAATTAGGTTCTTAGCCTTGAGCCAAATCAGGGTTCCAAAATGGATCTTGCTATAAGACGGAGTACCTACAAGTCAAGGATTATCTTTTCTCTTTTATATATTTTTTTATCTTTTTATTGGCAGGAAAGAGAAATAGAAGTAAAGTAACTATAGTATAGATATATATGTATATACTATATATGTATAAAGGGGTGGGGGTGGAGGCGGAGATGGAGTGTAGCATGGTGTCAAGTCAGTCATCATCTAGAAAGACGCAACCGACAGGGCGAGGTGCTGCGTGGAGTGTAAGGTGGATGGATGGAAGATGAGTGTAACCATGCTTTTTGTATGCGTGTATCGGGGAATATCAGCAACTGGTGCAGATATTCCCGCGATACCACGTATGGTAAGTAACGTGAAAATATATATATATGTGTGTATATATGTAAATATATCTATATGTATATATGATTATAAATATATACGTATATATATACGTATATATATATGTGTATATATATATGCATATATATATATATAAGTATATGTATATATATATATGTATATATAGTTATATAGATGGATATGTATATATGCATGTATATTTATATATATATATACATATATACATATGTATGTATAAGTATATGCGTATATGTATGTATATATATATATAAAAGTATATAGAAGTATATATATATATATATATATAGGTATGTATGTATGTATATAGACTAATACATATGTATAAAGTACTAATATATGTATAGATAAATGTATATATATATATATATATGTATATAAGTATATGTATATATGCAAATTTATATGTATATATATATCTATATATATAAGTATATAGATATATGTATATGTATATATATATATATGTATACTAATACTTAGTTATATACAAACTAGTATATATATAGATATAAGTATATATATATATATATATATATATATATATATATATATATATATATATATATATGCAAATATGTAAATATATCTCTATGTATATATATATATATATATATATGGTTATAAATATGTAGGTATATATATGTAGTTATATATGTATAAATATATATATATATATAAGTATATATGTATATATGTATGTAGCTATATGTATATATATATATATATATATATATATATATATTTATGTATGTATATAATACTATATAGATGTATATATATATGTATATATATATAGTAATATATGTATATATAGATATATGTAGCTAGATGTGTATATATATGTATATATGTATATATAGTTATATAGATATATATGTATATATGTATGTATGTATATAGATAACATATATGTGTATATATTTATATATATATAAGTATGTAGGTATATGTATATAGACTAATACATAGTTATATAAGTACTAATATATTTATAGATATATGTATATATATATATATAAAAGTATATGTATATATGTAAATATATATGTACATATATATATATATATAAGTATATAGATATGTATATATATATATATATACATATATATATATATATGTATATAAATATATATAGATATAAATATATATATGTATATATATATATATATATAAGTATATGATAGTGTATAGGTGTGAGTGTGTGTGTATGTGTATTTGCAGAGAGAGAGGGAGAGTGTGCTGTGAGATAGAGAGAGAGAAAGAGAGAAAGAGCGCTGCTGGAGTGAAGACTGATAGTTTAAGTCATCTGCACCCTCGGGCCCGACGTCTGGAGTCCACGCACGCATGTGCAGGCATGTCTGTGCGCAGAGAGGAGTGCGTTGGGGGGATTGGCGGGGAGAGATGACCGCAGCGTACAGCGCTACGCGGAGAGCTGGAGCGGGCGCATGTAGAGGACCGTGGGCGAAGGGAGCGGGCGAAAGGAGCGGGCACTGGCAGAGGACCGCATGCAGACGTGCTGGCGGGCGCTGGAGCGGGCGCAGTGTGAGACGCGCACATGTGCGACGGTCGATTGCAGCTCATCGGGTGACCGGTTAAGTGAGAAACTCACCAGTCACCCCACTGTAGCCACAGTGTTCCGCAGAAATGCGTGAACAGTGGTTACAGTGGTCGGGCGAGCCGCGCAACTGGGAGCGGGCGGTGCTATGAGTGCAGACGGCTCGGCGCGCGCGGAAGAGTGGCTCCGGCTGGTGGCTTGTGGGCGGGATGTCGTGACAGAGCACGCGGAGAGGGCTGCTGGCATGCGCGGTGGAGGGCGAGGGTGACCTGCTGCTTGCGCGGAGGCTTACGGGTACTGCTAGCATGCGCTGTGGAGCTTGGCCAGCCGCTGCAGTGGCGCGCAGTGGCTGGTTGCGGAAGAGAGAGAGCAACAGGGTGCTTGCGCGAAGAAGCTGGAGGCGAGGGCACCTGCAGGCATGCGCGGAAGCTAGGGCGGCTTGCAGGCATGCATGGAAATTGCTAGGTGGCTGCTGCTGCGTGCTCTGCTGCCCTTACTGCTGCTACTGCATGCGGAGCTTTGAGCTTCAAAGCTTGAAGCTCCCGCTCCAATGGCTGGAATGGCTGGAAACGAAGAAAAAAGGAAAGAGCCACCACGCCCACCGGCTCTTTGATGAACAGGGCAGTGGTGGACTAATAGTAGTGGTTGTGCACCACTATGAGGTGCTCCTGTCCGCTGGGTGTCTCCTCAGAGGAGGAGGTTCTGCGTATGGAGGGAGAGGGTGGAGATGGCCTGGAAGTGAGCTGCGTTGGGTTTTTTTGGCTGGGGACCAAGCTGCTTTTCAAGAAAGAAGCAGAGCTCTTTTTAAAGAAGAGGAGAGCATGCACAGCCATGCCCTGGTTGTGCATGCTTGCGCATGGCTTGGCAGGGAGAGGTGCATGTGGCTGCAGGGTTGGCTGGGAGAGGGGGAGCAGGACATGGCGCGGAGGAGAAGTTGCCATGCAGCCGTGGGAAGAAAATAAAAAAGAAATAAAAAAATGAAGATGTAATTTTTGCAAGGCAGCACTTAAGGAAAATGTGACTTACGAGGCCAATTTATTCACTCTCCTCCCCTCTCAATTAAATGAATGCATGCGTCTATATTCACAAATGCGACTATGTCTACCTAATATACACTGATAATGCTAGGAAATAGCACAAGACGGCACAATTGCAGGTGTATTTTTGTGGTGCAATCAGTGTACCGGTTCCACATTTCAGATCTTGGTTAAGTCGTAGAATCAAAGTGATTGTGCGCCTTAGGATGAGAGTTGTGGGTATTAAGTGTGTAGCTTTTAGTTAAATCCCAAAAGAGATGAATACATATTTTTTTATATATCCTAGGGTTCATGAAAACACCTAAGTAAATTAGGTCTTGATTATTAAGGTGGCGAAATGATCTAGTAGGTGGGGAAGTGGGGGAAAAGTTACAAATGTCTCTATCCGCACTGTACTCCAATCTACCACCTTCGGCTCCTCGATCGGGTTCCTACAAGATAATAAATCGAAGAAAGATAGCTTAGAAAAATATGTAAGTAATGTGGGAAAACATGAGAAAAACCGAAAAGTGTTGCCTCCCTGGCAACGACGCCAAAATGATCAACAGGTTTTGGCGAAATAAAATCAGGGTTTTGAGAACCCGTTGTCATAGTTTGCAAAACATGTTATCAAATACAATTTTTAACTAAAACTCGAAAGGTGAGTCCTGGGTTGAACATAGGGAGGCGAACATTTGATTTTGAAAATCCACGTTTAGTTTTTACTTCTTTTTGTTGTTTTTGTCTTTTCTAATTTTTTTGGTATTTTAGTAAGCAAGAGATTAGGTAATGAATTCTTATCTGACTAATCTACTTTCAAAAATAATATATATATAGAGAGAGAAGAACAATCATATATTTCTTGATCAAAAGTTTTTACAACTATGAAAGCAAGAAAAACTACACTAAAAAGTAGTAAAGATAGATATAGGTGAGAGAATTCCCCTTGACAGTCGCTCAAAGTATGACTCACTTTGACTTCACCTGGAGAAAGGTGGTGAGGAGCGGGTTGAACGAGGATGGAGCCGAACGATGAAGGGCGGGGCAAGACGGTGTCGCGGCAAGGATCTTCTTCCAGAATTGAAGTGAGAGGATGGTCGTGGGATGCTCTACAAATGGGGATGAGGGGAGGGAACAACATTTGATTCTACTATAGAGGAGCATCTCGGGCTTGGGACAAGCACTCTCTAGAGCATTGGAGGTGGTGAGGAGAAGAAAGGAAGAG
The DNA here is from genome assembly GCA_037157565.1 of Thalassia testudinum. Classification (NCBI taxonomy): domain Eukaryota; kingdom Viridiplantae; phylum Streptophyta; class Magnoliopsida; order Alismatales; family Hydrocharitaceae; genus Thalassia; species Thalassia testudinum. The sequence continues at coordinate 117,636,079 of JAZHRO010000024.1, forward strand.
TTAGTGAAGAATGGAGGGGATAGGTCTTTTTATAGTGGACGGAAGAGGAGGAATTTGTGCACAGGGCATTAGTGACAACTGCAATCATCGCTGAAGATCTGCGCCAACCCTTGCCCTCGCTGGCACGCACATCACATGCCCGTGCCCCTTGCACCGTGTCACATGCGCGTGTACTGGCATGCATTGCGTGCAGTTGAGTTGTGTGCGTTGCTTGTGCCCACACACGGCTGTGTGCGAGCATGTGCTGTGGTGCATCTGGTCGATCGTCTCCAATTGCAAATTGGGGGGGTACAGGGATTCGAACCCGCATCCCTCCCTTGGAAGTCCATGCCTCCACCAACAGGCCAAGTCGATGTTTGAGTCGAGATGACATCTTATGGCACGCGGTGGAGGAAGTTTCTTAATCATTGGATCAAGATCCAAGGGGTAGGAATGGAGGTCGTGGACGAGGAGTGGTGTGGGCAGGCATTACTAGCCGATGTTAGGCGGGCTAGATGGCACCACGTGGCACAATCTGGGTCGTCCATCTTATGCAGAGGGTGCCACGGGGCTTGGATTGAGATGATTTCCACGTTGCCGGACTGTGATCATCACTACGGATCCATCCGTATGGTCATCCGGATCATCACTACGGATCACCCAAAGCCCATAAGGATGTTGCATTACACCCTGGCCATTATTCTTCCTTGGATCTCATATGGTGATACAGGATTCCAATTAGGACGATCTCAGAGGCGTTGGTCTCCAATCATCATCCTGATCATATTTGTACATTTGGATCATTAGTCCAAGGCCCCAAAATAAATCTCCTTCCCTCCTAGCCATAAAAAGGATGCAATTAACCTAAAATATATACAACTATTCTAAATTCCGAATGATGCATGCTACGCAATATTTATAATATGAAATGAAGATCTAAGCCTAGGAACATGCATGAATAGCCATTTTAACCTAATTAAATGTGTCTACATCACTTCCCCTACTAATCCTCTCCAACCCCTTAGCTCTTACGTTTGACCCCCAACACAACTGCAACAACCATCATCTCCCTCCGCTTTGGCCAAGCTCCAGCGAAGGCCTCCGCTCACTCCACTGCACCAAACCACATGCCACTGACCAGTACACTTTCGTCGTGCGTCATCCACCAAAACCCCTCAAGCAATTGAGTGGACTGGCCTCTCACACACTCCTCCTGACACCACCCTCGCCGTACCACCTTCTTGAGGTTGCCAAACCTCCACATGCACTCTCACTCCATAAAACACCAACCATTGCACTCGTCAACGTCCGACAATCCTTCTGAGTAGCTCTAACGTGGCCATCAGGCCGTATTTTCTACTTCAAGTACCTCGCTGCCGCTTCGCCGTCGCCTTTGTCCTTGCTAGCTCCGTCCACCATCCTCTAGTCGTGTTCTTCATCACTAATGTCCCAAGGCACTACAAACAACTCCCAAGTTCTCCTCTAGGACCATAATTGAAGACCACATCCATGCCTTCACCTTCAATTGGAGGTCAAATCTCTTGCAGCTGTTACATGAAGAATTGTGGGAAGATAGTCCCACATTGTTAGTTTTAAAGTCCCTTGTGCAAGATAAAGGTATTTTGTGAAGACAACCCCCCTAGTACATGAGGGGTCGAGTCCCTCCATGCATGGATACACACACCTCACCCGCGGCCACTGCCATGCGAGTCTGGTCTCCTTCCTGGATCCGAATACCCGAACTGAACTCGATTACACTTGGGTTTGGAGAAGAAGAGAGGAGGAATTTGTGAGAGAGTGGGGGGTGGGTTTTTCTCTATTGAGACCTTAGAGCCTGCCCTCTCTTGTGACACTTAGAGAAATTTTGAAGAGGCCCTTGAGCCTTGGTTGTTGCTACCGCTATGTTCTTGAGAGGAAGAGAGCCTTGTGCTCTTGCTGCCTCCTGTGGAGAAGTGCTTGCTGAGGCTTAACACTTAAGCCATCTGATACATAAGGCTAATGTCTGAGGTCCTTTGCCAGTTACTGTGGATACTTAACTGACATGGAAAATTGATTGTGGTTACTGTGCATTTATTTGAATATTTGTAAGCTAAACTTTGAGGGGTTAACTAGGTGATTCAAATCATCATTTTAACCCAATCTTTTTGTGATATTATTATGATTTTATTGAAATATCATTTTGAATATTATTCATTTCAATTGCTTATATTCCTTGTGATTGCTGAATTAAAATTGCATACTTGCTCCCTGCAAGCGATCTCAGACTCTATTTTCTGAATTTGTGTTTATAAATTTAAATGATTTGAACGATATTGTCCTATACTACAACACATTTCTTAAACAATGACGATTTCGCCCAAACATTTTGTCACCGTTGTCGAGGAGCAATGTGCAGTTTAATTTCACTGATTACAATTTCTGATTTAATACTAACTTTTCTATCTATTTTGCTGTGATTATGTGAGGTACATGGTAGATCAGCCGCACGACAGCCAATCCAGGGGTTGGTAATCTCATTTCCTTCTTCTTAAGCCCCTATTTCTGGAAAGAATTAAGAAGAGAAAACAATTAGAATCAACTCACATTCCTTATTAGACTTAATCACTTAAGTTGCTTGATTTGATTTATTTTAGACATCCCCATCTAGATTTCTGCACCTACTAAAGATTTATGGTGCCTAGGGCTATTCACCTTCTTGATTGAGCCCTAGGTGCCACATTTGGAAAAAATTGGACTTAGACAAGAGCCAAATTAGGGTTTCTATTTTTAGGGTTTAAGGAAAATAGACTTGAATGAATTAAAAGAAAATTCATTTCCCACATTGTGAGTCACCCAATGCTTGCTTGAATTGACCTAATCAAGAAAACCCTAAAAGAAGGCTCTAACATTCACTTGAATCCTTAACACTTGGGACTTAATAACCTGCTTGCAAACCACATAGGGTGATTTTGGGTTCATTACCCAACTCATCCTAAACTTTAGTGCAGGTTAAGTGAAGTTGACCCACCTTGTAGGTTAACCAACCTTCAAATTAGGTCACAAATAACAAATCAACTCTAAAGTTCAATTGAAATTCAAAGCATCGTAATTCAGCATTAAACTTACTAGACTTAAGGGGCTAAGTTGCTCATTCCAGTCTACTTGGATCCTCAATGACAAGGAAGGTCGGGTGGGGGAAACCCTGTAATAGGTGGGGATGCTCTACCGTGTAGGTGTCTTTGTGGGGCTCTCCCTTCCTGGCTGCCCAAGTATTTCTCGGGTGAGTGATTTTCTGATTAAGAGGTATCATTCTCCTTGAACCTCCTTAGTCATCCAAGGATTTTTTGGTGCCTCGATTGGGTCTATTAAACCTTCTATCCCTTATCTGGCTCACTAGTGCATGTTCGGGAGGAGGTCCTTAAGACCATCCTTGGGACCTCCATTAGCAGTTCACTCCCATCAAGGCCATGCCATGAATCACTTGTTTGCACTACCTTCCAATCACATTGATATCTCTTCCAACTCTTCTACTTCTAAGCCTAGAGCTCCTTCAACTATATCCATGGAAAATCAAGAAGAAGAACCCAATCTCTAGAATCAGCTACAACACCTCAATGATCTGTTTTAGGCATTCATGAACCCACCACAATGTCCTATGATGTGAGATCATTACAATCCTGCTGCTGTAGTAATCAAACCTAGAGTTCAAATCCCAGCTGGAGGACCTAATACTGAACTCAAGCCTAATATGCTTCATGCTATCCCCAAATTCCATGGACTGAACTCTGAAGATCCTTTCCAGCACATCCAGCAGTTGAAACATTTGGCCCAAACCTTTGGGCCACTTGTGCAGAAATGTGATATCTTACTCATGAAGATGTTCTTTTTCTCCCTCATGGATAAAGGAGGCCACTGGTACAAAACTATGACTCATCCGATCAACACTTAGGATGAACTCCAATATGAATTCTTGAAGAAATTTTTCCCAATTGGTCGAACAAATGCTTTGAGGCATTAGATCACGCACTTTACGCAAAACCTGAGAGAACCACTTCATTAGGCATGGGATCACTTTCTGGATCTCATGCGGAAATGCCCTCATCTCGGAGTTGCTAAATGGAAATAGGTCCAGTCTTTTTACCAAGGACTCTGTGAAGATATTAGACTCTTTGTGGTGGCAACATCATACGTCAGCATGAAGATACCATTTGGAAGATTCTCGAGAATATGTGTGATAACTCCATAAATAATGAATCTATTTGTATGTTCAACCGAACAACTACCCATGCAATGACAAACACTCGGGGAGCACACAACACTCACGGCCTATCCGCGTCCGTCAATTTGGAGTTGATGGCTAGTCGCTTGGACAAGGTCTCTGTTATTGAGAAGAAGGTGGATGAATGACTTGACATCTTCAAAGAGCCACCTCAGCACAATAGAGCACATATGCGCAACCAATGTCTGGTAGGGAGATTGTGCATAACATTTATCCCCACTCTCACCAGGGGATGGACTCATATCCAACCCCATTTAATCTTGGTTTTGGAGGAAACTCCGAAACTACCTGCTCTAGTTAGGGGAACTTTGAACCCTCGTATTCTGACTTCTCTGGAGTTCCTTAGACTGGCAAGGATCTCCACGCCATCTTGAATGATGCATTCTCTAACACCTATAACCCTGGATGGTGTAATCATCCCAACTTTGTGTGGTCAGGAAATAATCAAAATCTGAGATCTCAATTCCAACCCCGACCACAAGCTCTACGCCCACACCAGCCTGCTTAGCCTATGTCCAATCCAAATTATCAATGCAAGCCATCAAGGGAAGATGAAATGACTCTTATCCTACAAACCCTGGCTGACATCCAAAAGACCAATGTAGCTTTGAAGAAATAGCATAAAGATGAGATCACAAAGGTTCAAAATCAGCTTGCATAGATGGTGAATTTTCACCATCTTGGTGCAGTTTCATCTCAGCCTCTGCCAAATACGAATAACGTGCCAAACTAGAGGCACATTATGAACCCGAATCAGGGCCAAGATCACTATGTTTATCAGGCCCCTTTTGCTCCATCACCTGATGGGATGGATGCTTCAACATCATACTCGGGATATCAATAGCAACCAACACTTCTGCCAACTCCAAACCAAAACTAGGCAGGACTAAATTCAGTTACCACCCGTAATGGCTAATCAACCTAGGATCCACCTTATCCAAGCCACTCTCAGCCTGGTAGTTCAGAGCCTAACACTAGGTTGGTTATCCAAGACTTCCCTATCCCAGATCCAGAACCTAAACTAATCCAAGAGGAACCTACAGAGGTTCCATTTCTTGAGGCCTTGACCAAAGGGAAAAGGAAACCCAAACCAGTGGTACTTGAGGAAGATTTGGTCAAGATCTTTGAGAAAGTCCAAATAAACATCCCCTTGATGAATGCGATCCGCCACATACCGACATACACGATATTTTTGAAGGATTTATGTACACCTAAGCGTAAGCCACAAAAAAAAGATGGTAGTCTGATCGTATTGTCTGAGCAAGTCAGCTCAATCATTTTGAGCAAGGTCCCACAAAAAGCAAAAGATCATGACACCCCATTGTCCTCCTGTAAGGTCGATGATCTAGAATTTGATCGAGCATTATTGGATTTAGGATCCTTGATTGCATAGCAATCATAGGTCTTAATTGACCTAAATTAGGCTAGAACTTACTATAAGCTAGTGTAATTCATGCATGTATAAGCATTATTTGCATCCTTACTACTTTCATTTAGCTATGCATGAAATAATGATATAATGTACTAATTAAGTGCATTATATAAATTGCAGGAAATAAGAAGTGCAGTAGTTGGATCTAAAGCTGGATTAGGAGCTGGACCTGAAGTTAGTACTGCATCAGAGCTGGAGTAGAAGGGTTGAATAAAATGTAGTAGGGAAATAATGTAAAGGGTTGAGGCATGCTATTCTATTGGGTAGAAGTAAAGCAATTAAATTATAAAGAACTTAGGTTCAACACTAGCCCTAGGATAACCCTAGAAGCCTTCGCAAACCTTAGCCACCATTAGCTTAGGTCACCACAGCCTAGGAACCTCATGTTCTAGCCCTTATCTAGACATCTAGATAAGTTATTAGACGTCCAGGATCCTTAGCCACAACCCGCACACCTTAAACCCAAGTCTGTAGTGTTATTGGATGTCCAGACACTTAGTCAGACGTCCAATTTCTACAAAATACCCAAGACAGAAACCTGATTCCCTCTTGACTCAAATTGGATGTCTAGACAACAAGTCTGCACTTCTGATTTCTGAGTATAAGTTGTCTGACACCTTTATTGGATGTCCGAAACTGTTCTCTAGTTCCTGTTTTGGAATTCAAGCCTTAATCTTAAGTTCGTAAGTCCCTAAACCCAATTCCAACCACTTGGGAACCTAAATTAAAGTACCCCAACCCTAGTACACCACCTCTAGACCTTACTAAGAACCCAAGTAGGTTCTCACTAAGGCCAATTGACTTGGATCATAGTCAATTACAATTGCCTATTCAATTGGACTCATAGAGTCTAATTGAGCTCAGATCTCAACCCACACAAATCCAATTGGACTCAGTGGGAGTCCAATTGACCTAACCCCAACCTAATTGAGTTATTTCACTCTCAATTAGGTTCACACTCATTCAATTAAACTTATGTTAAGTTTAATTGCATTTTCTCATCAAATTAGTGTTTGCAACCCTAATTTTAGACCTACCCTAACCTAAACCTATTAGGACCTAACCTAGCTCACTTAGCCACCTAGGGCATGAGCACATACATACACACACACCCATTCATGCACCCGCGCACTCAGTAGAGTTCTCTAAAACTCTCTCCACTTGGGCACCACGATTGTTTGCTATTTTAAGCAACCAAGGAATGGTCATCTTTTAGATCCACATTTTGTGGATCTAAAAGAACCACTCCACCCTCTCTCTCCCTCTCTCATGAGGTCCCACCATATGTCCTTTCTAGAGAATTCCATAATTCTCTAGAGAGCTTCCCTTATGTCTATAAAAAGACCTAAGGGGTGACCATTTGCACCCATCCATGCTACATTCAATCTTGGCTCCATTCCACCATCCATTACCACCACCATAGTATACCTCTATCTCCACGAGCTCCACCAGGACTCCACCACCTCCACACCAAGCCTAGATCAACTTTCTCCCCCCTTACTCCAAGGTCGGCCTACCCACCATTGGCCTCCCCTCTTTCTCTTCTCATCCACTTAAAGATCATCTAAGGCCACCTCTGAATGGCCTTATTTCTGCTAGCTAAGTAGATAGTAGTTCTTCATAGATTTACTGCTTAGTAGTGTAGCTCTATATTTCTCACCCAATGATGCATTCATAATCTCCCATAGACTCATGTATGCAGTCGTTTTCTACTAGCAAGTAGTTTATGTTTCAAGCATTTATGTACAAGCATTCCTTTAGTTGTGTAATAAACACACATGAATTCATGATAAAATAATTATTTATGAAACATAAATAAGCATTTTTTGTTTGTACATAAATTCTTGAAACATAAATGCTTGAGACATTTATGTTTCCAGCATCGGTGAGTTCCATAGCATACTTGAGTTTTGCCAAACATCTGCATGTGGTGGACACTTTTCCAGGAAAAAGATGGCAGCAAAAATCTTACAATCTGGATTCTATTGGCCATCATTATTTAAGGATGCCTAGGAATTCACAAAGTCATGCACCCGATGCCAGACACTCAGGAACATGGCTAAGAGAGATATGATGCCCCTAAACCCAATACTTTCCGTTGGAATTTTTCACATTTGGGGCATCGACTTTATGGGATCCTTCCCTCCTTCATTTGGACACGAGTATATTCTAGTCGCTGTTGATTATGTGTCAAAATGGATTGAGGAAATTCCCATTCGGACCAATGACCACAAGGTGGTCACCGATTTTGTGAAGAAAACTATCTTCAGTCGATTTGGGGTTCCTCGGGAAATTATCAATGATGGTGGCACACATTTCACTCATGCCCAGTTTCAAAATTTATTGGGGAAATACAGGGTGAATCATCAAATTTCTACACCTTACCACCCTCAGACGAACAGATATGCTAAGGTCTCCAATCAGGAGATCAAAAGCATTTTGCAAAAAACCATTGGGCCTGATAAGAAGGATTGGACACAAAAGCTAGGTGATGCTCTTTCGGCCTACCGTACGATGTACAAAATGCCTATCGATATGTCTCCGTTCCATCTGGTGTTTGGTAAGGCATGTCACTTACCCGTAGAACTTGAACACCGGTCATTTTAGGCCATCAGGAAATGTAATTTTGACCTAGAGTTGGCTGGGAAGACCAGGAAACTCTAACTATCTGAGTTGGAGGAGCTTCGAAATGGTGCTTATGAAAATGCCAGAATCTATAAGGCAAGGACCAAGGCTCTCCATGACCAGATGATTTCATGTGAGAGCTTTGAGCCGAACTAGAGGGTCTAGCTTTTTGATTCTCGATTGAAGCTTTTCCCCAGAAAACTCAGGTCTAAGTGGGGTGGCCCATTTGTTATTGAGAAGATTTTCCTTAACGGGGCCAACAAAATCTCTAACCTAAAGACGGGTAATATCTTTAAGGTCAACGGATAGTGTCTCAAACCCTTTGTTGACTGATGAGAACCTCATCATGAGCCATAACTAGCTCATTTTGACCCAATAAAGAAGATAAAAGCTCCTGCATAACTTACAAGAAGGTTTAACTAAAGGAATAAGTGCTCTGAGAAGAAAACATGAAATAAAGGGTAAAACTGCAATTTTATCATTGCAGTACATAAACGGGATTTCTCAGAGACAAAACATAGGTCAAATGGTCTAAATGAGATAAAAAGTGGGTTGAGTCAATCAGAAATGAGTTTATGTGCAATCTAGGAATTAAATGACATTTTGTAACCCTAAAATAGACCCACTTAAATTAATAAGGTTCTGGTCAGGATAAAAATCAAGTAAACCCTCTAAATCATGGAAAAATATCCTCTAGGGTTTAGAACACTCAATTTGGCCTTTGGAACCCACTTTGACCTAGATTAGGGTCCTAGCTCTTCAACTAACCTAATTTGGGTTTCTTAAGCAAAATTTCCAGTCAAACAAGGTAAAACCTAAAATCCAACTTCACCATTGGATTCCCTAGGTCCAAATTAGGTTTATACCAAAATTTGGACCTAAGGGGAGGTCATCTTGACCTACTTTGCAATTTAGTACACCCAAATCACAATTTGGTCCCTATCTTTTGAATATCTTTGCAGAGAGCCCCCTAATTTCCTCGCCACCTTTGCAATTGGGTCCTACCGCCATTGTTAGGGCAGAATCGACATCCGGTGAGGTTTAGAGAGGGATTCCTCTCTAATCCCTCATAGATTCCCTCCCAGAAATGGAAGGGAGATTCTCTGAGGAATTCCCTTCTTCTAAAGCCAATTACAATCCCTGGTGTAAACCCAATCTCTCGTGCGAACGCACGAGAGATTTGGGTATCCACCCTCTTTCCATCTCCGACGAGCCAGCATAGATTGATTGGATGATCTCCACGCGCTAGAAGGTTCGGCCAACACCTATAAAAGGCTCCCCAGACCTGGCCGCAGATCCTCAGCTTGATTTTGACGGAGATTCCCCCAAATTTCCCTCTCTCCCATCTCCAGCCAAGAGACCCGCAAGCTCCGACAACCTCCTCCCCTCCTTCTCGTCACTCTGTTTCCATACCAGCAGCAGTGTCAACTCCGCCTCTTCCACCCGCGTCGCGCAGTACCAGGCACGCGTGCCCCTGACCTCGTCTGCGTCGCCGCTCCCTCCCTCAGGGTGCTTCTTCCCCGACGACGGCAGTTACGCGCCATCCACTCCGCTGCCTACCTTCCTTCTAGATCACTACAGATACCCTCACCATCCTCTCCTCTCTCTTTTCCCCCTGCTATTTTATCTAATTACCCCCCGACAGTGCTTGAACACCTCCATCTTCCTCGCCTCCGACCGACCTCCGGCGTGCCGCTCCCACCACTCCACCCCTCCACACGGCTTTCCAACCCTCTCGTAAGCTCCGCCTCACCACCGGGAGCAACTTCCACCCATCCATCATCCTTCTACACCTCCACCACAGTCCCCCGAACAACCCCACACTTCCGGCCACAGGTTGACCAAGGCACGCACGCCTAGGCCATCCTGCGGCCTACAGCACCGTGCGTCATCTTCGCCGTGCCACAGCGAAGGTGCCCAGCTAGTTTGATTGGGCCAATAGGCCGTGCTTGTGTATGATAAGTTGCAACTCCTGCCGCCTTAGACGGTTGAAGCAGCAAGCAGCTTCGCAGCAGCTCCAGGTGTCAGATCTCCCAGGTTCCAGGCGCAACAGGTTCACGCGAGTGTTGCGAAGCCCTCGGGGCCAGCAAGTCGCGCTGCGAAGCTCCCAGCCTTGGCCATAGCACGAAGAGAGCGCTGGGGGCGCACGCGAAATTGGGAAAGATCAGATAGTCCCACATCGTGGAAACGCAACGCGCAGGTATGGTTTAAATTATTTTTGCGTTTTATGCTTAACGCCTCCGAAAGCACAAGGGTGAGGTCCCTCACCTGACACATGCCTACCTCGTCCGTGGTTTCACCTCGCGGATTTGGCGGGATCCGACCCGACCCAAACCTACGCACTCCTCTCGCATCACCCACCTGCAGGTGCGCCTGGTCCCTGGTGCGAATCCGACCCGATTACCCATGTGGCTCTGGGAGAGCATCCTTGAGCATATTGCATAGAAAGAAAGAGACGTTTGGGTAGAGGGACGGGGGTAGGTTTTGCATTGGCTGTGGTTTGCACAGGAAAGAAGGAGCAGAGGAAGAAGCGAACACTTAGCCACTGCAGCAAGGGAAGAAAAGAAGGAAGAAGAGGCTAAGTGTCGCAGAGAAAGAAGGAGAAGCCCTCGCAGAGAAGACAAGGAAGGAGAAAACTTCAAAGGAAAGCACAAAGAAGGAACAGGAGCAGAAGAAGAAGGAACTCTGAAGAAAGGAAGCTGAGCAAGGCAGAGATCTGAAAGAAGGAAGGACTGTAGAAAATCCCAAAAAGAAAAGGAAGACAAGAGAGGAACAAAGGCAGGAAGAAGAAGCCTTCGCAAGAAAAGAAGCAGAGAAGACAAAGAAGAAGAAGGTAGAAGAGAGAAAGAAGATTATATTTAGGACGTCTGATATATAAATCAGACGTCCAATTCTGTTTTCTTTTAGAAATTCTTTTTTTATAACTCTCTCTTTTAATCAATTACTTTCATTTAAAAGTTGTATTCTTTGGTTTTGAAAGTACTGAGATTGCTCCCTGTGTTCGACCACGGAGACTCTAGTTTTTCGAGTAATAAAATTCTCTATATTTGTTTGAACGTTTTGTCGGTTATACTACAACGTGATATTCTCTTTAAAACCCGCACAAAAGCGTATGAAAATTTTGGGGCCGTTGCTGGGGAGCAATAGGCACTTTTAAGGCTTTTGATTACAACCTTTTTATCCAATATTTGACCTAACTCCTCTCTCTTGTTGTGTTCAAGTAGGGAAAGCAGAACAAAAAGGAAAGAAGAGCTGCTGCACAACAGACACTCCAAGGAATAGGTAATTTCCATAAGCCCTCTCTCTTAACCCTCTCAAAATCTAAAAAGGCAAAAAGAAAAAAATCAACTTAGGGCTACCTGTTTCATATTTAGTAACTCATCAAGTTGCCTGATTTTCATTTCAACACAATTTTTGTTTGTTCATCCAACTAAGGCAACTAGGGCTAAAACTTTCTTGATTGAGCCCTAGGTGCTAATTTCTGAGGCAACTAAATTGGACCCACTCGAGCCCATTTAAGGATTACAAAGCTAGGGTTTTTAGAGACACATCTTCTCTTAAACAAAGAAATAAATTTTTCCAAAAAGAGGTGTGCCTAAACCGTGTTTGAAAAGATCTATACAAAAGGAACCCTAAGCAAATCAGGCTTTTAATCCATTTGAACCATAAAAGAAAAGGACCTAAAAACTCTCAAAGGAACAAAAGGTGAAGTTGATCCCTTGGGTCAACCAACCCTAAAATTAGGTCACTTTTTCACTAAAAATACCTAAAAGTTCAAGTGGAACATTAAGCACCTTGATCTTAAAGTAAAAAAGGTAGACTTAAGAGGTCAAGGTCCCCATTCTGGTCTTCCTGGAACCGCAGTGACAAGAGAGGTCGGGTGGGGGAAACCCTGTAACTTGTGGGGACGCTCTACCATGTAGGGGTCTTTGCGGGACTCTCCCTCTCTGGTTGCCCAGGTATTTCTCAAGTGGACGACCTTTCTGCCTAAGGGGTCCATCCGCCCCGAACCTCTATAGTCACCCAACCATTTTTGGGTGTCTTGATTGGGTCTAGCACCTTCTAAATCTCATCACATCCTTCGGTGCATGTTCGGTAGGAGGTCCTTAAGGCCACCCTTAAGACCTCCTTTAGAAATCCACTCTCATCGAGGCCAAGCCTCAACGCCCTTGTTTGTGTAGCAACCCCACTATATAAATCTTTCATCTGATTCAGACCCCGGTTCTCCTTCTTCGTCCATCATGGCACAAAGCATTGAAGAGGAGAATAACCTTGAACACCAACTTCAACGCCTTAACGATCACTTTCAGAACTTTGTAAACCCACCGTAGCGACCTATGATGTGAGATCACTATAATCCCGCTGCAGTGGCGATCGAACCTCGAGTACGAATCCCGATTGGAGGTCCTGATTCTGAACTGAAGCCCAATATGATTCATGCCATACCAAAGTTCCATGGGCTTAACTCTGAGGATCCATTCCAACACATTAAACAACTCAAGCATCTGGCCCAGACCTTCGGGTCAGATGCACAAAATTGGGATATCCTACTCATGAAAATATTTTTGTTCTCCCTCATGGACAAGGCTGCACACTAGTATCAGACTCAGACCTGTCCGATCAACACATGGGAGGAATTGCAGTCCAAATTTTTGAAAAAATTCTTCCCCGTTGGCCGGACGAATGCCTTGCGCCACCAGATCACTCATTTCACTCAACAACCGGGAGAACCTCTTCACGAAGCTTGGGATCGATTCCTAGATCTCACGGAGTTCCTAAGTGGGAACAAGTCCAGTCTTTTTACGAGGGACTCCATGAAGATATTCGTTTATTCGTCAATGCAACGTGCGGAGGAAACATCATGGGTCAACATGAGGACACGGTGTGGGAGATTCTCGAAAACATGTGCGAGAACTCCGTAAATAATGACTCCATGGGCTTATTCGACAGGACGAATGCCCACGCATCGACGAATCTAAGAGGGACACATGAGATGCAGGACCTGTCCACTTCCGTCGACTTGGAACTGATGGCCAGTCAGTTGGACAAGGTTTCTATCATAGAAAAGAAGGTGGACAAGCTAACTCGACATTTGCAGCAAGCCACCTCTGCGCAAAACTCTTTTGCACGACCTCCTCTTGCAAGGGAAACTGTGCAAAACATCTATCACCAATCTGCCAAGGGGATGGACCCATATCCACCCCCGTCTGCCTCTCGGACTGGAGTGACCTCCAATCCATTATACTCGAGTTGGGGGAACTCTGAACCCTCGTATTCTGACTTTCCCGAGGTTCCTCAGAACTGCGAGGACCTCAACGCCATCCAGAATGACCCATTCTCCAATACCTACAACCCTGGATGGCGAAATCATCCTAACTTTCAATGGGCGGGAAATTCTCAAAGACCACCATATCAACCCCGTCCACAAGCCTCTCGTCCATTTCAGCCGCCTCTTCCTCGGCCTAATCCCACCTAAGAATCCAGGCAAAACCAGGATCAAATGACTCTTATCCTTCAAGCGCTAGCTGACATTCAAAAGACGAATGCGGCAATGCAAAAACAGCACAAGGACGAGATCACAGAGGTTCGCAACCAACTGGCCCATATGGCAAATTCCCGCCAACCTGGTACCCTTCTCTCACAACCTCTGCTCAACCCAAATAACGTGCTAACCCAGAAGCGCGTTATGAATCCAAATTCAGGCCAAACACATGTGATTTATCACGCCCCTCCTGCTCCATCGCCAGACGGGGTGGAAGCTTCAACATCGTATGCGGTATTTCAGCAGCAGCCACCCCTCCTACCTAACCCAAATCAGGCTGGATTGAACTCTGTAACAACACGTAGTGGTAAAACAACCCAAGACCCACATTATCTGAACCACTCCAAGCCTGATAATAGCCAAGACCCTAGGATAGTTATCCATGATACTATTGTCCCAGATCAAGAACCTGGACCTATCGTAGAGGAACCAACTAGGATCCCATTTCCTGAGGCCTTGACCAAAGGAAAAAGAATAACCAAACCCGTGGCTCCCGAGGAGGATCTGATCAAGCTCTTTGAACAGGTCCAGATAAACATCCCATTGATGGATGCAATTCGCCACATACCGGCTTACGCAAGATTCTTGAAAGACATATGTACACCTAAACGTAAGCCGCGAACCAAGGATGGGAATCCAATCATACTGTCAGAGCAAGCCAGCTCTGTCTTCTTGAGCAAACTCCCACCCAAGGCTAAAGACCCAGGAACTCCCTTGATTTCTTGTAAAATTGGTGAAACCCAATTTGATAAAGCCCTACTAGACCTAGGTGCCTCCATAAATTTAATACCTACATCCCTCCTTGACCACCTTGAAGAATCTGAACTTAAACCCACAGAGGTGACATTGTAGTTAGCCGATCGATCCATCAAGTCACCCAAAGGAATACTCGAGGATGTCATTGTTAGGGTACGAGATTTTTATTTTCCAGTGGACTTCATAGTACTGGACATGGATGCACCTAAGAACCCAAGGGACACACCAATCATATTAGGGAGACCCTTTTTGGCCACTGCTAGGGCCAACATAAACTGCGAAGAGGGCCAGATAGAATTAAAATTTAGGAACCAAAACCTGAAGATTGACATTTTTAAGGCCCAACAAGGGATTAATTGTGGGGTTATAGAGGAAATATGTGATGTCAGAGCCGTGGTTGATGAATTGCATATAGAAGACAACCTGATTATCCCTGATCAACCACTTGAGAATCAAAACCCGCTAACAGAGAAGTGTGAACGTGATCTAGACACACCTATGACTAATACCATTGCTCCTGATACAAACCTTGAACATCCCGCTGCTGCTGAAAATCCTATCATGGAACTCAAGCCCCTTCCCGAACATCTTAAGTACGTCTTTCTGGATTCAAATCAGATGTTTCCTGTGATTATCAACTCTCGACTCACACCTGACCAGGAACTCCGTTTGATTTCTGTTCTCCAGCAACATCGAAGAGCCATTAGATGGACTCTCGATGATTTGACTGGTATAAGCCCTTCATACTGCACACATCGAATCTACACAGAAGAAGGCACACGACCTTCAAGAGAAATGCAAAGACGCCTAAACCCTAATCTACAAGAGATCGTGAAAAAGGAGATCATAAAATGGTTAGATGCAGGGGTAATCTACCCGATCTCCGACAGTCGTTGGGTGAGTCCAATACAAGTGGTGCCTAAAAAGGCAGGACTTATCATCATCACAACTGAAACTGGAGAAGTCATTCCAACCCGAATAGCTAACTCGTGGAGAGTCTGCATTGATTACAGAAGACTCATTCCTCGACGAAGAAGGATCATTTCCCACTACCGTTTATTGATCAGATCCTCGAAAAACTAGCAGGAAATAGGTTCTTCTGCTTTCTTGACGTGTACTCCGGTTACAATCAGGTGGCAATCCATCCAGAGGACCAAGAAAAGACCACATTCACCTGCCCCTTCGGGACGTCTGCATTTCGAAGGATGACATTCGGTCTTTGCAATGCACCCGCAACTTTTCAGCGTTGCATGCTTGCGATATTATCAGATATGGTAGGTGATTATCTGGAAGTCTTCATGGATGACTTTTCAGTTTTTGGACAATCATTTGACGATTGCCTCCAACACTTGGTCCAAATACTCAGGCGGTGCAATGAGGTGAATTTGGTTCTTTCCTGGGAAAAGAGCCATTTCATGGTGCCTGAGGGAATTGTCCTGGGACATTTAATCTCGGAGAAAGGCATCTAGGTGGATCGAGCTAAGGTTAACCTGATTTCCAAGCTCCCTATGCCTAGCTCGATTAAGGACATCTGATTTTTTTTGGGGCACGCCAATTTTTACCATCGATTTATCCCTGATTTCTCCAAAATCGTGCGCCCCCTGACCAATCTTCTCTCCAAGGATGTGCCTTTCAAAATTTCCAAGGAATGCACTCAAGCATTTGAGATCCTACGTGACTGAGTCACCCAAGCCCCGATCCTACAGTCCCCTGATTGGTCTCAACCCTTTGAGATCATGTGCGATGCATCTGACTTCGCTGTAGGAGCGGTTCTGGGGCAGAAAATTGACGAGAAACCTGTGGTCATTTACTACGCCAGTAAAACACTGGATGAGGCTCAGCGTAACTATACGGTTACTGAGAAAGAGCTGCTAGCTGTAGTATTTGCCTTGGAAAAATTCATATCATACCTTCTGGGTTCCCGTGTTATCATATACTCGGATCACACAGCTGTGAGGCATCTCCTTGCAAAGAAGGATGCGAAACCTCGATTAATCCGATGGATCATGCTGTTGCAAGAATTTGACCTCGAGATGCGAGACAAGGCGGGAAAGCAGAATGTGGTAGCTGATCACTTGTCCCGCCTTCCTTTTGAAATAATTGACCCTTCCGGACCTATTACAGAACATTTTCCTGATAAGCACCTCCTGACTATCAGTACAAGTCTTCCATGGTTCGCTGATATAGTTAGTTACCTGGCATCAAATCAGATTCCGCCCAATTGGCCGAAGGCCAAAAAGGACAAATTGCGTTCCGATGCCAAGTATTACCTATGGGAAGACCCGCATCTATTCCGCATTGGTGCTGATCAGATAATTCGATGGTGCGTTGCGGAAGTGGAAATCAAAGACATACTCTCATTCTGCCATGACCAGGCATGCGGTGGACATTTTTCAGGACATAAAACCGCATCAAAAGTCCTCCAGTGTGGCTTTTACTGGCCCACAATTTTCAAGGATGCATACGATCACTGTAAGGCATGTTCCCGTTGCCAGACTCTGGGCAACATGAGCCATAGAGACATGATGCCTCTACAGCCGATCTTGGTATGCGAAATTTTTAATATTTGGGTGATTGATTTCATGGGACCCTTCCCGATCTCGGATGGCTTCGAATACATCTTACTCGCAGTTGACTATGTTTCCAAGTGGATAGAGGCCATTCCGACCAGAACCAACAATCATAATGTTGTTATAAAATTCCTTCATCGAAACATTTTCTCAAAGTTCGAGATTCCACGGGCTATAATTTTCGACGGAGGGACCCATTTTACAAACACTCAGTTCAGGTCACTGATGACCAAATACGGGGTGTCACACCGAATCTCTACTCCTTAGCACCCCAAACTAATGGTCTAGCTGAGCTATCTAACCGAGAGATCAAGAAGATCCTTCAGGTTACTGTTCGACCTGATAGAAAAGATTGGTCTTCTCGACTTTCGGAAGCATTGTGGGCCTATAGGACCGCCCACAAGACCCAACTAGGAATGTCTCCCTTCAGACTAGTGTACGGGAAGGCATGTCACCTCCCCGTCGATTTGGAGCATAAAGCCTATTGGGCAATACGGACTTGTAATCTAGACCTTTCTAAGGCTGGAACCAACAGAAGACTTCAAATGAGCGAGATCGATGAATTACGCCATGATGCGTATGAGAACTCACGAATTTACAAGGAACGGGTTAAAGCTTTTCACGACAAACACATTTCTAGAAAGATCTTTCATCCGGTTCAGAAAGTTTTACTCTTTGATGCCCGACTCAAGTTAATCCTAGGGAAGCTAAGATCCAAGTGGGTCGGACCCTACCTAGTCTGTCAAATCTTCAGAAATGGAGCCATTGAAATCAGCCCACTTAGCCACGATTCTGAATCCTTTGTCGTGAATGGTCAGAGACTCAAGCCGTTCATTGACATGACCAATATAGATTTGGCTGAGTCATCCTTTACCCTCCATTCCTCTTGAGCTCATTGCGCCCAGCAGATGGCATAAAACTTAGCGCTTAAAGGGAGGCAACCCGTCATTCTTTAAAAAACCCAAAACCTTTTCTGACATCTCTATGCGGAATTCATATTGCACTTTAAGGTTCATCCATTAGAATAGCCGACTTCACCTCAGGTATCCCTGCCTGAGACTAGAAATCGTTCGCAACAAGTCATTTCGATCCATTCACTCACCACACACCTGTCTTAATGAATGAACTAAGCTGAATTTGAACCCACCTAATTTACAATGAGGACATTGCAAATCTTAGGCATGGGGGGGTATGAAAGTGCAAAATGTCGGGAAATTCATATCAAGAAAGGGTTTCATATATAAAAAAAAAAGAGAGACTTGATAGAGGGGAGGAACAATTCAGGGTCATACAAATGAGAGAAGGAAAAGAATAAAATGACAAAAAGGAGCACAAAATGAAAATGAAAAGAAATAGTCATTAGTAAAGGATTAAGAGGTTAACTAAAGTTCTAGACCTAATCAAGGAAAAGGAAAGAAAAGTGCTACGAAGATACAATAAGAGATTAGCGGGAACGCTGGTCTTAGGCCTCTTGGGCTAGAATCTTTAGCTTAAAAATTCACGTATCCGTTAAAATCTGGATAATCCTCAAGAGGTTGAGGAAAATGCGAAGTTTGAGTATTAGGTCTAAGGCTTAGGAAGTATTCGGCCTCGTTAACTGACTTCCGATTTGCGGGATTCAGTAACCTAAGCACCCCACATTCACACACAGTCGGGTTCAGTGCGCATAAACATCCAAATCATGCGAAAAGCGCTTAATGTTCTAAAAAAGTCACCTAGATTAGGAGAGGCCAATCAACACAAGTTGATTTGGACGAGTTCCCAGCGTAGAGAGGCGGGAAATTCCCCTCGAAGATGCGTAACAACATATCGTCTCCTCGGTGCTTGTCTCTTAGGATATTTAAATATCCTATTGGGGGCATGTAAGCACTCTGCTGGTTCAGATACCATGGGCGGCATTATCCCGAAATGTCAATCGCCAGGGTCTGAATTCGGCCATGGAACAACATGGGCAGGATTATCTCGAAATCTCGAAAGCCAGGGACCCTTGAGGATTGATGATGGGGACGAGGAATCCGATACAGACCGTGTTAAGAAGCTAATCTGAAGCTAGAAATAAAAATAAAAGAGAGAGAAAAGCTCTCCAAACAAATAAATCTTCTATCTCTCACTTACAAAAGCGTACTGCAAACTGAACTTAGGCTAAAAATGTCTCAAGCACGGGTGCTTTAACCGCGAAGTCCAACAACCTCTAGGTTAGTTTCTGTGGGCCGTAGAAACCTTTGCAGAGGACTGAGGCTAAAGCGGGTCAGGTCCGGATTTTGGTTGGTACTTGAGTACCTCTAGGCCTATTGTTAGCATTCCTACCTAATCACAAAAGAAAAAGAGAAGCACTTATCATGATGGTTGACAGACACTCAGCGTCTAGAACGAAAGTTAAAACTTTGAAATTTTTCTAAGGGACTAGCAAAAGCTAGGCATGGGGGTATGATGAGAACCTCATCATGAGCCATAACTAGCTCATTTTGACCCAATAAAGAAGATAAAAGCTCCTGCATAACTTAGAAGAAGGTTTAACTAAAGGAATAAGTGCTCTGAGAAGAAAACATGAAATAAAGGGTAAAACTGTAATTTTACCATTGCAGTATATAAATGGGATTTCTCAGAGACAAAACATAGGTCAAATGGTCTAAATGAGAAAGAAAGTGGGTTGAGTCAATCAGAAATGGGTTTATGTGCAATCTAGGAATTAAATGACATTTGGTAACCCTAAAACAGACCCACTTAAATTAAAAAGGTTCTGGTCAGGATAAAAATCAAGTAAATCCTTTAAAAATCATGGAAAAATATCCTCTAGGGTTTAGAACACTCAATTTGTCCTTTGGAACCCAGTTTGACCTAGATTAGGGTCCTAGCTCTTCAACTAACGTAATTTGGGTTTTTTCAGAAAAATGTCTAGTTAAACAAGGTCAAACCTAAAATCCAACTTCACCATTGGATTCCCTAGGTCCAAATTAGGTTTATACCAAAATTTGGACCTAAGGGGAGGTCATCTTGACCTACTTTGCAATTTAGTACACCCAAATCATAATTTGGTCCCTATCTTTTGAATATCTTTGCAGAGTTCCTCACCACCTTTGCAATCAGGTCCTACCGCCATTGTTAGGGCAGAACCGATCTCCGGCGAGGTTTAGAGAGGGATTCCTCTCTAATCCCTCAGAGATTCCCTCCCTGAAATGGAAGGGAGATTCTCTGAGGAATTCCCTTCCTTCTAAAGCCAATTACAATCCCTGGTGTGAACCCAATCTCTCGTGCGAACACATGAGAGATTTGGGTATCCACCCTGTTTCCATCTCCGGCGAGCCGGCAGAGATTGATTGCACGATCTCCACGCGCTGGAAGGTTCGGCCAACACCTATAAAAGGCTCCCCGTACCCGGCCGCAGATCCTCAGCTTGATTTTGACGGAGATTCCCCCAAATTTCCCTCTCTCCCATCTACGGCCAAGAGACCCGCAAGCTCCGGTGACCTCCTCCCCTCCTTCTCGTCGCTCTGCTGCCATACCAGCAGCAGAGTCAACTCTGCCTCTTCCTCCCACATCGCGCAGTACCAGGCGCGCGTGCCCCTGACCTCGTCTGCGTCACCGCTCCCTCCATCGGGGTGCTTCTTCCCCGACGACGGTAGTTACGCGCCGTCCACTCCGCTGCCTCCCTTCCTTCCAGATCACTTCAGATACCCTCTCCATCCTCTCCTCTCTCTTTTCCCCCTGCTATTTTATCTAATTACCCCCCGACAGTGCCTGAACACCTCCATCTTCCTCGCCTCCAACCGACCTCCGGCGAGCCGCTCCCACCACTCCGCCCCTCCACACGGCTCGCCAACCCTCTCGTAAGCTCCGCCTCACCACCAGGAGCAACTTCCGCCCATCCATCATCCTTCTACACCTCCACCACAGTCCCCCGAACAACCCCACACTTCCGGCCACAGCTTGACCTAGGCATGCACGCCTAGGCCATCCTGCGGCCAGCAGCACCGTGCGTCATCTTCGCTGTGCCACGGCGAAGGTGCCCAGCTAGTCTGATTAGGCCAATAGGTCATGCTTGTGTATGACAGGTTGCAACTCCTGCCGCCATTGATGGTTGAAGCAGCAAGCAGCTTCGCAGCAGCTCCAGGTGTCAGATCTCCCAGGTTCCAGGTGCAGCAGGTTCACGCGAGTGTTGCGAAGCCCTCGAGGCCAGTAAGTCACGCTGCGAAGCTCCCAGCCTTAGCCATAGCACGAAGAGAGCGCTGGGGGCGCACGCGAAATTGGGACAGATCAGATAGTCCCACATCGTGGAAACGCAACACGCAGGTATGGTTTAAATTGTTTTTGTGTTTTATGCTTACCGCCTCAGAAAGCACAGGGGTGAGGTCCCTCACCTGACCCACGCCTACCTCGTCCGTGGTTTCACCTCGCGGATCTGGTGGGATCCGACTCGACCCAAACCTACGCACTCCTCGCGCATCACCCACCTGCAAGTGCGCCTGGTCCCAGGTGCGAATCCGACCCGATTACCCGTGTGGCTCTGGGAGAGCATCCTTGAGTGTATTGTAGAGAAAGAGAGAGACGTTTGGGTAGAGGGACGGGGATAGGTTTTGCATTGGCTGTGGTTTGCACAGGAAAGGAGCAGAGGAAGAAGTAAACACTTAGCCACTGCAGCAAGGGAAGAAAAGAAGGAAGAAGAGGCTAAGTGTCGCAGAGAAAGAAGGAGAAGTCCTTGCAGAGAAGACAAGGAAGGAGAAAACTTCGAAGGAAAGCACAAAGAAGGAACAAGAGCAGAAGAAGGAACTCTGAAGAAAGGAAGCTGCGCAAGGCAGAGATCTGAAAGAAGGAAGGACTGCAGAAATGCCCAAAAAGAAAAGGAAGACAAGAGAGGAACAAAGGCAGAAAGAAGAAGCCTTCGCAAGAAAAGAAGCAGAGAAGACAAAGAAGAAGAAGGCAGAAGAGAGAAAGAAGATTACATTTAAGATGTCTGATATAGAAATCAGACATCCAATTCTGTTTTCTTTTAGAAATTCTTTTTATATAACTCTCTCTTTTAATCAATTGCTTTCATTTAAAAGTTGTATTCTTTGGTTTTGAAAGTGCTGAGATTGCTCCCTGTGTTCGACCTCGGAGACTCTAGTTTTTCGAGTAATAAAATTCTCTATATTTGGTTGAACATTTTGTCGGTTATACTACAACGTGATATTCTCTTTAAAACCCGCACAAAAGCCTACGAACATTGACCATATGCTCCCTGAACCCGTTTAGGGCAAGGCTGCTCTTACCTTGCCTTAACCACCGTGAGCCGATCATCGCCTAGCTGAAGGCACCAAACTCAGCACATGTAAAGACTCTTCCAAGCTGACCAGAATCCCACGGAAACTAGGTGTTATTCTTCCACTTTTACTCTCCTACATGCCTGCATTTTTAACAATGAGGACATTGCAATACCTAAGCATGGGGGGGTGGATATATCTTATAATCTTTTCGTCTGTTGTAACAGTAATTTCCTGTTATTTGATTAAAAAAAAAAATAGAATTAGGAGACGAGAACTTAGGCATTAGGAGTTGCAAACTTTAGGAATTGATACTTTAAGACCTAAATACATAGACTCTTTAGGTCTTCGGGCTTAATTAGCCCAGGTGTCCACTCTAATGTCGACTTAGTTTCGAGTCCTTGCCAATTAAAATTCATTTTAATTTGGTAAATAAATTGGGATGATAAGTATGCGACTTATCTACCCACTCTCAGATTTGGGGGGACTTGAAGCCTAAGCATCTACACACTTTTTTACACTGACTCACTTTTTGCACTTTTTAGATGATAAGCACATATAAATTCATTGTAAAATGCTTATTTATAATAGTTTCTAGGCCTAGCATTGCATATCATGATATAAATATTGCATAACATCCATTGCATGGCATTTAGGATAGTTGTATGTTTTGTATATTAATTCCTTCATTTTATATGGCCAGGAGGTAATGTGACATCCTTACAGACTTCGGCTGAAACTCCGACCATGTAGATGGATTCGGAGCGATGATCGCAATCTGACAACATAGAAATCACCTCAATCTGAGCACCGTGGCATCCTCTCCAAGCAATGAAGGGTAGATGGTCCAGATGTTGCTACGTGCACCATTTGGACCACCCAAAGCTGCTTGCCACATCTACAAAGTTCACCCATCGAGTGATCATAGCTGTTGGATGAAAATCCAATGGCTGAGAGGCTGCCTTCACCATGTGGTCGCAATTCTTCTTCACAACACACCCGCAAACGTGGCGCAACGGTGTGGACGGGCACGCTCAAAGAGGCAGCGAGAGATTAAGCTGCAATTCATCGTGCCCCGCAACAGTGCCAGTTGCAATAGGGTCGCCCAATCATAATCGAGTGGTTGAGATTCCCCACGCATGATCCAACGTCGCCCACTGACGCGAAGGCGCATGCTATCTAGGGTGTGCATTTAAGTCGACTGTGAGCAGCGCCCGCCATCTGATCTTCACAATCGCACAAGGTGTGTGATTAAAATTAAAACGCGCGTGATGCCTCATCCAGTTGCCATCACACGTGCCAGCGGTGTGAATTTCAAACACTGGCAGGTGCGCGCTCTCCTCTCGCAATCACAGCCATCCATGCCTGATCTAATGGCCTAGATTGTCGTGCTTACGACAGCTGTAGGCGTGAGCATTGGGCATGGGATTTACAATGATAGAAGAGCGGGCCTTTAGTGACACTTGTAGCTGTCACTAAGTGGCCTACGTAATGTGTTCGCCAGCAAAGGTATTGAAGAAGTGCAGATCTTTAGGTGACAGCTTGAGTGGCCTTTATTGACGCTTGTAGCTGTCGCTGAATGCCTGTGCACAGGATGCTCTTCTTCCCTCCACTATATAAACACCCCTACACCCACCATTCCTCTTCATCACTACGTACTCTACTCTTACCTACTCCTAGGCTCTAGTAAGCCTACCAATGATCCACTAGAGCTTACACTCATGCTCCCAAGGCTCCTATTAGTGTAACAAACCTCTACCTCACTAAATATTCATCCATCTTCCCATCCCCATTGATAGGTCGCCTTGGAGCCATCCTCCCACCTCCATTAGCAGATCATCTTCTCCTTCTCACCTCCATTTTGGAGCCACGTCGACTCTTTCCTCTACCTGACATCCTCCTACATCTCACCTCCGTCGTCCCACTCCTCACCTCCTTCGTCCGAGCTTCCGCCAGCCACCGTCGTCTCACCGAGCAACCGATTCGGGAGATTTCTCACCTCCCTCACTTTTTATGCTTTCATAGTTTATTGTAATTGACATTGGAGTGATGTATATATCATATTTGTTCCATATCTCCTGTGATTCATTCTGGCTGTCTTCTTCTTTCAAAAATACAAAAAAAATTAACAAAACCCTAAAATTCTAAAAGCAAAAAAAATGAAGCACGATTTTCAATTAAAGTAAACAACACCTCCTTGTGTTCGACCTGGGACTCCCTTGGAGTTTCGGTATAAATTTTATTTGATCACTGGTTTTTCAACTATGATGATGGGTTACTTGTAACCCTGATTTCAAACTAGTGAAACATGTGCGATCATTTTGGCACCGATGCTGAGGACGCAACAGAATTTACTTTATTATTTTCTACGCTTCTTTGCATTTACATAGCACTAACCCCGCTTGTCTTTGATCTACTATCTTGCAGGTACACTAGCATGGAGATCCAAGTGTTGTAGACCATAGTAAAGTGCAGGTAGAGTGTTTTGTAAGTGTCCCCCACATTCCCCCCAACTAGTCCATTTCGCCACAATCATAACCAAGACCTAATCTACTTAGGTGTTTGCATAAACCCTAGGATAGACTTTGTTTGTCTTGATTGCCACCTTCACCCATCTCACCCACATCTTATTAAGAAAAAAAAGATATTTTTGTGGGGTGATTCAATTTACACACTTTATACACCCACATCGAAGGCACATAACCTGACTTGATTTTCATCTACTCAACCAGGATTCCAACTAGTGGACCTGGTACACAAATTCAACAAATAAAAGAATAGAAATCATATTAGGTTAATCACCTTTTTTGTGTGAATTAAATGGTGGTGCATTTCCAAAATCACGCGTTTCGCGAGTTAGAAATCAGGGTTACAAGTAACACATTGTCCTAGTTGCAAAACTTGTGGTCAAATAAAATTTATACCGAAACTCCTAGGGAGTCCCGAGTCGAACATAAGGAGGCGACGTTTACTTTAATTGAAAACTGTTCTTTGATTTGTTTCTTTTTTGTATTTTAGGGTTTTATTTTTTTTGTATTTTTGTAAGAAAACAAGAAAATGAATCACAAGATAGAGATGGAATAAATATGGTATACATATCACTACAATGTCAATTACAATCAACTATGAAAGCATAGAAAGAGATGGGGCTGAGAGGAAATCTCCCAAATTGGCTATTTGGTGAGACGATAGTGCCTGGCGGAAGCTCGGGTGAAGGTGAGGAGCGGGATGACGAAGGTGAGATGCAGGAGGACGTCGGGTAGAGAAAAGCTTCGACGTGGCTCCAGAATGGAGGTGAGAAGACAGAGATGATCTGCTATCGGAATGGAGGTGGGAGGACGGCTCCAAGGCGACCTACGAATGGGGATGGGAAGATGGATGAATATTTGGTGAGGCAGAGTTTTGCTACACTAATAGAAGCCTTGGGTGCTTGAGAACATGCTCTAATGGAGCATTGGTAGGCTTGCTAGAGCTTGGGAGTAGGTGGGAATAGAGTTTGTAGAGATGAAGAGGAATGGGGGGTGTAGGGGTGTTTATATAGTGGAAGGAAGGAGAGAGTCCTGCACATAGGCATTCAGTGACAGCTACAAGCATCACTAAAGGTTGCTCAAGTTGTCGCTAAAGATCCACACCTGTTCATTGCTTGGGCTGGCGTAGGCATTGTGTAGGCCATTTAGTGACAGCTATAAGCGACACTAAAGGCCCACCCTTCTGTCATTGTAAATCCCATGCTCGCTGCTCATGCCTACAGCTGTCATCGCACATGCAACCACAGATGCGTCCTGACCGTCGGATGAAGGATCGAACGGCTGAGAGAAGATCACACCCCTTCACCAAATTTGAATCGCACTCCTCACCATCAGCTGTCAGAAGCCACACGCATCAAATGGTGCGCTCTTGATGTGCGTTGACGATCGCGTGCCACATCCGTGCTCAACTATGCATCCACGTAGCCGCTTCCTTCATCGCCCGATCTTCCATCGATGGCTCCATTTCCTCCGACATGTACTTCAGTGGATAAAATCCGCGCGCGGGGCTTCAAACAGACAGCTGCACGTTGAGTGTGGAGGTGCAAACCACTGTGCTAAGGGTCGTCATGAGTCTTGTTTTTGAATTAAGCTTCCGCTCCCACGACCGTTGGATGGAGATCCAACAGTCGAGATGACTCCTCGCTTGATGAGGCACTTCTTCAGCCATGGAGTGCACATCTCAACCATTGGATTGAGATCCAACGGCTTAGATCTGATCTTATGGCGGGCTTAGAGGCTCTTTATCTTAGGTGGGGTGGTCTGGATGGTGCCACATGGTACCATCTGGGCTGTCCATCTTTTTCTTGTGGAGGGTGCTATAGAGCTCAAATATGGGCGATTCCCATGTTAACGGACTACGATTGTTGCTCTGAATTCATCCATACGGTTGGATTCTTCATTCGAGGTCCATAAAGATGTTGCACTGCCTCTTGGCCATGTCAAATGATGGAATTAATGTACATAATATACAACTATCCTAGATGTAATGCAATGGATGTTTATGCAATATTTATAACATGATATGCAATGCTATGCCTAGGAACTATTATAAATAAGCATTTTATGATGAATTTATATGTGCTTAGCATACCCGCATGCTAACTTTTGCTAGTCCCTTGCAAAAATGAACTAAATGTTATGTATAAAGGTAGAATCATGATTGAAGTATCTAGGAAAAATTCATTAATTGCTTTAGAAAATCTCAACCCCAAGACCTAATTACAAAAACTCAATAGTGCCTAGGTGCCTGCCAGAATGTAGATCGTCCAAGCCCTCGCCTTATTTGAAAAGGGAAGATACATTTCTTTTAATTTTTTTTATTTTTCTTCTTTTCTAATTTTTTTTGTACTTTTGGAGTTTGAGAGTTCAGGGATAACTTTTTACGGCTGCCCGACTTGCCAAAGACTCGAAAAGGACTCTAAGTGCTAAGCATCTTGTGAAAATAATGAAAGACTCACTAGGTGGTCGTTAAAATAGACTTCGAGTTCCTATGACCCTAGGTGACCTTGCTCAGAGGTTTATCTTTTTGAACAGTAGCTTTCTCCCTACTTTTATTTATAGGGTCAACACATGGGCGTACCCAATGTATATCTCCCCAGTTTATTCTACTCCCCCTCTTCTTCCATAAGTGTTTTGGGAATTATTGTGCATTAATTTTTGTGAGCTGGGTTCTGGACAACCGATCGATGAGCTGTTACTACCGACAACATGCCAGCCATACTCGTGCAGTGAAGTGTGATTTTATTTTTTATTTTTTTCTCCTTTCTCTATTTTTTTTTCTTTTTGTTTGTTTTTTTCCCTCTAAGTAGGTGACTTCCCTGATCTAAGATTTACCTAAAGGCAGTACAATGAAAATGGTCTTGTGACTGATCTCTGGACAATCGGCCGATAAGCTTTTACCATCGACAACTTGCCAACCATACCACCTTAGATAGTTCATTAGCTACCCAATTTTCGAAGAAATCGTCGATAAGTAAGGCAGTGCGAAAAAAATTATGCAGATGCTTAGGCTTAAAGTCCCCCCAAATCAGAGGGTGGGTTGATAAGTCATATACTTCTCACCCCAATTTATTTACCGAATTAAAATAAGATTGACTTGGCGAGGACTCGTGACTAAGTCCACATCCGAGTGGACACCCGAGCTAATTAAGCTCGAAGACCTAATGAGTCTACGTATTCAATTTCTATCGTATCATTTTCTAAAGTTAATAACTTCCAGATGCCTAAGTTTTCTTCTCCTAATTCCACTTCTTCCTTTTTTTTATCTTTTTGTATTTTCAATTTTTTTCTTTTTTTTAAAAAACTAAAAGAAATTCTACCGAGTAAATAAAATGATTTCAGGATTAAGTATCCACCCCCCCATGCTTAAATGATGCAATGTCCTCATTGTAAAAATAAAGACAAGAAAAAGGCAAATTAAATAGAATATCACTTGAACATCATGAGGAATTCGGTCAGCTTCGCAGAGAACATGAAATATAAACACTTGCTAAATTTAGCCTTCAGCTAGGCATAAAATACATACAAGGAAGAAATTGAGAATTCACAAGTGTGGGGTAGGATCAAAATAAAAATATTGATTCTCGAACTCACCAATAGAAGATGTCCACAGATGTGGACCAGATTATGATGCAGACCCATGCCCTAGGGTTGAGTGGTTCTCAGGTTCTGGATGAAAATCACCCAGAACTGGAGGTTGTTGCGCTTGCGGGGCTGGGACTGCAGTTTAGTGGTGTGCAACCCAAGACCAAAGTGTCGGACAATGGGTAAAGATGGTTCATTAGATGTGGTTGTCCACTTAACATCTAGCTTAGAAAAATAATCAATTATTTCAAGCTTGGGTTGCACGTGATAAATATCGTAAGGGTCCTCGTAGAAAGTAGGTGGTTTTAGGTGAATAGGAACCCTTAGATCCAAACTTGTTTTCACCTCAAAATTAACCTCCCAAATTTTCATTTCAACATTTCTATCCTCCAACATCAAGTGCTCAGGTTCCAGGACCTCTAGCATACCGTTCACCCCATAAGATTTACCCAAGTCTAAAAATCATGGCTCACTCAGAATTGACTTGGGTACAATGATTTCCAAATAAAAATCAATCCCTTCGGGGTGTGGTTGAGGAATGGGGCTATTGATTGAATCTTCTATAAAATGAGGATTCGAATCCTCCAAGTTAGCCCCAGCTAAATCCAAATCTTCAATAATTGGGCTATCAAATGGCTCGTCATACTCCTTGAGCCCAATTGTCTCACTAGAATCCTCTTCCTTGAGTTCAAATGAGACTTCACCAAAAGATTCTTCACCCTCAGAATCAAATAATTCATGATCCTAATTTATATATGTCTCAAAATCGATTGTCATTTCCTAGCTCAAGGAGACATACTTTTCCTTGCTCCCTAGCTCGGGAATCTTAGGTGAATCAATCGGTTCATCCTTAATGGGTTACTCTAGCCCAACTTGGTCATCCCCAGTTTCAGAAAATGTATCCCCTCCAACAAGCGCCTAAGCGGGTTCTGACATTGGCTCTCCTGAAGGGGGTTCATCATGAGAATCATCCCAAGATTTGAGTAGGGCAACCACAAATTTCATCCTCAACCTCGATAATTTCCCAAGAAGAAACTCACCCAGGTCCCTATCACTAACACTTTGGAGAAAATCCAATAGAGAACCATTAAGTTCATCAATCATTTTGATCATAGGCTCTAGTGCTTCAGTGCATGGTGTTGACTGAGCTTCTAAAGATTGTATAGTGTTCCTCAAATTAGCCAACACCCTATCCTGGATCTGGTTCACCTAAACTGGCTGGTTCAGTTTATGTTTGGGTGGGTTCGGGTTAAATCTAAGGGAGTCAAGATGTCGAGGTTCTCGAGTCCCTCCTTGATAGTAGGTCATTTCAGGTTGTTTAAAGGTTGGTGGTGACCTAAATTCAGCATAATTTTGGGGAGGGTAAGTGTTATAATCAGCATACCCTTCATGGTTGTAGATCTGGTTAGGTTGATCATCAAAGGATGGAGATCTATAATCATTGTAGCTCTGGGAAGGATAGTAATCATAGTCTTGTTGTCCAGGGTTAAGCCCTGGACATTGAGGTCTGGATTTGTATCCCCACTCAAAGTTATCTTGACTAGTGGATGGGTAATTACAAGTCAAGTCAAGATAGTAATCATCTTGAGGATAAGTGGTGGTAGGATGATAGGATTGGAAATGTGTGTAAGATGTGGAAGGGTACATGGTGAGGTAAGGTGGGAATCATAAGAGAAAGAAGGAGCCCTACAATACAAAAATACAAGCCTGTCCTTAGGTAGGTTAGCCTAAAGTCCTACAGACTCCCAAGACCCATCTTTAGATTATAAATGATTTAGTCTACTTTTATCCGGTTAATCCAACTAGTTAGAAGGAGGGACTGGGAAGAAGGTTCTTCCTTTGGCTTGCACCTTCAGTTCCTAGTGTACCCCTCAGCCACGGTCGTTTGACACTACTCTCCTAGCTAGACATTAGTTGGACCAGTAGAAGTAGATTAATTGAAAAAAAACTTAGTCTGAGCCCTGAAGAACGAATCAATCCTTAAGGACAATGTCTACTCAGTTTTAGTTAGGCTTGGGATGATTGTGCTCTTGGAATATGATGGGCCCTTTAGATGGGTTGTGCCCTTAATGATCAGTTAAATTGTGTGTGCGTGCACAACCAGGGTTTGAAAACAAGGTTATTTGATGATGTGTCTTTTAGGATTTAAACTTGTTTAGTAGCTTTTAGGGTTTAATTCTTAGGTTGGTTCAATCAAAGTTTAGTAGAACACTCCAAATTTTGAAAACACAGGTGATGATATATTCCTTTAAAAATTAGAAAAAAAATGTGGAGTGCTTGGTTCTGCCCTAAGAATCAACCCTAAGTGGCGTGCTACTTGATGAATCGCTTTTATTTTGAGTGGTGTGGCCTAAATAGTTCAAGCAATTGGCCTATTGCACCACTTAGTTAAGGCACATAGAAATGTTTGACCTATTCAGATTTGTACTCACCTATTTGTGCGTTGAGTTAAGTGTACCGAGTCCATAGGTCAGATCCCAGTGAAGTGGTAGAA
The DNA here is from genome assembly GCA_037157565.1 of Thalassia testudinum. NCBI lineage: Eukaryota > Viridiplantae > Streptophyta > Magnoliopsida > Alismatales > Hydrocharitaceae > Thalassia > Thalassia testudinum. The sequence goes on from JAZHRO010000024.1 coordinate 117,667,088, forward strand.
TCGATGTGATTGTGTACCTTAGGGTGAGAACTTGTGGGTGTTAAGTGTGTAGCTTTCATAAAATCCGAAAAGAGAAGAGTATTTTCTTTTGTTTTTTTTATATATGAGGGTGTGTGAGGTGAGTGGACTAACAATCAAACAACCAAAATCAACCCTAGTGTTTATGCAAAGCACCTAAGTTGATTTGGGTTTGAGTTATTAGGTTATGCAATGAAAACTAAGGTGGGGGCAGTGCAGGGGAACTTACAAAACACTCTACCTACACTTTACTCCAGCCTACTGCACTTGGATCTCCATGCTAGGGTACCTGCAAGACAATAGATCAGAGATAAGTGAGGTTAGTGCTATGTAAATGAAAAGAAGTGCAATAAACAATAAAGTAAATTCCGTTGCCTCCCCATCAATAGTGCCAAAATGATCGCACGTGTTTTGCGAGTTAGAAACCAATGTTACAAGTAACTCGTCGTAGTTGCAAAACTCGTGGTCAAATAAAATTTATACCAAAACTCCAAAGGAGTCCTGGGTCGAACACAGCGAGGCAACGTTTACTTTAAGTGAAAACTGCACTTCAATTTATTTCTTTTTGGAATTTTAGGGTTTTGTTTTTTTTTTTTTTTGTAAGAAGAAAACAAGCAAATGAATCACAAGGTAGAGATGGAACAAAAATGGTATAGATATCTCTTCAATGTCAATTACAATCAACTATGAAAGCATAAAAAGAGAGGGGGTGAGAGGAAATCTCTCAAATCGGTTGTTCGACGAGACGACGGTGCCTAGCGGAAGCTCAGATGAAGGAGGTGAGGAGCAGGACGATAGAGGTGAGATGTAGGAAGACGTCAGGTAGAGGAAAGCTTTGACGTGGCTCCAGAGTAGAGGTGAGAAGACGGAGATGATCTGCTACCAGAATAGGGGTGGGAGGACGGCTCCAAGGTGACCTACGAATGGGGATGGGAAGATGGATGAATATTTGGTGAGGCAGAGGTTTGCTACACTAATAGGAGCCTTGGGAGCTTGAGAACAAGCTCTAATGGAGCGTTGGTAGGTTTGCTAGAGCTTGGGAGTAGGTGGGAGTAGAGTAGGTAGATATGAAGAGGAATGGGGGGTGTAGGGGTGTCTATATAGTGGAAGGAAGGAGAGAGTCCAGCGCACATGCATTCAGTGACTTCTATAAGCGTCACTAAAGGTCGCTTGAGCTGTCGCTAAAGATCCATGCCTCTTCATCGCTTAGGCTGGTACACGCATTGCGCAGGCCATTTAGTGATAGCTATAAGGATCACTAAAGGCCCGCCCTTCTATCATTGTAAATCTCACGCACACCGCCCAAGCCTGCAGCTGTCATCACACACGTAGGCGCAGATGCATCCTAACCGTCGGATGAAGGATCGCACAGTTGAGAGAAGATCTCACCCCTTCGCCAAATTTGAATCGCACGCCTCACCATCAGCCATCAGATGCCACGCACGTCAGATGGTGCGTTCTCGATGTGCGTCGATGCTCACATGTCGCATCCGTGCTCAACTGTGCATCCATGTAGCCGCTTCCTTTATCGCCCGATCTTCCATCGACGACTCCATTTCCTCCTGCATGCGCTTTAGCGGATAAGATCTACCCGCGGGGCTTCGAACGCACGGCCACGCATTGAGAGTGGAGACACAGACCACTGTGCTAAGGGTCGTCATGAGTCTTATTTTTGAATTAAGCTTCCGCACCCATGACTGTTGGATGGAGATCCAACGATTGAGATGACTCCTCGCTTGATGAGGCGCTTCTTCAGCCACGGAGCCCACATCTCAGCCGTTGGATTGAGATCCAATGGCTGGGATCTGATCTTGCGGTGGGCTTGGAGGCTCCTTGGCTCAGGTGGGGTGGCCTAGATGGTGACACGTGGTGCCATCTGGGCCGTCCGTCATCTTCTTGCAGAGGGTGCTATAGAGCTCAGATCTAGGCAATTCCCATGTGGACGGACTGCGATCGTTGCTCTGAATTCATCTGTACTGATGGATTTTCATTCGAGGCCCGTAAACATGTCGCACTGCCTCTTGGCCATGTAAAATGATGGAATTAATGTACATAGTATACAACTATCCTAGATGCAATGTAATGGATATTTATTCAATATTTATATCATGATATGCAGTGCTATACCTAGGAACTACTATAAATAAGCATTTTATGATGAATTTCTATGTGCTTATCTATTTGAAATCGATTGATTGAATTGTTTAGGCCGCACTACCTAATCTAAAAGAGGCTCATTTTGCAGATACCCCATAGGATTCAATAACTAGGTCAAGCCAGGCACTACATATTTTTATTTATTTCTAAAGGAAAATACTTGAACACGTGTTTTTCAAAACAAACTTGGTTTGCCTCACAAAACTTTATTGAGAACACCTAATATTTGAATCCTAAAAGCTATTAAGCAAGATTCGAACTCTAAAACTCACATCACCATTAATAATCTTACTTGAAAACCTCTTGGTTGTGCACATTCACACATTTTCAAATAAATCATTAAGGGCCCATCACTTTCCAGAGCACCAATTTTCCAAGCCTAACTAAAATCAATTAGACATTGGCCCCAAGGATTCATTCGCTCGTTGGGATCTAGATTGAGATTATTCATGATTAACCTACTTATATTAGTCAATCTGATGTCTAGCTAGGGGAGTAGAGTCAAACGACCGCGACTAGGGGGTACACTAGGAGCTGGAGGTGAAAGTCAAAGGAAGAACCTTCTCCCCAGTCCCTCGTTCTAACTGGTCAGATTGCCTGGGCATAGGTAGAGTAAATTGTCTATAATCTTAGAACGGATTCAAAGAGTCAGAAGACCTTAGGCTACCACATCTAAGGACATGCTTGTATTCTTGTGCTGCAGGGTACCCTTTTTTCCCCATCCTTCCGACTTCCTTCCAGTGTATGCTTGGAAGGAGGTCATTGAATCCTAGATTGGAAGGACCTTTAGACCATTCTAGGAGGCGGAGGTTGAGCTATAGCCAAGTAGATCCCATGGCGGATCAGCAACCACCTCCCCTGCCCCCAAACCAGCAAGAGCTGATTTAGAGGTAGTTGCAAGAATTGCAGCAGATGCAACAATGGTTCCAATGTATTCATGATCAAGCCACTCAGCCATTGAAGGATTTTTACGATCCTTCAAACTATGGGGAACATCCCGGCGCCATGATTCTCGCCGGAGACATAGAAATCAAGCCCCAAGTCTTAAGTTTGATTAAGCATTTCCATGGGCTTGGCTCGGAGGACCCATTCCAGCACCTGGTGGATCTGACCACTTTGGTTCAGACCACCAGAGCATGGAATGTGAATGAAGAGCAAATGATTATGAGGCCTTTCCCCCACTCTCTCAAGGACAAGCCGCGCATTGGTGCCGGATCATAGGAAGGCTGATTGAAACTTGGGCTGCTCTTAAGTTGGCTTTCTTGAAGAAATTCTTCCCTATTGGAAGGACCAATGCCTTGCAACGGGAAATTACCAATTTCACCCAGTGGCCGAGGGAACCATTTCATGGTGCCTGGGAGTGATTCCAAGAACTTTTGAAGAAGTGTCCACACCACGAGGGGCCGAAATGGCAACTCGTGTAGATTTTCTATCACGGGTTTATTGAGCAACTCCATAATCACATGGATGCTTCCTGCAGAGGCAATTTCCTCAATAGAGATGCAGATAGCGCATACGACCTATTTGAGGAAATGAGTGAGAACTCAATTAATCATGCCTCCATGGATGCATTCAACCGGTCCCAACAACCTAGGTCAAGTACTAATGAGATTCAGGATTCTCATTCATTTGACATGGAATTAATTTGTAATAAATTGGATAAAATGGACTTGGTTGCTAAGAGAATTGAAGAATGGATGTCTGGGAATTCAGGAAACACTTCTATACCTACTCAATCCTATAATTCGGGATTCCATTCCTCACAAGCTCCCACAAGGTGGGAATTCGTGAACAACTCAATTCGGCTCAACCTGTGAGCCAGGATTTCTCGGAACCTTATGGGTTCCAAACTGGGGCCTTTGATCCCAGTTTTTCAGATCCTTCCTTCTCTCCATCCTCATCCTATTAGGATGAGTATGCAATGCGGGAGAATGTTAGGTCCAACCCGTATTCCAACACTTATAACTCGGGATGGAGGAACAACCCTAACTTCTCTTGGAAAAATCAAGGGCAACAGACCCAAACTCAACCCAGCAACTATGCATCTCAAAGACCTATGGGTCAGGGTCAAATATACACCCAGTTGCCCCCGAGACCAGTTACTCAGCCACCTTTGAATGTCCAACAATCCCTAGGGCGGACTGATTTAAACTGGCAGATGGGGGAAATGCAAGGGTCCATGCTTCATCTTTTGGAGCAAATGAAGACATCATTGGATAACTTGCAATTTAGGTTAATTGCTAACACCTGATAACCCAGATCTCTACCATCCCAACCCGTACCCAACCTATGCAATGTGCAAAATTAGGACAATAGATCCCAAGGGTATGAGAATCAAAGGGACTCACACGCACATGCTTAAGTGGTTGAGTTGGGTCCCTCATCTTCTTCTTCTAGTTACATGACTAACCAATGCCCTCCAATCTTCACTAACCCACCTCGAGACCCAAACCCATATGCCTCTGCAAACTCTATCACCTTGAGAAGTGGAAAGCAAACTTGGGACCCTAAATTACCTTCTAGATGCCAAAACCCTGGGGAGCTTGAGAGAGAAGAGAAGGAGATTGAACAAGACAATAGGGCCAAGGGACTGGATATTGAAAATTACACCCATATCCTATTCCCTGAAGCCCTATTGAAAACCAAGAAGAAGAAAATCCTATATAGCAATGGGGAGCTCCTGGATTTATTAAAGAGCATAGAGATCAATATTCCACTTCTCGATGCTATTAAGCACATCCTAGCTTATGCTAAATTTTTGAAAGAACTATGTACCCAAAAGCGTAAACTAAGAGAACCCACTCCGAGGAAGGTGATTCTCTCTAAGCAGGCAAGTTCTGTTATCCTGCATCACCTTCCTCAAAAGAAGAAAGATCTAGGTGCCCCCTTGATCTCATGCATTATTGGGGAATACGCTTTTGATAAGGCACTATTGTATCTAGGTGCACCCGTCAACCTAATCCTAACTTCCCTTTATGAGAGGTTTGGGTTAGGTGAACTCAGGCCAACCTCAGTAATGCTTTAATTAGCAGACCGATCGGTCACCACACCGAGAGGCATTATTGAGGATTTAATTATCAAGGTCAAGGATTTCTATTTTCCTGTAGATTTCCTCGTCCTTGACATGGAAGTACCTAGTGATTTGAGGAACACGCCTATCATTCTGGGGCGTCCGTTCCTAGCTACCGCCAAGGCCAACATAAACTATGAAAGCGGTAGTATGGAGATCGCCTTTTGGGATAAGAAATTAGCTCTGGATATTTTTAAGGAGATAAGAGGATTTGAGGATTGTGGATTCATTGAGGAGCTTGAGGATCAAGATCTTGAGACTTGTATGACAATCAGTGCACTCGAGGACCCCACTAGCTTTAGCGAACCCAACCCACAACCCTCCGTGGTAGACCTACCACATCCTGAAGAGGCTATTGATTTTGTTCATTCCCAGCCTCTTCCATTGGATCATCCTGATGAATCTTCATTAGCATCCTCCCTACCTTCTATTCTAAACCCACCCCAGCTGGAATTAAAGCCATTGCCCAAAAATTTGAAATACGAGTTCTTACGAACTGAAAGCATGCTCTCTGTGATTATTAATGCTGATTTAACTAAGGAGCAAGAATCGAAGTTAACTAAGGTCCTTAAGAACAACGAGGCAATTGGTTGGACCATCCACAACCTTAGGGGGATCATGCCATCTTATTGTAATCATCGTATTTTCATGGAAGATGGATCCCAACCTTCTCGCGAAATGGAAAGGAGACTAAACCTGAATATGGGAGAAGTGGTCAAGAAGGAGATAATCAAGTGGCTAGAAGCTAGGATTATTTACCCAATCTCGTATAGTCCCATTCAGATTGTACCCAAGAAGGCAGGAATAACTGTTACAACTAATGAGAAAGGGGAAACCTTCACCACTCATTAGCTTCTGCTTGGAGAGTCTGTACTGACTATAGGAAGCTGAACACAGCAACTGAAAAGGTTCACTTTCCCTTGCCATTCATCGATTAAATCCTTGAAAGGTTAGTTGGGCAAAAATATTTTTACCTTTTGGATGGCTTTTCGAGATATAACCAAGTACCTATCCATCTCGAAGACCAGGAAAAGACAACTTTCACATGTCCCTACGGAACCTTTGCATTCTATAGAATGCCATTCGGGCTTTGCAATGCGCTTGTGACTTTTCAATGGTGCATGCTGGCCATCTATTCTGACATGGTGGTAGATTGTCTTGTGGTGTTCATGGATGATTTCTCCATTTTCAGAGATTCTTTTGAGTCCTACCTGGCTAACCTGGAATTGATCCTCCAGAGATGCATCAAAACACAACTGGTCCTTAGCTGGGAAAAGAGCCACTTTATGACTTAGGAAGGCATTGCCCTTGGTCACGTGGTCTCTAGTCGGGGTATTGAAGTTGATAAAGCTAAGGTGGATGCTATCTCTAGACTTCCTCCACCCACATCCGTAAAACAGATCCACTCTTTCCTTGGGCATGTGGTCTTTTATAAAAGATTCATTAAGGATTTCTTGAAGGTTGCTAGGCCCTTAAGTAGCCTTCTAGCCAAAGACATGCCATTGGAGTTTGATGAATGATGCCGTAAGGCATTTAATTTATTAAAAGGACAATCACCTATGCCCCGATGTTGCAACCACCAATCTGGACAGCCCCATTTGAGATTATAGCTGATGCATTTGATTATGCCATTGGGGCTATCTTGAGTCAAAAGATTGAGAAAAAGCCCTCTGTGATTTACTACGCTAGCAAGACTCTAGAAGAGGCTCAGAGGAACTACATCATTACTACAAAAGAATTGCTCGCCATAGTTTTCACTTTAGAGGGCTTATCTGTTAGGTTCTTGTGTCATCATCTATATCGACCACTCGGCCTTGAAACATCTCTTGGCCAAAAAGGATGCCAAACCCTCGCTTATTTGCTGGATTCTGCTACTTTAAAAATTTGATCTAGAAATCAGGGATAAAGCCAGGGCACAAAATGTAATGGCGGATCACCTCTCGAGAATCCTAATTGATTCTCCTCATCTGGATGTCTCAATCTCTAATACTTTTCTGGATGAGACTATCCTTATAGTCTTGAGTATTCGAACCCCCAAGTTTACGAATATTGTCAATTATTTGGCCGTTGGTCAAATCTCCCAGGATTGTACCAAACAACAATGGGATAGACTTGTGTCCGAGGCCAAATATTATTTTTGGGATGATCCCGAGTTGTACTGCATCGGTGCAGACCAGATTATTTGTCGATGCGTCCCGAAAATCGAGTTCCATAGCATACTTGAGTTCTGCCACACATTCGCATGTGGTGGACACCTTTCTAGGAAAAAGACGCCAGCAAAAATATTGCAATTCAGATTCTATTGGCCGTCATTACTTAAGGATGCCCAGGAATTCTCAAAGTCATGCACCCGATGCCAGACACTCAGGAACATAGCTAAGAGAGATATTATGCCTCTGAACCCAATACTTTTCGTTGAAATTTTTGACATTTGGGGCATCGACTTTATGGGATCCTTCCCTCCTTCATTTGGACACCAGTATATTCTGGTCGCTGTTGATTATGTGTCAAAATGGATTGAGGCAATTCCCATTTGGACCAATGACCACAAGGTGGTCATCGATTTTGTGAAGAAAACTATCTTCAGTCGATTTGGGGTTCCTCGGGAAATTATCAGTGATGGTGGCACACATTTCACTCATGCCCAATTTCAAAATTTATTGGGGAAATACATGGTGAATCATCAAATTTCTACACCTTACCACCCTCAGACAAACGGATAGGCTAAGGTCTCCAATCGGGAGATCAAAAGCACTTTGCAAAAAACCATTGGGCCTGATAAGAAGGATTGGACCCAAAAGCTAGATGATGCTCTTTGGGCCTACCGTACGATGTACAAAATGCATATCGATATGTCTCCGTTCCATCTGGTGTTTGGTAAGGCATGTCACTTACCCATAGAACTTGAACACTAGGCATTTTAGGCCATCAGGAAATGTAATTTTGACCTAGAGTTGGCTGGGAAGACCAGGAAACTCCAACTATCTGAGTTGGAGGAGCTTCGAAATGGTGCTTATGAAAATGCCAGAATCTATAAGGCAAGGACCAAGGCTCTCCATGACCAGATGATTTCATGTGAGAGCTTTGAGCCGAACTAGAAGGTCCAGCTTTTTGATTCTTGATTGAGGCTTTTCCACAGAAAACTCAGGTCTAAGTGGGATGGCCCATTTGTTATTGAGAAGATTTTCCTTAACGGGGCCATCAAAATCTCTAACCTAAAGACAGGTAATATCTTTAAGGTCAACGGATAGTGTCTCAAACCCTTTGTTGACCATATGCTCCCTGAACCCGTTTAGGATAAGGTTGCTCTTACCTTGCCTTAACCACCGTGAGCCGATCATCGCCTAGCTGAAGTCACCAAACTCTTCACATGTAAAGACTATTCCAAGCTGACCAGAATCCCACGGAAACCAGGTGCTATTCTTCCACTTCTACTCTCCTAGATGCTTTCATTTTGAGCAATGAGGACATTGCAATAGATAGGCATAGGGGTGTTGAAATACCTTATAATCCTTTTGTCAGTTATAACAGTAACTTCCTTTTTTTTTCTTTAAAAAAAAATTAGAATTAGGAGACGAGAACTTAGGCATTAGGAGTTACAAACTTTAGGAATTGATACTTTGAGACCAGAATACTTAGACTCTTTAGGTCTTCGAGCTTAATTAGCCTGAGTGTCCACTCGAATGTGGACTTACTCTTGAGTCCCCACCAATTCAAATTCATTTTTAATTTGGCTAAAAAATTGGGATGATAAGTATGTGACTTATCAACTAGCCCTCTGATTTGGGGGTACTTTAAGCCTAAGCATCTACACACCTTTTTCGTATTGACTTACTTGTAGGTGGTTTCTTCAGAAATTGGATAGCTAATGAACTATTTAGGGTGGTATGGCTGGCAACTTGTCGATGGTAACAACTCATCAGCCGGTTGTTCAGAGCTGAGCCACATGACCATTTTCGTTATACTGCCTTTAGGTAAATCTTAGAGCAGGGAAGCCACCTACTTAAAAAAAAAAGAAAAATAAAAAAAATAAATAAAAATAATTAAAAAAATAAAAAGGAGAAAAAAATAATAATAAATCCACACTTCACTGCACAAGTATGGCTGGCAAGTTGTCAGTGGTAACAGCTCAATGGCTGGTTGTCCAGAACCCAACTCACAAAAAAATGCACAATAATTCCCAAAACACTTAGGGAAGAAGCAGGGAAGTAGAATAAATCAGGGAGATATACACTGGGTTCACCCTTGAGTTGACCCCATAAATAAAAGAAGTAAGAGAAAGCTACCATTTGAAAAGATAAACCTCTAGGCAAAGTCACCTAGGGTCGTAGAAACCCGAAGTCCGTTTTAACGGCCACCTAGTGAGTCTTTCACTATTTTCACAAGATGCTTAGTACTTAGAGTCCTTTTCGAGTCTTAGGAGGGTCGAGTAGCCGTAGAAAGTTATCCCGAAACTCTCAAACTTAAAAAGTACAAAAAAGAAATAGAAAACAAAAATAAGAAAAAAGAAATTGTATCTACCCTTCTCAAGTAAGGCGAGGGCTTCGAGGGTCTACATTCTGGCAGACACCCGAGCACTGTTGAGTTTTTGTAATTAGGTCTTGGGGTTGAGATTTTCTAAAGCAATCAACGAATTTTGCCTAAATACTCAAACCCTGATTCTAAGTTTATACATAGCATTTAGGTTAATTTTGCTAGGGACTAGCAAAAAGTAAGCTTGGGGACATGATAAGCACATATAAATTCATCATAAAATGCTTATTTATAATAGTTCCTAGGCCTAGGATTGCATATCATGCTATAAATATTGCATAACAGCCATTGCATGGCATTTAGGATAGTTGTATGTTTTTCATATTAATTCCTTCATTTTCTATGGCTAGGAGGCAATGCGACGTCTTTACGGACTTCGGATGAAAAATCCGACCATACAGATGGATCCGAAGTGATGATCACAGTCCGACAACATAGAAATCACCTCGATCAGAGCACCGTGGCATCCTCTTCAAGCAATGAAGGGTGGACGATCTAGATGTTGCCATGTGGCACCATCTGAAGTGCCCAAAGCCGCCCACCACATCTCCAAAGGTTGCCATCGAGTGATCTCAGAGGCTGCCCTTACTGTGCGGTCGCAATTCTTCTTCGCAACACACCTGCAGACGTGGCGCAACAGTGAGGGCGATCGCACTCAAAGAGCAAGTGTGAGATCAAGCTGCGATTTGTCGTGCCCTGCTACAGTGGCAGCTATAATAAGGCTGCCTGATCGTAATCAAGCGATCAAGATTCCCCACGTGCAATCCAATGCTGCCCACCGACGTGAAGGTGCATGCCAGATCACATGCATGCCATTTGGGGCATGGATTTAAGTCGACCACGAGCATCACCTGCCATCCAATTTTCACAATTGCGCAAGGGGCGCGATTAAAATCAGAACACGTGCGATTAGCAAGCTCATATCAACCGTGCAATGCCTCATCCAACGGCTGCGAGCACACGCACCAGTGGTGCGAATTTCAAACACTGGCAGGTGCACACTCTCCTCTAGCAGTCACTGCCATCCACGCCTGATCCAATGGCTGACGATAGCCGAGCTTATGGCAGCTGTGGGCAAGAGCATTAGGCATGGGATTTACAACGATAGAAGAGCGAGCCTTTAGTGACACTTGCAGCTGTCACTAGATGGCCTGCGCAGTGCATGCACCAGCCAAGGCATTCAAGAGGTGCGGATCTTTTGGCGACAGTTTGAGCGGCCTTTAGTGATGCTTGTAGTTATCGCTGAATGCCTGTGTATGGGATGCTCTTCTTCCCTCCACTATATAAACACCCCTACACCCCCCATTCCTCTTCATCTCTACCTACTCTACTCCCACCTACTCCTAAGCTCTAGCAAGCCTACCAACACTTCATTAGAGCTTACTCTCAAGCTCCCAAGGCTCCTATTAGTGTAGCAAACCTCTGCCTCACCAAATATTCATCCATCTTCCCATCCCCATTCATAGGTTGCCTTGGAGCCATCCTCCCACCTCCATTCCGGTAGCAGATCATTTTTGCCTTCTCACGTCCATTCCAGAGCCATGCCGAAGCTTTCCTCTACTCGATGTCCTCCTACATCTCACCTCCTTCGTTCGGCTCCTCACCTCCTTTGTCCGAGCTATCGCCAGGTGCTGTCGTCTCACCGAATAGCCGATTCAGGAGATTTCTTCTCACCTCGCTCACTTTTTATGCTTTCATAGTTTATTGTAATTGACATTGGAGTGATATATATATCATATTTGTTCCATATCTACTGTGATTCATTCTACTTGTCTTCTTCTTTCAAAAATACAAAAAAAATAACAAAACCCTAAAATATCAAAAACAAACGAAATGAAGCACGGCTTTCAATTAAAGTAAACGTCGCCTCCCTGTGTTCGACCTGGGACTCCCTTGGAGTTTCGATATAAATTTTATTTGATCACGAGTTTTGTAGTTACGACGACAAGTTACTTGTAACCCTGATTTCATACTCACGAAACATGTGCGATCAGTAGCTAATGAACTATCTAGGGTGGTATGGCTGGCAAGTTGTCGGTGGTAACAGCTCATCGTTCGGTTGTCTAGAGCCCAGTCACAAGACCAATTTTGTTATACTGCCTTTAGGTAGATCATAGAACAAGGAAGTGGTGTCAGACCCGAATAGGTTGTTAATATGATAATTCTATCATTGAAGTGTGTATAGTGGTTAACCTAAATCGGACCTAACCATCTCTTTACAAAATTTTTTAACCTGGCCTACTTAATTTTATCTTGTCACTTTTAGGCCCAGGGTTGAACTCAGGGAAGTGGGGTACAAGTCAAGTTTCTACGCCTTTCCTACAACGAGTCTCTTCCATTCATTTATTATGTTTTTGGTGTTTTTCTATTTAGATTTTTTTTCAGGTAATCTTTGTCCTTGAGGCACACCCTCAAAATTGGGTTCTTGTCTTTGAGCCAAAACAGGGTTCCAAAATGGGTCTTGCTATTCACAAGATGGAGTACCTGCAAGTCAAGGATTATCTTTTCTCTTTTATACATTTTTTTATCTTTTTACTGATAGGAAAGTGAAACAAAAATAAAGTAAATATAGTGTATATGTATATAGGTATATATTATGTATATAAAGGGGTGGGGGTGGTGGCGGAGATGGAGTGTAGCACGGTGTCGAGTCGATCATCGTTTAGAAAGATGCAACCAACAGGATGAGGTGTCGCGTGTAAGGTGTAGGATGGATGGTGGAAGATGAATGCGAAGATGCTTTTTGTATGCGTGTATTGGGGAATATCAGCAACTGGTGCAGATATTCCCGCAATACCACATATGGCAAATAATGTGAAAATATATCTATATATGTATATATGTAAATATATCTGTACGGTTATCTATAGGTATATATATATGTACATATATATATGTATATATATATGTATATATGTATATATATAAGCATATGTATATATGTAGCTATATGTATAGATAGATATATGTATAGATGTATGTATATATATGTATGCATGTATATAATACTATATAGATGTCTATATATATATATATGTATATATATATAAAAATATATGTATATATAGGTATATGTAGCTAGATATGTATGTATATGTATAGTTATATAGACATATATATGTATATATGTATATATATATATATATGTATGTATGTATATATATAAGTATATGCATAGATAGATATATGTATAGATCTATATATATATATATATATATATATGGGTATGAGTATGTGTATATAACTATATAGATGTAAATATATATGTATGTATATGTATATAGAAATATATGTATATATAGATATGTGTAGCTAGATATATATATATATATGTATATATAGATGTATATATAAGTAGGTGTGTATATATGTATATATATATATGTATCTATACTTAGTTATATAGGTAATAATATATATATATAGATATATGTATATTTATATATATATATGTATATAAATATGTGTATATATATCAGCATATATATGTGTATATATATATATATATAAATAGATAGATATATATATGTATATGTTTGTATATAGACTAATACATAGTTATATAAGTACTAATATATGTATAGATATATGTATAAGTATATATATATATATAAGTATATAGATATATGTATATATATGAATATGTATATGTATATCTATATGTATATATATAAGTATATAGATGTATATATATATATGTATGTATACTAATACATAAGTATATAAGTACTACTATATGTATAAATATAAGTATATATATATGTATATAGATATTTGTATGTATATATCAATATATATATGTATACGTATATATATATATATATATGTATATAATAGTGCATAGGTGTGTGTGGGTGTGTGGAAGTGTTAGTGTAGGTGTGTGTAAGCGTCAATAAAGAGAGAGTGAGAGAGTGTTGTGAGAGAGGGAGAGAAAGAAAGAGAGAGCAGGAGAGAGAGAGAGTAGCCGCTAGAGGGTTAAGGCATCTGCAGACAAGCGGTGTCGTCTGGAGGTCTCCATGTGCAAGCAGGCGCGTTTGCGCACGAGGACGTGCGCGCTGGAGGGCGAGGGGAGTGGAGAGGAGACGCAGTGCACCGTGTTGCGCGAAGGCTGAAGCAGGCACTGGCAGGCATAAGCAGGGAAGGGAGCGGACGAAGGCAGGCGCTGGGAGAGGGTTGGCGCACGCAGACGTACGCGGGTGGGTGCAGGGGACGTGGGCGGAGACGCGCAGGTGGGCGCGCACACGGGCGAGTGCCGGTTGCAGTGCACCGGGTGACCGTTAAAGTGAGAAGCTCACCGATCACACCACTGTTGCCACAGTGTCACGCAGACTGGCATGAACAGTGGCTACAGTGGTCATCCGCGTCGCGCAACCGGGAGTTGTAGGTGGTGTGAGTGCTGCCGGCTCACGGTAGACACGTGCGGGCTGGCGCGCGAGCTTGACCTCGCAACAGAGTGTGCGGAGGGGGGTTGGGTCACGAGCGAAGGGGCTCGACAGGGCATGTGGAGGTCTGTGGGTGCTGCTGGGGTGCTTGGCTGGCTACTGCAGAGGCACGCAAAGGTCGGTTGTGGGCGGAAGAGAGAGTGACAGGGCGGAGAAAGCGGGAGGTGGAGAGGCCTGCAGGCACACGCAGAGGGTGAGGGCACCTGCAGGCGTGAGCGGAAGGGGCTGGGGCTGCTGCTGCTGCCGCTGAGCTTCAAGCTTCAAACCTTGAAGCTTGCAGCCATGGCTGAAGGTGCTGGAACAAAAAAAAAATGAGAGAAGAGCCACCACGCCCACCAGCTCTTTGAAGAGCTGGGAGGTGGTGGTCTCACTGTGGTGGGTCTTCACCACAGTGAGGGCTCCTGTCCGCCGGGTGTCTCTGAGGAGGGCCAGCGTGTGAAGGGAGAGGGAGGAGAGAACAGTGGCCTGGAAGAAGTGCTGGGTTGGCTTTTTTTCGTGGAAGGACCAGGCTACTTTTTAGAAGAGGAAGGCGCACTTCTTTTATAGAATAAGAAAGCCATGCACAGCCATGCCCTGGCTGTGCATGGCTCATGCATGGCTCATGGCAGGGAGAGGTCTGCTGCGGCTGGCAGGGAGAGGGATGGAGAGCAGGGAATGGCGCGAGGAGAAGTTGCTCCATGCAAAGTAGCCGCGGGAAGATTTCAAAACCAAGTGAAATAAATAAAAAGATGGTGGATTTTGCAAAGATGCGCTTAAGGAAAAATGCGATCGCGAGGCTATTTTATTTCACTCTCCTCCCCTCTTAATTAAATGCATGCTTGCATGTATTTTTACAAATGTGATTATGGAACCCTAATATGCATAGGTAATGCTAGGAAATAGTACAAGAAGGCACTATGGCAGGTGTATTTTTGCGGTGCAATCAGGAAGCCACCTACTTTAAAAAAAAAGAGAAAAAGAAAAAAAAAGGAAAAGGAGAAAAAATAATTAAAAAAATAAAAAAAAAGAACCACACTTCACCGCACGAGTATGACTAGCTAGTTGTCGTGCGTAACAACCCATTGGTCGGTTGTCTAAAACCCATCTCACAAAAAATGCACAATAATTCCCAAAACACTTAGGATAGAAGTAGGGAAGTAGAATAAATTAGGGAGATATACACTGGGTTCTCCCTTATGTTGAACCCATAAATAAAAGAAGTTGGGAGGAAGCTGCCGTTCGAAAAGATAAACCGCTAGGCAAGGTCACCTAGGGACGTACAAACCCGAAGTCTGTTTTAATGGTCGCCTAGTGAGTCTTTCACTAATTTCACAAGATGCTTAGCACTTAGAGTTCTTTTTGATTCTTGGACTGGTCAGGTAGCCGTAAAAAGTTATCTCGGAACTCTCAAACTACAAAAGTATGAAAAAAATTAGAAAAGAAGAAAAACAAGAAAAAAAATTTGTATCTTCTCTTCTCAAATAAGGCGAGAGCTTGGACGGCCTGCATTCTGGCAGACACCCTGGTACTATTGAGTCTTCGTAACTAGGTCTTGGTTTGAAAGTTCCTAAAATAACCAACAAATTATGCCTAAGAGATAAAATCCTAATTATACTTTTATAAATAACGTTTAGTACAATTTTGCTAGGGACTAGCAAAAAGTAAGCATGGGGGTATGATAAACACACATCAATTCATGATAAAATGCTTATTTATGATAGTTCATAGACTTAGCATTGCATATCATGTTATAGATACTACATAACATCCATTGCATGGCATTTAGGATAGTTGTATGTTTTGTATATTAATTCCTTCATTTTATATGGCCAGGAGGCAATGCAACATCCTTACAGACTTCGAATGAAAAATCTGACTGTATGGATGGATTCGGAGTGACGATCACAGTCCAATAATGTAGAAATCACCTCGATCCGAGCACCGTGGCATCTTCTGCAAGCAATGAAAAGTGGATGGTCTAGATGGTGACATGTGGCACCATTTGGAGCACCTAAAGTCACCTGCCGCACCTCCAAGGGCCAACTAACAAGTGATCTCTGCCATTGGATGAAAATCCAACGGCTGAGAGCCCACCCACACCACACGGCCTCAACTCTTCTTCGGGGCACACTTGTGGAAGTGGTGCAACGGTGGAGGCGTTGGATCGCAAGGGAGGGGTGCTGGTTCGAATCCCTGTAGCCCCCCCATTCTCAATCTAGTCAGTGCCCAACGCAACCAGCGCATGCATGCGCATGCAGTAGCAGTGGTAATGCAGTGCCAGCACACACCAGCAGTGTACACGTGCCATAACGCATGCAGTAGCAGTGGTAATGCAGTGCCAGCACACACCAGCAGTGCACACGTGCCATAACTAGCTCATTTTGACCCAATAAAGAAGATAAAAGCTCCTACATAACCTAGAAGAAGGCCTAACTGAAGGAACAAGTGCTCTGAGAAGAAAACATGAAATAAAGGTTAAAACTGCAATTTTACCATTTCAGTACATAAACGGGATTTCTCAGAAGCAAAACATAAGTCAAATGGTCCAAATAAGATAAAAAGTGGGTTGAGTTAATCAGAAATGGGTTTATGTGCAATCTAAGAACTAAATGACACTTGGTAACCCTAAAACAGACCCGCTTAAATTAACAAGGTTCCGGTCAGAATAAAAATCAAGTAAACCCTCTAAAAATCATAGAAAAGCATCCTCTAGAGTTTAGAACACTTACTTTGGCCTTTGGAACCTAGTCTGACCTAGATTAGGGTCCTAGCTCCTCAATTAACCAAATTTGGGTTTTTACGTAAAATGTCAAGTCAAACGAGGTCAAACCTGAAATCCAACTTCGCCATTGGATTCCTTAGGTCAAAATTAGGTTTATACAAAAATTTGGACCTAAGGGGAGGTCATCTTGACCTACTTCGCAATTTAGTACACCCAAATCACAAATTGGTTCCTATCTTTTGAATACCTTTGCAGAGAGCCCCCTAGGCTCTTCGCCTCCTTTGCAAACCGGTCTTGCCGCCATTGCTAGGGCAGAACCGAGCTCCGGCAAGGTTCGGAGAGGGATTGCTCTCTAATCCCTCAGAGATTCCCTCCCAGAAATGGAAGGAGGATTCTCTGAGGAATTCCCTTCCTTATAAAGCCAATTACAATCGCTGGTGTGAACCCAATTTCTCGTGCGAACGCACGAGAGATTTGGGTATCCACCTTCCTTCCAAATCCGGCGAGACGACAGACCTAATTGCGCTCACTCCACGCGCTGATAGGAGCGGCCAGCACCTATAAAACACCCCCCAGACCCTGCCGCAGAAGGTGAGCTTGATTTGGCCGAGTGTCAACCCCCAATTCGTCTCCTCCTGCCCGGCCAAAAGTCCCAGCAAGCTCAACCGAGCCCCCCTCCCCTCCCTCTTCGCTCTGCCACAAAACCAGTGGCAGAGTTAGCTTCCTGACTTCCCTCCGTGTCGCGCAGTACCCGCGCACGCCGCCTCAGCCCCGTCGTCGCCACCGTTCTCCCCCACTGGGCATCATCTTCTCCGGCGACAGCAGGTACTGCTGTCCGCCTTCCGTTCCCTTTCGTCCTTACAATTAGGTTAGAACTCCTCTCCATCCTCTCCTCTCTCTTTTCCCCCTGTTATCTCATCTGATTACCCCTCGACAGATGCTGACCACCCTCATCTTCCACATCACCGACCGACCTCCGGCGAGCCGCTTCCACCATTCCAGCCCCCCACATGGCTCGCCAACCACTTCGAGAGCTCCGCCTCACCATCAGGAACTCGTTCCACCCCACAACTGCCACTCCAGACCTCCATAATCACCCCCCGAACAACCCACCATCTCCGGCCACAGGTTGACCTAGGCACGCACGCCTAGGCCGACCTGTGGCTTGCAGCATCGTCCACCGCCTTCGCCGTGCCACGGCGAAGGTCTCTAGCTGATCTGATTGGGCCGAGAGGCTCATTTTTTGCATGACAGTGTTTAAGCTCCTATCGCCATGGACGACCTTTGATGAAGCTCCAACGAAGCTCCAAGCACCCGGTCTCCCAGGCTAAAGGTGCTGCAAACTCGCGCGAGTGTCGCGAGGTGAGTGAGTCCAGCAAGGAGCGCCAGCAGAGTCAACAGCTTTGGCAATCGAGCGACAAAACTCTGCGGGCGCGCGTGAAGGCGAGACCAGATAGTCCCACATCATGGGATTGCAACACTCAGGTACCATATAAGTTGTTTTTGTGTTTTACTCTCATTGCCTCCGTAAGCACAGGGGTGAGGTCCCTCACTGCCCTTACACATGCCTCGTCCGCGGCTTGACCTCGCGGATCTGGCGGATCCGACCGGACCTAGACCTACGCACTCCTCGCGCATCATCACTTGCCAGTGCGCCTGGTCCCGGGTGCGAACCCGACCCGACTACCCGTGTGGCTCTGGGAGAGCGTCCCTGAGTGAATTGCTTGAGAGAGAGAGACGCGTGGGTAGAGGGAGAAAGGATAGGTTTTGCTCTGTGTAGGCACAGGCTAAACGTTGAGGAAGAAGGACTTGGTCGCGAGAAGGAAGAAGGAAATGCAGGAAGAACAGAGAGACCAAAGAAGAAAGAAAGAAGCCTTCACAGGAGAAGAAGAAGGAGCAAGACAGAGAAGAAACAAGGCAGAGAAGAAGAAGAAAGAAAGAAGCCTTCGCAGGAGAAGAAGAAAGAGAAGAAAAGAAAGCAAACACAGCAACAGAAAAAGAAGAAACAGAGACTGCTGAGGAAGAAGAATAATCAAGAAGAAAAGGGAACATACTTTTAAGACGTCTGATCTTGTGATCAGACGTCCGATTTCATTTCTTTTTGTCCTAACTACTTTTAATCGCATACATTCATAGTTGAATTGATCTTTTGAGTAAATTAGAGTGTTCAATTACATTTTGATTAGTAGTAAATTCTATTTGCTCCCTGTGATCGACCTAGGATACTCCAGTCTTTGAGTAATAAAATTCTTTATATATGTTTAGACGTTTTGTCGGTTGTACTACAACGTGATATACTTTAAACCCGCACAAAATGTTGACAACATTTTGGCGCCGTTGCCAGGGAGCAAGGCGCAATTTACCACTAGTCTCTACATTCTTTTTATCATATTGAACACTGACTTGCCCTACTTTGCTTTGATGTGATCTTGCAGGTACTTCATGAGAAAATCGCTCCCGCAAGTCAACCACTCCAGGGCAGGTAATTTCTTTTCTTCCTTAATCATCCCCTAATCTTTGAAAGACAAAAGGAAAAAAATCAATTTAGGAATCAATTGCCTTCTTTATATAGTAATCACCATCTCTAAGGCAAAACATTTCCTGATTTTGCGAAAATTTCTACAAATATTCTTGAAGTTGGAGTGATTTTTTTTTCCCATCCCACAAATTCTTGTGCCTAATTGAAATAACGCTTAATCTTGGCGGACCACACACTTCTTGTTTATAAGTCCAAAGAGAACTTTTGAAAAAGAAAAAGAGGATTGGAAATAGAACCAAATTAGGGTTTCCACATTAGGGTCTTGAAGCGCTAGTCACACATGCCTGTGTAAAGGGAAATAAACCCTCCCGCATCAGTGTGCTACCCAAGCCCTTGATTGAAGAAAGCTAAATAAGACAAACCCAAAAATTGAGCTCTAAAATCACTTGAATGTTAAAATTTTTTGACCTAATAACCTGGGAGTCAAATCAGGGTGATCTCTAGGCTCCGAGCTTAGAATCATTCTGCCATCTATAGGACAGGTCAGGTGAAGTTGACCCCTTGGGTCAACCAACCTCTAAATTAGGTCACAATACCAAAAACATCTAAAGTTCAAGTGAGAACCCTAAAAGCACCTTTGAAATAAAAAGTGATAGACTTAAGAGGTCAAGGTCCCCATTCTGGTCTACCTGGAATCTCAGTGACAAGAGAGGTCGGGTGGGGGAAACCCTGTAACCCGTAGGGACGCTCTACCGTGTAGGGGTCTTTGCGGGACTCTCCCTCTCTGGCTGCCCAGGTAATTCTCAGGTGGACGATCTTCGGATCCAGGGGTCCATCCGCCCCGAACCTCCATAGTCATCCAAACATCTTTTGGGTGTCTTGATTGGGTCAAGAACATCTCCAGTCCTGCATCTTTTCTCTTTAGAGCACACACACTCATTTTCAGTGGGACTCGTTATTCAGATCTGATCGCTTCATAACACATCTTGAGTCAAACTCTGATCTTGATTCCACCACCTGATCCAAATATGCAGTCGAACCACCTAGGACTACCATTCAAGAAACCTGAATACCGGAGATCCATGAGAGATAAAATGATTGAGGATGCCATGAGATTTTATGAAAATGCAGAAACCTCAACAACAGTAGGAAACATTCAGGTTGATGTCCCAACAACCACAACCTTTGTCATAACTTGTGCCCAAGTATTATTAGCAGAAGCCAACAAAGGATCAACCCGTGACTTGCTCATTACTGCATACATTGAGATAGAAAAATTGCACAATAGTGAATACCTTCAATGTATGACAAATCCTCGACTTTGGAAGCAACACCAAGATAGTCTTGAAAAACGGGAAGAGATAATGAGATTAATAAAACAAGTGATTGATCAGAAATACCCGTACATACCACCAACAGAGGATGAGCTATCTTGGGACAACATCGAGGATAAATCTAACCTCGGGTTTGAGGCACAAAATGGTTGTGGATTCCCAACCCAGATGGAGTATAATGCACCTGATATTGAAGAAGGTTGGGAAGCTCCAAATGCAGGAAAAGACCATGATGAGCCCATTTTAGAATCCCAAGACTCCTGCAAGTATGAGAGTAGAACTGAACCTCTCGAGGGTGTAAATTCCGTCCCTTATTCTGTTAAGGTGACCCTCGAAGGTTATTCAGACCTAAATTCTAGTAATTCAACCCACATCCTAAGCCTAGAACCTAGATCTGAAACATATTTTGAAGATTTCAAGGCCCCAGATGAAGAAAATCAATCTCTTAATGAAGAATATGATTTTGGGCCTCGATTTGATGAATATCCCTCGTCAACCTCCTCAGAGGAACGAATCGATTTTGCGGAAGTCATGCCAATCTATGACACAGAAACCGAGGAGTTGGACGAGCAGGGTTTCAATTGGGTCTGCCCTACTAGCTTAGAATCTGAGCCTCTACCAGAAAAGGATACCCTTTTAAGCTCAGAATTAACATTTAGGCTAGATAACAGTCAGGCTGTTGAATATACAACATATGATTTATTCTATGGTGGAACTCATGATCTAGAATCTCATTCATACTTTGATTTTCGCAAACTCTCCGACGATCTCAAATTTGACCATAACATCGGAGAAAATCTGCCTCCTGATTATAACATGTCAATCTTCTTTGAAGCCACCTACTCCACATATACAGAACCAATCAAAACCCGTTCCCCACCCTGACCCGCAACCGGACTCAATTTCTACTCCGATTCACCTCTCACTGAGCCGTTTGCAGATGATTCAACTCCATATCTAGACCAGGTATCGGGTGCTGATCAGACCACAAATCAGGAGCCTCCATCCTTTGATCACCTCTGTAGGGATTCCACACCTTACATGGATAATTTTTCGGAACCCTACTTTGACCAGGCTGATTCGACTCAGCCTGAACCCGAGTTTTCACTTCCATATCCATCAGAATGTCACTGCATATGGTGGGTTCCACATCTGCTGATCTACATCTATCAACCCACCAAACTTATTGGGTTCGGGCTGCATCATCAGCCCGCTGATCTCAACAAGCACCTGGTTGGACCAACCAGGCTCTTAATCAAGGTGCTTGTTTTCCAAAACTCCATTGATTTGACCACTCCCTCTCCACCCCATTTTCTGCTCGGCTGAAGGCATTAAATTTAGTGCTTAACGGGAGGCAACCCGTCATCCCAAACACAGAGACCCGTCTGATTATCCATCTGTTCTCCACGTCTCTTACACCTTGAGTCCAGCCTTAGACAGATGATCCCACCTCTGGTACACGTATCAGAGCTTGAAATCATCCGCATTAGTCATTTACGACCCATTCACCCACCCGATATATCCTGTTCTAAGCCCCTGACCTCAACACTAATTCCCACCCTCTGTTTACAATGAGGACATTGCAAAACTTAGGCATGGGGGGGTGATAAAGTGCATACATACAGAACCAAGAAAAAAATCAGGAGTCTCACACACAAAAAAATTTGCATATGTCAAAAATGCAGAAAAAATTGAAAAAAATTAAGAAAAAGAACAAAAAAAATGGGGGGAGGGAGGAAATTTTGTGAGCCACTTAAGCATAAGGAGGAGAAAAAGAAGAAAAATGACAAAAAGGAGCACAAAATGAAAATGAAAAGAAATAGTCATTAGTAAAAGATTAAGGGGTTAACTGAAGTTCTAGACCGAATCAAGAAAAAGAAAAGGAAAGTGCTATGGAGATATAACAAGAGATTAGCAGGAACGCTGGTCTTAGGCCTTTTGGGCTAGTACCTTTAGCTTAAAAATTCACGTATCCGTTAAAATCTAGATAATCCTCAAGAGGTTGAGGAAAATGCGAAGCTTGAGTATTAGGTCTAAGGCTTAGGAAGTATTCGGCCTCGTTAACTGACCTCCAATTTGCGGGATTCGGTAACCTAAGCACCCAAATTCACACACAGTCTGGTTCAGTGCGCATAAAACATCCAAATCACGCGAAAAGCGTTTAATGTTCTGAAAAAGTCACCTAGATTAGGAGCGGTTAATCAACACAAATTGATTTCGACGAGTTCCCAGCACAGAGAGGCGGGAAATTCCCCTCGAAGATGCGTAACAACATATCGTCTCCTCAGTGCTTATCTCTTAGGATATTTAAATATCCTACTGGGGGCACGTAAGCACTCTGCTGGTTCAGATACCATGGACGGCATTATCACGAAATGTCGATCGCCAGGGTCTGGATTCGGCCACGGAACGCCATGGGCGGGATTATCTCGAAATCTCGAAAGCTAGGGTTCCGGGGGTTTCCATGGGCAGGATTATCTCGAAATCTCGAAAGCCAGGGACCCTTGAGGATTGATGATGGGGACGAGGAATCCGATACAGACCGTGTTGAGAAGCTAATCCGAAGCTAGAAATAAAAAGAAAAGAGAGAGAAAAGCTCTCCAAACAAATAAATCTTCTATCTCTCTCTTACAAAAAAAAAGCACTACAAACTGAATTTAGGCTAAAAATGTCTCAAGCACGGGTGCTTTAACCACGGAGTCCAACAAACCCTAGGATAGTTTATGTGGGCCGTAGAAACCTTTGCGGAGGACTGAGGCTAAAGTGGAACAGGTCCGGATTTTGGTCGGTACTTGAGTACCTCTAGGCCTATTATCAGCATTCCTACCTAAATCACAAAATAAAAGGAGAAGCACTTATCATAATTGATGACAGACACTCAGGGTCTAGAATGGAAGTTAAAACTTTGAAATTTTGCTAAGGGACTAGCAAAAGCTAGGCATGGGGGTATGATGAGAGCCTCATCATGAGCCATAACTAGCTCATTTTGACCCAATAAAGAAGATAAAAGCTCCTACATAACCTAGAAGAAGGCCTAACTGAAGGAACAAGTGCTCTGAGAAGAAAACATGAAATAAAGGTTAAAACTGCAATTTTACCATTGCAGTACATAAACGGGATTTCTCAGAAGAAAAACATAGGTCAAATGATCCAAATAAGATAAAAGGTGGGTTGAGTTAATCAGAAATGGGTTTATGTGCAATCCAAGAACTAAATGACACTTGGTAACCCTAAAACAGACCCGCTTAAATTAACAAGGTTTCGGCCAGAATAAAAATCAAGTAAACCCTCTAAAAATCATAGAAAAGCATCCTCTAGAGTTTAGAACACTTACTTTGGCCTTTGGAACCTAGTCTGACCTATATTAGGGTCCTAGCTCCTCAATTAACCAAATTTGGGTTTTTACGTAAAATGTTGAGTCAAACAAGGTCAAACCTGAAATCCAACTTCGCCATTGGATTTCTTAGGTCAAAATTAGGTTTATACCAAAATTTGGGCCTAAGGGGAGGTCATCTTGACCTACTTTGCAATTTAGTACACCCAAATCATAAATTGGTCCCTATCTTTTGAATAACTTTGCAGAGAGCCCCCTAGGCTCTTTGCCTCCTTTGCAAACCCGTCCTGCCGCCATTGCTAGGGCAGAACCGAGCTCCGGCGAGGTTCGGAGAGGGATTGCTCTCTAATCCCTCAGAGATTCCCTCCCAGAAATGGATGGAGGATTCTCTGAGGAATTCCCTTCCTTATAAAGCCAATTACAATCGCTGGTGTGAACCTAATCTCTCGTGCGAACGCACGAGAGATTTGGGTATCCACCTTCCTTCCAACTCCGGCGAGCCGGCATACCTAATTGCGCGCTCTCCACGTGCTGATAGGAGTGGCCAGCACCTATAAAACATCCCCCAGACCCTGCCGCAGAAGGCGAGCTTGATTTGGCCGAGTGTCCACCCCCAATTCGTCTCCTCCTGCCCGGCCAAAAGTCCTAGCAAGCTCCGGCGAGCACCCCTCCCCTCCCACTTCGCTCTGCAACAAAACCAGTGGTAGAGTTAGCTTCCTGACTACCCTCCGCGTCGCGCAGTACCTGCGCACGCCGCCTCAGCCCGTCGTCGCCGCTGTTCTCCCCCACTGGGCATCATCTTCTCCGACGACAGCAAGTACTGTTGTCCGCCTTCCATTCCCTTCCGTCCTTACAATTAGGTTAGAACTCCTCTCCATCCTCTCCTCTCTCTTTTCCCCCTGTTATCTCATCTGATTACCCCTTGACCGACGCTGACCACCTTCATCTTCCACATCACCGACCGACCTTCGGCTAGCCGCTTCCACCATTCCAGCCCCCCACACAGCTCGCCAACCACTTCGAGAGCTCCACCTCACCACCAGGAACTCGCTCCACCCCACAACTGCCACTCCAGACCTCCATAATCACCCCCCGAACAACCCACCATCTCCGGCCACAGGTTGACCTAGGCACGCACACCTAGGCCGACCTGCGGCCTGCAGCATCGTCCACCGCCTTCGCCGTGCCACGGCGAAGGTCTCTAGCTGATCAGATTGTGCCGAGAGGCTCGTTTTGTGCATGACAATGTTTGAGCTCCTGCCGCCATGGACGACCTCTGATGAAGCTCCAACGAAGCTCCAGGAACCCGGTCTCCCAGGCTACAGGTGCTGCATACTCGCGCGAGTGTCGCGAGGTGAGTGAGTCCAGCAAGGAGCGCCAGCAGAGTCAACAGCTTGGGCAATCGAGCGACAAAACTCTGCAGGCGCGCGTGAAGGCGAGACCAGATAGTCCCACATCGTGGGATTGCAACACTCAGGTACCATATAAGTTGTTTTTGTGTTTTACTCTCATTGCCTCCGTAAGCACAGGGGTGAGGTCCCTCACTGCCCTTACACACGCCTCGTCCGCGGCTTGACCTCGCGGATCTAGCAGATCCGACCCGACCTAGACGTACGCACTCCTCGCGCATCATCACTTACCGGTGCGCCTGGTCCCGGGTGCAAACCCAACCCGACTACCCGTGTGGCTCTGGGAGAGCGTCCCTGAGTGAATTGCTTGAGAGAGAGAGACACGTGGGTAGAGGGAGAAAGGATAGGTTTTGCTCTGTGTAGGCACAGGCTGAACGTTGAGGAAGAAGGACTTGGTCGCGAGAAGGAAGAAGGAAAGGCAGGAAGAACAGAGAGACCAAAGAAGAAAGAAAGAAGCCTTCACAGGAGAAGAAGGAGCAAGGCAGAGAAGAAACAAGGTAGAGAAGAAGAAGAAAGAAAGAACCCTTCGCAGGAGAAGAAGAAAGAGAAGAAAAGAAAGCAAACATAGCAGTAGAAAAAGAAGAAACAGAGAGACTGCTGAGGAAGAAGAATAATCAAGAAGAAAAGGGAACATACTTTTAAGATGTCTGATCTTCTGATCAGACGTCCAATTTCATTTCTTTTTGTCCTAACTACTTTTAATCGCATACATTCATAGTTGAATTGATATTTTGAGTAAATTAGAGTGTTCAATTACATTTTGACTAGTAGTAAATTCCATTTGCTCCCTGTGATCGACCTCGGATACTCCGATCTTCGAGTAATAAAATTCTTTATATATGTTTAGATGTTTTGTCGGTTATGCTACAACGTGATATACTTTAAACCCGCACAAAACGTCGACAACAACACACGAGCGTATGCCAGCGTGCACGCCAGTAGGGCCTTCGCGCCATCTGTGGGCATGAGGCGGGACCTCGCAGCTCACATGGGCGGGTGCGTGCTTGGTTGGCACCAGCCTTCAGCGACAGCCTGGCAGACATTCAGTGACGCTTACAGCCATTGCTAATTGTTCGCACGACAGCAAGGCCAGCTTTGTGCGTTAGTGGGCATGAGCTGCCTACAGCGACACTTATAGCAACGACCTGGAAGTCGCTAATGGTCTCATACCTATTCTAGCCTCTTTTCATCCACTATAAAAGGACCTACACCTCCTCCCTTCCAAGCCATCTCTACCTACTCTATTCCCACCTACTCCCAAGCTTTAGCATGCCTACCAACACTCTATTAAAGCTTGCTCTCATGCTCCCAACGCACCTATTAGTGTATTGAAACTCTGCCCCACCAAATACTCCTCCAACTTCCCATCTCCATTCATAGGTCACCTTGTAGCTGTCCTCCCACCTCCATTCCGGTAGCAGATCATCTCCACCTTCTCACCCCCATTTCGGAGCTGCGCTGAAGCTTTCCTCTTCCCGACATCCTCCTGCTTCTCACCTCCGTCGTCCGGCTTCCCAACTCCTTCATTCGAGCTTCTGCTAGGCACCGTTGTCTCATCGAACAGCCGCTTCAAGACATTTCTTCTCACCTCCCCCTCTTTTTATGTTTTCTAGGTTATTGTAATTGACATTAATGCAATATATCATATTTGATTCCATCTCTCTCTTGTGATTGCTTGTCTTTCTTATTTCAAAAATAAAAAAAAATAACAAAATAACAAAACACCAAAAAGAAACAAATCAAAGCGTGATTTTCTTAGAAAGTAAACGTCGCCTCCCTATGTTTGACCTGAGACTCCCTTGGAGTTTCAATATAAATTATATTTGATCACGAGTTTTGCAACTATGACGACGGGTTACTCGTAACCCCGATTTCAAACTTGCAAAACCCCATTTAAGTTAATTTTAATTTAATTCTTTTCCAACTTTTTATATATAATTATAAATTAGCTAAATATTATATTAAAGCCATGTATTCACATTTTTGACCCATTTATTTATATTTATTTACTTATTAACCTAAGTTATTAAAGTCTTAGGTCATAACTTATACTTAAGTTAAATAAGATATTAATTATGTAGCTAATTAGTGATATTTCTAGTCCATTTATTAATTAAATTATTAATAATATTAATTGACTGATGATTTAGCATTTTTAACTTATTTTTAGGTCCTTTATTGATTTGTCGCTTATTACATTATTAGCCCTTATATATGCATATTCCTAGCTAATTAACTAGAGAAACTAGTTAATTAGGCGTAATTAGAAGCCATGATGAGCCTCTCATCACTCCCCCTTGCTTATTCTAAGCTTAGCCTTATAACAGATGTGTCGGGATCATCATTCCCGTTACTAATCCTCGAGGGGGCTCTGGCGCCAATACTTTAAGATAGTACTGTCCATGACACCACCTAAGAGCTCATAACCCCAAAACACAATGCGATGTAAAGGGGTGCTCCAGTCAAACTCAAGCTCTTAGTACAACAGTATTGGTAGAGCACCATCCATGACACTTGACCTGCAAAAATGCACCTTAATGCTCTATCTAAAGATATGAAATATAGATATAGAGTAGCGTTGAGGTCGTAACATGTTGACTTTACATCCTTAAAGGAGGCATTTTCCTCCTCGATGGTGGGAACTCAAACCAATGATCTGCTTCAGACTTTTACTATGGCTAAACAAAGGATTTTTCTAAGTTCTAATTTTTTTTAGGTGTTTGCTTGTATGTGAATTTTAACACAAGAAATTTTGCACGAGATGCAAGGTTTTGAATCAGAAACTAAGCCAGATGCTTTCCATGTTACAAGGGGGGATCAAGTCACCTGAACTATCATGAGTTTAGGTGGAATTTTGGAGAAGGATATTCAATCTAGTCTAAAGGTAGACCTTGAAATTTTAATAATCAGATCAGTATCCTTATCCTAAGTTTGTTAAAGATTAAATCCCATTGTACCAAAAGTGAATGTTCAACCTTAGTCTTGATTTCAAAATTTCCTCAAAATGTTTTCAACATTTTTATTTTTTTGGGTATGCAAGCATAAAATAAAATAAGAAAATTGCATGTTTTTGGGTTTTGAAAATCTTGATTTGATCATCAAATTTAAAAACACCCCCCATGCAAAAGATGTGCATGTCCTCATGTAATAGGAATGGTGATGAAGACACATTTAAATTAGGTTAAAATGGCTATTCATGCATGTTCCTAGGATTAGATTTGCATTTCATATTATAAATATTACATAACATGCATCATTCTACATTTGGAAGAGTTGTGTATATTTTAGGTTAATTGCGTCCTTTTTATGGCTAGGAGGGAAGGAGATTTATCTCAGGGCCATAAATTGACGATCTGAATGTATGGATTTGATCAAGATGATGATCAAATTCCAACGCCTCCGAGATCATCTAATTGGAATCCCATATCACCTTATACGATCCGAGGAAGATCAATGGCTAGGGGGAGATGCGACATCCTTACGGGCTTTGGATGAAAAATCTGATCATTTGGATGGATCTGGAGCAATGATCATAGTTCAGCAGCGTGGAAATCACCTCAATCTAAGCACCATGCACCCTTTGCAACAGAAATATGGACAACCCAGATGGCACCACGTGGCACCATCTAGGCAGCCCAACACCAACCAGTAGTCCACCCAACCTTCTTCATTTGCATCATTCATTCCCAGCTGTTGGATCATGATCCAATGGCTGAGAAGCCTCCGCACCGTGCTCCTCTTCACGACACAAAGTATGGCTTAGCGCATTGGCTAAGTGCTCTCAGCAACTGAAATGGTGCGAGGTTGAATCCCGCTAAAGCTTCCTCACTACAGTAATTGAAATTTGGCTACCGGATCTCCATCGAGCGACCATGAAGCTTCCTTGCAACGCAATCCCATGGGTTAGATTCGCACATGCATGCGATCATGTGAAATCACATGCATGATAGTACATCGGTGCGAACTTAAGATGTCCGCTAGAGTTGTCAAGCATCTGATGCCAATCCAGCGGTGCTCGCACCTCTCTTCAACGTAGTGGTACATGCCTTCAAAGGGCGCGATCGGCTGGTGTGCCTGAGCCTACAAATCTTGATTGAATGGCGAGGAAGCACTCTAATAGATGCTAGCGGGGATAGTGCACGAGCACCAGTAGACTTTAGCGACATTTGGGGCATTCATTAGAGTGGATCTTCAACGACTTATTTGATGTTGCTGTAGTCCTTGGACGGATTTCCTCCTCTTTTCTCCATTATAAAAGGACCCCTACACCTCCCCTTCTTCATCTCTTCCTTTCTTCCTCTCACCACCTTCAAGGCTTTAGAGAGATCTTGTCCCAAGCTCGAGATGCTCCTCTAGAGTAGAAGACAAAATATTTTCCCTTCCTCTCATCCCCATTCTTGGAGCATCTTGTGGACATCCTCTCACCTACTTTTCGAAGTATATCATCGTCACAATGACATCCCATCCCGTCCTCCTTCCTCCGTGATAAACACCAGTTTATCATCATTCTTATGCAATAAAACAAACCAAGCTCTTAGGATTTTGATCCGCAAACGCATTTTTGGGTTGCAATTATGCATAAATTAGGTTAGGCATACATTGCATTTGTTATTTTATTTTTGATGTGTTTCCTGGAGTGTTAGGGATAAGCAAAGAGTCAGATCCCTAGAACCCTAGCACTCGGGAAGGCAACTGTTGAAGAGGAAGCTCAATCAGGCTAGGACTCAGCTAATTCCAGCTTATCATGTCTAGATACCAGCTCCCTTGGACTAAGGTTAGCTCCATTTAGCTACATTCAGCTCACCTTAGCTGAATGGTAGCTCAAAAGACTCATCTTAACTCACCCTAGCTCTGGTCAGCTCAGATCCAGCTCAACTTAGCTGAGTCTAGCTCATCTTTGCTCCCTTTAGTTCATAGGGAGCTCTAGCTAGCTCAGCTGAGTTGACTGAAGTTCACCTCAGCTCAACGTAGCTGAGTTTAGCTCATCTCAGCTCCCACCGGCTCTCTAGGAGCTCCAGCTAGCTCAACTAGGTTCGCATGAGTCAACCTCAGCTCAATCTCAGTCCACCTCAGCTCAAGCTCAGCTTACCTCAGCTTCAGCCAACTCACAATAGCTAATCTCGAAGCTAGTTGAGCTACTACTTGTCAACTAGTGGCTTAGCTAGCTCTAGAGTCCTCACTAGAGGCAATCCTAGCTCAACCTAGCTCCAGCTCGGTTGAAGCCAACTCAACTAAGCTCAACTACCCAAGCTTTGCTACTTGCACAAAAACTAAGTAGCTAAAGCTCAATAGTTGAGCTCCCCTTCAAGCTACCTCAGTAGACCCAGCTCTAGCGTAGTTGCCATCAGCTCTAGAATACTCTTCTCCAGCTCTCCTCCATAAAACCCTAGCTCCTCCACCTCTACTCTACTAGCTAAGCTCTAGCTCTACCTAAAAATCCATGGCCTTCCACTCCTCCACCTTAACCATAACTAACCCTAGCCTAACCCACTCCCTTTTGGCGCCAACCCACCATAACCACCACCTTAGACACCCCTTCATGTTAGCACCAAAAAGTCCTAGACATCCCTTCATTTTGGTGCCAACATGAGTCTCCATCGTAGCCTTACAGCTCATCCTATATACACATCTAAACCCTACACATAATCCCCTTCTAGAAATGTTAAAGTGGTGCCACCTAACCCCCTTTCAACCCACCTAAAATGGCGCCAACTCCACCTAAACCTAACCACCATGCAACCCTTCATGTGGCACCAAACAACCTACACCCTCCACCATATAACCACCACCTAAAGGCCTCATCCTAACCCTTCATTCACCACCACGCCAACCTTAACCCTTAACCCCAAAAGAGTTGGTGCCAACATCCTAACCACCACCTAACACAACCTTACAAATGGTGCCAACTTATCCTCTCCCTCCATATTATAACCACCACCACATTACTCCATCTCCACCATACAAAACCTAACCTACCCTTAAACCTAGCTCCTACATAGGTTGGCACCAAAAAGCATGCAAGCCTCCACCTTGGCACCACCCATATCAACCCTTGGATTCTATAACCACCCTCTACAACCCATCCTAGCCCTTCATCCATTAACTACCCCTACCCCATCACCACTTCTATATAAACCCCCTACTGCCACCATTAAAGGGCACCCTTGGCTACAATTTTTCTACCCACAGTTCCTCCTACATAGAATGTCAAGAGAAGAAGAAGAAGAAGATTAAGGGGATACTCCTTCCCCTCTTCTCTTCTCTCTTGTTCCCACGCCATCCAAGGAAGGAAGCTAGGCATTGGAAGGAAACCTAGGGTGCATGCCAACCCTGGGAGGAGGATTGAAGGGTGGTACACAACCACCCTTGGAGGAGTCAAAGGTGGTTCACGCCACCATAGGAGAAGTCTTTGAAGGTGGAATTCCATCCACCTTGTAGGAGTCAAGCATGCCTCCCTTAGGGCTTGCTAGGAGTTCATTAACTTGGAGAAGCTTTGCAAGAAGAAGGATCTCTTTTTGATTGCGGGAGTAGCCGCAATTGGAGCAAGAGCCTTGCCATTTTCACCATCATTATAGTGGATAATTATTTTTTTTCATTTTTGCACTTTCAATTCTAGTAGTTGAAGCATTCCTTTGCTAGGTTTTTGTGTAAAACAATTCCTTGTTCTTATAAAAGTTGCCTACAATTTTTGTTGCAATTTTAATTACGCTACTTGCTTTATCTTGGTTTAATCTCACTCTCACTTTCTAATTAACCTAGGCCTTCACGTGCCTAGGTTGAGTTTAGAAGATATTTTTGTCACTTAGATTTTAGCATCTACGTTGTAGCACTTTTCCCGTTAATAACTTCATAGTTGCCCTTTATATCAAAAAGACTCAAATAAAAAAATGATATATTCAAAAACAACAAAAAGAAAGTTGAGTTTCATTTCTGAGCAAGAGATCTGAATTTCGCAAAATATTGCCTCGAACTACCCAAGATACTTCCCTATCTAGGTTAGAAATTTTGAAAGCAAAATGGATTTATGTGTTGCAGCAACTGAAAACACTAATCTTAAAAGCCGCGTAATTCTCATTATCACTCCGCTGCCATTCTCCTTCGTCCCGCTCCTCACCACTTTCATCCAAGCACCGTCAGAGTGAGTCATCCTCCAAGAGACCATCGAGGGGGATTCTTCTCATCTCCATCTATCTTTATTACTTTATATTAAGACCCATGCTATTAAAGCCCTTTAAGACGTCTGGGAGTTGGGTCAGATGTCTGGTCAGACGTCTGGACGCCATCCTAGACATCTGGAACTCAAATTTTTTGTGTATGTCCTCGTGTCTGCATGCATGCTGTACGCAAACAATATGCAGCCTCATTTTCTTCTCTCCTTCTATCTCTTCTCACCGATGCAACCCTAAACACCGTGCCTACTTAAAACCCCCTCCTCTCCCTCGTTCACCTCACCTTTAGCCACCCTTCTTCTTCCAGCGAGAGCGGTGAGCGGCGAGCGGCGAGTAGCGATGAGTGGGCATGAGCTGCGTGGGCGGAGAGGAGCAGTGAGGGGAATGGAGGAGAGCAGCGTGCGAGCTCGCGAGGGAGCTCGCAGGAGAGCTCACAGCCAGTTGAGCGTGCGCGAGGTGGAGAGGTGCATCGAGGAGGTTCTCCCCGACACTGCTGCAGCCAGAGCAGCGGGTGAGCAGGTGCGGCGCGACTGCGCATGGCACGAGATGACGATGGCAGCTTCTAGTTCTGGGATTTTCCTAGAATCAGACATCTGGAGGATGTTCCAGATAGTTGAGAGGTAAATCCTATGACGTACACCTGCCTTTGCGGATATAGCCATGCAGGCCGTTCCGTCGAGGCACTGTTCCATGCCATATTGAGGAGATTTGCGTCGATGGGTGCAGGATTCACTTCGGGAAGGTGCGGGACACACCCTCCCACGCAGTTCAGACGTCTGGGTGAGGCACCAGACGGTGGGAAGCATCTCCAGATGTTCAGAGTGGTGGTCGGATGTCTGGAACTGGGTCCAGAAGGTCCAGCGGAGTTCCTGGACTTCTGAGGGGTAGCGCAGGAGTTGAGGTATGATTCTGGACTCTTTTAAGACATTAGGAAGGTGTTCTAGATGTATGATAAGAATTAGAATTACTGTTTTGACCCGTTTAGGTTCTGTTTGAGGTTCGATTTTCGCAATTAAGATTCCATTGTTCTCCATATAAGTTCCTCTACTTGTTGGAATACTTTTTATCCTATTTTTAGTAGTCTCTTGTGAATGATCATTGTGAAAGGACCTCGTTCCGTTGCAGATTTGGGGTTTGCTGAGGCACGTGGACCTGCCGATCAAGCTCCCATTACTTCTGGGTTTACTGGTAGAGTGGCTTCCCCTAGTTTAATTACAAACATGAATGCATATGTGGAATGAATGTTAATGAATGTTAGATCCTAGGGTATGGCATGAATCCTAGGAGTAGAAACACTAGAATATTTGTATGGAATGTATGAATTGCAGTCTTGGATGAGTAATTAGAATAATAACAATTGCTTGTAAATGGATAACAGCTGCCTATGAAATGTAGAGTACTGTTGTTAATAAATTGTCGCATGTAAATTCCTGTTGTTTATGATTAAATACGAGCTGCCTGGATATGAACTGGAAATGGAAGATTGAATGTTAGAAACACGAGCTACCTACGAATAAACCCGGAATGTGAATAATAAAGTTATATGCTACACGTGTAGAACTTGAGAAATGGAAATAGAAATGATGAAACCTAGTATGGCTTGGCCTGAGAAACATGAGAATGAACCCTACGGGGAATTAGGAGTAGAGCTCCTGGAAATAAATGGAATGGAACTGGAAATGTGAATGGGGAAGTGAGCTGACCCTTGAGTATGGAGTACCAAGGAGAGCGACTGTCCCCCAGCTTAGTGCAGAGCGGAGCCTGCTACCCTAGGGTTGGGACCCGGCGTTAGTATTGGCCACTTTGTAGCGACTTTTTGGCCCTTGCGTACATAGTACCAGGGAGAGCTACTGGTGTAGGGAGAGTGCTAGCCACCCCATGAGGCTCGGGGTTCAGCTAGCCACCTTGCACCGACTTGTTAGCCCACTGGGCAAACCAAGGTAGTCAGGCGAGGGTGCGCGGACTGTGGAGGGGCGAGACCCCTATTTGGTTCTGAGGGGGCTAGACCCCTATTACTGAGAGGGCTATGCCCTATACTAGTTCCTTGCAATGCTTTCGGCGCACCCGCTAACGGAAACGACTGATCGCGTGTCAGTGCGAGGTAGCTACCCATGCATTTATCGCATGTGCCGTAGTCACCGTTACGTCTATCAATGACCTTGGGGTGGTTGACTGAGTGTAGGACCACCACAGGGGACTCTCCCAGCCAGGAGAGCACCACGTGCTACTTCTACTCTTCGGAAAAGACTGCAATCAAGATCGTTCCTATGAGGAACATTCAAGATCAAGAAAGAGACCTGATAAATAAACCAAGTGATGAAATAAAGAATAATTAGTTAAGGAAAGAAAGAAATTGAAAAACAACAGCTAGCTATCCACCTTTACTATTTTAGTTAGCTGGTTGCCACTCTACTCAACATTCGCTGACGTCTTGTACTCATAACCTTTTTCAGGTCCTGGTGTTGAGTAGTCAGAGCCTACGGTTGCAGAGGGTGCTGGGCCTAGTAGAGCCCAGTAGTTGTAGCTTTCTGTTGTACTCCGTTTCCTATTGTAATGAGTAGTTGTTACACTTCTGTACTCTTTTATTGTGAACTTTATGTTCCTGTACCTGTTTAATTTTCTACTGTTGTGGTGGTGTGTACTGTAGTAGTTTACTTCTTTACTGTTGTACTTTTGTTACTGTTGGTTGCTTGCATGGTGAATGTGGTTTATTTTACTGCTTTTTGGTTACTTCCTCGTTGGACGACTGGGTCTTGGGATCAGTCGAGTTGGTCCGATCTCGTGTCTTATAGGGATTCAGGAACCGGGTCGTAATTAGATGGTATCAGAGCAAGGTCTTCCCGAGAAGTGAACCAACTAGCTGGAAAATAACCAATTCACGTTCTCGTAACTAGTGTAACCACCACAATGTACCTTTTGACATCTGTTCTGAGGTTCTTTCGTTGAATGTCGGTTAGAATTGATGCCTTCCTGTTCTGTGTTTGCATCTCCTTACAGGGGATGCCTCAACGTGGAGTTAGTGAGGGGGGCAGCGGATGCGGCTGAGGATGAGGTCAGAGGGGCGAGTGTGTTGAGCTCGACGCCTCAGTGGACCAGCCACTACTTCCGGGCATTCAAGCCCAGGACCTCGCCCAGCTAATACGGGAGATCGTACGAGAGGAGCTTTACCCACCTCCACGGGTGCCTTTTCCTGGGGCTGCGGAGGGGGAGTCCTCTATAAGACCGCGAGACAGGCACAGCGCTGGACGTGGTGAATGGGGTGGACCTCCACCAACCCCACCTTCCTCTGACACTTCTGAGCATGAGCCCTCCTTGCCTGGAGGCGTACCAGTTTCTCCACTTTAGCGCCATTACGAGCTTTTCGGACAATTTCAGAAGCTGAAGCCCCCCTCCTTCAAGGGGGATGAGGACCCGACCGAGGCAGAGGACTGGCTCGAGCAGATCGAGAAGGTGTTTGACACCCTTCGCTCCCCTGCGGAGTGCCACGTGGCCTTTGCCACGTACTAGCTAGAGAGCACGGCACACTGGTGGTGGAGGGTAGTCAGAGGTCAGGAGAGGGCCGAGCCGACTTGGGACCAGTTTGTCACCCTCTTCTGCGAGCAGTACTTTCCCCAGACGTGGCAGGACTAGAGGAGGCGAAAGTTCCACACTCTCCACCAGGGGACGATGACCATGAGCGTGTATAGCAGGCGTTTCCTGGAGCTGTCCCATTTCTCCACGACAGCTGGGGCTACTTAAGAGGAGTGCCTTTGGAGGTTCACTGAGGGGCTTCTGCCTGCTATTCGGGGCCCCCGACAGGGGCCAGCTGCCAGCACTGGACCCCCGCCCAGCCATCAGCAGGGACCTACTGAGGGCTGGAGTCGAGTTCCCCTTTACTACTAGTGTGGCCAGCTGGGCCACATCAAGAGGGACTGCCCGTCTAAGGTTGGAGGTCAGCAGATGCTCCCCGCGTCGAGCACTAGAGGATGAGTAAGAGGCCGAGGTTCCCAGGGGCGTGGGGGAGGATAGCAATTGCGTGGAGGGTACCGGCCAATGACTACCCGTCCGACGCAGAGTGTGGCTGCTTCGCCCACACCTAGGGCTGAGGGGCGTGTCAACGCCATGACACATAGAGAGGCTAGAGCATCAAAAATAGTGGTGGTAGGCATGGTTACAGTTTTCGGTAGACTAGTTTACACACTTTTTGATTCCGGCGCCACGCACTCGTTTGTCGCTGCTAGTTTTGCTGTCAGTTTGGGGCAGGACTGTGTGTTGTCAGAGGATCCATTTGTGATCAGAGGTCCGGGTGGTAAGCTGTTTGTAGCTGAGGAGGTTTACACAGGTTGTGAGGTCAGTGTTGGGGTACACAGCCTCCCCGCTGATCTGATTGTGATGCTGATGGAGGACTTTGGCGTGATTCTAGGGATGGACTAGTTGTCCGCTTACCACGCCTTGGTGGATTATTTCGAGAGGAAGATCGTCTTGTCCATACTGGAGTTGCCTTCTTTCGAGTTTCATGGACAGCCAGTGGATAGAGGCTTCAGGTGCATTTTTGCACTTTAGGCGGTGAGACTTTTGGCCTGGGGTGTGAGGGCTTCGTGGCTTGTGTGGTGGCAGAGCCCAGCCCTATGGCAGACTTTCAAAGTATCCCGGTGGTTAGGGAGTACCCCGACGTGTTCCCAGATGAGTTGCCAGGACTACCACCCGAGCGTGAGATCGAGTTTGAGATCTCACTAGTACCGGGGACCAGCTTCATTTCTACAACACCTTACAGGATGGCACCACTTGAGCTACGAGAGCGCAAGTCCCAGTTGCAGGACCTTCTAGAGAAGGGCTTTGTGAGGCCCAGTGCGTCTCCGTGGGGAGCCCCGGTATTGTTTGTGAAGAAGAAGGATGGTACCCTACGCCTTTGTGTGGACTACAGACAGTTGAATAGGGTTACCATCAAGAACAGGTATCCACTGCCGAGGATTGATGACTTGTTTGACCAGTTGCGAGGTGCCACGGTATTCTCCAAGATAGACTTGAGGTGTGGTTACCACCAGTTGAGGATCAAGGAGACAGACGTCTCCAAGACAGCTTTCCGCACCCGGTATGGACACTATGAGTTTTTGGTCATGTCGTTTGGGTTGACCAACGCCCCCACCGCCTTCATGGATTTGATGAACTGAGAGTTCAGACTGTATCTGGATCAATTCATGGTGGTATTTATTGATGATGTGCTCATCTACTCTCGGGATTAGGCGTAGCACGGACAGCACTTGTAGATGGTTCTGGACACACTGAGACAACGTAGGTTGTATGCCAAATACAGTAAGTGCGAGTTTTGGTTGAGGGAGGTGACCTTTTTAGGCCATGTGATTTCCTCGGATGGCTTGGCTGTGGACCCAGCCAAGGTTGAGGCAGTGCTTAGATGGGAGACACCGCATACAGTGATAGAGATCCGCAGTTTCTTGGGACTGGCAGGCTACTACAGACGGTTTATCAGGGGTTTCTCGTAGATTGCACGTCCTATGACATAGCTGACCCAGAAGGACGTGCCCTTTTCTTGGACAAACGCTTGTGAGGCATGTTTTTAGGAGCTGAAAGAGAGGCTGACTTCGGCTCCCGTGCTTATCATCACAGACAGCAGTGGTAGGTTCGTTGTGTACACGGATGCCTCTTTGCAGGGGTTAGGGGGTGTGCTCATGCAGAGGGGTTACGTTGTCGCTTATGCTTTGCGGCAATTGAAGCCCCATGAGCATAGCTACCCTACCCATGTCCTAGAGCTGGCAGCTGTCGTCTTTGCACTGAAGACTTGTAGGCACTACCTATACAGTGAGACTTTTGAGATTTTCACAGATCATAAGAGCCTCAGATACTTGTTTGATCAAAAGGAGCTCAACATGAGGTAGAGACTTTGGTTAGAGCTCCTGAAGGACTATGACTGTAGCATTTCCTACCATTCGGGGAAGGCAAACGTGGTGGCTGACGCCTTGAGCTGGAAGGCACCCGCCCACTTGGCCAGTTTACAGGCCCAGAGTTGGAGACTCATGGAAGAGATGGGCAGTTGGCGACCTCTAGAGTTACTGGAGCACTGTGGGGCAGTGACTGTGACCCAACAGATGGGGCCAGAGTCGATAGACCGCATCATCGCAGGACAGATGGCCGATCCATACCTGCAGTCGTTGCGCGACAGAGTACTGTCAGGGGACCCCGGAGACTTCTCCTTTACAGATGAGGTGCTGCGCATGAGGGGATGTTTGTGTGTTCCCAGGGATGAGGAGCTGTTGAGGGAGCTCCTGATTGAGGCACATGGTTCCAGGTTCACCATACCTCCCAGGAACACAAAGATGCATCATGATCTGAGATGCGACTTTTGGTGGAGGGGAATGAAGTGGGATGTAGGTGAATTCATGCAGTAGTGTTTAGTGTGCCAACAAGTGAAGGCCGGGCATCAGAGGCCTGCAAGGCCATTGCAGCCACTTCTAGTGGTAGGTGGAAGTCGGAGAGCATCACCATGGACTTGGTGGTGGGCTTGCCTGTTACCCAGCGAGGACAGACACAGTCTGGGTGATCGTAGACAGATTGACGAAGATAGCACGTTTCTTGCCGATCCGAGACACTTTGGGACTAGCATAGTTGGCAGAGAGGTATATCCACGATGTGGTATGTTTGCATGGAGTTCCGTCGAAGATTGTATCCGATCAGGATACCCGCCTCACGTCCTAGTTTTGGGCTGAGTTCCAGCAGGCCTTGGGGACACGGTTGAAGTTCAGTACATCATACCACCCCAAGATGGACAGACAGTCAGAGCGCACGATACAGAAGCTTGAGGACCTTTTGCGGGCTTATGTACTGGACTGGAGGGGCTCTTAGGAGGAGCACTTGCCCTGGGTGGAGTTTGCAGATAATAACAGCTATCCGTTGAACATTGGCATGGCACCCTACGAGGCTCTGTACGGATGGAGGTGTATTGCACCCTTGAGTTGGGTTGAGGTGGGGACCAAGTGGGAGGTTGGCCCCAGGTTGATCCGACAAAGTCAGGTGGTGATCGAGTTGATTCACAGGTGACTCCGCACTGTCAGGAGTAGGCAGAAGAGCTATGCAGATCGAAAACGCAGAGAGGTGCAGTTTGAGGTTGGGGATCACGTCTTCCTTCGCATTTCTCCCACGGAGGGCCTGCAGTGGTTTGGGGTGAGAGGGAAGCTCACGTCGAGGTTTGTGGGACCCTTTGAGGTCCTGGAGTAGGTTGGACCCGTTTCTTACAGGCTTGCCCTTCCTCCCCAGCTTTCTGGTGTGCACGACGTGTTCCATATGTCCAACCTCAGGAAGTACATCGGCGATCCAAGTCACGTTTTGAGCGACGAGAGCATCGAGGTCGGTGACAACCTGACCTACCCCGAGCAGCCAGTGCAGATACTAGATAGAGCCATCCGGAGTCTGAGACGGAAGCAGGTACCCCTAGTGAAGGTCTTGTGGAGGAGCCAGTAGTACAAGGAGGCTACCTGTGAGCCTGAGGCAGCGATGCGAGAGCGGTACCTGGAGCTCTTTGTGGGTACATCTTTTCGGACCGGCTTCGGTCCTCTTTGAGTTTGATATGTGTATGTTCTTTTTCTGCACCCTAGCTAGCTCAAGTTTCAGGGATGAAACTTCCTCTGAGTTTGTTATGTTATTAAGACCTGTGCTATTAAAGCCCCTTAAGACGTCTGAGACTTAGGTCAGACGTCTGGTCAGACATTTGGACACCTTCCCAGACATCTGGAAATCAAATTTTTCGTGTACGTCCTTACATCTGCGCACGACAGTACATAGCCTCATTTTCTTCTCTCCTCTCTCCTCTCACCGACGCAACCCTAAACCCTGCACCTACTTAAAACCCCATCCTCTCCCTCGTTCACCTCACCTTCAGCCACCCTTCTTCTTCCTCCAGCGAGAGCCGTGAGTGGCAAGTAGCGAGGAGTGGGCATGAGCAGCGTAGGAGGAGAGGAGGAGTAGCGAGGGGAAGGGAGGAGAGCACACACGCGAGCTCACGAGGGAGCTCGTTGGAGAGATCACGGCTGGTCGGGTGTGTGCGAGGCAGAGAGGTGCGTTGGGGAGGTTCTCCCCGACACTACTATAGCCAAAGCAGTAGGCGAGTTGGCGCGGTGCGGCCGCACCACAGTACGAGAAGATGAAGGCAGCTTCTGGTTCTGAGATTTTCCTAAAATCAAATGTCTGGATCGACATCCAGACGATGCAGACGATGTCTGGAGGAGGTTCTAGACGGCTGAGAAGTAAATCTTGTGACATGCACCTTCCTTTGCGGATACGGCCTTGTAGGCCATTCCGCCGAAGCACTATTCTGTGCCATATTGAGTAAATTTCCATCGATGCATGGAGGATTCTCTTTGGGAAGGTGCAAGACACGCCCTCCCACGTAGTTCAGATGTTTGGGCGAGGCACCAAATGATGAGAATCATCTCCAGACGTTCGAAGAGGTGGTCGAGAACTGGGTCCAGACGGTCCAACAGAGTTCCAGGACGTCTGAGTGGTAGCGCAGGAGTTGAGGTATGACTTTGGACTCTTTTAAGATGTCTGGAAGGTGTTCCAGACGTTTGATATGAATCAGAATTACTGTTTTGACCTGTTTAGGGTTCGTTTGAGGTCCAATTTCTGCAATTAAGATTCCGTTGTTCTCCGTATAAGTTCCTCTACTTGTTGGAATACTTTTCATCCTATTCTAAGTAGTCTCTTGTGAATGATCCTTGTGATAGGACCTCATTTCATTGCGGATTTGGGGTTTGCTGAGGCATGTGGACCTGCCGATCATGCCCCCATTAATCCTGGGTTTACTGGTAGAGTGGCTTCCCCTAGTTTAATTACAAACATGAATACATATGTGGAATGAATGTTAGATCCTAGGGTATGGCATGAATCCTAGGACTAGAAACACTGGAATATTTGTATGGAATGTATGAATTGCAGTCTTGGATGAGTAACTAGAATAATAACAATTGACTGTAAATGGATAACAGCTACCTGTGAAATGTAGAGTATTGTTGTTAGCAAACTGTTGCATGTAAATTCCTGTTGTTTATGATTAAGTACGAGCTGCCTGTATATGAACTGGAAATGGAAGATTGAATGCTGGAAACATGAGCTACCTGAGCATAAACCAAGAATGTGAATAATAAAGTTATATGCTACACGTGCAGAACCTAAGAAATGGAAATTGAAATGATGAAACCTAGTATGGCTTGGCCTGAGAAACATGAGCATGAACCCTACGAGGAATTAGGAGTAGAGCTCCTGGAAATAAATGGAATGGAACTGGAAATGTGAATGGGGAAGTGAGCTGGCCCTTGAGTACGGAGTACCAAGGAGAGCGACTGTCCCCCTGCTTAGTGCAGAGCGGAGCTAGCTGCCCTAGGGTTGGGACCTGGGGTTAGGATTTGCCACTTTGTACTGACTTTTTGGCCCTCGCATGCACAGTACCGGGGAGAGCTACTAGTGTAGGGAGAGAGCTAGCCACCCCACGGGGCCCGAGGTTCAGCTAGCCACCTTAGACTGACTTGTTAGGCCCACTGGGCAAACCAGGGTACTCAAGTAAGGGTGCGCGGACTGTGGAGGGGCGAGAACCCTATTTGGTTCTTAGGGGGCTAGACCCCTATTACTCAGAGGGCTATGCCCTATACTGGTTCCGTGCTGTGCTTTGGGTGCACCCGCTAATGGAATCGACTGACTACGAGCTAGTGCAGGGTAGCTACCAGTGAGTTTATTGCATGTGCCGTAGTCACCGTTACATCTATCAGTGACCTTGGTGTAGTTGACTGAGTGTAGGACCACCATGGGGGACTCTCTCGGCCAGGAGAGCGCCACGTGCTACTTCTACTCTTCGGAGAAGACTACAATCAAGATCGTTCCCACGAGGAACATTCGAGATCAAGAAAGAGACCTGATAAATAAACCAAGTGATGAAAGAAAGAATAATTAGTTAAGGAAAGAAGGAAATTGAAAAACAACAGCTACCTGTCCACCTTTACTGTTTTAGTTAGCTGGTTGCCACTCTACTCAGCGTTCGTTGGCTTTTTGTACTCATAACCTTTTTCAGGTCCAGGTGTTGAGCAGCCAAAGCCTACGACTACGGAGGGTGCTGGGCCCAGTAGAGCCCAGTAGTTGTAGCATTTTGTTGTACTCCGTTTCCATTTGTAGTGAGTAGTTGTTACACTTCTGTACTCTTTTATTGTGAACTTTATATTCCTGTACCTGTTTAATTTTCTACTGTTGTGGTGGTGTGTACTGTAGTAGTTTACTTCTTTACTGCTGTACTTTTGGTACTGTTAGTTGCTTGCATGGTGAATGTGGTTTATTTTACTGCTTTTTGGTTACTTCCTCGTTGGACGACTGGGTCTTGGGATCAGTCGAGTCGGTCCAGCCTCGTGTCCTGTAGGGATTCGGGAACCGGGTCGTAACACTTCCTAGTGTAGTTTTTCCCACTTTCCTATTTGTAACAAACATTTGTTTCGAAATATATGACTGTTTCTCTCTCTCACTATTTCTGTTTTTGTTATATTTTGCAAGTAGATTTGCTAGATAAAATTTCATCGATGATCTCTTGCCTTATTAAAAATACAAAAAAATTATAAAAGATAAAAAATGACAAAAAAGAAATAAAGTGAAACGCGTATTTTCCGAAACCAAATGTTCGCCTCTCAGTGTTCGACCTGGGACTCACTTTTCGAGTTTCGGTTATAAATTTTATCTGATCGATGGATTTTCTTGCGAATTGAACTACCATGATGGGTTTCCAAACTCGAAACCTTTATGCAACAAATCTCCACCACATCAAAGGGAAAAGAGATTACCTCGATGAAGGCAGTCAAAATCTGGATAGTCGAAACCTTTGAAGAAAAGAGAAAATGAAAAGTGGAAGAAAGATGGGTTACCTCCAATCCAGTGCTATCTTTTACACCATTCAGCCGGGAGTGAATTACAATGCATGGAAGACAATCATGTAAATAATTGGACACTTGAGTATCCTCAAGAAAGGTGTCTTCCTCAGGATACCTTAAAAGATGATTGGTAAAGATATAGGGATCAAAATGAAATGAAAAGTTGGAAGAATGACCCAAGTCTGGCCATGGTTTGAATTTATGATGAAAGCAAAACTTAGGTGGGTCAGGTGGTAGGTCCAATGGAAATGGAGGGGGAGAGAAGTCAATGTGATGCAGGGTGTGTGAAGTCAGTGTGGATGTTTTTGGTGATAAATCAGGAAGATTAAAAGAGTAAAAGTCAAACCCTAGTTTATCTAAAATGTCTTGGACCACAAAATCATATTTGGAACATGAATCAATAGAATTTGGATCAACATGGTTAAAGAAGAGTAGCGTTTGATCAACATAAAATTCTCAATTACTGCTTCCATTTTATTATCGGCATCCTCAAAAAATTCATAATCAATGAACTTCTTCGAAGCTTGGAAATTATCTAATAAAATAATTTGGCTACCACAACTTGTATCCATTTTTCTAGAAGGACAATTGATATTAGCTTTTGCTGTAGCCAAAAAATATCTTCCAAGGATGATTGGGGCAATTTTGAGAGCCTTAGATACCGCTATGTCAAGGACTTGAAAATGAACCGGAAATAGATAATTCCAGACCTTGACAATACTATCCTCGACAACTCCCTACAGTTGTTTGGTAGATCAATCTTTCAATCGAAATTGAACCTTAATAGATTTTAAATCACTGAATCAAAATTTCTTGAGTAAAATCGGGGGAGTGAGATTAAGAGAGGCACCTAAGTTGAGAGGGGTGCGGTGAAAGGTGATGTCATTTATGACAACCAAATTGAGTGGTGTGCCAGGGTCCTTTCTTGTGAGAGGTAGCTTGCTTTGTACAACTGAGCTTACTATCTAGGAAAGGACCACCCATCCTAGTTCTAGTCCTGCCACTTTGGAGTACACTTGGCTTGCAAAATTGAGCATAGGCAGGGAAGGCATCTAGGATGGGGATGTTAGTCTCGGCTTGCCCAAATAAATCCAAAAGATCTTGGTGAGAGGGTTCTGATTTCTTTCTTTTAGAAGGATTGGATTGCAGTGCTTGAGTATGGGAAATAGGATTTGATTCTTGTGTTTTTAGTATTTCTTTTTGTTCTTCTTGATTGTGGTTAGGAGAGTCAATTTGCATAGGTTGAGAGTGGGTTTCATCAATTTGATAGAAACTTGGTTGGTGCTGAGGTATCGGGTTAATAGTAGGCTGATTAGTATGGTTCTGATGTTGTTTTCCACCAGGGTGTTGGTTCTTTTGATTGACAAGCTTTAGTGTGGGCTGGAAT
Organism: Thalassia testudinum; assembly: GCA_037157565.1. Lineage (NCBI taxonomy): Eukaryota > Viridiplantae > Streptophyta > Magnoliopsida > Alismatales > Hydrocharitaceae > Thalassia > Thalassia testudinum. The sequence goes on from JAZHRO010000024.1 coordinate 117,712,013, forward strand.
GGTGAATGTCCTGTAGGTCGTTGGGTCGGAGTAACCATAACTTGATCATGGAAATTGATAATAACACGGGTTATTTCCGTCATTTTTCTTTGCATTTCCTGCAAGGTTTTCATCACCTGGGCATTGATGTCTTCGTGAGATGGCCCAAAATGATAACAAGTCTGATTTGAACCATACCTTCCAAACGAGTTTTGTTGTTGGTGAGGAACCGGATTGGTCCAAGAGTGAGTCGGATAATTCCTTTAATTAGAGGAATTTTCAAATTGCTCCTGAAGGGTGGAGATATTTTGAGTGAGGTGACGATTTGGATATGTGTAATTTCCTGTTGAACCATAAAAATCCTCGGAATATTGATTATACTCAGCACAGGCAGTGTTTAGATTATGCAAATTTTCTCTCTTTGTGGTGTTAGATGGGGTTAGATGTGGAACTCGTGGAGCTTGGGTAAGTTTTGCAAGTCTCCCTTGGTTGGCTAGGTTTGTTATATCCCTAGCGAACTATTGTTGATTAGCCTGTAGCTAAGCCATCATGGCGTAGAAATGAGGTGGGGCGGCTTAATGAGGTAGCTCCAGGGCGGATAGATGGGGGATAGAAAAATTATCATGGGGATAGAGAAATCAGCATGGACGGATAGATGTGGCATATATTTGATGAGCCCATTTTAATGGACTATTGCTACGCCTAAGTAATTCAATTTTAACATTGTATGTTGGTTAATAATTACGTTAGGTCATTAAATAAGTACATGCATCATTATTTAAGTTTACATCTATTTTATCGCATTCTATAACTTAATATGTAATGATTTTATGTTTTATGTTGAAGGAATGATATTAGGAAGGAACAAGGAGGGGGGGATAAATTTCCCCAAAAAATAGCCGGCTCAATCTCTTCCTCATCCTCCAGCCAGGTTCAACGCATCCCTCAACAAATGCAAACCGTCGCCGGTCAAAATTAGAAAAGGGTTTTTGAAAATCCCTTGAGAGGCGGAGAGAGGAGATAAAAGAGGCACTTACACAGGAGAGGGGATGATCTTCATCTTTGGGGTCTTCTTCCTCCCCCTTGAGGGGATATCCACCTTCCCCTCCATGGAGAGGGCAGACCCTGTGAGCACTGCATGCACTGTGCCAAACCTTCCATCACCGTCCACCCGCGCCACTCCTACTACCAAGCGCTCACAGCCTGCAGGCACACCACCGCTTGCCCTTGCACTGCCTGCAAGCGCACCACCACCTGCCCTTGCACTGTCTGTAGGTGTGTAACCGCGCACCTGCACCACCACGCCATCACCGCTCCCCCACAACTTGCCAGGCGCGCCAACACCGTGCCCTTCAAGCATGTGCCCAGCGCTGCACCCACAGTCCACCACACCATTCAACCACTCATACGCACTCAATCCAGCACTACCTGTAGGCGCAAAAGCCAAAACCACCCGCAGGCACTGTGCCTAGCCACCTGCACCTGCAACCAATGCCCGCACTGTGCCCAGCCACCCAAGCCCTCTGCAAGCACCCCCACCCGTGCGCTGTGCCAAGTGCCCATCTGCAACTGCTACAGCACCCGCAGGCACTGCGCGCCCTCACCTGTGCCCATGCACGCCCTCTACAGACCTCCCTTACGCCTTCTACCCCACAGGTGCTCCCACGCCAAGTGCCCGCAGGTGCCCAGGCTAGCAGCCATTGCAAGCGCGGTGCCTCCCTACAAAATGCCTTGCGTGCATGCACCCAGTGCGCAGCCGCGTGGGATGCAGCAATGGCCTCCTCCTTCAACAGGCCGGTCGCCATCCTCCTCCATCCAGCCACCTCCGACTGTCGTATCATCACCGTTGCGTAGCCCTCGTTGAGGCGCACCTCCCCGTCAACTCTTGCCGCCAACCGTGCACGGCCGCACACGCGAGGAAGAGAAAGGAGAAATCCTTTGTTTTCTTCCCCATGAATAATTACGTTCAATGCCATTGCCAAATATATATTCATATTTTATTCAGGCCACATTGCATTGATGCACTCAGACTTTCCTAAAATTACGTTACTTATGTTATGTGAATAATTCTACATTGAATTTTAAATCAAATTTGCATGCAAGTTGAATTTATATGATATGCCATTACACATCAATCATATGCATATTTTTGGAGCTTAATTCTTGACATGAAAATTACATAACTACCCCTGAACTTTTAAAGATATTACAAGCTCCATTTAAAATAGCATATTGCTCGCATGAAAGTGGCGAAAGTGTCTGCGAGAATTATATTCATATTCTCGTGAATTTATTGGTCTATTCCTCTCTGTGGATACGACATCCTTTATTGTGGTTTAAATTCATATCTATATTAATTTTTGATTGAGAGATTTCCACCACATTAATTACAACGACATATTCTTCTATTGCTATCATAAGAAAGCGAAAATCTCCCCGTCAAAATGGCGTCATTGCCGGGGAGGCAATAGATGCAGTAGATTCACTCATTATTTTTGAATATTCTAAATTGCACAGTTATCTGATCACATTTTTTATTGTGCGAGGAATCTGATACGGCGGCAGGCTCAGTAGAGCGACGACATTGACCCTGAACGACGAGCACGGTAGAGATGATCTTTTTGGTGGACCTTGATGCCACCTGGAGGCTTGCAATAGGAACACGTGGGCCTTGATCCCACGCACTTAGGCTGACAGAGAAGCCTATTTCTGATTTAGTCAGTAGAGCTTAGTTTAGATTTAGTTTAGACATTAGAATTTAATTATTGTCTTTTGGACCCTTGTCGGGTATTTTTGGGAACGTGTTCCCAGTGCTTCTTTATTTCTTATCGCTCATATGCAGGAGCATATTTTCAGGTGTGTGTTCCCATTTATTTAGATTATAGGGTTATTTAAACTATTTGAACTGCATTTCGGTTAGTTAGTTAGATTAGGTCAGTTTGTTTATTATTACTATTATTAAAAAAAAAAAACATTCGAACTACCTGCTAGAAGCTGCATATCTATAGGATGACCATCTAGGATTGAATGAGCAGCATCTAGTTTATTTTTCCTGCATTACATACATTCTTGCATGAAGAAAGCTAAAGTAAGGTACGTCTTCTCCTGAGCATCAATTACCTGTCATGCATATGCATTGGACCTAAATCTAAGACCACTAAAGTGCTTGAATAAATTAATTCAGTGGTCACTTTAAAAATTGGGACGGCTAAGAGGTTGGACCTTAAAATCTTTGACTTAAAATAGTATGTAAAAGGATCTTATTTGCGAAATTTCAAAAAAATCAAAACACGATCGTATGTTTGCACACCTGAGACACTGTGCACCTTACACATAAGGTCACTAGATAAATTTCTACCTCTCCTCTTTTGCACCATAAGGGAAGTTAGTCAGAAATCAACAAGCCTATCCACGAAGTTACTTCGGTTCCTCGTGTGTGGGCTCGATTCGAGACTTCCATCCCTTGCGAGTAGGTTATAGGCACCAGCGAAGGTTGGCCTAGGAAGCTTAATTTCTGCAAAACTTGTTTGATGACCAACTGAACATTTAATTCTAAGACTTACAATCTATTAAAAATAGATCCCATTGAATTTGCGTTTTCTTTGACAGTAGAACTCTCTAGGAAGTTTCTACTTGTATTTTGAATTCTGCTAAATCCTAAGAGAGTTAAAACTGTTTTGCTTAAAGAAATGGATTACCCTTCCTCCTATCATTTAGATTATCAGAGTCAATACTTCCCATCTTTTAATCAGGATCCCATGCCCCGAGCGTATCCATCCTTTAATGGGTACATTGACAATTCATGGGATCACTCTTATTCTTATCCTGGGAGTACTGGCCTGATAACTCCCACTTTTGAGCAGAGCCTTGGAGCGGGATTTTCCAACCCTGAAATCCCTACTTCCATGCAAACACCCAACCCTCCCACCCTTCATGATTATCCGTATCGAGCTTGGACCGATACCGCTAGCCAACCAGAGCCTGAAATTGACTATCCTCCCCAACCTGATAATAGTAGCCTCTCCTCTTTTATGATAGAAATGCAAAAACAGCAAAAGGAAATGATGGAATCAATGAGAGAGATGTTGTGGAATAGTCAATAGTTAAATGAAGAAACAAGACAGCTTAGCTACAAACTTCTTAATAATTCTGATCCCTACCCATGCGACCATGATCATGAAAATAATTCTGAGGAAACCATTGACAATAGGGATCCAGTTTTATGTAGCTATCACTTAGACTCTCTCAATGAGACACGAACACTAGAGGGCAACGATCATAGTGATTATCCACCTGAGCTTTATGTGAGTCAAAAGTAAGGGAAGGTGGTACCTCTTGAAGACCTTGACCCCAATGACAGTATTCTCCTTACCCCTACCAACCCGGGTCAAGGTTGTATTGTTCCTATCACTTCCCCTATTGATTATCTGGTGGAATCCCATTCTACCCTTAGTGAGCCTACTCTTGACCCTCCACTTAAGGAATCAACACCTACTATTCAACTTCCTAAGAATTTAAATGCACCCAATGAAGGTGACCCTAAGGGACTGGAGGATGAATTTGATCAATTTTGGTCTCAAGGGTATGAAGAGTCTATTTCAGAAAATGAGGATGCCCTAATAAAGGAACCTGGACTGAAAATCTAGAGTGAATCACAAGGGAATTATTTATTACTTGAGGATTTACCTCCAGAGGATATAAATACTATGGTGAAATCCAAATTCCTCCATTCTTTTGAGAGTCATCCTCCATCAAAACAGGAGTTGCTATTAGAGGAGGGAAAACAAAATAGTGAGAAGTCTATGGGAGACTCTCGGGGACAAAACACGTCAATTGAGGATTTATACCTCGAGAAGAATAACAAATTCAGTGATATAGGCTTGCTCCAGAACATTAAGACTGATCCTCCTTTAGGAATAATTGAGGATACTGATCCAACTCCTAATGAATCACATATACACCTTGACAAAAATTTGAGTGAACTAAATGAATCTGGGGCAAGCTTAATGATAAGGATTGTGACATTTTGACCCTGCCATCAAAAAGTTGTAATTTGGAGTCTACCCTTGATTTAAATATGACTCCAATCATTAATGTTAGGCAGGGTAACCAGAAGTTGTCTACAACTGTTAGGGAGTATACACAATATGAATCATTATTGGAATTGGACCTAACACCAACTGAGCCCTCATTGGACTTAACCATTACCTTCCAACACTAGAAACAACCCTTATACTCCCTAACCGATCCTTGGCTCAGATCTCTGCTCATGTACATTCTTTATAGAGAACATATCAGGCCAGTACATCCTCGAGTAGAATGGCATGTGTGGATTGATGCTTGTACTTTTACTCTTGCCGTTCAAGGGTTTAAACTAATAATGATTATATCTTTTAAAACTCGTCCTGCTTTGGAGGATCCTTGTTATCCTCCACTTATTCTGTTTTGGCAGGCCTCTTTTCATATTCCCTTTCTTATTCCTAGACCTCCCCAGGTAGCCAACAAGATTTTTTGCTTTCATTTCTTCTAGAGAGCATTTGGAATTACATTCCTTCATCAGCTCGCCAACACCCGTGGCTACCTGTTTTCTAGGCCTGCACTGTTACACATATTTTTAGGGCCTAACCTTTTCTGTCTGGAACCAGACTTACAGGTTCCTTCTAAGTCTGGCTGCTGACATAAAATACAGCGCTTGTTGGGAGGCAACCAAGCGGTCGAAATAACACCGTTGTCAGGTGATTTCTTTCCTTTCTCCCCCTATTTTAATTTTACAATGGGGACATTGTAGGATTTAGGCATGGGGGGGTGCATTTTGCATTTTAGGAAGTATTCATGCATTTAGGTTAGCATATAAAAAAAAAACTTCTCTTTTCTTGAGCTGAATGGGTTAGTCCCTAGCAAAATATCTTTGTCATTGGAGGTTTTTCTTCCTAAATTATTTCTTAAGTTTAGAATCCAGTACATTTATTTCACGTGCACGTAGACTTGGTAATGAATCCTTGAGGAAAACCAATAAGCATTTGTAGTATACTAAACCCTTTGACAGTTCATAGGGAGTCAAGCATACTATCTTCTAGTAGATCCACCTCATATCTGTGAGAAGAAAGTAGAGAGATTACTGGTGCGCTAATTCTAGTGCAAGGACTCTTAAGTTTTTGATAATTAGATGATGATACTTCCGGGTTAGGTGTAGTTTTCGCTCTCTGTTCTTGTGTGCGTACTTTGTTTGAATTCCTGAGAGTCACCAAATAAGGCAGATACATAGAGATTGAGTCTTAAAAAAGTTATGACTATGGTGGATGGTTACAACCATCCTTCATAGAGTCCTCGGTTGAAGGAGGGTAATAGTGTCAAAGGTCAGAAATACGCTTGTCCTATCCATTCCTTCCCGATGATGAGAATAGGCACTTCCACCAAATAAGCCACACAATATCCTCTTGACCATCATCATCCCTAATAATGCCTCATAAATAAAAGTCTGTTTAGTATTATGTTGATTTATAAAAAAAAAACAGAGAGAGAAAAAAGAAAAGAAGAAAAAGAAGAAACAGAAAAAAGAAAAAGAAGAAAAAATTATATTACAAAAAAAAAAAGAAGAGTCCAAGTTTATAATGTAACATTGTTTTTGAGGCAACAGAACACCTATCGTGTTCCACCAAATATCACTCAAACCTACCTTTTCGTTTTCTGATTGCCCAAATACTGGTTAAGGACTCTAACTTAGTTGTAGAGTTATTATGACTTTAATAGAAGTGTGGATGTCATGTGAGGCCGCCGAATAGTGAGTACAATTACTAAATCTGGCCAGATTTGTGATCTCAGAAAGAAAAGAAAGAAAAGAGTGAGTGCCTAGGAACATCAAGAGAGAACAGTTGTTTAGCCTCTCTTAGAGTTGACTTGTCTAATAGTTTAAGAGATCTAGAGTCTGTAGTACTAGACTACATGTAGCACCAGATGAGTGTGTGCCACCAAACACAAATCCATTCAACTCGATATCTCCTACCTAAGCCAAAAGCCAGGGTCAAATTATAGATTATCTTGTGCTTTATCCCTGAGGGAAGTAGTTGCCTATCCCGACAGAAATATTTACCAAGGGTAAAGTATGAACTCCTAATGCGAATTGGCTTTTCACATTGATCTGTTCCTTAGGCTATCATCACTTCAAATTTGTCTGGATCTCTAAAGTTTTGAAATAAGAAAAGAAGAAATCTTTTGATTACTTTTTTATTTTTCATTTTTTGCTAGGGACTAGCAAGTCTTAGGCATGGGGGTATTTGATGAGTCCATTTTAATCGACTATTGTTATGCCTAAGTTAACTTTAATCTTACCATTTAGGATTGTTAATAACTACATTAAGTTATAAAATGTTTGCATGCATCATTATTTAAGTTTACATCTATTTTATCGCATTCTATAACTTAATATGTAATGATTTTATGTTTTTACATTGCAGGAATGATATTGGGAAAGAATAAGGAGGCGGGATAAATTTCCCCAACAAACAACCAGCTTAATCTCTTCCTCATCCTCCGGCCAGGTTCAACACATCCCTCAGCAAATGCAAACAGTCGTCGACCAAAATTAGAAAAGGGTTTTTGAAAATCCCTTGAGAGGTGGAGAGAGGAGATAAAAGAGGCACTTGCACATGAGAGGAGAGGATCTTCATCTTCGGGGTCTTATGCTCCCCATGGGGGGACCCAATTGTGAGAGGAGCATGCACTGTGGACCATCACCGCCCCCCAACGCCTCCAACCAACACCCAACACCAGCACCGCACACACCTTCCACCACCATCACCGCATAGCCAAGCCCTTCTCCACCTGCCCTCACTATGCGCCCTCCACTGCAAGTGCTTAGCCACCAGCATTTCTAGAAGCTGCGTGCAGGGCTGCGATTGCACTACCTGCAGGCAGTTCTCCAGTGTTCCCACCGTAGCGCGCCCTCGCCTGTGCCCGCTCTCACCACGCCTGCACTAGTGCCCTGCTAGACTTCCTGCAAGCGTGTGGTGCCAAGCCTTCCACCTCCTGCACCCTCTCCACTGCAAGTGCCACCTTCCATCACCTACGCACGTGCGCCCTTGCGTGCCCTCTGCAGGCGCAGCACCACTGTGCCCTCGCCATGCAACTACCTGCAAGCGCTCAAGCCAGCACTGCCTACAGGCGCTCAAGCTGCCCATGCCCGCAGGCGCTGTGTGCCCTCACTCACGCAAGGACATGCCCTCTGTAGACTGCGCCTCTTGTCTTCTTCGTCTTCTTTGTTCTTCCAGCAGCAGTGCGCAAGAAAAACCCACTGCAGCAACCACGCCCGCGCCCCTAGAACGCACCCCACTGCAACAACCACGCCTGCGCCGCTAGCACGCACCCCACTGCAGTAAACTGCGTAGCACCTCAACTCACTCATGCGTGAGCGCACAGCCACAGGCATGCTACAGGCTGCGCGCACACCGCGCAGTGGTTCCGGCCACTGCCGTCCACCACTCGTTGCCGCAACACCACCGGAGTGTTCCTCTCTTCTGACCCAGCTCCTCCGATGACTCTTGCAACCAGCCGTGTCCGCTCCTTCACGCGAGGAGGAGAGAGGAGAAATCCTCTATTTCTCCTCCAATTAAAAATTATGAATTTTTCCATTGCTGGTATACTATTCACTTATTTACTAAATAAATTTATTGATGTGAATTTGCATATATACCCTTTTATTCTGTTGAAATTATTTGCGATGGAATGTCTCTACTGAATAAGATTGAGCATGTCATACTGATTATAGTAAACAAGCTACATTTTATTAGAGATTAATATTTACGGTGTTTTCCTGTGCCAAGATCACTTGTTAATAAAATATTATATGGTGGTGATTTTGCATCTAAACACCTACATTCTTGATTAATTGGTTAAAATGAGCAGTTATGTGAGAAGAAGAAACGCACGAATTAGCATGCACACCCATTGAGTTTCCCAAATAAACAAGACACTATTTACTAGTTTAAATAGGCTAATTCCTCCCTGTGGAGACAACCTAACTATTCATGGTTAGATTTTAAAAATTAAAATATTTTGAAAATCGATTTTCTACCACGCGATTAAATACAACTGCACATCATTTTTTGTTAAAGTTTTCAACGAAAACGAAGATCGCTCTTTCAGACCTATTTTATTTTTCCATTTTTTTCAAAAGCAAAAAAGTGGTCTTTGGCGTAGGGGGTGGGAGGGGGCAAAATCAAGTGGTCCCTCCAAGTGCGAAGTTTGGGACCATCACCCATGCAAAAATTGGAAGAAACAAGGAGGAGAGGAGGGAAAGACAAGAGAAAGTGTGTAGTTAAGCAATAAAATTCTAGACCTAACTTAAATGTGACTCCTTAAAAATTAGCCTAAGACTTGGTCTATCTAGGTAATAAGAAATCAGTAGTGGATATCCATTCTCTCAACAAATCTAGTTAGGCTGAATAAGGGGAGGGTTGGGTCCAAGCATGTCCTAAGAAAATCATTAGGGGCTTGTGTAAACTCGCACTTGGTTGTTTGACACGGCTACTCTGGTTGGCACCAGATATAGATGAAAGGATTGATACAAAATAAAGAAAACTTAAAACCTAGGTAGCAAGCCTAAGTTTGATGAAATCATAGGGGTCAAATTGCTACAAAATTTTAATTAGGTCTAGGAGCTTAAAGTACATAAGGAATGTGATGGGCGTTAGTTGGAGTAATGCCTGATTATTTCTTTTTTATGTGTGTGCGAATTGGGTTGGAAGTGCCACCCAAGCCAAATCAAATAGGTTTTGGAAACAAAGATTTTTTTTTTTGTTAAAGGATTTTAGTGTTTTAATAAAGATTTAATGTCTTTTAGGATCTCTCTTATTAAATGTTCAAACAAGGTTTTGATGTTCCACAAAATATTGGCAAACAAGTTATTATTAGTGGAGATCAATTCCTTTGAATTTTGATGTGACTAAGAGAGAAAATTAAAAACCCTAACAATGGAATTCCTAGTTATGCAACCTTCAAAAATGAATCTCCTTTTGAAATCCTTTTTGGTGGTGGTCCAAACAAAGCAAAAAATACCACCACCTAATGTAAAATCAAACAAGGAATCCAAAAATTATTTTCTTGTGATTTTAGGAATCTATTTGATATTTTCTTGGAATGTTTCTTCTTACTAATGTCAAGAGTCAGAAATGACAGATTCAAGGACTTGATTCTGCAGAAACCTCAAATAATCTCAATAATTTTTGAGAATTTTTTATGATGTAGATAATTTCTCAAGGTTTCAACAAATGTGAAGCTTACCCAAATCTGATGAGTAGAAAAATTTATAAAATTCTTAGACGGTAAGAAAATAGTAAGAAAATAAGGTCTGACCCCTATTCAGTCTATGAAATGTTTAACTTTTTATATTCAGCAAAAGTAACTGAAAATTGAACTCAAGGTTCTTGACTCAAAGGGACTTCCCTGGGTGAAATTTAATGATTTTAAGAAGCTCCTATGTACCCGAACCTAATTTTTAAAAATCAGACACCAATAACGCAAAGGTAGTGGAAAAATGAATGGAACAAGTAACAAAAGGAATTTTAGGATTCCACCACCCTCAATTTTTCTTGATTTTGATTTTTTTGATAATTTAAAGATTTTTTAAGAGATTTTTCTTTTGTTTTTGATAAGAAAAGGCCTGGGGTACAAACCCGAAGTATGCAAGAAGATAAGATCACTTGAAGCTTCTGCTTCAAGCAAATCTGAATCCCACTCCCGCACCTGATTCGCACCTAACAAAACATAAAACAAAATTCATGAAAACCTAATAAAGCAAGAGAGATAAAATATGTGACTAAGCCGTGCCTCCTTGGCAACGATGCTAAAAAGTGATGCGGGAAATACACAGTTCATTAATTGATGCAATTAGTGTCGTTGCAATGCGTAAATTCGCAATCAAACTTTTACATTTATAAAACCTAGATATTGGAGTATCTAGGGTTATCCAAAGAGGCCAATTTGTTAATCACAAAAATTATTCTCTCTCTCAACTCCCAAATCAACGCATGTATTTTTGTATTTTTCATTTCATTGTTTATAGGGTTTTCAGAAACAATCAGGTTTTTGATGTGAAGCTAAACTATGCTAAATTACGCCTAGGTGACAATAATGAAACCCTCTCTTCTAAGCTCACCCTAGGCATGTGTGCCTAGGGTAATTAGAAGAGGAGAGTGCGGTGTGCACTACACTAGAATAGCATGAGAAACACACTAAGATAAAGACATGAACATGGAAGGCAATTTGCAACTTGTATTTTTAGCAACTAGACGGAATGTAGCAGAATGCTTGATACATGAAAATAAAAACACACTAGCTAATTCAAGAAACATATAAAGATAAGAAAGAGAAGGGATCCTCTGCCAGAGCTTTTGATAGCCTTGCTCCAAGTGCGGTAGCTCCCGCACTTAAAAAGGCTTCTCCTTGGCTTCTTTAACTAGTCCTCCAAGCTTTCTCTTCCAAGGTGGACGTCAACCACCTTGCTCCTCCTTAATGCCTGATCGTCTCCCCTTTGTGGTGAAGATATCCTCCTTGGCATGGCTAAGGGAGAAGAGAGAGAGGAAGAAGGCACCAACGCGGCGGGTTGGTTGCCCCCTTGATCTTCTTCTCTCCTTCTACCTTGGCGTGGATGAAGGTGGTATGGGTGGAACCTAACTAATGGAAGAGAAGATATTTTGGTGGTAGTTAGGATGGTATTTATAGAAGTGGAGAGTGGTGGTTGGCGTGGAGATTAGGTGTAGGGCTAGGAGGGGCTTTAGGAGGTGGTTAGGTGATCATTTGGTGGAGGGTTTTTGGCGCCAAGTGGAGGGGTGCATAGGTGGTGGTTATGTGGTGGAAGGGCACCTAAAGGTGGCATCAAAATGAAGAGAAGCCCCCATTTTGGCACCACCAAGGAGGGTTTTAGAAGGGGGTTATGTGTAGGGTAGGGATGGCTTTGTAGGGTACGTGTATGGCTAGGATGTGGGGGTTTTGGAGGGAAAAGTGGTGCCAACTTTAAGGGTGGTTGTAGGTGGTTTTGGAGACTCTTTTGTGGTGTCTCTTGGTGGGGGTTGTGGGTTGAGGGGTGGTGAAGGAGTCGGTGCCAAAATGGGTTTAGGACTAGGAGCTTAGGTGGACTAGGTTTAGGGCTATTTGGTTGAGCCTAGCTAAGTAGGTTTTAGGGTTAGGTTGGGTTGCCAAGGAGGTGCCTAGCTAAGCTAAGCTAGCTTAGCTAGCTTAGCTAGTAGGCAGTAGGGTTGGAGGCATAGGGAGCTACGGTTTTGAGGGAGAAGAGCTGGAGGTGGTTATCTTGAGCTACACTAGAGTTGGTGGTTGCTGAAGAGAGCTGCAAGGAGCTACCTTAGCTGGCTTAGCTTGCTAATTCTTTGCTAGCTACTAGGCCAAGCTAAGATGAGCTAGCTTCTACTGATGTGAGATAAGGTGAGCTGACTCTCGTCTTCCCGACGGTTATTGAGCTAGCTAGAGTAGTTAACCTAAGTCAAGTAGCTCAGCTCAACTATGTTGAGTTGAGCTGAGCCTCTGAGAGCTAGACTTGAGCTGGCTTGAGCTGGTTAAGGTCATCTTCAGCTGACCAGGTGTAGCTAGTAGCTAGTCCTAGTCTGGTTGAGCTTCTAGTTAACTCTTCTGAGTTGAAGGAGCTGGAATGGAGCTAGGATCAACTGACTTGAGCTAGTTTGAGCTGCCATCCAGCTGAGATGAGCTGAATGTAGCTGAGGTGACCAAGCTAGAGTAACCATTCAGTTAAGGTTAGTTGAATGGAGCTACGGATGAGATGATCCAGCTAGGATGACTTGGGATCCACCTGGGATGAGCTGGATCTAGCTAGAATCCAACTGAAAGGAGCTTCTTCTTCATCTTCTGCCTTCCTGAGCGCTAGGGATTTAGGGATTTGACTATCTATTTATCCTTAGCACTCAAATAAACATGTCAGAAACACAACAAAACATTCAATGCATGCTTAAATTAATTGATGCCTAAATGCAGCCTAGAAACCTGTTTGTAGAGTTAAAATCCTAAGAGCTTGGTTTGTTTTAGGGCATAAGAGTGATGATAAACTAGCATTTATCAATGGGTCCTTTTATAATGGAGGAAAAGAGACAAAAATCATCTTTGGGTCAAGAGAAACATTCAATTCGTCATTGAAGCTCTACCATAGGCTTTGCTAAAGCCCGAGCTCATGCATCCGCTGGTGCCTACTTGCACGTGAATAGTGGCCTTGCTCACAATCCTCGCGATCATGCTCACAGTTGTACGATCGAGAATCGAAGGCCTAGATTGCATGTGGCCACACCTTTTGGATTGCACGCAGCATGCGTATGACTAGGTGTTGGATGGCACGTGCACGCATCACGTGCATATGCCGCGTGGGATCACGCCACATCGCACTCTTCATCACCGTTGGATTAGAAATCAAGGGCCAAATTTTGCCCGCCACTCGCGCATTACTGATTTGTGCCCTCGTGAGGCTTCGAACATGAAAGGAGTGTGTGATCGGACCCAGATAGGTTGTGTTAATATGGTGATTTTATCATTGAAATGCATATAGTGGTTAACCTAATTCGAGCCTAACCATCTCTTTACAAAAACTTTTAACCTGGATTACTTGATTTTATCTTGGTCACTTTTAGGCCTAGGATCGAACTCAGGGAAGTGGGATTAGAAGTGAAGAAGTTTCTACGCCTTTCCTATAACGAATCTCTTCCATTCGTTTATTGTGTTTTTGGTGTTTTTCTATTTAAGATTTTTTTCTGATAATTTTTGTCCTTGAGGTACACCCTCAAAATCAGGTTCTTAGCTTTGAGCCAAATTAGGGTTCCAAAATTGGTCTTGCTATTCGCAAGACCGAGTACCTACAAGTCAAGGATTATCTTTTCTCTTTTCTATATTTTTTTTATCTTTTTAATGGCAGGAAAGAGAAACAAAAATAAAGTAAATATAGTATATATGTATAAAGGGGTGGGGGTGGAGGTGGAGATGGCGTGTAGCACGGTGTCGAGTCGGTTGTCATTGAGGAAGATGCAACTGATAGGATGGACTGCCGCGTGGAGTGTAAGATGGATGGTGGAAGATGAGTGCGAACATGCTTTCTGTACACGTGTATCGGGGAATATCAGCAACTGGTGCAGATATTCCTACGATACAACGTATGGTAAGTGATATGAAAATATATATATATATATATCTGTAAATATATATCTATATGTAAATATATATATGGTTATAGATATATAGGTATATATGTAGTTATATGTATATATATATATATGTATAGATATATATATATATTTATTTATATCTATATATATGTATATATAACTATATAGATCTATATATATATGTATATATATATAGTAATATATGTATATAGATATATGTCGATAGATATGTTTATATATATATATATGTATATATGTATGTATATATATATATATGTATAAGTATATGTGTGTATATGTATCTATACCTATACCTAGTTATATAGGTAATATATATATATTTATACGTATATAAACATATGTATATATGTAAATATATATGTATATATATATATATATATATACGTATGTATGTATGTATCTATCTATATAGACTAATACATAGTTATATAAGTACTAATATATGTATAGATATATGTATATATATATATGTATGTATATATATATATATATATATGTATGTATGTATATATAAGTATATATTAATGTACAAGTGAGAATGTGTGTGTACGAGAGTGTGAGTGTGTGTGTGTATGTGTGTGCAGAAAGTGTGAGAGAGTGTTGTAAGAGAGAGAGAGAGGAGAGCGTCTGCTGAAGATGGCGTGATGGAGTGCAGGTTAAGTCGTCTGCACACAGCTGGCGACGTGTGGTGATCCACGTGCACACGCAGGCACGTAGGTGCACGAAGGTGTGCGCACAGGAGGGAGTGAGCACGAGGGAGAGAGGCCGCAGCACACAGCGCTGCGTGGAGAGGCGACTGCGGGCAGACACAAGCGCATGCAGACGTGCGGGCGGGCGCTGAAGCAGGCTTGGGGTAGGATGCAGGCGCGGGCAAGGGCTGATAGCAGCGCGCCGGGTGACCGGTTAAGTGAGAAACTTACTGGTCACCGCACTGTAGCCACAGTGTTCCGCTGACTAGCGTGAACAGTGGCTACAGAGCCACTCGACTCCACGGTATCGCCTGCGTTCGGTGCTGTGAGTGCGGAAGCCGACTCCACGCTATCGCCTATGGCACTTGCACGAAAGGTCTACACTGGATGGGCTGCAGGCAAAGGAGCGCGACAGGGCGCACGGAGAGGGGTGCAGGTGGCCTGCTGGCGTGCCCGGTGGAGCTTGGCCGGCGGCCGCTGTAGGGGCATGCGGTGGTTGGTTGAGCTTTAAAGCTTGAAGCTCCTGTGGCAATGGCGGGATTGGCTTGAACGTTGAAACAGAGAGAGAACCACCAAGCCCGCCGACTCTTTGATGAGCTGGGCGGTGGTGGGACTCATAGTGGTGGTTGTGCACCATTATGAGGTGCTCCTGCCCGCAGCATGGTTCCTCAAGGAGGAGAGGCTGCGTATGGAGGGGAGAGGGGAGGAGACGGCCTGGAAGGAGGAAGGTGCTGTGTTTTTTTTGGCGTGGAGCAGGCTCCCCTTTGCAAGAAGATGGTCACACCTTTTTAAAGTGGAGGAAGGCATGCACAGCCATGCCCTGGCTGTGCATGGCTGTGCATGCGGCTGGCAGGGAGAGCTGTTTGCAGAGCATGGCACGAGGAAGAAGGCCCAACCATGCAGCCACGTAGAAGAAAGTCAAATAAAAATAAAAATAAAAAGATGGTAAATTTTGCAAGGCAGCACTTGAGAAAAAATATAAATTTCATGGCCATTTATTTCACTCTCCTCCCCTCTCAATTAAATGCATGCATGCATGTATTTTTACTAATGCTACTATGGATACCTAATATGCACTGGTAATGCTAAGAAACAGCTCAAGACATCACAATTGCAGGTGTATTTTTGCGATGCAATCATACCCCCATGCTTATCTTTTGCTAGTCCCTAGCAAAACATTTTTTTGTATTGTATTTAGAAATGATCTTAAGCTGAAGATTTTCTTCTGAGGCAACAAAGTGTGTTTAATGTTGGATATTGTGAGAACCAATTGCAGAGAAGACTACCAGTACTTTAAGTCTCACATGACATAGATCATCTCTCGACTAACTAGGACTCTTGATATTTAAACCTTAAGTACGATTTCCTGGACCCAGGAGGTTTTTGCCGTACTCGAGAGCTCAAGAGATTATGGCTTGTTCATAGTGAAGGATCAAGACTGACCAGATGAACATTAAGACTCAAGCACAGGGTTTCACGAATTTTTAAGTGCAAGTTAGTCCCAGTTTCAGCTCGTGACTTCGGATTGACCCTTAAAAACATGATTGAAACTCAACTCCAATTTTCTGACATTTGTGGCTTAAAGAAAACAGGGTATTTTCCCTGAAGAACTTTTTCTGTAGGAAGATTTTACAGGCATTTGTGAGATATACTAACTTATTTGCATCTTTTTATTTTTTTTGAAACATGTGTTAGTATATCTCTTACAACATTATTTGGAGGAGCACACTTTTCTTTTTGGTGGAAAGAGTCTCTTCTAAACACAAGACTAAAGCCTGGGATAAAAAGTCTACCTGCGTGCATAGGTAAGGACTCCACCTTCCCTAATGAACACTAGGGTTAGATCTTATATTCATTTGGTCTTTCTTGATATGTGTAGTGTGAACCAAGATTACTTAGGCTCTCAAATAGAAGCAAACCAACGGATCCTGTACTGGTGTCTCAAGTACAAGAATACATCCTTAGTTAGGAGAGATTCCGATCTATCTTGTTAATGCTCAAGTGAATTAAGCCAAGCCTGAGCGAATCAAGCTTCTGTGGCCTGGAAAGTCTTCAAAACAATGGCTGAATATCCATAAACACTTATTGTATTTTTTTGTTTCAGCCTTCAGATCATTACTGAACACCTTTTTTTTTATCTTTTGTATATATATATATATAAATGGAAACTGCATGATACCATAATATACCCAGATCTTATGGATGCCTATACACCCCCCCATGCCAAATGATGCTATGTCCTCATATGCATGTATGGTAGGGTAGAGGAAGGACGAAAGATCGGGTAACGAGAGCTAAGGTGTAGGGTGTACAACAGGGTGGTAGGGTGGGTGGATGGTGGGTGGTGAAGTGAAAAGTGAAGTGATCATGATAGTGGCATGAAAAGTGATGGTGGATGGTGAGTGTTGTTGGGGTGCCTCCCAACGAGTGCTGAATTTAATGTCCCCAGCTGGACTCAGGATGAGGCACAACATTAGTTACTGATGAGAACCTCATCATGAGCCATAACTAGCTCATTTTGACCCAATACAAAGGATAAAAGCTCCTGCATATCTCAAGGAAAAGCTTAACTCAGAGAATTCTGAGTTTGAGAAGAAAACAAGTCATAAGGGGTAAAAGTGTAATTTTACCAGTATAATCTGCATACAGGGTAATTCAGGGCCCAAACATAGGTCAAAACAGCTTAATAAGAATAAAAGTGGGATGAGATGATCTAGCAAGGGCTACAGCACTTCCAAGGAACCAAATGATAATCTGTAACCCTAAAACAACCCACTTCAATTCACAAGGTTCGAGGCAAAGTAAAAATAGAATAAACCCTCTAAAATTCATAGAAAAATAATCTCTACGGTTTAGAACCTTCAATTTGGCCTTTAGAACCCATTTTGACCTACATTGAGAACCATGCCCAATTAATAACTTAATTTGGGTTTTTGCGCAAATTGACCGGTCAAACAAGGTTTAATATGAAAATAAAATTCACCATCAGATTCCTTAGGTCCTAATTAGTCATGTATAAAAACTTGAGCCTAAGAAGAAACCTCCTTGACCGACTTCACACTTTGGTCCTCATATATTTACTCTTTGGCCCTCAACTTTTGAACCCTCGCATTTTGGCCCCTAACTCTCCTTCGTTCTTTGCAATCAGGTCCCTCCTGCAAAACCCTGCCAGCACCATGCTCCGGCGACCTTGCGCGGAGCATGGCGCCGGGCAGGGTGAGGTGGGGGACCTGGCAAGTGTACCGGGGGTGCCCTGCATCGTCAGCCGTCGCAGGAGCACCCCCCTGGACATTGTAGGCCACCATACCGGCCGTGCGAACGCACGGACGGTATGGGTTCATGTTCCGACCACTCTCCGGCGAGGGAGACACGTCGTCTCCCTCCGCCTTCCTCCCTGCTTCATCCCTATAAATACCCCCCGCCGCTCCACCGACGAGGGCAGCCTGGATCTGACGGAGAAAACCCCCAGCTTTCGTCTCTTCTTTCTCCGGCAGACGCTCACCAGCTCCGGCGACTTCCTCCCCCTCCACCTCTTCGCTCTGCCGCAATACCAGCAGCAGAGACTTCCTCCCCTGTTCTTCCCGCGCCACGCCGCACCCAGCTGGCGCCTCTCCAGCCCTCTGCTCGCCGCCGCCCCTCTCCCTGAGCATCGTCTTCTCCGGCGACAGTCGATACGACTGTCGCCCTGTTCCTCCCCCTTCGTCCCTGCAAGTAAGTTAGACCTACTCCCCTTCTTCTCCTCTTTCTTTCCCCGCTTTCAATTTAGTCAATTAAACCCTCGACCGCTCCTGTTCACCCTCATCCTCTCCGCCTCCGACCACCCTCCGGCGAGCCGCTCCCATCACCTCAGCGACCCACACGGCTCGCCGACCACCGCAGAACCTCCGCCTCCTCACCCTGATCCTCTTCCGCCCCTCCACTTCCCACCAAACACCCTCTGCAGACCCACCGAACACACCCACTTCCTCGCTCACAGTTTGACCTAGGACGACCTGTTAGCTCCATCTCGCCCCCTGCACACCCCCTGACCACCTTCGCCGTGCCACGGCGAAGGTCTCCCGCCTGTCTGATTTGGCCGAGAAGCCGTTCTATTGATTTCAGGTTCCAGGCCTTGACCGCCATTGGCGAGGAAGCTCGAAGCTCGCTTGAGGTTGCTCCAAGCCTAGATATCCCAGGTTGAAGACCTAGGCTGCGCGAAAGAGTCTTGCGCACACACCCTGGCCCTCAATTGGAGTTGCGAGCCTCAACAGCTGTTGCAATTGGAAGCACCTTCCCTACAGCAGGCGTGAGAGAAAAGGGGTGCGCGGATAGTCCCACCTCGGGAATTTCTGAAGCCACACACCCACATAAGTTGCAAAAGTGCCACCATCTGTTTGCCTCAGTTACCACGGGGTGAGGTCCCTCTCACCCGACCCGACCCGACTCGGCCTCGTCTGTGACCACGCTCCGCGGACCTGGCCCGACCCGATTAGACTGACCTGCACTCCTCGCCCACCACGCACGCCGGTGGGCCTGGACCCGGGCCTGACCCGAACCCGATTACCCGGTAGCGCTCTGGGAGAGCTTCCGAAGAGTGATTTCAGAGAGAGAGATACGCGGGGGAGGGGGGTAGAGTAGGTTTTTGCCTCTTGACAAAAAAAAACTCTGAAGTGTGCAGGCCAAAGAAGAAGAAGCAGACCCGCTGAAGAAGAAGGAGCTGCTGTACTGTAGCGAAGGCATCGTTAAGTCGTCTCAGCACCGGGGCAGACGACGGAAGGTCAGCAGCCAGAGAAGGAAAGAAGACAGGCTGAAGAAGAAGGAAGAGCAACGGCCATCGCGAAAGAAGAAGAAGAGAGGTCAAGGCAGGTGAAGACAAAGAAGAAGAAGATCTGAAGAAAAAGAAAGAAAGAAAACAAGGAAGAACAGAAGACAGAAGAAAGCAGAAGAAGAAGAAGAAGAACAGGAAGAACAAAAGCCAAAGAGGAAGAAAGAAGAGAAGAAGAAGAAGCCAAATTTTCATCTCTCTCTCTCTCTCTCTCTTTATTTTTGTAATAGAACTTGTATATCTCTAGAATACAACTTGCTCCCTGAGTTCGACCTCGGGAACTCTTTTATTTTTCCGAGTAAAAAAATTTTTATATGAAACGTTGGTAACAACCGGCTTTACTACAACGTTATAACGTTACCGACGACGTTTTCATTTTGGCGCCGTTGCCGGGGAGCAACGGCTATTCTAGAGGTAAACATTCCTGTTTCTTTTAAGTTCTGATAATCTCCTCTCTTTTGTGCAGCTACAGGAACTCAAGAAGACAAGCAACCACACAACCACTCCGAAGACAGGTAAATCTTTTCTCTCACTATTAACCCCTACACTCTAAAGAGGAAGAAAAGAAAAGAACAAGCAATATAGGGCTAACCTGTCTTCCATACTTAGTAACCATAAAAAGTTGCATGTTTTCAACTCATCACTACTGCACACTATTAAGGGTATTTAAGGGCTAACACATTCTTGCTTGAGCCCTAATTGCCCAACAAAGAGTTAAATGGACCAAGTAGAGCCAACATAAGGTCAAACATTAGGATTTCAGTAGAGACACACCCCTTAATCAAGAATTAAGGAAATCCAAAAGAGGTGTGCCCAAGCCATTGATTGAAAATAATTAACAAGAAGAATCCTAAACAATTGGCTCTCTCTAAACACTTGAACCCTAAAAGACAGGACCTAAAAGCTCTTAAAGAAAACAATAGGTAAAGTTGACCCCTTGGGTTAACCAACCTTAAATTAGGTCGCTCTTTGCACTTAAAAAGACTAAAGTTCAAGTGAAACCTTAAGCACCCTGATCTTAAAATTGGTAGACTTAAGAGGTCAAGATCCCCATTCTGGTCTACCTGGAACCGCAGTGACAAGAGAGGTCGGGTGGGGGAAACCCTGTAACCCGTGGGGACGCTCTACCGTGTAGGGGTCTTCGCGGGACTCTCCCTCTCTGGCTGCCCAGGTAATTCTCAGGTGGACGATCTTTCTGATCAAGGGGTCCATCTGCCCCGCACCTCTATAGTCACCCAACACATTTTTGGGTGTCTTGATTGGGTCCAGCACCTTCTAAACTTACCTCTCCCAACTGTGCATGTACGGAAGGAGGTCTCTAAGACCACCCTTAAGACCTCCTTTAGAAATTCACTCTCGCCAAGGCCAAGCCTCGACGCCCGTGTTTGTGCAGCAACACCCTCACATTATTCTCTCTTCTGATTCAGAACCAAGTTCTTCTTCTTCCCCCATCATGGCTCAGCCAGTTGAGGAAGAAAATAATCTGGAACACCAGCTCCAGCGACTCAATGACCTCTTCCAAAACTTCGTGCACCCACCGCAGCGTCCTATGATGCGGGACCACTACAATCCTGCTGCGGTGGCCATTGAGCCTCGAGTTAGAATCCCGATTGGAGGACCTGATTCCGAACTAAAGCCCAACATGATTCATGCTATACCTAAATTCCATGGGCTTAATTCTGAAGATCCCTTCCAGCACATCAAACAGCTTAAGCATCTGGCCCACACTTTTGGATCAGATGCGCAAAATCGGGATATTCTTCTCATGAAGATGTTCTCCTTTTCTCTTATGGACAAGGCCGCCCATTGGTATCAAACTCAGACCTGGCCGATCAACACTTGGGAAGAACTTCAATCCGAGTTTTTGAAAAAGTTCTTTCCCGTTGGTCGAACCAACGCCTTGCGCCATCAGATTACACACTTCACTCAACAATCAGGAGAACCTCTCCATGAGGCATGGGATCGTTTTCAGGATCTCATGAGGAAGTGCCCCCATCACGGAGTTCCTAAATGGGAACAAGTCCAATCTTTTTACCAGGGACTCCGTGAGGACATCCGCCTTTTCGTCAATGCAACCTGCGGAGGAAACATCATGGGTCAACATGAAGACACCGTATGGGAGATTCTCGAAAACATGTGCGAGAACTCCATCAACAATGACTCCATGGGATTATTCGACAGGACGAATACCCGCGCAGCGACGAATCTTAAGGGAGCACATGAGACGCAGGGCCTGTCCGCATCAGTCGACCTGGAATTAATGGCCAGTCGATTGGACAAGGTCTCAATTATTGAGAAGAAGGTGGATGAGCTGACTCAGCACTTGCAGCGAGCCACCTCTGCGCGTAACTCCTTTGCACAACCTCCTTCCACACAGGAGACTGTGCAAAATATCCTCCACCGATCCTCCCTTGGGATGGATCCATATCCATCCCCATCTGATTCTTGGACTGGAAGATCATCCGATCCTTTCTTCACCAGCCGGGGGAACTCCATTCCTCCTTTCCCTGATTCTCAGGAGGTTCCTCAGACCTGCGAGGACCTCAACGCCATCCAGAACGACCCATTCTCCAACACTTACAACCCTGGATGGCGAAACCATCCCAATTTTCAGTGGGCGGGAAATTCCCAAACCCAAAGACCACCTTTTCAGTCCCGCCCACAGCCCTCTCATCACTACCAGCCGCCTCAGCCTCGGCCCAACCCTACTTATCCATCAGGGCCAAATCAAGATCAAATGTCCTTAATCCTTCAGACTCTGGCTGACATTCAAAAATCGAATGCGGCCATTCAAAAGCAGCACAAGGACGAGCTTACTGAAGTTAAAACTCAGCTGGCCCAGTTGGCAAATTCTCGCCAGCCAGGCACACTCCCTTCCCAACCTCTTCCTAACCCAAATAACGTGCCAACCCAGAAGCGCGTTATGAATCCAAATTTAAGCCACGCTCAATGGATTTATCAGGCCCCCACTGCTCCATCTCCAGACGAGATGGAAGCCTCTACTTCTCGTACGGGATTTCAGCAGCAGCCACCCCTCCTACCAAATCCAAACCAAAATCAGGCTGGATTAAATTCTGTAACAACACGTAGTGGTAAGACAACTCAGGACCCGCATTATCCAAACCAATCCCAGCCTGATAACCATGACCCTAGGATAGTTATCCAAGGTACCGCTGTTCTAGACCCACAACCTGGACCTATCCTAGAGGAACCAACCAAGATCCCGTTTCCCGAGGCCCTGACCAAGGGAAAGAAGACCACCAAACCCGTGGCCCCTGAGGAGGACCTGGTCAAGCTCTTTGAGCAGGTCCACATAAACATCCCCTTGATGGATGCAATCCGCCACGTACCAGCTTACGCACGATTTCTAAAGAATATATGTACACCCCAGCGTAAGCCGCGAACCAAGGGGGGGAGCCCAATTGTTCTGTCAGAGCAAGCCAGCTCTGTAATCCTTAGTAGACTCCCACCCAAGGCAAAAGATCCTGGAACTCCCCTGATCTCCTGTAAGATAGGTGGTACCCAACTTGATAGAGCATTGTTAGACTTAGGTGCATCTATAAATCTGATACCCACATCCTTACTTGACCATCTGGAAGAATCTGAGCTGAAACCAACCGAGGTGACATTACAATTAGCAGATCGATCTATAAAGTCACCAAAAGGGATTCTCGAGGATGTTATCGTGAGAGTGCGGGATTTCTATTTTCCAGTGGACTTTATAGTCTTAGACATGGATGCACCTGAGAACCCTAGGGATACACCAATCATTCTAGGGAGACCTTTCTTGGCTACTGCTAGAGCCAACATCAGCTGTGAGGAGGGCCAAATAGAGCTTAAGTTTGGAGATCAAACACTGAAAATTGATATATTTAAGGCCCAACAAGGAATTAATTGCGGCGTCATCGAGCAAATTTGTGACATCAAGACTTTGGTTGATGAATCACACCTCCAGAATGACTTGAGTATTCCTCATCAACCACAGAAGGATCTTGACCCGCAAATAGAGGAGTCTAATCCAGATGTGAACAACCCAGTAACTCCCACCCTTGAACCTCACATCTATACTGAACCACCCGTTGCTGCTGAAAACCCCATCCTCGAACTGAAACCCCTTCCTGCTCATTTGAAATACATCTTTTTGGGTTCTAATCAGACCCTTCCTGTGATCATCAATTCCAACCTTAGTCCTGAACAGGAATCCCGTCTGATTGTTGTCCTCCAGCAACATCGCAGAGCCATCGGATGGACCCTCGATGATTTGACTGGAATAAGTCCCTCTTATTGTACTCATCATATCTATTCAGAAGAGGGCACACGACCTTCTCGTGAAATGCAGAGACGCTTAAACCCCAATCTGCAGGAGGTCGTGAAAAAGGAGATCATCAAGTGGTTAGATGCCGGGATCATCTACCCGATCTCCGATAGTCGTTGGGTGAGCCCAATTCAGGTCGTGCCTAAGAAGGCAGGACTCACCACTATAACGACTGAGACCGGAGAAATCATTCCTACCCGATTAGCCAACTCGTGGAGAGTCTGTATAGATTACCGTCGACTCAATTCCTCCACGAAGAAGGATCATTTCCCACTACCCTTCATTGATCAAATTCTCGAAAAATTAGCGGGAAATAGGTTCTTCTGCTTCCTTGACGGGTACTCCGGTTACAACCAGGTGGCAATCCATCCTGAGGACCAAGAAAAGACCACGTTCACCTGCCCCTTCGGAACATACGCTTTCCGAAGGATGCCTTTCGGTCTTTGCAATGCACCCGCTACTTTTCAGCGATGCATGCTTGCCATATTCTCAGATATGGTAGGTGATTATCTGGAAGTCTTCATGGATGACTTTTCAGTTTTCGGAGCATCATTCGACGATTGCCTCCAACACTTGGTCCAGATACTCAGGCGGTGCATCGACGTGAATTTGGTTCTTTCCTGGGAAAAGAGCCATTTCATGGTGCCTGAGGGAATTGTCCTGGGACACTCAATTTCGGAGAAAGGTATCCAAGTGGATCGAGCTAAGGTTAATCTGATTTCTCGCCTTCCTATGCCTAGCTCGATCAGGGACATCCGATCCTTTTTAGGGCATGTCGGTTTTTATCGACGATTTATCCCTGATTTTTCAAAAATCGCACGCCCCCTGACCACTCTTCTCTCCAAGGATGTTCCCTTCGAAATCTCCAAGGAATGCACTCAAGCATTTGAAATCCTGCGTGACCGAGTCACCCAAGCCCCGATCCTACAATCCCCTGATTGGTCTCAACCCTTTGAGATCATGTGTGATGCATCCGACTTCGCTGTAGGAGCGGTTTTGGGGCAGAAAAATGACAAGAAACCTGTGGTCATTTACTACGCCAGCAAAACACTCGTTGAGGCTCAGCGTAACTATACAGTTACTGAGAAAGAGCTGCTAGCTGTAGTATTTGCCCTTGAGAAGTTCAGATCATACCTTCTGGGTTCTCATGTCATCATATACTCGGATCACACGGCTGTGAGGCATCTCCTTGCAAAGAAGGACGCGAAGCCTCGATTGATCCGATGGATCTTGCTGTTGCAAGAATTTGACCTCGAGATTCGCGATAAAGCGGGAAAACAAAACGTGGTAGCTGATCACTTGTCCCGACTTCCGGAAGCATTGTGGGCCTATAGGACCGCCCACAAGACCCAATTGGGCATGTCTCCCTTTAGATTGGTGTACGGAAAGGCATGCCACCTTCCCGTCGAACTGGAGCATAAAGCCTATTGGGCAGTACGGAACTGTAATCTAGATCTTTCCAAGGCTGGGACCCACAGAAAACTCCAAATCAGCGAGATCGATGAATTACGCACAGACGCGTACGAGAACTCGCAAATCTACAAGGAGCGGGTTAAAGCCTTCCACGACAAACACATCTCGAGAAAGATCTTTCATCCTGGTCAAAAGGTCCTACTCTTTGATGCCCGACTCAAACTCTTCCCAGGAAAACTGAGATCTAAGTGGGTCGGACCATATTTGGTCCGACAGGTTTTTGGAAATGGAGTAATCGAAATCAGTCAACTCAGCCACGATTCTGAACCTTTCATCGTGAATGGTCAAAGACTCAAGCCGTTCATTGATGTAACTTCTACTGATTTGGCTGAGGCATCTTATATCCTCCGTTCCCCTTGAGCTTATTGCGCCCAGCCGATGGCGTAAAACTCAGCGCTTAACGGGAGGCAGCCCGTCATTCTCTTTGAAAACCTGAAACTTGTTCTGACACCTTTCAGCACTCGAAGTTCACCCTTATAGACAGCCGACCCCAACTCAGATGTTCGCATCTGAAATTTGAAATCGTCCGCAAAAATTCAACCCCACCCATCCACTCACCCAAATTTCTGTCTTAAGGAATGAACTAAGACCCCCTAGGTTACAATGAGGACATTGCAAATCTTAGGCATGGGGGGGTAGGAAAGTGCAAAAACTTGTAAGAAAATGTTTCAAACAAAAAAATTCACATATGCCAAAAATACCATAAAAATTAAAAAAAATTTTTTTCGAAAAAGAATAAGAGGAAAAGAGGAGAAGGAAAATTTTGTGAAGGAGAAAAGAAACAAAATGAAAAAGGAGCACAAAATTATGAAAAAAAGTGATAGTCATTAGTAAGGAACTAAGGAATTAACCTAAGTTCTAGACCTCATTCGAGAAAATAACTGAAAAGTGCACAATGAGATTAGTAAGAATGCAAACCTTAGGCATTCTTGAATAGACTCTTAGTACCCATTAAGATCTGGACACTCCTCAAGAGGTTGAGGAAAATGAAAAGCTGAAGTATTAGGTCTAAGGCTTAGGGAGTATTCGGCCTCGTTAACTAATTTTTGGTTTACGGGACTCAGTAACCTAAGCACCCTAATCTCACACACAGCCTGGTTCAGTAAGCATAAAAATCAGAATCACGCAGAAGCGTCACAAAAATCTGAAAAGAACATCTAGAATAGGAGCGGCCGATCAACACAAGTTGATTTAGACGAGTTCCCAGCGCGGAGAGGCGGGAAATCCCCTCGAAGATGCGTAACAAAATATCATCTCCTCGGTGCTTGTCTCTTAGGATATTTACATATCCTACGGGGGGCATATAAGCACTCTGCTGGTTCAGATTCCATGGATGGCATTATCTCGAAATGTCAATTGCCAGGGTCTGGATTCGGCCACGGAATACCATGGATGGGATTATCTCGAAATCTCAATAGCCAGGGTTCCGGGGGTTGCCATGGGCGGTGCTATCTCGAAGCATCGATCGCCAGGAACCCTTGAGGATTGATGATGGGAGCAAGGAATCTGATACAGACCGTGTTGAAAAGCCGATCCTAGGCTAGAACTAAAAAGAAAAAGAGAGAGAAAACTCTCCAAACAGAAAAACTTTCTATCTCTCTCTTACAAAACGTACTGCGAACTGAGCCAGGGCTAAAATCATTTCAAGCACGGGTGCTTTAACCACGAAGTCCAATAAACCTTAGGTTAGTTCTTGTGGGCCTTAAAAACCTTTGCTAAAAGACTGAGGCTAAGGCTAGACAGATTTGGATCTTGACTGGTACTGGAGTACCTTTTAGGCCTATGATCAGCATTCTAACCTAATCTATGAAGGCACTTATCTAAAACTATTGAAAACTTCATGGTCTAGAACAAGGGTTGAAACCTTAAGTTTTTGCTAAGGGACTAGCAAAAGCTAGGCATGGGGGTATGATGAGAACCTCATCATGAGCCATAACTAGCTCATTTTGACCCAATACAAAGGATAAAAGCTCCTGCATATCTCAAGGAAAAGCTTAACTCAGAGAATTCTGAGTTTGAGAAGAAAACAAGTCATAAGGGGTAAAAGTGTAATTTTACCAGTATAATCTGCATACAGGGTAATTCAGGGCCCAAACATAGGTCAAAACAGCTTAATAAGAATAAAAGTGGGATGAGATGATCTAGCAAGGGCTACAGCACTTCCAAGGAACCAAATGATAATCTGTAACCCTAAAACAACCCACTTCAATTCACAAGGTTCGAGGCAAAGTAAAAATAGAATAAACCCTCTAAAATTCATAGAAAAATAATCTCTAGGGTTTAGAACCTTCAATTTGGCCTTTAGAACCCATTTTGACCTACATTGAGAACCATGCCCAATTAATAACTTAATTTGGGTTTTTGCGCAAATTGACCGGTCAAACAAGGTTTAATATGAAAATAAAATTCACCATCAGATTCCTTAGGTCCTAATTAGTCATGTATAAAAACTTGAGCCTAAGAAGAAACCTCCTTGACCGACTTCACACTTTGGTCCTCATATATTTACTCTTTGGCCCTCAACTTTTGAACCCTCGCATTTTGGCCCCTAACTCTCCTTCGTTCTTTGCAATCAGGTCCCTCCTGCAAAACCCTGCCAGCACCATGCTCCGGCGACCTTGCGCGGAGCATGGCGCCGGGCAGGGTGAGGTGGGGGACCTGGCAAGTGTACCGGGGGTGCCCTGCGTCGTCAGCCGTCGCAGGAGCACCCCCCTGGACATTGTAGGCCACCATACCGGCCGTGCGAACGCACGGACGGTATGGGTTCATGTTCCGACCACTCTCCGGCGAGGGAGACACGTCGTCTCCCTCCGCCTTCCTCCCTGCTTCATCCCTATAAATACCCCCCGCCGCTCCACCGACGAGGGCAGCCTGGATCTGACGGAGAAAACCCCCAGCTTTCGTCTCTTCTTTCTCCGGCAGACGCTCACCAGCTCCGGCGACTTCCTCCCCCTCCACCTCTTCGCTCTGCCGCAATACCAGCAGCAGAGACTTCCTCCCCTGTTCTTCCCGCGCCACGCCGCACCCAGCTGGCGCCTCTCCAGCCCTCTGCTCGCCGCCGCCCCTCTCCCTGAGCATCGTCTTCTCCGGCGACAGTCGATACGACTGTCGCCCTGTTCCTCCCCCTTCGTCCCTGCAAGTAAGTTAGACCTACTCCCCTTCTTCTCCTCTTTCTTTCCCCGCTTTCAATTTAGTCAATTAAACCCTCGACCGCTCCTGTTCACCCTCATCCTCTCCGCCTCCGACCACCCTCCGGCGAGCCGCTCCCATCACCTCAGCGACCCACACGGCTCGCCGACCACCGCAGAACCTCCGCCTCCTCACCCTGATCCTCTTCCGCCCCTCCACTTCCCACCAAACACCCTCTGCAGACCCACCGAACACACCCACTTCCTCGCTCACAGTTTGACCTAGGACGACCTGTTAGCTCCATCTCGCCCCCTGCACACCCCCTGACCACCTTCGCCGTGCCACGGCGAAGGTCTCCCGCCTGTCTGATTTGGCCGAGAAGCCGTTCTATTGATTTCAGGTTCCAGGCCTTGACCGCCATTGGCGAGGAAGCTCGAAGCTCGCTTGAGGTTGCTCCAAGCCTAGATATCCCAGGTTGAAGACCTAGGCTGCGCGAAAGAGTCTTGCGCACACACCCTGGCCCTCAATTGGAGTTGCGAGCCTCAACAGCTGTTGCAATTGGAAGCACCTTCCCTACAGCAGGCGTGAGAGAAAAGGGGTGCGCGGATAGTCCCACCTCGGGAATTTCTGAAGCCACACACCCACATAAGTTGCAAAAGTGCCACCATCTGTTTGCCTCAGTTACCACGGGGTGAGGTCCCTCTCACCCGACCCGACCCGACTCGGCCTCGTCCGTGACCACGCTCCGCGGACCTGGCCCGACCCGATTAGACTGACCTGCACTCCTCGCCCACCACGCACGCCGGTGGGCCTGGACCCGGGCCAGACCCGAACCCGATTACCCGGTAGCGCTCTGGGAGAGCTTCCGAAGAGTGATTTCAGAGAGAGAGATACGCGGGGGAGGGGGGTAGAGTAGGTTTTGCCTCTTGACAAAAAAAAACTCTGAAGTGTGCAGGCTAAAGAAGAAGAAGCAGACCCGCTGAAGAAGAAGGAGCTGCTGCACTGTAGCGAAGGCATCGTTAAGTCGTCTCAGCACCGGGGCAGACGACGGAAGGTCAGCAGCCAGAGAAGGAAAGAAGACAGGCTGAAGAAGAAGGAAGAGCAACGGCCATCGCGAAAGAAGAAGAAGAGAGGTCAAGGCAGGTGAAGACAAAGAAGAAGAAGATCTGAAGAAAAAGAAAGAAAGAAAACAAGGAAGAACAGAAGACAGAAGAAAGCAGAAGAAGAAGAAGAAGAACAGGAAGAACAAAAGCCAAAGAGGAAGAAAGAAGAGAAGAAGAAGAAGCCAAATTTTCATCTCTCTCTCTCTCTCTCTTTATTTTTGTAATAGAACTTGTATATCTCTAGAATACAACTTGCTCCCTGAGTTCGACCTCGGGAACTCTTTTATTTTTCCGAGTAAAAAAATTTTTATATGAAACGTTGGTAACAACCGGCTTTACTACAACGTTATAACGTTACCGACGACGTTTTCAGTTACCCTCCAGCAGGGTAATAGTTTCTCCAATGGGGGCAGGTTCATGAGTATGATAGGGTTTCAAAAGCTGCCCATTGACCATAAATTTATGCCCAGATTTGGGATCTTCAATCTCAACGGCCCCGTTGGGAAATGGTCTCGAGACCAGGAAAGGACCAGTCCATTTGGACTTTAGTTTCCCAGGAAAGAATTTGAGCCAGGCATTGTAGAGCCAAACTTGCTGAGATGGCTCAAATTCCTTCCGCCGAATATGGCTGTCGTGAAAAGCCTTAGTACGTTGCTTGAAACTTAAAGCAGAATCATAGGCTTCACGACGGAGCTCTTCCAGCTCCAGGAGTTGGAGTTTCCTTTCTTGACCACACAGGTCTGGGTCGAGGTTACATTGGCGAACCGCCCAATAAGCGCGGTGCTCCAGCTCCACAGGCAAATGGCAAGGATTCCCGTAAATGATTCTATAAGGAGACATACAAAGGGGAGCCTTGAAGGTGGTCCGATATGCCCAAAGTGCATCAATCAGCTTGTTGGACCAATCCTTATAGTCTGGCCGAACCATTTTCTAGAGAATTTGCTTGATTTACCGGTTCGACACCTCTGCCTGGCCGTTCGTATGAGGATGATACGGGGATGTCATATGATGGTGGACTCTGCATTTCCTCAGAAGTGCTTGAAAAGAAGCATGGGTAAAGTGGCTTCCTCCATCCGAGATAATGGCTCGAGGGATCCCAAAGTGTGCAAAGATGTGGTCTTTGACAAAGCGAGTGGATATAACATGGTCAGTACGACGCGTGGGAATAGCCTCGATCCATTTTGAAACATAATCAACAGCCACGAGGATGAATTCGAAGCCGTTGGAAGGAGGAAAGGGACTCATGAAATCAATTCCCCAAATGTTGAAGATTTCTGCAGGTAGGATGGGTTGCAAGGGCATCATGTCACGACGTGACATTGACCCTAAAGACTGGCACCTAGTGCAATGCTCGGCATAATTGTGTGCATCCTGGTGAAGGGAGGGCCAAAAGAAACCGCACTGCAACACCTTGGCTGTAGTTTTCCTCCCAGAGAAATTGCCTCTGCAGGCCTGATCGTGGCAGAAGGATAGCTCACTGGGGAATTTGCTGTCAGGAACACAGCGACGGATGATTTGATCAGCACCTATGCGAAAGAGAAGTGGATTATCCCAGAAATAATACTTTGCTTCTGCCATGAGAAGCTCACACTGGTTTTTAGGCCAGCCACGTGGAAGGGATCCAGAAGCAAGGTAATTGGCATTGTCAGCATACCAAGGTCCACTTGCCACATTAATTGCCAATAGGTGCTCATCAGGAAAAATTTCATTAATCGGCAAAGTAAGTCCAATATGGTCAGGGTCCAATCTAGAAAGATGATCAGCCACAACATTCTGGGCTCCGGCCTTATCACGGATCTCAATGTCAAATTCTTGGAGTAGAAGGATCCAACAAATTAGTATAGGCTTGGCATCCTTCTTGTGCATGAGATGGTGAATGGCCGCGTGATCAATGAAAATAATAACATGTGAGCCCAGAAGGTAAGAGCGGAATTTCTCCAGCCCAAAGATGACCGCTAGTAGTTCTTTTTCAGTGGTAGTATAATTACGCTGGGCCTCGTCCAACGTCTTACTGGCGTAGTACACCACGAAATGGGTGTCTATCGCATCTTTGTCCCAGGATGGCTCCGACTGCAACGTAGGAAGCATCACACATGAGTTCAAAGTCAAGGGACCAATCAGGTGGCCGGAGAGTAGGGGCCTTGGTGACAGCATTACGCAGCTGCGTGAATGCTCATATGCAGTCGGGGCCAATATCGAAGGGTACGTCGGTCGATAGGAGATGAGTTAAAGGTTGAGAAATCTTTGATGAATCTCCTATAGAAACCGATGTGTCCCAAGAAGGAGCGGATTTTTTTGACAGAGCCAGGCACAAGTAAATCAGTAATTACATCAAGCTTAGCTCTATCAACCTCGATACCCCTATCGAAGATGATATGCCCGAGAACAATTCCCTTGTGCACCATAAAATGACTTTTTTCCTAGGAAAGCATGAGGTTTACATCAATACATCTCCTAAGGATACGAGTTAGGTTGGCAAGACAGTCATCGAAAGATGGTCCAAAGATCGAAAAGTCATCCATGAAGACCTTGAGAAAGTCACCCACCATGTCATGAAATATCGCCAGCATACATCTCTGGAATGTTGCTGGCACGTTGCAAAGTCCAAACGACATCCTTCTAAATACAAAGGTGCCGAAGGGGCAGGTAAAAGGGGTTTTCTCTTGGTCCTGGGGGTCAACTGCCACCTGGTTATATCCTGAGAATCCATCCAGGAAACAAAAAAATTTATTTCCCACTAACCGCTCTAGGATTTGGTCAATGAAAGGTAGCGGAAAGTGATCTTTCTTAGTTGCAGCATTGAGTTTCCTATAATCTACGCACACTCTCCAAGATGTAGGAGTACGTGTAGGGATGGATTCGCCCCTATCATTGACACATATGGTGAGTCCTGCCTTTTTGGGCACAACGTGAATTGGACTCACCCAAGGGCTATCGCTGATCAGGTAGATTATACCCACATCCATCCACTTAATAATTTCCTTCTTAACGACCTCTCGCATGTTAAGGTTGAGACGTCGCTGCATCTCGCAGGAAGGTCGAGCCTCCTCTATATATATATGGTGAGTGCAGTAGGAGGGGCTAATGCCAGATAAGTCTGATAGAGACCATGCAATGGCTGCCTTGTGTTCCATAAGGACCTCAGTTAGTTTGCACTCTTCCACCCTGGTCAATTTTGAACTGATGATTACAGGGAGTGTTTCATTTGGTCCTAGGAAAACAAACTTAAGTGTACTAGGCAGCTCTTTTGGCTCGGGAGTGGATGGTGAAAGGTCTGGCATGTCTTGGGACGAGAGTGTCCCAGGCGGATCAGAAAATAAGTCAGGAGGAAGAAGTTGGCCCTCAGATTGGCCAAGAAGAGGGGTTCTTGGATAGATGGATCCAACAAGGAATAGCCCCAGTGAGAAGCATGTGGGCTCAAGGTCCTAGTGTGGATTTGCAACTCCGCCTGATTTGGCAGGAAAGAAAGGGTAATCCGATATTCAAGAGTGTGGACCGGCAGTGAGTAGCCCGGATATTACTCAGACCATGAGGTATGGGAAGCAGAGAAAACCTCATCAGAAGTTTGGTCAGGAGAAGGTATGGGAATAGGGAGGAATGGGGGAACGTCACAATATGTGTTGGTCAGGCAATCGTCAGTGTTTACAGGTAATCTGCAGCAGTCAGAATAGATCCTAATTAGTCCGATCCACGTGCTGACGGCCATGTCCTCGTCAGATGTGTCATCCTCGATGTAATCACAATCAAAGTTCTTGGTTGCTTTGAAGATGTTAAGCTTGAGCTTTTCAGATCCAACGGCAATCTCAATATAGCCCGACTCGCAGTCAATATGGGTGCGGGCTATGGCCAAGAAAGGTCGACCAAGGATGATCGGACAATCAGAAAGTGAGCTAGGAACTTCCATATCTAAAACAAGAAAGTCAATAAGAAAACAGAGACTGTTGACCTTAACCACCATGTCTTCCACCACACCCTTTGGGATTTTGACAGAATGATCTGCCAACTAACGTGACAGGGGTGGGTTTCAAATTTCCCAAGGAAAATTTTTCGAGCGTGATGGTTGGTATAAGATTTATGGAAGATCCTAGATCAATCAAGGCACTATTAAAATTGCAGCCTTGGATGCTACAGGAAATAATTGGTGTGCCTGGATCTTTCTACTTCGGTGGTAGGTTTGACAGTATAGCACAACTCGCATGAGACGAGAGAACCACCGGATTTTTGGTTTTCCTTGACTGTGGCCTGGGTGTTGTGTAGTCTTTAAAAAATCGGGCGACAGTAGGTATGTGGTCGATAGCCTCGAGCAGGTGTACCTTGATTTCAACATCCCTGAACAAATTACGCAGGTTATCAAAGGCCTGCGTGTCTTTCTTTTTGCCTTTTAGCTCCCTCAGTAAAGCCTCAGGGAATTGGACTGATTCTGGCACCAATTTGGGTGTATCGTCCTCTCGCAAATGCAGTGCGCATCCCAAATGAGAGGGCAATGAAGATGATGGGCCAGGATCAAGTCGAGGCAGATCGACGGTCTGCTTAGCGCTCCTCGTAGTGATCGCATTGGACGATGCGGGTCCAGTGGGATCATATGGCGGAGGAGGGTTCGCAATAGGGACATAAGAGTGAGGTGTTGCAGCGGGATTAGCGTAAAATCTCAGTGGAATGCTCAGAGCTTGCAGAATCTAATGAACCTGCCCGTGAGAAGGTCGTACCTGTGGTTGAGGACCACGGGCTATGAAATTTCACGGGTTGGGAATAGGTTGGGCGGGAAGACTGCCTTGAGATCGAGTCACCATGCGTAGTTGACTGATCTCAGCATTCTGCTGCACCAGTTGGTGCTGAAGAGAGGTCATGTTCTCTT
Source organism: Thalassia testudinum (assembly GCA_037157565.1). Classification (NCBI taxonomy): domain Eukaryota; kingdom Viridiplantae; phylum Streptophyta; class Magnoliopsida; order Alismatales; family Hydrocharitaceae; genus Thalassia; species Thalassia testudinum. Next base: position 117,746,552 of record JAZHRO010000024.1, read on the forward strand.
CATGGCACTGTGACATTTACGTCATCATTCGCATCAATTTATCAAGAGGACTTGATGCGTGTTATGCTTGTGGTATGCAAGGACCTGATGGCAGATTCGCAATAGGATTAGACTGGGCCCTTGGGATGACGGGTGCGGATGGTCGCATTGGTCCACCTGCGGGGTTTTTGTGCTACAGGTTGTTGGACCATGCGATGTTCGGATGATTTTGCCACCCTAGGTTATAAGTGGCAGAGAATGGGTTGTTCCCCATGGCGCAAGCGTCTTCTATGCCAGAAGACGCATCTGCATGTAAATACGCATCCAAGCACACGAAGGCTTGGTCCTCCGTGTCGAAATACTAGCTTGCAGAAGCCAAATCCGCATGACTTACCAAGTCGCTTGGTGTGACACTCAGTAAGGAAGGTCTTATGGGGTTTCTCGGGATAAGCCTGGTGTTGGAAGAATTGGGATTGTGACGAAGTGGTGAGGTGGGGGTGTTTGCCATAGAACGGGCAGGGTTGGCCAGATGCTCGTCCAACTTCTTGTGCACGACGAAGACTTCATCCAATTTCTGTGCGATGAGGCTAGATCTGTGGATGAATGGGAGGGTCTCGTGTCAACTTCGTGGACATTACGAGGCAGGCTGGTATGATTAAAGGCAACAATGGAAGCATTGTTCATTGAGTTTTCACTCATATTTTCAAATAATTCGAATGCTCCATTCTCATCTTTATTCATGAAATTCCCTCCGTAGGAAACGTCTGCAATCTACTTCAAAGTCTCATTTAACCCATAGTAGAAAATCTGGGCTATATGCCACTTAGGCAGACCGTGGTGCAGACACTTCCTGAGGAGGTCATTATATCTCTCCCATGCCTCATGAAACTGTTCACCATTTTGTTGCGTAAAGGAGGTGATAGCATGGTGAAGTGCATTGGTTCGCCCGATTGGGAAGAACTTCTTCAGAAACGCTATTCGCATCTCTTCCCAAGAGTGGATGATTCTCCCAAGGGTGTGTAACCATTGCGACGCTTTATCCCGTAATGAAAACGGGACCATTTTCTTGAGGACTATAGGTAACCCGATATTTCTCCGTTTAACAGTTTCTGCCAATCGAGTTAGGTCTTCCAAGTGGAGAAAAGGATCTTCAATTGTAAGACCATCGAAGTCAAAAATTTATCAAGCCAATTATGTTTGGTTTCAGTTCAAAGTCGTCCCCGCCCATAGGGACCCAAATTTGTCCTACGGTCTTTGTAGTAGCGAGATTCTGATAAGAGCTAAGAGACCTAGGCTCCTCCTGTTCGGGAGGGTTCAGCATTTCCTCCAATGTTTCCCGAATGGCTTCAATTTGTTCATTATACATTTCCATTAGGGCTTGGAGGCGGGTTATGGGATCTAAGGCTCCACCACCTGATGGGTTTTGAGGGCGGTTTCCTCCCTCGGGATTTGGGGTGGGTGTGCAGCCATGTTTGTGGAGGAGGAGGACGAAGCGGCTTCCTTTCTAAAATTATCAGGCAATTCACACAGTTCAGGGTTTTGTGACCTCCTTCCAAACATGCACTACTGCAGGAAGAATTGGGGAGATAAGAAGGGAAAAGAGATGAGAGAAATGACGCCGCAAAGGTACACTTGATGACAAATCATTACAATCAAATTCCTAACCTCTACAGTGTGCCCTTAGACCTAAAGATCTAAGTTGCCTACTATCACGACCTACGGAACCGAATGCGAGCATCGCGGAACCACCAGGCCAGATTGAAAGGCCGTTTGCCCCAATCTTAGAAACCCGATAGCATGTGGGAACCCTCACCAGCACGTAGGCACTACACGCAGGTAGTTAGACCTCCAATCCTTAATAAGGGTCAAGTTGCTACCAATTTTAGTTAGAGGCTTAGGATCAAATGCTTCTGAAATGTGAAGGGCATTATTTATGGGTAATGCCGAAGTGATTGATTTTTAGGGTGTGTAAACCAAGCATGCAACGGGGAATCCCCCCGAATTGAAGTTTTAATTGGTGAATGGTTTTTAGAATTCAGCCTTAAGTAGTATGGATTTTAGGATTTCTTTGAATTACCAATTTAACCAATCTCCGGGTTTTGAGAGAATACAAGTTTTCTTCTAAGCCCAACAAACCCTTCTTCAATGTCAGTTGGTTAATGCATGCTAAAATGCAATGGCCTTCCCTAAATGGAGATTTCTATGTGTGGATGCACGAATCAGTTTTAGATTAGTGTGAAAGGGAGCTGAAGCACTTTAATTCAACTGCTCCCAATCACCAAAATGATTTCCAAACACAAGTATCAACCATAAGATAAAGAAAATCAAATTGTTGGGGTTGAAATATTCGGGATCGAATCTTAGGCACATGAAAAGTCGTGGTAGGATTGGAATCAACTCAATTCCAAGTCTCCCTACCAGAAAGGTGATCTCGAATTTGCAGATAAATGAGGCAAAGAATGGTTCAATCAATCTTTTTATTTTTGCCTCAAAGAATACTTCACACGGCCAAAGATTCAAGAATCAAGATTCTTGGATCTTTGCTATGTGAAGTTAGGCGGGAAATCCCAAGGTGGTGGGAGTAAAGGTAAATAATCAAACAAGTGAATTTAATCCACTTGCCCCAAGAGATCCCAAGAAGCTTTTCTTTTTTTTTTTTTATTAATGTGACAAGTTAACCTAGGTTGCTAAGAAAGAAATACCTACTTGTTCAGCAACTTGTGTGGAGCTCCAGTGAGGTGCCGGCGACTTCACGCTCTCATTCCCGCCTTGGATTTGCCCAAGTTTTCGACTTCGTCTGCCTACCTTTTACTTGCAACAGGTTCACCTACACAACAACAAACAAAAACACCTGTGAAGAGAATGGTGTGAGAAGAGAAAAATGGAAGGAATGGAGTAAAAACTTACTTGAATGCACACTTCCTCGGCAATGGCGCCGTAAAAGGAGTGTGTGGTCGGATCCAGATAGGTTGTGTTAATATGGTGATTTTATCGTTGAAATGCGTGTAGTGGTTAACCTAATTCGAGCCTAACCATCTCTTTACAAAAATTTTTAACCATGCCTACTTGATTTTATCTTGGTCACTTTTAGGCCCAAGGTCGAACTCAAGGAAGTGGGATTAGAAGTGAAGTTTCTACGCCTTTCCTATAACGAATCTCTTCCGTTCGTTTATTGTGTTTTTTGTGTTTTTCTATTTAAGATTTTTTTCTGATAATTTTTGTCCTTGAGGTACACCCTCAAAATCAGGTTCTTGGCTTTGAGCCAAATTAGGGTTCCAAAATTGGTCTTACTATTCACAAGACTGAGTACCTGCAAGTCAAGGATTATCTTTTCTCTTTTCTACATTTTCTTTTTATCTTTTTAATGGCAGGAAAGAGAAACAGAAATAAAGTAAATATAGTATATATGTATAAAGGGGTGGGGTTGGAGGTGGAGATGGCGTGTAGCACGGTGTCGAGTCTGTCGTTGTCTAGGAAGACGCAATCAACAGGACGGAGTGCCACGTGGAGTGTAAGATGGATGGTGGAAGATGAGTGCGAACATGCTTTCTATACGCGTGTATCGGGGAATATCAGCAACTGGTGCAGATATTCCTGCGATACAACGTATAGTAAGTGATATGAAAAAATATATATATATATGTCCGTATATATATATATCTGTAAATATATATCTATATGTAAATATATATATGGTTATAGATATATAGGTATATATGCAGTTATATGTGTATATATATATATATATGCATACGTATATAGATATGTAAATATATGAATAGATAGATATATGTATAGATATATATATATATGTATATGTATGTGTATATAACTATATAGATGTATATATATATGTATATACATATAGTAATATATGTATATAGATATATGTAGATAGATATGTATATATATATATATATATGTATAAGTATATGTGTATATATGTATATATATATACATATGTATTGTTGACGCGCGAAACTCAATCGAGTTTTAACAGTTATTACGTCGTAGTATAGGTGATCAAGAGTCGTCAACAAATAAAAGTTTTTATTACTCGAAAACCAGAGTATCCGAGGTCGAACACAGGGAGCAATCGGAATTTACTACTAATCTCAAATGTAATTGAACACTCTAATTTACTCAAAAGTTTAATTCAAATGCATTTAAAAACTAATCCAGGCAAAAGAGTAAAATTGGACGTCTGATCTTGTGATCAGACATCTTAAAAGTGTTTTCCCTTCTTTGATTATTCTTCTTCTTCTGGTATTGCTTTCTTTCTCTTCTGTCTTGGCCTTTCTTTCTCTCTGCAGTCTCTCTCTCCTTCCTTCTCTTCTTTCTTCTTCTTCCTTGGTCTTTTGTTTCTTCTCTACAGCCTTTCTTCTTCTTCTTCTTCTTCTCTGCCTTGCTCAGCCTCTTTTTCAGAGTTTCTTCTTCTCCTTCCTGCGGCTAAGTCTCTTCTCTTCAACTCTCAGCCTGCCTGCACAAGGAGCAAAACCTACCCTGTCCCTCTACCTGCACGTCTCTCTCTCTCTGAGAATCACTCACAGGACGCTCTCCCAGAGCTGCGGGTAATCAGGTCGGGTAGCGCACCCGGGACCAGGCGCACCGACGTGAGGGTCATGCGCGAGGTGTGCTCAAATAAGGTTGGGTCGGATCCCTCTAGATCCGCGAGGTGAAACTGCGGATGAGCCGAGTGTGGGTAAGGTGAGGGACCTCACCCCTGTGCTTTCGAAGGCGACAAGTGAATAACACAAAATCAATTTAAACCGTACCAACGCCTCATAGATTGCCGATGTGGGACTATCAGTCCCACCCTGCTCTCGTGTGCGCTCGCAGAACGCTCTTCGTCGATTGCCAAAGCTTCGGACTTCGTTGCGTTGTCCACTGGGTCAGATAGCTTCACAGTGCTTGCCCGAGTCAGCTGCACCTGAAGCTTGGCCGTCCTGAAGCCTGGAGCTGCTTCGCGTCACCGTCAATGGCGGCAGGGGTTTGAAAACTGTCAAACACAAAACAAGCCTCTCGGCTTACTCAGATCACCGGAGGACCTTCGCCTTGTCACGGCGAATGTGGAGGGCCATGCAGCAGGTCGCGGGGTAGCCTAAGCGTGCGTGCCTAGGTTGCCCTACGACCGGAGGTGTGGGTGTGTTTGGGGGAGCGTTGAGTGGGTGTAGAGCGGCATTGGGTGGGCAGAGGTTGCTCAGCGAGGTGAGGCAGAGCCTCTGAGTTGGTCGGCGAGTCTTGCGGAATGTGGAGCGACGGGAGCGATTCGCCAGAGGTTGGCCGGAGGCGAGGAAGATGACGGTGGACAGCAACGGTCGAGGGGTCGATTGAGTGAAATATAGTGAGGAAAAGAAAGAGGGGAATACGGGGAGTAGTTCTAACCTAATTGTAGGGATGAAGGGGGTGGAGAGGAGGACGGCTGTACCTGCTGTCGCCGGAGAAGAAGATGCCCAGTGGGGGAGGACGACGACGACGACGGGTCTAAGGCAACATATGCGGGTATTGCGCGACGCGGAGGAGAATCAGGAAGATGTCTCTGCCACTGGTTTTGTGGAAGAGAGAAGAGGAAAGGAAAGAAAGCTCTCCGGAGCTCGCTGGGTACCCTGGCCGGGAAGGAAGAGACGAATCTGAGGTGAAACCCTGGCCAGGTCGAGCTGAAAATGAGCGGCCGGGTTTGGGGGTTCTTTTATAGGCATTGGGCCGTGTGTTCAGAGCTTGGAGGGCACGTATCCATCTCCAACGGCTCGCCAGAGAAGGAAAGTGGGTGGATACCCAAATCCCTCATGCATTCACACGAGAGATTGGGATCAAATCAGGGATCATGACTGGCCTCAGATGGAAGGGAATTCCTCAGAGAATCTCCCTTCCATTTTTGGGAGGGGATCTCTGAGGAATCAGAGAGTATTCCCTCTCTAATCCTCTCCGGAGCAGGATTCTGCCCCAATAATGGTGGAAGGACCTGATTGCAAGGTTGGCAGGAAGTTAGGGGGCTCTCTGTGATGATTTTCAAAAGTTAGGGACCAAAATGTGATTTGGGTGTACTAAATTGCAAAGTAGGTCAAGATGACCTCCCCTTAGGTCCAAATTTTGGTACAAACCTAATTTGGACCTAAGGAATCCAATGGTGAAGTTGGATTTTAGGTTTGACCATGTTTGACTGGATATTTTGCGTACAAACCCAAATTAGGTTAATTGATGAACTAGGACCCTAATCTTGGTCAAACTGGGTTCCAAAGGCCAAATTGAGTGTTCTAAGCACTAGGGGATATTTTTCCATGATTTCTAGAGGGTTTACTTGATTTTTATCCTGACCGAAACCTTGTTGATTTAAGCGGATCTATTTTAGGGTTACTAAATGTCATTTAATTCCTAGATTGCACATAAACCCATTTCTGATTGACTCAACCCACTTTTTATCTCATTTATACCATTTGGCCTATGTTTTGCCTCTGAGAAATCCCATTTGTGTCCCTTAGCAAAATTTCATGGTTTTAACTTATGTTCTAGACCCTGAGTGTAAGTGCTTTTCTTTTTCTTTTCTAATTAGGTAGGAATGCCGACAATAGGCCTAGAGGTATTCAAGTGCCAGCCAAAATCCAGACCTATTTCGCTTTAGCCTCAGTCCTCCGCGAAGGTTTCTAAGGCCCACAGAAACTAACCTAGGGTTTGTTGGACTCCGCGGTTAAAGCACCCGTGCTTGAGATGTTCTTAGCCCAAGTTCAGTTTGCAGTGCATTTTTGGTAAGAGAGAGATAGAAGATTTATTTGTTTGCAGAGCTTTTCTCTCTCTTTTCTTTTTATTTCTAGCTTCGGATTAGCTTCTCAACACGATCTGTATCGGATTCCTCGTCCCCATCATCAATCCTCAAGGGTCCTTGGCTTTCGAGATTTCAAGATAATCCCGCCCATGGCAACCCCCAGAACCCTGGCTTTCGAGATTTCGAGATAATCCCGCCCATGGCGTTTCGTGGCCGAATTCAGACCCTGGCGATCGACATTTCGTGATAATGCTACCCATGGTATCTGAACCAGCAGAGTGTTTACATGGCCCCAGTAGGATATTTAAATATCCTAGGAGACAAGCACCGAGGAGATGATATGTTGTTACGCATCTTCGAGGGGAATTTCCCGCCTCTCCGTGCTGGGAACTCGTCCAAATCAACTTGTGTTGGTTGGCCGCTCCTAATCTAGGTGACTTTTTCAAAACATTAAACGCTTTTGCGTGATTTTGATATTTATGCGCACAAAACCAGACTGTGTGTGAATTTGGGGTGCTTAGGTTACCGAATCCCGCAAATCGGAGGTCAGTTAACGAGGCCGAATACTTCCTAAGCCTTAGACCTAATCCTTAAGCTTCATATTTTCCCCAACCTCTTGAGGATTATCCAGATTTTAGCGGATACGTGAATTTTTAAGATAAAGAATCTAGCCCAAGAGCCCTAAAATCAGTGTTCCCGCTAATCTCTTGTTATGTCTCCTTAGCACTTTTCTTTTATTTCTTTTCTTGATCTGGTCTAGAACTTCAGTTAATTCCTTAATCTTTTACTAATGACTATTTCTTTTTCTTTTTCATTTTGTGCTCCTTTTGTCATTTTTGCTCTTTTTCTCCTCCTTATTTCTCTCACAAAATTTTATCCCTCCCCCATTTTTTGTTCTTTTTCATAATTTTTCAATTTTTTTTGTGTTTTTGACATATGCAAAAATTTTTGTGTGTGAGACTCCTAACTTTTTCTTGGTTCTGTATGTATGCACTTTATCACCCCCCCATGCCAAAGTTAGCAATGTCCTCATTGTGAACGGAGGGTGTGAAATAGTGTTGAGGTCAAGGACTTAGAACAGGATACATCAGGTGGGTGAATACGTCGAAAATGAATGATGCGGATGATTTCAAGCTCTGATACGTGTACCAGAGGTGGGATCAACTGTCTAAGGCTGAACTCAAGGTGCAATGGATGTGAAGTACAGACGGATAATCAGACGGGTCTCTATTTTTGGGATGAGGGTTGCCTCCTAATAGCGAAATGCGCGTGATTTGTAAAAGCGGGTTTTTAACGTCGTTGTAACACGCGAATCCGCGTACGCTTTTAAAATTTATATCCTAGATAGGGGAGTATCTAGGGTCATCCAAGGAGGCAAAAATTGCAATAATGATTCTCTTGCTTTGAATATAATCTCAACTTTCTTTTTAATATTTTTCAATATGAAAATTTTTTTTTTTTTTTGTATTTTGAAAAGACTAGGGCAAACTGCAGATTGTAGCGAAGAGAACTAACACCTACAATTGATTAACTAAAATCTAAAAGATAGAAATATCTTCTTCCTAAGCTCACTCTAGGCAAGTGGAGGCCTAGAGTAATTAGGAAGAAGAGGTGAAACAAGTGCTAGAACCAAAACAAACAGCTGCAATAAAAAAAACTAAAAGAAGGCAATTTTGATTGAGTAGAATGAGTGTTCTTTTCAAGGACAAGTAGAGGAATGCTTCTACTAGAATTAAACAATCTAAAAGCAAGAAAAGAAACACAAATCCTCTTGTAACAATGGTGAAGAAGGTTGTCGTCTTGCTCCAAGCCTAGCTGCTCCTTGGCTTGAAAAGAGGGCCTCCTTCTTCTCCTTCCTTGAGAGCTCCTCCAAGGTGGAAGCTACCACCTTTAATGCTCTCTCCAAGGGATGGGTGTGCACCACCCTCAAAAACTCCTCCAAGGTGGTGTGACCACCTTCAAGATCTCCTCCAAGATCTTCCTTGCCTGGCTTCTCCTTTGGCTGGCGTGACCCAAGAGAGAAGGGAAGAGGGGAAGACACCAAGGGGACAGAATATCCCCTTAATCTTCTTCTTCTTCTTCTCTCTTGGACGTGGGATTCTTGGTGGAATATGAGAATGAAATGGCTAGCCAAGGATGGATTGAATGGTGGTGGGTAGTGGTCTTTTTATAGGGTAGGATGGGGGGTTAAGGTGCCCCTTGAAATGGAGGGCTAGGATGGAAGAATGGAGGTGGTTGGTGATCCTATGGCTAAGGAGAGTTGGCGCCAACCCAAGAGGTGTTAAAGGGGGTAGTTATGGTGGTGTTGGTGTCCTTTGGTGGTGGAGAGACACCACCATGTTGGCGCCAACATGGGGTCTTCTAGAAGGGGGGTTAGGTGGATGGTGGAGATGGGTTCAAGGGAGATTGTGTGGTGGAGATGAGGGGAGATTTTGTAGGGAAAAGTGGCGCCATTAAGGGGTGGTTATGGGTAGTTTTTGGCGCCACTTTTAGGTGTCTTTTGGAGGTGGTGGGTAGGTTAGGTTGGTGCCAAGTAGGTTAGCTTATGTGGAGCTTAGGTGGAGCTAGTTGGGTGGAGTAGGTAGGTGGGTTTTTGGGGTGGTATAAGCCAAGGACGTTGGAGCATAGCTAAGCTAAGCTAAGCTAAGCTAAGCTAAGCTAGCTTAGCTAATGGAGGAGTAGAGGAGAAGGTAATGGAGCTAGGGTTCAGAGGAAGGAGCTGAGGAGAAGAAGTCTGGAGTTGGAGCTGGAGCTGGCTGCTGCTGAAGAGGCTGGCATGGGGCTACTCTAGCTGGCTTAGCTTGCTAGTTCTTTGCTAGTTGCTAAGCCAAGCTAAAGTGAGCAAGCTTCGACCAAAATGAGCTGAGGTGAGCTAGGTCTGGTGCTCCCGGGGAGAATCAAGCTGGTTGAGGCAGCTAAGGTAGCTTAGCTCAACTGAGTTGAGCTAAGCTGAGTCCCCGGGAGCTGGACTTGAGCTTCCTGAGCTGAGATGAACTCTGCTTCAGCTGGCTGGAGTTGAGTGGAGCTGAATGTAGCTGGATCTGAGCTGGGGTGAACTCCTGTCAACTCAACTGAGCTAGCTAGAGCTCCCTGTGAACTAGTGGGAGCTGAGATGAGCTAGACTCAGCTAAGTTGAGCTGGATCTGAGCTGACTTGAGCTAGGGTGAGCTGAGATGAACTCTCTTGAGCTGCCATCCAGCTGAGATTAGCTGAATGGAGCTGGGATGAGCTAACCCTAGTTCAAGTAAGCTAGGTTCCAGCTACGGTGAGCTGGATCAAGCTGAGGTGAGCTGGATTAGGCTGAGTTCCAGCTAGTCTGGGCTTCTCCTTCACCATTTGCCTTCTTGAGTGCTAGGGTTTTAGGGATCTGTGCATCTGTACATCCCTAACACTCGCAAAAACACATTAAAACGACAATAAAAAATGCAATGCATGCCTATCCTAATTTATGCCTAAATGCAGCCCAAAAACCCGTTTGCGGAGTAAAATCCTAAGAGCTAGGTTTGTTTTAATGCATAAGAATGATGATAAACTGGCGTTTATCACACCCCCATGCTTATCTTTTGCTAGTCTCTTAGCAAAACTTAAAATGGAATTTTTGGGAAATCTAATTTTTTTTGACTTTGGAGGAGAAAAAGAGATCAATGGACCTTGGTAGATTAAAAACACTGGAGGTACGGGATTTATTAAGGATAAACATCGGGATTTATTTTTGGATTCAACCATTAGATAGAACGGGATCAATATATCTTCCAAAAAATTCTCAAATTAACCCCTTGTTAATTCAGATGACTTGAAATGTTTGTTTTTAGGAATTTTTTTTTTTGGCTCATGAATCTGATTCTCAACTTGCAAAATCCTTTAAAACCTTGTGGCCGTGCTTGTGAAAAGCCAACATTTATAAGGACATGTTAATTTATTTATATATATATATTTTTTTTTTTTTTTCTCCCCCATGCTTATTTTTAGCTTAGTCTTACAACAGATGTGTTGGGATCATCATTCCCGTTACCATTCCTCGAGGGGGCTCTGGTGCCAGTACTTCGAGATAGCACTGTCCATGACACCACCCAGGAGCTCACAACCCCAAAACACGATGCGGTGAAAAGGGGCGCTCCAAACAAACTCAAGCTCTTGCTCCGACACTATAGGTAGAGCACCGTCCAAGACACTTGAGCTGCTAAAATGCGCTTTAATGCTCCGTCTAAAGATATGAAATATAGATATGGAGCAACGCCGAGGCGGTAACATGTTGACATCGCGTCCTTAAAGGAGGCATTTTCCTCCTTCTCGGCGGTGGGAACTCAAACCAATGATCTGCTTCAGACTTTCTCTACGTCCAAACAAGGGAGTTTTTTAAATTTTTAGTTATTTTTAAGTGTTGGCTTGTGTGTGAAGAGTGACACAAGAAGTTTCTCAAAACATGCAAGTTTTTGAATCAGAAGCTAAGTCAAATAATTTCCATATTGCAAAATAGGATCAAGTCACCTGAACTATTATGAGTTCTGGTGGAATTTTATAGAAAGATATCTGATCTTGTCTAAAATAGACCCTGGAATTCTAATGATCAGATCCATATCCTCATCCTTAGTTTGTTAAAGATTAAATCCATTGTACCAAAAGTGAATTTTTCGACCTTAGTCCCGATTTCATTTTTCCTCAAAAAGTTTTGAACATTTTTTTATTTTATTTTATTTTTTGGGTATGCGAGCAGGAAATAAATTAAACAAAAATGCATGTTTTTATGTTTTGAAAATCCTGAATCGATCGTAAAAATTTAAAAACACCCCCCCATGCTTAAGATATGCCATGTCCTCATGCATTAGGAGGGAAAAGGGATCACCTTAGTGATGACGGTCGGGTTTAGGATGAACAAAACCTAGAAAAAGAAGAAAAAAGGAAAGCAAGAAAATGATGGGTTACCTCCCATCCGGTGCTATCTTTTACACCATTCAGCCGGGCGTGATGTGCACTAGTGATCAAGGGTGGCTGGCTCAGTAAAATTAAAAGATTCAGATGGAATTTTAGGCGTATGGTCAAAATAGGGCTTTAAACGCTGGCCATTGACTTGAAATATCGAATTAGTTTTTGGATCAAAAAGGTCAACAACACCGTATGGATATGTTTCATGGACAATAAAGGGGCCGGTCCATTTAGATTTTAATTTGCCAGGAAAAAGACGTAATCTCGCATCGAAAAGCCAAACACGTTGATTAACGTCAAAGTGTTTCCGAACAATATATTTATCATGAAATTTCTTTGTTCGGTCTTTATAAATCCTCGCATTTTCATAGGAAAAATTACGTAATTCTTCCAATTCAGTTAATTGTAATTTTCTATGGTTACCAGCGCCAGATAAATCCATATTAAGTTGTTTTATTGCCCAAAAAGCCCTATGTTCTAATTCTACCGGGAGATGGCATGCCTTCCCGAAAACCACACGGAAGGGAGACATGCCAAGCGGAGTTTTAAAAGCGGTACGGTAGGCCCATAAAGCGTCGTCCAATTTGGTGGACCAATCTTTACGGTCGGGCCTAACCGTCTTTTGTAGAATAGTTTTAATTTCCCGGTTAGAAACTTCAGCCTGGCCATTAGTTTGGGGGTGATATGGTGTGGAAATTTTATGATTAACCCCGTATTTAGAAAGGAGGTGACGGAATTGTGAGTGGGTGAAATGTGAGCCTCCATCACTGATAATGGCTTTTGGTATGCCGAATCTTGAGAAAATATTTTTCTTAAGAAATTCGACAACCACACGGTGATCACTTGTGCGAGTGGGTATTGCTTCTATCCATTTAGAAACATAGTCTACTGCGACTAAAATATACAAATACCCACCAGAGTTGATGAACGGTCCCATGAAGTCGATGCCCCAAACATCGAAAATTTCAACCTCTAAAATAGGATTAAGGGGCATCATATCCTTTCGAGTCATGTTGCCGATGCTCTGGCAACGCACACAGGACCGAACGAAGTCATGAGCATCTTTGTGCAAGCTGGGCCAATAAAATCCTGCATTAAGGATTTTAGCTGCAGTTTTCTTGCCCGAAAAATGTCCACCACAGGCCATTGAGTGACAATGTGTTAAGATATCATGGATTTCAGAATCGGGGACACATCGTCGAATGACCTGATCGGCACAAATGCGGAAAAGGTCGGGCTCCTCCCAAAAATAATATTTAATATCAGCAAAGAACTTATCCCGTTTTGTTTTTGGCCAATCAGTAGGGATTTGTTCTGTTGCTAAGTAGTTTGAGATGGGTGCAAACCAAGGGAGGGTTGCAGCAGCTAAAATACTTTCATCAGGGAACTGATCTGGCGGGGTCAATATGTCATTCGTCATAAGACGAGAGAGATGGTCAACCACTACATTGTGCAATCCCGCCTTATCCTTGATTTCCAGGTCAAATTCCTGGAGCAGCAGAATCCAACGGATAAGGCGGGGTTTCGCATCTTTCTTTGTCAGCAAATATTTAATTGCTGAGTGGTCTGTATAAACAGTGACACATGACCCCAACAGATAAGATCTAAATTTTTCTAAGGCAAATACAATGGCAAGAAGTTCCTTTTCAGTAACCATGTAATTCCGTTGTGCATCATCAAGGGTTTTGCTAGCATAATAGATCACAACGGGCTTCTTGCCAATTCTTTGCCCTAGAACGACCCCTACAGCAAAATCTGAGGCATCTGTCATTAATTCAAAGGGACTATTCCAGTCAGGTCCCTGCAATATTGGCACCTCAGTAACCTCTTTCTTCAGCCTCAAAAAACTCTCCAGGCACTTATTATTAAAATCAAATGGCTGGTCTTTAGTAAGAAGCTGACTTAAAGGCTTGGAGATTTGGGAAAAGTTTTGTATGAATCGACGATAGAAACCCACATGACCCAAAAAGGATCTGATTTGTTTGACAGTAGTGGGCGGTGGGAGCTTAGATATAGCATCTATTTTTGCTTTATCTACCGCGATTCCTTGTTTAGAAATAACATGGCCCAAGACAATACCTTCTTGGACCATGAAATGACTTTTTTCCCAGCTGAGGACCAGATTAACTTCTATACACTTTTGGAGGGTTCTTTCAAGATTTTTGAGGCAATGGTCAAAAGAATCTCCAAAAATAGAGAAGTCGTCCATAAAAACTTCTAGACATTCACCTACCAGGTCTGAAAAAATTGCAAGCATGCACCTTTGAAAAGTCGTAGGTGCGTTGCAAAGACCGAAGGGCATTCTTCGGAAAGCAAAGGTTCCGAAGGGGCAGGTGAAAGTTGTTTTGTCTTGGTCCTCAGGATGAACCGCTACTTGATTATAGCCGGAATAACCGTCCAAAAAACAGTAAAATTCCCGTCCGGCTAACCGCTCCAAGATTTGATCAATAAAAGGGAGCGGGAAATGATCCTTCTTGGTGGCGGTGTTTAATTTTCGATAATCTATACACACGCGCCAAGAAGAAGCGGTTCGAGTGGCTATATTCTCCCCCTTTTCATTGCTGACAACTGTTAGTCCAGCCTTTTTGGGGACAACTTGAGTTGGACTAACCCAGGAGCTGTCAGAAATGGGGTAGATGATATCAGCATCCAACCACTTAATAATCTCCTTTTTTACCACCTCCTGCATAATAGGATTCAAGCGCCTTTGTGGTTGGCGAGAGGGGCGAGAATCGTCCTCTAAAAATATACGGTGCGTACAATAGGACGGATGAATGCCTTTAAGATCAGAAAGGGTCCAGCCAATAGCTTTTCGATATTTACTCAAAACCTGGAGAAGTTTGTGCTCTTGTGCCCCGGTGAGTCCAGAATTTATAATCAGGGGCAGGGTCTGATTTGGACCCAGGAAAACATATTTAAGTGAATCGGGCAAAGGTTTTAATTCCAATTGTAGGCTCGGTTTCGAAAGAGTTTCTGCTTTGTGGGTTAGAGGTGAGGTGAGAGTGAAAGGGTCAGCTAGAATGTTAGCTGGTCGTGTGGTTGAGGTGGAAGGGTGAGAAAAAATAGATTGTTCAGGAACCGTATTTACAGCAAAACAGGAACCTAATTGGGAAATCTGCAATGTTTCCTCCACAATGTTTTCTATTTCTGAATCCGAATCATCAAAGAAATCTGGTTCCTGGAATCGCCTAGAGGCTTGAAAAATGTCTAGGGTTACAGATTCACCGCCACACATGATCTTCATCTTTCCAGAATCACAATCAATATTGGCGCGGGCGGTGGCTAAGAATGGTCTTCCAAGAATAATGGGGGCAAACTTAAGTGCTTCAGGTACCTCTATGTCCAGGACTAAAAAGTCTACTGCGAATAGACAATCTTTGACCCGGACAAGAACATCTTCAACAATTCCCCTCGGTTTAATCGTAGATCGGTCGGCTAATTGGAGAGTAACCTCAACAGGTTTCAATTCACCGATCTTAAATTCCTCAAAAATAACTGTGGGGATAAGATTAATTGAGGCACCAAGATCCAACAGAGCACGATCAAATGAGGTATCATTAATGATAACTTGGATTAGGGGGGCGCCGGGATCTTTTCTCTTAAGAGGCAGTCGGCTCTGCACAACTGAGCTGACTGTCTCTGGAAGAATCACCTTTCCTAAATTCTTGGGTTGCCTTTTTGGAGTACATAAATCTTTTAAGAATTTTGCATAGGCAGGGATATACTTAATGGCATCTAGGATAGGGATATTAATTTCTACTTGCCCAAATAAATCCATTAATTCCTTCTCAGTGGGCTCAGATTTTGTTTTTTTCTTTTTTGAAGAGTGGAGGGCTTGTGGAAATGGGGCAGGGTTGCCCTATTTTGCGTGAATTGGTTCCTGAACAATAGGAGGGGAAGAGTTAATCTGTGTGTCATTAGAGCGGGTTTCTTTAACAGGCAGGGTATTTTGAGTGGTTTTCCCATTCCTCAAGGTAACTGCATTTGCAGTCTGGTTGTTTCTAGGGTGAGGACGGGGAGCCTGGCTGTTATTGAAACCCGGCGGATGCTGAGGTGCTGGATGAATAGGTTGACTGTGATATCCACCTTGGAATTGACTCCTTTGATTGTTTGGGTTGGGCATGGGTTGGGATGGTAAATTCCCAATAGGTCGATGATCAGGAGTAACCTTAACTTGTTGTTGTAAATTGGTAACCATGCGGGTTACTTCTGTCATTTGAGTCTGCATTCCTTGCAGAGTTTTCATGACCTGATTATTAATATCATCCTGGGATGGTCCAGGTTGATACAAAGGTTGCCCATAATTCCCAAAATAGTTTTGTTTGGGAAAAGGAATCGGATTCGGGTTTTTCCAGGAGTGATTCGGGTTAGTCCTCCAATTTTGATTGGAAATGTTGGAGGGGTTTCTAAATTGCTCCTGGAGAGCATAAATAGTTTCCAAGGTGGAATCAACAATATTTTGGTCAAAATTCCCAGTTAAATCTTGCGGGAAATCAGCCGGGAATTGCTGGTCAACAGATGTGGCATCGATATTGTGTAGATTCTCTCTTCGGAGAATGTGTGGGGGGTTAGTGTGTGGAGAGTGGACGTGTGGAGCTTGTTTGTTTGTGAGCTTTTCTTCTATTTTCTTTTGGTGAATTTGCATCTGGTCCAGTCGTTGAGCTAACATATATAAATCATCTTGTGTGACTGGAACAGAGGTGGTTTTGGAGTCAATTTCATGGACTCCGTGTCTGGGGTTTTGTGATCTGCCAAAAGTGTCCATTGAAGTCATGTTAAATGAGTTTTCACTCATTTCTTCAAAGAGAAGATAGGCACTTTCGGCGTCTTTGTTAAGAAAATTTCCCCCACATGCGGCATCCACAAATTGTTTTAATTGATCTTCTAATCCATGATAGAAGATCTGCACTAGCTGCCATTGTGGAATTTCATGGTGGGGACAACTTCTTAGAAGTTCCTGAAATCTTTCCCAGGCTTCATGGAGGGGTTCACCAATTTTTTGTTGAAAGGTCGTTATAGATCTTCTTAATGCATTTGTTCGACCGATCGGAAAAATTTTTTTAAGAAAAGCACTTTTTAATTGGGGCCAGGTGGTAATAGGACGCCCAACTGTTCGAAACCAATGTGATGCTTTGTCTTTGAGAGAGAGAGGAAAGAGTCTCATTAACCACATGTCTTCCTGCACATTGCGGGAACGAGTGGTTTGAGCGAGGACAGTTAATTCCTCAAGATGACAAAAAGGGTCCTCTCTTGGAAGACCATGAAAATGCTTGATAAGGTTTAGAATAGCGGGTTTGATTTCGAAATCCCCTTGTGGTATGACCACCCCTGGTCTCTCCTCATAATTGGAAGGATCATAGAAATCCTTAAGAGGAACGACAGGCTGTTGGCGAGGTGGTGGATTTTGTCCTTGATTAGCTAGGTTCGTGACAGTCCTAGCTAGATCTTCTTGATTTTGTTGTAGTCGAGCCAAATGGTCGACCATTAATGCAAAGGGATTTGTATTATGGGTTATAATTGGAGGGCCACCTGGCCCTGCTGGTATTTCTGGTTGCTCCAAGTTAGGAAGGTGAGGGAGGGTGGAGTCAGCTTGTGGGTCGGCTGACGGGTTAGAAGTGGAAGCAGAATTTTTTTGACGGCTTCCAGGGTTTTCCATTTTTTTAGAAGACGAGGGGGAAGAAAACAATGATTTCTTGCTGTGGGGGGCGAAATCAGATGGTCCCTCGAGGTGTGGCTTTTGGGACCGTCGCCCATGCATGCACTACTTGGAAGACTTGGAGGGGAGGAGAAGAGATAGAGATGAGAGAAAGTGTGCAAATCAAACAAACAAACTAGACCTAACTTAAATGTGACTCCTTAATAATAACCTAAGACTTGGTCTATATAGGAAATAAGTAGTCAATAGTGAATACCCGTTCTATCAACAAATCTAGCCAAGTTGCTTAAGGGGAGGTTTGGGCCCAAATGTTTCCCAGGGAAAACCCCAGGTGCTTGTACAAACCCGCGCCTGGTCGTTTGACATGGCCCCTCAGCCTGAACACCAGATACAGATGATAGAATTGGTATCAACTAAAGAAAACTTAAGACCTAAATAGCAAGCCTGAGTTGATAAAGCCTTAGGGGTCAAGTTGCTACAAATTTTAATTAGGTCTAGGATGCTATAGTGCACACGGAATGTGGAGGGAGTTTATTGGGTTGTTGCCCTGTTATTTGATTTTTTTGTGTGTGTGCAGGAATTGGAGAGTGGCTCCAATGAAAATCAAGTTGTCACACAATTTTTTTGTATTTTTGTCTTTTAGGATTTGATTTAATTGAATGTATTTTAGGGTTTCTTTAGTTAAATTTTCAAACAAGTTTGAAAACCCACAATCAAAGGAAAACAAGTTGTATGGGTGATTGTATATTTCCTTTGAATTAAGCCTCAAAAGAGAAAGAAAGAAACCCTAAGCCAATTATCCCTAAGACAGAAATTTAACTACCAATGAGTTATTTTTTAGGCTTTCAGAATTAAGTAGTGGTCCAAACAAGTCAAACAACACCACTACTTTGAATAAAATCAAACAAGGATTCCAGAAAAGATTTTTGTAAGATTTTAGGAATTCGTTTGATAATTGTTTTGAATTTTTAATTGTACTAGTGTCAAAGTCCAGAAATAATACCTGTGGTTATTATGAACTTTTTAGTACTACCACCGACCTCAGAAAATTTTTATGATTTTATATGATATATAAAATTTCACAAGGATTCCAACAAGCTCAATTTCACAAAAATTGGATGAGTATAAAAATTCTGAAAATTCGCGGACAGTAGAAAAATAGGAAGATAAGAGGGTATGACCCCTCTGCAATACACAAATTTTTAAAAATTAAATACAAATCCAATTGATTTGAAATTTGGAACAGATGTTCCTAACTTAATTGGGAATCACTCTGTGAAATTTTATGATTTTAAGAGGCCTGGGGTGTTAGGAATCAATTTTTTTCAAGTCCGGATAGAAATCTGGACCCGAAAAATAGAACACCAATACTTGCAATGGAATGGTGCTAAAGAAGCATACAAGCAAACAATAGATTTTAAAATGCACCACTCCACTTAATTTAAGTGTTTAGGGTCCTGAAAGCCAAGTTTAATATATTTTTGGTAGTTTTAATTATTTATGTGACCAGAAAGAGGAACCAACCTGAATTTTCGCGGGAAGAAAAGGACCTTTGAGCTCTCTCTTCCAGATTCCCGCCTTCCCGTTGTAGTTCCTGCACACACAAAAGAAAGAAAGAGAAGGGGATGAGATCCACTTCAAGCAAGAGAAAATGAGTTAATGCAAAGCCGTGCCTCCCCGGCAACGGCGCCAAAAAGTGATAGCGAAATGCGCGTGATTTGTAAAAGCGGGTTTTTAACGTCGTTGTAACACGTGAATCCACTTATGCTTTTAAAATTTATATCCTAGATAGGGGAGTATCTAGGGTCGTCCAAGGAGGCAAAAATTGCAATAATGATTCTCTTGCTTGGAATATAATCTCAACTTTCTTTTTAATATTTTTCAATATGTAAAATTTTTTTTTTTGTATTTTGAAAAGACGAGGGCAAACTGCAGATTGTAGCGAAGAGAACTAACACCTACAATTGATTAACTAAAATCTAAAAGATAGAAATATCTTCTTCCTAAGCTCACTCTAGGCAAGTGGAGGCCTAGAGTAATTAGGAAGAAGAGGTGAAACAAGTGCTAGAACCAAAACAAACAACTGCAATAAAAAAAACTAAAAGAAGGCAATTTTGATTGAGTAGAATGAGTGTTCTTTTCAAGGACAAGTAGAGGAATGCTTCTACTAGAATTAAACAATCTAAAAGCAAGAAAAGAAACACAAATCCTCTTGTAACAATGGTGAAGAAGGTTGTCGTCTTGCTCCAAGCCTAGCTGCTCCTTGTCTTGAAAAGAGGGCCTCCTTCTTCTCCTTCCTTGAGAGCTCCTCCAAGGTGGAAGCTACCACCTTTAATGCTCTCTCCAAGGGGTGGGCGTGCACCACCCTCAAAAACTCCTCCAAGGTGGTGTGACCACCTTCAATATCTCCTCCAAGATCTTCCTTGCCTGGCTTCTCCTTTGGCTGGTGTGACCCAAGAGAGAAGGGAAGAGGGGAAGGCACCAAGGGGACAGAATATCCCCTTAATCTTCTTCTTCTTCTTCTCTCTTGGACGTGGGATTCTTGGTGGAATATGAGAATGAAATGGCTAGCCAAGGATGGATTGAATGGTGGTGGGTAGTGGTCTTTTTATAGGGTAGGATGGGGGGTTAAGGTGCCCCTTGAAATGGAGGGCTAGGATGGAAGAATGGAGGTGGTTGGTGATCCTATGGCTAAGGAGAGTTGGCGCCAACCCAAGAGGTGTTAAAGGGGGTAGTTATGGTGGTGTTGGTGTCTTTTCGTGGTGGAGAGACACCACCATGTTGGCGCCAACATGGGGTCTTCTAGAAGGGGGTTAGGTGGATGGTGGAGATGGGTTCAAGGGAGATTGTGTGGTGGAGATGAGGGGAGATTTTGGAGGGAAAAGTGGCGCCATTAAGGGGTGGTTATGGGTAGTTTTTGGCGCCACTTTTAGGTGTCTTTTGGAGGTGGTGGGTAGGTTAGGTTGGTGCCAAGTAGGTTAGCTTATGTGGAGCTTAGGTGGAGCTAGTTGGGTGGAGTTGGTAGGTGGGTTTTTGGGGTGGTATAAGCCAAGGAAGTTGGTGCATAGCTAAGCTAAGCTAAGCTAAGCTAAGCTAAGCTAGCTTAGCTAATGGAGGAGTAGAGGAGAAGGTAATGGAGCTAGGGTTTAGAGGAAGGAGCTGAGGAGAAGAAGTCTGGAGTTGGAGCTGGAGCTGGCTGCTACTGAAGAGGCTGGCATGGGGCTACTCTAGCTGGCTTAGCTTGCTAGTTCTTTGCTAGTTGCTAAGCCAAGCTAAAGTGAGCTAGCTTCTACCAAAATGAGCTGAGGTGAGCTAGGTCTGGTGCTCCTGGGGAGAATCAAGCTGGTTGAGGCAGCTAAGGTAGCTTAGCTCAACTGAGTTGAGCTAAGCTGAGTCCCCGGGAGTTGGACTTGAGCTTCCTGAGCTGAGATGAACTCTTCTTCAGCTGGCTGGAGTTGAGTGGAGCTGAATGTAGCTGGATCTGAGCTGGGGTGAACTCCTGTCAACTCAACTGAGCTAGCTAGAGCTCCCTGTGAATTAGTGGGAGCTGAGATGATCTAGACTCAGCTAAGTTGAGCTGGATCTGAGCTGACTTGAGCTAGGGTGAGCTGAGATGAACTCTCTTGAGCTGCCATCCAGCTGAGATTAGCTGAATGGAGCTGGGATGAGCTAACCCTAGTTCAAGTAAGCTAGGTTCCAGCTGCGGTGAGCTGGATTAGGCTGAGTTCCAGCTAGTCTGGGCTTCTCCTTCACCATTTGCCTTCTTGAGTGCTAGGGTTTTAGGGATCTGTGCATCTATACATCCCTAACACTCACAAAAACACATTAAAATGACAATAAAAAATGCAATGCATGCCTATCCTAATTTATGCCTAAATGCAGCCCAAAAACCCGTTTGCAGAGTAAAATCCTAAGAGCTAGGTTTGTTTTAATGCATAAGAATGATGATAAACTGGCGTTTATCACCTCCCGTTAAGCGCTAAATTTAATGCCTTCAGCCGAGCGAAAAATGGGGTGGAGAGGGAGTGGTCAAATCAACAAAATTTTGTAAAACAAGCACCTTGATTAAGAGCTTGGTTGGTCCAACCAGGTGCTTGTTAAGATCAGTCGTCTAATGATGCAGCCCAAACCAATAAGTCTGGTGGGTTGATAGATGTAGATCAACAGATGCGGAACCCACCAAATGTAGTGAAGTTCAAATGAATATGGAAGTGAAAACTCGGGTTTAGGCTGAGTCGACTCAGCCTGGTCAGAGTAGGGTTCCGAAAAATAATCAATATAAGGTGTGGAATCCCTACAGGGGTGATCAAAGAATGTTGGCTCCTGTTTTTCAGTCTGATCAATGCCCGATACCCAATATAGATTTGGAGTTGAATCATCTGCAAACGGCTCAGTGAGAGGTGAATCGGTATAGAAATTGAGTCCGGTTGCAGGTCGAGGTAGAGAATGGGTTTTGATTGGTTCTGTATATGTGGAGCAGGTGGCTTCAAAGAAAATTGGCTTATTATAATCAGGAAGTAGATTTTCTCCGATGTTATGGTCAGATTCGAAATCGTCGGAGAGTTTGCGAAAATCAAAATTTCAATGAGATTCCAGATCATGAGTTTCACCATAGAATAAATCATATGTTGTAGATTCATCAGCCTGACTGGGGTCTAGCCTAAATGTGAATTCTGAGCTTAAAAGGGTGTCCCTACTTGGTAGAGGCTCAGGTTCAAAGTTAGTAGGGCAGACCCAATCGAAACCCCACTCGTTCAACTCCTCGATTTCTGTATCGTAGATTGGCATGACTTCCGAAAAATCGATTAGTTCCTCTGAGGATGTTGGCGAGGGATATTCATCAAATCGAGGCCCAAAATCATATTCTTCATTAAAAGATTGATCTTTTTCATATGGGGCCTTGAAATCTTCAAAATAGGTTTCAGATCTAGGTTCTAGGCTTAGGATGTGGGTTGAATTACTAGAATCTAGGTCTGAATAACCTTCGAGGGTCACCTTATCAGCATAAGGGACGGAATTTATACCCTCGAGAGGTTCAGCTCTACCTTCATTATTGCAGGAGTCTTGGGATTCTAAAATGGGCTCAACATTGTATTTTCCTGCATTTGGAGCTTCCCAACCTTCTTCAATATCAGGCACATTGTACTCCATCTATGTTAGGAATCCACAACCATTTTGTGCCTCAAACCCTAGATCAGATTGATCCTCGATGTTGTCCCAAGATGGTTCATCCTCTGTTTGTGGTATATACGGGTACTTCTGGTCAATAACTTGTTTTACTAATCTCATTATCTCTTCCCGTTTTTCAAGACTATCTTGGTGTTGCTTCCAAAGTTGAGGATTTGTCATACATTGAAGGTATTCAATATTGTGCAGTTTTTCTATCTCAATGTATGCAGTAATGATCAAGTCACGGGTTGATCCTTTTGTGGCTTCTGCTAATAGTACTTGGGCACAAGTTATGATAAAGGTTGTGGTTGTTGGGACATCAACCTGAATGTTTCCTACTGGTGTTGAGGTTTCGTCATTTTCATAGAATTTCATGGCATCCTCAATCATTTTATCTCTCATGGATCTTTGATATTCAAGTTTCTTGAATGGTAGTCCTATGTGGTTTGGCTGCATATTTGGATCAGGTGGTGGAATCCAGATGTAGAATCAGAGTTTGAATCAAGATGTAGAATCAAGTTATGAAGCGATCATATCTGAATAACGAGTCCCACTAAAAATGTGTGTGTGGTCTAAAGAGAAAAGATGAGGGACTGGAGGTGTTTTTGACCCAATCAAGACACCCAAAGATGTTTGGATGACTATGGAGGTTCGGGGTGGATGGTACCCCTGGATCAGGAAGTCGTCCACCTGAGAATTACCTGGGCAGCCAGAGAGGGAGAGTCCCGCAAAGACCCCTACACGGTAGAGCATCCCCACGGGTTACAAGGTTTCCCCCACCCGACCTCTCTTGTCACTGAGATTCTAGGTAGACCAGAATGGGGACCTTGACCTCTTAAGTATACCACTTTTATTTCAAAGGTGCTTTAGGGTTCTCACTTGAACTTTAGATGTTTTGATGTTGTGACCTAATTTAGAGTTTGGTTGACCCAAGGGGTCAACTTCACCTGACCTGTCCTATAGATGGCAGATTGATTCTAGGTTTGGAGCCTAGAGATCACCCTGATTTGACTCCCAGGTTATTAGGTCCAAAAATTTTAAGATTCAAGTGATTTTAGAGCTTCTTTTTTTTTAGGGTTTGTTTTGTTTAGATCTCTTCAATCAAGGTCTTGGGTGACACACTGATGCGAGAAGGTTTATTTCCTTTTATGCAGGCATGTGTGACCCTGTAGAAACCCTAATTTGGTTCTATTTCCAATCCTTTTTTCCTTTTCACAAAAATTCTCTTTGGACTTGAAAGCAAGAAGCGTGTTGTGTGTAGAGATTAAGCGTTATTTCTATTAGGCACATGAATTTGTGGGATAGAATCTAAAAAATCGCTCCAACTTCAAGAAGAATTAAAAAATTTTCACAAAATTAGGAAATGTTTGCCTTAAAGGTGGTGATTACTATATAAAGAAGGCAATTGATTCCTAAATTTATTTTCTTCCATTTGTCTTTTCAAGATTAGGGGATGGTTTAAGAAAAGAAATTACCTGCCCTGGAGTGGTTGACTTGCGGGTGGGATTTTCTCGTGAAATACCTGCAAGATCAAAACAAAGCAAAGTAGGGCAAGTTAGTGTTCAATATGATAAAAAGAATGTAGAGACTAGTGATAAATTGCTCGTTGCTCCCCGGCAACAGTGCCAAAATGTTGAAGCGCGAAACTCTATCGTGTTTTAATAGTTATTGCGTCGTAGTATAGGTGATCAAGCGTCGTCAACAAATAAAAGTTTTTATTACTCGAAAACTGGAGTATCCGAGTTCGAACACAGGGAGCAATCGGAATTTACTACTAATCTCAAATGTAATTGAACACTCTAATTTACTCAAAAGTTTAATTCAAATGCATTTAAAAACTAATCCAGGCAAAAGAGTAAAATTGGACGTCTGATTTTGTGATCAGACGTCTTAAAAGTGTTTTCCCTTCTTTGATTATTCTTCTTCTTGTGGTCTTGCATTCTTTCTCTTCTGTCTTAGCCTTTCTTTTTCTCTGTAGTCTCTCTCTTCTTCCTTCTCTTCTTTCTTCTTCTTCCTTGGTCTTTTGTTTCTTCTCTACAGCCTTTCTTCTTCTTCTCTGCCTTTCTTAGCCTCTTCTTCAGAGTTTCTTCTTCTTCTCCTTCCTACGCCTAAGTCTCTTCTCTTCAACTCTCAGCCTCCCTGCACAAGGAGAAAAACCTACCCTATCCCTCTACCCGCACGTCTCTCTCTCTCTGTGAACCACTCACAGGATGCTCTCCCAGAGCCACGAGTAATCGGGTCGGGTAGTGCACTCGGGACCAGGAGCACCAGCATGAGGGTGATGTGCGAGGTGTGCTTAGATAAGGTCGGGCCGAATCCCGCCAGATCCGCGAGGTGAAACCGCGGACGAGGCGAGCGTGGGTAACTTGAGGGACCTCACCCCTGTGCTTTCGGAGGCGACAAGTGAATAACACAAAATCAATTTAAACCGTACCTGCACCTCGTAGAAAGCCGATGTGGGACTATCAGTCCCGCCCTGCTCTCGCACGCGCCTGCAGTCATCGATTGCCAAAGCAGCGGACTTCGTTGCGTTGTCCACTGGGTCAGATAGCTTCGTAGTGCTTGCCCGAGTCAGCTGCACCTGAAGCCTGGAGCTGCTTCACGTCACCGTTAATGGCGGCAGGGGCTTGAAAACTGTCAGACACAAAACAAGCATCTCGGCTTAATTAGATCACCAGAGGACCTTCGCCTTGTCACGGTGAAGGTGAAGGGCCATGCAGCAGGTCGCGGGGTGGCCCAGGCGTGCGTGCCTAAGTCGCCTTGTGACCAGAGGTGTGGGTGTGTTTGGTGGAACTTTGAGTGGGTGTAGAGTGGTAGTGGGTGGGCGGAGGTTGTTCAGCGAGGTGAGGTGGAGCCTCTGAGTTGGTCGGTGAGTCATGCGGAAGTGTGGAGCGATGGGAGCGATTTGCCGGAGGTTGGCTGGAGGCGAGGAAGATGATGGTGGACAGGGACCGTCGAGGGGTCGACTGAGTGAAATACAGTGTGGAAAAGAAAGAGGGGAATATGGGGAGTAGTTCTAGCCTAATTGTAGGGACGAAGGGGGCGGAGAGGCGGACGGCTGTACCTGCTGTCGCCAGAGAAGAAGATGCCCAGTGGGGGAGGACGGCGGCGACGACGGGTCTGAGGCAGCGTGCATAGGTATTGCGCGACGCGGAGGAGAATCAGGAAGATGTCTCTGCCACTGGTTTTGTGGAAGAGAGAAGAGGAAAGGAAAGAAAGCTCTCCGGAGCTCGCTGGGTACCCTGGCCGGGAAGGAAGAGACGAATCTGAGGTGAAACCCCGGCCAGGTCGAGCTGAAAATGAGCGGCCGGGTTTGGGGGTTCTTTTATAGGCATTGGGCCGGTTGTTCAGAGCTTGGAGGGCACGTATCCGTCTCCGACGGCTCACCGGAGAGGGAAAGTGGGTGGATACCCAAATCCTTCATGCGTTCGCACAAGAGATTGGGATCAAATCAGGGATCATGACTGGCCTTAGATGGAAGGGAATTCCTCAGAGAATCTCCTTTCCATTTCTGGGGGGGCATCTCTGAGGAATCAGAGAGTATTCCCTCTCTAATCCTCGCCGGAGTAGGATTCTGCCGCAATAATGGTGCAATGACCAGATTGCAAGGTTGGCAAGGAAGTTAGGGGGCTCTCTGTGATGATTTTCAAAAGTTAGGGACCAAAATGCTATTTGGGTGTACTAAATTGCAAAGTAGGTCAAGATGACCTCCCCTTAGTTCCAAATTTTGATACAAACCTAATTTTGACCTAAGGAATCCAGTGGTGAAGTTAGATTTTAGGTTTGACCATGTTTGACTAGATATTTTGCGTATAAACCCAAATTAGGTTAATTGATGAACTAGGACCCTAATCTAGGTCAAACTGGGTTCCAAAGGCCAAATTGAGTGCTCTAAACCCTAGACGATATTTTTCGATGATTTTTAGAGGGTTTACTTGATTTTTAGCTGATCGGAACCTTGTTGATTTAAGCGGGTCTGTTTTAGGGTTACCAAATGTCATTTAATTCCTAGATTGCACATAAACCCATTTCTGATTGACCCAACCCACTTTTTATCTCATTTAGACCATTTGGCCTATGTTTTGCCTCTGAGAAATCCCATTTATGTACTGCAATGGTAAAATTATAGTTTTAACCTTTATTTCATGTTTTCTTCCCAGAATACTTATTCCTTCATTTAGGCCTTCTACTAGGTTATGTAGGAGCTTTTATTCTCTTTATTGGGTCAAAATGAGTTAGTTATGGCTCATGATGAGGCTCTCATTATGTATCTATACTTACACCTAGTTATATAGGTAATATATATATATATAGATAGATATATATATATATATTTATACGAGTATAAACATTTGTATATTTGTAAATATATATGTATATATATATATAAGTATATAGATATATATATGTATGTATATAGACTAATACATAGTTATATAAGTACTAATATATGTATAGATATATGTATATATATATAAATATGTATATAAATATATATATATATATGTATGTATATATATAAGTATATATTAATGTATAAGTGAGAGTGTGTGTGTAAGAGAGTGTGAGTGTGTGTGTGTATGTGTGTGCAGAGAGTGTGAGAGAGTGCTGCGAGAGAGAGAGAGAGGGAGAGCGTCTACTGAAGATGGCATGAAGGAGTGCAGGTTAAGTCGTCGGCACGCAGCTGGCGATGTCTGGTGATCCACGCGCATGCGTAGGCACGTAGGCGAGCGAAGGCATGCGCACTGGAGGGAGTGAGTGCGAGGGAGAGAGGCCACAGCGCACAGCTCTGCGCGGAGAGGCGGGTGCAAGCAAACGTAGGCACTGGGAGCGGGTGAAGACGTGGGCGGGTGCGAGCGCTGGCAAATGCAGGCGCACGCAGACGCGATGGCAGGCTCTGGAGCGGGCTCGAGGCAGAATGCAACCGCGGGCTAGGGCTGGTAGCAGCACGCCGGGTGACCGGTTAAGTGAGAAACTTACCGATCACCACATTGTAGCCACAGTGTTCTGCTGACTAGCATGAACAGTGGCTATAGTGCCACTTGGCTCCGCGCAACTGCCTGCGTCCGATTTTGTTAGTGCGGAAGCCACTGTGCAAGCTGGCACGCACACGGAATGTCCGCACCGGCTGGGCTGCGGGCGAAGGAGCACGACAGGGCGCACGGAGAGGGGTGCGGGTGGCCTGCTGGCGTGCGCGGAGGAGCTTGGCTAGCTGCTGCAGGGGTGTGTGATGGCCAGTTGGCGTGCGCGGTGGAGCTTGGCCGGTTGCTGCAGGAGCGCGCAGTGGCCGGTTGAGCTTCAAAGCTTGAAGCTCCTGTGGCAATGGCGGGGTTGGCTTGAACGTTGAAACAGAGAGAGAACTGACCGGTCGATCTTTCGCTTTTAAGTCGTTTGTAGTTTAATGTGGTGGAAAAATCGACTAATCAATTTTTAATAAGAAATAACCACTCGCAGAGGAGCGGGTCGTATCCACAGGGAGGCAATAACGTATTAAAATTCGCGCTACTTAAAAATGTTTGTTCGTAGTCAATTTGGACAAGAACCAAGCCAAGATTGCCTTTAGATTAAGGTTTAAGCCAGAAACAATGCTGAAATGGCAATTATGAGAAACTACAGGATATTTTCCGCAATGCAGAGTGAATAGAATATGAATAAAATCTGGCAATGGCAGAAAATGTAAATTTTAATCAACGTTTTACTGTAGCAAAACAGGGGAATTGTTCCCCGTTGTCTTGCGCGACGAGGAGCCGATGGCCGGGCGCGGGAAGCTCGGAGGAGGTCCCTTGGATCAAGGGCTTTGAATCGGTGGTGGCGGCGAGTCGCGCGGCGGCCGGAGGTGGCCGGACGAGCTCCGGCGGAGGTGCTGCAGGCGGTTGTGCGTGGGCGCGCGGAGGGTCTGCGGAGGGCGCTGGCGCGCGGAGGCGTGGCTGCGGTGGTCTGCAGGCGGGCGCTGGCGTGTGCGGTGGAAGCTGCAGAGGTCGGTTGTTGGCGGTTCTGCAGGCGGTTCTGCAGGCGGTTGTGCGTGGTAGCGCGGAGGGTCTGCGGAGGGCGCTGGCGCGCGGAGGCGTGGCTGCGGTGGTCTGCAGGCGGGCGCTGGCGTGTGCGGTGGAAGCTGCAGAGGTCGGTTGATGGCGGTTCTGCAGGCGGTTGTGCGTGGGCGCGCGGAGGGTCTGCGGAGGGCGCTGGCGTGCGGAGGCGTGGCTGCGGTGGTAGCTGGCGTGGGCAAAGGGTCTGCAGAGGTCGGTTGCTGGCGGTTCTGCAGGCACAGTGGTGAACGGCGTGGACTGCAGGCGGTTGTGCGTGTTTGAGCTGAAGGTTGACGGACGTGGGTGCGCTGAAGGTTCTGCAGGTGCGGGAAGGGGTCTGCAGGCGACTTCAGGCGTGTGCGGTGAAGTGAGCGGGTAACTTCAGACGTCTGGGAAATTTCCCAGACGTCTTAAGTTACTGAGAGGGTGGCTGATCAGTAGGTTGGTGACGGTGGTCGGCGATGACGGCGAGGGAGTTGCACGCTAAGGTGCTCACGGTAATGCGGGCGAACTCCGGATGGCGGTGTGGCCTGTCACACCACACGCCCACGGTGGTGGAGACTCGCCGCCACGGTAGAGGCCGGCAGTGTGGAGTGGAAGAGAGAGGTTCTCTCTGCACAGTGGTGGGTCGGTGGCGGAGGCCTGCTTTGCTCGGCTGCCTCCGTGCTCCTTTTGTAGTGGCATGAACAAATTTGAAATCAGCGGCCGACCAGATCCACCGTATCCGCTCCCCCTTGAATGGCTTTCACTGCATCACGCGGGCGTTGGAGCGGCAGCCAGCCGTTCTGAAAGAAGACGAATAAAGAAAATATTATTAAAATATTAGGGTTATTTATGTATAGACCCTCAACTTCTATGTTAATAAAAACAATATACCTAATTGGTTATCTAATTAGATGAATGCTATTCTAAGCTAATTCTAAATGCACTTAAGATATGAATGCAATGTATGGATTATGTAATTAGATTAAAACTATGAATTAATCTATTTACATCCTAATTTATACTAAATAAATGTTAGAATTAACCTAATGTGTAGGCACTTAAATACTTAAATAGCCCACAACTATGGGCTAATCAAGAACCACCACGCCCACCGGCTCTTTGATGAGCTGGGCGGTGGTGGGACTCACAGTGGTGGTTGTGCACCACTGTGAGGTGCTCCTACCAGCAGCATGGCTCCTCAAGGAGGAGAGGCTGCGTATGGAGGGGAGAGGGGAGGAGATGGCCTGGAAGGAGGAAGGTGATGTGTATTTTTTGGCATGGACCAGGCTCCCCTTACAGCCGTTCCTTTTTAAAGAGGAGGAAGGCATGCACAGCCATGCCCTGCCTGTGCATAGTTGTGCATGCGGCTGGCAGGGAGAGCTGTTTGTAGAGCATGGCGCGAGGAAGAAGTCCCAGCCATGCAGCCGCGGAGAAGAATGTCAAATAAAAAAGAAATAAAAAGATGGTGAATTTTGCAAGGTAGCACTTGAGGAAAAATGTATATTTCATGGCCATTTATTTCACACTCCTCCCCTCTCAATTAAATGCATGCATGCATGTATTTTTACAAATGCGACCATGGATACCTAATATGCACTGGTATTGCTAGGAAATAGCTCAAGACGGCACAATTGCAGGAGTATTTTTGCGGTGCAATCAGAACGTGCACCTTCGCAGTGCAAGCACTTGTTTGCACCAACACGCTGTGTGTGTACATTGTCTTGGCGAGGGAGCTGCCACTTGTGCCTCCTCAGCCGTTGGATGGGAAATGGATGGTTGAGATTGCAGCTGTGCACGATGAAGAGAGGAAATGGGGCACACAATTGATGAAGGAGGGGGTGCCACATGTCGCATTTTAGACTGTTGATCAGCAGATCAATGGTTAGAACTTCTTAGGCTTGCTGTGGGAGCTACGGAGGTCGGATTGAGGTGATTTTCAGTCTGTTGGACTCCGTTCATTGATCCGGATCCATCCGTATGATCCGATTGCTCATCTAAGACCAGTTTCAATATGCACTTGTACACATGGTCATTAACCATTGATTCTAAGCAATCTTGACATAAAATAATGCAGAATGCATGCAATGCCCCCAAACCCACTATAATATGACATTAATGCACATGTGCCCTCGACATTGACTCTAATTGATAATATAAACATTAATAATTGTAGGTTCATCAGAAAGGGATGACCTAAGATGATTGGAGTGTTGCTCAATTGGTCATGTACTTCCATGTCAAGGACTAGAAAATCAACATGATGATGAAAGTCCTCAACCTTAACTATCATATCTTCCAACATTCCTCCTGGGATTTTTACGAATCGATTGGCTAACTAGAGTGTGACAGAAGTTTGCTTCAAATCACCGAGTCTGAATATTTTGAAATCATTGTTGGAATTACATTGATGGAAACACCTATATAAAGTAAAGCCCTTTCAAAGCTCATATCATAAATCAAACATTAGATTAAAGGGGCTCCAAGATCTTACTTCGTGGGGGATAGCTTGCCTAGAATCACCAACCTTACTTGTTCAAATAGCACTATCCTCCTGTAAGTTTCTGTTCTTGCCTTACGCTTTGGAGTGCAAGGTTCTTTCAAAAATTTTCGCTTAGGCTGGTATGTATGTTATTGTGTTGAGGAGAAAGATATTGATCTATATGTTCTTAAACACTTCAGGTGGCCCCTTGTTATTGGTTTTGTCTTTCTTCTTCTTGGTCTTCTCTAAGGCCTTAGGAAAGGGTATGGGGATGGTCTCTTGGGTTATGGGTTCTTGGGCTATCTCATTTTCATCGTTAGATTCCATAATCACTTCAAGCTCACAAGGATCCTTACAAGTTGTATCAAAAGGCCAAATGAGATCTTCTATTTGAGTACCACTCCTTAGGGTGACAATGTTTGTTGAGGCATGCGGGTTCGTGGTACCCTTATGTGGGTTAGGAAAAATAGGTGGAGCATGATTCGAGTTTCCCAGCCACCTCCACCTCCAGTTTCCTATCCACCACCTTCTGTCGCCCACCCATCTCCACCTCCAATTTCCCACACAACTCCACCTCTAATTTCTCCGCCACATCCACCTCTAGTTTCCCGACAACCTACACCTCTAGTTTTGTAGCCACCTCTAGTTTTCCAATGTCTACATGTCCAGACATTGCTCTCCTCCAAATATATCCCCACTCCACCCTAGTCTTCTAGGTATCATCCTTACCACCAATACATACCTTCTCATACTCTTTCCTAGGGTCGTCACCTTCAAGGTAGGGGTAAGGTGCCTATCCTTACTCGCCCACAAACTGATCTTGATAGCTATTTCATTAAGGTGAATCATCCTCAGTAGGGGCCTAGTTCGAGGACGACGGCAAATACGAGGGTGAGGATGAGTTGAGGTAGAGTAGCCACGTCAGTAGCCTCTGACTAATGCAAGCTAGTTGTTGTGCACAAATCAACGTTTAATAAAAATGCAGCATATTATATTCAAGAGCACAAAAACATCTTTTGAATTTATATTTCTTGAGTAAATTCCTAGGTCATTCGTAGGAAGCAAATCATTTCGCAAATTATCACTATCGACAATTTCAAGTTCATGAACTAAATGAAAATAATTTCATTATTAGATACATGCATCCTTGTTCAAAAAATATTAAGAGGGAATCCAATAGGAGTTTCTCTCTCTTTCTCTTCAGAAAAATGGGCTTAAATATGCCTAGTGGGGAGCCCTCTCCTTATTATGGGTTAAGAGGTGTGGGGGTTCTTTCAAGATGTCTCTCCCACAAACCAAATTCCCATAACATGGGATTAAATGTAGGGAAAATAGAAATGAAATTAATTGTACGATTAAACCTAATGACAAGGGAGAACTTTAATTATTCAATGCTCAATTGAAGATAATAAAAAATTAATGTGATTAAGCACTAAATAAACCAAGTCATTAATGTTTGAAAACAATATTGCAATGAAACTCCTAGAGATTCAATATTTCTCAATAAATCCTCAACTATTCGATCAAAATTACAAATGGGTCCCTAAAATGTTAGTTCTCCTTATGCATAGGTCCCTGAATGCATCTCTAGCCCATCTTCACCCCCAGCGAGAGGTTGGAATTTTGATCTAGCCGTTGGATCTCTCTAGTGAAGGGCAGAGCAATGTTGAGAGGAGCTCATTGACATGTTACTATAGTCTAATTGACGATCGGAGTGGCAGAGATGGCGGTCAGTGTTGAGGAAGATGACAGACTTTGACAAGCCTTGCAAGTCAAAATATGGGTCATTTGACCCTAAATAAATGCTTAGAAGCTCTGGTGAGACATGCCAGAGTAAAGCTCTAAGTCAATTTGACTTGGGGGTGATTGGTGGAAGCTTCACGAAGAAGCTCGAAGCTTGCTAATGGTGCGAGGTCGAGGAAGGAAAGCGAGTCAATGAATGGAGTTGAGCTCTAGAAACCTAATTGGGACCTAGACAAAGAAAAGCCCTTTGCTAATTTAAAGAAAAGAGAAAAGGAGATGTCAGATGGAGTCGAACAACAGTAAGGAAGGAGGAATTTGAGTGGAGGACAAGGAATCTAGGGCTGAAGCTTCGCATGAAGCTTTACAGGGAGAAGAGGAAGGAAAACCTTTTACCAATTTCTTAGATAAAGTGGTAGATGAAGGGGGTTGAAGAATCTCCAAGGTGTGTATCAATGGAGATTTGGGGAACAAGAAGAAGAAGGGTTACATGCAAAATTTTTGTACACCTTTCGCTAATGAAGGATGGTGAGTCTATATAGATGGTCAGCCTCCCCAACTGAGGTTAGATTGCACCCTTGATAAGGTTAGTTTACAACATGGTTTCGCGAGAAATTTTGAGCGAGAATTGTGGCCTCCATGAATGGAATCAAAAGCTGGAATCTATGTAGGAATGAACGAATTTGAAAGAAGGAAATCACGACCAAAATTAGAGGGATTTAGTCGTAGAAATTGGGAGAATTTAATGCCCAAAATAGCACCTAAGTAGCTCCTTCTCAGCCTCTGCGAGCAGCTAAAGGAGGAAGAAGACGACTGACGTCATCATGGCATCAACCATGGACGAAAATGAAGGGATTCAAAAAGTTAAGGACCTCTCTGTGAAGTATGCCATGATAAAATCTAATTGAGTCCAAGTTTTTGGGAAAACCTAATTTAGTCCAAAGGAATCTAATGGTGACTTCAATTTTGAGTTTTGATGAAGTTTGATCTATCAATTTTGCATTTTAACCTAAAATGTAATAAATGTTAACCTAGGTCTTTAACTTAGGTGAAATTAGGCACTTTTTATAAAATTAATTATTCTACCATTAGGGAATATTTTTCAATGATTTTTAGAAGGCATATATTATATTTATTTCATTTAGAAACCTTTCAATTTAAGTGAGGTTGAAATTATGGTTTTTATTTATGAATTATCTTTTAACCTTCAAAGAAACCCTAAAGCAATCAATGCAAGCCCATTTATTGGAAATTTAAGCCTGATTGACCTTCAATTGAGTGTCGGTTCACCCCTTAGTTACTCTGTATTTTTATTTTTTATTAAACTAATAGAATTAATTAATTTTGATGCATGCTCTCAAATTCTTGATATTCTTAAGTTATACCCCTTAATATATCAATTAGGTGAATTTAGCGTTGGAAACTAGTCAATTTGAGTTACATATAGAAGATGATGGTGTTACTATCACCAATCTCAACAGTTTGAGACTGATGGAGGCTAGACCCAGTTGTCTGCTACTAAGAAGCTTCCTGTGATTGAGCCAAGCTTGTCCTAGCTGCCTACTATGGAGGCAGGCTCGAGTGGTGGTAAAATTTCAAAGCCTTCATTCACTTTCTAACTTCACGTAAATTTTTATTTAATATATTCATAATATAAATTTCAATGTGTCTAGCTAAGAAAATCACGAGAGGTTCAACATGAAATGCATACCTCGACAGACTTGCACATGGCAACAGGATCGTGGTAATGATTACTCCAGTTAGGGAAGCGAAGCGTTTCCCCAGTTTTACAAGCAGGTTGGTAACAATTGTTAAGGCAACTATGCCACTTTCCTACTTTGATTAGAGGAGGGTTGCTAAGGAGTTGAAGGTGACCATTACTCGAGAGTTGGAGGTGAATTCTGAAAGTAAATAATTTTTAATATACATTAATTATAATTGATTTATGTAACATTTATAATATTACTATTGAATGCAAGATACTTTTGATTGAGGCACTGATCCAAATGTGCCTAAGTATATCCTACAGCATTCGAGCAAGATATATACATCATGGATGGAGAGAGGACATGAAGAGTAAGGTAAGAAAATTCATTATTTGTTATAATCAGGAATTCAAATCATATTTTTATGAAAATGTGCTAATAATTTTAATAAATATTTCAGTTTCGTAACAAGAAGGCGCATGAGGAGGCATTGAGGAATGTGCCTCATTTGATTCTGCCTAACATTTGTACGGAGTGTTCCGATCATTAGAGAGATCCAACTATTAAGGTAAATTAATATTTATATGATTAATATTAATAGCTTATAACAAATACAGTTATTTACTACTAAAAAGTTCCTTCATACAAGCCAAGAAGAGCAAGGGCAACAGGGCCAAGCTCTTCCACAGACCCATTACTTGGGTCGAATGAGTATGGATTCATTCAAAGTTTGATATATAAGTATTGTTAATCATTAATTAGTAATTTATACATACATTATTGATTATCAGAAGTTGATAAATTGTATAAAATTTCAGTCGGATGCACATGTCAAGTCTTTGTGCATAGCGGCGAATCGATTGAATCAGAAAATATTAATAAGATAAAAACCATTAGTAAATCAAATTAGAGTGTCCAATCACAAGGTGGTTATCAAACAAACACACATCTCAGTTTTTATTTAATCACAACATCAAGCAACAAGCACTTACATTCACAATCAAGAAAGAGAAAAAGAATATGCAAAACAATAAAGAAAAGGGTGGCAACGGAGATGAAGCACTCCCCTCGCACACGAGATGCACATGGCTGCATGAGATGATGGAGGTCAGCTACAGGCGTGTCCCTTGCATGCAATGCTACGTCGAGGATGCACGGAGGGCTTTGGTGGTGGACATGCACTGTTGGTGCTAGAGCACCATGATCATTTGTTTTGATGATAACAAAACACATGTTATTTAACATTTGCAATTTGAGTCCTAGATTTCAGGTCAATTGCAAATGTGGACGTGTTTAGACGGAGTTCGAGCTCGCATCCAGGATGGATTGGAGGAGCTTGACGGAAAACAGAGGTGGTTCGCATGGAGCGACAGATTGAAGATAGAAGACAAGAAGAATAGGATAGATTCTTTTTAATCCTTTCTTGTATCTCTTGTCTTTATTTTCTTGCTCTTTTTATTTTCCTTAGAAAATTATGTTAAAGAGCCTCAAAGAACCCTAACAGTAGTCCTAGGAACACCGGCACAACCCTAGGATACTTAGGTTTTCTGTAGAATACTTAGAAAACCAATATAGGGTTCAAACAACACTTACAGACGTCTAATTCCCAAATCAGACGTCTGATAAAGTATTTTAAGACGTCTGACTGTTGTTTCAGACGTCTGATATCTGTTAGGCTGGGATAGCTAGTTCTGTCTGATGAAATCAGACGTCCAGACATTATACCAGACATCTTAGGAGACGTCTGATGGACTTTCCAGATGTCCAGATAGTGGACCGTTGGCTAGCTTAGCAGGCGCTCAAGATTATGATCGTTAGAGCCTTATCAGACGTCCTTAGGCCTTTCCAGACGTCTGATAATTGACCGTTTCGCCTTGGCTGACCCAAAATCTCTTCTCAGAGATTTTCTAGCCGTTGCAACGTTTGGAAATCAATTCCCACAGTAGAAGTAGGTTTCCAGACGTCCAGACATAGTGCCAGACATCCTGTATGTCGTCTGATCAACTTAAACAAAAACCCTGTTTAGATCTTATCCAAGTCAGGGAGAGACCCGCCCAAAATCAGACGTCTGACCTTGGAATCAGACGTCTTAAAGTGGCCTTCCAGACGTCTGATTCTAGAGTTAGACGTCTGATAACCCTGTCAAATGTAATCATTGTCCTGATTTCGGCCTGATTCTCTTGGACTTTGTTCCCAACGGCTATAGAACCTTTCCTAAGCCTTCCAAAGCCTTCCTAAGGCCTCTATAAATAGAGGGGATCCTTTACACACCTAGAGACACTAAGAAAGACACAAGATACACACTTGGATACACTTAGCTACACACTTTCACTCTTTTGTGTCCAGAAAAGATCTTGCTCTCCAAGCTTAAGCTCCATTCCCTTGAGAGCATCAAACCTTCGCACACCCGCTCTCCCACCGTTGTTCACGAGAGCGACATTGCGCCGTTGCGTGGCTCACGCACCCGCGTCATCGTCGACGCACTCCTTGCAAAGGGGAGTTTCCTAATTCCTATAGAAGCTTAGGTTTATTACTTTGTTGGCTCTATAGGTTTGTTGTTTATTTTATCTTTGTCTTTTGGTTGGGTATTCGCTTTGCTAATTCCCGTCTCCTTCATTGGACAAAATCCTTCTCGTGGAGAGAAGGGGTTGAGGAACGCTACCCTCATACTTGTAGCGTGGTTGTACTGAGGTTGAATCACCCTCGTTTTAAAGTGATTCGGTTAGTGGATTTGATCAACTAGGTTGATCGGAAAATCCTAAGTCGAGAGGGTTAGGTGGTGGTTTTCACCCGGTTTGGGTTTCCACCTAAAAATTACTTGTGTACTTGTGCGATTGATTTTTTTTTGTGAGATTGCTTTATATTTTGTTTCCGCATTTATTACGTCACCCCTCCTTCGA
Source organism: Thalassia testudinum (assembly GCA_037157565.1). Taxonomy (NCBI): domain Eukaryota; kingdom Viridiplantae; phylum Streptophyta; class Magnoliopsida; order Alismatales; family Hydrocharitaceae; genus Thalassia; species Thalassia testudinum. The sequence goes on from JAZHRO010000024.1 coordinate 117,783,875, forward strand.
AGGGAAATTTCATGCACAACATTCATGCCTCTTGCACTGTCACTGCAAGGAGGCATGGGATTCACGTTCACATGGTGGATACTCGATTGAGACACCTTGCCTGGGGTGTAAAGAAGTGAGTGACAATAGCAGTGGTCGACAGAGAGGCTATCCTCAGTGAGGAGGGTTGCGTGCATCTAGGCACCTTGCTTGTGCCATTAGGAGCAACATGCAGTTCTGGTGGCAGCGATAATGGAGGAGGTGCACCGATGATGTTGAAAGGGCAATGGAGGATGAGAAGGATCAAGGAGAGCAGTAGAAGGAGTGATGTATCCTAGATGGCCTGCACACCCTCCACTCTCGTGAGTGATGGAATGCCCTCATTGGGTATGTGCGAGTGTCTTTTATGCTCAGGAGAGCACATTGTTGAGAGAGAGAGAAAGGGAGAGAGAGTGACTACGCCAGTGAGAGGCTGTTAGAGCCTACACGTGCTTTGACGAGCATTGAGAGGGGTGTCAGATGGCATGGTGAGGTAGCAATTAGTGCCTTAGCCTTGTGTGGTGAGAGAGCCAATGTGGTCAGGCTTGATGTGCAGGTGAGAAAGAGGAAAATTAAGGAGAGGGTGTTGCTACATTGAGTAATTGGGTTGGGAGTGCACCCCATCTTTCCTTAGAAAATTGGTGTTGTATCTAGATTTAGGAATTAATGGGCTACGTTGGCATTTGCTTGGAGATTGGGTGGGATTAATTGGAATGGGTTACTCAGCCATAGTGAGGAGAGAGACAGATAAGTGGTCCCCACAGACTATGTGAAATTGTAACAACATCCATGGTCTGTAGGAATTAATATTGAGAAGTAGTTTAACAACCTAGGTGCTTATGTATTTGATAATGGGTGTTGTATTTTGGTAAACCTCCTTGCAAATCCTACAACAATAAACACCCATGATTATTTATGTACAAAACAAGTGACGACATGCAAGAAAATTATATAAACCTAAGTCCTATTGAATTCATTTATTTACAACCCAACACGAATATTAATGCTCCTTAAAAGTGTATATACTAGCAAAATTAGGCTTTAAGAATAGTCGGTTGAGGTGGAATCATCATGAAACACATGTGGACTCTAAGAAAAAGGGTCCATCGTCCTCTGATTTATGCAAAACTGGTGTTGTTAGTTTCCAATTTTCACAAGAAGTTCAAAAATGACTTTACGAGGGTTTTCTCGAAAAATAGTATGTGTCAAGAGGGTTTACTTGCAAAATTTATGCAAAGTGAGTTACAATGCTCTAATTCTTGTGAAACGAGAGGAGTTAGAATTCTTACAAAGAGGAAAAATTCTAAGTTGAGTGTGAAAGTCCAAGTTTGGGATCTCACTGTATAACAACCTTAAAGGAGTTTTCTCCTTGATGCTTAGGTAATGATCTAAGTGATTGGGGATAACAATCTTAAAGAAGAATGAGCTAGGCGGTTTAGATGCATATCAGTGAATAGTTCAAGATACTTCTCCCTTATCTCAACCTTTGGCTCCCATATGGACTCCTTGTATCTCTGATTGTGCCAGAGTAAGTTGAGAAGGGGAAATCTCCCTTCAGGATAGCTACAGGCTGCTCGAGAAAGGTTACATTTGACTCAATTGTAAGCCCTTGATCATCGGAAAATTCACGAGAGGAATTAGGGTTTTGAAACTCTAGTCATTGTAGTTGCAAATTTCTGATATAAAAAAAAATTAATCGAGGCTCGGTAAGTTCTAGGTCGAACCTAAGGAGGCAAATGTTTGATTATAAGAATCTGTGTTGGTTTATTAATTTTTGGTATTTTGGGGCTTTGTAATTTTTTTGGTATTTTATAAAATTAAGATAATAGGTTCAGATTAAATCTAGCTACTCTACTCAAAGCGAAAAAGAGAGAGAGAGAAAGATGATAAATATATATAAAAAATGACTACTACAACTAATTGTAGAAAATCAATCTACATTACAAAAGTAGTAAAAGAAGATAGAGAGAGAGAATCTCCCTTGACGGTTGCTTGAGGGACAGGCCACTTTAACGATGCCCAAACAAAGGAGGATGGAAGTAGAGGAAGGATGGAGTTTGACGAAGAAGATGGGGGTAGGGCAACGTCGCAGTGGGGTTCGCTTCCTCGAATGGTGGTGAGAGGATGGCCGACGAGAGCTCCACGAAGGGGTGTGTGAAGTGGAAATAAAAATTACTTTTTATCTCTAGTGTAGCATCCCGTGGCTTAGGACACACTCGAGATGGTCTCTTGAGCTCTAGAGAGGGAGAAAGGAGAATAGGAAGGGATGGTTTGAGAATAGGGGATGTAGGGGGGTTTATATTGGTGGTGGTAAATCATTTGGCATGGCTGGCCATTCAAAACAATGTCCAGGGCATGACTCGCATGCACTGTGCCCACTCACAGCTCGACCTTCACACACACAGCAAGTGCGTGATGCACGCACACTACTAGCGATGCTTAGGCACGGTGAGGAGTGATGTGGGTCATTCATTGCCGATCGCATCTGAGGACTGAGTGACGTGGACAACGTATCACTGTGAAGGAGGAAGGGGAGTCATGCAATTTAGATCTGAGGACTGAGATGATGTGCTTCATGTCCTTCATTGAACGCATCTGAGGCACGCTGGTCATCTGTGCAGCTACGTGACACCGCCCTCGCTGGTTGATGAGCATCGCGTGAGTTAGATCACGACTCTTTCTTACACTCATCGCGTGCTTGTCAACGTGGCAGCAGTAGCACTGCATGATGGAGATCACATAGTTAGTTTCAATTGCATGCCTACTGAGGAGGGTGCACTCAACAAGGCTTGAACCCATGCCCCATGCTTGAGAGGGCAACACCTCCATTGTTGTGCTAAGGTCGTGCGACGCTCGATCAGGGCCGTTGATGAGGTGTGTCTCATCATAGCTAAAATGCCCAAGTTAGGCTAGAAACTAGGTTAAACACTATGAAATTAGCATAAGAAATTGCTTAAGTGTGGATTTATAGAAAAGGCCTAAAACATTCAATTTGTGTTAAAAATGCATAAGTAGGTCAATTTTGAGAGATTCTATATTTAAATATGTAAATAAATATTTTGAATGGCAATTGAACATAAATTTGAGCTTAAAAGTACAAATCAAGGGTTGCAATATGTTCTAATATGTTCAATTCATATACTACAGAAGTCCGTGGCATTTTGAGTGCATGAGGACCTTGCATTTACTGGTTTACATATAGGTCCTTTAAGCATTCACGTTCTATGCATAAAAACTTCCTATGGACTATTCTGTGAGATTTCAAGGATCGTTCTATAATGAAACCAGCCTCTAATGGGTCTGATCATAATTGGCATATCGGTTTGCCCTTTTGGGCCTTTCATGTAAATTACCCAAAAACACTTAGGAGCCTCTTCCCGCGCATTATTAATGCTGAAGAACATGAGCCTCGGTAGCTGTCTGTTCCTTCCTGATTTAATCCAATAGCTAATTCTCCACCGTCCTCCTAGAGTTGGTATGAGCACCTTCGTGCCAAGTTTTAGATATGATCCAAGGGCTGTCTTTCATCCTAACCCTTTCCCACTTTCATAGACTCTATCTAAACCCTTCATCCACTATGGTCCTAATCCTCAGATTCGGTCAGCTAATCCCTCTCTTGCCTATATAAACTCCTTCACTAGCCCTTGCACATGCTTATCAACTCCTCCTCTACTTCCTTGGGTCGATCCATTCTTCCCTCTCCAGCTTCTTCTTTACACCATAGTTGGTGACAAAAGCCACCTTCCCTTCCTCACTTCATACACATCGAGTTGGATCACATTACTCTAGGAGATGTCCCAGAAGCTCCACTAGTGAGATTTTCAATCGTTGGAGACCTTCTTCCTCAAATTCGTCACCACTAACCACCAGTCATCGTCCTGGAGATCCCATTCTTCCAATTAGAGTAGATTTTAATGCTTTCTAGATAGAATTACTATTTTCTTAGATTAAATTAGTTATATTAGGGTAGCAATTACTATTGAATTTGATTTGAATTAGTTTAGATAGGAGTAGATTAATGTAATCTGATTTACCCATCCCTGATCAATTCCAATCAGAGAGGAAGATCCACTCACCCATTGTGTTCATCTAATCTTCCTCCTCATCTAACGGCCATTTTCACACTATTTCCTCACCATTTTAACTCATTAATCACTCCATTCATCAGAGCCACTGTGGATCTAAAGCTTTCTTGATCCATAGTGCACTCCAATTCATCTAAAGCTTTCCAACATGTTTTAATTGGCCAAATTGAGTTTATATTTGTTGAATTGAAGTGATTGCAATGGGTATGAACTATAGTGGATGGGTTCTGATTGAGAATTGTGTTTATCCCCAATTTTAGACGTTGATACTACTTTGTAGGTAGTTTGAGCCTAGGAAAATCTGATGCATGGATTTAAGGCTTCTGCGATAACCTAATCTATTCTAGAGCTCTGCCCAAGACTCCTACACACCAATCAATGGTGTGCAAGTATCCTAGGTGATCAAGTCATCTTGGCGAGCTTAGATCAAAATGCCTTGGTAGGGGACATCTGAATATAATCTGAATTTGTTTCATCTGATGATCAGAGTTTTGATTGAGATTTGAATGATGCTAAGGAATGTTGGGATTCGATTTCAAGTGATTTCATGACCTAATTTAAACTCCCCTATCTATGTTGTCCATGGCAAGGTAGGAGAGTTGATTAGGTTTTCTTTAGATCCTTTGAGTCTTGAATTGAGTAACAAGTTGTTTTAAGACTTATGGTATATATTTGCGATGATTGAGATTTGATTTTAATTGATTTAAGCTTGATCTGAGATTTTTGTTTTGAACACTCAGGTCAAGGTTAATCTGAAAGACCTGAGGTTTAAAAGTGACATCTGAATGCGTTGAATGTGTTGGAGAGAAAATAACTGGTTTATGCAATTTGTTGGAATGCTTGAGAGATAATTCTGGGCTTTGATTTTGATTTATGATATCTTTAGTCAATTTAGCAGCTACAACAGCTTTTTCTGACAGAGTTTTGAATGAATTGTTAATCTAGGATTTGAGATGGTTTTTCTAGGATAATCTGATTTTGAATGAAAAGTCCAAAAAAGAATTTACAGAGAAGTAACTCCTGATAATCTGATGATTGAGAAGATGTGAATTGCATCATGGAGTTTTAAGAATTAGACTTAGTCAGTAAAGCAGCTACTGTATTGCTCATATTTTTTAGATTTGCTACTGAAGAACTCTGAAGAAGCTTAGAGCTTAGTAGAGATATCTATAGTGTTCTGATGTTAGGTAAAGACTCCATAATTATTCATGTATTGGGATTTACTTTAATTTGAATTGAGGAGCTCGTAAATATTTTTGGAAATACTTTTGTCAGCAAAGTGCATAGCTATTGCTGAGCTAGATTTCGTACACTAAAAGGTTGAGTTAAAAACCCGTCATTATAGTTGCGCAAAAATCTGCTATTAAATAAAATTTATAATTGAAACTCTGGTGAGTCCCAAGTTGAACACAGGGAGGTGAACGTTTGATTAAAAATCACATTTGGAATTATTGTCACAAAGTAGATTAGCTAGTCAAATTAAATCCACCCTAGCTATTCTACTTAAATAGTAAACAATAGAAGAGAGATATAGAATAATACAAAGAAAGAGAAAAGAGGGAGAGAATGAACAAATATTTTATAACTATACAATCATGTCCATTACATTTACTTGCTACAACTAGAAAGCTGGAAATCTACACTAGAAAGAGATAAAAATAAAGGGATGAGAGATTTCTCCTCGACGGCTACTTGAAGGATGAGTTGCATTGTCAGATCACTTGGTCGATAGGGATGAGATGCTGGATGAAGGAGAATGGAGTTGGAGAATGGAGGACAGAACAGGGTGGCATTGCAGGGGGATTTGCATCCCAAATGGTGGCAAGAAGACAATAATGGGATGCTCCACGAAGGGGGTGAGAAGATAAGAAAATTATTTTACTCTAGCTCTAATGGAGCATCCTATGTATAGGACTAGCTCATAGAGCTTTGGAGGAGGTGAGAGGAGAAGAGACGGGATGGTGAAATATGTGGTAGGGATTGCCCTTTTATAGGTGCAAAAAATTGGCGACAAAAGGGTCTTTTAAGCCTTAAAAATAAATATGCAGCCTTTAGTGACACATAAAAGTGTCACTAAAGGTGCACGTTGCTATTAGAGCACATGCATCTTCAGCCGTGCGATGAAGATCAAAGGCTTCTCATCGTGCTACGTCATTCAGCGCCTCATCTTTAGCCATACCTGTGTAATCGTGCCTAATCAACCTCAGTGGTCCTATCGCACGATCGGATGACTTAGGATCCACGAGCACGCTTAAACTTCTTCACATGTAGCGCTCGCGTGTGATTGCACATGAAATCTCATGTGATCGCGTGCGTGCATCCAGTGCCTCCATCCAGCACATCTCAGCACAACACATTGACACCTCCAACACCGCTCATCTTTGATCAGGCGGCCGAATTTTGCCTGCAGTTCTTCTTCGCAGATTAAGCTTCTCAACACGGATGGAACTCATGCCTCACACATTCGAAAAAGTGCGTAACCACTGACCTGCACCCGCGGATTATCGCATTTACGTTTTTCCATTCAAGCGGTCCTAACCGTTGGATGATGATCAAACGGTTGGGATCGCTCATAGCTTCTTCATGAGTAATGAGGCGGAAGCAAAGAACAAACCGTAGCCCTTGGATCTTGATCAACGGCTGAGTTACATCAGTGCAGATGAGGAGGGCTGCGGTAGCTTGTGGGTAGCTTGGATGGTGCCACGTGGCGTCATCTGGGCCATCCATTTTCCACTGTTTGTAGATGGTGTCATGGTTGTCGGATTGAATCGATTTTCATGCCATTGGGATGCGATAGTCAATCTGAACCCATCCGTGTGGTTGGATTTGTCATCTGAGATGTAGAATTACACCACCTTAACCCTTGACTTTTGATCTTCTAATGCTATAGAGGTCCGATCAGGGTGATCTCAGGGGCATTGGACTTCAATCGTTGCCCTGATCAGATTTACACGGTTGGATCTTCAATCTGAGGCCCCAAAATGATATTGCTCTATCCCTTGGCAGCAAAAGGGCAAATTAACCTATAATTTGTACAAACTAATCTAAATGCAGAATGATGCATGTTATGCAATATTTATAATGCATAATGCAATTATACACCTAAGAACATGCATTAACAGACAGTTTATGTGACATAGATGTGTCTACATCACACCCCCATGCCTATCTTTTTCTAGTCCCTAGCAAAACTACATGCTATTTATAAAAGAGTTAGGATCAAATTACTTGGGCAATAATTATTTCTCAACACTATCAAATTTCTACTAAAGACCTGAACTACCTAGACTCAACAGTGCCTTGGTGTCTGTCAAAATACAGACTGCCCAAGCCATCACCTTATTCAAAAGAAAATGCATTTTTTTTCGTTCTTTTTCTTTTTTTTCTAATTTTTCTTTGGATTTTTGAGTTTAGAGTTTTGAGATAGCTTTCTACGGCTACCCAAATTTTCCAAAGACTCGAAAAGAACTCTAAGTTCTAAGCATTTTTTTGTGATTGTGATAGACTTACTGATCAACAATCAAAATAGACTTTATGTTTCTATGCCTCTAGGTGACCTTAAAATGAAATTCTACCTAAAGGTGTATCTATTTGACTGGTAGCTTTCACCATACTTTTTATTTCTATGGGGTCAACACAAGGGCAAACCCAGTGTATATCTCCCCGGCTTATTCTACTTCCCCACTTCTTCCTAAGTGTTTGGAATTAAATATGCATTTCGTGAGTTGGGTTCTGGACAATCGGCCAATGGGCTATTACCCATGACAACTTGCCAGCCATACTCATGCAGTGAAGTGTGGCTTATTTCTTCTTTACTTATTTTGTATTTCTCTTTTTTTTTAATATTTCTCTTTTTTTTTTTTAAGTAAGGGGCTTCCTTGATCTAAAATTTACCTAAAGGCAGTAGAAAGAGAATGGTCGTGTGGTTGGGTTCTGCACAATCGGCCAATAGGCTATTACCCACGACAACTTGCCAGCCATACCACCTTAGAAGGTTCATTAGCTGCCCAATTTTCGTTAAAACTATCGAAAAGTGAGTCAATGCAAAGAGTGTGTAGATGCTTAGACTTAAAGTGCTCTCACATCAGAGGGTGGGTTGATAAGTCATGTACTTATCACCCCAAATTATTTAACTAATTAAAAGTGAACATTCAAATGGTGAGGACTCGAGAATCAAATCCACTAATTAAGCCTGAGGACCTGAAGGGTCTAAGTGTTCAAGTCCTTTCATATCATTCCTTAAAGTTGACAAATTTATAAAGCCTAAGTTGTCTTTTCCTAATTTAATTTTTTTAAAAAAAATAAAGAGAAAAAAAAAAGAAACTATGGAGCTAACAAGGTGATTCTGAGATGAATATACACCCCCACATGCCTATCTAATGCAATGTCCTCATTGTATTAAAAAGACATGAAAAAGTGTAGAATAGAGAACAAAGCACCTGAATTTTGTGATTAACAAGTCAGCTCAAAGATGAAAACAGACTATGTATGTGCTAAGTTTATTGCCTTCAGCTAGGTACACTATACAAACAAAGAAGAAATCAAGAATTCACAAGTGCGAGTCCACATCAAAACAAGAAAATCGATTTTACAACCTACAAGGAGAAGATGTCCATAGATGCGAATGAGATTGTGATGCAAACCCAAGTCCCACAGTTGAGTGTATCTAAGGTTATGGATAAAAATTACCTAGAACCTGACATCATTATGCAATCGGGGTCAGGCCTGCAATTTATGAGGATGCAACCTGATGTAGACATTCATTTAGGTTAAAATGTCTATTCATGCATGTTCCTAGGCTTAGATTTGCATTTTCTGTTATAAATATTGCATAGCATGCATCATTTTGCATTTAGAGTAGTATACATTTTAGGTTAATTAGGTCTTTTTTATGGTCTGGAGAGAAGAAGATTTATTTCAGGGCCTCGGATGAATGATCTAACCATACGAATTTGATCAGGACGACGATCGGAGTCTAACACCCCCAAAATCGTCCAGATCAAAATCTCGTAGCATCATATGAAGACCAAGGAAGATCAACAACCAAGGGGCAATGCAACATCCATATGGGTTTCTGATGGATGGATCCAGAGTGATGATCGCAGTCTGGCAATGCAGGAATCATCTCGATCTGAGCACCGTGCATGCTCTGCAATAGAAAGAAGATGGATGGCCCAGATGGTGCCACGTGGCGCCATCCAGGCCACCCAACACTGGCCAGCAGCAACTGGAAGGTGCCCCTCATCTCTTCATCATCAATTCTCAGCTGTTGGATCTTGATCCAACGGCTGAGAGCTCTCCCCCACCACATGCTTTAAGACGTCTGTGCAACCATCTGGACGACTTGGCAGAATGGTGGAGTCGTGGACTAGCAAAGGAGGGGTACGGATTAGAATCCCAGTAGCCCCCCCAATTGAGCACCTGAAGCCACCGCAGCACACATGAGGCACACACGTAGTAGGCCGCAACTCAGCGCATGCGCGCATGCTAGCATCTGCACCGTAGTGCCAGCGTGCGAGCATGCACGCTCGACAACAAGCACACGATGCGTGTGCCAATAGAATCAAGCGTGAATCTTCTGCGACAGTTGGGCAGATCTTCAGCAATGATTACAACCGTCACTAATTACCCATGGACGATTTTGTCTCTCCACTATAAAAGGACCTACCCCTCTCCATTCTAAAGCATTTCTTCCTTCCTTCCTCTCACCACCTCCAAGGCTCTAAAGAGAGCTTGTCTCAAGCCTGGGATGCTCCTCTAGAGTAGAAAACAAACATTTGTTCCCGCCTCTCATTCCCCTTCGTGGAGCATCCCGTGGCCATCTTCTCACCTCCCATCGGGAAGAAGATCTTCGCCCCAACTCTATCCTGCCCCACCCTCCATTCTCCAGCTTCGTCCTTATTCGTCCCTCTCCTCACCACCTTCCTCCAGGCGACATCAGAGTGAGTCATCCTCTAAGCGACCATCGAGGGGGATTTCTCTCGCCTATCTTTATCTTTATTTTCGTGGTATTATTTTCCCACTTTCCTAGTTGTAATAAACATTTCATTATAAAAATACATGATTGTTTCTCTTTCTTTCTCTCCCTTTTTATTTTGCAAGTAGATTAGCTAGATTTCATCGACCTGATCTCTTGCCTAATTAAAAATACCAAAAGAATTAGAAAAGATAAAAATGACAAAAACAAATAAAAAGTGAAACGCGTATCTTTCCAAACTAAATGTTGGTCTCCCTATGTCTAACCCGGGACTCTTTGAGTTTTGGTTATAAATTTTATCTAATCGATTTATTTTCTCATGAATTGAACTATAGTGATGGGTTTTCCAAAATCCAAACCTTTCCGCAATGAATTTCTACGTCATCATTTTGGAACTATTGCCGGGGAGGCAATGCTCATTGGTTTTTTTTGTGTTTTCTTTCATTACTTACATATTTTTCTAACCTATCTTTCTTCTCCTATTTATTATCTTGCAGGAACCTGATCGAGGAGCCAAAGGCAGTAGATTGGAGTAAAGTGCAGGTAGAGACATTTGTAAGTTTTCCCCCACTTCCCCACACACTAGATCATTTCACCACCTTAATAATCAAGACCTAATCTACTTAGGTGTTTTCATAAACCCTAGGATAGAAATTATTTGTCTTGTTTGTCACTCCACTCACCTCGCCATCCACATAGATAAAAAAATGGTTATCAGATTGTAGGATTTTCTGAAAGAGGCATAGATTAACACCCACAACTCTCAACTTAAGGCGCACCATTCCACGCTGATTCTACCACTTAACTGGGATCTAACCTGTGGACCTGGTACACGTCAACTGAATACACATAGGTGAGTAGAAATCTGACTAGGTTAAGACTTTTTGGGTGCCTTAACTAAGTGGTGCAACAATCCAATTGATTGAGCTGTTCGGGCTACACCACTTAAATTAAAATTGGTCCATCAAGTAGCTTGCCACTTAGGTTGATTTTTATGATTGAACCAGACACTCGACATTTTATTTCTGATTTTTAAAGGAATATATCTACACCCGTGTTTTCAAAATTTGGAGTGTTCTCCTGAACTTGATTGAATATACCTAAGATTAAACCCTAAAAACTACTAAAAAATGTTAAACCCTAAAAGACATCATCAAATAACCTTGTTTGTAAAGCCTGGTTGTGCACACACACACATTTGAATTGATCATTAAGGGCATAACCCATCTAAAGGGCACATCACATTCCAAGAGCACAATCATCCCAAGCTTAGTTAAAACTGAGTAGACATTGGCCTTAAGGATTGATTCGCTCTTTAGGGCTTAGACTGAGATTTGTTTCAATTAATCTACTTCTGCTGGTCCATCTGATGTCTAGCAAGGGGAGTAGCGTCAAACGACCATGGCTGGGGGGTAGACTAGGAACTGGAGGTGCAAGCCAAAGGAAGAACCTTCTCCCCAGCCACTCCTTCTAACTGGTTAGATTGACCGGATAAAAGTAGACCAAATCGGTTATAATCTCAAGACAGGTCCTGGGAGTCTATAGGCCTTTAGGCTAACCCATCTAAGCATATGGTTGATTGCTTATATTGCAAGGCTCCTTTCTTTCTTCTGATTTCCCCTCCTATTCAACAATGTATCCTTCCACATCCTACACTCATTTCCAATCCTACCCTCCTACCACCACTTACACTGAAGATGATCTGCTGGGAACACCATCATGAGCCCTAACTATCTTACTTTGACTCATAAAAGAGAACAAAAGCTCCTACATAACCAACTAGAGGTCCTAATTCACTGAATAATCATTCTGAGATAAAAGCAAGAAACAAGGGGTAAAACTGTAATTTTACCATTGTAATACGACAACGAGCTTTCTTAAGGGCTAAACACAGATCAAATGGTCTTAACAAGGAGATAAGTGGGTTAAATCAGACAGAAATGGGTTCGTGTGAATTCTGAGAATTAAATGATTTCTTGTAACCCTAAAACAAACCCACTTGACTAAACAAGGTTCTGGTCAGGATGAAATTCAACTAAATCCTCTAAAAATCGTAGAAAAATATTCTCTAGGGTTTAGAACTTTCAATTTGGCCATTGGAAACTATTTTGACCTAGAATGGGGTCTTAGACAAATATTTACCCTAAATTGGGTTTTTAAGGAAATTACCAGGTCAAACATTTTCAAACCCAAAATCCAACCTCACAATTGGATTCCTTATGTCAAAATTAGGTTTGTACCAAAATTTAAACCTAAGGGGAACTCATCTTGACCCACTCTGCAAATAGGTCAGACACAATTACATTTCTACACCTATCTTTCAAAAACCCTTACATTTGACCCCCTAGCTTCTTCATCATTCTTTGCAATTAGGTCCCTCAGCCATTATATCAGAGGGAATCCTACTCTGGTGAGCTTGAAAGGGCAATTTCTCCTTGATTTCTCAGAGAATCCCCTTCAAAATTGAAAGGGAGATTCTCTGAGAAATCCCCTCCAGTGTGAACCCAATTTGAGGCCCTATTAGGTACCCAATCTCAAGCGAATGCATGAGAGATTTGGGTCTCTTTCGATTTACCATTGCCAGAGAACCTACCTTGCTTAGATGCTTGGCTTCCAAGCACAAAATCGACTTCCAGGGCCTATTTGAGACACCCTAGATCGCCCCGCATCTCCTAAGCTTGAAATTAACTGGAGAATCCCCTCAATTTCATCACTCCTCCTCCGGATGACTCGCTCATCAAGCTTTGTCGACCCCTCCAACTTTCCCTCATTGCCTATCCACAATACCGGTGGTAGGTTCCTCTCCCTCACGCTCGTCAACGTCGCGCAGCACCCGCTGAGGCCCTAGCATCCCCTTCGTCCTCGCCGACCACCCTCACTAAGCACCTTCTTCTTCGGCATTGGCAATACAAGCCAGACACCACCTCCATCTCCCCCTTCGTCTCTTCACAGCTAGATAAGTTTCTCTCACCTTCTACTCCGTTTGCTCCTTCTTTATTTCCTCAACCGCCTACTGCCACACTCCACCACCATCATCCCCTTCACCTCTGGCCACCAACTCTGGTGAGTTCGCTCCACCTCCATAGACCACCTCCCTCCTCGCCAACTGGTCCATAAGCTCTGCCTCGACACCCTGATCATAACCCCCCACTCATATCACTTCGCCACTCACCCAAACACACCCCCGAACACACCCACACACACAACTGCAATGTGCCCTAGGCACGCTCCCACAGGCATTCCCACACCACGTCGACCACCTCTGCACACTCACTCCACCTTAGCGATGCTCCTTGAGCTTTCTAACATAATCGCAAGGCCATTATCGTGATTTCAAGTCCAAGAGCTCTACATCATTGGCACCGGGCTTGAAGCTTGCTTGCAAGATGCTCCAGGCCGTGCCTGGTCCAGGTCATAGTCCCAGGTTGCATGGAAAGTCTTCACGAATGTCTCCAGGCATCCAATTGGTGTCGAGGGATGTAGCTGCAGCTGCAATCGAAGGAAGCCACTCTGCTGCAGGTGCGCGCGGAGGAGGTGGGAAGATAGTCCCACCTCAGAAAGTTGTGGGGTGCCGCACCCGCATAAAAGGAATTTTGGCATTAGGCTCTCCACCTCCAACTCATGGGGTGAGGTCCCTCTCTCACCCGACTCGACGCCTCATCCGCGACCATGCCTCGCAGACCTGGTGACCCGAACCAACTAGCACACGTCACCCACCACCGCATGTCAGTGGGCCTGGTCCTAGGCGCGTACCCGACCCAATTACCCATGAAGCATGGCTCTGGGAGAGCAGAACCTAAGAGAGAAAAGAGATAACAGAGCATGCATGGGTAGTGGGTAGGTTTTACTCTATAGGCCGAGGGGAAGAAGAAGGAGAAGGCAAGAAAAAAGGCTGAGGGCTGAAGCTAAGGAAGGAAAAGGAGAAGGCAAGGAAGTAGAGAAGTTCGTAGTCAGAAGAGAAAGGAAGGGAATAAAGACACTGATGGCAGAAGAAGCTGAAGGCAAAGGAAACGTAGTTGGTAAGAAAGAGAGAGAAAGAAGAAAGCCAAAGGAGAAGAAGAAGGCAGAGGAAGCTAAGGGCTAAAGCAAAGCTAAAGAAGAAAGAAGCCAAGGAAAAATTATAAGAAAGAGAGGAGATGCTCGAGAACAGAGAAGGAAAAAGATGAAGAAAAGAAAGAAAGAGAAGATTGAAGCCAGAAGACAGCCGGTAGAAGCACTGTAGCTTTAGCATTTTAAGACGTCTGATTCACAAATCAGACGTCCAATTTTGAGCTTTACTCACATACATTGGTTCCTTTAGTTTTTTGTGCCTTACATTTATTCCTATCTTTTTGCACTATAACATTGATCTTATTGCATGTTATGTTCTTTTAAATTCTAAAGTTGTGATCTTGATTTCTAAACCCTAATTTGCTTCCTGTGTTAGACCTTAGACTTTAAAATTTGAGTAATAAAATTATATTTGTTTTGAACGTCTTTTCAGCTATACTGCAACATGACATTTTTAAAACCCAATCAAGCGCGACGAACACTTTGGTGCCGTTGCCGGGGAGCAACGGGTGATTTAGAAATCTTGATTACAATTGCTGATTTGGTATTAACTTGATATATCGCTTTTTGTTGTGATTGTTTCAGGGGAAAATTCAAAGAAAGACAATTGTACATCAAATACAACTAGGGCAGGTAATTGCTGATTAATCTCTTTCTCTTAAGCCCCTCATTCTGAAAAGGAGAAAACAAGATAAAATCAATTAGGGCTACTTGCTTTCCATTCCTAGCTAATTTCACCAATTTGCCTGGTTTGATTTCAACAACAATACTGATTTTTGCACCCACTTAAGGTAACTAGGGCTACCACCTTCTTGATTGAGCCCTAGATACTATATTTTGACAAACTAAATTGGACCAAGATTAGAGCCAAACTAAGGATTTCAATTTAGGGTTTTTAGACACACACCTTCATAAGCAAGAATCAACTCTCGAAAAATAGGTGTGCCTAAGCCTTGGTTGAAGAGATTTATTCAAGAAAACCATAAGTTCAGGCTCTTAATCTCACTTAAATCCTAAAAGAAAGGACCTAAAACTTCTCAAAGGACAAATAGGTGAAGTTGACCCCCTTGTTGGGTCAACCAACCTTGAAATTAGGTCACTTTTTGCACTCAGTACATCTAAAGTTCAAGTAGAATCTTAAGCACCCTTTCTCTTAATTAAAACTGGTAGACTTAAGAGGTCAAAGACCCCATTCTGGTCTACCTGGAACATCAGTGACAAGAGAGGTCGGGTGGGGGAAACCCTCTAACTCGTGGGGACACTCTACCATGTAGGGTTCTTTGTGGGACTCTCCCTCTCTAGCTGCCCTGGTATTTCTCATGTGGACGGCTTTCTGACTAAGGGGTATCATTTGCCCCGAACCTCTATAGTCATCCAAATTTTTTGGTGTCTTGATTGGGTCCATCACATTCTACTCTCGTCCAAACCATCGGTGCATGTTCAGTAGGAGGTCCTTAAGACCATCCCTGATACCTCCTTTAGTGATTCACTCCCACAGAGGCCTGGGCTCGACGTCTGTGTTTGTGCAGCAACCCCATCACATAGGCATCTCCTTTGATTCATCTGAACCAAATTCTCCATCCATCATCATGGGACAACCCGTAGAATAAGGGAATAACCTTGAGAACCAACTTCAGCACCTTAATGATTTATTTCAAACCTTTGTAAGCCCACCACAGCATCCTTTGACGCAAGATCACTATATTCCCACTGTGGTGGAAATCGAACCTCGAGTCCAAATCCCAGCTGGAGGTCCTGATTCTGAACTCAAGCCCAACATGATTCATGCTATTCCTAAGTTTCATGGGCTTAATTTCGAGGATCTCTTCCAGCACATCAAACAACTCAAGCATCTGGCCCAGACCTTCGGGTCAGATGTCCAAAATCAGGACATTCTTCTCATGAAGATGTTCTCCTTCTCTCTCATGGACAAAGCAGCCCACTAGTATCAGACTCAAATGCATCCAATCAACACATGGGTTGAGCTACAATCTGAGTTTTTGAAAAAGTTCCTCCCAGTTGGTCAGATGAATGCCTTACGACACCAGATCACACACTTCACCCAACAATCTGGAGAGCCACTTCATGAAGCATGGGACCGTTTCCTGGATCTCATGCGAAAGTGCCCCCATCACGGAGTTCCTAAATGGGAACAAGTCCAGTCTTTTTACCAGAGACTCTGTGAAGATATCCGCTTATTCGTCAATGCAACCTACAGAGGAAATATCATGGGTTCACACGAAGACACTGTGTGGGAGATTCTTGAGAATATGTGTAAGAACTCCATCAATAATGACTCCATGGGCATATTCGTCCAGACGAATGCCCATGCATCGACGAATCCAAGGGGAGCACATGAGACGCAGAGCCTATCCGCATCTGTCGACTTCGAATTGATGGCCAGTCGGTTGGATAGGGTCTCTATCATTGAGAAGAAGGTGGATGAGCTAACTCAACATTTGCATCAAGCCACCTCTGCGCAAAACCTGTTTGCACAACCGCCTTCTAGGAGGGAAGCTGTGCATAACATCTATCACCGATCTTCTCTGGGGATGGACCCGTATCCACCCCCGTCTGACTCTAGGACTCGAGGAAACTCTGATTTGACCTACTCTAGTTGGGGGAACTCTGAACCCTCGTAATCTGATTTTCCTGAGGTTCCTCAGACCTACGAGGACCTCAACGCCATCTAGAATGACCCATTCTCTAACACCTATAACCTTTGATTGTAGAATCATCCCAATTTCCTGTGGATGGGAAATAATCAGAATCAAAGACCACCATTTCACTCCCCGTCCACAAGCTCCTTGTCCATATCAGCTGCCTCAGCCTTGGCCAAACCCCACCCATCAATATGGGCCAACTCAGACAGATCAAATGACTCCCATCCTTTAGACTCTGGCAAACATTCAAAAGACGAATGCGGCTATGCAAAAATAGCACAATGACGAGATCGCATAGGTTCGTAATCAACTCGCCCAGATGGTGAATTCTCACCAACCTGGCACACTCCCTTCTCAACCTCTACCGAATCCGAATAATGTGCCGAACCAGAGGTGCGTTATGAACCCAAATCTGGGCCAAGCTCACATGATTTATCAGGCCCCTTCTGTTCCATCACTCGACGGGATGGAAGCTTCGACATCATATGCGGGATATCAGCAGCAGCCACCTATTTTACCAACTCCAAACCAAAACCAGGCAGGACTACATTCTGTTACAACCTGTAGTGGCAAAGCAACACAAGACCCACATTACCCAAGCCACTTTCAGCCTGGTAGTACTAACCCAAGCCCTATGATAGTTATCCAGGACACTCCTGTCCTAGATCAAGAACCTGAACCTATTTTAGAGGAACCATCCAAGGTTCCATTTCCCAAGGCTTTGACCAAGGGAAAGAGGACAAATAAACCCGTGGTTCTTGAGGATGATCTGGTCAAGCTCATCCCATTGATGGATGCAATCCACCACGTACCAACTAAAAGATTTCTAAAAGATGTGTGTACACCTAAGCATAAGCTGCGAACCAAAAGTGGGAGTCCAATCGTACTGTCAGAGCAAGCCAGCTTTGTAATTTTAAGCAAACTCCCACCTAAGGCAAAAGACCCAGGTACTCCCCTGATTTCATGTACCATTGGTGATACCCAATTTGACAGGGCTTTATTAGATCTAGGAGCCTCCATAAACTTAATACCAACATCCCTACTTGACCACCTTGAGGAATCTGAGCTTAAACTGATACAGGTGACATTACAGTTGGATGACCAATCTATTAAGTCACCTAAAGGAGTTCTTGAGGATGTCATTGTTAGGGTGCGGGATTTCTATTTCCCGGTGGAGTTTTTAGCCTTGGATATGGATGCTCGAGAAAGCTCGAGGGATACACCAATTATACTAGGGAGACCCTTTCTGGCCACTGCTAGGGCCAACATAAATGTGAGGAGGGTCAAATTGAACTGAAATTCAAAAACCAAACATTAAAGATCAACATCTTTAAGGCCCAACAAGGGATTAATTGTGGTGTTATAGAACAATTATGTGACATCAAGGCTGTGGTTGACGATCCATATATTGAGGAAAACCTGACAACTTCTAATCAACCACAAGACGATCAAAACCAGTAATTAGAGGAGTTCGAACTTGACTTAGAGACACCCATAACTCCTTCCCTTGCTCCTGATACACACCCTGAACCACCTACTGCTATTGATAACCCTATTCAGGAACTCAAGCCTCTTCTCAACTAGCTTAAGTATGTCTTTTTAGGTTCCAATAAGACATTTCCTATGATTATCAACTCTAGACTCACATCTAGCCAGGAATCCCATTTGATTACTGTTCTCCAACAACATCGAAGAGCCATTGGATGGACTCTTGATGATTTAACTGGTATCAGCCCTTCCTACTGCACACACAGTATTTACACTGAAGAGGGCACACGACCTTCCTGTGAAATGCAGTTACGTCTGAATCCTAATTTGCAGGAGGTCATGAAAAAGGAAATCATCAAATGGTTAGATGTAGGAATCATCTACCCGATCTTCAACAGTCGATGGGTGAGTCCAATCTAGGTTGTGCCTAAAAAGGCAGGACTCATACTGATCACGACTGAAATCGGAGAAATCATACCGACCTGTGTGGCGAATTCGTGGAGAGTTTGCATTTATTGCAGAAGACTAAATACCTCCACAAAGAAGGATCATTTCCCACTACTATTTATTGATTGGATCCTTGAGAAACTTGCAGGAAATAGGTTCTTCTACTTTTTGGATGGGTACTTCGATTATAACTAGGTGGCAATCCATCCTGAGGACCATGAAAAGACCACTTTCACCTGCCCCTTCGGGACATATGCATTACGAAGGATGCCGTTCGATCTCTGCAATGCACCTGCTACTTTTCAACGGTGCATGCTTGCCATATTCTCAGATATGGTAGGTGATTATCTGGAAGTCTTCATGGATGACTTTTCAGTATTCGGAGAATCATTTGACGATTACCTCCTGCACTTGGTCCAGATCCTTAGGCGGTGCATTGACGTGAATCTAGTTCTTTCCTGGGAAAAGAGCCATTTCATGGTGCCTAAAGGAATTATCCTAGGACATCTCATATCAGAAAAGGGCATCCAGGTCGATCGAGCAAAGGTGAATTTGATTTCCAAACTCCCTATGCCTGGCTCGATCGAGGACATCCAATCTTTCCTGCGGCACGTCGTCTTTTACCGTCGATTCATTCCTGATTCCTCAAAGATCGTGTACCCCCTGACCTCTCTACTATCTAAGGATGTACCTTTCAAAATCTCCAAGGAATGCACTCAAGCATTTGAAATCCTCTGTGATCAAGTTACCCAAGCTTCGATCCTATAATCCCCTTATTGGTCTCAATTTTTTGAGATCAGGTGCAATGCATCCGATTTCGCTGTAGGAGTGGTACTTGGGTAGAAAATTGACGGGAAACCCATAGTCATCTACTACGCTAGCAAGACACTTGACGATGCCCAGCGTAACTACATGGTTACTGAGAAAGAGCTGCTAGCCATAATATTTGCCCTGGAAAAATTCAGATCATATCTCCTGGGTTCCCATGTTATCATTTACTCAGACCACATAGCTATGAGGCATCTCCTTGCAAAGAAGGACATGAAACCTCGATTAATCTGCTGGATCTTACTGTTGCAAGAATTTGACCTCAAGATTCATGACAAAGTAGGAAAACAAAATGTGGTAGCTAATCACTTGTCCTGCCTTCCTTATGAGATTATCGATCCTTCCGAACCCATCACAGAATAATTTCCTGATGAGCACCTCCTGACTATGAATACAGGGCTTCCATGGTTTGCTGATATAGTAAAATACCTGGTATTACATCAGATCCTGTCTGATTGGCCGAAGGCCAAGAAGGACAAATTGCTTTCCGATGCCAAGTATTACATTTGGGAAGACCTGTATCTTTTCCGCATCAGTGCTAATCAAATCATTCGACGATGTGTCGCAGGAGCGGAAATTCAGGACATCTTGTCCTTCTACCATGACCAGGCATGCAGTGGACACTTCTCAGGTCATAAAACCGCAACAAAAGTCCTCTAGTGTGGCTTCTATTGGCCCACGATTTTCAAAGATGCATACAATAACTGTAGGGTATGCACTCATTTCTAGACCTTAGGCAGCTTAGGCCATCGTGATATGATGCCCTTACATCTGATTCTTGTATGCAAAATCTTCGACGTATAGGGGATTGATTTTATAGGGCCCTTTCCTATTTTGGATAGCTTCGAGTACATTCTACTCGCTGTTGACTACGTGTCCAAATGGAATAAAGCCATTCCAACCCGAACCAATATCATAAGGTGGTTACGAAATTCATTCATCAGAACATCTTTTCAGAGTTCGGGATTCCACGTGCTATAATCTCTGATGGAGGGACCCATTTCACTAACGCTCAGTTCAGGTCACTGATAACCAAATACGAGGTGTCACACCGAATCTCTACTCCTTACCACCCCCAAACTAATGGTCTACCTGAGCTATTAAATTGGGAGATCAAGAAAATCCTCCAGGTTACTGTTCGACCTGATAGGAAAGACTGGTCATCCCGACTTCCGGAAGCTTTGTGGGCTTATAGGACCACCCAAAAAACCTAATTAGGTATGTCTCCCTTAAGATTGGTGTACAGGAAGGCATGTCACCTCCCCATAGAATTGGAGCACAAAGACTATTGGGCAGTACGAAACTGCAACCTTGATCTTTCTAAGGCAGGAACTTACAGAAAGCTTCAAATGAGCGAGATCAATGAATTATGCTACAATGCGTATGAGAACTCATGAATTTACAAAGAGCAGGTTAAGGCCTTTCACAACAAGCACATATCCAGAAAGATCTTCCACCTTTGTCAAAAAGTTCTACTCTTTGATGCTAAGCTCAAACTATTCCCAGGAAAACTATGATCAAAATGGATTGGACCTTACCTCATCCGACGAATCTTCAGAAATGGAGCCATCGAGATCAGTCCACTCAACCATGATTTAGAACCTTTCGTCGTAAACAGTCAGAGACTCCAACCGTTCATTGACCCTACCGATACAAATTTGGCTGAGATATCCTTTATCCTCCATTGTCCCTGAGCTCATTGCGCTCAGCCGATGGCGTAAAACTCAAAGCTTAACAGGAGGCAACCCGTCATTTTTGAAAAACCTGAAACCTTTCTTAACATTCCTATGTTGAACTCATATTGGACTTTAGGGTTCATCCATTAGAACAGCTGACCCCACCTCAGGTACTCGTACCCGAGTTTGAAATCATCCGCAACAGCCACCTTGACCTGTTCGCCCACACAAAACCTGTTCTAATGAATGATCTAAGCTAAACTTGACCCACCTAATTTACAATGGGGACATTGCAAATTATAGGCATGGGGGGTATGAAAGTGCAAAATGCCATGAAAAATCATCTCACAAGAAATGGTTTCAACAAAAAAATCACATATCGCAAAAAAACCAAAACAATGAAGTAAAATTCTTGCAAAAGAACAAAAATTTTTGAAGTGGAGAGAAAATTTGAGGCCATACAAATCTTGAGGAGAAAAAGGGGAAAAGTGAAAAATGCCAAAAAAAGGATCATAAAATGAAAAGAAAAAGAAGAGATAGTCATTAGTAAGAAATTGAGGGATTAACTGAGTTCTAGACCATATCAAGAAAAAGAAAATGAAAGGAAAAAAGTGTTAATGAGACACAGAAGAGATTAGTAGGAATATTGATCTTAGGCCTCTTGTGCTAGACTCGTAGGCTTAAAAATTCAAGTATCTGCTAAGATCTGGATAGTCCTTAAGAGGTTGGGGAAAATGCGAAGCTTAAGTATTAAGACTAAGGCTTAGGGAGTATTTGGCCTCGTTAACTAACCTCTGGTTTGCAAGACTCGGTAACCTAAGCATCCCAATCCACACATAGTCTTATTCAGTGCACATAAGTATCAAAATCATGCAAATGCATTTAAACTATTCTGAAAAAAGTCGCCTAGATTAGGAGTGACCGATCAACATAAGTTGATTTGGATGAGCTCCTGATGCGGAGAGGCGAGAAATTCCCCTTGAAGCTGCACAATAACATATCGTCTCCTTGGTGCTTGTCTCCTAGGATATTTATATATCCTACTAGGGGCATGTAAGCACCCTGTGCTGGTTAAGATGCCATGGGCGGCATTATCACGAAATGTTGATTGCTAGGGTCTAGAATTAGCTATAGAACACCATGGGTGGGATTATCTCGAAATCTCGAAAGCTAGGGTTCTGGGGGTTGCCAAGGAAAGTGTTATCACGAAGCATCGATTGCTAGGGACCCTTCAATGATTGATGATCGGGACTAGGAATCTGATATAGACCATGTTGAGAAACTAATCCGAAGTTAGAAATAAAAAGAAAAGAGAAAGAAAACCCTCCAAAAAAAGAAAATCCTCTGTCTTTCTCTTACAAAAATGCACTGCAAACTAAACAGAGGCTAAAATATGTTACAAGCACAGGTGCTTTAACCACGGAGTCCAACAAACCTTAGGATAGTTCTTGTGGGCCTTAAAAACCTTCACGGTGGACTGAGGCTGGAGCTGGTCAGGTCTGGATCTTGGTTGATACTTGAGTACCTCTAGGCCTACTATCGACATTCTAACCTAATCTATAAAAAAATGGGGCACACATCATAGTTTGTGAACATCAAGGAACTTATGGTCTAGAATCGAAGTTAAAACCATAAAATTTTGCTAAGAGACTAGTAAAAGCTAGCATGGGGTTATGATGGGAACGCCATCATGATCCCTAACTACCTCATTTTGACCCATAAAAGAGAATAAAAGCTCCAATATAACCAATTGGAGGTCCTAATTCACTGAATAATAATTCTGAGATAAAAGTAAGAAACAAGGGGTAAAATTATAATTTTACCATTGCAGTACAACAATGGGTTTTCTCAAGGGCTGAACAAATGTCAAATGGTCTTAACAAGGTGATAACTGGGTTGAATCAGACAAAAAAGGGTTCGTGTGAATTTTGGGAATTAAATGTTTTCTTGTAACCCTAAAACAAACCCACTTGACTAAACAAGGTTCTGGTCAGGATGAAATTCACCTAAATACTCTAACAATCATAGAAAAATATTCTCTACGGTTTAGAACCTTCAGTCTTGCCATTGGAACCTATTTTGACCTAGAATGGGTCTCGGACAAATATTTACCGTAAATTGGGTTTTTACATAAATTACCCAATCAAACGTTTTCAAACCCAAAATACAACCTCATAATTGGATTCCTTAGGTCAAAATTAGGTTTGTACCAAAATTTGGACCTAAGGGGAACTCATCTTGACCCACATTGCAAATAGGTTTGACCTAATTACATTTTTACACCTATCTTTCAAAAGCCCTTACATTTGACCGCCTAGCTTCTTCATCGTTCATTGCAATTAGGTCCCTCCACCATTATAGAGGAGGGAGTCCTACTCCAGCAATCTTGAAAGGGTAATTTCTCCCTGATTTCTCAGAGAATCACCTTCAAAATTGAAAGGGAGATTCTCTGAGAAATCCCCTCCTGTGTGAACCCAATTTGAGGCCCTATTAGGTACCTAATCTGTCACATGGGAGATTTGGGTCTCTCTCGATTTACCATTGCCGATGAACCTATCTTCCTTGGAAGCTTGGCCTCCAAGAACAAAACTGACCTCCAAGGCCTATTTAAGACACCCCAGATCACCTCGCATCTGCTTAGTTTGAAATCAACTGGAGAATCCCCTCAATTTCATCTCTCCTCCCCCGACCAACTTAGTCATCAAGCTTCGGTGACCCCTCCTACTTTTCCTCATCACCTAGGTACAATACCGGTGGCAGGTTCCTCTTCCTCACGTTCGCCCACGTCGCGTAGCACCCGTCGACACCCCTGCATCGCCTTCGTCCTCGCCGACTACCCTCACTGAGCACCTTTGTCACCGGCATCGGCAATATGAGCCATATGTCACCTCCATCTCCCCCTTTGTCTCTTGACTGCTAGATAAGTTCCTCTCACCTTCTACTAGCTTTCCCCCTTCTTTATTTTCTCAACCGCCTACTGCCGCAGTCCACCACCGTCATCCCCTTCACCTCCTGCCACCAACTCCAGTGAGTTCGCTCCACCTCCACAGACCACCTCCCTCCTCGCTGACCGGTCCATAAGCTCCGCCATGACGCCCTGATCACAACACCCCACTCATATCACTCTTCCACTCACCCAAACGCACCCCCGAACACACACACAGACACACTGTCGCAATGTGCCCTAGGCACACTCCCACTGGTGTTCCCACACCACACCGACCACCTCCACACACTCGTCGCACCTTGGTGAAGCTCCCTGAGCTTACATGGCTGCGAGGTCGTTGTTGTGATTTCAGGTCCATGAGCTCTCCGCCATTGACACCGAGATTGAAGCTTACTTGCAAGCTGCTCTAGGCCGTGCCCGCTCCATGTCATAGTCCTAGGTTGTGCAAAAACTCTTCACGAACGTCTCCAGACATCCAATTAGTGTCAAGGGCCGTAGCTACAACTGCAATCGAAGGAAGCCACTCTACTGCAGGCATGTACGAAGGAGGTGGGAAGATAGTCCGACCTCAGAAAGTAGTGGAGCACCGCACCCGCATAAAAGGAATTTCTGCATTAGGCTCTTCACCTCCAACTCATTAGGTGAGGTCCCTCTCTCACCTTACCCAACGCCTCATCCACTACCACGCCCCATGAACTTGGTCACCCGACTCGACTAGCACACCTCGCCTACCACCACACGTCAGTGGGCCTGGTCCCGGGTGCGTACCCGACCTGATTACCCGTAAAGCGTGGCTTTGGGAGAGTGGAACCTAATAGAGAAAAGAGAGAAGAGAGCTCACATGGGTAGGGGGTAGGTTTTGCTCTATAGGCCGAAGAGAAGAAGAAGGAGAAGGCAAGGAAAAAGGCTAAGGGCTGAAGCTATGGAAGGAGAAGGAGAAGGCAAGGAAGCAGAGAAGGCCGAAGTCAGAAGAGAAAGGAAGGGAAGAAAGACACTGAAGGCAAAAGAAGCTGAAGGCAAAGGAAAGGCAGCCAGCAAGAGAGAGAGAAAGAAGAAAGCCAAAGGAGAAGAAGAAGGCAGAGGAAGCTAAGGGCTAAAGCAAAGATGAAGAAGAAAGAAGCCAAGGCAAAATCAGAAGAAAGAGAGGAGATGCTAGAGAACAGAGAAGGAAAAAGATAAAGAAGAGAAAGAAAGAGAAGATTGAAGCTAGAAGATAGCCGGTAGAAGCACTATAGCATTAGCATTTTAAGATGTCTGATTCACAAAGCAGATGTCCAATTTTGAGCTTTACTCACATACATTGGTTCCTTTCGTATTTTGTGCCTTACATTTATTCCTATCTTTTTGCACTATAATATTGATCTTATTGAATATTATATTCTTTTAAATTTTAAAGTTGCGATCTTGATTTCTAAACCCTAATTTGCGCCCCGTGTTCAACCTCGGACTCTAAAATTCGAGTAATAAAATTGTATTTATTTTGAATGTTTCTTTGGTTGTAGTACAACACGACATTTTTAAAACCCAATCAAGTGCGATCAACATGATTACTATCCCAACTCGACTTATAATTACCCATCCACTAGCCAGGATAACTTTGATTGGGGATATGATATTGTACCTCAGTGTCCAGGGCCTAACCTTGGACATCAAGACTATGATTACTATCCTTCCCAATGCTACAATGATTATAGATCTCCACCCTTTGATGACTGAACCAACCTGGTCTACAATCAAGAAGGATATGTTGATTATAACACTTACCCTCCCCAGTATTCCACTGAATATTGGTCGCCACCATTCTTTGAATAACCTGAAATGACCTAATATCAGGGAGGAACCCGAAAACCTCAATATCTTGACTCCCCTAGAATGAACCCAAACCCACCCAACCCTGAGCTGAACCATTCGATTCAGGTGAACTAGGTCCAAGACACAGTGTTGGCAAACTTGAGGAACACCATCCAATCTTTAGAGGCTTAGCCAACACCATGCATTGAAGCATTGGAGCCTATGATAAAAATAATTGATGAGATGAATAGCTCCTTATTGGATTTGCTCCAACATGTTAGGGATAGGGGCCTGGGTGAGTTTCTACCTGGGAAAATATCGAGGTTGAGGATGAATTTCGTGGTTGCTTAGTCCAATCTTGGGATGATTCCTAGGATGAAGGACCTTCGGGAGAGCCAATGTCTGAACCAGTTCAGGCGCTTGTCGAGGGGGATACATTTTCTGAGACCGAGGATAACCAACTTGGGCTCGACGAGCAAGATGAACTATTTGATAGCCCGATCATTGAAGATTATGATCATGTTGGGGCTAAGTTGGACGATCCAAATCATGATGATTCAATCAGTAGCCCCATTCCTCAACCATTCCCTAAAGAGCTGAATTATGATATTCTTGAGATCACCAGACCCAAGTCAATCCTGATTGAGCCACAATTACTGGACTTTTGTATTTTAGATGGGGTGTACAATGATATGGAGGTCCAAGAAACCTTGATCTTATAGGATAGAAAGTTGGAAATAAAAATTGGGGAAGCTACTCTTAAGGGAACTACAATTTTGGATCGAAGGGTACCTATTGACCTGAAACCACCTACTTTTTACCAGGACCTTTATGATACCTTCGATGGGCGACCCAAGCTTGGAATAACTGATTAGTTTTCTAAGCTGAATGTTAAGTGGGCACCTGAACCTAGTGAACCAAATCTACCTTTTGTCTGACACTTTAGTCTTGGGTTTCACACCACCAAACCGTAGGCCCAACCTCGTAAATACAACAATCTTCGATTCTGGGTGATTTTCATCGAAAACATTAGAAGCACTCGACCCTGGGGCATGGGTTTGCACCATAATCTGGTCCACGTTTGTGGACATCTTCTATTGGCGGGTTTGAGGATTAATATTTTGATTTTGATTCTGACCTGCACTTGTGAATTCTCAATTTCTTCCTTGTATGTATATTATGCCTAGCTCAAGCCATTAAACTTAGCACGTGTGTATATTCCACGTTATCTATGGAGCTGACCAGATTTTCATAAAATTCATGTGATATTCTGTTTACTTCGCATTTTCATGTCTTTATTTTTACAATGAGGACATTGCATCATTTAGGCATGGGGAGGTGGATACTATATCCTGAAATCATTTTGTTAACTCTATAGAATTTCTTTTAGTTTCTTTAAAAAAATATTGAAAATTCAAAAAGATAGAAAAAAAAAGGAGAATTAAGAGAAGAGAACTTAGGCATTTGGAAGTTATTAACTATAGGAAATGATAGATAGGACCTAAATACTTAGACTCTTCTCGTCTTTGGGCTTAATTAGCCTGGGTGTCCAGTCAAATGTGGACTTAGTATCGAGTCCTCACCAATTCAATCTCATCTTTAATCTAGTAAATCTATTGGGATGATAAGTACATGACTTATTAACTCACCTGCTGATTTGAGGGGACTTTAAGCCTAAGCATCTACACACTACTCACACTAACTAACTTTCCAAAGATTTTTATGGAAATTGGGTAGCTAATGAGCTATCTAGGGTGCTATGGCTGTCAAGTTGTCGTGGGTAACAGCCCAATGGCCAGTTGACCAAATCCTAGCCACAAGACCATTTTCTTCATATTACCTTTAGGTAAATCTTAGATCAAGGAAGCCACCTACTTAAAAAAAAAAAAGTAAGAAAAAAAAGGAGAAAATAAAAAAATAAACAAATAAAGCCACACTTCACCGAACGAGTACAGCTTGCAAGTTGCTATGGGTAACAACTCATTGGCCGGTTATTCAGAGCCCAGCTCAAAAAAATGCATAATAATTCCCCAAAGCACTTAAGGAAGAACTAGGGAAGTAGAATAAACTGGGGAGATATACATTGGGTTTGCCTTTGTGTTGACCCCATAAATAAAGGTAGGGAGAAAGCTGTCGTTCGAAAAGATAAACTTGTAGGCAAGGTCACCTAGGGTAGCAGAAACCCGAAGTCCATTTTAACGGTCACCTAGTGAGTCTTTCACTCTTTTCACTAGATGCTTAGCACTTAGAGTACTTTTCGAGTCTTGGGCAGGTTGGGTAGCTATAAAAAGTTATCTTGAAATTCTCAAACTCTAAATGTCAAACAAAATTAGAGAAGAAGAAAATGCAAAATAAAATGTGTCTTCCCTTTTCAAATAAGGCGAGGACTTGGGCGGTCTGCATTCTAGTAGACATTTGGGTACTGTTGAGTCTTCGTAGTTTAGGACCTTAATTGAAATTTTCTATTGCTAATAAACAACTTAGGGCTAAGCGATCGAGTCCTAATTCTACTTTCATACAAAGCATGTAGTTTAATTTTGTTAGGGACTAGCAAAAGATAGGCATGGGGGTATGATGTAGACACGTTCATTTAGGTTAAAATGCCTATTCATGCATGCTTCTAGGCTTAGATTTGCATTTCATGTTATAAATATTACATAGCATGCATCAATCTACATTTAGAGTAGTTGTATATATTTTAGGTTAATTAGGTCCTTTTTATGGTCAAGAGAGAAGAAGATTCATTTCAGGGCCTCGGATGGATGATTGGATCGTCAGAATCTGGTCAGGATGACAATTGAAGTCTAACGCCTCTAAAATCATCTAGATCGGAATCTAGTAGCATCATATGAAGTCCGAGGAAGATAAATGGCTAGGGGGCAATGCGACATCCATACATGTTTCGGATGAAAAGTTAGGCCATACGGATGGATCCGAAGCGACGATCGCAGTCTAGCATCATAGAAATCATCTCGATCTGTGCACCGTGGCACCCTCTGCAATAGAAAGAAGATGGATGGCCCAGATGCTGTCACGTGGCATAATCCTGGTCGCCCAACATCGGCCAGTAGCAACTGGAAGGCACCCCTCATCATCTTCATTATCAATTCTCAGCCATTGGATCTTGATCCAACGGTTGAGAGCTCTCCCCCACCATGCACCTTAAGACGTCCATGCAACCATCTGGACGACTTAGCACAATGGTGGAGTCATGGACTTGCAACGGAGGGGTGCGAGTTCGAATTCCCGCAACCCCCCTAATTGAGTGCCTGAAGGCATTGCAGCGCACATAAGGCATGCGCGTAGCAAGACACAATGCATCGCATGCGTGCATGCCAGCACCTACGCTGAAGTGCCAACGCAGTGTTAGCACGCGAGCATGCGCTCGCGACAAGGAGCGTGCATTGCGCGTGCCAGCAGAATCAAGTGTGGATCTGCAGCGACAGTTGGGCGGATCTTCAGAGATGATTACAACCATTACTAATTACCCATGGACGATTTTGTCTCTCATTCTCCACTATATAAGGACCTACCCTCTCCATTCCAAAGAATCTCTTCCTTTCTTCCTCACACCACCTCCATGGCTCTAGAGAGAGCTTGTCCAAAGCTTGGGATGCTCCTCTAGAGTAGAAAACAAACCTTTGTTCCTACCTCTCATCCCCCTTCGTGGAGCATCCCATGGCCGTCTTCTCTCCTCCCATCAGAAAGAAGATCCTCTGTGCAATGTCGTCCTACCTTACCCTTCGTCGTCCGGCTCCGTCCTTGTTTGTCCCTCTCCTCACCACCTTCCTCCAAGCAACGTCAGAGCGAGTAATCCTCCTAGTGACTGTCGAGGGGGATTTCTATCACCTATCTCTATCTTTATTGCTCTCGTAGTATAGTTTTCTTTCTTTCCTAGTTGTAATAAACATTTCATTATAAAATACAAGATTGTTTCTCTCTCTATATATATATCTCTCTTTTTATTTTGCAAGTAGATTAGCTAGATTTCATCGACTTGACCTCTTGCCCAGTTAAAAATACCAAAAAAATTAGAAAAGACAAAAATGATAAAAACAAATAAAAAGTGAAACACGTATCTTTCAAAACCAAATATTCGCCTCCTCGTGCTCGACCCGGAACTCAATTTTTGAGTTTCGGTTATAAATTTTATTTGATCGATGGATTTTCTCACAAATAAAACTATGACGATGGGTTTTGCAAAATCCAAGCCTTTCCACGACGAATTTCTGCATCATCACAACCAAAGTCCAAAAAGTCGATTAATTGAAAAATCAAGATCACAAAGATAAATCAATGAATTTGCACTTGGGTTGCACATCCTCGGAATCTATAACATCATAAGGCTCCTGATAAAAAGTTGGTGGTTTCAGGCAAATAGGAACCCTTAGATCAAGAATTCTCCTTCCCCCAGAATTGGCTTCCCAGATCTTCATTTCCAAATTCCTATCATCCATAATGAAAGTTTCCAGGGCCTCGAAACTGTTATCAACCCCATCTAAAATATCCAAGTCCGAAATTTGTGACTCAATCAGAATTGACTTGGATTTGGTAATCTCAAGAACATAATCAACATTATGCTCAATGGGGTGTGATTGAGGCATAGGGCTATTAATTCAATCATTTATGAAATTAGGATCTAAATCCTCCATGCTAGCCCTAACAGGATCAATTTCCTTAATTATAGGGCCATCTATTGGAACCTTGTTCCACATCTTGTTTTGGTGTTAACAAAATTATTATGGATTAATGTTTGCCATTAAGTGTTTTTCAGATTTAGGTGAAGGAGCAAGGCAAACAAGAAATGATGGAGGCATGTTGGTGAGAAGAAAAAGATCATGTCATGGAGGATGACAAAAATGTGTCGAGAAGAAGATCATCTTCGACCTTTAGTTTCTCTAGTTTAGATTTCATATTTATAGATTGTATATGCCTCTTAACAAAGAATCATAACTTAGATCGTAAAATCAATTAGAGATAAATTAAGATTTATATTGCGAACATTTTCAAAGTACGTAATGGATTAAAATGCTTAAAATAGGTACTTGTAAGTAGGTACTGGTACTGTTCATCAGTACTGTTCATCCCATCAAACTATGAACAACAACTATCGGTACTAACCATGAGTACCAGTACATGTTGGCCACAGGTTGAAGGCCTAATTCTAGCCTGAACCTTACAAGTACCAATAGCCATGATGAGTACCGGTACAGGTAGGTTACTGTGCCCAAGGAATTCTAAACCTGGGAGTCACAAGTACCGGTACCCATGATGAGTACTAGTACCAGGACTCATGTACTGGTGGCAATGAGCTGCTAGTATCGGTACCAGCTAGCCATTGGCTCAATTCTGAACAGTTAGAAAATTTTTTAGGCTATGTGAATGTTGGGAATTAAATCCGAACATCTAGTAGATGAGTATCCTAGGTCATAAACTCTATAAAATGACCCTAGGACTCTTTGTTTGCACACTAGAGACAAGTGAAAAAAGAAGATAATTCCCAGAGGTATAATTCATATTTTCCACCACATATTCAAGAGAAGAAATCGTGTTTGCTGCTTTCCAATTGTGCTACGGGTTTGCATACACATTGACGTGTTTTGTTCATGCAATTCAACACAATTAGCTTCCATCCTAAGTTCTCAAATCGGTAATATTATTTTAATTATTGTTGAGAGGCATAGGAACTTTGTTGTAAGAGTTTTCTTTCTTACACCTATATTTTATTTGTTTTTGAGCTTGTTGCTCGTTGGGTTGTAACAAACACATTTTTGTACTTGGGTTGAGGTAACCCGTTAATTACCTCTGTTTAGTAAATTGATTCTCTCGGGGTTGAGAGAATCGGGTTAAAAATCCTAAGCTGGGAGGCTTAGGTAGTGGAGTACCCAAGGGAGGGGAACCACTATACATATTGTGCCTATTTTTGTGGTTGGATTGATTGTGCAAATTTTTTTGTTATTACTAATATTGTTCTTGAGTGTTTGTGTGTGTAGCCATATTCCATATTTTAGATCCTATCAAGTGGTATTAGAGCTCGTTCAAGTGGTATCAGAGTTCGTAAAAGTGGTATCAGAGTTCCTACAAGTGGTATCAAATCGAGGTTGCGAGAAGACACAATAAATCAACTCGCAATGGCATCTACATCAAGGCACACCGAAAGACAGTCTTCTACCCGTCCTCCCTATTTTGATGGGATGGACTATGGGTATTGGAAGAGGAGTATGCAAGTCCTTCTCAAAGCAATGGACGAGGAGTCTTGGATTCTCATTCAAGAGAAGTACATGGATCTGGAGCTGCAGGAAGGCCTAGCTTGGACAACAGTGCAAAAGAAAAAGATTACGGGAAACACGAAGGTGATGAATGCACTTTATTGTGCATTGTCAAGGGAAGAATTCAACCGTATCTCAGCATGCGAGTCAGCATTTGAGATATGGAACACACTTCAAATCACCTACGAAGGTACTAACAAGGTAGAAGAAACCAATATTTCTATTCTAACTGAAGAATATGAGTGTTTCAGGATGATAAAAGGTGAAATGATCAAAGACATGTACACAAGATTTGGGGAAATAGTTAACCCCCTAAAGAAAATTGGAGTGAAGTTCATAGAAGAGCAGCTTGTAAGGAAGATCTTTAGATCTCTTACAAGTGATTGGTCTCTAAAGACCATAGCCATCCAAGAGGCAAAAGATCTTTCCACTCTCTCCTTAGATGAGCTAATTGGAGGCCTCTTGACATATGAAGTCCAATTGGAGAATATCAAGAAGAACGAGGAGAAGGCAACAAGCAAGAAGAAAAGCATTGCTTTTAGAGCAATCAAGGAGGACTTAGACTCAACAACATCAGAATCTGAAGATGAGGAGATGGAAATTCTCACTAGGAAATTCCAGAAATTCCTCAAGAAACAAGGTAAGCAAGTAAATAAAATTTCTTCTAATATTATTTGTTATGAGTGCAAGAAGAAGGGCCACTTGCAAAAGGATTGCCCCTTAAACAAGAAGGAGGACAATAGTAAAGAAACAAAGGAGCTCAAGAAGAAGAAGAAGAAGAAGAAGAAAGCATTTAAAGCAACATGGGATGATAGCGACTCCGACATGGACACCGACTTTAGCAAATCTGATGACGACAAGATCACACATCTTTGCTTGGTAGCAACTACGGAAGACACGGATAATGAGGTAAATCTTAATTTCTCTTTTGAAGAATTATTAGAAGCATATAAAGAACTATATCATAAAGCTAGGTCATTTAAAAGCGAAAATAAGGTTTTAAAGAATAATTATCAAACATTAGACTTAGAAAAATCATGTCTAGAAAGAGAATTAGAAATGTCAAAAGAAACTAATAATCAGCTGCATGCAAAGTTATTAGAACTAAAAGATATTTATGAGCACTTTGAAGGTACTTTAAATAATCTCAAAACAACTAGGTTAAATACTGAATTTTGTGAAGCTATAAAATCAAAATTTCAAAGTAAAAAGAATATACAAAATAAATCACATGCACCTAGGCATGCATGGATGTATCAAAAGGCTAAAAATCCTAAGAATTATAGATCTAACACTACAAATTTCTATAAATCACATGATTTGAAAGGTTCTAACAATAAAGGACCCACAAGAAAATGGGTGCCTAGAAAAGATATTTGTTTTGCAGGAGTAGATCAAAGTAATCAATAGGCATTCAAGGCACATAACAGAACACTTCAACCTTTCTACAGGTTGAATGAAGATGAAGAGTGTTGGACGGGAGATGCTTGGTGTCCACAAGCTCCATTTTACTATTGGTAAATTTTGTGGTATGATATTTCTTCAATTTCTTTGTGATTGACAAAAAAGGGGAGAAAGATAGAAGGCAAATAGCAATATTTTTAGGGGGAGCATATATTGAGGGAGAGGATTTAATTAAAAGTTTTTTTTCCTTCATATAACATTGTTAAAAATTATTTTTATTCTTATAATTATCTATTGGCAAGATAGTTTTGTCAACACCAAAAGGGAGGAGATTGTTGGAACATTGTTCCACATCTTATTTTGGTGCTAACATTATTATTATGGATTAATGTTTGCCATTAAGTGTTTTTCAGATTTAGGTGAAGGAGCAAGGCAAACAAGAAATGATGGAGGAATGATGGTGAGAAGAAAAAGATCATGTCATGGAGGATGATAAGGAGGTGTCGAGGAGAAGAAGATCATCTTCGACCTTTAGTTTCTCTAATTTAAATTTTATATTTATAGATTGTATATGCCTCTTAACAAAGAATCATAACTTAGATCATAAAATATAATAGAGATAAATTAGGATTTATATTGCGAACATTTTCAAAGTACGTAATGGATTAAAACACTTAAAACAGGTACTTGTAAGCAAGTACTGGTACTGTTCATCAGTACTGGCATTTGCAAGGCATAGGTTTGAGAATTCGACTCAAACTATGAACAACAAGTATCGGCTAACCGTGAGTACCGGTACATGTTGGCCACAGGTTGAAGGCTTAATTCTGTCCTAAACCTTATAAGTACCGGTACCCATGATGAGTACTGGTACAGGTAGGTTACTGTGCCCAAGGAATTCCAAACATGGGAGTCACAAGTACCGGTACCCATGATGAGTACTGGTTCCAGGACTCATGTACTGGTGGTAGTGAGATGCTAATACTGATACCAGCTAGCCGTTGGCTCAATTCTGAACAGCTAGAAAATTTATTTAGGCTGTGTGAACATTGGGAATTAAATCCCAACATCTAGTAGACGAGTATCCTAGGTCCTAAACTCTATAAAATAACCCTAGGACTCCTTTTTTGCACACTAGAGACAAGAGAAAAGAGAAGATAATTCCTAGAGATGTAATTCATATTTTCCACCACATATTCAAGGGAAGAAATCATGTTTGCTGCCTTCCAATCATGCTATGTGTTTGCAAACACATTGACGTGTTTTGTTCATGCAATTCAACATGATTCACATCCATCCTAAGCTCTCAAATCGGTAATATTATTTTAGTTATTGTTGAGAGGCATAGGAACTTAGTTGTAAGAGTTTTCTTTCTTACACCTGTATTTCATTTATTTTTGAGCTTGTTGCTTGTTGGGTTGCAACAAACCTGTTTTTGTACTTGGGTTGAAGTAACCCATTAATTACCTTGCTTTAGTAAATTGATTCCCTCGGGGTTGAGAGAATCGAGTTAAAAACCCTAAGCTGGGAGGCTTAGGTAGTGGAGTGCCCAAGGGAGGGGAACTGATAACACTGCATATGGGGGTGATAATTCTATTAAATAGGGCCCATCTTAAGAATAAAAGGCACAACATAAGTAGAATGGGAGCATTACATGCATCATATGCCAAGATTGCTTATAAAATAGTATTAACAGCCATTTGTATAAGAACATGTCAAAGCAAGCCTCAGATGAGCAATTGGACCACACAGATGGACTCAAAACAGTAAACGGAGTCGAACAGACTCAAAATCGGCCAAATCTGACATCCGAAGATCCCACAATGGGCCCAAGAAGTTCTGACCGTTGATCTGGTGATCAACGGCTCTCGATGCGCCGCGTGGTGCTCGCTCACCACGTGCCTGCTTCCACCTTCAACCAGAAATCAGATCTCAGCCGTCGATCTTTGATCGGATGGCTGAGAACCGCACGCATGCCCACGGTCTTCGCGACAAAGCAGTGGGTGTAGCGTAGCGGTTAAAGCGCACGCCTGCACCAACGCGATGTAGGTACGAGCTGCGCGGTGCGGGAATTCGAAGACAGCAAGGTGCGCGGACGAAATTCTATCGTAGATCTGCACGCGAATGGTGATGATAGCGCCACGTGGCGCGCCATCAGGGGCTGATTAGCCATGCACGTGCACACGCCGGACGACAACGTCTGCATGCACATGCACTCAAGGCGCTATCCAAGCGTGCCCGGGCGAAGATCTCAGCCATCTGATCTTCAATCGGACGGCTCTCATGCCGCGCCCAGGGATCGAGCGTGAGGAAGAACGGCGTGGGCAAGCAACCGACGGGCTGGGGGCTTCACCGACATTTTTGGAAGGGTTTTAGTGACATCCCGAACATTGCTAAAACCCCTTCTTCATTTGGAAAGCCCTTCTCCCTATTTAAACCCATTCCAGCCACCCATTCAAGGCATTCACTCCCCTTGCAACTACTCTACCCCTCTCTTAGCTAGCTTTAGGCCCTCTTGTAATCTCCAGAGATGACGAGTCGTCGACGGAGCCTTCTCCACCACCGTGGCTGCCTCGCTGCCCTCCCTCTCGCTCTTTCCTCTTGTCTTTTAAGCTTTACTTTACTTATGTTTAAGCATCTATCTGATGTTGTAATTTATGAACTAAAGCTGCATGAATAATGAAGTTGGTTTCCATTCAGTTGCTTACTCTATTTCCTATTCAAGTTGCATCTTAAGAATGAAATGATCCTAACCCTAATCGCTCTCTCTCTCTTTTGCTTTTCACCCGCACCTTTTCGCAAGCAAAACTCCACGATTTTCGTGACAATGAGTGACAAGAAAAATCCGATTTTCATGCCTCCCTGAGATCGACACTCGGACTCACATCCATTTCTTTACTTTAAAATCGGCATTGCAAGTGCGAACTACAATGACACTTCTTAACACACACACACAAGCGCACGTCAGTTTTTGGCGCCATTGTCGGGGAGGCAACGGATTTGTTTTGTCACTTCCATTCCACATCCATTCTCACATCGTCTAATGCCTTGTCTCCCTTTTACTTGATTATTGCAGGAATTCGGCGCTTGGACGACAAAGCGATGCATCCCATGACGGTAATAAGGGAGTAGGCGTAGCAAGGATAGGTAGTGAGTAATTCTTCACTCATGACTATTTGCATGCTTGAAAAAGCTAAAAAAATTTTAAAAATTGTGAAAAATTGGCGTGGTGTATGATTACTTGACCCACATCCTTAACACATCACCCAAAAAAAAAAGGTACACTCTAACATTCTGAATAAATTCTTAGAGTGTTATTTTCTCTTTTTGAGTGGTGTTTGTGAAGCCACTGTGGATCGACTTGGGCCGCACCACTCAAGACTAAAAATGACTCATCTAATAGAAGCTACATGATCATTAGGATGAGTACATTAGGGTTTTAGAGACTCTACAGAATAAAAGGAAATCTACTTTCACCAAATTATGTGCAAAACTTGGCGTGCCCACTGAAACTTGTCTGAAAACATTACGACACATCAACCCTAAAAGACACTAAAGTAAGGATGAAACACTAAAAGACACCACGTCATGAAAAAAACCCTTGCTTGAAAAACATGCTTTGATAGAAGCTCACAGTCTGAAAGTGGAAAACTAAGAGGCACCATCCCAATCAACGCCCCATCACATAACCCAAGCACAAGCACTATCCTAGCCCTTTTAAAACTAAGACATGTCCTAGGCAAGACTGAGTTAAGTCTCGAAAGGCGAGGTTTTGTTCGCTGGGCACTTGGCTTTCATTCCCTTGGTAGAATTTGGTGACTAGGCTGTGGGGCAGTGTCAAACGACTGTGGTTGTGGCATCTACGGAATCGGCAGCGCAAGCCAAAGGAAGAACCTTCGCTGCAATCCCCTCGTAATCAACCTTGCCAGATTAGCCTTGGGAAGGGGAGTCCAGTGCTTACGGACTTAATCACCCTTTTTGAGATTTCTAGGTCTCCTAAGGAATACACTATAAGGACTAGGCTTGTTTGCTTGGTTGAACACACTTCTCGCATCTATCGCTCTCCGCATCTCCTCCTGCTCTTCTCTAGTGTATGCACGGGAGACGCTCACTGCATCTTGAGTTGTTTGTTTTGGGACGAGAATCCAGGCGACTTGATTCTACTAGAAACATGGCTGAACCTAAGGTAGATGAGGCTGAGGATCAACCCCCACCAGACACAATGGCCACATCCAAGCCCAAATTAATGCAAACCACTGGCTTTAGCAACAATAGATCCACACCATCATGCAAGCCATACACTGGTTACAAAACCCACAAGGGGAACCACCACCACCTTTCCAAGGCCCACAAGGGCAACCACCACTCGATGTACCACCATTTCAGGATCAACCAAGGCCCCTCCGCAATTTCTATAATCCTTCCGCTATTAGAGTAGAGCCACACCTTATAATTCCCGAAGGGGGCAATGATTTTGAGCTAAAACCAAATATCTTAAGTCTGATCTAGAGCCACTTCTATGGAAACTCAAATGAGGACCCCTTCCAGCACCTAGAGGATCTTGACCGAATAGCATGAACTGTGAAACCTAAGAACATTAGCCTTTACATTGTTCTAATTAAGATGTTCCCCTTCTCGTTGAGAGACAAGGCTTCTCATTGGCTTAGAACCCTAGGCAGACCCATCATCACCTGGGAAGAACTGAGGCATGCATTTCTAAAGAAATTCTTCCCCATAGGAAAGACCAATGCCCTCAGAAGAGATATTACTACCTTCACACTCCAGGGTGGTGTTGGGAGATCGTAGATCGCATTTTTGATAAAAGCATCGTAGTATAGTTGCGAAATATGATCCAACAAAGATATTGTTTTGAAAATAACGAGACTTTGAGTCTTGGTCGTTCGTCTCTGGGAGGTGTTGTTTGTGTTTTTGAAATCGATCTTAAAGCCGCTCTACTTTATTTAAACGACATGCTGGTGTGTAATATATAGGCAGTTAAAGAACATGCACTTCAATCACGCAAATATGATAATCATTTAGCTCAAGGTGATTTCAAACACATAAGAGATATATATATATAATGAAATTTCATTCATCGTGGGAGAGTTGTTGCACAAGGAAATCTATAGGAAAGCTTATACATGAATGCTTAAAATTAAATCTAAAATTAAATCTAGCTACCAGAAAACGATTGCATACAAGAATCAGCGGGGGGATTTCGCATGCATCATTGGGTGAGAAGTAAGACTACTCTACTAAGCAGTAAATGAAAGAAATAAAAATTATGAAGAGCATGACCTAGAGCTAGAAGAATAGAGGTCATTCAAGGGTGGTCCCCGATGGCCTTGGAGTGGTCGAGAGGAGAATGAGGGGCGGCCAATGTAGCTTAGGCCGACCCTTGGAGAGAAGTAGGGTTGATCCAGCATCCCGGCATGGTGTCCTCCATGGTGGTCGTAGTGAGCTCGTGGAGGTGGAGTGAGTGGCTAAGTGGAGGTGGCGTGAATGGCACCAATGGAGAGCAATTGCCAAGGGAGTGAATGGGTGCCAATGGCCACCCAAGGGGTCTTTTTATAGACCTAAGGGAAGCTCTCTAGAGAATTATGGAATTCTCTAGAGAGGCCTATGGTGGGAGCTCGTGAGAGAGTGAGAAAGAGAGGGTGGATGGTGGTTTTTAGATCCATCAAATGTGGATCTAAAAATTGAATGGCTCTTGGTTGCTATTTTTGGCAACCAAGGCAACCACACATGGTAGAGAGTTCTAGAGAACTCCAAGCTAGATATTTTCATGTGGATGGTGTGTGTGGGTGTGTGTGGGTATGTGTGGGTCGAAACTTAGGTGGCTAGGTTGATTAGGTTGGGTTCTAGTGGGTTTAGGTCAAGGTAGGTCTCAAATTAGGGTTATAAACCCTAATTCACTAAGGTAAAGTGCAATTAAACTTAATACAAGTTTAATTGGGTGTGTGGAAACTTAATTGAGAGTAAAATAACTCAATTAAGTCAGGTCTAGGTCAATTGGACTATCACTGAGTCCAATTGGACAGTGTGTGCTGAGATCAGGGCTCAATTGGACTCAATGAGTCCAATTGAATAGGCTGATGGAATTGACTACGATCCAAGTCAATTAGGTTTAGTGAGGACCTAATTAGGTCCTTAGGGAGGTTTAGAGGTGATGTACTAGGGTTAGGGCACCTTAATTTAGGTTCCTATGGGGTTGGAATTGGGTTTAGGGACCTAGAGATCCAAGATCAAGGCTTAAATCTCAAAACAGGAATTGGAGAGCAGTATCAGATGTCTTATACTAAAAAATCAGAAGTCCACACTTGTTGTTTGGATGTCCAATCAGAGTCAGGAAGGATTTCAGGTTCTGTTTTGGGTATTCTGCAGAAATCAGACGTCTGACAATGTGTCTGGACATCTAATAACACTGCAGAAGTGGGTTTGAAGTGTGTGGGAGTTGGCTAAGGGTCCTGGACGTCTTAAAACTTATCTGGACGTCCATAGAAGGGTTGGAACTAGGGTTTTAGGGCTTCCTAGGGTGTTGTGACCTAATCTAAGGGTGGCTAAGGCTTGAGGAAGTCTCTAGGATATCCTAAGGCTAGGATGAACCTAAGCTCTTCACATTTTATTGCTTTATTCCTATTTAATAGAATAGCAAACTTTTAAACCCCTTACATTATTATTCCTACATCTAAACTAGGCCTTCTACTCCAGCTCTTCTACAACTCTTGTTATTCCTGATCTAGTTTCAGATCCAGCTCCTGATCAGCTTATTCCCTGCAATCGACATAATGCACTTAATAAGCACATTATAACATTATTTTATGCATAGCTAAAGGAAAGCAGTAAAGATGCAGATATTGTGTATGCATGCATGAATAACCCTAACTTATGCTAAGTCCTAGCTTAATCTAGGTCAATTAAGACCTATGATTGCTGCGCAATCAGGTGGGGACCAGTTCCATGAGGCGTGGGAAAGATTTAATGAACTCTTGAGGAAATGCCCACACCACGAAGTGCCAAGGTGGCAACTGGCCTAGATTTTCTTCCACGGTCTGGATAGCAACCTACAGAACTTCGTCGATGCCTCATGCGGGGGGAACTTCCTGAACAAGGACAAGGAGAGCGCGTTTGAGCTCTTTGAGTCCAT
The DNA here is from genome assembly GCA_037157565.1 of Thalassia testudinum. Lineage (NCBI taxonomy): Eukaryota > Viridiplantae > Streptophyta > Magnoliopsida > Alismatales > Hydrocharitaceae > Thalassia > Thalassia testudinum. The sequence goes on from JAZHRO010000024.1 coordinate 117,824,665, forward strand.
GAGCGAAAATTTGCTCAATAATGCCTCCATAACCCAGTTTAACAGATCCAGTCAACCCCGTGGTGGGATTTATGAGGCACAAGAAAATTCTGCAATGGTTGACATGGACATCATTGCCAAGAAACTAGATCGAGTGGAGTTGGTGGACAAAAAGATTGATGAGCTACTGAACCAGAGCAGGAACCTGTTACAGACCTTCTCCCTAGCAAAGGGAGCACGTAATGTTGACCTGGTCCAACCCTTAACCCAATTGAATCTGGAACAACCCCTGACCATGTTCCAGGAAGGGACCTTTGCTCCCTCAACCCTTGATTACTCTCTTCCCTCTCCATCGACATCGGCTATCCTTGAAGAGGTGCAAGTTGTCCAAGGTTATGCTAAACCTGACCCTTTCTCCAGCACTTACAACGCTGGTTGGCGTAACCACCCCAACTTTAGTTGGACAAACCAGAAACCACTGCAATTCCAAAACCAGCCTAGGACAAACCAGCAGCCACACTTGCCCCCATATCAGCAGGGACCACTAGTTAGACCCCCATATAATCAAAATAGGGCAACCCCTCCCTCACAAAACAAATGGACACCCTAATAAAAATGATGGCTGAAATGAACTAGAAACATCAGGAGGAAATGACCTTAGTAAAGGGACAGTTAAGCCAACTTTTGGACTGTAAACAACAAGGATCCCTACCTCCCCAGCCAGAACCGAACCTGCGAAACATAATTAACTGAGGCCCCTACTCGCAAGGGTTCCAAGGCAATCCCGGGCAGGCTCACATGGTCCAGCCAGCCCCATAAACACCCCCTGGGTTTGGTGCTTCTTCATCCTCATCTTCTCAAGGATCAACCCATGGTCCCAATGCCTCTGCGAATGCGGTGACCTTGAGAAGCGGCACCAAAACCCAGGATCCCAAATGGCCGACTCTCCCTGGGACTTCACCCGCTGAAATACTCGACTCAAAAGAGGCACCAGAAAAACCCAAGGACCCAGAAATAGATCCGGTCCACATTCAGACACCCTACCCTAAAGCCTTGGAAACAATCAAGAAAAAGAAGAATGTTGTGGAAACTGAGGAGCTTTTGGAGATCTTTAAGTAGGTACAGATTAATATTCCACTCCTCGATGCCATTAAGGACATCTCGACTTACGCCAAGTTTTTAAAAGATGCCTGTACACCCAAGCGTAAGCCAAGACCTCAAGCACCTAGGAAGGTTGTGCTCTCTGAATAAGCAAGTTCCGTAATATCAAGCAACCTTCCGCTCAAACGAACTAACCTAGGAGCACCCGTGATTTCCTCTAATATCGGGGACATGACATTTGATAGAGCGCTCCTGGACTTAGGTGCTTCTATCAATCTAATTCCAACAACCCTGTACCACCAATTTGGTTTCGGAGAGTTGACACCCACATCTGTCACCGTCCAGCTGGTTGATAGATCAGTGAAAACCCCGAAGGGGGTTGTCGAGGATGTAATCATACGGGTCAAGGACTTCTATTTCCCAGTCGGCTTCTTGGTGCTCAACATGGAAGTCCCTGAAAAACTATAGAACACACCCATAATCTTAGGTAGACCTTTCTTAGCTATGGCTAAGGCAAATATTGATTGTGACATGGGATGTACGGAAATCTCCTTTGGAGACAAGAAAATGCAATTGGATATCTTCTGGGTGACAAAGTCTTTTGATTGTGAGTGTGTTGAGGAACATGATCCCATGGAAACTCTGGTCAAGGAATGCCTCACCCTTAGTTCTGTCTCAGACCACCAAACCTGTAATGACTGTTCTGACCCGTCACTACCTGTGGACCTTTGTAAGGCTGATTACCATCACACAACACCATTTGAGATCGATGTTAATCAACTCTCGCCTTTTCCTTTTCCGTAAGCCACTACCCGAGAATCTCAAGTTTGTCTTCCTAGGACCTGACCAGACTTTCCCTGTGATTATTAATTCTCATCTAACCAAGGATCAGGAACTCAGGTTGATCGCAACCCTTTCAGAACATCAGGCTGCCATTGGTTGGACCATTTCAGACTTGAGAGGAATTAGCCCCACCTATTGCACCAATAAGATTTACCTGGAAGACGGGGCACAACCCTCCCACCAGATGCAGAGATGTCTAAACCTAAACATGCGAGAGGTCATTAAGGAAGAAATTATCAAGTGGCTTGATGCCGACATCATCTATCCTATCTCCAATAGCCCTGGATGAGCCCCACTCAAGTGGTTTCAAAGAAAGCCGGGCTCACCGTTGTCACCAATGATCATGGTGAATCCATCCCCACCCGCACCACCACCGCATGGCGGGTGTGTATTGATTATAGGAAGCTCAATGAAGCCACTAAGAAGGATCATTTCCCCTTGCCATTCATTAACCAGATCCTTCAAAGATTGACAGGGCAAAAGTATTTTTGCTTCCTGGATGGATATTCAGGATATAACCAAGTCACAATTGCTTCGGAAGATTAAGAAAAGACCACATTCACTTTGCCCGTACGGCACGTTTGCATTCCGTCGAATGTCGTTCGGGCTATGCAATGCACCTGCTACCTTCCAACGTTGCATGCTAGCCATTTTTTCAGAAATGGTGGGTGAATACTTAGAGGTCTTTATGGATGATTTCTCTATATTTAGGAATTCATTCGAACATTGTCTAAGCAACTTGCAGAAAATCATGAAACATTGTATCGAGGTTAATCTGGTGTTAAGTTGGGAAAAGAGCCATTTTATTGGACTAATAGTAAGCCTAAGTATCTTTAATCGTACCTTGTAGGTGTGTTAATAATTGCAATTAAGATGTAGAAGAATTGTACTCATCATGATTTACTTTTATAACATTCTATAAATTAATATGTGATGATTTCGTTGTTTTTATGTGCAGGTATTATATTTAGAAAGAGCAAGGGTTGGGGAGCATATTTCCCCAACAACTGGCAGAACTTTTTCCTTTCCTCCGGCCGTCTCCTCCAATGCCCGCCGGCCAAAAATAGAAAAGGGATTTGAAAATCCCTTAATTGGCACGCGAGGAGAGACAGGTGTTAAAAGAGAGAAGGTGGGGTGCACTGGAGGGGAATCAATCTTCCCCCCTGCAGGAAAAGGCTCTATCTTCTCCACTGTGGAGAGGACGAGCGCTATGCCCGCTCCTTCTCCACCTTGTGCAGCCGCAGTCGTGTACCCATCACCAGCCTGCACCTGCGCCCAACCACAGCACGCACTGCCTCGCTCCCAACCATGTGCCACTACCGCATAGCATCTCCCTCCAGCAGCACCTAAGGGCGCTGTGCACCTTCACCGCCATCTGCAGGCACACCCACCTCGCACCAAGCCTGTAGCCGCAACCTTGCTCCTTTGCAGACTTACTTCAATCTCTCCAACGCACCCTGCTGGTGCACCTCAGCATGCCATCTTCCAGCACGCCCCCTCCTTCCTGCAAGCATAGCGCTCGCCTTCCTCCTGCCGCTCCAGCTCCCACAGAGTGCCATCACTCCTCACCGCAACCGCTCCAACCTTCAGCGCACTAAACCCACAGGCGCACCGCATCACCTCCCTTCAGCGCCATCTGCAGGTGCAGCGCATCACCAACTGCAGCGCCATTTGCAGGTGCACCGCATCACCAATTGTAGGCGCCCGCACACCACCAACCGTAGGCGCTGCATACAGAGTACCTGCACCAAGCCTGCAAGCTGCCTCCCTGTCATAGCGCCTCTCCACGCCAGGTGCGCGCCTACACGCTCCACCACCAGCGCGCCTTACTGCAGGCGCACACCGCCACCTACGCTCGCCGGTGCGCGCCGCAACCTCCAGCGTCTTCATAGTAGGCACGTGACCACAGCAGTAGCCTTCGCCGGTCCTAATCTCCTCCGCCGGCCAGCCGCCTTCGGCCGTCTCCGTCGATGCCACCGCCTCCATCAGATAGCCCTCATCCTCGCCGTCCTCCTGAGCCTCGCGATAGCCCCGCTGATGCTCTCTCTCTCTCATGTGGAGGAGAGAGAGCAAATGCTCTGTTTCCTACACCATAAAAATTTACAGAAAATGCCATTTTCAAGTTACTATTCATTTATTTTCTGAATTAATATATTGCTGCACAATTTGCATGGACACCCCTTGCTTAATTCGAAATTACATATAATTGATTTCTCTTTCTAAATGGCATATAATGTGAGGTATTAATTGGAGTGTCATTAGTTAGGAGATTAATGTTAACATTATTTGCAATTAAAGGTCATTATTTAGAATATTATATTGTGGTAATTTTGCATATGCACCGTCATCTTCTTGATTAATTATCAATATTGCAAATTTATGCTAGAAATGAGAGCACTAGCTAGCATGCATCTCTATTAATATTCCCGATTCCTTTATGCATTATTACTCTTTTTTTTTTTAGGCTAATTCCTCCCTGTGGAGACGACCAAACTCTTCGTGGTTAGTTTTAAAAATTTAAATGTTTTGAAAAGCGATTTTCTACCACGCGATTAAATACGACACATCATTTTATGATAAAGTTTTCAATGAAAATGAAGATCGCTCTTTCACCATCCACTGCAACACTGTGGCCATGGAGTGTGCACCGTGAACCTAACGTGCACTGTCCAACAGGCGTGCTCCACCTCTGCTCAATCCCCTTCGGTGGCTATACGGTGACAGGGGGTAGCCACACCACCCACCGCACCACCTTCTTTCCTCCTTGCAACACCCTTCCGCACACAGTGCCAGAACCCCCTCGTCTACTCTTCCTCACACCGCTACATCACCACCCTGCTTCCTCTTCTCCTTATCCTTCTTCTTCCTCTTTTTCTTTCCCTATTACCCACTAGAGAAGCCATAACCTTCACCACCTCTCTCACTCACAGCCACCATCTCTGCTCGTCCTCCATCGCTAGTAGCATCCTTGCCATCGCTCGACGGCTGTCCTCCATTGCCCGCACCATCACCGATCACCTGTTGCACGTGCAGCCATGATTCAAGCCCATCACCGCAGGCCACCTCTCCTACAACCGGCTACATTCGACCTTCAATCTCAACGTTAACACCACCATTACAAAGCCCTTGCTCTAGAGCACTCCCATCAGTAGCCATGCCGCCAGCCATTCCTTCCTCTCACGCACGTAGCCCCATGAAGCACCTCCTCTATTTTAGTGCAGTTGAATGATCAATGATTGAAGATGTGAATTTTGATTAATATATTATTTATGGAATTTTTCTCTCATGCCACCCACACTCATTTCTATCATGCCATGTTGTCTCTCCCTTTCTTTCATTACTCTACTATGATTCTATGCAATGATATTTTCTTTATGTTGGTGAATGATGGAGGCATGCTTCACGAATTAGAATTACGGGTTTGGAGGACCCATCATCATAGCTTGCAAAATTCATCTATCAGATAAAATTTATAACCAAAACTCAACAAGTGAGTCCTGGGTCGAACATGGGGAGGCGAACGTTTGGTTTTAAAAATCCACGTTTCACTTTTATTTATTTTTACCATTTTTATCTTTTCTATTTATTTTTTTGGTATTTTTATCAAGTAAGAGATTAAGTCGATGAAAACTTTATTTACTTGCAAAAAATATAATCAAGAGAGAGAGAGAATCACATATATTTCTGAATCCAATGTTTTCTACAACTAAGTAAGCAAGAAAAAGTAGACTAGAAAGAAGAAAAGATACATGGAGATGAGAAAATCCCCCACGATGGTTGATTAGAGGATGACTCACTCTGACGTCGCCTGGATGAAGGTGGTGAGGAGCAAGACGAACAGGGATGGAGCCGGAGGACAAAGGATGGGGTAGGATGGCGTCACGGCGAGGATCTTCTTCCTGAAGGGCAGTGAGGGGATGGCCAGGAGATACTCCATGAATGGGGATGAGGGGAGGGAAAACTATTTGGTTTTCTACTCTATAGGAGCATCCCGAGCATGGGACAAGCTCTCTCTAGAGGCTTAGAGGTGGTAAGAGGAAGAAAGGAAGAGATTAAGAGGAATGGGGGGTGTAGAGATGTTTATAAAGTGATGGGGGTAAGAGCATCCCGCGGACAAACATTTAGCGACAGCTACAAGCGTCACTAAAGGTCACTCGAGCTATCGCCATAGATCTGTGCCTCTTCATTGCCTTGGCTAGCGCACACATTGTGTAGGCCATTTAGTGATAGCTGCAAGTGTCACTAAAGGCCCTCCCTTCTGTCACTACATATCCTGCATCCATCTCTCACACCCGCCTACTATCGTCGAGGTTGGATGCGTTGCAACCGTTGGATTTAGAAGTGAATGGCTGAGATGGCGTGGAGATCATGCCTCTTGATCGCACGTGAGATGGTGTGTTCTCGAGGTGCATCGATGGCCGCGTGCTGCAATTTGTTTGGTAATCGTAAAGTGCATTTTGATAGTAAAAACATCGTAGTATACTGCGCAATACGATCAAACAAAAATATTTATAAAAAGATAACGAGACTTTGCGTCCCGGTCGTTCGTCTCTGGGAGGCATTTATGCAAATCTGAAATCAATCTTTTTCACTTTACTTGCTTAAAATCGTATGGCGGTTTATGGTTATTACATATTTAAGCACAACATGCTTAGTTGCAAGAATGTCAGGAATTAAAAGCAGGCAACTTTAATCACACAAAATATATTGCAATCAATAAGCTCATGGTGATTCTCAACACAGAGATATATATATAATATTTCTTTCATTCATTCAAGAGGGTGTTTGCAACATGAAATTAAAGGAAAGCTTATAGAGGAAAGCTTGAAAACATAAATCTAACTAATAGAAAGAGATCGCATACAGGAATCTATGGGGGGATTTTGCATGCATCATTGGGGGAGAATAAAGAGCTACACTACTAAGCAATAACAAAAGCATGTAAACTATAAAGAACTAGCTACTAATCTAGCAGAATTAAGGGCATTCGGAGGTGGTCTCCGATGGCCTTTGAGTGGTTGAGAGGAGGAGGGGCGACCAATGGTGTTTAGGCCAGCCCTTGAAGAGAAATTGGAGAGGTGATCTAGCATCCTGGCATGGAGATGGTGGTGGCCATGGTGAGCAACTCGTGGAGGTGGAGTGAAGATGAATGTAGCTAACCTAGATGGAAGTGAATAATGCCAAGAAATGGGATGGGTGCAAATGGCCACCCCTTAGGTCTTTTTATAGACCTAAGGGAGTCTCTCTAGAGAAGTGTGGAACTCTCTAGAGAGAGTCCCATGAGTGGTCAGCCATGGGGAGAGAGGGTAGTTCTTAGATCCATAAAAAGTGGATCTAAGAATTGAGTGACTCTTGGTTGCTAAATTTGGCAACCAAGAGTGGTGCCACTTGAAGAGAGTTTAGAGAACTCTAGATGGGTGAGTATGTGTGGTAGTGCGCTAGGTGGCTAAGTGGTCTAGGTTAGGTCCTAAGGGGTTTATGTAGGTGTAGGCCATAAATTAGGGTTGCAAACCCTAATTGCTAAGGGGGAATTGCACTTAAAATTAACACAAGTTTAATTGAATGAGTGTGAACCTAATTGAGTGTTAAATAACTCAATTAGGTTGGGCTTAGGTCAATTGGACTCTCACTAAGTCCAATTGGATTTGTGTGGGTTGAGATCTAAGCTCAATTGGACCTTATGAGTCCAATTGACTTAGGTGATGGTAATTGACTATGATCTAAATCAATTGGGTTTAGTGAGGACCTAATTAGGTCCTTAGGGAAGTCTAGAGGTGATGTACTAGGGTTAGGGTACCTTAATTTAGGTTTCTATGGGGTTGGCATTGGGTTTAGGGAGCTAGAGATCCAAGATCAAGGCTTGAATCGCAAAATAGGAATTGGAGAACAGTTCCATACGTCTAGAAATGGAATCAGACATCTTATACATAAAAATCAAAAGTCCAGACTTGTTGTCTGGATGTCCAATAACACTGTAGAAGTGGGTTTAAGGTGTGCAGGGGTTGGCTAAGGGTTCTGGATGTCCTATAATTCATCTGGACATTCAGATAAAGGTTGGAATTAAAGTTTTAAGGTTTCTTAGGGTGCGGTGACCTAATCTAAGGGTGGCTAAGGCTTAGGGAAGTCTTTAGGCTATCCTAGGGCTAGGATGGACCTAAGTTCTTCACATTTTACTACTTCATTCCTACTTAATTGAGTAGCATACCTTAACTCCCTTACATTATTATCTACTATGTCTAATCTAAGTCTTCTTCTCCAGCTCTACTACAACACCCATTATTCTTGATCCAGCTTTAGATCCTGCTTTAGATCCAGCTTATTACCTGTAATCGACATAATGCACCTGATCAGCACATTATAGCATTATTTTATGCATAGCTAAAAGAAAGCCGTAAAGATGCAAGTAATGCTTATGCATGCATGAATTACCCTAACTTATGATAAGTCCTAGCCTAATTTAGGTCAATAAAGACCTATGATTGCTGTGCAATTGTACCTCCATGCCAAAATCTTGCTAGTCCATAGCAAATGCAAGACTAAGTTATTCACAGTGAGGGTCCCTAAGGGATTGATTATTTAATAAAGTGTATGCCTAGAGATTTTTCTCCTTTTGTTTTCATCCTATGCTCTAAAAATCCAGACAATCGTGAAAGTGCAGCTATGTAGCTTTTGCAATGGATTCGAGTGAAAAACTGATACACCTCTAAAGCCTGTACTTGAACCCTAGTAAAATTCTAGCAGGATAGGAAGACTTCTTTCCTCGAGGTATTCAAGATATTCTATGAATTCTACCCCGGCTTTAAGCTTAGGTAGAGAATCTCTGAGGGGTACGGGTGTTTATTTGGTGGCTCAGTCTCACTTGGTGCTACATAAAGATTAGTACTACAAAATCTAGATTCCTAGACTACTAAGTAACTCAACTCAAAGAAAGATGAGAAAAACTATGCTCCCTTTTGATTCCTTTGTATTCATTCTCTCTTACTCTTTTCCTTTTTCTTTTCTTTCTTTTTCTTAGAGCTCACAACCTCACTAGATTAACATATATGATCTATATTTGGTGGTCTCACTTGGCATTAACACTTTAATTAAGTTTCCACAACCCTAACACTAAGTTGAAATTCCTCAGCCAGTATTAAGGTGGTCAAAAACACAAGAAAGGTGGGTTAAGGGCATATTTGGTGGATCTCAAATTTGTTTGGTAGTATTGCCTCAATGCAACTGAACTAAATATTCACTCTTTTTCTTTTTCTTCTTTTTCTAATTTTTCTTTTGTTTCTTTTCATCATTTTTTTTTCATTTTTTTTTCTTTTTCAACATAACACAACTAGCACACATCCATGAACTTTATTGAGGAGGCATTATTAGGGATTGGTGGTACTCAAGAGACATTGGGTGGCTTATTTGGTGGAAGTACCTTTTCACGACACCAGGAGAGCTGGGTAGGACGGTGTATTTTTTACCTTGGAATTAATACCCTCCTTCAGCTGAGGATTCCGTAAAGAATGGTCGTAGCCATCCACATTAGCCCTAGTTTTATGAAAACTCACTTTCCGCATATTTGCCTTATTTGGTGGCTCTCACAATTCGCACAAAAAAAGTATACATAGGAACCGAGAGCAAAAACTATGTCCAATTTCAGGGTATCATCACCTAATTATTTAGGACTCTGGATTCCTTGCAATAATCTTAGAGCACTAGTATACTCTACTCTCATCTCACACTATTTGGTGGATTTTTGGAAGAAAATTTGCCTGACTCCCAAAACATTGTCCAGGTGTTCAAGAAAAGAAGCACTGCTTTTTCTCGACAGACTAAAGAGACTTATTAGCCTTCACCGTGAATCCATTGCAAATTTTACGTGTGTGTGAAAAATTATACTGGATTCTAGATTACAGGAATCAACTAGAGGATAAAATCCCTAATGCATTCTCTTAATAAAATAATCTTATTCATGAATGCAATATGTATATATGCTATAAACAAGTAACCTCGTATAATTTGTACTTTGTGAAATTCCCGTATCAGGTTACATTCAGCTTGACCCTAAATTTAGAACAAGAGGTGAGCAGGTGAGTCGGAAATGGCTGTTGCGGATGATTTTTAGCTATAATGCAAGCACTAGAGGTGGAGTCGGTTGTTCTTTTATTTAGGGTTCTAAAGTACGTTTTACATGCAGCTTCAAGGTTTTCCTAAATGTTGGCATAAAAATTTTCAGTTTTGTTGTATCAACCCCCCAATGCCTAAGTTCTTGCATGTCCTCATGCTTGAATATAAAAGAAAATAAATACAGCAGGGAGTAAATGGGTAGAAATCACCTGTAATTGCTCCGAAATTACACATTCAACACCGGCCAACCTGTTAGTATGCAATATGCAGAAAGAGAATATGCTAAAAGGAAAAATATGCTATGTATAAAAATGAATATGTATAGGGTGATGGATGTGGAGTAGATGCTAAGTTTAATGCCTCTAGCTAGGCGAAAACTCAATCACACATCCTCAATAAGATGAATGATCTCATCAGCTGGAGGAGGTTCCTGAGCCAAAAATGGCTTGAGGCGCTGGCCATTTACCGTAGATATATGCCCAGATTTTGGGTCCCTAATCTGGACTGCCCCATTAGGATATGGGTGAATCACAGCATATGTGCTCGCCCACATGGACTTGAGCTTCTCTGCAAAAAGTTTTAATGGCGAATCGAACAACCAGACTTGCTGGTCGAGTGTGAATGCTTTCCTCTGAATGTGGTGGTCAGGAAAGGCCTTGGTCTTGTCCTTGTATATCAATGCATTCTCATAGGCGTCCCACTGGATCTCTTCTAATTCGCTGAGCTGGAGTTTCCATTCTTGACCTCCTGCATCAAGGTCAAGGTTACATTTTCGGACCACCCAAAAGGTGTGGTCTTCTAGCTCTACAGGAGGGTGATAGGCCTTGCCATATACAATATGATATTGTGACATTCCGAGTGTGGCCTTGTATGGGGTTCGATATGCCCAGAGTGCATCCATTAATTTATCAGACCAATCCTTCCTATCTGGTCTAATCGTCTTCTGGAGAATCAGATTGATCTGACGGTTAGACACTTCAGCTTACCCATTGGTCTGTGGGTGATACGGGGTGGCTATATGGTAATGTACCCCATATTTCTTTAATAATGTCCTGAAGTGGGCGTGGATGAAGTGGCTTCCCCTGTCGCTAATCAGAGCATGGGGTATTCTGAATCTCGTGAAGATGTATTGCCATATGAAAGAAATGACAGTCTTCTGATCCGCCCATCTAGCCAGGATGGCCTTGACCCACTTAGAGACATAGTCAACGGCAAGTAATATATACTTGAAGCCATGCGAGTTCATAAAAGGGCCCATAAAATCAATGCCCAAGACATCGAACACTTCACCAACCATGATAGGCCAGAGTGGCATCATGTCTCTCCTGGTCATAGAACCGACCGACTGGCATCGTTTGCAGTGTTGGGCGTATTCGTGTGTATCTCTGAAAATAGTTGGCTAGAAAAATCCTGACTGCAAAATTTTTGCAGCGGTTTTTCGTCCCAAGAAATGACCACCACAAGAATCATTGTGGCAAGAAGATAACACACTGGGGATCTCAGAATTTGGGATGCATCTTTGAATAATCTGATCTACTCCAATGCGGAAGAGCAGTGGGTCATCCCAGAGGTAGAATTTGGCTTCTACTGTAAATTTGAGTTTCTGGTCCTTGGATAGGTTCGTAGGAATCTTGCCTGTGGCAAGATAGTTCGCGATATCCGCATACCAATGGAACTCATTAGCCAAAAGAGATTCATCCGAAAATTGCTCGTGGATAGGCAGGGAATAAGGAATGTGGCTTGGGTCTAGTCTGGATAGGTGATTCGCCACAACATTCTGCTTTCCAGCTTTGTCACAGATTTCAATATTAAATTGTTGCAATAGAAGGATCCATCTGATGAGCCATGGTTTGGCATCCTTCTTTGCCAACAATTGTCGGAGGGCGGAGTGGTCAGTGAAGATGGTGACTTTGGACCCTAATAAATACGATCTGAATTTCTCCAACCTGAATACTACTGCTAGCAGTTCTTTTTTGGTGATGGTATAATTGCGCTGAGCCTCATTCAGCATCTTGCTAGCATAATATATGACAAAAGGTTGTTTTTCCTGACACTGGCCTAAAATAGCACTGACGGCAAAGTCAGAAGTGTCTCACATCATCTCGAAATCAAGTGACCAATCGGGTGGTTGGAGAATCAAGGAATTAGAGACAGTGCTTCGTAAAGTCTCAAAGGTGCTGAGACATGAGGTGTCGAATTCAAATGGGACATCGGCAACAAGGAGATTCGTCAAAGGTCGTGCAATTTTTGAGAAATCGTGTATAAATCTTCAATAGAAGTCGACGTGACCCAAGAATGATTTGATCTACTTGACTGAGCTAGGTGGCGTTAAGTGGGAAATAATCTCAGATTTAGTTCGATCGACCTCGAGTCCATTTTTAGAGATCCTGTGTCCTACTACTATGCCATCCCTCACCATGAAATGGCTTTTCTCCCTGGATAGTACTAGGTTTACCTCAATACACTATTTCAGGATCTTGGTGAGGTTATTAGGACAAGATGTGAAATCATCTCTGAAAATGGAGAAGTCATCCATGAACACCTCCACATAGTCCCCAACCATGTCAGAGAAGATGGCCATCATACAACGCTAAAATGTTGCTGGTACGTTGTAGAGGCCAAAGGGCATCCACTCGAAAGCGAATGTTCCAAAGGGCCATGTGAATGTGGTCTTGTCTTGATCTTGCAAGTTAATCACTACTTGATTATACCCGGAGTATCCATCCAGAAAGCAAAAGAAATTGCATCCGGCTAACCGTTCCAAGATCTAATCAATGATAGGCAACGGAAAGTGATCCTTCTGGGTAGCCATGTTCAATTTCTTATAGTCGATGCAGACCTGCCAAGATGTCACAGTGCGGATTGGGATGGATTCACCTTTATCATTTTTTATTACGGTGAGTCCTGCTTTCTTGGGCATTATCTGGATCGGACTCACCCATTGGCTATCAGAGATTGCGTATACGATACCTGCATCCAGCCATTTGATGATCTCCTTCTTAACAACCTCTAGCATATTCGGGTTAAGCCGTCTTTGAGGTTGTCTCAAAGGTTTCACCCCCTCATCCGTGTAAATGTGATGAGTGCAATACGAGGGGCGAAACTGCGAAGATCAGCAATACTCCACCCTATAGCAGCCCTATGGTCTTGTAGCATAGAAATCAATTGATGCTCCTGTTCTTGGGTTAAGTGGGCATTAATAATGACTGGGTATGTCTCACTTTTTCCCAAGAACACATACTTAAGTGAGTCAGGTAAGGGCTTCAATTCAATCACAGGTGGGTCAGACTCAATGATGGGAGTGGGAGGAGCAAACTCGAGGGTGGGAATTTGCTGATCCGTGTGCATGTGAATTCCCGTTGATTTGCTTCGTGTTAAATAATCAGTTGTGACTGTATTAATAGGAAACTTGTTAGCTGTGGTCACGTCTTCCTGCAACAACAGGGGTGATTCAATAGTGTGTGGATTAGGATAGCTAGATTCAAGGGTGCTGTGGTAAGAAGCACACCCTAAATAGTCAGATCCTCGGGGAGATATGTGTAGTGCAGTGATCTCAGTCCCATGTGGATTGAGGTCCAAGAACCCTGATAGTGCAAACGAATGAGACATTGGGTCATCACAAAGTAGCCCAATGTTACCACAGTTTGCCGAATCTTCGTCTTCCCCATCCTCCTCTATGCTATCACAGTCAAAATTCCTTGATGCCCTGAATATGTCAAGTTGAAGTCTCTCATTACCTAGGGCTATCTCCGTACGCCCAGATGCACAATCAATGTTTTCTCGGGCTATCGCTAGAAATGGGTGACCCAAAATGGTCGGTGCATCTCAGAGATTAGGAGGAACTTCCATATCGTGAACGAAAAAGTTTGCGGGAAAGTAGAATCCGTGAAAATTACATTCTCAACCACTCGCCTTAGTGTTTTTACTGATCTATCAGCCAGCTGAATCATGACCGAGGTGGGCTTTGACTCCCCAAATCGAAATCGATCAAATACAGTAGTGGGAGTTAGGTTGATGAATGAACCCAGATCTAGATGGGCCCGATCAAATGGAGAGTCCTGCAAGAAGCAAGATATAAGTGCGGTACCAAGGTCTTTCTTTTTCGGCGGTAAGTCGGCTAAATAACTGCACTAGCCTCTTTTGACTGTACCGCCTGTCATCCAATTCTAGGCTGTAGCTTCGGGGTATAATAGTCCTTGAAGAACCTAACGATAGTAGGAATGTGATCGATTGCCTTGAGGAGGGAGACCTGAATATGTACTTCCTTGAACATTAACTTCAAGTCCTCAAAATTCCGCTTGTCCTTTTTCCATACTACATTTCGTGTCAGAGCCTCAGGAAAAGGGATGGGAATCTCAGGGTCAAGTGGCCTCTTACCCTTATCTAACATAGGTTGCTCCTGAGATGGAGTCAAACCCGCCTACGACGAAGGGTGAGAAAAATCAAGACTCGCCTGCCAATGTGGTGGGTCGAATGTCTTCCTTTCACTCCTCAAAGAGACAGCATTTGCATCGACTTGCTGTCGATGAGGTGGTGGGGGAGCGGAAGGGGCAGAGTATGCGGGGTTCTACAAAGGCAGCTGGCCTTGAGCTTAACCAAGTGGTGCAGGAGGCGCCTGTATTATGGCGTGTACCTGTCCCTGTGGTGCATGAAACCTAAGCGAGGCACCTTGGTTCTACACATAACGAGGGTTAAGGACGGGTTGGGAGGGCAAGGCTCCCTGAGTCCTATGCCCTTGCAACAACTGGTTTTGCATGTTCTGTATAGTCTGTATCTGGTTAGCCATCGCCTTCATTATCTGCAAGCTATCTTGTCTAGATTTCCTCATCGATTCTTGCAGCTCCTCTTTCAGTGCCTCCAAAGGGTCAGTCCTTTTTGGAGGGTGACTGGCAGCTTGGTGCAGTGGTTAGTATAAAGAACGGGGTTGCTACTGCTGAGATGGGAATGGCTGCTGCCTAGGGTACGTGTTTTGTGCATTCCCGTATTGCCTAGTCTAGTAGTGTGGATCTTGATGTGGTCTCTGTGAATTACTAGACCAAGAGAAGTTCGGATGCTAGCGCCAACCAGGGTTATACATCTCTGAATACAGGTTATTACGCCCGTATCCTTGGATAGTACTAACGTCCTCGTAGGCCGAAGATGTCTGAGACGTATATCCGTCATGGGGATACATATTATAATCTGCTGGTGGTGTGTAACCTTGGTCGAAAGGTAACAGATCTGGGTCTTTTACAAGATCTTGATATGCGGGATCTTGTAAATAAGGAGAAGATGCATCCCGAGTGAGTAGATTAACTTGAGCAGGAGGGGCTCGGGGTGCATAGGAGGGTCATGGGGCAGCAGAGTTCTGGTTCGATTGACCCTGACTAATTTGGTCAATCTTTTTCTCAATTAGGTTTATTCTATCTAGCTACTTGATGATGATATCCATGTCGGCTCGAATAGACTTGGTGTGAGCATCATGTACACTGACCCGCTGCTGACCAAGCCATTGGAACTGGTTCATGGATGTGGCATTCATTGAATTCTCTGCCAAAGACTCGAACAACTCAAATGCGCTGTTCTCATCTTCTGCGAGGAAATTCCCGCCACTAGATGTATCGGCCAAATAGCGATGTGTGTCATCCAGCACATGGTAAAAGATCTGAGCTAGGTGCCATTTGGGTATACCATGGTGTGGGCATTTCTGGAGAAGGTCGTGAAATCGGCCAAGGGTTCATGTAACTTCTCCCCAGCTCCTTGGGAGAAAGTCGTGATTGTGCACCTCACCATGTTCATTCGACCGATTGGGAAGAACTTTTACAAGAATTCACATCGTAATTCTAGCCAGATTCCAATTGGCTTCCCAATGGTCTTGAACCAGTATGAAGCTTTGTCTCTCAGAGAAAATGGGAAAAGCTTCATTAGAACAATCCCAAGGTCAATATTCCTGGGTCGAATCGTTTCAGTGAGTCAACTCAGGTCCTCAAGATGCTAGAATGGATCTTCGCTTGAGTTTCCATAGAAGTGGGTGCTGATCAAACCGATAACATTAGGCTTGAGCTCAAATGCATCTCCACCTGCGGGAATTCTGACTAAAGGTGCGGCTATTGGTGCGGCTGGATCATAGAAATCCAGTAGTTGTTCTCCTCACAGTGGATGTTACATTCTGTCAAGCACCATCAATATGCGATCCATGCTCTGCCGATGCTGCTCCTTAGATTCAACCACTTAGGCTTCCAGATGAACCATCGGGTCCAGATTATCGATGTCCTGACCCAGTCTAGGTCTAGGTCTAGGATTAGCCATTGTGGCTATGGGAGTAGAAGAAGTGGGGGGGAAAGATGGTCCTGGTTAGGTGACTCGCCTCCTTGGGAGTGGCTCCCAAGGTCCAACCAATTGAGGTGTAAGCGACCACCATCCTTGCATACACCACCCAACCCTTGGGTTGGTGTAGCCAAGCCAGACAAGGCTAAGGCCCTGTCAATCAGATGGTCCTTATGAATTAGATGACCAGATTTTCGTTTCAAGTTCTAATTCCTGAAGAAAATTCGTCATACAACTAACTGAAAGTGATTCTAGCCTCTCGGCTAACCCAGCCAAGAGGTTGAAAGCACCCAGTAGTACGGCAATGAATTCGGGTTTATTTCATGTTTTCGACTTGATTTTTAGCCTGTTTTTCTTCAGTTGGGCTTTTTGGTGAGTGGCCCACAAGGTGAGCAAGCTCACCGGCTAAGTACTAGACTTGACTAAGTCTAGGTTAGCCCAAATGTGGTCTCTAAACTGTAACCTAAAGGTGCAACCTAGGGTTCATGCAATTCTAGGGTTTTGTTCTTTTGTTTTCCTTTTTAGTAGACCACAAAGAATATAATTAGTTATC
Organism: Thalassia testudinum; assembly: GCA_037157565.1. NCBI lineage: Eukaryota > Viridiplantae > Streptophyta > Magnoliopsida > Alismatales > Hydrocharitaceae > Thalassia > Thalassia testudinum. Next base: position 117,841,553 of record JAZHRO010000024.1, read on the forward strand.
TGAGAAGAATTGGAATCCAACTAACTTGAAAATTTGCAAGTAGATTCCTCTTTCAATTATCTCTTCAGAGAATAATTTTTTGTAATTTTTATTATTTCAACTGGGTTTTTAGAGATTTTTGAATGTTAGAGGGTCAGATTTAGAATTTTGACCCCTGATTGATTTTTCTCTTTGAAATAGTATCAAATGACTTTTAACAATTTGGAAAAAATATGAAAATTAAAGCCAATGAGATCAGCTTTCAAGCCCCACCATTTTTAGTCAAAACATGATCGTGGATTGCCCGAAATTTTTTTTTGAATTTTGAAAAGTCTCAAATCTTACTTAGTCTAACCCCCTTGCACTTCATGAATTTTTTAAAATTTTGTCCTTGGAATTCTTTCAAAAGAACTGTGCCATTTGAAAGATGGTTTGAAAATGAAGGCCTAACCAAAATTTCAGAATTTTTTTCACTAACTTTTCGGCAATCGAATTTTTAAAATAGACTTTGAAATCTAGTCAAAAATTAGAGAATGGTGGAAAAGCTTTTGAAAAGTGTTTAAGTTTGAAATTCAAACATTCCACCAAAAATACTTCTTTTTTTCAAAAAGGATTCTTTTTTTGAAAGGGTTTTCAAAAATATATATTTTTTTTTTCTTTTTCAAGCTAACCTAGGATGAAAAAAGAAACCTAATCTAGATTTTCTGATTTTTTTTCTTTTTCACGAAAATGAATAAGTTTCTTTTTTTTTCAAAAGAAATTACTGGAAGTAAATCTAATCCTAGGGTTCAAAACAAAATCTAGTCTAAGAGGAGATGTGCACCTGCTTTCTTTTTTTCCGCGCTCGATGTGTGCGCAGATCCCGTTTTTCCTATGTTGTCCTGCACATCCAAAAACAAAGTAGAGGAAGATTTGTCAGTGATAGTTCAAAAGATCGAAATAAAAAAAATGACGTTGCCTCCCCGACAACGGTACCACCCATCGAGTGGTGCCACATGGTGACTTCTCTGCCGCTTGATGACATCTATCAGGTGCATTCGAATCATGTCCGCACTTCGCTGAATTTTAGTGTAGCGGCTGAGCTCCGAACATGTGCCTTGCGTCTACGAAAAGAGTGCCTTACCATTTTGCCAAGGCACTCGTTTGTCAAGTGGAGGATGCTACTATCGCGTATCTCGAATGTTGGATGAAGGTCCAACAGCCGAGATGAGGCCTTACTTGAGTTGCTTGAGACCGAGTGAGGAGAGATGCTTCTTTAATCGTGGAGCATGCATCTCAGCCATTGGATTAAGATCCAACAGTTGGGATCTCATCTTGCGACGAGCTTGGGGATGCCTTGGCTCAGGTGGGGCAACCTGGATGGCACCACGTGGTGCCATCTGGGCCATCCGTCTTCTTCTTCTTATAGAGGGTGCTATAAAGCTTTGATTGAGGTGATTCTCATGTTGACGGACTGCGATCGACACTTTGAATCCATCCGTATGGTTGGATTCTTCATCCAAGGCCCGTAAAGATGTCGCACTGCCTCCTGACCATGTGAAAAGATGGAATTAATGTACATAATATACAACTATCCTAAATGCAATGCAATGGATGTTTATGCAATATTTGTATCATGATATGCAATGATAAGCCTAGGAACATGCATGAATAGGTATTTTAACCTAAATAGATGTGTCTATATCAGTGAACATGCATGCTAAATATATGTAGGTCATATTAGGCTCATGCCTCATCATGGATATGACCTGATTTCGTGGTTAGATTTCAGTATATCTTTAGAAATTTTTGATTGAGAGATTTTTCACAATAGAAAATACAACGACAAATCAGTTTATTGCTATCATCTTGTTAAGTGAGAATCTCGCTAGCAATATGTATTAAGTGTTAAGTGTGTGTGTTATATGTATGTATGTATAATATACAATTAGTATTTATATACTAGGTATATATGTATATACGTAAGTAAAGAGTATATGAATTAGATACTATATATGTTAGTTTTGCCTTATTTTGTTAACATGTTTTTAAGGCTCTTTTAGTGACGTTTAGATATGTTAGTGTATGTATTTTATATATGTTAGTATTGTACGAAGTATATGTTATTATAGATAGCCTTTCTATGCCTATATTGATGCATTACTTAAATAGTATTATACATAATTAACCTATATTATTTTAGATTAGTTTTCAATGCCTTTATACCTGTTTATATGTTTAAGGCATTCTTATTAACACCAATTCATTCATTATTGTACATAATTGACTTAGATTAGTTTATTCTTTGATTCCTTCATTCATTATTTATTCATTTGTAAATAAACTTAACATTTTTGGAATAAAACATGATTTTTGGATAATAATGAGTGATGTATATCAATAACTGTCTCCCAGTGAATGACTTGGAATAAAACCAGTAAAAATTATATAAATAAAATGACATTATTTGGATTGTGACACTATACTAAAACAAGATAATTAACTCAAATTAACCTGCTCTCCAGATCATCGATCATTTTTTGTTACTGTTTCCGAGGAGGCAATTCTCTATATGCCAAAATTTCTCTTTTGTTCTTTCTTTTATGTTCTTTGTAAATATTGATTCTTTTATTCAAAATTTTTTTCTTGCATGTACATTCTTTGATTCATTTTTGTATATAAATGTCTTACTAATCATTTGTTGTTTTTATAGCACTTAAGGAAGAGTAGGAGGAGTGTCACCTTCTTGGTGGAGAGATTTACTTCCTAGTGGAGTTTTTACTTCTTGGAGTAGACGTTGCAGCTTCAACTCGACTTCCTGGTGGAGTCGACCTCGACTTGGAGCTTCTGTTTTCTTGCTTTTCTAGAGTAGTATAGGTATTAGGTTTAGGCTTAGGTATGTACTTAGGATTACTTGTTAGGCATAAGTTGTAAGAGCCTACTCTCACACACATAGTTGTAATAACTTGGACTCTCTGAACTTGTGATCTTTACACTCTTTCCTTTCTATTTTAGGTTTCTCGCTTTATTTTTCGTTTGATTTTGTTTGTTGCATTAGAAAAGCCAAAAAAATTAGAAAATCAAAATACCAAAAGTATCTCATTTCTTATCTAGCAACAGCATATCCATAGGCATTCCATACTTAAGATTGCATATTCCTTGTTAGATTTCTTTACTTGTCAAATTGCATAACTGCTGAGTGCAGGAGCCAGGTACAGTTTCTATCCTTCCTTAGCTCTTGCCATCCTTGCATTTAACCTAATTAAACAAGACCATCACTTGTTTGTAAATGATTAAAAAGCAAGATCGTCTACCTAAAATTTACTCCCTAAAACTTAAATTTAAATCCAAAAGGAGACTTAATAATCTAATTGATACCTTATGTGTTGTTTACATAGTGATATTCTATTGATTGATTATCATGTACACACTATGATGATAGCACAATCATTGGTGATAACTATCCTAATTTAGCCTAATTACATTGATAAATGCTCCTTAATACTCATCAAAAGATCATAATTCTGTTATGAGTTGGGATTGAGAAGAAGAGAAAATAAGTTTATTCTATTATTTTAACACCTAATCACAATTGCATATTAACTAAATGGCTAATCAGGGTTTAATCTAAGGTAAATGACCTTAATTTCCCAAGAAGTGGGCCTGAGCTGACTAAATCAGAGTTTTCTATGTTTTGAGGATTTTTTTATTAATCAAAACCTTACTTATTGCCTCACTTCAATTAAATGGGTTTCGGTAGAAATAAATGTAATCTAAACCACCTAAAAATCATTCAAAACTATTCTATGAGGTTTAGAACCTTTACTTTGACCAAACAAACCCATTTTGATCAAAAATAGACTTAGGCGGGATTTGCTCTATTTTGGGCTTCTCTGTAAATTATCCAGTCAAACTGCCTCAAAACCCAAATCTAAGGGTACCACTAGATTTCTTCGGCCCAAATTAGGTTAAACAAATTTTGAACGCAATCGAAGTTTGTCTTAACCTTGTTTGCATTCTAGACTAGTTATCTTCGAGTATTGCACAAAAGCCCCTATGTTTCAAGTTTTTCTTGCGATCAGGCCCTTCCTCCAATGCCTTCTCTAAATTATGAAATGGAAGCATAAGCATCGATCCAAACTGTTGGATTTTGTTTGAGTAATACTCCTCCAATCCGTAAGTGAATCCCTCCAAATTTGGAGGGATTGCTCATGAGATCATGACCAATTGATTGAACTAGATCTTAAGCTCCATAATTGACTCAAGCACCACTGGTAGAGCTTGAAAAATATGCTATTTTCCTTTCCAATAAATTGAGGGTGCTTTTCACCTCGATTTAAGCTTAGGCATGTTCCCAAGTGTTTCTTAGTCGTGAATTGGCTGGGAAACCACCTTCTTCCTTACTAACCACGTTTTCACGCACTCCGACGAGGTCTCCATTCTCCCCCTTTCGAGCGTGTTCAAGGCCAATTAACACCACCAGCCTCTTCCTCTCTTCCTCACAATCCTTGTTGACCAAAGCAATGGCATTTCCAACCCCTTCTTCTTTGTCGTTACCTTCATCGCCCATACCTTCTTCCCCATGTCCGGCTAGCCAACGCCGGATGTGGTTCATCCTCCTTTCGTCCCAATAAGTTCTTCTTCTTCCTCTTCCTTCCTAGGTTAGTTTTAGCTCCATAGTTCTCGGTTCTATGACCCTACTCACTATTCGAAGCTTGTCTTCCTCGTGGTCGACGAACCTTCGACAAGTTCAAATGGCCACACCAAGCCACGAATCACCCATCCATCTACACCACAAGCTTCACCACATCTTGTAGATCAAAATCCCTCAAGAAATTGAGAGCTTTGATCTACACATTGGTTGGCCAAACAACCCATCACGTCACCATCGTCCAGGACTTCATCCAGCCACCACACACATCCATTCACCTAATCAACACCGCCACCACATTCTTCACCTTACGGTGAAGCTTTTGAAACTTCTAGTTAGGGCCCAAAGCCCATAATTATTGTTATAGGTACTCGTTGGACCTAGTCTTCTCTGATGTTGACGTCCTCCATCTGGTGAGCATGTGGCCACAATAGCTCCCTTAATAGGTGTGGATTGGTATGAGGAATCCATCAAGACCATTGGATTGAAGATCCAATGGTTGTTCTGCTCCAATTATATGCGAGCTTCCCCACATTGAGGCCATTGAAAAGAATGAAGAAGATGGAGCTTGCTAAGTCCCACATCATGGGATGGTGATTCAAAACTTGGCATAAATTGATTTGTGTCCCTTAGCTCTTTACCCAAGAACACTGGGGGTCGGGTCCCCTACCCCATACCTAAATGCATGGACATGCACATGCTCGCACACACGCGAGCGCACACCTAGGTATGAGCCTAGGTTGATTTTGTCTCAATCCGCGTGTAGGCCTTGGGCAGGTTTTGGCTTGAGTTGTGTTTGGCTTTGGGCTGCAAACTTTAAGGCATCTGATGACTTAGCTTTGGATGTTTGATGGCCATAAAATTCACTAAGTGTTTGTGCTTAAGCTTAGTTGAAAAAACCATAGTTTTGCTCAAACACTTACATTTCTTCTTGGAGATTTGATGTCATTATTCATTGAGCAATCCATTTATTTGTGCATCAAGTTATTGTGCCTTGTTATATTCACTTTATATGTGATTGATTAGTGGTTTAATTGCAATCACTTTTGCTCCCTAAGATGACCTCAGACTCACATTTCAGATTACAAACTTAAATGTTGATTTGCTTTTGTTGACTATACTATGTTGCATATTTTAAACTCGATGAAAGCACATTAACACACTACATGATCACATAAGGTAGACACAGATTCTAACTCATCTTCTTGTGCACCCACAGGGATCTGAATTCGCACGTCGATTTTATCAAGATTCTGGTGGATTTAGAGGTTTGTACTACGTAGGTTTCTTTTAGGAAGCATACAATTGTATCGATACAATTTTTGCACACAAACTATTTTCCGTAGCAAACTTACAAAAAATCCATAGATTTCTCTCAATTGCGTTAATTGATTGGTCTTGTGATTGAGATTGATTGAGATTGGGATTTTTTATTTTTGATTTGATTGATTTGAGAGATTGCTTTCTGTGAGTTTTGTAACTGATTTCACTATGTATTTTCAAAAATCGAACACATGGAAGGTAGGAGATCCCAAAACCCACGACTTGTACCTCCCTTGTGTGTTAATACTCAAGCCACTACTTCTGCTATGCCTTCCACTTCCAATCCTGTACCTCTCGAGCCTAAAACACCTCTCCACCACTCCATTCATCCTAAGGATGACAATGATTCTGCACAATATGAGGATTTTGAGGATCATCCTCATCACTTCGTACATCACCCATCGCCTCCACCTCCACAACACTTTCCACCTCCTCTGTACCATAACTTTCCAAACCAATCTCAATCGGAGAGAAGTGCACCACCAAACCTACAACACTTGTATAATACACAAGTTTAAATGAATATCCTTACACAACAGGTGCAACAGCTTACTCAAGCTGTTAATCAGTTAGCGAACCCCCGACCCCAGGCTTGTCAGCCTCAACTGTGGGATTACTATAATCCTATAGTTTCACCCCTTATGCCTGTAGTTTGATTTCCCTCTAGTGTCGTGCTACTGAGTTGAAGTTGAACGTCATAGCTCTTATCCCTCACTTCGATGGTCTTGCTTCTGAGGACCCTTTTTAGCATTTTGAGGAGCTGAAAAATCTTGCTTAAACCTTGGTTCCACAGGGCCATGATCAGCACACTCTTTTAATGAAGATGTTTACCTTCCATTAAAGTATAAGGCCACCTTTCGATGCTGCACACTATCATGGACTACACCTATAGATACTTGGCCTTCTTTTGAACATGAGTTCCTAAAGAAGTTTTTCTTGTAGGCTGCACTAACGCCTTGAGGCATGCCATCACTACATTTACACAAAACACAGGAGAACAAATGCACGATGCTTGGGAGAGATTCCAAGAGCTGATTAGAAAATGTTCCCACCATGGTGTCCCATGCAGGCAACAGGTCCAGATCTTCTACCATGGTCTCCATGATGACACACAAAATTTTATAGATGTCACTTGTGGATGCAATTCTTGTGTTGGGACGAGGATTCTACCTTCGAACTCTTTGAAGGTATGGCTGAAAATTCTCTTAATAATGCTTTGATGAGCATTTTTAGTAGAAAATCCCCACATTCCCATTCACACACCAGGGTACATGAAGTCCAATCTAGCACACATGACATGGAGATAGTGGCTAGTCAGATGGATAAAGTGGGCTTAATCGACAAGAAAGTAGATGAAGTATGAAAATTTCTCTCTAAACCATCTTCTTCTTCTTAGTCACCAGCACATCACACTTATCAGTTTCCTTCAGGGAGGGAAATAGTGAATAACCTTTCTATGACACAACTGCCACCACATTTTAATTATTCTTTGTGCTATTCTTCACTAGTAGTCAGAAGAACCTTTATTCCTCCATATCCTGATTTCCCTACACTTCCTAGAGATTCGAAGGAGCTCCACAACATTCACAATGATCCACATTCACAAACCTGTAAACCTGGATGCCGTAATCATCCAAATTTCTCATGTTGGGGAAATTCACAAAGACCTAATTATCAACAACCTTCTGCACCACCACTTGAAAACCTGACCCAAGCACCATGTCCACCATAACACTAATATCCTTTGTGTGCCTACCAACAACCCCAACCAAGGCCCACCCAGTACTCTCAATCAGGGCCTACATGAGATGAGTTGTTAGGGTCAATCAAGAAAGCTCTTACTAACATGCAACAACAGAACATTACTATGTAGCAAAGATAGGATGAGGCATTAGCTGAGATAAGAGCCCAGCTAGCACACTTGACTGTACCCTATCAGTCACCCTCCTTACCATCTCCGACTAAACCAAATCCTAGGAATGTACCTGCCCAGAGGTATGTTCATTCCAATCCTCCCCAAGGCTAAGCACATGTAATATCACAAGCCTTGCAGAGTTCTAATTCTTTTGCACTATATTCTGATCAGCAATCACCTCTTCTTCCTAATCTTGATTCACCTTCAATATCTTGACCTACATTCATTGATTGGAAGAGGTAGTAGCTGTGAATTCTTCTTGATATCCTTTGAACTTGGACCTTGAGACAAGTCTTTTGATTGATCTATATTTCTTCACTTGGACCTTGTATCAAGTATCTCTAATTCTAATTTACATTGATTATGAAGCCTATTCATATCTTTGAGATTGACAATTCTCATCCTTACTGATGTAAACACATTTACACTACTTAAGATGTCTGTTTATGCATGTTCTTAAGCATAGGATTGCATTTCATGATATAAATATTACATTACATGCATCATCTTGCATTTAGAATAGTTTGAATAAAATGGAGCTTAATTGTCTCCTTTTATGTGCTTGGATAGGGCAAATATTTTATCAGGGCCTCGGATCAAAGATCCAACCGTATGGATGTGATCAGGGCGACGATTGGAGTTCAACGACTCCAAGATCGCCCTAATCAGGCATCCGTAGCATCAGATAGTGACCCTGGAACCCTAGAAGATCAAGGGCCAGGATGGTGTAAATTCGCACTTCAGATGATAAATCTGACCGCATGGATGAATTCGGAACAACGATCGCAGCCCAACGACACAAAAATCAAGTCAAACCGACATCCATGGCACAATCTACAACTTCCAAAAGATGGGCGGCCAAGATAGCGCCACATGGTGCCATCTCAGCCGCCCAAATGGCTGCCTGCGTCTTGTGAAAGCCCCGTGCCCAATCGCTCTCCGCCGTTGGATCTTAATCCAACGGCTGTGGGCGCTCGCATTTAAAAACGCCCGCTCGACCATCCGCGCCCCATAGCGCAGCGGTCGAGCGCGCTATCGCGAGCGCGGGGTGCGGGTTCGAGCCGCGGTGATGGGGTGGAAGGTGCGGGCAAGCGGGCGTAGACGAGCGTCAGATGGAGATCCAACGGCTACGCGTGCCCGATAGTGTCGACGCGCGATTGGAGATCGAACGCGTGCCCGTCAGATGGAGATCGAACGCGCAATCAGACGCGCGGGGGGGCGCACTACGCAGTGGGCGCGGACGCGATTTAAGCCGTCCGATCTCGCGATCGGACGGCTGAAAAGTGGCGAACGTGTGGAGGCGCACACGAGCCGGCCACTACGCCCACGTTGGGGCTTTAGTGACAGATTTATCCGTCACTAAAGACCCCTTATTTATTGTTTTGAAGTTGTAATGTCCATTTTGCCCCCACTCCTTGCAACTATAAAAGGAGACCCCCTCCATACGAAATTCTCATCCCTTCTTTCTCTTCTCTACCCCTCCAAATCTCAAGAGAAGCTTGTCCCACACCCGGGATGCTTCTCGCGAGATAAAGTCCAATTTTCGTTCCCCTTCGGAAGTGGATCCCGCGATGGCGACGGCGTGCTGCTTCGTTCCTGTTCTTCTGCTTCGTCCTCCTTCGTCCTTCTTCGTTCTCCTTTGTCCAGGCGTCGTCCCATCCGGCTCGTCCTCCAAGCAACTGTCGAGGGGGATTTCTCTCTCCCTATTCTTTTTACCGCTTTCTAGTATAGATTTACTGCTTTCTAGATTAATCTACTCGTCCTCCAAGCAATCGTCGAGGAGGACATTGCTCCCTCCATTCTTTTAGTGCTTTCTAGAGTAAGTTTATCGCTTTCTAGAGTAATTGTTTTATTCTTTCTAGTTGTAATGAACAATCTCTTCAATGAAAATTTCCTTGTTTATTCTACATGTCATTTTGATTTCTCTGTGTAATATTCTCTTTCTATCTTACTCTCTCTCTCTTCTATTTATTGTAAATAATTAGATAGTTCTAAATTGAATTATTCTGTAACAAATAAAACGAAACACGTAGTTTTTAAATCAAACGTCCGCCTCCCTGTGTTCGACCCGGAATTTTAATTTCGGTATAAATTTTATTTGTTGAACACGAATTCTTCGCTTTCGAACTACAACGATAGGTTTTCCAAAACCAATCTCGTAAGTGTAGCGATTCGAGAAAAATTCCGTTCAACACTTACACTATACACAATGATTTGAATCTTTCATTGAGCTTCATAGATTTCTCAATTCTCTATTCATTTTTGCTCCTACATTTTTACACCTTTTTCTTGGTTTGCACCTAGCTGAAGGCATAAAACTTAGCAAACCATTGTTGTATATAGTTTTTTTATCTTTTTTTATTTTCCTTTCTTCTCTAGGTGTCAATCCTTGCATTCTTAATCTACATGCATGGTCACATTTGCCCTCCATTTCACTACTTTGCCTAACTTTCCACTCTAATTCTTATTAGACTTGAAATCGTCCACACAGAGATTTTGTTTCCTCATTTCGACTTCCTTCCGTCACCCTAGACTAAGTTAGTGAAAGCAGAGCATGCATTTGCATCGACCCTATTTATCAAATGAGGACATTGAATCATTTTAGCATGGGAGGTGTAACTGGTAAAATCATTTACTAGAATGCAATTATAGACACATCTTTAGCGTATATTGATGGCAATATTGAAAAATTCAAAAACAAATTCAAAATATTATAAAATAGAAACAAAAGGTAAAGTGAAAAACAAAAATTACAAAAATACAATAAGGGACCTATTCTATATTCACTGTAAGGGAGAATCTCCAGAACAATATGAGAAACAAAGAACAAAAAGTTTTATAAGTGTTTAATTATGATGTTAAAGCTAAACCAAAAAAAGCATAAGTGTTTATGGACATTCAACACTTGCTGGTTAGACTTTCCAGGCCTCATAAGCTTAATTCGCTCAGGTTTAGGCTTAATACACTTAAGCTTTGATAAGATAGACCAAGATCTCTCCTAACCTAGGAAATATTCATTTACCTGAGTCACCAGTGCATGATTTGTTGGCTTGCCTTTGTTTAAGAGTCTAATTAACATTGGTTTACACTACACCAAGTTAGGAAAGATCATATGAACTTAAGTCTCAACCCTAGTGTTCATTAAGGAAGGTAGAGTCATTACCTGTGCATAAGGTAGACTCTTTGTCTTAGTCTCTAGTCTTGTGTCTAGGAGAAGCTCTTTCCACCAATGTACTCGCCCACCAAATAAGTGTGCTCTACCAAATAAAGTTGAAGTAGACATACTAACATTTGCTTTTAGAAAAGAAGAAAAGAAATCATCAAAAAAAAGAAAGAGAAAAGCAGAAAAAAATAGAAAAAGATAAAAAGAAAAGAAAAAGACATACTTTTGAATAAGTCAGTATGTTCTCCAATTCTAGTTAAAAATATATTTCCCCAAAAAGGTTATTTTAGGGTCATTACAAATACCTTATTGATTGCATACCAATCATAGGACTTAATCAACCTGAATTGAGTTAGATCCTAGCTTAACTTAGGAATAATACATGCATAAACTACAAATTTTGTATCCTAACTGTTTTATTTATCTATTTATAGAATAATGCTATTTTACCATACTAATTAGTGAATAATTGTATTTCTAGATAAAAAGGAGCTCAGGGGAAGTCTTGAGCTAAATAAAAGCTCTCTAGAAGTTAGAGCTGCAGCAGAGCTAGGGCAGGAGCTTGGAATAAAGCTAGAAATAAAGAAGAAATGAAGACAGAGAGTAAGAAGGAGATTGACTAGGTTACTTGTAGGAATAAATGTAGAAAATAAAGTAAAGAACTTAGGATAACCTTATCCCTACTCCTTTCCCTAAGCCATCCTCCTATTTGGCTAATTTGGCCTAAAACCCAAAACATGGATAGTGTTATCCAAGTTCTTATCCACACTATCCCTACTCTTATCCTCCACCTAGGATATCTCTATCCCTAACTGTTGTTAGCATCTTGCGTCCAATTAAGAAATATATTCGTCGAAGTATAGTCAACGAAAATGCAATAGCATTTAAATTTATAAAGCTCAAAAACAATGTGAGCCAGAGGTCATTCACAAGAAGCAAATATGAAATTTACATCACTAATTGCAATATAAAATTGATGAGAACAATAATATATAATGAATCAATGAAAATATATTCAATATCAACCAAATCGTATCTGAAGATATCATGGGATTAAAAGAATAAAAACTCAAAATAATGGTGATTGGAATCACCAATTACTCCCTTCACTCAAAGCACATAGCCCAAGTATCAAATTACTCAAATAATGCAATAGTGCTCTCAACCACTAATGCCTCAATTCCACTCCACCAAATATATCCCAAGTCTATGCTACCAATTATGTCCACAGTACTTCGGGTGAGACGTCACAAGTAAGGCACAATCGACTTAAAGTCAAAAATCCTCAATACAAGGCCTTAGAGATGTAAAGGGTTAAGTCTTAGCAAAAACACAGAGCCACTGCATGGCACCAGCCACAGAGGCACGAAGCTTAACTAGAGACCTCAGAGAGATACTAAGTATAGAAAATAGAGGCACACATCTCGAGGCAATAGGACAGATCCAAAAGGAAAACCTTCCCCCTCCTTGTTAGCTTTCCTTTCTCTTTCTTCCAGAACTGGGTTTAGGGCTAATCAGGTATATGGGTTAGTTCTAGGCCTGTGTGCATGTGTGCTAGGCAAGGGTGCACAGGTAAGCGTGAGGGGATTCGACCCTTGTGTACGTGGGCAATAAGCCTAGAGCATGAATTCAACTTATATGCTTACTTCAACCTATCCCCATACAAGGTGGGACTATCATCATCTCCTTCCACTTTCTTCATGCACTGCAACAACAAGGTTGTTGGTCAATTAGAACTGCTGGAGCTACTGTTGTTGTCCAATTGAGGGCCCAGACACCTTCGCGGTGTCACTCCGCACCTGATGGCGGTCATGATGAGGTCAGAGATGGTTAGATGATGTTGGTCGACGCTGGAGGAGACGACAGCAACAGTGGAGGTGCTTGCAGAGAAAACATGGCCCTAAGGACTAGTTAAGTGCATGAGAACCTTCGCCTCAATGAGGCAAAGCTAATGGTGGGGGTAATTGCGTGGAAGAGTGTGTGGTGTGGTCGGATGGTGACGAGGAAGGCGAACGGAGGAGGAAGTGTTCAGGGGAGTCATGGAGTGAGTGGATGATAAAATTAGGCGAAGGCTTTTGGTCAAAGGTGTAAGGTAGCATTTTTGGGAGTGTTGTGGGGTAGTTTGGTGGTTGGATGTGGTTGGACAACCACACCAAAGGCATGGCCAGAGTCAGGGAAGACGGAGGGGAAGAGTGGTGGTCGTCGACTAGATTGGTGAGATAAAGGAGATGGGAAAGATCTAGAGAGGGAAAGGAAGAGATTGGACCTAACTAGTGGACAAAAGGGAGGGAATTTGGCATCGGCTGTGATTGGCCAACATTAGAGATGAAGATTGCTTCGGTGGAGGAACAACGATGACGAAGCAGCTCAGAGCGGCCGAACTTTCACGGGTTCTCGTCGCGAAGAAGAGAGGACGTTGGTGCCTTCAATTTGACCGTTGAAGGTGAGGATGAGGGAGAGTGAGAGGGTCGTTGGAGTCACGGAGCTTCTTGGCTAGAGAGGAGGGAAGAGGTTCAAAACTGGCCTAGAATCGACTAAGGAGAATGGTGAGGACATCAAGGGCTTTTATAGAGCTTGTAACCGAGCTCTAGATGAAGAAAGAGGCAAGATTTGTCTATGGTTTCAAGGGAAAAAGATTCCATGAAATCTCAAATTCGCATGGTCTCTGTGCTTCAAATCAAGGTATAGAACCTTGCTCAAAAGATTCTCCAATGTGTGAACACCAATCCCACCAATTTTGGTGGGATTTGGTGGTGATTTGATTGAGTTTTAACTCGGTCAAAGGTTGGTACTTCTCTTGTTGACAACCAATGGCCGTAGGGACAAAAGTGTGAAGAAAATGAAGAAGTTTTTGACCTAAATGGAAGATTTTCGAAAGTTGAGGGTCTACTTGTAAGAAATAGAGATTTTAGGGACTAAAATGCAAACTAGGTAAAGATAAACTTTGATTGGGCCCAAATTTTGGTACAAACCCAATTTAGACCCAAGAAATCTGATAGTGAAGAGGATTTTAGTTTTGACCAAGTTTGACTAGGAAATTTAGATAGAAGCCTAAATTAGGGCAAAATCCCGTTTGAAGCTCTGTCTATGGTCGAAATGGGTTTAGATGGTCAAATAAAGGGTACTAAACCTATTGAATATTTTTCTATGATTTTTAAGAGATTTAGATGAATTTTATCCTCACTAGAACCTCTTTAATTTAAGCAGGTATGAAATTAGTGTTTTGGGTGTTGTTTTGGTTCTCAGAATGTGTGAAACCTATTTCTATCTGTGTGGACCCACTCTTTGGACTTTAATGCTCATTATACCTTTAATTAACCCTTGAAAACCCCTTGGTTACTTTGCATTCATGGTGTGATGTTAAAACTACAGAATTAACCCTATTTTAGTGTTCTCTCCTCAAAACGGATCTGAATGGAATTATGGCTCTCAGGTGATCATGTTGGAGCATTTGTCACTTGATTTCCTATAATTTAAGTTAGTTATGGCTAAGGATGGTGTTACTGTCACTAACCTTGAATTTCTCCCACTTTAGCCAAAACTTGGATAATGTTATCCAAATTCCCATTATCCATTATCCATATCATTAGTCCTCCTATCCACAACCCAATCCTCACCGTAGAATCCTATATAGGTCAATAGTAACCTAAATTGGATCAATTTGAGTCAATTGGGTCAACCATGTTCTAATTGGGTCCAGTTGGACCTTATTAGGCTAAACCTAATCCACTTAGGCTCATAATAGTTTAATTGGACTCTACCCAAACCCAATCAATTAGCCTACACATAATTGGGTGCATCCCTACTTGATTGGGTGCACCTAAATCCAATTGGATCCACCTTGGACCCAATTGACCCATCTCTACCCATACATGTCTAATTAGACTTAGTAGACCCGATTAGATTAGACTTAGACCTATTAGGAACACACACACTTATTTGGATTACCTAATCCAATTAGACTAACACACACCTAATTAGACTAAGGACCCACCTTATTAGACTCAACCTCTTAGGACCTAGGCTAACTTAACCAAATTATGACCCAACACGACACAACCCCACTACAAAAACCCTTACCAAAACCCTCTCAACTCCACCTAAACCTAGTCTACACCACGTCACCCCCTACCCTCCTAATGTGGTGACCAAAGGCCACTTCAAGGTGGCGCCACCTAAACCCTAACATTAATCCCTATTGTCAGATTCTGAAATCATGTTTTTAAATATTTTCATCGTAGTATAGCATGAAAGCACATCAACAAAAAATTTTAACGAAACTTGGTAAGTCTTGGTCTAACTCACAGAGGCAGAAATGCAAATCAATTTGATTTTGATATGTGCAATGTATTTAAAATAATGATCTACTCAAACTAGATACTAGAAACAAGCTGCAAGATAGATATGAAGCAAATCAACTTTATCCAAATAGTAATCATGCAAGTTCTCCACAAAGTTGAGTGCTTGACACTGACATAAAAAGTAACTTAACTGGAACAACTAGAACAAAATAATATAACTATTAGAACTAGAACTAAAAGTCAAGTAGAGAATTAATGATAAGATGACCTAAATTATTCTACTATAACAAGGGCACTAAGGAGTGGCCCTTGGTGCCTGACGATAACCTCATCATGAGCCCTAACTAGCTCATTTTGACTAAAGAAAGAGAATAAAAGCTCCTACATAACCTAGGGAAGGGCTTAATTGAAGGAACAAGTGTTCTGAGAAGAAAACATGAAATAAAGGTTAAAACTGTAATTTTACCATTGTAGTACATAAATGGTATTTCTCAGAGGCAAAAAATAGGTTAAATGGTCAGAATAAGATAAAAAGTGGGTTAATTCAATCAGAAATGGGTTTATGTGCAAACCAGGAATTAAATGACATCTTGTAACCCTAAAATAGATCTGCTTAATTCAATAAGGTTATGGTCTAGATAAAAATGAATTAAACTCTCTAAAATTCATGAAAAAATATGCCCTAAGGTTTAGAACATTCAATTTGTCCTTTGGAACCTAGTTTGACCTAGATTGGGGTCCTAGCTCATCAATTAACCTAATTTGGGTTTTTCTGCAAAATGTCCAGTCAAACGTGATCAAACCTAAAATAAAACTTCACCATTCGATTTCTTATGTCAAAATTAGGTTTGTACCAAAATTTGGACTTAACGGAAGGTCATCTTGACCTACTTTACAAATTAATACACCCAATTACATTTTGGCCCCTATCTTTGGAAAACCATTACACAAACCCCCCTAGCTTCCTCGTCGCTCTTACAAACAGGTCCCTTCACCATTAATGGGGAGGAATCCTTCTCCGGTGAGGAAGGGAGGGGGAATAATCCCTGATTCCTCAGAGATCTTGTCTCAGATTTGGAAGGGAGATTCTGTGAGGAATCCCCTTTCATCTGAGCCCAATAACAATCTTTGATTTCCTTCCAATCTATCATGCGAACGCATGAGAGATTTGGAACCCCAACTACCTTCCTTCTCTAGCGAGAAGACGGCAGCAGAAGGCTTGCCCTCCACGCACCAGAAGCTCGGCCAGCACTTATAAAAGGACCCCCGGTCCTCTACGAATCTCTCAGACTTATTTTGGCCGCAGAATCCCCCAGAAGCCCTGACGATTCTTCCTCCTCCCTCTTGTCACTCTGCTGCCATACCAGCTGCAGGGATCACTCTGCCTCACCCTCCCTCGTCGCGCCGCACTAGCGTACACCTTCCTGTCCTACTCCTCGTCACCATTATCTCCCTCAGGGCCATCTTCTCCGACGACGGCACAAATGAGTCGTCCGTCTCTGCTGCCCCCCTTCACTCCCAACAATCCAAATAAGCTCCCCATCTTCCACTCTTTCATTTTCCTCATTCTATTTCACACAACACCCCTTGACCGCCACTGTCCGCCCACATCTTCCCATCTCTGGCCACCCTCCGACGAGATGCCTCCATCACTCCACAACCCCACACGTCTCGCCTCCCACCGCACAACCTCCGCCCTGCCCCACTGAACATCCTCCAATCGTCCACAGACCGCCTACACCACCACAACCGCCCCCCAACCTAACCCATCCATCCGACCATAAAGTGACCTAGGCACGCACGCCTAGGCCGCCCCGCGGCCTACCATTTATCGCCTCACCTTCTCCATGACACGGCAAAGGTCCTACTGTGGTCTGATAGAGCTGCAAGCTTCTTCTTATGTCGTGCAGGGTCGAGGAGGTTGAAAGCTCGCTCTAGGTTGAAGTGCTTCAGGGTTCCAGGTCCAGCAGGTTTAGGGAGGTCTCACGCAGCCAGCTGTTCCAGCAATTGGCGCTGCGAGGCCTGCAGCTACTACAATTGGAAGGGAGATCTCCTACGAGCAAGCGAGCAAAAGCGGTGGAACATTAGTCCCACCTCGGTGAGCAGTGACTTCTTTGAGTACTTTAAATTGATTTGTTGATATTAGCTGTTCGCCTCCAATTCACTAGGGTGAGGTCCCTCGTCACCTATGCACATCTCATCCATGAACTAGCCTGCGAACCTGGTAACCCAACCCAATTATTCTCCTATGCACTCCTCACACACCACACCCACGCCAGTGCACCTGGACCCAGGCACGCGACCCGACCCGATTACCCGGCTTTGGGAGGGAGTATCGAGGAGAGATTCAGAGAGAGAGAGACACGCGGGAAGGGTAGGGGAATAGGTTTTATTGCATGGTGCTTGTGCAGGAAGAGGATGCTAAGGAAGAAGCAGCAAGAGAAGGAAGTATGGACTTAACTACTGCAAGTGAAGAAGAAGCAGAAGGACACCCTGTAGTAGAGGGTAGCAAACCAAGAGAAGGAAGAAGAGAGAGATCAAGGGGAAGATGAAGAGGAGAAAGAAAAGGAAGATGAGGAAGAAAAATAAGACGGCAACCTAAGAAGGGGCAAAGCCAGGACTTAGCTGCAAGAAGAAAATCAAGAAGAGAAGGAAAAAGAATCAAGAAGTGGCAAAGCCAGAAGCAACCATAGCTGCAGCAGAACAAGTCACCAATAGAAGAAAAGAGTTTCAGAGATAACTTTAAGACGTCTGATGCAATATCAGATGTCCAATTATTTTTGGGCAATTTCTTTCCATAACATTGTCCTGTCACTTCTATTGAACTAGTCATTTCTTTTTATTAAAAAGTTGTGTTCTCAAGTTTTGGAATACTCAGATTGCTCCCTGTGTTCGACCACGGATACTTTGATTTTCGAGTTATAAATTTTTATTTGCTTTCGCGGAAACTCATCTATGTTGAACGTATCGAATGGCTATGCTAATGTGTTCGGTTTTTGAAAACCTGTCGTTGCAGCTTGAAAGTGAAGAATTCTTGTTTAACAAATAAATTTTTTACCGAAATGAAAATTCCGGGTCAAACACAAGGAGGCGGACGTTTGATTTAAAAACTACGCATTTTTTTTTATTTGTCACGAAGTAATTCAATTTAAAACTATCTAATTATTTACAATAAATAGAAGAGAGAGAGAGAGGGTAAGAGAGAGAATATTACACAGAGAAATCAAAATGAGATGTAGAATAAACAAAGAATTTATCATTAAGGAGATTGTTCATTACAACTAGAAAGCATAAAATAATTGCACTAGAAAGCGATAAATTTACTCTAGAAAGCATTAAAAGAATGGAGGGAGAAATGTCCTCCTCGACGATCGCCTGGAAAACGAGCAGAACTACACTAGAAAGCAGTAAATCTATACTAGAAAGTAGTAAAAAGAATAGGGAGAGAGAAATCCTCCTCGACGGTCGCTTGGACGACGAGCCGGATGGGACGACGCCTGGATGAAGGAGAATGAAGCAGGACGAAGGAGGACGAAGCAGAAGAATGGGAACAGAGCAGCACGCCATCGTCGTCGCGAGATCCACTTCCGAAGGGGGACAAAAATTTGGACTTTATCTCGTGAGAAGCATCCCGGGTGTGGGACGAGCTTCCCTTGAGCTTTGGAGGGGTAGAGAAGAGAATGAAGGGATGAGAATTTCGTATGGAGGGGGTCTCCTTTTATAGTTGCAAGGAGTGGGGGCAAAATGGTCATTACAACTTTAAAATAATAAATGAGGGTTCTTTAGTGACGGATAAATCCGTCACTAAAGCCCCCAACGTGGGCGTAGCTCCCACGCCCACGCGTGCCTCCACGGCTGCCCGCTTCTTCAACGCATACGCATGTCCATCAGTTCTTAGCCGTCCGATTGCGAGATCGGACGGCTTAAGACGCATCTCCACCTGCTTGTTGTGCGCCCGCCTGGCGCGTGTGATCGTGCGTCCATGCTGCACGTTCAATCGCCCGTGAATGCTATCAGGTGCACGTGGCATCCGATCGCGATCCAACGCATGCCTGCGCTCAATCACCCGAGCCTTCCAGCCCTTCGCTGAGGCTCGAACCCGCGCCCGCCACTCGCGTAAGCGCGTTCGACCGCTGTGCTACGGGGCGTGGATGGTCGAGCGGACACTTTTTGGCGCAGCTGACCACAGCCGTTGGATCAAGATCCAACGGCGGAGAGCGAGCCGGTGCGGGGCTTCAGAGAATGTGAGCGGCCATTTGGGCGGCCGAGATGGCACCATGTGGCGCCATCTTGGTCGTCCATCTTCTGGAAGTTGTCGATGGTGCCACGGATGTTGGATTGACTCAATTTTTGTGTCGTTGGGTTGCGATCGTCGATCCGAATTCATCCATGTGGTCGGATTTGTCATCTGAAGTGTGGATTTACACCATCCTTGCCCTTGATCTTCTAGGGTTCCTCGGTCACTATCTGATGCTACGGATGCCTAATTAGGGTGATCTTGGAGTCGTTGAACTCCAATCATCACCCTGATCACATCCATACGGTTGGATCTTTGATCCGAGGCCCCGATAAAATGTTTGCCCTGTCCAAGCACATTAAGGGAGACAATTAACTTCCATTTTATTCAAACTACTCTAAATGCAAGATGATGCATGTTATGCAATATTTATATCATGAAATGCAATCCTATGCTTAAGAACATGCATAAATAGACATTTTAAGTAGTGTAAATGTATTTACATCATACCCCCATGCCTATCATTTGCTAGGCCCTAGCAAAAACTATATGCTATTTATAGAAGAATTAGGTTGGATTATTTGGACCTGAGGTATTTTCAATCATTAAGAAATTGTCTACTTAGGAACTGAACTTTCAAAGATACAACAGTGCCCGAGTATCAGCCAAAATGCAGACCGCCTCAAGCCCTCGCCTTATTCAAAAAAAAATTCTTTTTCTCTTTTTACTCTTTTCTAATTTTTTTGGATTTTCAAATTTTAGGGTTTAAGAGTGGCTTTCTACGGCCATTCAACTCACCCAAGATTTGATGAGAACCCTAAGCTTTAAGCATCTTATTGTGATTTTGATAGACTCATTGACCGGTAATTAAAACGGACTTTGGATTTCTACGCCTCTAGGTGACCTCAAAAAGACTTCTGCCTAAAGGTGTATCTTTACAACCGGTAGCTTTCTCCCTACTTTTATTTTTTAATGGGGTCAACACAAGGGTGAATCCAGTGTATATCTCTCCGATTTATTCTACTTCTTCGCTTCTTCCTAAGTATTTTGGAAATTTTTAGTGTATTTACTGAGCTGGGTTCTGGACAACCGGTCGATGAGCTGTTGCCATCGACAACTTGCCAGCCATACTCGTGCGGCGAAGTGTGGCTTATTTCCTTTTGATCTTTTCTCCTTTTCTTTTTGATTTTTTTTTTCTTTTTTTTTTTTTAACTAGGTGGCTTCCCTGGTCTAAGATTTACCTAAAGGTAGCAAAAAGAGAAAGATCTAGTGACTGGGCTCTGGACAACCTACCCATGGGCTGTTACCCATGATAAATTGCCAGCTATATCACCCTAGAAGGTTCATTAGCTACCCAATTTCCATTAAAATCACTGAACAACGAGTCAGTGCAAAGAAAGTGTGTAGATGCTTAAGACTCAAAATTTCCTTAAATCAGAGGGTGGGTTGATAAGTCATGTACATATCACCCAAACTTATTTATTCCAATTACGGTAGAATTAAGATGGCGAGGACTCAAAGACAAATCCACATTTTAGTGGATACACAGGCTAATTAAGTCCAAAGACCTGAAGGGTCTTTGTGTTCAAATCATAATGTAGTATTTCCTAAGATTGAAAATTTTCTTAAACCCAAATTCTCTTTCCTAATTTCAAATTTTTTTTTCTAATCAAAGAAAATAAAATAAATCTACGGAGCTGACAAATGAATTCAGAGATAAATATCCACCCCCCCATGCCTATCTAATGCAATGTCCTCATTGTATTAAAAAGACATAAAACAGAGTGGAAAAACATAGAAAGCACTTGAATTGCGTGAATGTCAGGTCCACTCCGAGATGAAAACTAAGAAAAACTGTATATGTGCTGAGTTTAGTGCCTTTAGCTAGGCACACTATACAAAGAAAAGAAATGAAGAATTCACAAGTGTAGGTCAGAATTAGAATAAACAAAAGAATCTTCTAACCTATCAACAGAGGTCCACAGATGTGGACCAGATTGTGGTGCAGACCCATCCCCCATAATCGAGAATATCTTAGGTTCTGGATAAAAATTACCCAGAACCTAAAATCAGAATGCAAGCGGGGTCAGGCCTACGATTTATGAGGATGCCACCCAAGACCAAAAAGTCGAGTTACAGAGAATTGAAGCTCAAAAGGATAATCGTTGAATGTGTGCTTGAGTTTGACATCCTCGAAACAAATTTCGTAAGGGTTCTGATTTGATGGTTTTAGCTTAAAAGGAACCCTTCGACTCAATCTTCCATTTCCTCCAAAATTAACTTCCTAAATCAGAACTTCCCAGCTCCTATCCTCCTCATTCCGAATGTCGAATTCCAGGACCTCTTGTATATTAATCACCCCATCTGAAATCTCCAAGTCTAAATGATGTGGTAGAATCAAAATTGACTTGGGTCTAATTATCTCAGAATTAGAATCATCAATAAGCTGAACGGGGTGTAACTGACAATCAGGGCATTGAATTGAATCCTCCAGAAAATGTAATTCTGGATCCATAATGTGCGCCCTAAGATCAGTTTCCTTAATTATTGGGCTATCAAATGATCTATCAGATTCCTCAGGCCCAATCGTCTCACAGAAATCGTGTTCAGAAAACTCGCGTAAGACTTCGCAACTTGAATCTTCACCATCAAAGAAATCAGGATCCGTATCAATGTATGTCCCAAAATCATTTGTCACCTTTTGTTCCAAGGAGACATACATTTCCTCGTAACCTGGCTTAGGGATCCCAGGTGAAGAAATCAGATCTTCCTTAATTGGTCGCTTTAATCCAATCTGGTCATAACACCTGTCCCCGTCAACAGGTGCCTGAGCGGGTTCTGTCATTGGATTTCCTGAAGAGGGTTCATCCTGGGAATCATCCCAAGATTGAATCAAAGCAACCACGAATCTCATCCATAATTTCGCTAACTTCCCAAGTAGATACACACCCGAGTTCTTATCCTTGACGTCCTGAAGCCAATCCAACAAAGACTTATTCAAATCATCAATCATTTCAATCAGGGGCTCCAATCTCTCAATGCAAGGTATTTGCTGAACTTCTAAAGATTATATGATATTCCTCAAGTTAGCCAGAACCTTATCTTGAACCTGGTTAACCTGAACCAAATGAGTTGGTTCAGGGTTGGGCAGGTTTGGGTTCAATGCAGGGGAATTAACGAATTGAGATTCGTTATACCCTTCCTGATAATAGGTCATTTCAGATTGTTCACAAGGTGGTAATGACCTAATGGCAGTGTAATCAAAGGATGGGTAAAGATCGATGCATCCTTCTTGATTATAGATCGTATTAGGTTGTTCATGAAAGGAAGATGATCTATAATTGATGTAGCTCTAAGAAGGATACAAATCAGAACGAAAGTGTTCAGGGTTAGACCCTAAACACGGGGGTTCAGAATTGTATCCCCAATCCGAATTATCCCAACTAACTGATGGTTGATTACAATACGAGTCGGGATAATCGTCATGTTGAGGGTAATTCACAACAGGAGGGAAAGAACGGGAATGCATGAAATATGTGGAAGGATTCATGAGACACGAGAGGAAGAAAGGTGCCCTGCAATACAAACAATCAAACCTGTCCTTAAATTGGTTAGCCTAAAGACCTACAGACTCCCAAAAGCTGTCTTGAGATAAAGAAATGATTTTATCTACTTCCGTCTGTTCAATCCAACCAGTTAGAAGGAGGGACTGGGGAGAAGGTTCTTCCTTCGGCTTGTGCCTCCGGTTCCTAATGTACCCCCAGCTGCGATCGTTTGACTCTGCTCCCCTAGCTAGACATTAGATTGAATAGTAGAAACAGACTAATCGAAAATAATCTCGTTCCGGGTTCTGAAGAGCAAGTCCAATCCTTAATGCCAACGTCTACTCTGTTTTATTTAGGGCTAGGTTTGAATGTGCTTTGGAATGTGATGGGCCCTTTAAATGGGTTGTGCCCTTAATGATTGATTGATTAATGTGTGCGTGCACAACCAGTGGTTTTCAAGCATGATTTTTTTTTTTTTTAATGCGGTGAATTTTAAGGTTCAAATCTTGCTTAGTAGCTTTTAGGATTCAACTTTAGGTGTTTTCAATCAAGTTTCGTTGGCACACCAAGTTTTACAAGCATGGGAGAAAATGTTTTCCTTTAAAGCTTAAAAAGAATGTGGAGTGCCTAGTAAATCCCTAAGAGTTGAACCAAATTGGCAGCTACTTGATGAGTTTATTTTATTTGAAGTGGTGCAACCCAAACAACTCAAACAACTAGCCACAAATGCACCACTAAGTTAGGCACACAAAGATGGTTAACTTAGAATGATTTCTACTCTTTTATGTGTTGCTTTATGTGTACCAGTTCCACAGATCAGAACCCGGTTGAGTAGAAACAAATCAATTCGGTTAAGTGCCTTTGAATGTGGGTGTACTTTGTGTGTTTGTTGAAAATTGCCCCACAAAATTATCTTTTTATTTTTTATTTTTATATAAATGAAGGTGGAATGAATGTAAGTGAGAATCCAAACAACCAAACTATTCCTAGGATTTATGCAAACACCTAAGTTAATTGGAATTTGTATTTAATGTGGCGAATGAAATCTATGGAGGGGCAAAGAATGGGGGATAACTTACAAAACCTTCCACAGCAGTCCAATCTACCGCTTTTGCTCGTCTCAAAAGAGTACTTGCAATTACAATAAGAAAGGACAAAAGAAAAGTAAATGATTTGTAAGTTAAAAAACGCGAAGAGAAATCAAAGATCGTTGCCTCCCTAGCAACGGTGCCGAAATGTTGAACGAATTGTTCCCCAGCAACGGCGCCAAAATGTTGAATGCACGAATCGTTCCCCGGCAACGGCGCCAAAATGTTGAACGTATCGAACGGCTACACTAACATGTTCGGTTTTGGAAAACCTGTCGTTATAGCTTGAAAGCGAAGAATTCGTGTTCAATAAATAAAATTTTTACCGAAATGAAAATTCCGGGTCGAACACAGGGAGGCAGACGTTTGATTTAAAAACTACGTGTTTCCTTTTATTTGTCACGAAGTAATTCAATTTAAAATTATCTAATTATTTACAATAAATAGAAGAGAGAGGGTAAGAGAGATAGAGAATATTACACATAGAAATCAAAATGAGATGTAGAATAAACAAAGAATTTATCATTAAGGAGATTGTTCATTACAACTAGAAAGCATAAAACAATTGCACAAGAAAGCGATAAATTTACTCTAGAAAGCATGAAAAGAATGGAGGGAGAAATGTCCTCCTCGATGATCGCTTGGAGAACAAGCAGAACTACACTAGAAAGTAATAAATCTACACAGAAAGCAGTAAAAAGAATAGGGAGAGAGAAATCCTCCTCGACGGTCGCTTGGAGGACGAGCCAGACGGGACGATGCCTGGATGAAGGAGAACAAAGCAGGACGAAGGAGGACGAAGCAGAAGAACGGGAACGGAGTAGCATGCCGTCATCGTCGCAGGATCCACTTTCGAAGGGGGACGAAAATTTGGACTTTATCTCGCGAGAAGCATCCCGGGTGTGGGACAAGCTTCTCTTGAGCTTTGTAGGGGTAGAGAAGAGAAGGAAGGGATGAGAATTTCGTATGGAGGGGTCTCCTTCTACAGTTGCAAGGAGTGGGGGCAAAATGGGCATTACAACTTTAAAATAATAAATGAGGGGTCTTTAGTGACGGATAAATCCGTCACTAAAGTCCCCACAGTGGGCGTAGCTCCCGCGCCCACGCGTGCCTCCACGGCTGCCCGCTTCTTCAATGCATACGCACATCCATCAGTTCTCAGTTATTCGATCGCGAGATCGGACGACTTAAGACGCATCTCCTCCCGCTTGTTGTGCGCCTGCCTGGCGCGTGCGATTGTGCGTCCATGCCGTGCATTCAATCGCACGTGAACACTATCGGGTGCGCGCCGTCGTCCGATCGCGATCCAACGCCCGCCCGCGCTCAATCGCCTGAGCCTTCCAGCCCTTCGCTGCGGCTCGAACCCACGCCTGCTGCTCGCGTAAGCACGCTCGATCGCTGCACTACGGGGCGTGGATGGTCAAGCAGACGCTTCTAGGCGCGGCTGACCACAACCGTTGAATCAAGATCCAACGGTGGAGAGCGAGTGGGTGCGGGGCTTCATAGAATGTAAGCGGCCGTTTGGGCGACCGAGATGGCGCCACGTGGCACCATCTTTGCCGTCCATCTTCTGGAAATTGTAGATGGTACCACGGATGTCGGATTGACTCGATTTTTGTGTCGTTGGGCTGCGATCATCGATCCGAATTCATCCACACGGTCGGATTTGTCATATGAAGTGTGGATTTACACCATCCTGGCCCTTGATCTTCTAGGGTTCCCCGATCACTATCTAATGCTATGGATGCCTGATTAGGGCGATCTTGGAGTCGTTGAACTCCAATCGTAGCCCTAATCACATCCATATGGTTGGATCTTTGATCCGAGGCCCCGATGAAATGTTTGCCCTGTCCAAGCACATAAAAGGAGACAATTAACCTCCATTTTATTAAAACTACTCTAAATGCAATATTTATATCATGAAATGGAATCCTATGCTTAAGAGCATGCATAAATAGACATTTTAAGTAGTGTAAATGTGTTTACATCAATATATATTACGAGATATCTGTTAAAACACGATCTGGCCTCGTGAACATTTTGGGGCTGTTGCCAGGGAGCAATGGGCACTTCTAAAGCTTTTGATCACAACTTCTGATCCAATACTAACTTAATTCCTTTCCTTTGTTGTGCTTGTCTCAGGAAAAACAGAGGAAAGAAGAGCAGTTGCACAACAGCCACACCAAGGGACAGGTAGCTTTCATTAGCCCTCTCTCCTAACCCCTCAAAGTTTGAAAAGGAACAAAGAAGAATCAACCTAGGGCTACCTATTTCATACTTAGTAATTCATCAAAGTTGCCTGATTTCATTTCAACACATCTTTAACTGCACATCCAACTAATGTAACTAAGGCTAAAACTTTCTTGATTGAGCCCTAGATACCAATTTTTGAGGCAACTAAATTGGACCAACTAGAGCCAACCTAAGGATTGCAAAGCTAGGGTTTTTAGAGACACATCTTCTCTTAAACAAAGTAAAAGTTTTTCCAAAAAGAGGTGTGCCTAAACCTTGTTTGAAAAGATCTATACAAGAGAAACCCTAAGCAAATCAGGCCTTTAAATACATTTGAACCCTAAAAGAAGGGACCCAAAAGCTCTCAAAGGAACAAGAGGTGAAGTTGATCTTTTGGGTCAACCAACCTTAAAATTAGGTCACTTTTTCACTCAAAAGACCTAAAAGTTCAAGTGGGACCCTAAGCACCTTGATCTTAAAGTAAAAAAGGTAGACTTAAGAGGCCAAGGTCCCCATTCTAGTCTACCTGGAATCTCAATGACAAGAGAGGTTGGGTGGGGGAAACCTTGTAACTCGTGGGGATGCTCTACTGTGTAGGGATCTTTGCGAGACTCTCCCTCTCTAGCTACCCAGGTACTTCTCAAGTGGACGACCTTTCTAACTAAGGGATATCATCTGCCCCGAACCTCTATAGTCACCCAACAATTTTTGGGTGTCTCGATTGGGTCCAGCACCTTCTAATCTCATCACATCCTTCTGTGCATGTTCAGTAGGTGGTCCTTAAGACCATCCTTAAGACCTCCTTTAGAAATTTACTCTCGCCGAGGCCAAGCCTCGACGACCTTGTTTGTGTAGCAACCTCACCACATAAATCTTTCATCCGATTCAAAACCAAGTTCTCCTTCTTCTTCCATCATGGCACAACCCATTGAAGAAGAGAACAACCTTGAGCACCAGCTTCAACGCCTGAATGATCTCTTCCAAAACTTTGTAAACCCACCGCAGCGACCAATGATGTGAGACCACTATATTCCCGCTGCAGTGGCGATTGAGCCTCAAGTCCGAATCCTGATTGGAGGTCCTGATTCTGAACTTAAGCTCAATATGATTCATGCCATACCAAAGTTTCATGGGCTTAACTCCGAGGATTCATTCCAACACATTAAACAACTCAAGCATCTAGCCCAGACCTTCGGGTCAGATCTACAAAACTGGGATATCCTACTCATGAAAATGTTCTCTTTCTCCCTCCTGGACAAGGCTACCCATTGGTATCAAACTCAGACCTGTCCGATCAACACATGGGAGGAACTTCAGTTTGAATTTTTGAAAAAGTTCTTTCCTGTTGGCCAGACGAATGCCTTGCGCCACCAGATCACCCATTTCACTCAACAAACGAGAGAACCTCTTCATGAAGCATGGGATTGATTCTTAGATCTCATGCAACAGTGCCCCCATCATAGAGTTCCTAAATGGGAACAAGTCCAGTCTTTTTACCAGGGACTCCATGAAGACATTCGATTATTCGTCAATGCAATGTGTGGAGGAAACATCATGGGTCAACATGAGGACACGGTATGGGAGATTCTTGAAAACATGTTCGAGAACTCCATTAATAATGACTCCATGGGCTTATTCGACAGGACGAATGCCCGCACATCAATGAATCTGAGAAGGGTACATGAGACGCAGGACCTGTCCACATCCGTCGACTTGGAACTGATGGCCAGTGTTTGCACCTCAAAATATGCTTGCAATAATGCCTTCTTGTGCTATTTCTTAGCATTAACTATGCATATTAGGATTCTATAGTTGCATTTGAAAAAAACACTTGCATTCATGCATTTAATTAAGAGGAGAGAAGATTGAAAATAATGGCTTGCATATTTACATTTTTCCTCAAGTGCCTCATTGCGAAATCCACATCTTTTTTATTTTCTCCTCTTGATTTTCTTTTTTCTCTTCCCGCGGTTGCACTTCTCTTCCTGTAGCTGCATGCATTTACTCCACGTCATGTCTCCCTACCAACGCCGCTCCCTGCAGTTACCAATCCCGCGCCCTCTCCCTGTTGTAGCCAGGCACGCCACTCTCTCCTCCTCTATAAGAAGCTGCAGCTTCTTCCTCGCAAGACGGAAGTGACTATAGAGGAAAGAAACCCGCAACCTCACCTTCCTCTCCATCGTTCTCCCCTCCCATACGTCGGCCATCCTTCGAGGAGACACCCGGCGAGCAGGAGAACCCACTGTGGTGCACACCACCAAAGTGGGAACACCACTACCCAGCTCTTCAACGAGCTGGTGGGCATGGTGTCTTCTTTTCTTTTCGTTTTCGTCTCCACGCCATTGCTGCCACTTCAAGCTCCGAAGCTTGAAGCAGTAGCAGCAGCAGCCAAACCGCGGCGGCGGCAGCAGCAGCAGACCCCCCCGCTTCATCCGCGACCTTCCCCGCAGGTGCTCAGCCCTCCGGACATGCCTGCAGGGCCTCCTCCACTCTGTTCTCCATTTTATCTCCTCCATCGTGTACCAGCAACCGGCCGCTGCACGCACTGCAGCGGCCGGCCAGGCCCTCTCGTCGTCCCCTGCCAACCCCCGCGCCCCTCCGCGACCACCTGCAGACCTC
Organism: Thalassia testudinum; assembly: GCA_037157565.1. Taxonomy (NCBI): domain Eukaryota; kingdom Viridiplantae; phylum Streptophyta; class Magnoliopsida; order Alismatales; family Hydrocharitaceae; genus Thalassia; species Thalassia testudinum. Next base: position 117,870,585 of record JAZHRO010000024.1, read on the forward strand.
CTCCGCGTTTGCTTCCCCGCGCCATCGCCCGCACTCTGCCCTCGCACCGGCCTGTAGAAGCCCCACGTCCTCTGCGAGAAGGTGTGCTTGCACCTGCGACGTCCAGATGTCTGCCGCCATCCACTGACGACTTAGCTCGTCCCTTATGCGTCCGCTCTCTCTGGCGCTCTCTCTTCTCCCGCTGTCTTCTCTCTCTCTCTCTCACGCTCTCTCTCTCTCTCTTTCTCTCTCTCACAGCACACACTACACCAACGCACACACACATCTTCACCAATGTACACACACCTACACTCACACTTACGCACACACACACACACTTACACTATACATATAGTTATATATAGTAACACATATATACATATATATATATACATAGTAATATCTATATATTTATGTATACATACATATATATATAATATATCTATATATATATATCTATATACTTATACATATACTTATATATATATACATATCTATATACATATATATATACCTATATATATATATATCTAGATACATATACTTATATACATATATATATATCTATATAGTATTATATATATATACTTATATACATATATACATAGCTATATACATATATACATACATATATATATACATACATATACACCTATATATATATACATATATATCTATATATATCTATACATATATACTTATACATTTATATACATATAGATATATTTACTTATATACATACATATGTACATATATTTTCACGTTATTTACTATACGCTGTATCGCGGGAATATCTGCACCAGTTGCTGATATTCTCCGATACACGCGTACAAAAAAAGCATGGACACATTCATCATCCATCCTCCTTCCACACTCCACGCGGCACCTAGTCGTGTTGGTTGCGTCTCTCTAGACGTCGACTGACTCAACATAGTGCTATACTCCATCGTCACCTCCACCCCCACCCCTTTATATATATAATACATATATATACATATATATCATAGATACTATATTTACTTTCTGTCTGTTAGCTTCCTTCTTAGTAAAAAGAAAAAAAATATATAAAAGAGAAAAGATAATCTTTGATTTGCAAGTACCCCATCTTGCGAGTAGTAAGGCATGTTTTGGAACTCTGTTTTGGCTAAAAGCCAAGGACACAATTTTGAGGGTGTGCCTCAAGGACAAGGATTACCAGAAAAAATATCTAAATAAGAAAAACACCAAAAACATAATAAACGAATGGAAGAGATACATTTTAAGGAAAACGTAGAAACTCAACTTGAACCCCACTTCCTTGAGTTCGACCCTGTGCCTAAAAGTGACAAGATAAAATCAAGTAGGCCAGGTTAAAAATTTTGTAAAGAGATGGTTAGGTCCGAATTAGGTTAACCACTATACATATTTCAATGATAAAAACATCATATTAACAACCTGTGTAGGCCGACTCATCAGCCAGTCAGTTGGACAAGGTTTCTATCATAGAGAAGAATGTGGACGCGCTAACTCAGCATCTGCAGCAAGCCACCTCTGCGCAGAACTCTTTTGCACGACCACCTCTGGCAAAGGAAACTGTTCAAAACATCTACCACCAATCTTCTCAGGGGGTGGACCCGTATCCACCCCCGTCTGACTCTCAGTCCAGAGTGATCGATCCATTCTACTCGAGTTGTGGGAACTCTGAATCCTCTTATTCTGACTTTCCTGAGGTTCCTCAGACTTGCGAGGACCTCAACACCATCCAGAATGACCCATTCTCCAATACCTACAACCCTCGATGGCGAAATCATCCCAACTTTCAATGGATGGGAAATTCTCAGACACAAAGACCACCGTATCAGCCCCGTCCACATGCCCCTCATCCATATCAGCCGCCGCAGCCTCGGCCCAATCCAACCTATCAAATCGAGCCAAACCAAGATCAAATGACTTTTATCCTTCAAGCACTGGATGACATTCAAAAGACAAATGCGGCAATGTAAAAACAGCATAAGGACGAAAACACGGAGGATCGCAACCAACTAGCCCAGATGGCAAATTTCGGCCAACCTGGCACCCTTCCTTCGCAACCTCTGCCAAACCCAAATAACGTGCCAACCTAGAGGCGCGTTACGAACCCAAATTCAGGCCACGCACATTTGATTTATCTGGCCCCTGCTGCTCCATTACTAGACGGGATGGAAGCTTCGACATCTTATGCGGGATTTCAGCAGCAGCCACCCCTCTTACTAAACCTAAAGCAAGACCAGGCCGGATTAAACTCTGTAACGACACGTAGTGGCAAAACAACCCAAGACCCACATTATCTGAGCCACTCTAAGCCTGGTAGTAGCCAAAACCCTAGGATAGCTATCCAGGATACCCCTGTCTCAGATCAAGAACCTGGACCTATTCTAGAGGAACCAACTAGGATTCCATTTCCTGAGGCCTTGACCAAAGGAAAAAGGATAACCAAAGTCGTGGCTCCCGAGGAGGATCTGGTCAAGCTCTTTGAACAGGTCCAGATAAACATCCCCTTGATGGATGCAATTCGCCATGTACCGGCTTACGCAAGATTCCTGAAAGACGTATGTACCCTTAAACGTAAGCTACGAACCAAGGGTGGGAATCTGATAGTACTGTCAGAGCAAGCCAGCTGTGTCATCTTGAGTAAACTCCAGCCCAAGACTAAAGACCCAGGAACTCCCCTGATTTCTTGTAAAATTGGTGAAACCCAATTTGACAAAGCCTTACTAGATCTAGGTGCCTCCATAAATCTAAAACCTACATCCCTCCTTGACCACCTTGAAGTGTCCGAACTTAAACCAACTGAGGTGACGTTGCAGTTAGCCGATCGATCCATCAGGTCACCTAAAGGAATACTCGAGGATGTCATTGTTAGGGTACGGGATTTCTACTTCCCAGTGGACTTCATAGTTTTGGACATGGACGCACCTAAGAACCCAAGGGACACACCAATCATATTAGGGAGACCCTTTTTGGCTACTGCTAGGGCCAACATAAACTGCGAAGAGGGCCAAATAGAATTAACATTTGGGAATCAAACTCTGGAGATTGACATCTTTCAGGCCCAACAAGGGATTAATTGCAGGGTTATAGAGCAAATATGTGATATCGGAGCTGTGGTTGATGAATCACATACAGAGGACAACCTGATTATCCTTGATCAACCACTAGAAGATCAAAACCCACAAATAGAGGAGTGTGAACATGATCTAGACACACCCATGACTCCGACCCTTGTTCCTGATACAAACCCCGAACCACCCGTTGATGTTGATAATCCTATCATGGAACTCAAGCCCCTTCCCGAGCTTCTGAAGTACGTCTTTTTGGGTTCCAATCAGACGTTTCCTATGATTATCAACTCTCGACTCACACCTGATCAGGAATCCCGCCTGATTACTATTCTCCAGCAACATCGTAGAGCCATTGGATGGACTCTCGATGACTTGACTGGAATAAACCGTTCGTACTGCACACATCGAATCTACACAGAAGAGGGTGCACGACCTTCAAGAGAAATGTAGAGACGTTTAAACCTTAACCTGCAAGAGGTCGTGAAAAAGGAGATCATCAAGTGGTTAGATGCAGGGATCATCTACCCAATCTCCGACAGTCATTGGGTGAGTCCAATATAGTTGGTGCCTAAAAAGGTCGGACTCACCATCATCATGACTGAAAATGGAGAGGTCATTTCTACCCGAATAGCCAACTCGTGGAGAGTCTGCATTGATTACAGAAGACTCAATTCCTCCATGAAGAAGGACCATTTCCCACTATCGTTTATTGATCAGATCCTCGACAAACTAGCGGGAAATAAGTTCTTCTGCTTTCTTGATGGGTACTCCGGTTACAACCAGGTGGCAATCCATCAAGAAGACTAAGAAAAGACCACGTTCACCTGCCCCTTCAGGGCGTACGCATTTCGAAGGATGCCTTTCGGTCTCTGCAATGCACCCACAACTTTTCAGCGGTGCATGCTTGCCATATTCTCAGATATGGTAGGTGATTATTTGGAAGTCTTCATGGATGACTTTTCAGTTTTTGGAGCATCATTTGATGATTGCCTCCAACACTTGGTCCAAATAATTAGGCGATGCATTGACGTGAAGTTGGTTCTTTCCTGGGAAAAGAGCCATTTCATGGTGCCTGAGGAATTGTCCTAGGACATCTAATCTCGGAGAAAGGCATCCAAGTCGATCGAGCTAAGGTTAACCTAATTTCTAAGCTCCCTATGCCTAGCTCGATTAAGGACATCCGATCTTTTTTAGGGCACGTCGATTTTTACTGAAGATTTATCCTTGAATTTTCAAAAATCGCACGCCCCTTAACTACTCTTCTCTCCAAGGATGTGCCTTTCAAAATTTCCAAGGAATGCACCCAAGCATTTGAGATCCTTCATGACCGAGTCACCCAAGCCCCGATTCTAAAGTCCCCTGATTGGTCTCAACCCTTTGAGATCATGTGCGATGCATCTGATTTCACTGTAAGAGCGATTTAGGGGCAGAAAATTGACGGGAAACCTGTGGTAATTTACTATGCTAGCAAAACATTGGACGAGGCTTAGCGTAGCTACACGATTACTAAGAAAGAGTTGCTAACTATAGTATTTTCCCTAGAAAATTCAGATCATACCTTCTGGGTTCCCATGTTATCATATACTTGGATCACACAGTTGTGAGGCACCTCCTTGCAAAGAAGGACGTGAAACCTCGATTAATCCAATGGATCTTGCTTTTGCAAGAATTTGACCTCGAGATTCACGACAAAGCGGGAAAGCAAAATGTGGTAGCTGATCACTTGTCCCGCCTTCCTTCTGAAATAAATGACCCTTCCGGACCCATCACAGAACACTTTCCAGATGAGCACCTCCTGACTATCAATACAGGCCTTCCATGGTTTGTAGATATAGTGAATTACCTGGCACCACATCAGATCCCGTCCGATTGGCCGAAGGCCAAGAAGTACAAGTTGCCTTCTGATGCCAAGTATTACCTATGGGAAGACCTGTATCTATTCCGCATTGGTGCTGATTAGATAATTCAATAGTGTGTTGCGGAAGTAGAAATCAAAGACATACTCTCCTTTTGCCATGACCAGGCATGCAGTGGACATTTCTCAGGACACAAAACCACATCAAAAGTCCTCCAGTGTGGCTTTTACTGGCCCACAATTTTCAAGGATGCATACAATCACTGTAAGGCATGTACCCGTTGCTAGACCTTGGGCAACATCAGCCATCGAGACATGATGCCTCTACAGCTGATTCTGGTATGCGAAATTTTTGACATTTAGGGGATCGATTTCATGGGACCCTTCCCTATCTCGGATGGCTTCGAGTACATCTTACTCGCCATTGACTACGTGTCCAAGTGGATAGAAGCCATTCTGACCCAAACCAATAATCATAAGGTTATTATCAAATTCATTCATCAAAACATCTTCTCAAGGTTTGGGATTCCATGAGCAATAATTTCCAACGGAGGGACCCATTTTACAAATGCTTAGTTCAGGTCACTGATGACCAAATACAGGGCGTTGCATCGAATCTCTACTCCCTACCACCCCCAAAATAATGGTCTAGCTAAGCAATCAAACTGAGAGATCAAGAAAATCCTTCGGGTTACTGTTTGACCTGATAGAAAAGATTGGTGTTCTCAACTTCCGAAAGCATTGTGGGCCTATAGGACTGCCCACAAGACCCAATTAGGCATGTCTCCATTCAGATTGGTGTACGGGAAGGCATGTCACCTCCCCGTCGAATTGGAGCATAAAGCCTATTGGGTAGTACGGAATTGCAATTTAGATCTTTCTAAGGCTGGAACCCACAGAAAGCTTCAAATAAGCGAGATCGATGAATTACGCCACAATGTGTATGAGAATTCACGAATTTATAAACAACGGGTTAAAGCTTTTCATGACAAACACATTTCTAGAAAGATCTTTCATCCTGGTCAAAAGGTTTTACTCTTTGATGCCTGACTGAAATTATTCCTAGGAAAGCTATGATCTAAATGGGTCAGACCCTACCTAGTCCGACAAATCTTTGGAAATGGGGCCATTGAAATCAGCCCACTCAGCCACAATTTCGAACACTTTGTTGTGAACGGTCAGAGACTCAAACCGTTCATTGACATGACCGACACAAATTTGGCTGAGTCATCCTTTACCCTCCATTCTCCTTGAGTTCATTGCGCCTAGCCGATGGTGTAAAACTCAGCGCTTAACGGGAGGCAACCTGTCATTCTTTGAAAAACTCGAAACCTTTTCTGACACTTCTACATGGAATTCATATTGCACTTTAGGGTTCATCCATTAGAATAGCCGACTTCACCTTAGGTACCCTTACCCGAGATTAGAAATCGTTCGCAATAGTCACTTCGACCCGTTCACCCACCCAACACCTGTCCTAATGCATGAACTAAGCTAAAATCAAACCCACCTAATCTACAATGGGGACATTGCAAATCTCAGGAATGGGGGGTATGAAAGTGCAAAATGTCAGGAAAATTCATATTAAGAAATGGTTTCAACTAAAAAAAAAATCTTGGAAAAGAAAAAAAGAAATAAGGAGGGGGGAGAAACAATTTGGGCCATACAAAAAGAGAGGAGGAAAAGAGCAAAATGCCAAAAAAAAGGAGCACAAAATGAAAAAGAAAAAGAGAGTCATTAGTAAAAGATTAAGGGATTAACTGAAGTTCTAAACCAGAATAGGAAAAGAGAAAAATAAAAGAAAAAGTGCTAAGGAGACATAAAAAGTGATTAGCAGGAATGCAGGTCTTAGGCCTCTTGGGCTAGATTCTTAGGCTTAAAAATTCATGTATCCGCTAAGATCTGGATAATCCTCAAGAGGTTGGGGAAAATGCGAACCTTAAGTACTTGGTATAAGGCTTAGGAAGTATTCGACCTCGTTAACTGACTTTCGATTTGCGGGATTCAATAACCTAAGCACCCCAATTCACACACAGTCTGATTCAGTGCGCACAAATATCAAAATCACGCAAAAAGTGTTTCAATGTTCTGAAAAAGTCACCTAGATTAGGAGCGGCTGATCAACACAAGTTGATTTGGATCAGTTCCTGGCACAGAGAGGCGGGAAATTCCCCTCGAAGATGCGTAACAACATATCATCTCCTCGGTGCTTGTCTCTTAGGATATTTAAATATCCTACTGGGGGCATGTAAGTACTCTGCTGGTTCAGATATCATGGGTGGCATTATCACGAAATGTCGATTCCCAGGGTCTGAATTTGGCCACGGATTGCCATGGGCAGGATTATCTCAAAATCTCGAAAGCCAGGGTTCTGGGGGTTGCCATCGGCAGTGATATTTCAAAGCATCGATAGCCAGGGACCCTTGAGGATTGATGATGGGGACGAGGAATCCGATACAGACCGTGTTGAAAAGCCAATCCAAAGCTTGAAGTAAAAATAAAAGAGAGAGAAAACACTCCAAACAAATAAATCTTCTATCTCTCTCTTACAAAAATACACTGCAAACTGAACGTAGGATAAAAATGTCTCAAGCATGTGTGCTTTAACCGCGGAGTCCAACAAACCCTAGGATAGTTTCTACGGGCCATAAAAACCTTTGCGGAAGACTGAGGCTAAAGAGGGTCAGGTCCGGATTTTGGTTAGTAGTTGAGTACCTCTAGGCCTATTATCAGCATTCTAACCTAATCACAAAAGAAAAAGAAAAGCACTTATTATAACTACTAACAGACACTTAGGGTCTAGAACAGAAGTTAAAACCTTAAAATTTTGCTAAGGGACTACCAAAAGCTAGGCATGGGGGTAAGATGAGAACCTCATCGTGAGCCCTAACTAGCTCATTTTGACCTAAAAAAGGGAATATAAGCTCCTACATAACCTAGAGAAGGGCTTAATAGAAGGAATAAGTGTTCTGAGAAGAAAACATGAAATAAAGGTTAAAATTGTAATTTTACCATTGCAGTACATAAATGGTATTTCTCAGAAGCAAAAATATGTCAAATGGTCTGAATAAGATAAAAGGTGGCTTGGTTCAATGAGAAATGGGTTTATGTGCAAACCATGAATTAAATGACATCTTGTAACCCTAAAACAGATCTACTTAATTCAATAAGGTTCTAATTAGGATAAAAATTAAGTAAACCCTCTAAAATTCATGGAAAAATATCCCCTAGGGTTTATAACATTCAATTTGGCCTTTGGAACCTAGTTTGACCTAGATTGGGGTCCTAGCTCATCAATTGACCTAATTTGGATTTTTATGCAAAATATCTAGTCAAACATGGTCAAACCTAAAATCCAACTCCACCATTGGATTTCTTAGGTCAAAATTAGGTTTATACAAAAATTTGGACTTAAGGGGAGGTCATCTTGACCTACTTTACAAATTAGTACACACAATTACATTTTGGACCCTATCTTTTGAAAACCATTACACAAACCCTCCTAGCTTCCTCGCCACTCTTACAAACAGGTCCCTCAACCATTAATGGCGAGGAATCCTTCTCCGATGAGGAACGGAGGGGGAATACTCCCTGATCTCTCAAAGATCTCCTAGATTTAGAAGGGAGATTCTCTAAGGAATCCCCTTCCATCCAAACCCAATAGCAATCTTTGATTTCCTTCCAATCTCTCATGTGAACGCATGAGAGATTTGGAACCCCAACTACCTTCCTTTTCAGATGAGAAGACGGCGGTAGAAGGCTTGCCCTCCACGCACCAGAAGCTCAGCCAGCACTTATAAAAGGACCCTCAGTCCTCTGTGAATCTCTCAGACTTGTTTTGGCCGCAGAATCCCCCAGATTTCATCTCCCCTCTCTGGCCAAGTAGCCCGCAAGCTCCGGCTATTCTTCCTCCTCCCTCTCATCGCTCTGCTACCATACCAGCTGCAGGGTTCACTCCGCCTCACCCTCCCACGTCGCGCCGCACCAGTGCACGACTTCCTGTCGTCCTCGTCGCCATTATCCCCCTCAGGGCCGTCTTCTCCGACGACGGCACAAATGAGCTGTCCATCTCCGCTGCCCCCCTTCACACCCATCAATCAAGGTAAGCTCCCTGTCTTCCACTCTTTCGTTTTCCTCATTCTATTTCACTCAACACCACTCGACCGCCACTGTCCGCCCACATCTTCCCCATCTCTGGCCACCCTCCGGCGAGACGCCTCCATCACTCCGCAACCCCACACGTCTCGCCACCCACCGCACAACCTCCACCACACTCCACTGAACATCCTCCACTCGTCCACAGGCTGCCTACACCACCACAACTGCCCCTCGACCCAACCCATCCATTTGGCCATAGAGCGACCTAGGCACGCATGCCTAGGCCACCCCGCGGCCTACCACCTACCTCCTCACCTTCGTCGTGACACGGTGAAGGTCCTCCTATGGTCTGATAGAGCTGCAAGCTTCTTCTTGTGCCATGCAGGGTCTGAGCTCCAGCCGCCATTAGCGACGACTCGAGGAGGTTGAAAGCTCACTCCAGGTTGAAGTGCTTCAGGCTTCCAGGTCCAGCAGGTTCGGGGAGGTCTCGCGCAGCCAGCTGTTCCAGCAATTGGCGCTGCGAGGCTTGCAGCTACTGCAATTGGAAAAGAGATCATCTGCGGGCGCGTGAGCAAAAGTGGTGGAACACTAGTCCCACCTCGCTAAGCAGTGACTTATTTGAGTACTTTAAATTGATTTTGTGATATTAGCTATTCGCCTCCAATTCACTGGGGTGAGGTCCCTCCTCACCTATGCACGCCTTGTCCATGAACTAGCCCGCGGACCTGGTAACCTGACCCGATTATCTTCCTGTGCACTCCTCGTGCACCACACCCACGTTAATGCGCCTGGACCCGGGTGCGCAACCCAACCCAATTACTCGGCTCTGGGAGAGCATACCGAAGAGAGATTCAAAGAGAGAGAGATGCGCGGGAAGGGTAGGGGAACAGGTTTTGTTGCGTGGTGCTTGTGCAGGAAGAGGATGCTAAGGAAGAAGCAGCAAAAGAGGGATGCAGGGACTTAGCTGCTGCAAGGGAAGAATAAGCAGAAGGACACCCTGTAGCAGAGGTGTGGCAAACCAAGAGAAAGAAGAAGAGAGAGATCAAGGAGCAGACGAAGAGGAGAAAGCAAAGGAAGAAGTGGAAGAAAACGAAGAAGGCAACCTAAGAAGAGGCAAAGCCAAGACTTAGCTACAAGAAGAGAATCAAGAAGAGAAGGAAAAAGAATCAAGAAGAGGCAAAGCTAGAAGCAACCATAGCTGCAGCAGAGCAAATCACGAATAGAAGAAAAGAATCTGACAGATAACTTTGAGACGTCTGATGCAATATCAGATGTCCAATTCTTTTTGAGCAATTTCTTTCCATAACATTATCCTATCACTTCTATTGAACTAGTAATTTCTTTTTATTAAAAAGTTGTGTTCTCAAGTTTTGGAATACTCAGATTTCTCCCTGTGTTCGACCTCGGATACTTTGATTTTCGAGTTATAAATTTTTGTTTGCTTTCGTTGAAAGTTCATCTATATTACAGCGAGATATCTATTAAAACACGATCTAGCTGCATGAACAGTGCCCTTAGAAGGGCATGGAGGGTGATGTAAACATGTTTATAGCACATAAATCATATATTTTTGCTCGTTCTTAGACGTAGAGTTGCATCATATATTATAAATATTACATAACATGCATCATCTTGCATTTAGGTTATGTTGTATAAAGTTTAGGTTAATTTTCCCTCTTTGTGGTCAGGTAACAGGGTGACATTTAATCAGGACCATGTCTTGAAGATCCAATGATACAAATCTGATTAGGGCAATGATCGGAGTTCAACGACTCCAAGATCACCCTGATCAGACTTCCCTAGCATCAGATATAATTCGAGGAAGATCAGAGATCAAGGTCCAAGATGATGCAAATCTATACTTTAGATGACAAATCCAACTGCACAGATGGGTTCGGATCGACTATCGTAGCCCAACAGTTGGAAAATCTATCCAATCCAACATTCGTGGCACCATCTACAACACAAAGAAGAAGGACGGTCAGGATGGTGCCAAGTGGCACCATCCCAACCATCCGCACCCAGTCGCACCCGTTTGCTCGACTCCTGAAGGCTCTTGTGACGAGAGATCTTGGTCATTGGATGAAGATCTAATGACCAAGATCGGATGAGCATAAAACCATCCGTGCTCCTTAAGCATGATTGCAGCACGTTTGGCGAAGGCACTTCCACGGAGCTGAGGTCGCAGGTTTGAGCCCCCACGTGCCTCAAATCAAGGTGCAGGTACGGGAGCGACTTGATTCCACTGTTGGATGAAGCATGAGTGGCGTAGATGCAGGCGACATGGCACGATGGATGGGTGAGGATCGCACACGCATGCGATGACGCAAGATCCATTGCGCCATTGCACGTACAAGTGCATGTTGAAGCACGGGTGTGCTGCATTTAAAACATCTGATGTCGCAATCATATGACTGAGATCGTGAGATCATGGCTTATGCATTGAGTGCAAGGAGGTGCACGCATGTTGCCCACGTTCAGTGCTTTAGTGACAAATAAATCCGTCACTAAAGACCCTGCATTAAAGTTTTAAGGTTAAAAATGACCTATTTGCCCCCAACCTCTACATCTATAAAAAGGCCTATGCCCCTCACATATCAAGCATCGCTTCCTCTCTTCTCTCACCCCCTCTAAAGCTCTATGAGCTTGTCCCAAACCCAGGATGCTCCATTAGAGTTAAAAATACAAATATTCCACCTTCTCACCTCCTTCGTGGAGCATCCCGCAGTGGTCCTCTCACCGTCATTCGAGAAGCGGATCCCACTATGACATCGTCCTATCCTGTTCTCTATCATCCTTCATCATTCTCCTTCATCTCGCATCTCACCACCTTTGTCCGGATGCTCCGTCGTTGCGGCTCATTCTCCAAGTAGCCGTTGAGTAGGATAACTTCTCTCCACCTTCTTTTACAGCTTTCTAGTGTAGATTTCCTGCTTTCTACTGTAGCATGTAGTTGTAGCAAGTAGTTGTAATGAACATTGCTCTATGGTAATGAAATCCATGCTTATTCTATCTCTATTTTCTCTTTATTTGTAATATTCTCTCTCTTTCTTCTATTATTTATTCTTTAAGTAGATAGCTAGTTTATATTCAATTTGATCGGCTAATCTGCTTTGCGAAATATAAAACAAATGAGATTTTTAATCAAACGTCTGCCTCCCTCTGTTCGACCCAAAATTCTTTTTGAGCTTCGGTAAAATTTATCTGTTGAGGGTTTTTCTTGCAAATCGCACTACAATGATGGGTTTTCAAAACTCAACTTCTGTTTACATAGATTTTTCGATATAATAGAGGGGCAGCAATGGTGCACCAAGGGTGGCCTTGGTGGATGGCTCGGAGGAAGATTAGAACCACAGAACCACACGACCTTGGGGCTTGGGTTTGCTTCATAACCTGGTCCACTTCTGTGGATACCTTCTTGTGAGCTTCTAGGTCAAACTTTTTATTTTGATGCTGACCTACAATTTTGAGTTTTGATTTTTTCATTCTGTTGGTGCATTAGCTCTAGCTGAAGGCATTAAACTTAGCACTTGTCTATATCTCAGTGGAGCTGACTAGACCATCATTAAACTCAGGTGATATTCTATTTATTCCGCTCCTTTTCATGTCTTTGTTATACAATGAGGACATTGCATTTGATTGTCATGGGGTGTGGATACTGTATTCCTGAATTATTTTGTCAACTTCACAAAACATTTGATTTCTATACCTATTTCACTTTATTTTCCTAATAAGAAAAGGGATTGTTACATATATACCCTTGTTACCTTTTGATAAGATGTATATACCCTATGTTCTTGATATTTACATATATACCCCTATAAACTTGCTATGTTAAGGTCGTATGCCCCTACTCCATTAAACCCAATGGAAAACATCAAACAAAATATAAAAAATAGGAAAATTTATATTTTCATCCCTTATTTTCCCCTTAAACCCTCACACCTCCTCCTCCTCTCCCTTCCTCACCTTCTCCCCTATTTTTCTCTCCTTCTTTGACATTGGCGAACTCACTCCCAGACCTACATCCACTGCTAGCAACCCCATCGCGTAGAACACCACAGCATTCACATGGCCACCTAACCTACAACAATCCTAAGGCCCATCGTGCATGTAGGGTATAACGGCATCGCGTACGGCGGCATTGAGATGGTTAAGATGGCAAGCTTGCCATAGGTGGATGCAAGGGACCAGTCAGTGAGGCCACCGCCGTAAGTGTTGCAGAAGGCAACGACAGGACCGACGATGAACACCACAAAGACATAGTACCACTGGAGAAGGGCGAAGATGTGCGAGAGGGTGGCGATGAAGACTACCGTGATGCTGTTGTACCATGCATGTGTGATGGGCCTTGGGTTCTGGTCCTTGAGGAAGAGCTCAGTGTGGCGACGCTCGTCGAAGGATGTGGCTATGATGCTGGGTTGGTGGCGCCGTCTGGTAGTCCATGTCGAAGATAGGGAGGGTGGTGCCCTTGTTGTGGACTTGGTTGATGAAGCAGGAGATGGTGTGATAAGCTCATATAAATTCATCATAGAATGCTTATTTATAATAGTTCCTAGGCATAGCATTGCATATCATGATATAAATATTGCATAAACATCCATTGCATTGCATCTAGGATAGTTATTTATTATGTTCATTAATTCCATCATTTTACATGGCTAGGAGGCAATGCGACATCTTTACGGGCTTTCGATGAAGAATTTGACCGTATTGATGGATTCAGAGCAACGATCGTAATCCGTCGATGTGGGAATCGCCTAGATCTGAGCTCTATAGCACCCTCTGCAAGAAGAAGAAGATGGACGGCCTAGATGGCACCTTGTGGTGCCCAGGCTGCCCCACCTGAGCTAAAGTGCCCCCAAGCCTACCGTAAGGTCAAATCCCAGCCATTGGATCTCAATCCAACGGCTAAGATGTGCGCTCCACAGCTAAAGAAACACATCATCTCAGCCAGCCTCAGGCAGATCAAGCGAGGAGTCACCATGACCGTTGGATCTCCATCCAACAGTCGTGGGTGCGGAAGCTCAATTCAAAAGTAGAACACATAACAAAGCAGAGCACATAACCTGTACCTCACCAAATATTCATCCCCCTTCCCATCCTCATTCGTAGGTTGCCTTGGAGCCATCCTCCCACCTCTATTCTAGTAGTAGATAATCTCCACCTTCTCACCTCCATTCTGGATCCACGTTGAAGCTTTCCTCTACTCGACGTCCTCTAGCATCTCACCTCCATCATCTCGCTCCTCACCTCCCTTGTCCAAGCTTCTGCAAGGCGCCGTCATCTCGCCAAACAGCCGCTTCGGAAGATTTCTTCTCACCTCCCTCTCATTTTATGCTTTCGTAGTTTATTATAATTGACATTGGAGTGATATATATATATCATATTTGTTCCATCTCTATCTTGTCATTCATTCTGCTTGTCTTCTTTCAAAAATACAAAAAAAAGTAACAAAGCCCTAAAATACCAAAAGGAAACAAATCGAAGTGCGATTTTCATTTAAAGTAAATGTCACCTCCATGTGTTTGACCTGGGACTCCCTTGGAGTTTCTGTATAAATTTTATTTAACCACGAGTTTTGCAACTACGACGGTGGGTTACTTGTAACCTTGATTTCAAACTCATGAAACATGTGCGATCATGGTGCATCGTCCCACACCATCTCGAGGCGCTGGATTTGCTGGAGGGAGGTGAGTTGGATGAGGAGGCTAGGGTCACCGTGGAGGAGCACATGGAGGAGGTCGTAGTGGTTGCACGAAGGTCATGGTAGGGGAGGTGGTAGTGGAGGCACTGGAGGAAGGGGAGGAGGTGTGAGGTTTTCAGGGGAAAATAGGGGGATGAAAATAATTTTTTTTTATTTTCTATATTTTTTTGACGTTTTCTGTTGGGTTTAATGGAGTAGGGGCATACGGCCTTAACGGAGCAAGTTTATAGGGTTATATACGTAAATATCAAGAACATGGGGGTATACATGTCTTATTGAAAGTTTACAAGGGTATATATGTAAAAACCGCTAAAAGTGAGAAGAACTATGAAAAGAAAACTTAGGCATTAGGATCTTGTCAACTTTAGGAAATGATACGTTAAGGACTTGAACACTTAGACTCTTTAGGTCCTCACACTTAATCAGCCTGGGTGTCCACTAAAATGTGGACTTGTTCTCAAGTCCTCGCCACCCTATTTTACATTAATTTGTTTAATAAAGTAAGGTGATAAGTTTACGACTTATCAACCCACCTCTAATTTAGGGGGACTTATAGTCTAAGCATCTATACATGTTTCTTACTGACTCACTCCTCGGTAGTTTTAACAGAAATTGGGTAGCTAATGAACATTTAAGGGTGGTGTGGCTGGCAAGTTGTTGCAGGTTAGATGCCCCATTGGTCGATCGTCCAGAGCCCAGCTATAGGACCATTCTCTTTGACGATTGCCGTTAGGTAAATCTTAGATCAGGAAAGCCACCCATTCAAGAAGAAAGGATAGAAAAGAAAAAAAGAAATAAACCATACTTCACCACATGAGTATAACTGGCAAATTGTCATGGGTTAGACACCCCATTAGCCATTTGTCCAGATCCCAGCTGATAAAATGCACAAAAATTCGCAAACACTTAAGGAAGAAGTGGGGAAGTAGAATAATCCAGGGAGACATATAGTGGGTTTTCCCTTGTGTTGACCCCACGAAAATATAAGTAGGGAGAAAGCTACCAGTCAAATAGATACACCTTTAGGAAGAATTTTCTTTTTCGGGTCACCTACGGGTGTAGAAACCCAAAGTCCATTTTAATTGCCGTTGAGTTAGTCTATCACAATTCTCACAACAAGATGCTTAGCACTAAGAGTACTTGTTGAATCTTAGGTGGGTTGGGTAGCAGTAAAAAGTTATCCCGCAACTCTCAACACCAAAATAAAAAAAAAATTAGAAAGACGAGAAAGAAAAAAAAATCAATTTGCTTTTATACATAATAAGATGAGGACTCGGGTGTTTTGTATTTTAGCAGGCACTCGAGCACTATTGAGTCTCTGTGGGTTAGGTTCTTAGTACAAATTTCCTCTTGTTGACAAGTAACTTGTGCCTGAGTAATCGATTCCTAATTCTTGTTGTAGATAGCATTTAGATAAACCTTGTTAGGGACTAGCAAGGGGTGGGCATGGGGGTATAATGACTACAAATAAGTGTTAATTACATCAATTATAGTCAATCTTGAGGGTGCATGCGCATTAATATCATGATATAGTGGGTTTGGGAGCAATGCATGCATATCATATAATATTTACATTTAGATTGCTTGTAATTAATGTTTAACGGCCAAGTATACAGGTGCATGTTGAAACAAGTCTCAGATGGGCAATCCAATTGTACGGATGAATCCAAATTGAAGATTGTAGCCTAATGGTGCAAGAATTGGTTCGATCGGACTTACGTGGCATCCGCTACAAGCATTTGAAGATGAATGACCTAGATGGTGCCACGTGGCACCATCAAAGCCATCCTAGTTGCCCAAGGGCCACTTCAGTCTCTCTCCATCCGCACCATCAGATTTAGACCGTTAGATCTTCATCCAACGACCATGAACGTGATACGTCTTATAAGCAGTTGGGAAGTCTTCATAACATAAAGACTTTCATAGCACATTGGTCTCAAGCTCTATGGTTAAGAGGAGGTCGTGGGTTTAATCCCTTGTGACCTTACGATTTTGCTGCAGTGCCAATTGAGGTAGGATTGGCATAGCACTAGCAATGCCAACGCATGATGCGCATGAGATGCTAGTGTGGAGTGTGGGCGTGATGCATGGAGCACATGCGTGCACACTGGGCATAGCGTAGGCACATTAGGACAGCGGAGATGTAGCATGAGACACCAACGTGCCAACGCATGGGATTGATGACCCTACAATTTTGTTTGGATTGGTGCAGCACCAGCAATGCCAACCGTGATACGCACGAGACGCCAGCGTGGAGTGCGGGCGTGATGCACAGAGCACATCCATGCATAGCTAGGCATAGTGCAAGCACGTTAGGACTGCGGAGATGTAGCATGTGACACCAGCGTGCCAATGCGTGGGATTGATGCAAATCGATAGCCAATGCAAGTCAACTTGTGAAATTACCTTTTTTTGCCCAATTCAAGGTCCTCTTTAGCCTATAAAAGGGCCTCATGACCCCTTTGCTAATCATCTTCAACACAAGCAAGTCTCCACCTCTCTAGAGCTCAAAGTAAGGTTCCTAAGCTACTGACGGAAGTCTCTTCGCTATCGTGGTTGCCACGATGCCCTTCCATTTGTCGCATTTATTCTTCCTTAGCTTAATGTTAATGTTTGTTTAAGCATTTCTTTAGCTTTATTGTTAGAATTTGCAAGACACTTTTGCTTATGCAATATAATAGATTTTCCTATCATAATTGTTGTCTTGTTATTCCAATCAAGGTTCTACCATTCCATGTCTTTATTAACGATATTATTCTACCTTCTTTTCATGCATAGCTAGTTAGCAACCATATCCTCCTATGGATTTCAAACCCTATCCTCTCTCTCTCTCTTTATTTTTTTCACGTAAGCAAAAAATCATGTGGCAATAAGATAAGCAATTAATTGATTCGATTTTGTCCCTCCTTGTATTCGACACTTGGACTCACCATCCATATTCTTTTAAAATTGATATTGTAGGCATACGCTACAACATATAAATTAATCAAATGCATTTTTTGATGTCTGTCCAAGTAGGTGGCTCCTGACAGGACAAACGAGACAGGCCATCCTATAATAGAGGGCATGAAAAATCTTGACCCACCTGCCTAAGTGGTAGGTCCTATTTGGTCTTCCCACTCCTCAATGTGACAGCCTTTGCATCAGCATACTATCCATGAGGTGGCGGAGGAGCGAAAGGGGTAGAATAAGTGAGATTTTGCAGCAAAGGTGGTTGAACCTGTCCATAACCAAGGGGTTCAGGAGGTGCTTGTAATACAGCATGCGCCTGTCCCTAAGGTGGCTGGAACCAAGGTGGAGCACCCTGGTTCTACACATATCTCTAGCTAAGGATAGGTTGGGAGGGCAAGGCTCCCTGCGATCTATGCTCCTATAGCAACTGATTCTATGTTTTTTGTATGGTCTAAATCTGATCAACCATAGCCTTCATAATTTGCAAAGTGTCATGAGTAGATTTTCGCATTAACTCCTGCAATTCCGCTTTTAATGCCTCCAAGGGGTCGACCCTCTTTGGACAGTGATTGGTAGCTTGGTGCAGTGACTGAAAAATAGAGTGGGATTGCTGCTGGGATAGGAATGGTTGCTGCCTCAGTTATGCGTTTTACACATTACCGTATTGTCTGGTCTGGTTGTGCGGATCTTGATTTGGTCTCTACGAGCTACCAGACCAGGAAAAGTTAGGATGCTGACGCCAACTAGGATTATACATCTTCGAATACAGGTTATTACACCTTTAACCTTGGATAGTTTTCACATCTTCGTAGGCTGAAGATGTCTGGGATGCATATTCAATAAAGGAATACGCATTAGAATCGTCATGGGGTGCGTAGCCCTGATTGCATGGTGCTAGATCCAGATTATTCACGGGTTCTTGATACGCAGGATCCTATGAAGATGAAAAAGATACATCTCGAGTAACTAAATGTCCTCAAGCAGGAGGAACTTGGGATGCAAAAGAAGAGTGAGATGAAGTTGAATAGCTAGAAAATCCAGGTCGAGCTCGAATCATTTCGCTGAGCTTCTTTTTAAGTAGATCCACCTAATCCTGCTTCTTGGAGATAATGTCCAAATCAGCTTTGGTAGATTTAGCGTGAGATTCATGGACATTAACCCTCTGATATATAGGTCACCAAAACTGGTTCATAGACATGACATTCGTTGAGTTCTCTGTTAAGGACTTGAAAAATTTGAATGCACTATTCTCATCCTTAGCGAGGAAATCCCTGGCGCTAGATGCATCGGCTAGGTATCGATGTGTGACATCCAGCCCATGCTAGAAGATTTGAGCTAAGTTCCATCTGGGCATACCATGGTGTAGGCATTTCTTAAGAAGATCATGGAATCTATCCCAGGTGTCATGCAACTTCTCCCGTGGTCCCTGGGAGAAAGTCATAATCACATGCCTCATCGCATTCATCCAACCAATCGGGAAGAACACAAGACATAATTCCTCCCAGGTTCCAATCGGCCTCCTGATGGTCTTGACCAAATAAGAAGTTTTATCCTTAAGAGAGAATGTAAAAAGCTTCATGAGAATGATCCCTAAATCAACATTTCTCAGTTGAATTGTTCCATAATTCGACTAAAATCCTCGATGTGATGGAAGGGATCTAATGTAGACACAATTATTGAGGGTAAAATGGCAATTCATGCATGTTCCTAGGCTTATATTTACATTTCATGTTATAAATATTGCATAGCATGCATCATCCTGCATTAAGAGTAGTTGAGTATATTTTAGGTTAATTATGACCTGTTATGGCCAAGAGGAAAGGAAATTTATTTCAAGGCCTCGGATGGATGATCTAACCATACGAATCTAATTAAGATGATCGGAGTCTAACGCCTCAAAAATCGTTTAGATCGGAATCCCATAGCACCTTATGCCGTCTGAGGAGGATCAATGGCTAGGGGGCAATGCGACATCCTTACGGGCATCGGATGAAAACTTTGACCATATGGATGGATTTGGAAAGACGATCGCAGTCTGGAAAAGCGAAAATCAACTCAATTCAAACACCATGGAGCCTTTCGTAATAGAAAGAAGATGGATGGCCAAGATGGTGCCACATGGCACCATCTCTACCACCCAACGTCGGCCATCATTGACTATAGGCGCCTCCTCTTCATCCAAGATCTCGCACCATAGCCGTTGGATCAAGATCCAACGGTTGAGGTTTCCCCACACCAGCAACTCCCACGCCATCTTCTCAACACTCCGAGCAACTTGCTGTGATAGTGAAGGCTTTGCCTTCCAAGGGAGGGGTGCGGGTTCGAATCCCCGTGGCCCCCCAATTGAGAAATTGAGTGTGCACAAGCAAGCACGCATGCACAGCCACTTGCGCACACAAGTGAGCCCAGCACGGTCGCTCACAGCATACCCGTGCATGGCACGATGCGGGAGGCACGAGCGTGTGATGCGCATGGCAGGAGTGGAGCGGATCTTCACCAACATTTGCAAGGGTATTTAGTGACAATTGCTTCTGTCACTAATGCCCTATGCACGAATTCTTCCTCTTCCTTCCACCATAAAAGGACCTACCCCCTTCCATCCTTCATCGTCTCTTCCTTTCTTCTCCTCATCACCTCTAAGGCTCTAGAGAGAGCTTACCTAAGCTTAGGATGCTCCTATAGAGTAAAAAAAACATATTTGTTCCTGCCTCTCATCCCCGTTCGTGGAGCATCTTGCAGCTATCCTCTCACCTTCCTTCAGGAGGAAGATCCTAGCCGCGACACCGTCCTGCCCCACCCTCCGTCCTCCGGCTCCATCCACATTCGTCCCTCACCTCACCACGTTCCTCCAGGTGACGTTAGAGGGAGTCATCCTCCAGGCGACCATTGACGGGGATTCTTCTCATCTTTATCTATCTTTACTGCTTTCTAGTGTATAGTTTTCCTGCTTTCCTAGTTGTAGCAAACATTTGTTTCAAAATATATGACTGTTTCCCTCTGTCTCTCTCTCTTTCTTTTATATTTTGCAAATAGATTAGCTAGATAAAATTTTATCGACCTGGTCTCTTGCCCTACTAAAAATACAAAAAATTATAAAAGATAAAAAATGACAAAAAAGAAATAAAGCAAAGTGCGTATTTTTCAAAACCAAACATTCGCCTCGCCGTGTTCGACCTGAGTCTCACTTTTCGAGTTTTAGTTATAAATTTTATTTGATCGACAGATTTTCTTGCAAATCGAGCTACGATAACAGGTTTTCAACTCTAACCCTTTACGTGTGCAAGTCTGCTGCATCATTTTGGCATCGTTTGACATGTAATTCACGTTTTAAAAGTTAATTCGGTTGTAGTATAGTGCGAAAACACGTCGACAAATAAATTTATAAAACCAGTAAGTACCAGGTCATTCTCAGGGAGGTAACCACAATTTATGTAGAAGTGTTTCAATAGAACTTGTTCTAAGCAAATATTTATATTTGTATATATATATAGGAATCAGATATATGCATTCAGAAGATCAGAATTTTATTGCAATTAAAATAGAGTTTTCACAATAGAGAATGCTACTAGAAACAAATAGATAGAGAGATAGAAAGTAGCAGAGAGATGATGCCACTTGTAGGATGCTTGTGCAAGGTGCGGGAACACCTCAGATCCAGAGCATTGAGATGAAGGTTGGAGCAGAGTTGCAGAGGGACGGAGAGTTGCAGAAAAGGTGGAAGATATCTGGAGTTAATGGAAGAGAGATGCCTCAACTAGGGGGCAATGGGCCTTCTTTTGTAGCTTTAATGAGGGGCAAAGTGGGTATTTAACCCCTTTATCTCGTGCAACAACTCATATTTGATCAGATCCATTGATCGGGAGATCAACAGAGTAGATCTAGCCACAAAATAACCTCCAACGTGCTTCCATCCTGCGAATCGCACCTCTTCTTGACACGTGGAGTGCTTACATACGTCGGATCACGATTGGACAGTTCCTGCTACTCCGCATGCGTTCTCTTCTTTTTCACACGTGCCTACTCACCTGTTTTAAGTGCCTAATCATCAGTCGTCCGATCTCACGATCGGACGGCTCTCGTACACATGGGCCTTGATTTAGCATTTCTAAAATCGTGTGGGTTTGCAGGTCCGACTGCGACGCGCTTTGATCATGCTACCTGGTCATGCCTCTGCCCTTTGATCACCATCCAATGGTGGAATTGTCCCCACGTGAGTGCTCCTGCAATTTTGCATAGCGCTGCTCGAACACGTGTCTCGAGCTTCCGTGCATGCACGTAAGCCAACGTGTTATGCAAGAGTTCTGTTATAGTTTCTTGTTTGTGTCTATTTGTCCTTATCCAATTGGACGGGTGACGTGGCACACTTGTGGCTGTTGGATGAAGATCCAATGGCCCACAGCATGAGAGGGTGCCCTTCATAGATGGGGAGGTGGTGAGGGAGTGGCTGTGATGGTGCCACGTGGCACCATCATGGCCATCCATCATCTTTTCCTTGTATCTGGTGCTGTAGACCTCCGATCGAGTTGATTTTTCCGCTGTTGGATTGCGATCATCGATCCAAATTCATCGGTGCAGTTGGATTCTTCATTTAAGGCTTGGAACTTTGTCTTTTGGCTTTATTATCTCTGTTTGTCTTTGGACTGCACAAGATGCCGTGGTTGTCTGATCGAGATGATTTTGGAAGTGTTGGACTCCCGTCGTCGTTCTGATTAGGTCTGTTTGGTCTGATTTGTTGTCTGTGGCTTCAAATCATCTACGATTAAAATCATCTCACTTTTAGGTGATAAAATGATGATATTAACCATATGACTAATAAACTAGCTATTGTATAAATTACGATGCCAATGAATGCATTATTACTAAGTTATGCTAGAATATAGCTTAATTCAGGTGATTTAGGTTCCATGATTATTGTGCAATCACACCCCCATGCCTAATTCTTGCTAGTCCCTAGCAAATGCATGACCAAATGCAACGTGGTCCTACGTGAGTAATTTTTATCAAGAGTTTGACTAGAGGTTTATGTCATTTGTTTTCATCCGAAGCTTTAGTAATTCAGATAATCGTGAATGTCATTTGTTGTAGTCTATGCGACGGATGCAAGTGAAAAGGTAATCCGCATCTAAAGCTTGTACTTGACCCTTAGTAAAAATCTATTGGGATAGGCAAACTTCTTTCAACCTTGATTTTTTTCGCTTAGGTAGAAGATTTCTGAGTCAAGTAGATTTATATTTGGTGGCTTACACTCATCTGGTGCTACATATAGACTGGTACTTTAGAACCTAGATTTCCAAATTATTAAATAATTCAAATCAAACAATGGTGGAGAAACTATGCTCTCTTTAGTTCCTTTGTACTCATTCTCTCTCTTTCTTTCTCTTTCTTTTTTTCTTCTTTATCTTTAGTTTACTTTTCTTTTTGAGCTCACAATCTCACCAGATTTTATCAGTATATTTGGTGTTCTCTCCTGGCATTAACACTTTGATTAGGTTCTGATAACTCTAAGACTAAGTCAGAATTCTCAGCCCGTATTCAGGTGGCCAGAAATACAGAAAAGTAGGTCAAGGTAGTATTTGTTGGATCGTGAGGGTGGTAGGTGTTGTTGCCTCATTACATTTGAAATAAATTCTAAAAACACTTATAAACTCTTTTTTTCTTTCCTTTCTAATTTTTTTTTTTCTTTTTCTCCCTTTTCTATTTTTTTTTTCACATCCAAATATCTACTAAAGCAATGTAGTATAGTTTACGAACTTTTATTAATGAGGCACTATTTGGGATTATGGGTGTTCAAAAGGATATCGGGTGACTTATTTGGTGGAAGTGCCTATTCTCAGCACCAGGAAGGGAATGGATAGGATAATGTATTTCTGACCATGACATTAATACCCTCCTTCAGCTGAGGATTTCGTAAAAGACAATCGTAACCATCCACCTTAGTCCTAATTTTATCAGAACCTGTTCTCTGCATATTTGCCTTATTCGGTGGCTCTTAAGAAATTCACACTAAGAACTTATATGTAGAAATAGAGAGCAAAAACTATGCCTAACATCGAGTACCATTATCTCATTATCCAGAGTTTAAGATTCCTCATACTAGCCTTAGAGCATCAGTATACTTTCTACTCTCACCTCATACTTGTTTGGTGGATCTATTAGAAGGTAGTTTGCCTAACTCCCTAATTACTCTCCAAGGATCCAAGCGAAGAAGCATTGCTTCTTCTCGACAAACTAAAGATGTTTTTTGGTATTCACAGAGGATCCATTGCAAATTCTACGTGTAAGTGTGAAATTATACCGGATTCTAAACTCAGGAATCAACTTAAGAATAAATCCCTAATAAAACCTTAATAAAAATTCTTTATACCTAAATGCAATGTTTTTTTTTGACATAAAAATAAGACATGCAATGTCTACCCCCCCATGCCTATTCATTACAATGTCCTCATTCAAATGTATGCATGAAAATCAAAATGTAATAAATAAGACGAGGGGATATCACTTGACTATGCATGTTAATCCAGGTCAGTATGGATGCAGAGGATGTAGAGCTACCTGTACAGAGCACTAGGTTGCCTCCCAGCCAGTGCTAAGTTTAACGTCATTTACCAGACTGAAACCCAAAAATATGTAATTCAATACTGTGGGTTAAGAGAAGAAGTAATAATTGTTGCAGGGGAATTTAAGATTAGTAGAAAGATATAATCATTTGGTCCTAGAATCAGTGATCCACAAATATGGACCAGTTGATGATGTAGTCCTACTCTAAAGAGTCTTTCTGACTTAGAATATGGACTAGGGTCAGATGGATGAGGTTGATGATGCAGAGCCTTATCGTTAATCCAGTTCCATAGATCAAGAAGGGGTGGTAGAGGGTCTGGATTGAGATCATGATTGAGATTTAGATCTCGTTCCGAATCAGAATCATAGGGATCCTCATATTGGTCCTTGATATCAAAAATCATGTGTTCTCCAGGCTCTGTGTCATATGAGGGTAAAGGTAGAGTTGTGCTGAGTTCATCAAAATCTTCATCAGATATTACCGCTTTCTCATTCGAAGTCATTTATCCCTTAGATTCAAGCCATCCATTTAAACCGGTTAGTTTATAAATTCTTCCCCAAACCATTATGTGTTGAACTTCTTTTAGGGTTATTTCCTGGTTCATGTCCTTAGATTGTCCACTCTCTTGAAATCCATCAAACTTTAATAGTTCCTGGATCCCAGGGTAAGTGTAATGAGGATTCTTCATGTTACCATCTAACTCATCATAAGTTACCCCTAGGAATTTCTCAATCTCACTATTGTCCTATTCAAATTGGTTTTCCATGGGTGATGGTAGATTAGAATTATCCTCAAGTACATCCCTTTCTTTCCCTTCGTGCTGGTCTTGAGCTTTGGCAGGATTCGAATCATCATTAGTGTGAATTGCCAAAACTTGTTCAATTGTTCCTACAACCCCGATGGAACCACAATTCAGCTTATTCTTTTGGTAAGTTTTAAAGATATTGAGTTGACAATTTTTCCTTCTAGAGGTGATGTGCATAATCCCTGTCTTGTAGTTGATTAGAGCCTTGGCAGTGGCCAAGAAAGGCCTTTGTAAGATTATCGGGATGTGGTTCAAGTTTTTTGATGCCTCCATATCTAAAACAAGGAAGTCCATAGGGTACTCAAAATCCCTCACTTTTATAATCACATTCTATAGAAGGCCATTAGGAATTTTGGTTGACCTATCAATGAGCTGAAGAATCACTTCAGTGTGTTGCAAGAGGCCTAAATTTAACTCTTCATATAATTCTGTGGGGATTAAGTTGATGGAGGCACCAAAGTCCAACAAGGCTCGATCCAGGATGAATCCATCTATTTCACATGAAATTAAGGTGGTCCCTAGATCTTTCCTTTTAGGAGTGAGCTTATTTAGGATGATGGCACTGGCTTGTTCAGAAATCACTGCTCTTTTTAATGATTTGGCCTACCGTTTCAATGTGCATAATTCCTTCAGAAATTTTGCACAGGCTGGGATGTTCTCAATAGCCTCAAGGAGTGGTATATTTACCAAGACTTACTTTAGAATCTCAAGGCACTCCTTAGATTGACCGATTTTCTTTTCCTTGGGTTTGATTAAGGCTTCAGGAAAAGGTGCTTGAGAAAAATCATGAGTATTCAAATCCTAAGTCTTGTTTTCTAGATTAGCTTGGTCTC
Source organism: Thalassia testudinum (assembly GCA_037157565.1). Taxonomy (NCBI): domain Eukaryota; kingdom Viridiplantae; phylum Streptophyta; class Magnoliopsida; order Alismatales; family Hydrocharitaceae; genus Thalassia; species Thalassia testudinum. The sequence continues at coordinate 117,896,453 of JAZHRO010000024.1, forward strand.
CCACGTCAGATTCAGGCTCCTCAAGACCTTTGTAAGATTTTGATGTAGAAGGATCTTGGATTTGTTTCCCACTTCTCAAAGTGACAGCACAGGCATGTGCGTTAGGGTTAGAAGGGTAAGGTGGGTTCTGCAAAATGGGTTGAGCCTGGGTTGGGTTAGGGTTAACAAAGCCTAGTGGGTGCTGGGGAGCAGGCTGAATTAGGTGTGCTTGTTGACAAACGCCAGTTTATCATCATTGTTTTGCATTAAAACAATCCTAGCTCCTAGGGTTTTGCTTCGCAAATGAGTTTTTGGGTTTGCATTTAGTTATAAATTAGGATAGGCATGCATTGCATTTTTCCTATTTTTTTAATGTGTTTTTGCGAGTGTTAAGTATGAACAGATATATAGATCCCTAAATCCCTAGCACTCAGGAAGGCAACTAGTGAAGAAGAAGCTCATACTAGCTGGAACTCAGCTTGATCCAACTCACCACAGCTGGAATCCAGCTCACTTCGACTAGGGTTAGCTCATCCTAACAACATTTAGCTCATCTCAGCTGAATGGCAACTCAAGAGAGCACATCTTAGCTCACGCTTGCTTAAGTTAGCTCACATCCAACCCAACCTAGCTGAGTCTAGCTCATCTCATCTCCCACTAGTCCACAGGGAGCTCTAGCAAGCTCAGCTGAGTTGACTGGAGTTCACCCTAGCACAAGTCCAGCAACATCTAGCTCCACTCAACTCTAGCCAGCTGAAGATGAATTCATTCCACCTTTCACCCCTCAACTAACCACCAAAAGACACCAAAAGTTGGCACCAAAACTAACCCTAACCACCTCCCTTTCGGCGCCAACTTCAACCCCCATATCCACCCTCCACATAACCCGTCCAAGCCACATCCACCATCCACCTCATCCCCCTTCTAGAAGCCTAGAAGTTGGTGCCAACCCATGGCACCTCTCCACGGTTGGCACCACTTTTAGGTGTCCCTTGGCCACCCATAACTACCCCCATTGCATCCCTTAGGTGGCGCCAACTCTCCCTCGCCCTAGGATCACCTAACCACCCCCATCTTCCCATCTTAGCCATTCATCTCAAGAGTCACCTCAACCCTCTCATCTACCCTATGAAAAGACCAACACCCACCACCTTACAACCCATCCTTGGCTAGCAAAATACCTCTCATGTTCTACCTAAAGCTTACGCCCAAGAGAGAAGAAGAAGAGGAAGATTAAGGGGATACTCTGTCCCCTTGGTGCCTTCCCCTCTTCCCTTCTCTCTTGTGCCCATGCCAGCCAAAGAAGAATCCAGGCAAGGAAGACCTTTGGAGGAGTTCTTTAAGGTGGTCCACGCCACCTTGGAGGAAAGTTTGGGCATGCCCCCTACTTCAAGGTTTGCCAAGGAAGCTACACCTTGAAGAATTTTGCAAGGAGGAGGAGCTCTTTTTGAATGTGGGAGCAGCCGCAATTGGAGCATGAGCCTTTCCAACTTCACCATCATTTTAGAGGATTTTTGTGTTTTCATTATATCCATTTTCAATTCTAGTAGTTTAGGCATTCTTCTACTAGATTCTTGTTAAACAATTCCTCAATTTTATGCAAGTTGCCTTCATTATATTTGTTTGTCTTGATTGCAATTTGAATTTCCCTTTTTTTGTGCACTCACTTCCCTCCCTCTCTAATTACCCTAGGCCTTCATGTGCCTAGGGTGAGCTTAGAAGGAAGGTAGCTCTTGTCACCTAGGGTTACTATTTGGAGTAGTTATCATTAATTTTAAATCCTTGTTATTTTAATTACAAAACAAAAAAAATGATAAATTGAAAAAACCAAAAAGAAAATTGAGATTTACTTTCTAAGCAAGAGATTTGACTGCAAGCATATTACCTACTTGGACGACCCTAGATACCCCACTATCTAGGTCTTATAAACTTTAAAAGCGAATCCATTTTTGTGCATTGCAATGACTTAAAACCCTAATTTAACAAGCCATGCAAAAACATGATCACTTTTTGGCGCTGTTGCTGGGGAGGCACGGCTTTGCTTAATCATTCTTTCTCTTGCTTGAACTGGATCTCATCCCCTTCTCTTTCTTTGCTCTTGTGTGTGCAGGTATTGCAGGAAAAAAGCAGGAATTTGGAAGCAAAAGCTCAAAGTTCCTTTCCTTCCCACGGATTTTCAGGTTGGTTTCTTCTCTTTTGTCACACCTAAATTAAAAGACTACCAAAATATACTAAACTTGGCTTTTTCGACCTTAAACAACTTAATTAAGTGGAGTGGTGCATTTTAAAACTCTTTGATTGCTTGTTTGTACCATTAAGACCACTCCATTTCAAGTATTGGTGTTTTGCTTTTTCTGATCTAGACTTCTGGCTGGATTTGAAAAATCAATTCCGATGACCATAGGCCTTTTCAAATCTTGAAATTTCACTTAAAGATTATAAATCAAGCAGGGAATATCTGTTCCAAAATTAAGACTAATTGGATTTGCGTTTAATTTTTAAAAATTCGTGAACTACCGTGGGGTCACACCCTTTAATCTTCCTATTTTACTACAGTCCGTGAATTATAATAATTTTTATAATCATCCAAGTTTTGTGAAATATAGTTGTATAGAATCCTTGTAAAATTCTACACATCATATAAAATCACTAAAATTTTCTAAGGTCGGTGGTAATACTGAAAGGTCCAAAATACCCACGAGTATCATTTCTAGACTTTGACACCAGTACAAATAAACATTCAAAACAAGTATCAAAAAAATTTCTAAAATATTAAAAAAATATTTTCTGGAATCCTTGTTTGATTTTCTTTATGGTAGTGGTGTTGGTTTTACTATTTGGACCGCTACTTTCTCAGAAAGCCTAAAAATAATTCATTGGTAGTAATTTTCTGTATTAGGGTTCGAATCCAATTAGGGTTTCTTTCTTGCTTTTAGTCCCAGAACATAAAGGGAACACATCATTACCAATAGAACTTGTTTTCTTTTGATTGCAGAAGTTTCAGACTTGTTTGAACATTTAAAAAGAGAAACCCTAAAACACATTCAATTAAATTGAATCCTTAATGACAAAAAATACAAAAATTGTGTGACAACTTATTTTTAATTGGAACTACTTTCCAATTCCTACGCACACACTAAAAATTGAAATAATAGGGAAACAACCTAATCAATGCCCTCCACATTCCTTGTGCACACTAGTATCCTAGACCTAATTAAAATTGGTAGCAATTTGACCCCTAAGGTTTTCATCAACTTAGGCTTGCTATATAGGTCTTAAGTTTCCTATAGTTAATACCAATTTTGTCATCTATATCTGGTGTTTAGGCTGAGGGGCTATGTCAAACGACCAGGCACGGGTTTGTACAAACACCTGGGGATTTTCCTGGGAAACATTTGGGCCCAAACCTCCCCTTAAGCAACTTGGCTTGATTTGTTGACAGAACAAGTATTCACTGTTGATTACTTATTTCCTAAGTAGATCAAGTCTTAGGTTTATTTTTAAGTCACACTTAAGTTAGGTCTAGAATTTTTTGTTTGAATTGCACACTTTCTCTCATCTCTTTCTCTTCTCCTCCCCTCTAATTCTTCCAAAATAGTGCATGCATGGGCGAAGGTCCCAAAAACCACATCTTAAGGGACCATCTGATTTTGCCCCTGCACAAGAGAATCTTCATTTTCTTCTCCCTCCTCTTCTAAAAAAATGGAAAACCCAGGAAGCTAACAAAAGTTTTGCTTCCACTTCTAACCCGTCAGCCAACCCTCACCTCCCTCATCTAGAGCAACTAGAAATTCCTGCAGGGCCAGGTGGCCCTCCAATTCTAACTCAAAATACAAACCCCTTTGCCTTGATGGTTGACCATTTGGTTCGGTTGCAACAAAATCAAGAAGATTTGGCTAGGACTGCAACGAACCTAGCTAACCAAGGGCAAAACGCACCACCCCTCCAACACCTTGTCATTCCTCTTAAGGATTTCTATGATCCTTCCAATTATGAGGAAAGACCCGAGGTGGTCATACCACAAAGGGATTTTGAGATCAAACCAGCCATTCTAAATCTTATCAAGCATTTTCGTGGTCTTCCAACAGAAGACCCTTTTTGTCATCTCAAGGAATTAACTATCCTTGGTCAAACCACTCATTCCCGCAATGTGCAAAAAGACATGTGATTAATGAGACTTTTTCCTCTCTCTCTTAAAGACAAAGCTTCACATTGGTTTAGAATGGTTGGGTGCCCGATTACCACCTGGCCCGAATTAAAGAGCGCTTTTCTAAAAAAAAATTTCCGATCGATCGAACTAATGCTTTAAGAAGATCCACAACGACCTTTCAATAAAAAATTGGTGAATCCCTCCATGAAGCCTGGGAAAGGTTTCGAGAACTTTTAAGAAGTTGTCCCCACGATGAAATTTCGCAATGGCAGTTAGTGTAGATCTTCAATCATGGATTAGAAGATCAATTTAACCGATTTTTGGATGCCTCATGTGGGGGCAATTTCCTTACTAAAGATGCCAAAAGTGCCTATCTCCTCTTTGAAGAAATGAGTGAAAACTCATTTAATATGACTTCAATGGACACTTTTGGTAGAACACAAAACCCCAGACACGGAGTCCATGAAATTGACTCGAAATCCACCTCTGTTCCAGTCACTCAGGTTGATCTACGTATGTTAGCTCAACGACTGGACCTGATGCAAATTCACCAGAAAAAAATAGAAGAAAAGCTCACAAATAAACAAGCTCCACATTTTAACTCTCCACACACTAACACTCCACAACTTCTCCGAAGAGAAAATCTACACAATATTTATGCCACACTTGCTGGTCAGCAGTTTCCAGCTGATTTCCCATAGGAATTGATTGGGAATTTTGATCAAAATATTTTTTATCCAACCACAAAAAATATTTATGCTCTCTAGGAGCAATTTCGAAACCCCTGCAACACTTTCAACTGAAACTGGAGGACTAACCCGAATCACTCCTGGAAAAACCCGAACTTTATTTCTTTTCCCAAACAAAATCATTTTGGGAATTATGTTCAACTTGTGTATCAACTTGGACCATCCCAGGAAGATATTAACACTTAGGTCATGAAAACTCTACAAGGTATGCAGAATCAAATGACAGAAGTAACCCGCATGATAACCAACTTGCAACACCAAGTTAAGGTTACTCCTAATCATCGACCTGTTGGGAATTTACCTTCCCAACCCATGCCCAACCTGAATAATCAAAGGAATCAGTTCCAAGGTGGATATCCCAATTAACCCATTCAACCAGCACCTCAGCATCCCCCGGGTTTCAATAACTATTAGGCTTCCCGCCTGACTGGTCGATCTTTCGCTTTTAAGTCATTTGTAGTTTAATGTGGTGGAAAAATCGACTAATTAATTTTTAACAAGAAATAACCACTCGCAGAGGAGCGGGTCGTATCCACAGGGAGGCAATAACGTATTAAAATTCGCACCACTTAAAAATGTTTGTTCGTAGTCAATTTGGATAAGAACCAAGCCAAGATTGCGTTTAGATTAAGGTTTAAGCAAGAAACAATGCTTAAATGGAAATTATGAGAAACTATAGGATATTTTTCACAATGCAGAGTTATTAAAATATGATTAAAATTTGGCAATGGCAGAAAATGTAAATTTTAATTGAAGGATTCCTGTAGCAAAATAGGGGAATTTTTCCCCGTTGTCTTGCGCGATGAGGAGCCGATGGCCGAGCGCGGGAAGCTCGGAGGAGGTCCCTTGGACCAAGAGCTTCGAATCGGTGGTGGCGGCGAGTCGCGCGGCTGCCGGAGGTGGCAGGAAGAGCTCCGGCGGAGGTGCTGCAGCCGGTGAGCTCGCGCGGCTGTTGGCGTGAGATCTACTCGTGCGCTGCTGCTGACGACTCTGCAGGCGCGGGAGGACGGGTCTGCAGGCGGTTGAGCGGGTGCGGCTGCAGCTAGCGGGGGTGCGCAGGCTGCAGTAAGCGCGGGCGGAGGGCGCTGCTGGCGGTTCTGCAGGCGCAGTGGTGAACAGCGTGGACTGCAGGCGCTGTTGGAGGGTGCAGGCGCATGGGCGAAGGGCTCTGCAGGCGCGAGTGAATGGCGCTTGCAAGCGGCAGGCGCGGGAGGAGGCATGCTCTGTTGTGCGGGTCTGTAGGTGCAGTTGGAGGAGGGCGCTGCAGCCGGTGAGTGTGGAGATGGCATGAGCTGCAGGCGCGTGGAGATGGCGAAGGCTGATGGTGGGCGCGGTTGCGCTGGAGGCTGGTGGGTGGCGCTGCAGGCATGGGTGCGCACGGATGAAGGTGCAGGCGCGGGGGTGGTGGTGCGGGCGTGAACGGTGAGATGGGCGGGTGATCGTAGGTGAGCGGGTACCTTCAGACATCCGGGAAATTTTTCGGACGTCTTAAGTGAATGAGAAGGTGATTGCAGTGACGGTGGTTGCGGCGGTGGTGGTTGGTGACGACGGCGAGGGAGTTGCACGCTAAGGTGCCCACGGTAATGCGGGCGAGCTCCAGATGGCGGTGTGGCCTATCACACCACACGCCCACAGTGGTGGAGACTCGCCGCCACGGTAGAGGCCGGCAGTGTGGAGTGGAAGAGAGAGGTTCTCTCTGCACAGTGGTGGGTCGGTGGCGGAGGCCTCCCGAGCTCGGCTGCCTCCCTGCTCCATTTGTAGTGGCCTGAACAAGTTTGAAATCAGTCGCCGACCAGATCCACCACATCTGCTCCCCGTTGAATGGCTTCATCACTGCAGCAGCCGGGCGTTGGAGCGGCACCCAGCCGTTCTGAAAGAAGAAGAATAAAGAAAATAATGTTAACATATTAGGATTATTTATGTATAGATCCTCAACTTCTATGTTAATGAAATAATGTACCTAGTTGGTTATCTAATTAGATGAATGCTATTCTAAGCTAATTCTAAATGCACTTAAGATATGAATGCAATGTATGGATTATGTAATTAGATTAAAACTATGAATTAATCTATTTACATCCTAATTTATACTAAATAAATGTTAGAATTAACCTAATGTGTAGGCACTTAAATACTTAAATAGCCCACAACTTTGGGCTAATCACCGCCCTCATCCAAGAAACAACCAGACTACAAATGCAATTACTTTGAGGAATGGGAAAACCACTCAAGATCCCCTGCTTGTTAAAGAAACTCATTTTAATGAAAAATAGATCAACTCTTCCCCATCTTCCTCTCACATTGTTCAGGAACCTATTAATGCAAAATAGGGAAACCCTGCACCATTTCCACAAGCCCTCTATTCTTCAACAAATAAGAAAAATATGAAATTTGAGACCACTGATAAGGAATTATTGGATTTATTTTGGCAAGTTGAAATTAACATCCCTCTCCTAGATGCCATAAAATACATCCCTGCCTATACAAAATTCCTAAAAGATTTGTGTACCCCAAAAAGGCAGCCGCGAAATTTAGGAAAGGTGATCCTTCTTGAGATAGTTAGCTCAGTTGTGCAGAGTCGGCTGCCTCTTAAGAGAAAAGATCGAGGTGCCCCCTTGATTCAAGTTATCATTAATGATACTTCTTTTGATCACGCTTTGTTGGATCTCGGTGCCTCAATTATTTTTATCCCCACAATTATTTTTGAGTAATTTAAGATCAGTGAATTAAAGCCTTTTGAGGTTACTCTTCAATTAGCCATCCGATCTATAATTAAACCAAGGGGAATTGTTAAGGATGTCCTTATCCAGGTCAAAAATTGTCTATTTGCAGTAGACTTTTTAGTCCTGGACATAGAGGTACCAGAAGCATTAAAGTTTGCCCCTATAATTCTTGGAAGACCATTCTTAGCCACCGCCCGCGCAAATATTGATTGTGATTCTGGAAAAATGAAGATCATGTGTGGCACTGAATCTGTAACCCTACATATTTTCCAAGCTTCTAGGAGGTTCCAAGAACTTGATTTCTTTGATGATTCAAATTCAGAAATAGAAAATATTATGGAGGAAACTTTGTGGATTTCACATTTAGGTTCCTATTTTGCCATTAACATGGTTCCTGAACAATCCACTTCTTCTCACCCTTCCACCTTAACGACACATTCAGCTAACCCTCCAGCTGACCCTTTCACTCTCACCTCACCACTAACACAAAAAGCAGAAATTCTTTCAGAGTCGAGCCCACAATTGGAATTAAAACTTTTGCCTGACTCCCTTAAATATGTCTTCCTGGGTACAAATCAGTCCCTGCCTCTGATTGTAAATTCTGGACTTACTAGGGTGCAAGAACACAAACTTCTCCAGGTTTTGAGTAAATACAGAAAAGCTATTGGTTGGACCCTTTCTGAACTTAAGTGTATTCATCCGTCCTATTGTACACATTGTATATATTTAGAGGACAATTCTTACCCCTCCCGCCAACAACAAAGGCACTTGAACCCTAATATGCAGGAGGTGGTAAAAAAGGAGATTATTAATTGGCCTGTTGCAAATATCATCTACCCTAATTCTGACAGCTCGTGGGTTAATCCAACACAAGTTGTGCCCAAAAAGGCTAGACTAACAGTTGTCACCAATGACAATGGGGAGAATATAGCCACTCGAACTGCCTCTTCTTGGCGCGTGTGTATTGATTATAGAAAATTAAACACCGCCACCGAGAAGGACCATTTTTCGCTCCCCTTTATTGATCAATTCATGGAGTGATTAGCCGAACGGGATTTTTACTATTTTCTGGACGGTTATTCTGACTATAATTAGGTAGCTGTTCATCCTGAGGACCAAGACAAAACAACTTTCACCTACCCCTGCGAAACCTTTGCTTTCCGAAGAATGCCCTTCGGTCTTTGCAATGCACTTGCAACTTTTCAAAGTTGTATGCTTGCAATATTTTTGAACCTAGTAGGTGAATGCTTAGAAGTCTTTATGGATGACTTCTCTGTTCTTGGAGATTCTTTTGACCATTGTCTCAAGAACCTTGAAAGAAGTCCCAAAAATGCATAGAAGTCAATCTGGCCCTAAGTTGGGAAAAAAGTCATTTCATGTTCCAGGAAGGTATTGTCTTGGGCCATGTCATTTCAAGACAAGGAATCGCGATAGACAAAGCAAAAATAGATGCTATATCCAAGCTCCCACTGCCCACTACTGTCACACAGATCAGATCCTTTTTAGGTCATGTGGGTTTCTACCATAGACTCATACAAAATCTTTCCCAAATCTCCAAGTCTTTAAGTCAGCTGCTTACTAAAGACCATCCATTTGATTTTAATGATAAATGCCTAGAGTTTTTTGAGGTTGAAGGAGGTTACGGAGGCACCAATTTTGCAGGGACCTGATTGGAATAGTCCCTTTGAATTAATGACAGATGCATCAGATTTTGCTGTGGGGGCCGTTCTAGGGCAAAGAATTGGCAAGAAGCCTGTTGAGATCTATTATGCTAGAAAAACTCCTGATGATGCACAACAGAATTACATGATTATTTAAAAAGAACTTCTTGCCATTGTATTCACCTTAGGAAATTTTAGATCTTATCTTTTAGGGTCACATGTCACTATATACATCGACCACTTAGCACTTAAATATTTGCTGACAAAAAAAGATGCGAAACCCCGCCTTATCCGTTGGATCCTGCTGCTCCAAGAATTTGATTTGGAAATCAAGGATAAGGCACGATCGCATAATGTAGTGGCCGACCATCTCTCTTATCTTATGATGAATGACATAATGACCCTACTTGATCAATTCCCCGATGAAAGCATTTTAACTACTACTACCCTCCCTTGGTTTGCACCCATTGCAAACTATTTACCAACAGAACGAATCCCCACTGATTGGCCAGAAATAAAATGGGATAAGTTCTTTGCTGATATTAAATACTAGTTTTCTGAGGAGCCTGACCTTTTCCGCATTTGTGTCGATCAGGTCATTCGACGATGTGTCCATGATTCTGAAATCCATGATATTCTGACACATTATCATTCAATGGCCTGTGGTGGAAATTTTTCGAGCAAGAAAACTACAGCTAAAATCCTTAATGTAGGATTCTTTTAGCCCAGCTTGCACAAAGATGCCCATAATTTTGTTCGATCTTGTGTGCATTGCCAGAGCATCGGCAACATGACTCGGAAGGATATGATGCCCCTTAATCCTAGTTTAGAGGTTGAAATTTTTGATGTTTGGGCATCGACTTCATGGGACCGTTCATCAACTCTAGTGGGTATTTATATATACTAGTCGTAGTCGACTATGTTTCAAAGTGGATAGAAGCAATACCCACCCGCACTAGTGATCACCGTGTGGTTATCGAATTTCTTAAGAAGAATATTTTCTCAAGATTCGACATTCCAAAAGCCATTATCATTGATAGAGGCTCACATTTCACTCATTCACAATTCCATCACCTTCTTTCTAAATATAGGGTTAATCAAAAGATTTCCACACCTTATCACCCCCAAACAAATGGCTAGGCAAAAGTTTCTAACCGGGAAATTAAAAATATTTTACAAAAGATGGTTAGGCCCGACAGTAAAGGTTGGTCTACCAAATTGGACGACGCTTTATGGGTTTACCATATCACTTTTAAAACCCTACTCGGCATGTCTCCCCTCCATCTAATTTTTGGGAAGGCATGCCATCTCCTAGTAGAACTAGAACATAGGACTTTTTGGGCAATAAAACAATTAAACATGGATTTATCTGACATCGGTATCCATAGAAAACTACAATTAACTGAATTGGAAGAATTACGTAATTTTTCTGATGAAAATGTGAGGATTTATAAAGAGCGAACAAAGAAATTTCATGATAAATACATTGTTCGGAAACACTTTGACATTAGTCAACACGTTGGCATTTTGATGCTAGATTACATCATTTTCTTGGAAAATTAAAATCCAAATGGACTGGCCCCTTTATTGTTCGCAAAACTTATCCATATGGCGCTATTGATCTTTTTGATCCTAAAACTAATATGACATTTCAAGTCAACGACCAACGTTTAAAGCCCTATTTTGATCATACCCCGAATCTTCCATCTGAAACCTTCTATTTCACTGAGCCAACCACCTTTGATCACTAATGCAAACTACTCCCGGCTGAATGGCGTAAAAGGTAGCACTGGATGGGAGGTAGCCCATTATTTTTCCTGCTTTCCTTTTTCCCATCTTTTTCTAGGTTTTTACCATCCTAAACTTGACCGCTCTTCATTAAGGTGATCCCTTTTCCCTCCTAATGCATGAGGGCATTGTATATCTTAAGCATGGGGGGGTGTTTGTAAAATTTGACGATCTATTTAGGATTTTCAAAACCTAAAATCATGCATTTTTCTTTAGTTACTTTATTTTCTTGCTTGCATACCCAAAAAAAATAAAATTGTTGAAAACTTTTTTGAGGAAAAATTTTGAAATTGGGACTAAGGTTGAAAAACTCAATTTTGGTACAATGAGATTTAATCTTTAACAAGCTAGGGATAAGGATGCGGATCCGATCATTAGAATTTCAAGGTCTATTTTTAGACTAGATCAAATATCCTTCTCTAAAATTCCACCTGAACTCATGATAGTTCAAGTGACTTGATCCTCTTTTGTAATAAGGAAAGTATCTGGCTTAGTTTCTAATTCAAAAACCTACATTTCTTGTGGAACTTCCCGTGTCAATGTTCACACACAAGCCAACACTTAAAAACAACTAAAAATTAGAAAAACTCCCTTGTTTGGACTTAGTAAAAGTATGAAGCAGATCATTGGTTTGAGTTTCCATCGCCAAGGAGGAAAATGCCTCCTTTAAGTATGCGATGTCAACATGTTATCGCCTCGACGCAGCTCCATATATATATTTCATATCTTTAGATGGAGCATTAAAGTGCATTTTAGTAGCTCAGGAAGCTCTGGCTAGCTCAGCTGAGTTGACTGGAGTTCACCCTAGCTCAGGTCTAGCTACATCCAGCTCCACTCAACTCCAACTAGCTGAAGATGAATTCATTCCATCTTAGGAAGCTCAAGTCCAGCTCCCAAGGACTCAGCTTAGCTCAAGCTGGGAGCACCAGAGCCAGCTCACCTCAGCTCCATTCAACAGAAGCCAGCTCACTTCAGCCTGGCTTACCAGCTAGCAAAGAACTAGCTAGCTAAGCCAGCTAGAGTAGCCCCATGTTGACCTCTTCAGCAGTTGCCAGCTCTAATTCAACTCTAGACTCTTCATATCCAACTCCTCTCCTCAAACCCTAAGCTCCACATGCATACTCCTCTACTCCATAGCTAGCTAAGCTAACTTAGCTTAGCTTAGCCTAGCTAGCATCCACCTCCTTGGCACCAAAAACCTAACCCTAACTCCACCTACATAACCTTCCACTCCATGTCCACCTAAGCCTACTTAAGCTAGCTCCACCCTACTCATTTTGGCGCCACCACTTCACCACCTTTCACCCCTCAACTAACCACCAAAAGATGCCAAAAGTTGGCACCAAAACTAACCCTAACCACCTCCCCTTTTGTGCCATCTTCAACCCCCATATCCACCCTACACATAACCCCTCCAAGCCACATCCACCATCCACCTCAACCCCCTTGTAGAAGCCTAGAAGTTGGTGCCAACCCATGGCACCTCTCCATGGTTGGCGCCACTTTTAGGTGTCCCTTGGTGTCCCATAACTATCCCCCTTGCATCCCTTAGGTGGCACCAACTCTCCTTAGCCCTAGGTTCACCTAACCACCCCCATCTTCCCATCGTAGCCATTCATCTCAAGAGTCACCTCAACCCTCTCATCCTACCGTATCAAAAGACAAACACCCACCACCTTACAACCCATCCTCGGCTAGCAAAAAACCTCTCATATTCTACCTAAAGCTCACACTCAAGAGAGAAGAAGAAGAAGATTAAGGGGATACTCTATCCCCTTGGTGCCTTCCCCTCTTCCCTTCTCTCTTGTGCCCACGCCGGCCAAATGAGAAGCCAGGCAAGGAAGACCTTTGGAGGAGGTCTTGAAGGTGGTCCACACCACCTTGGAGGAGAGCTTAGAGGTGGTCCATGCCACCTTGGAGGAAAGCCTTGGAACGCCCCCTACTTCAGGGTTTGCCAAGGAAGCTACACCTTGAAGAATTTTGCAAGGAGGAGGAGCTCTTTGTGATTGCTGGAGCAGCCGCAATTGGAGCAAGAGCCTCACCATCCTTACCATCATTTCAAAGGATTTTTGTGTTTTCAATATATGCGTTTTCAATTCTAGTAGTTTAAGCATTCTTCTACTAGATTCTTGTTAAATAATTCCTCATTTGTCTACAAGTTGCCTTCATTAGATTTGTTTGTCTTGATTGCAATTTGAATTTCCCTTTTTTTGCGCACTCACTTCCCTCCCTCTCTAATTACCCTAGGCCTTTATGTTCCTACGTTGACCTTAGAAGGAAGGTAGCTCTTGTCACCTAGGGTTACTATTAGGAGTAGTTATCATTAATTTAAAATCCTTGTTATTTCAATTACAAAACAAAAAAAAATGATTTATTGAAAAAACCAAAATGAAAGTTGACATTTATTTTCTAAGCAAGAGATTTGGTTGCAAGCATATTGCCTCCTTGGACGACCCTAGATACCCCACTATCTAGGTCTTATAAATTTTAAAATCGAATCCGTTTTTGTGCATTGCAACGACTTGAAACCCTAATTTAACAAACCGTGCAAAAACGTGATCACTTGTTGCTTTTGTGTGTTGTGCTAATTAACCCTTTTGAAGTTCCTTGGGTTTGGAATGAGTTGGGATGGAAACATCCTGTGTTGTTTAGCATCAACTAGCTGGTCTAATCATCCCGTAAAATCTATCTTCAATTGATTCATTTCTTCTTTATGTCTTACATTCATTTCTCGCATTTCTTTGAAGACCAGACTCAGATCAGAGGGCTGGTTTTCCTGTGTAGGTTGTGGCTGATATGTGCGTGGTTGTGTGTACCTACTAGGTTGCCCATAAGTGTTTGGTTTAGTCAAGTTAGGACCCTAGCCAGGTTTCTGACTTGACCAAGCAAAGTTAGAATGGTTGTGCCATCTAGGGTTGTAAGTGTTTGAATAAGGCTCATTTCTAGTGTAACCTTGGAGTGCATGCACATCCTCAGGATAACTAGGCATCGGGCTTCCTAGTTTAGAATTTGAGGGCATCAAGGTCCCTCCTTGTTAACCAGAAAGAGATGGGTCTAAGTATAGTTGGCTCATAGGTGGAGCCATGGTTAGGTTATTGATGTTGTGCACTGATTCCTGACCTAGTGGGTTGGGGAATTAGTTGTGGGTTAATATAGGCACTCCTTGGGCAGGCATAGGATTTAATCTGGATTGTGTACCTAAGGAATTCGTGCCCTTTAGAAGGTTATTCAGCTTCTTATCCAAATTCTCCACATTCTTTCCCACGAGTTCCACCTTATCTAATCATTGTGGAATTAGCTCTAAATCAACCAAGTTTGAATTATTGTTAACTTCATAAAGTCCACTCCTTGGTTGATTAGCTCTATTAAAGGTAGACATTGAGCCATTGTTCAGGGAATTTTCACTCATATTCACGAATAATTGAAAGGCTCCCTCAACATCTCGACTCATGAAATTGCCACCACATGCTGCATCAACAAAATTCTTCAGATTATCCCTCAACCCATAATAGAAAATATGGGCCAAGTGCCACTTCGGAATCCCATGATGAGGGCATTTCCTAGCTAAATCATTGAACCTCTCCCAAGCCTCATGTAGTTGTTCTCTGGGGATCCGCTTAAAAGTTGTTATGGCACATCTAAGGGCATTAGTTTTTCCTACAGGGAAGAATTTCTTTAGGAATGTGTTTCTTAGGTCTTCCCAAGTTATGATTGGTCTACCAATCGTTCTCAACCAATGTGTAGCTCTATCTTCCAAGGAGAATGTGAACATTTTCATCATCAGGGTACCTTCATTCATGTTACTAAGGACAAAGGCTCTTCCTATGTGTAGGAGCTCTTCAAGGTGGTGGAAGGGGTCATTTGACTCACGGCCATGAAAGTGGGGAATCAAGTTAATGATCAGAGGTTTGAGTTCAGAATCTTCCCTATCTTGAGGTACCCTACCAAAGGGTTCAGGTTGGGCTTTAGGATGGTTATAAAAGTCATGGAGGGGCTGATCTACTCTTTCATTTTTTAGTCGAGTAATGGCCTGCACTATGACCTCCATCTGTCAGTCATGATGCTGGCCCTACTTAGTGATTTGTCTTTGTAAGAGAGTTATAGGATCCAAATTTTGTTCATCAATCTCTTCTTCCTCGTGATGACTAGCCATTACAGAGGGTTTAGATTCATATCCTGGATAAATAGGCCTTCTCCTAGGATTTCTTTCTAATGGTGGTAGCAAATTAGGATTTTGAGATCTTCTACCTTACATGCACCAAAAGAATGTCTATAGACGAGAGAGAAGACTGATGAGAGAAATCCTGCCTGCTCAATGCAAGTAATCAAACTGGTCCTTAGAATGTTAACCTTAATTAGACCGGATCCTGGCTCCCCAAAGCACGATTTGGTTAGATCAACCCTTAAATTACCTGGCTGGCTAGAAGGGTGGGACCCCTTAGGACAACCTGCACGATGGGACACCACTAAAGGTTAACGCGGTTACTGCACCGACCTTTCTTATCACCAGTGAGTCCAACCAAACAAGGCCTTGACCTTAACCCAATCTAGTTTCAAGTCCCTAAGTCTATTAGTCCTACCTAGGGTATGTCCACTTAGTTTTAGGCGTGGCTTTGATGTGCTTTTGGAATATGATGGGCGTTAATGCGGTGTTTGCCCTTAAAAATTGATTTTCAAATGTGTAGTGCACAGACAAAAAGGGCTTACAAGCAATTTTTCTTGATGAAGTGAATTTTAAGATTTGAATGCTTATGTTAATGAGTTTTAGGGCTCACTTGAGTTAATATTTTTAATTAAGGTTTTGATGAGGCACACAAGAGTTTTGCAAATCCCAATTTATTTGTTAGATTTCCTTTAAATATGAAAATGCAGGTGTGCTCTATCCTCAATGTGGAACCCTAAACACAGATAATTCTAGATGATTTTTTTAAGTTCAAAATCAGATGAGTGGTGCAACCCAATTAATGCAATCAATTGGCCTTATTACACCACTAACTAAGCACTCAGAAAATATTTTCAAGAATTTTTAATGTACATTTTCTATTTTTTTCAATTTTAAAGTTTATTGGGGGTTTTGTAGTCTATTTTCACCCCCAGTTGGTGATCGGATAATCTGTGTAATCAAATGTGCATGAAATAATTTTTTCAAATTTTTCCTAAATTCTTCATTATCTCTGAAATTTAGTGCCTCAAATTTCAAGTAAATAAGAGTTGTATAACACTTTTTATTATATTTTGAACTCCAAAAAATCAGCACTAATAATCGTATTGATAATAGATCAGTGTGTGAATTTTTCAAATTATTCTTTAACTCTGATTTATGCGAAATTTTATTATGTTGTTTCTAACTTTGAAACCCACCTCCACTAAAATTTTAGAATTTTTGGATGCATGGATCTTTGGGAATTGAATTTTTAGGAAAAAACTTTATTTCAACTCGAAAATCAAGAGAGAATTTTTTCTTTTAATAAGCAAACAAATTATAACTAATCCTAAAGTTCAAGAAAATACTAAATCTAACAAATTTAAACTATGTGTACTTACTTGAGGTTCGAACTGGCAATTCCCTGTTGTTGTGTTTCATTATGATTTCCTTGCTTTCCTGCACACATGAAATCAACGAAAATAGCAAGTTAGAAATCTCAAATTCTTACCAAAGAAAGCTTCAAAAATTTCCGTTGCCTCCCGGCAACAGCACCAACTTTTTCAGCATATAATTCACATTTTAAAAGTTAATTCAGTCGTAGTATAGTGCAAAAACACTTCCACAAATAAATTTATCAAATTGGTGAGTACCGGGTCGTTCGCAGGGAGGCAATCGCAATTTATGTAGAAGCGTTTCAATAGAACTTGTCCTAATAAGATATTTGTATATGTATATATGTATAGGAATCAGATATATTCATTCAGAAGATCAAAATTATATTATAATTAAAATATAATTTTCATAATAGAGAATGCTACTAGAAACAAATAGATAGAGAGAAAGAGTGAGAGACAGAAAATAGCAGAGAGACGACGCCGCTTGTAGGATGCTTGTGTGAGATGCGGCAACACCTGAGATCTAGAGCATCGGGATGAAGGTCAGAGAAGAGTTGTAGAGGGACGGAGAGTTGCAAAGGTGGAAGATATCTGGACTTGATGGAAGAGAGATGCCTCAACTGGGAGGCCCTGGGCTTCTTTTATAGTTTTAATGAGGGGAAAAGTGGGTATTTAACCCCTTTATCTCATGTAACAACTCTTATTTGATTAGATCCATTCGTTGGGAGATCAACGGATTAGATCTGGCCACAAAATAACCTCCAACGCACCTTCATTGTGCAGATTGCACCTCTGCTTGACACGTGGCATGCTCTCGTACATTGGATCAGGATCAGGTAGCTCCTGCTCCTTCGCGTGCGTTCTCTTCTTTTTCCTGCATGCCTGCTCGCCTCTTTTCAGCAGCTAACCTTCAGCTGTCCGATCTCAAGAGCAGACTGCTCTCATGTGTGCACGCCTTGCTTTCGCATTCCAAAAATCACATGGGTTCGCTCGTCCAACCGCGGCATGCTCTGATCGCGCCACATAGTCGCACCTCCGTCGTTTGATTGCCATCTGATGACGCAATTGCGTTCGCTTGAGCACTCCTTCAATTTCGCTCAGCATCGCTCGAACGTACGTCTCGTGCTTCCACGCAACCACGTGAGCCAACGTGCTACGCAAGAGTTCCATTCTAGTTTCTTGTTTGTGTCTATTTGTCCTTATCCGACCAAATGGGCAACATGGCACGCTCGTGGCCATTGGATGAAGATCCAGTGGCCTACAGCGTGCAAGGGTGGCCTTCCTAGCTGAGGCGGCGGTAAGGGAGTGGCTATGATGGCACCACATGGCACCATCGTGGCCGTCTATCCTCTTTTCCTTGTATCTGGTGTTGTAGACCTCCAATCAGGCTGATTTTTCCTCCGTTGGACTGTGATTATCGATCCGGATTCATCCCTGTGGTTGGATTCTTATCTGAGGCATGGATCTTTGTCTTTTGACTTTATGATCTCCATTCTTTTATGGACTACACAAGATACCCTGGTTGTGTGATCGAGACAATTTCGGAGGCATTGGACTCCTGTTGATGTTCTTATCAGATCTATTTGGTTTGATCTGTCATCCATGGCTTCAAATCATTTGCGATTAAAATCATTTCTCTTTTAGGTAATAAAATGGAGATATTATCCATATGACTAATAAACTAGCTATTGTGCAAATTACGATGCTTATGAATGCATTATTGCTAAGTTATGTTAGAATCTAGCTTAATTTAGGTGATTTATGTTGCATGATTTATGTGCAATCAGCAACGCTCTTTGGTTCTTTTCGTGTTTCTCTGCTTTACTTACATATTTTTCTAACCAATCTTTCTTCTTCAATTCACTGTCTTACAGGAACCCAAATGAGGAGCAGAAGGCAATAGATTGGAATAAAAAGTAGGTAGAGATTTTTGTAAGTTTCCCCCCACTTACCCACCCACTAGTTCATTTCATCACCTTAATAATCAAGACCTAATCTACTTAGGTGTTTTCACGAATCCTAGGATAGAAATTGTTTGTCTTGTTTGCCACCTCCACTCATCTCAACCCTGCATATATAAAAAAAAATGAAAACAAAAATATACTCTTCTCTTCTTGTGGGATTAACTTAAAAGAGACACACTTAGCACCCATAATTTATAATCCTAAGGCGTACAATCACTTTAATTCTACCACTTAACCCGGGGTCTAACCAATGGACCCAGTACACTTCAACGTAACACACACATAAGTGAGTAGAAATCTAAATAAGTCAAACATTCTTGTGTGCCTTAACAAGTGGTGCAATAGGCCAATTGATTGAGTTGTTTGGACTGCACCACTTAAGATAAAAGCGATCAATCAAGTAGCTTGCCACTTACGGTTGAACTTTAGGGCTGAACCAGGCACTCCACATCTTTTTTTTGATTTCTAACGGAATATATCATCACTAGTGCTTTCAAAACCTGGAGTGTTCTACTTAACCTTGATTGAATACACCTAAAGATTAAACTCTAAAAGCTACTAAATAAGGTTAAACCATAAACGACACATCATCAAACCTTGTTTGAAAACCCTGGTTGTGTATACACTGACATTTGAATTGATCATTAAGGGCACAACCCATCTAAAGGGCCCATCACATTCCAAGAGCACAGTCATTCTAAGCCTAATTAAAATTGAGTAGATGTTGGCCTCAAGGATAGATTCGCTCTTTGGGGCTCAGATTGAGATTGTTTTCAATTAATTTCCTTCTAATGGTCCATCTAATGTCTAGCTAGGGGAGTAGAGTCAAATGATTGCAATTGGGGGTATCAAACGAATCAGAGTTGCAAGCCAAAGGAAGAAACTTCTCCATAGCCCCTCCCTCTAACTAGTTGGATTGACCGGATAAAAGAAGACTAAATCATTTATAATCTTAAGACGGGTCCTAGGAATCTATAGGTCTTTAGGCTACACACATAAGAACAGATTTGGTTCATTGTACTACTGGACACCTTTTCTCTTCTGATTTCCCTCCTCCACAATGTATCCTTCCATATCTTTCACACATTTCCAATCCTATCCTCCTACAAGCACGTATCCTCAACCATCTCCTAGCCAGGATAACTTTGATTGGGGATATGCATCTGGACCTCAGTGTCCAGGGACTAATCTTGGACAACAAGACTATGATTACTATCCTTCCCAAAGCTACAATGATTATAGATCTCCACCCTTTGATGATCAACCTAACCCAATCTACAATCAAGAAGGATATGTTGACTATAACACCTACCCCCCCAGGAATATGCTGAATATAGGTCGCCACCATTCCTTGAACAACCCGAAATGATCTACTATCAGGAAGGGACCCGAGAACCTCAATATCTTCACTCCCTTTGAATGAACCCAAACCCACCCACCCCTGAACTGAACCATTTGATTCAGGTGAACCAGGTCTAAGATAGGGTGTTGGCTAACTTGAGGAACACCATCCAATCTTTAGAAGCTCAGCCAACACCATGCACTGAAGCATTAGAGACTATGATAAAAATGATTGATGAGCTGAATAGCTCTTTATTGGATTTGCTCCAACATGTTTGGGATAGGGACCTAGGTGAGTTTCTACTTGGGAAATTGTCAAGATTGAGAATGAAATTAGTGGTTGCCTTAGTCCAATCTTGGGATGATTCTCAAGATGAACCCCCTTCAGGAGAGCCAATGTCTGAACCCATTCAGGAATCTGTCGGGGGGATACAAGTTCTGAGACCGGTGAAGACAAGGTTGGTCTAGAGCAACCGATTCATGATGAACCGATTACCTCACCCGAGATCCTCGAGCTAGGGAATGATGAAAAATATGTCTCCATGGACCATGAAATGACATATGATTTTGAGACATAAATGAGGATCAAGAATTCTTTAATTCTGAAGATGAGAAATCTTTAGGTGAAGTCTCACTTGAGCTTAAGGAAGATGATTTTAGTGAGACAAACGAGCCTGAGGAATCTGATGAAGCCCGATTATTGAAGATTGTGATATGGTCGAGGCTAACTTGGAGGATCCGAATCTTCATTTACTAGAAGATTAAATTAGTAGCCCTATTCTTCAACCACACCTCGACGAGCTGAATGATCATACTTTTGAGATCATTGTGCCCAATTCAATTCTGATTTAGCGACAATTTCTAGACTTGGGTAAATTATTTGGGGTGAATGATTTGCTAGAGGTCCCAGAGCTCGAGCACTTGATGTTGGAAGATAAGAATTTGGAAGTAAGGATCTGGGAAGTTAACTTCAAGGAAAGCAAGATTTTGGATCTAAGGGTTCCTATTGACCTGAAACTGCCTAATTTCTACAAGGACCCTTATGATGTGCAACCCAAGCTTGACATAATTGATTATATTTTTGAGCCAAATTCCACATGGACAAATAGGCATAGTGATTTCGACTTACCCATTATACGACACTTTAGTCTTGGGTTGCACACCACCAAATCGTAGGCTCGGCACTATAAATATAATAATCTTCAGTTCTGGGTGATTTTCATCTAGAACCTTAGAACCACTCAACCCTAGGGCATGGGTCTATACCACAACTTGGTCCACATCTGTGGACATTTTCTGATGGTAGATCTGAGGATTAATCATTTGATTTTGATTATAACTTGCACTTGTGAATTCTCAATTTCTTCTTTGCATATATTTGATGCCTAGCTAAAGGCATTAAACATAACACATGTGTATACTCTCTTCTCTTTGTGGTGCTGACCGGATTGTCACAATACTCAGGTGATATTCTATTATTTCGCCCATTTCATGTCTTTTTTTTCTACAATGAGGGCATTGCATCATTTAGGCATGGGGGGGTGGATACTAATTCCTGAAATCATTTTGTTAACTCTGTGGAAATTCTTTTATTTTTATTTTCTTTAAAAAGAAAAGAAATTAGGAGAAGAGAACTTAGGCATTTAGAAGTTATTAACTTTAGGAAATGATACTTTAGGATCTGAACACTTAGACTCTTAGCCCAGGTGTCCACTCGAATGTGGACTTAGTCTCGAGTCCTCGCCAAGTTAATTTTATTTTAATTTGGTAAATAAATTGGGGTGATAAGTACACAACTTATCAACCTACCCTCTGATTTGAGGGGACTGTAAGTCTAAGCATCTACACACTATTTGCATTGACTCACTTTTCGTAGATTTTTACGAAAATTAGGTAGCTAATGAACTTTCTAGGGTAGTATGGCTGGCAAGTTGTTGTGGGTAATAGCTCATTGGCCGGTTGTCTAGAGTCTAGCTACATGACCATACTTATTCTACTGCTTTTAGGTAAATCTTAGATCAAGAAAGCCACCTACTTAGAAAAAGCCAAAAAAAATGATACTCAAAAACAAAAAGAAAAAAATATAGAAAATTAGAAAAAGGAGAAAAATAATCCACACTTCACCGCACGAGTATGGCTGGCAAGTTGCTGTGGGTAATAGCCCATTGGCCAGTTGTCTTACGTACAACTCACAAAATGCAAAAATAATTCCCAATGCACATAGGGAAGAAGCAGGGAAGTAGAATAAATTAGGGAGATATACATTGGGTTCGCCCTTGTGTTGACCCCATAAAGAAATAAAAAAGGTAGGGAGAATGCTACCGATTGGAAAGATAAACATTTAGGCAGAAACTCTTAAGGTCACTTAGGGTCGTAGAAACCAGAAGTCCATTTTAACGGCCACTGAACGAGTTTATCACATTCACAAAGATGCTTATAACTTAAAGTTCTTTTTGAGTCTTGGGCGGGTTGGGTAGCCATAGAAAGTTGCCTCGAAACCCTAAGCTCAAAAAAAGAAAAAATCCAAAAAGAATTAGAAAAGAAGAAAAAGCAAAAAAATGTATCATCTCCTTTCAAATAAGGTGAGGACTTAGGCAATTTGCATTCTAGCAGACACTCAGGTGTTGTTGAGTTTTCGTAGTTTAGGACCTTAGTTGGAATTTTTTACTATTAATAAACAAATTAGGCCTAAGCAATCGAATCCTAATTCTTTTTTTATACATAGCATGTAGTTTAATTGTGCTAGGGACTAGCAAAAGATAGGCATGGGGCTATGGTGTAGACGTAATTATTGAGGGTAAAATGCCTATCCATTAATGTTCCTAGGCTTACATTTGCATTTCATGATATAAATATTGCATAGCATGCATCATTTTGCATTTAGAGTAGTTGTGTACATTTTAGGTTAATTACATCCTTTTATGGCTAGGAGGAAAGGAAATTTATTTCAGGGCCTTGGTTGGACGATATGACCGTACAGTCTGATCAGGATGACGATTGGAGTCTAATGCCTCTGAAGTCATCTAGCTTGGAATCCCGTAGTGCCTTATGTGGTTCCAGGAAGATCAATAGCCATGGGGCAATGCGACATCCTTACGGGCTTTGGATGAAAAATACAACCAAATGGATTGATCTGGAGCGACGATCGTAGTCCGGCAACACAAAAATCAACTCAATCCGAGCATCGTGGAACCCTCTACAATAGAAAGAAGATGGATGGCCTGGATGGTGCCACGTGGAGCCATCTAGGCCGCACAAAGTTGGCCATCAGTGACTACAGGAGCCTCCTCTTTATCCAAGATCTCAAACCACAGCCATTGGATCAAGATCCAACGGCTGAGGTTCCCCCTGCCTGTAGCTCCCACTCCATCTTCTCAACACTCCGGGCAACTTGCCACGATGGCGAAGAGTTTGCACTCCAAGAGAGGGGCGCAGGCTTGAATCCCTGCAGCCCCCCAATTGAGAAATTGAGTGCACACAAGCAAGTGCACACGCATAGCATAGCCGCACGCAGTGCAGTGCAGCGCATGCCAGTGCACGCGTGCATGTCACGGCGTAGGCGGAATAGGCACATGATGCGTGAGCCAATAGTGGAGCGGATCTTTAGTGACAGCTTCAGGCGTCTTTAGCGATGATTGCAGTTGTAACTAATGCCCTATGGACGAATTCTTCCTCTTCCTTCCACTATAAAAGGACCTACCCCCCTCCATTCTTCACTATCTCCTCCTTTCTTCTCCTCACCACCTCCAAGGCTCTAGAGGGAGCTTGTCCCAAGTCTGGGATGCTCCTCTAGAGTACAAAACAAACATTTGTTCCCAGCTCTCATCCCCCTTCGTGGAGCATCCTGTGGCTATCTTCTCACCTCCCTTCGAGAAGAAGATCCCTGTCGCGACGCCGTCCCACCCACCTTCTATCCTCCTGCTCCATCCTTGTTCATCCTGCTCCTCACCACCTTCCTCTAGGTGACATTAGAGCGAGTCATCCTCCAAGTGACCATCAAGGGGGATTATTCTCATCTTTATCTATCTTTACTACTTTCTAGTGTTGTTTTCCTCCTTTCTTAGTTGTAACAAACATTTGTTTCAAAATATATGACTGTTTCTCTCTCTTTCTCTCTCTTTTACATTTGCAAGTAGATTAGCTAGATAAAATTTCATCAACCTGATCTCTTGCCCTATTAAAAGTACAAAAAATTATAAAAGAGAAAACACTACAAAAAATAAATAAAGCAAAACGCATATTTTTCAAAATCAGACGTTCGCCTCCCTGTGCTCAACCCGGGAGTCACTTTTCGAGTTTCGATTATAAATTTTATGTGATCGATGGATTTTCTCGCAAATTAAACTACGACTATGGATTTCCAAATTCGAATCCTTTACAAGTGCAAATCTACCGCATCAGGATCCCATTCGAGTTTCCATGAAAATAAGTCTGAATCAGACTTATTATATTCGGCTTCGGCTTGAATGCATCTCCGCCTACAGGAATCCAGACTTAGGGTGACCGAATCATAACCATCAGATCAAAGAAGTTCCATAGTTGTTCTCCACATGGTTGATGCTGCATTCTATCCAGTGTGGTGAGAATCCTGTCAATATTCTACTAATTTCTTTATTCTGATTCCATAACCTAGCTTCTATACAAGCCATCGAGTTTAGATTTTCATGGCCCTGACCAGGTGTTATGGAAGATTGATTGGGTTTTAAAAAGGTCGCATTGTAGTATAGTCGAAAAAGCGTTCGAAACAAATAAATTTTATTACACGACTTTTAAGTCCGAGGTCGAATATAGGGAGCAAATGGAATTTATACACTAATCTCAATAATAGATGCACTTTGAACACTTAAAATTACTCAAAATCTAATTCAAAATGTAAAGTAGGAGTTTATGAATAAAATGTAGAAATGTTGAGAAATTGGATGTCCGATTATAGAATCAGACATCTTAAAAAGGTTTGACTCTTCTTCCTATGCTTCGTCTCTTTCTGTTCTTTTCTTCTTTAGTTCTTCTTTCCTTCTCTGCCTTCTCCTTCTTGGCTTCTCTTCTTTCTCTTTCCATGACTTGAGCCAAGCCCTCTTCTTCTTCTTCTTTTCTTGCTTTCTCTAATGTCTTCTTCTTTGTCTTCTTTCCTTCTCTGGCTCTTATTCTCTTCCACTTCTTCCTTTCTGCCTTTAGCTTTCTCTGCCCTTAGCTTCTTTGCCTTGGCTTTTGACTTCCTTCTTTCTCTTTCTTCTTCAGTCGTGCCTTCTCTTTCCTTCTTCCGTTTAGCTTCCTTAGCTTCCTCCTTCAGCCCTTTACTTTTCCTTCTTCTCTGCGGCTGCACCTAAGGCTTCCTCCTTCTTTCCTTCTCTGGCTTCAGCTTCCTCTTCCTTCTTCCTTTCCCTGCACACAAGTGCAAAACCTACCCCTATCCACCCCCGCGAACTCTCTCTTTTTCTCTCGTAGGCTCACTCTCCCAGAGGGCCATTCTTGGATATACGGGTCAGGCAAGAGCACCTGGGTCCAGGTGCACCGACGTGGTGATGTGCATGGAGTGCTAGGTAAACGGGTCAAGAATACTAGGTCTGCGTAGCGTGGGTACGTACGAGGCGAGTGTGTGGGTGAGGGGACCTCACCCCATGTTCGGAGGCAAAGAGCTTAAAACACAAATTCCTCTTATACTGCCCTACCGCTTCTAAAGTTATTGAGGTGGGACTAAAAGTCCCACCCACTTCACTGGCGCCTATAGGCGGATGCCTCGCCTAATTGCCGTGGCTGCAATGCTCTCTCAAAGCCAACCACTGGCTGGATGTGGGTGTGTGCTAATTCCGCACTGCCTAGAACTGGGAACCTATAGCACGGTAACCTAGAGAGAAGGTTGCTTGTTTCTTCAAGCTGGTGCTAATGGTGGAAGAGGTCCAATCCTACTATCAAGTAAGACAGCCTTGTTGCCTCATTAAACCACATAGGAAGCTTCTCCGTGACATGGCGAAGGCGACTCGGTGGGTGGAGTGGCACGAGGCGGCCTAGGCATGCGTGCTTAGGTAGATTTGTGGCCGTGGTGATGGGTCTGTTCGAGGGGAGATTGTGGAGGTTATGGCAGTCGATGGAGATGGAAGAAGTGATCAGTGGAAGGTGGCAAAGCTTCTGAGGTAGTTGGCAGGGCATGTGGGTGTGTGGAATGATGGATGTGCCTTCGGCGGTGGTCTACCAGAGCTGGAGAAGATGGTGGTGGTTTGCAGTGGTTGAGGGGTTGGAAACATAAATAGACAGGGGGAAAATAAAGAGAGGAGAGAAGGGAAGAGATTTAACCAAGTTTAAGGATGAAAGGAGTGACGATGGCGGCTGGCATGTACCTGCTGCCACCAGAGATGAAGATCCAGTAGAGGGGTGACGGCGACGACAAGGGGTATTTGGTGCGTGGGCAAGTACGTCGTGATGTGGACGATGGAGGTGGAGATGTCTCTACCACTGGTATTATGGCAAAGAGACGAGAAGAGGGAGGAGGAGTCGCTGGAGCTCGTAGGATGCTTGGCCAGAGGAGAAGAGATGAAGTTGAGGGTTCTTCTCCAGCCAAACCAAGATGGGAATGATTAGCTGGGTTAGGGGAGTCTTTTATAGTCGCTGGTGGAGGGCCTTGTGCTTGGAAGGCAAGCTTCCAAGCATGGGTATCCTCGCTGGAGTAGGAAGGTGCGAGATACCTAAATCTCTCCTGTGTTCGCATGAGAGATTGGGTGACAATTAGGGCTTGGAATTGTGTTCAGATGATCGAGAATTCCTCAGAGAATCTCCCTTTCAAATTCGGGAGGGAGTCTCTAAGGGATTTGGGAGAGATGCTCCTCAAATCCTTGCTGGAGTAGGACTCCTCCACTGTAATGGTAGAGGGACCTAATTGCAAAGAATGGCAAGGAAGCTAGGGGGTTTTTGCAATATTTTCAAGAGCTAAGGTTCTAAATGTAATTTGGTTGGACTATTTCTCAAAGTAGGTCAAGGTGAACTCCCCTTTGGTCCAAATTTTGGTAAAAACCTAATTTCCACCTAAGGAATCCAATAGGTAAGTTGGATTTTAGGTTTGACCATGTTTGACTCGGCATTTTAAATAAAAACTCAATTTAGGGCAAATATTTAGCTGGGACCCCAATTTAGGTCAAAATAAGTTGCAAAGGCCAAATTGAAGGTTCTAAACCATAGAGGATATTTTTCCATAAATTTTAGAGGGCCTAGTTGAATTTTATCCTAACCAAAACCTTGTTGAATTAAGTGGGTCTGTTTTAGGGTTACAAGAAGTCATTTAATTCCTATATTGCACATTAACCCTTTTCTGATTGAACCAACCAACTTTTTATCTTGTTAAGATCATTTGACCTATGTTTAGCCCGTGAGAAATCCTGATGTTGCACTGCAATGGTAAAATTGTAGTTTTACCCTTTGTTTCTTGCCTTTTTATCGAAATAGTTATTCCTTGAATTAAGCCCTTCATTTGGTTATGTAGGAGCTTTTGTTCCATCTTCTAGGTCGAAATGGGCTAGTTAGGGCTCATGATGGTGTTCCCATCATACCCCCATGCCTAGCTTTTGCTAGTCCCTTAGCAAAATTTTAAGGTTTTAACCTTTGTTCTAGACCATGAGCTTCTGTCACAATAAGTGCTTTTCCTTTTTATTTTTGATTAGGTTAGAATGTCGACAGTAGGCCTAGAGGTACTCAAGTACCAAACAAGATCTGGACCTGACCAGCTCTAGCCTCGATCCTCCCGAAAGGTTTTTAAGGCATGCAGGAACTATCATAAGGTTCGTTGGACTCTGCGGTTAAAGCACCTGTGCTTGAGACATATTTTAGCCTCCATTCAGTTTGAAGTGTGTTTTTTGTAAGAGAGAAAGACAGAGGATTTATTTTTTTGGAGAATTTTCTCTCTATTTTCTTTTTATTTCTAGCTTCGGATTGGCTTCTCAACACATCTGTAGTAGATTCGTCATCCCCATCATCAATCCTAAAAGGTCTTTGGCAATCGATGCTTCGAGATTGCACCACCCATGGTAACCCCCAGAACCCTGGCTTTCAAGATTTTGAGATAATCCCGTCCATGGTGTTTTGTAGCCAAATCCATACCCTGGCAATCAAAATTTCGTAATAATGTCACCCATGGCATCTGAACCAGCAGGGTGCTTACGTGGCCCTGGTAGGATATGTAAATATCCTAGGAGACAAGCACCGAGGAGACGACATATTGCTATGCATCTTCGAGGGGAATTTCCCACCTCTCTACACTGGGAACTCATCCAAATCAACTTGTGTTAATTGGCTGCACCTAATCTAGGCACACTTTTCAGAACATTTCAACGCTTTTGTGTGATTTTGATAGTTATGCGCACTTAACCAGACTATGTTTTGATTGGGGTGCTTAGGTTACCGAATCCCAGAAACCAAAGGTCAGTTAACGAGGATGAATACTCCCTAAGCCTTTGACCTAATACTTAAGATACGCATTTTCCCCAACCACTTGAGGATTATCCAGATCTCAGCGGGCACTTGAATTTTTAAGCCTAACAGTCTAGCCCAAAAGGCCTAAGATCAGCATTCCAACTAATCACTTTTTGTGCCTCATTGGCACTTTTTCCTATTTTTCACTTTTTCTTGATGTGATCTAGAACTTCGATTAATCCCTTCATCTCTTACTAATGACTATATCTTTTTTCTTTTTCATTTTGTGCTCCTTTTTGTCATTTTGCTCTTTTCCTCCTCATATTTATATGGCCTCAAAATTTTCTTCCCCCCGCCAATTTTTTTATTCTTTTTCATAATTTTCTATTTTTTGGTATTTTTGTCATATGTGATTTTTTTGTGAGAATCCTTCTGACTTTTCTTGATTTTTGTATGTTTTCACTTTACCACCTCCCATGCCTATGTTTTGCAATGTCCTCATTGCAAACGAAGAGTGTAAAACAGTGTTGGGTCCGGGGACTTAGAACAGGATTTATCGGGTGGGCGAATGGATCGGGAATGACTGATGTGGATGATTTCAAGTTCTGGTACGTGTACTAGAGGTGGGATCGACAGTTCTAAGAAAATAGAACTCAGGGGGCAATAGACGTGGAGTATAGACGGATAATCAGATGGAGCTCGGGTTTTTGGAATGACGGGTTGCCTCCCGTTAAGTGCTAAATTCATTGTCTTCAACTGAGCTGGAAATGGGATGGAGAGGGAGTGGTCAAATCAGTAGAGTTTTGTAGAGTAAGCACCTTGATCAAGAGCCTAGTTGGTCCAACTAGGTGCTTATTGAGATCAATAGGTTGATGATGCTGTCCAAACCCAGTCAATCTTGTGGGTTGATAAAT
This sequence comes from Thalassia testudinum, assembly GCA_037157565.1. Lineage (NCBI taxonomy): Eukaryota > Viridiplantae > Streptophyta > Magnoliopsida > Alismatales > Hydrocharitaceae > Thalassia > Thalassia testudinum. The sequence goes on from JAZHRO010000024.1 coordinate 117,925,660, forward strand.
GTAGATCAAGAGATGTGGAACCCACCATATGCTATGGAGCTCGAATAGATGTGGAGGTGTAAATTCAGGGTTCGGCTGAATCGAATCTGCCTTGTTGGAGTAGGGATCCGTAAAATAATTAGTGAATGGTGCAGAAACCCTATAGGGGTGATCAGAGAATGATGAAGCATGGTTTTCAGTCTGATCAATGCCCAAAACTCGGTATTGATGTGGAGTTGAATCATCTACAATCAGCACAGTAAGATGGGAATCAGAATAAAACTTGAGTTCGGTTGCGGGTTGGGGTTGAAAACAGGTTTGGCTGGGTTCTATATGTACGGAAGAGGTGGCTTCAATAAGAATTGTGTATGAGGGCTCTTCTAAAAAGGAGTTACAGGTGGTTTCATTGAGAGAGTCCTCATAGTAGCTTTCAAAGTCAAAAGTGAATGCCTAAAGAGTGTCTATAGGGTGAGGGAAATTTGAGTCGAGAAAAGATTCAAACTCTGTGTTGCAAGCACTCTCGGCATTTTCTGGTTTTGATTCCTGAGGATTGAAAAGAAATGATTCCAGCTCACTGGAGGCTAAACTTAAATCATTGATTTTTGGAATCGGGACCTCAGAGTTGGAGTCGGAGAATGAGTCATGTGAACTGAGGTCATAGATTGGCTCGTATTCAGGAAGAAGAGTTTCTCCGAAATCATGGTAAGATTCAAAATCGTCGGAGATATTTACAAAATCAAGTTCTGAATGAGATTCTACCACAGAACAAATCACATGATGTAGACTTAGCAGCCTGACATGGGTCTAGCCTATATGTATATTCTGAGCTCAAAAAGGTGTTCTTATTTGGACTAGGCTCAAGTTCTCGGCTTGTAGGAAAGACCCAATTAAAGCCCCACTATCGAATTCCTCGGTTTCTATATTGTAGATTGGTGTGACTTTCGAAGAATCGATCTCAATCTCTAAGGATGTTGGAGAGGGATATCCATCAAATAGAAGCCCGGAATCATACTCTTCATTGAAAATTTGATCTCCATCATACGAGGCCCCATAATCTTCCCAATAAGTTTCAAATCTTGACTCTAGGCTAAGTTTGTGGGTTGAATCAGTAGAATCTAGGTCTGAATTACCTTCGAGGGTCACCTTGTCAAAATAAGGGGTGGGATTTATACCCTCGAGAGGTTCAGTTCTACTTTCATTATTGCAGGAGTCTTGGAATTCTATGCTTGGTGATTCAGGGTCTAGGATTGGCTTAACATTGTGTTTTCCTGCAATTGGAATTTCCCAACCTATTTCAAGATCAGGCATGTTGTATTCCATCTAGATTGGGAATCCATAACAACTCTGTGCCTCAAACCCAAGATTTGGGAAATCGGTTTGATCCTCAATACTATTCCAAGATGGTTCATCATCTTTTTACGACGTATACGGGTACTTCTGATCGATAATTTGTTTCAATAATCTCATTATCTTGCCATTTTTGAAGATCATCTTGGTGTTGTTCCCATAGTACAGGATTTGTCATGCATTAGAGGTATTCAAAGTTATGTATTTTTTCTATCTCAATGTATCCTATTATGAGAGTGTCTAGGGTTGATCCTTTTGTGGCTTCTGTCAATAATATTTGGGCACACTTTACGATGAAAGTTGTTGTTGTTGGTACGTTAACCTGAATGTCTTCTACTGGTGTTGAGGTTTTGTATTCAATTTCATAGAATAGAAGGGCATCCTCAATCATCCTATCTCTCATGGATCTCTGTGATTCAGGTTTCAGGTTTTTTGATTAGTAATCCTAGGTAACTCGGTTGCATATTTGGATCAGATGGTGGAATCATGATGTAGAATCAAAATTCGTATTAGGATGTAGAATCAAGTTGTGAAGTGAATAGAACTGAATAGAGAGTCCCACTTGAAAATCTATGTGTGTGCTCTAGAGAGAAGAGATGAGGGACTGGAGGTGTTTTTGACACCAATCAAGGCACCCAAAGATGTTTTGATGACTATGGAGGTTCAGGGCGGATGACAACCCTGGATCGAAAAGTCGTCCACCTAAGAATTACCTGGGCAGCCAGAGAGGGAGAGTCCCGCAAAGACCTCTACATGGTAGAGCATCCCCACGGGTTAAAGGGTTTCCCCCATCCGACCTCTCTTGTCATTGAGATTCCAGGTAGACAAGAATGGGGACCTTGACCTCTTAAGTCTACCACTTTTAGAATGAAGGTGCTTAGGGTTCCACTTGAACTTCAGATGTTTTGGTTTTGTGCCCTAATTTCAAGGTTAGTTGACCCAACAAGGGGTCAACTTCACCTGACCTGTCCTAAAGATGGTAGAATGATTCTAGGTCAAGACCTAGAAATCACCCTGATTTGACTCCTAGGTTATTAGGTCCAAGGTTTTTAAGGTTCAAGTGCTTTTAGAGCTTGATTTTAGGGTTTGTCATGCTTAGATCCTTTCAATCAAGGGCTTGGGTAGCACACAAGTGTGGGTGGGTTTGTTTCCTTTTATGCAAGCATTTGTGAACTAGCACTCCCAAAAACCCTACTTTAGAAAACCCTAATTTGGTTCTATTTCCAATCCTCTTTGATTTTCAGAAGTTCTCTTTGGACTTCAAACAAGAAGTGTGTAGTCCATGGAGATTTAGAAATTAAGTGTGATCCCTAATAGGCACCGGAATTTTGTGGGGTAAGATCTCTAAAAATCACTTCAACTTTGCTAATTTGCGCAAACAATTTTCACAAAATCAGGAAACTTTTGCCTTAAAAATGATAATTACTATAAGAGGAAGGCAAGTGATTCCTATTTTGATTCTTTTCTTTTTTGTCTTTCTAGGATTAGGAGATGGATTAGGGAAGAAAAGAGAATTTACCTACTCTGGAGTGGTTGATTTGCGTGGGAGATCTCCTCATGGAATACCTCGCAAAAATCACAATAAACAAATAACGTAAGTTAGTGCTGAAATATAATTGAAAGAATGCAGAGATTAGTGATGAATTGCGCGTTGCTCCCCGACAATGGCGCCAAAATGTTATGGATGCTTGATCAAGTTTTAAAAAGGTCGCATTGTAGTATAGTCGAAAAAGCATTCAGAACAAAAAAATTTTATTACTCGAATTTTAAGTCTGAGGTCGAATAGAGGGAGCAAATGGAATTTATGCACTAATCTCAATAATAAATGCAATTTGAACACTTAAAATTACTCAAAATCTAATTCAAAATGTAAAGTAGGAGTTTTGAGAAATTGGACATTTGATTATAGAATCAGATGTCTTAAAAAGGTTTGACTTTTCTTCTTATGCTTCTTCTCTTTCTTTTCTTTTCTTCTTTGGTTCTTCTTTCCTTCTCTGCCTTCTCCTTGGCTTCTCTTCTTTCTCTTTCCTTGACTAGAGTTGAGCCCTCTTCTTCTTCTTTTCTTGATTTCTCTAATGTCATCTTCTTTGGCTTCTTTCGTTCTCTGGTACTTCTCTTCCATTTCTTCCTTTCTGCCTTTAGCTTTCTCTACCCGTAGCTTCTTTGCCTTGGCTTCTGATTTCCTTCTTTCTCTTTCTTCTACAGCCGCACCCTCTCCTTCCTTCTTTCCTTTAGCTTCCTCAGCTTCCTCCTTCAGTCCTTTGCTTTTCCTTCTCTGTAGCGGCACCTAAGGCTTCCTCCCTTCCTTCTCTGGCTTCAGCTTCATCTTCCATCTTCCTTTACCTACACACAAGTGCAAAATCTACCCGTACCCACCCCTGCGAACTATCCCTCTTTCTCTCTCTTAGGCTCGCTCTCCCAAAGCCATTCTCGGGTATACGGGTTGGGCAAGCGTACCCGAGTCCAGGTGCAACGGCATGGGTGATGCATGAGGAGTGCTGGGTAAACGGGTCGGGCAAACCAGGTCCGTGTAGCGTGGGCACGGATGAGGCGAGTGTGTGGGCAAGGGGACCTCACCCAGTGTTCAGAGGCAAAGAGCCTAGAACACAAATTTGACCTCTATTGCCTTGCCGCTTCTAAAGTTATCGAGGTGGGACTAAAAGTCCCACTCGCTTCGCTTGAGCCTGCAGGAGGATGCCTCGCCTAATTGTTGTGGCTGCAATGCTCTCTCAAAGCCAATCACTGGCTGGATGTGGGATGCACTAATTCTTCACTGCCTAGAATTGGGAACCTAGAGCTCGGCAACCTGGAGCGAAGGTTGCTTGTTTCCTCAAGCCGGCGCTAATGGCAGTGGAGGTCCGATCCTGCTATCAAGTAACACAGCCTTGTGGCCTCATTAAACCAAACAGGAAGCTTTGTCGTGACATGGCGAAGGTGACTCAGTGGGTGGCGTGGCTCGGGGTGACCTAGGCGTGCGTGCCTAGGTCGTTCTGTGGCTGTGGTGATGGGTCTATTCGAGGGGAGATTGTGGAGGTTATGGCGGTCGATGGAAATGGGGGAAGTGATCAGTGGAAGGTGGCGAAGGTTCTGAGGTAGTCGGCGAGGCATGTGGGTGTGTGGAATGATGGATGCGCCTTTGCCAGTGGTCTGCCGAAGGTGGAGAAGATGGTGGTGGTCTACGGTGGTGAAGGGGTAGAAAACAGAAATAGAGAGGGGGAAAAGAAAGAGAGCAGAGAAGGGAAGAGATTTAACCTAGTTTATGGGTGAAAGAAGAGAGGATGACGGCTGGCGTGTATCTATCACTGCCGGAGACGAAGATCCAGTAGAGGGGTGACGGAGACGACGAGGAGGTATTTGTCACGTGCGTAGTTACGGCGTGATGCAGACGAAGGAGGCAGAGATGTCTCTGCCACTCGTATTGTGGTAGAGTGACGAGAAGAGGGAGGAGGAGTTGTCGGAGCTCACTAGATGCTTGGCCAGTGGTGAAGAGACGAAGTTGAGGGTTGTTCTCTGGCCAAACCAAGCTGGGAATGATCGGCCGGGTCAGGGGTGTCTTTTATAGTTGCTAGTAAAGGGCCTTGTGCTTGCAAGGCAAGCTTCCAAGCATGAGTATCCTTTCCAGAGTAGGAAGGTGCGAGGTACCCAAATCTCTCATGCGTTCGCATGAGAGGTTGGGTGACAATTAGTGCTTGGAATTGCGTTCATATGATCGGGAGTTCCTCAGAGAATCTCTCTTTCAAATTTCGGAGGGAGTCTCCCAGGGATTTGGTAGAAATCCTCCTCGAACCCTTGCTGGAGTAGGACTCCTCCGCTATAATGGTGGAGGGACCTTATTGCAATGAATGGCGAGGAAGCTAGGGGTTCTTTGCAATGGTTTTCAAATGCTAGGGGTCTAAATGTAATTGGGTTGGACTATTTTGCAAAGTAGGTTAAGGTGAACTCCCCTTAGGTCCAAATTTTGGTAAAAACCTAATTTGGATCTAAGGAATCCAATGGAGAAGTTGCATTTTAGGTTTGAGCACGTTTGACTTGGCATTTTACACAAAAACCCAATTTTGGTCAAATATTTAGCTAGGACCCCTATTTAGGTCAAAATAGGTTCCAAAGGACAAATTGAAGGTTCTAAACCCTAGAGGATATCTTTCCATAAATTTTAGAGGGTTTACTTGAATTTTATCCTGACCAGAACCATGAATTAAGTGAGTCTATTTTAGGGTTACAAGAAGTCATTTAATTCCCAGATTACACATTAACCCATTTTTGATTGAACCAACCCACTTTTTATATTGTTAAGACCATTTGTCCTATGTTTAGCCCCTGAGAAATCCCGATGTTGCACTGCAATGGTAAAATTACAGTTTTACCATTTGTTTCTTGCCTTTCACTCAAAATAGTTATTCCTTGAATTAGGCCCTTCATTTGGTTATGTGGAGCTTTTATTCTCTTTTCTAACTCAAAATGAGCTAGTTAGGGCTCATGATGGTCTTCCCATCACCAGGTCCAAGACAAAGATTAGCCATCTCAGCTAATTGAGAAGAAGACGAGGGTTGATAAGAAGAATCGGGCGATGCAAAAAGTCACCTTCGCCACCTTGGGTTTGGTTCCCAAGGGCTAGCCAATTCAGGTCTTAATGACCTCCTTCCTTGCATACACCAATGACAAGGGTTGGTGTAGCCAAGCCAAACAAGGCTAAGGCCTTGTTAATCAAGTTGGTCTTTTAGAATCAGATGACCAGATATTTCATTAAGGTTTAATTTGTTGGCGAAAATTTGTCAAGAGATCTACTGAAGATGATTTCCACCTCTTAAGCTAACTGAGCCAGTCTGTTACCGGGGGACTAAGGGGAAGGCTTTTCCTTTGGCTTACGCCCCTTGGTCCTTAATACCCCTTAGCTGTGGTCATTTGACACTACCTTGCAGACTAGACACTCGATTTTGCCAAAGAGGTTGAGACCCTCTCAGTAGTTAAAAGACAAATATAGCTTAATTGATATCTTTTTACAATTTTTTCTTAACCTTTTCTTTAATTTGGGTGTTTGGTGAGTGGTCCACAAGGTGACTTGACTCACTGACTAGTCAATAGACTCGATTGAGTCCAGGCTAGTCCAATGTGGTCTCTAAGTATATCGCTAAATGTTAAACCTAGGGTTCATGCACTTCTAGGTTTTTCAAGCAACAGACCACAAATCAAATTGAAAATACTCTCAAATATAAAATTGGAATCCAAATGAAATAAAAATTGATAGGAAGATTCCTTTTTCGATAAGAGTTTTAGAGTGTATTCTTTCAGAATTCCTACTGCTCCAAATAAATAAATATGAATTTTTGACTAATAGGGAGTCTGATTTGGGATTTTGACCTCGTGTTGGTTTTTCTTTTTGAAACAATTTCAATCATGATCCAAAAATTTGAAAAAAATATGGAAATGAAAGTCAACTTCATAATCTATCAAAACCCACTATTTTCTGGTCAATCAGATTCGTGTATTGTTAGAAATTAGCTTTTGAAGATCAAAAAAATCTGGATCTCAGTTTGTTTGACCCTTGTGCTCTCCGCAAATTTTTTGTAAGTTTTTTAAAGTGTTTACAATCCGAAATAAGCAATTTCATGAAATTTTTTTTCAAAATTTTGCAAATTTATTTTTTCTTTTTCAAAAGAAAATTCCAAGCTAAGCTCAAATCAAATCCTAACCTAAGTGATGGTGTGTACCTAAATTTCTTCCACTGCACTTGATGCTTGTGCAGAATCCTTGTTTCAGACTTACACACCAAAAACAACGCAATAAATTAGGTATCAAATCAGGAATCGCCTTGCCTCCCCGGCAATGGTGCCATTTTGTCGGATCATGAACTTGGATTTTTAAGTATTTTCGTTGTAGTATAGCACGAAAACACGTCGACAAATAATTTAAATGAAACTTTGTAAGTCTTGGTCAAACTCAGGGAGGCAGAAATGCAGATCGATTTGATTCAATATGTATGATGTGTTGAAAATAATGACCTACACAAACTAGATACTAGAAATAAGCTGCATGATAGATATGAAGGAAATCAACTTTATTCAAATAGTAATCATGCAAGTTCTCCACATAGTTGAATGCTTGACATAGAAAGCAAGAGTAACTTAACTAGAACAACAAGAACAAAATAATAGAACTATTAGAAGTAGAACTGGAAATCAATTAGAGAACTAATGATAAGATGCTCTAAATTATTCTTCTACAACAAGGGCACCAAGGAGTGGTCCTTGGTGGCTTCAGGAGGGCATGGAGGGGCAGTAATGGTGCACCAAGGGTGGCCTTGGTGGATGACTCGGAGGAAAAGGGCTCTTCATAGGAAACTGGAGAGGGAGATGCTCGGTGGTGGAATGCCTCTCAAATGGAAAGTTTGGGGTCCTTTTTATAGCCAAAGTGAGGGGCAAAACTGGCCTTTTAGAGGCCCCAATCTATGTTAACATGTTGGAGCAACTAGAACCGTCGATTTGGAGATCCATAGCTCAGCTTTCCTCCAAATCACAAGCCCAACGTGGCTGTCGCCAGATGCAGCCACGTGGTGATCTCAACGTCGTCTGATCGCAATCACATGGCTGAGAGCGCACGCCTCGCCACTGGCTCTCCACTTATCATGTGCCATGTGTGATCTACCGCTCAATTATGACCATTCGATCTGATGATCTATAGCTCTAATGAACCCATGTCGTGTGCTCAATACTGCCTCATTATGTGCCATGTGTGATGGCACTTCATCATGTGCATTCACATCTACTAGTCCTCCATGCACCACACATCAGCTCCAGCGCTACTCGACCACTCATCGATGGCTCAATTTCACCAATGCACATGGTAGCGGATTAATTCTACGCATGGGGCTTCGATCGCACGCCCCATGTTCATGTTCGAGGGTGCTCTCCAATGCACAGCAACCATGGATGGTCACATGTGCATTTCAAGGGCCACGATCTCTCGACTGTTGTATCTCAATCCAACGGTCGAGATCTCATAGCTATGCCTTTTAGAGTTGAGAGAGTGCAGCGAATGTGAATCTCAACTGTTGGATTGAGATCTAACAGCTGGGATTGCTCAGTGGAAACATTCTTTAAGGTGAGGTAGGGTTGCAGCCAATTTTGGGTAGCCTAGATGGTGCCATGTGGTGACATCTAGGCCGTCCATCTTTTTTCATTTCTTGGGACTGCTACAGATGTCTGATCGAGATGATTTTCATGTTGTTGAACTACGATCATTGTTCTGGATCCATCGTACGGTCAGATTTTTCATTCATGGCATTGAATCATTTGTAGCTATTATTACCTATCAATTAGAACATTAAAATAGCATTATTCTTTACATAGCTAAATAAAGCAACTAAGATGCAAATATGTTGCTCATGCATGCATTATTCCTAAGTTAAGTTAGGATCTGACTTAATTTATGTTGATTAGGTCTTATGATTGCTGTGTGTTCACCTATGCTCCAACATAATCCTCCCCTCTCCTATATAAAGAGCACCCACAACCACCTATCATCATCTTCCTCCACCCTCCAATAGCCACCCATAGCACCTCCACCTCAAGCCTCCTCTACCAACCTCTAAGGGCCTTCCATCACCACCATTGGTGGCTAGCCACCCTCCCATCCACCACCAACCACACGGCCACCGAGGACCACCCTTGGTGCCCTTAGTTCTATTAGCTATATGATTGTGCAGCAATCATAGGTCTTAATTGGCCTAGATTAAGCTAGGACTTAGCATAAGTTAGGGTTATTCATGCATGCATACGCATTATCTGCATCTTTACTGCTTTCCTTTAGCTATGCATAAAATAATGTTATAATGTGCTGATTAAGTGCATTATGTCGATTGCAGGGAATAAGCTGATCAGGAGCTGGATCTGAAGCTGGATCAGAAATAACAGGAGTTGTAGTAGAGCTGGAGCAGAAGGCCTAGTTTAGATGTAGGAATAATAATGTAAGGGGTTTAAAGGTTTTCTATTCTATTAAGTGAAAATAAAGCATAAAAATGTGAAGAGCTTAGGTCCATCCTAGCCCTAGGATAGCCTAGAGACTTCCCCAATCCTTAGCCACCCTTAGATTAGGTCACAACACCCTAGGAAGCCCTAAAACCCTAGTTCCAACCCTTCTCTGGACGACCAGATAAGTTTTAAGACATCCAGGACCCTTAGCCAACTCCCGCACACTTCAAACCCACTTCTGCAGTGTTATTGGATGTCCAGACACTTTGTCAGACGTCTAATTTCTGCAGAATACCTAAAACAGAACCCGAAATCCTTCCTGACTCTGATTGGACGTCTGGACAACAAGTCTGGACTTCTGATTTTTTAGTATAAGACATCTGATTCTATAATTAGACATCTGATGCTGCTCTCCAATTCCTGTTTTGAGATTTAAGCCTTGATCTTGGATCTCTAGGTCCCTAAACCCAATTCCAACCCCATAGGAACCTAAATTAAGGTGCCCTAACCCTAGTACATCACCTCTAGACCTCCCTAAGGACCTAATTAGGTCCTCACTAAGCCTAATTGACTTGGATCTTAGTCAATTCCATCAGCCTATTCAGTTGGACTCATTGAGTCCAATTGAGCCCTGATCTCAGCACACACTTTCAATTGGACTCAGTGAGAGTCCAATTGACCTAGACCTGACTTTACAACTCAATTAAGTTTCCACACACCCAGTTAAACTTGTATTAAGTTTAATTGCACTTTACCTTAGTGAATTAGGGTTTATAACCCTAACTTGAGACCTACCTTGACCTAAACCCACTAGAACCCAACCTAATCAACCTAGCCACCTAAGTTTCGACCCACACACACCCACACACCCCCACACACATCATCCACACGAAAATATCTAGCCTAGAGTTCACTAGAACTCTCTACCATGTGTGGTTGCCTTGGTTGACAAAAATAGCAACCAAGAGCCATTCAATTTTTAGATCCACATTTAGTGGATCTAAAAACCACCATCCACCCTCTCTCTCTCACTCTCCCACGAGCTCCCACCATAGGCCACTGTAGAGAATTCCATAATTCTCTAGAGAGCTTCCATTGGGTCTATAAAAAGACCGCATGGGTGGCCATTGGCACCCATTCACTCCCTTGGCAATTGCTCTCCATTGGTGCCATTCACACCACCTCCACTTAGCCACTCACTCCACCTCCATGAGCTCACTACCACAACCATGGAGGACACCATGACAAGATGCTGGAGCAACCCTACTTCTCTCCAAGGTTCGGCCTAAGCTACATTGGCCACCCCTCATTCTCCTCTCGACCACTCCAAGGCCATCGGGGACCACCCCTGAATGCCCTCTATTCTTCTAGTTCTAGATCATGCTCTCCATAATTTTTATTGCTTTCATTTACTACTTAGTAGAGTAGTTTTACTTCTCCCCCAATGATGCATGCGAAATCCCCCGGTTGATTCTTGTATGCAATCATTTTCTGGTAGTTAGATTTAATTTTAAGCATTCATGTATAAGCTTTCCTCTTGATTTCCTTGTGCAACAACTCTCCCACGATGAATGAAAACACATTTATATATATATATATATCTATCTGTTTCAAATCACCATGAGCTTAATGATTGCTATTATCTTTTGCGTGATTAATGTTGCCTATTTCTAACTCTTAATATTCTTGCAACTAAGCATGTCGTACGTAAATACATAATAATCACGAACTGGCATGCGATTCTAAACAAAGTAGAGCGGCAAAAAGATCGATTTCAAAAGTAAAAGCAACGCCTCCCAGAGACGAACGACCGGGACTCAAAGTCTCATTTTTTTCAAAATAATATCTTTGTTGGATCGTATTTCGCAACTATACTACGACGTTTTTATCAAAAATGCGATCTATGACCATCCGTCAAATGGCGCCATTGCCGGGGAGGCAACGTCATTTTTATTGATTTTGATCTTTTACTTATCATTGACAAATCTGCCTCTACTTCATTGTTGATGTGCAGGAACACGGAAGAAAAACGGGATCTGCGCACACATCGAGCGCGGCGAAGAAACTCAGGTGCACATCACATTCTCTTAGAGTAGGTTTATTTTTCGAACCCTAGGACTAGATCTACTTCCTGCAATTTATTTTGTAAAAAAAAAAAAAGGATTTTTCTCATTTTCGTCAAAAAGAAAAAAAATCAAAAAGAAAAATTTTTTTTAAAAAAAATCTAGATTAGGTTTCCTTTCGAATCTAGGTTAGAAAAAAAAAGAGAGAAAAAAAAGAGATATTTCCGTTTGAATCTTTTGAAAAATCTTTTTAAAAAAAATAAAAAAAAAAGTGCAAAAAGATTGAAAAGAAAAGAAAAAAAAGCTTCTTTGGTGGAAGGCTTGAATTTCAAATTCAAGCCTCTTTAAAAGCTTTTCCACCACCTTCTGATTTTCGGCCAGATTTCTAATCTCACCTAAAAATTCGATTGCCGAAATAGTCGTTAGCAAAAAATTCTAAAATTTGGGGAAAACCTTCAATTTAAAACCATCTTCCAAATTCCACCGTTACTTTCAAAATACTCAAAAAATAAAATTTTTAAAAATTCACGAAGTGCACGGGGGTCAGATTGACCTAGATTCAAAATTTTTCAAATTTCAAAAAGTGATTCCAGGAAATCCACGAATCTGTTTTGACTAAAGACGTGGGGTTTGAAAGCTAATCTAATTGGATTTATTTTCCATATTTTTCCCAAATTTTTGAAGATCATTTGATACTGTTTCAAAGCGAAAAACCGTCCAGGGGTCAAAGTTCCAAATCTGACCCCCTGATATTTAAAATTCCCTAAAAATTCTGTTGAAATAGTAAAAAATTACAAAAAATATTATATAAAAAACTAATTTAAAAATGAATCTACTCACAAAATTTAAAATTAATTGGATTCCAATTATTATCAGATAATCTACATTAGTTTTGTGGTCTGTTGGAATAAAAAAAAACCCTAGAAGTGCATTCAACTTTACTTGAACCTTTAGGGTCACAACTAGAGACCACACTTTTGGCTAACCCAGACTTAATCAAGTCTAGTTATACGGTGAGCTTGGTCACCTTGTGGGCCACTCACCACAAACCCCACTGAAGAAAACGGGTTAAAAATAATTTTAAAACACGAATTCAACCCGAGTTCATTGTCGTACTACTGAATGAATTTAATCTCTCTTGCCAAACCTGGTGATTAAGTCTGCGAGGTAGTGTGAAACGACCGCGGCTCGGGGGTCAACGGAACCGGAGGCGCAAGCCAAAGGAAGAACCTTCCCCTTAGTCCCCTCGTAACCTGACTGGCTGGGTTAGCTTGAGAGGCGGGATTCACGTTCAGTCGGTTGTACGACGAACTTACATTCAGGAATTCAAATCCCTAACGAAAAAATCTGGTCACCTGATTTAAAAGGACCATTTGATTGACAGGGCCTTAGCCTTGTCCTGCATGGCTACACCAACCCAGGGGTTGGGCGGTGTATGCATGGAAGGAGGTCACTTCGACCTCACTTGGTTGGACCTTGGGAGCCACTCCCAAGGAGGCGAGTCACCTCGCCTGGACCATCTTCTCCCCCCATTTCTTCTACTCTAAGAGCCACCATGGCAAATCCTGGACCTGGACCTAGATCGAGTCAGGACATTGAGAATCTGGACCTGATGGCTCGTCTAGAAGCCCAGGTCACCGAATATGAGGAGCGGCATCAGCAGAGCATGGATCGTATCCTGACGACGCTTGACAGGATGCAGCACCTGCCACGAGGAGAACAACTGCGGGATTTTTACGACCCAGCTGCACCTATCGTCGCACTGCTAGTCAGAATTCCCGCAAGCGGAGATGCGTTTGAGCTCAAGCCCAATGTAATTGGGTTGATCAGCACTCATTTCTATGGGAACTCAAGCGAAGATCCGTTCCAGCACCTTGAGGACCTGAGTCGACTCGCTGAAACGATCCGACCCAGGAATATTGATCTCGGGATCGTTCTGATGAAGCTTTTCCCGTTCTCTCTAAGGGACAAAGCTTCATACTGGTTCTTGACTATTGGGAAGCCAATTGGAACCTGGTCAGAATTACGACGTGAATTCCTGCAAAAGTTCTTCCCAATTGGTAAACAAATGCAATGCGACGTGCAATCACGACTTTCTCCCAGGGAGCTGGGGAGAAATTACATGAGGCATGGGATAGATTTCATGACCTTCTCCGAAAATGTCCGCATCATGGTATACCCAGGTGGCACTTGGCTCAGATTTTTTACCATGGGCTAGATGACACACATCGGTATCTGGCCGATGCATCTAGCGGCTGGAATTTTCTCGCAAAAGACGAGAACAATGCATTTGAGTTGTTCTAATCATTAGCGGAGAACTCGATGAACGCTGCATCTATGAACCAGTTCCAGCGGCCTGGTTAGCAGCGGGTTGGTGTCAACGAGGCTCACACCGATTCTACTCTAGCCGACATGGATATCATCATCAAGCAGCTGGATAGAATGAACCTGATTGAGAAGAAGATTGACCAGATCAGTCAAGGTCAATCCGACTTGAGCTCTGTTGACGCAAGGTCCTCTTATGCATCCCGAGCCCCACCTGCTCGAGTTAATCTACTCACTCGGGATGCACCTTCCCCGTATTTACGAGATCCTGCATATCAGGATCCCGTGAATAATCTAGATCTGGCACCCTACAACCAGGGCTATGCACCACCCATAGATTATAATGCGTATCCCCTTGACGGATATACCTCTCAGACATCTTCGGCCTACGAGGACGTCAGCGCTATCCAAGGATATGGGCGTAATAACCCGTACTCGGAGACATATAACCCTGGTTGGCGTCAGCATCCAAACTTCTCCTGGTCTGGTAATTCACAGAGACCACATCAAGATCCACACTATCAGACCAAGCAATACGGGAATGCACAAAACACGTATCCTAGGCAGCAGCCATTCCCGCCTCAGCAGCAGCAACCCCGCTCGTTATACCAGCCACTGCACCAAGCTGCCAACCACCCTCTTAAGCGGGCCGACCCTTTGGAGGTGTTGAAAGAGGAGCTGCAAGAATCAATGAGGAAGTCTACACAAGATAGCTTGCAGATAATGAAGGCGATGGCTAATCAGATTTAGACCATACAAAATACGCAGAACCAGCTATTGCAGGAGCATAGGACTCAGGGAGCCTTGCCCTCCCAACCCGTCCTAAATCCTCGATATGTGCAGAACCAGGGTGCCCCACCTAGGTTTCAAGCACCGCAGGGACAGGCACACACCATACTACAAGCACCTCCTGCACCACCTGGTTACGCGCAAGGCCAGCCGCCTTTGCAGAATCCCACGTATTCTGTCCCATCCGCTCCCCCACCACCTCATGGATAGCAAGCCGATGCACACGTTGTCTCATTGCGGAGCGGAAGGAAGACATTCGACCCGCCACCTAGGCAGGCGGGTTCTGATTTTTCCCACCCTTCACCGCAGGCAGATTCGACTCCCTCAGCATCTCAGGAGCCACCTGTGGTAGATAAGGGTAAGAGGCCACTTAACCCTGATATTCCCGTCCCTTTTCCTAAGGCTCTGACACGAAATATAGTACGAAAAAAGGACACGCGGAATTTCAAGGACTTGAAAGCGATGTTTAAAGAAGTACATATTCAGGTCCCCCTCCTCAAGGCTATCGACCACATTCTCACTGTCGCTAGGTTCTTCAAGGACTACTGTACCTCGAAGCGACAGCCGAGAGTTGGATGACAGGCAGTACTGTCGAAAGAAGCTAGTGCCGTGATTCTAGCTGACCTACCGCCAAAGAGAAAGACCCTGGCACCCCACTCATATCTTGCTTTTTTGTAGGATTCTCCATTTGATCGGGCCCTTGTAGATTTGGGTTCGTCCATCAACTTAACTTCCACCGCCATATTTGATCGATTTCGATTTGGGGAGTTGAAACCCACCTCGGTTACAATTCAGCTGGCTGATAGATCAGTCAAAACACCGAGGGGGGTGGTTGAGAACGTGATCGTAAAAGTCCGCGGGTTCTACTTTCCCATAGATTTTTTCATTCTCGATATGGAAGTTCCTCCTAATCTCCGAGATGCACCAATTATTTTGGGTCGCCCATTTCTGGCGACAGCCCGAGCGAACATCGATTGTGCATCCGGGTGTATGGAGATTGCCCTAGGCAATGAGCGACTTCGACTAGACATATTCAGGGTAGCAGAGAACTTCGACTGTGATCGAATAGAGGAGGATGGTGAAGATGAAGATTCGGCTTACTGTGGTAACATTGGGCTCCTTTGTGACGACCTAATGTCTAATTCGTCTTCACTATCAGGGTTCTTGGACCTCAATCCACACGGGATTGAAACTACTGCATTACACATATCTCCTCGAGGATCTGACTGTTTGGGGTGTGCTTCTGACCATAGCACCCTTGAATCCAGCTACCTTGATCCATATAGTACTGAATCACTCCTGTTATCACAGGAAGACGTGACTACAGCTAACGGGTTTCCCATTAATGAAGTCACAACCGACTTCACAGGGAGCGACTCAGTCGGAATTCAAGTGCACACGGATCAGTAGATTCCCACCCTCGATTCTACTCCTCCCACTCTAAATTCCGATTCTTACCCACCCGTAATTGAATTGAAGCCCTTACCTGACTCACTCAAATACATGTTCTTGGGTGAAAGTGAGACATATCCAGTCATTATCAATGCCCACTTAACCTTAGAACAGGAGCATCAATTAATTTCTACACTTCAAGACCATAGGGCTGCTATCAGGTGGAGTATTGCCGATCTCCGCGGTATTCACCCCTCGTATTGCACTCATCACATTTACATGGATGAGGGGGTGAAACCTTCGAGACAACCTCAAAGGCGGTTAAACCCGAATATGCTAGAGGTTGTTAAGAAGGAGATCATCAAATGGTTGGATGCAGGCATTGTATATCCAATCTCAGACAGCCAGTGGGTGAGTCCGATTCAAATAGTGCCCAAGAAAGTAGGACTCACCGTTATAAAGAATGATAAGGGTGAATCCATCCCAACCCGCACTGCGACATCGTGGCGGGTCTGCATTGACTACAGGAAACTGAACACGGCTACCCAGAAGGATCACTTTCCTTTGCCGTTCATTGATCAGATCTTGGAACAGTTAGCCAGACGCAGTTTCTTCTACTTTCTGGATGGATACTCTGGGTATAATCAGGTAGCAATTAGCCTGGAAGATCAGGACAAGACTACATTCACATGTCCCTTTGGAACATTTGCCTTTAGGCGGATGCCCTTTGGCCTCTGCAACGCACCAGCGACATTTCAGCGTTGTATGATGGCTATCTTCTCTGACATGATTGGGGATTATGTGGAGGTATTCATGGATGATTTCTCTATTTTCGGAGATGATTTCGTGTCTTGTCTTGATAACCTCACAAAGATCCTGAAATGATGTATTGAGGTAAACCTAGTACTATCCTGGGAGAAAAGCCATTTCATGGTGAGGGATGGTCTAGTACTAGGGCACAGGATCTCCAAAAATGGACTCGAGGTCGATCGGGCTAAATCAGAGATTATCTCCCACTTACCGCCACCTAGCTTGGTTAAGTAGATTAGATCATTCCTGGGCCATGTCGGCTTCTTTCGGAGATTTCTACGCGATTTTTCAAAAATTGCGCGGCCTTTGACGAATCTCCTGGTTACCGATATCCCATTTGAATTTGATACCTCGTGTCTCAGCGCCTTTGAGACTTTACGAAGCACTGTTTCTGACTCCCCGATTCTCCAACCACCCGACTGGTCGCTTGATTTTGAAATGATGTGCGACGCTTCTGATTTTACCGTCGGTGCTGTTTTAGGCCAGCGTCAGGAGAAACAACCTTTTGTCATATACTATGCTAGGAAGACGTTGAATGAGGCTCAGCGCAATTATACTGTCACCGAGAAAGAACTTCTAGCAGTAGTATTCGGGTTGGAGAAATTCAGATCATATTTATTAGGGTCCAAGGTCATAATCTTCATTGACCACTCCGCCCTCCGGCACTTGTTGGCAAAGAAGGATGCCAAACCACGACTCATTAGATGGATCCTTCTATTACAGGAATTTGATATCGAGATCCGCGACAAAGCTGGGAAACAAAATGTTGTGGCGGATCACCTGTCCAGATTGGACCCAGACCACATTCTTTATTCCCTGCCTATCCATGAACAATTTCTGGATGAATCACTTTTGGCAATTCATTCTATTGAGTTCCCCTGGTATGCGGATTTCGCGAACTACCTTGTTGCAGGAAAAATTCCCCCGAACCTATCAAAGACCAGAAACTCAAATTCATTGCAGAGGCCAGATACTATCTCTGGGATGACCCACTACTCTTCCGCATTGGAGCAGACCAGATTATCCGCAGATGCATCCTAGACTCTGAGATCCCCAGTGTGTTATCTTTCTGCCACAATGATGCGTGTGGTGGCCATTTCTCAGGACAGAAAATCGTTGCAAAAATTTTGCAGTCGGGATTTTTCTGGCCAACCATCTTCAGAGATACACAGGATTACACCCAACGCTGTAAACGATGTCAATCGATCGGTTCTACGACCAAGAGAGACATGATGCCACTCCAATCCATCATGGTCGTAGAAGTATTCTACGTCTGGGGCATAGATTTTATGGGCCCTTTTTCGAACTCGCATGGCTTCGAGTACATATTGCTAGTCGTTGATTATGTCTCGAAGTGGGTCGAGGCCATCCCGGCAAGACGGGCTGACCACAAGGCCGTCATTTCTTTTGTACGGCAAAATATTTTCTCGAGATTCGGAATACCCCGTGCTCTGATTAGCGACGGGGGAAGTCACTTCATCCACGCCCATTTTAGGTTGTTATTAAAGAAATATGCGGTACATCACCGCATAGCCACCCCGTATCACCCGCAGACCAATGGGCAGGCTGAAGTGTCTAACCATCAAATCAAGCTGATTCTCCAGAAGACAGTTAGACCAGACAGGATGGACTGGTCCGACAAATTAAGCGATGCACTCTGGGCATATCGGACCGCATACAAGGCCCCACTCGGAATGTCACCATATCGCATGGTATATGGCAAGGCCTGCCACCTTCCTGTAGAGCTGGAACATCACGCCTTTTGGGCGGTGCGAAAATGCAACCTCGACCTCGATGCAGGAGGTCAAGAACGGAAACTCCGGCTCAACGAATTAGAAGAAATCCGGTGGGAGGCCTATGAGAATGGATTAATATACAAGGACAAGACCAAGGTCTTTCACGACTGCCACATCCGGAGGAAAGTATTCACGCCCAACCAGCGAGTCTGGTTATTTGATTCAAGACTGAAACTGTTTGCAGGGAAACTTAAGTCCAAATGGACTGGCCGTATGTTGTGATGCAACCATATCCTAATGGGGCTTTCCAGATCAAGGACCCCAAATCTGGGCATAGATTCACAGTAAATGGCCAGCGCCTCAAGCCATTTTTGGCCCAGGAACCTCCACCACTTGATGAGACTATTCATCTTAGTGAGGACATAGATCAATGATTGAGTGCTCTCCCAGTTGGAGGCATTAAACTCTGCACAGATAAATACCATTTCATCATCATCTATACATAACCATTTTTATACATAGCATATTTTTGTTTTAGCATATTTCCCTTTTGTATATTGCATGTTAACAGGTTGGCCAGTGCTGAATATAATTTCAGGAGCAATTCCAGGTGACTTCTACCCACTCATCCTCTGTCGAATTTATTTTCTTTTATATTCATGCATGAGGACATGCAAGAACTTAGGCATGGGGGGGTAGATACAGCAAAAACTAAAAAAAATTTTATGCCAACATTTAGGAAAACCTTGAAACTGCATGTAAAACATACTTTAGGACCTTAAATAAAAGAACAACCGACTCCATCTCCAATGCTCGCATTGGAGCTAGAAATCGTTCGCAATAACCAATTCTGACTCACCCGCTCACCTGTTGTTCTAAATTTAGGGTCAAGCTGATTGTAACCCGATACAGGAATTTCACGAAGTACAAATTATATGAGGTAAAATGTTTATAGCATATATAGATATTACACTCATGAATAAGATTATTTTATTAAGAGAATGCATTAGGGATTTTATCCTTTAGTTGATTCCTGTAATCTGGAATCCAATACAACTTTTCACACACACACGTAGAATTTGCAATGGATTCACGGTGAAGGCTGATAAACATCTTTAGTCTATCGAGAAGAAGCAGTGCTTCTTCTCCTGAACCCTTGGACAGTGTTTTGGGAGTCAGGCTGATTTTCTTCCAAAAATCCACCAAATAGTATGAGAGAGTAGAGTGTATTGGTGCTCTAAGATTAGTGCAAGGAATATAGAATCCTAGATAATTAGGTAATGATACTCTGAGTTTAGACATAGTTTTCACTCTCGGTTCCCGTGTATACATTTTTGTGCGAAATTGTGAGAGCCACCGAATAAGGCAAATACGCGGAGAGCGAGTTTTCATAAAACTAGGGCTAAGGTGGATGGTTACTACCATTCTTTACGGAATCCTCGGCTGAAGAAGGGTATAGATGTCAAGGTTAGAAATACATCGTCCTATCCATCTCTCCCAGTGTCGTGAGTAGGCACTTCCACCAAATAAGCCACCCAATGTCTCTTGAGTACCACCAATCCCCAATAATGCCTCCTTAATAAAGTTCATGGATGTATGCCAATTGTGTTATGCTGCAAAAAAAAATTAAAAAAAAAAATGAGAAAAAGAAAAAGAATGATGAAAAGAAAGAAAAACTGAAAAAAAAATTGAAAAAAAAATTATTAGAAAAAGAAGAAAAAGCAAAGAAAAGAACGAATATTTAGTGTTTATTTCATCAAGGCAATACCACCAAATAAAATTGAGCTCCACCAAATATGGCCTTAACCTATTTTTCTTGTGTTTCTGATTGCCCAAATACTGGTTGAGGAATCCCGACTTAGTGTTAGGGTTATGAGAACTCAATTAAAGTGTTAATGCCTAGTGAGACCACCAAATACAGAACATGTGTGTGAATCTGGTGAGGTTGTGAGCTCTAAGAAAAAGAAAGAAAAAGAGCAAGAGAGAATGAATACAAAGGAATCAAAGAGAGCATAGTTTTTCTCGTCTTTCTCTAAGTTAAGTTACTTAGTAATCTGGGAATCTAGATTCTGTAGTACTAGTCTCTATGTAGCACCAAGTGAGAATGAGCCACCAAATATATAATCCTTACCCTCAAAGATTCTCTACCTAAGCCCAAAGCCGGGGTGAAATTCATAGAATATATTGAATACCCCAAGGGAAGAAATCCGCCTATCCCGCTAGAATTTTTATTAGGGGTCAAGTACAGGCTTTAGAGGTGAATCAGTTTTTCACTCGAATCCGTTGCAAAAGCTACATAGCTGCACTTTCACGATTGTCTGGATTTCTAGAGCATAGGACGAAAACAAAAAGGAGAAAAATCTTTATGCAAACACCTGATAAAATAACCAGTCCCTTAGGGACCCTTGCTGTAAATAATTTAGTCTTGCATTTGCTAGGGACAAGCAAGATTAAGGCATGGGGGTATGATTGCGCAGCAATCATAGGACTTAATTGGCCTAGATTAAGCTAGGACTTAGCATAAGTTAGGGTTATTCATGCATGCATACACATTATGTGCATCTTTACTGCTTTCCTTTAGCTATGCATAAAATAATGTTATAATGTGCTGATTAAGTGCATTATGTCGATTGCAGGGAATAAGCTGATCAGGAGCTGGATCTTAAGCTGGATCAGAAATAACAGGAGTTGTAGCAAAGCTGGAGTAGAAGGCCTAGTTTAGATGTAGGAATAATAATGTAAGGGGTTTAAAGGTTTTCTATTCTATTAAGTAGAAATAAAGCAGAAAAATGTGAAGAGCTTAGGTCCATCCTAGCCCTAGGATAGCCTAGAGAATTCCCCAATCCTTAGCCACCCTTAGATTAGGTCACAACACCCTAGGAAGCCCTAAAACCCTAGTTCCAACCCTTCTATGGACGACCAGATAAGTTTTAAGACGTCCAGGACCCTTAGCAAACTCCTGCACACTTCAAACCCACTTCTGCAGTGTTATTGGACGCCCAGACACTTTGTCAGACGTCTAATTTCTGCAGAATACCCAAAACAGAACCTGAAATCCTTCCCGACTATGATTGGACGTCCAGACAACAAGTTTGGACTTTTGATTTTTGAGTATAAGACGTCTGATTCTATAATTAGACGTCTGATACTGCTCTCCAATTCCTATTTTGAGATTTAAGCCTTGATCTTGGATCTCTAGGTCCCTAAACCCAATTCCAACCCCATAGGAACCTAAATTAAGGTGCCCTAACCCTAGTACATCACCTCTAGACCTCCCTAAGGACCTAATTAGGTCCTCACTAAACCTAATTGACTTGGATCTTAGTCAATTCCATCAGCCTATTCAATTGGACTCATTGAGTCCAATTGAGCACTGATCTCAGCACACACTATCCAATTGGACTCAGTGAGAGTCCAATTGACCTACCCCTGACTTAATTGAGTTGTTTCACTCTCAATTAAGTTTCCACACACCCAATTAAACTTGTATTAAGTTTAATTGCACTTTACCTTAGTGAATTAAGGTTTATAACCCTAATTTGAGACCTACCTTGACCTAAACCCACTAGAACCCAACCTAATCAACCTAGCCACCTAAGTTTCGACCCACACACACCCACACACACCCACACACACCATCCACACGAAAATATCTAGCCTAGAGTTCTCTATAACTCTCTACCATGTGTGGTTTCCTTGGTTGCCAAAAATAGCAACCAAGAGCCATTCAATTTTTAGATCCACATTTGGTGGATCTAAAAACCACCATCCACCCTCTCTCTCTCACTCTCCCACGAGCTCCCACCATAGGCCTCTCTAGAGAATTCCATAATTCTCTAGAGAGCTTCCATTTGGTCTACAAAAAGACCCCATGAGTGGCCATTGGCACCCATTCACTCCCTTGGCAATTGCTCTCCATTGGTGCCATTCACGCCACCTCCACTTAGCCACTCACTCCACCTCCACGAGCTCACTACCACAACCATGGAGGACACCATGTCGGGATGCTGGATCAACCCTACTTCTCTCCAAGTGTCGGCCTAAGCTACATTGGTCGCCCCTCATTCTCCTCTCGACCACTCCAAGGCCATCAGGGACCACCCCTGAATGCCCTCTATTCTTCTAGCTCTAGATCATGCTCTCCATAATTTTTATTGCTTTCATTTACTGCTTAGTAGAGTAGTCTTACTTCTCCCCCAATGATGCATGAGAAATCCCCCCGTTGATTCTTGTATGCAATCGTTTTTTGGTAGTTAGATTTAATTTTAAGCATTCTTGTATAAGCTTTCCTCTAGATTTCCTTGTGCAACAACTCTCCCACGTTGAATGAAAACAAATTTATATATATATATATATCTATCTGTTTGAAATCACCATGAGCTTAATGATTTCTATTATCTTTTGCGTGATTAATGTTGCTTGTTTCTAACTCTTAATATTCTTGCAACTAAGCATGTCGTACGTAAATATGTAATAATCATGATCCGGCATGCGATTCTAAACAAAGTAGAGTGGTAAAAAGATCGATTTCAAAAGTAAAAGCAACACCTCCCAGAGACGAACGACCGGGACTCAAAGCCTTGTTATTTTCAAAATAATATTTTTGATGAACATTTTTGCGCGACTATACTACGACTTTCGACGACTTTCAAATGCGTGAAAATGGCTCTCCATCACTATAGTATTCTTGTTATGCTTTTATTTTGCATTTATTCCTTGCAAATAGATAGTTAAGGAGCAACTCCATCTATTTGGTATTTATTCCTTGCAAATAGGTGGTGGCTAGATTCTCCTTGGGTTGTTGGCATGCTCCTCTTTGTGTGGCGAGTAGATGGGCCTCCATACCCATGGTCTAGCCACCACCATCATCCAGTGCCGACAGCTCTATGAGCAATCCTGGCAGGATGGATTTCTATTAGCATAGCATTAGTTGTATTAGATTTCTTTTCTATGTACAAGCATTCATCTACTATCATTTTCTGAGTTACTCTTGTCATTATGGATGATTTAATGAGATGCAAGTTAATATCTTTATTTTGGATCATTCTTAGTTAGTCATCTTATTTGAAAACAACAAAAAATCAAAAAAGCAAAAAAGATAAAAAATGTGGCAGAACCGATCACATAAATGAAATGGCAATTAACATGAATTTCGCCAGTAGTGTTCATATAGTCGAGGTTGTGTGCACTAATACACACATGTTCACATTTATTTCCTTCGTCATGCACACCCATGTTTTTCGCATGCTCAACATCACCGATGAGATGTATTGCGTAATCTTGAAACTAGGTTGCGATTTTAGGTTAGATTTGCAAGCAAAGGAATGTAAGGACAAAGAGAAATTAGAATCATTTTTGTCATTATCGCTTCCCAGAGATCGACTAGGACTCATCCTGAGTTTCAATATTATTTTTGTTTAGGTTTGATTACGCGACTGTTCGACAACTTTTTCTAATCTATTTCAAGTAAATCAAGCTTAACATCTGTGTCTCTAAAAAATATTCTTTGAGCCACAAACACAATAAGAGTTGGTTTTGAGTCTTTAGTTATTTTGAGAGTCAATCCGAAAACATGACCTAAAGCTGAGATCAACCTGGACTTAAAAAGAAGTGAAACCTTAGATTTGAGTCTTAGTGTTCATCTGGTTAGTCTTGATTATACACTAAGCACAACCATAACCTCTTGGTTCTTGATCTTGGTAAAACCTTCTGAGTCCTAGAAACCATATATAAGGTTCAAATTTCATGACTCTTGTTGGTCGAGAGATGGTCTAGGTTATGCAAGTCTTGAGTTCTGGTAGCCTTCCTATGCAACTGGTTCTCAAAATGCTCAATCATAAACATAGTTGGTTTGATTCAGAAGAAAATTCAACTTAAAGATCATCTCCAAATATTTCAAATTGAGTAAATAGAAATCTCATGACACTTAGCTGATACTACAATGCTGCACTTAATAAATTTTTTGCTAAGGGACTAGTAAAACGTAAGCATTGGGGGTATGATGAGGTGTGGCTCATTATAGCTAAAATGTCCAAGTTAAGCTAGAAATTAGGTTAAACACTATCAAATTAACACAAGAAATGGGTTAAGTGTAAGATTTATGGAAAAATACCTAAAACATTCAATTTGTTCTAAAAATGCATAATTAGGTTAATTTTGAGCGATTCTGTATTTAAATATGTAAATGAATGTTCTGAATGTCAATTGAACACAAATTTAACCTTAAAAGTACAAATCAAGGGTTGCAATATGTTCTAATATGTTCAATTCCTATACCATAAAAGTTCCATGGCATTTTGAGTTCATTAGGACCTTACATTTAGTGGTTGACATATGGGTCCTTTAAGCATTCACATTCTATGGGTAAAAACTTACCAGGGACTATTTTATAAGATTTTAAGGATCATTCTATAATGAAACCAGCCAGTAATGGGTCTAATCACAATTGTCATACCAGTTCACCCTTTTGGGCCTTTCGTGTAAATTGCCCAAATACACCTAGGAGCCTCTTCTCGCTTATTGTTCATACCGAAGAACATGAGCCCTAGTAGTTGTTCATTCCTTCTTGATTTAATCCACGATTGATTCTCCACCATCCTTTTTGAGCTGGATTAAGCACCTTCGTGCCAAGTTTTAGATCTGATTCGAGGGCTATCTTTCATCCTAACCTTTTCCCACCTCCTTACACTCCATCTAAACCCTTCATCCATTACGGTTCTAATCCTCTGATTCTGTCACATCATCCCTCTCTTGCCTATATAAACTCCTTCATGATAATAACCTAATTTATTACCCTAATTGGCTTAATCTAGGGCTAACTCCTTAATAAAATCTTGCATTAGGTTTATAAATACTGCATTTAGAGCATGCATGCATATGTAGGCTTTGTATTTATTTTATGAGTAAATATATAATTTTAGTCTTTTGTAAATAATGTAGGCAAACAAATTAGAATAATCTGGATAATTAAAGAAGAAAAGCTAGATAGGAAAAGAAGTTGTAGCAGAGCTAGGAGTTGGTTGAAGAAGATGAAATAAAGAAGGAATGAAGACACAAGAATGATAGGTCCACTTTACTGGATTCAAATTTTGCCTAAGAGCATTTAATTTTGAGTTGAGAATAGATTTTGAGAACGTACGCATTACATTAAGATTCAATAAGCTCGTGATTTACTATTCCTACATTTTTGTTAACTCCATATGCATGTTGATACATTAATTACATATGTAGGAATAATGGAGATACAAAATTGGGAATAACATTTTAGGAAAGAAGTTTATTTAGAAGGAAGTAAATCAAATATTTTTGTAGGAGCGCTATACATTATTGTAATATCTTTCTACTATTTTTGGCAAGCTTAATTTAGGAAGAGAATAATGGATCTGATATGTTGATAACAATCAAATTAATTATTCTCTAATTCCCTTCCTTATTTTCCACTCAAATCTCTCTCTCCCAGATAATCTCTCTCTCATTCCCTTTTTTCTCTCTTTATAAACAGGCACATGGAAAACGGCTAGGAGCTTCATCATCTTCCTCCCTTTGGTGGAAGAGCCTTCTCTCCACGTTAGGACCACCACCACCATGAGCGTCCATCATCAACCTTCATAACCTTTACGACCATGTGCCCACAACCACCATCTCGTCTCGCCTATGTCATCGACAGCTTCCATTACCGTGACACTGCCACCATGGTCGGTGGTGACAGTGCCAACATCACCACCGTGTCTCATTCTTTTTTTCACTATTGTAAGAATCCATCCACTGACGCCACCACCATGCTTCGGCTCAACGTTCATCACTGTGTTCCACCTCCTTGTCGTGACTATGCTCTCATCACCATGCTTCGCCTGACGTTCCCGCCACCGCGACCGTCATCACTGTGGACGAATACCATCAGACCTCTCCTTTTCTTCTTATTCTTCCTCTTTCCCTATTTCTCCTTCCAACACAACACCACCACCTTCTCCAACACTATTCATCTTCTCCAACTCAAAGGACCCATCAACTCTAGCCACTTCCACAACTTCACGGCCATCTTCGCCACATCCCTGCAGGCTCGCACGACCACTCTACTTACACGTAATAGAAGCACCATGCGACCACAGCAAATGGCTTCTTCCCTCGACCGCACGAGTTTCCCCACCTAGCTACGCTGTTAATCTTCTCCAATAAAGAAGAGGAACCCATTATAGGCATTCAACCACCTACATGCAACCGCCACTACAAACCATGACTCTTCGTGCGGTCGATGCCACCAGACTCAGTTCGCCTTCACAAGACTAGCAACACCCTCAAACACATCAAACGTGGCCCACACCCCACTGCTGGCGATCCCCTTCCCTTCGATCAGCCACCTCCAGTCACCATCATCGAAGCCACCACCATTGTCGGAACCCCCTCGCTCCAGCCGACCTTCACTGAAGTTCTCGCTGCTCGTCGTGGCCTCAAGCACACGTGCATGTAAGAGAACCAAATCCTCTATTATTGGTACCATTAAAATTTATATTTGATGCCATTGGTGCCTTTGGATTTAAGAAAATTGTTATTTTATGAAGCAACTTGTGTGTGTGCCCTCTCCTTTCTTTCTTTTCCCTCTTATGCACTCAGCTCATTATATATTGACTCAGGTGTCTAACATGAATGCATGACATGTCCTCACGCACATGCACGGCCAAGAGGGGTTTTAATTCTTTTTACCATCCACGCCACTGTCACATACTATGCCTTTATTTATGTGGATTATTCTATGAGGTTGAATTTGCATGAGTACCCCTGCATTCTTTGTGATTTACTCATGCTTGCATTCTTGGAATATTATTCTGATTTAAGATCAGATTCGAAGGGGATTCTCTCTTTTTTTAGGGGGCTAAGTCTAGTGGGATATTCGTGAGTTTATTGCAATTATTCCTCCATGTGGATAAGACATCCTAACACTCCGTGGTTAGCTTTTATTGATAACTATTTTTGTTTGGGATTTTTCCACCATGTACTTTAAACTACGATGACATATTTTTTTTACATCATTTTTCAAGAGAAAATTTCTCGATTAAAGAATAGAGAAGGAAAGAAAGGGACTAGGATAATGTTAATAGCGAAAATCATTGTAGTTTAGAGAAATGCATCTTTGTATAGAGACAAATCAAATCAACACTTAAATTTGTAAAGCATGAAAAATCATGAGTTTTGAGGTTGATTGTAGGGTGCAAATATAGCAATTCAATCCACTAATCATAACAATCAGAAATAATGATGTAATTAGTATTCAATCACAAAAAGAATAATCAATTAAGGCTAAAACATTATATCTTAGAGTAAAAATGAAAGAGAATAAAAATGGTGGTTAAAACCACCAATTATTCATAATAGTAAGCACGAATCCCAAGTCAAATCTCTCAACAGTTCTTAAATCAGTATCTTAATCCAAAGTCAATTTCCTTCTCAGATCAAACATCCAACCAAGGTCTCAAACGCCTTAACTGTCAAGCCCAGATCTCATGAATTTACCTAAGTGTTAGGCACAGATCCCAAGAATCCACAGTGCAAAACCCCCCTTCCTTTGAAATTCCTTCTCTCTCTCTTTACCAAAGTCGAGTTAAGGGTAAGTGATTGTGCAGCAATCATAGGACCTAATCTACCCGAATTAAGTTAGATTTTAGCATACTTAAGAATAATGCATGCATGAGCATCAAAATTTGCATCATAGTTGATTTGTTAGCTTTATTGACAATAATTCTATTTTATGCTCTAAGTGAGTGGTGATATGAATTGTAGATGATTGAAGGTTGCAGATGACAAATCAGACTGTACAAGTCTGATCAAAATGATGATTGGAGTCCGATGCTTCCGAAATTGTCTTGATCAGCCTTCCGTAGCATCACATTCGGTCGATAGAAGATCAAAGGATAAGGGGAAAGATAGCATAAATCCAAACCTCAGATGTCAAATCCAACCGCACGGATGAATCTAAATCAACGATTATAGTCCAATGGCAGAAAATCAACTCATTCGGAGCTGTGTATCGCCAACTACAAAGGCACGAAGATGAAGGGTCAGGATGGTGCCATGTGGTGCCGTCTGTTGTGTTGAAAAATCCATCGTAAAAAGATTTGAGTTTAGAAAACATGTGATCGTAGTGTAATTTGTGAGAAAATCCGTCAACAAATAAATTTACCAAAACTCAAAAGGAATTCTAGGTCCGACACTGGGAGGTGGACGTTTGATCAAAAACTGTGTTTGATTTATTGTCACGAAGTAGATTAGCTGGTTGAATTGAATCTATGCTAGCTATCTACTTAAAGAATAATTAATAGAAGAGAGAGAGAGAATGATACAAATAAAGAGAAAATAGAGGGAGAGTGAATAGGTTTTTCATAACCACAGAATCATGTTCGTTACAGCTACTTGTTATAGCTACTCATTACACTAGAAAGTAGGAAATCTATACTAGAATGCAATAAAAGAGAAGGTGCAGAGAACTTATCCTCCTCGACGGCTGCTTGGAGGATGAACCGCATTGACAGAGTGCCCAGACGAAGGTGGTGAGATACGGGACGAAGGAGAATGAAGACAAACAATGGAGGATGGGGTAGGGCAACATCGTAGTGGGATCCACTTCCCGAACGACGATGAGAAGACAACTGTGAGAGCTCCACGAACGGGGATGAGAAGGTGGAAAAATTTTAATTTTAACTCTAATGGAACATCCTGGGTTTGGGACAAGCTCCTAGAGATTTGGAGGGGCTGAGAGAAGAGAGGAAGGGATGAGAAAAGTGCGAAGGTCGTAGGGCCTTTTATAGTTGATGAATAGGGGGCAAATAAGTCATGTCCATCTTAAATCATTAAATGAGGGGGTCTTTAGTGATGGATATAACTGTTACTAAAGTTCACACATCACTGCTCACGCACCCACGCCTGTACCCCCTCCCCTTCAGCCTGTAGAACGTGTGCCCACGTTCAAGCTTCCTTGCGATTGGATGACCTAAAATGCATCAGGTCTCTTCATCTTCAGTGCAGCACGCGCACTTGCATGCAATGGTGCATTGGATCATAGGTCATCATGTGATCCACGCCCATCCATCGCACCACGTTGCCCACATCCCAGCCACTCGCATTAGATCCGACGACTGAATTTGAGCTACGCCCACTCTCGTTTTGATTTAAGATGTGCTGAGGTTTGAATGCATGTCCTCTCTCGCAAGGCACAATTTACAACCAATGCATTATCTTCTCTGATGGTTGTGATCTTGATTCAACGAAATCGTGCCTCAACCATTGGATGAAAATCCAACGACTTTGATTGAGAGATGAGAGCTGCTTTAGAAACTTGAGGGCGTGGTCATGGCTTCATCTCGTTGGATCAAGATCCAACAGCTGAGATCAACCGAGCATGTAAGGAGAGAGAGTCGCAGTGGGTGCCTTGGGTAGTTTGGGTGCCTGAGATGGTGCCACGTGATGCCATCTTGGCCGTCCAACTTATTTGTCTTGTAGATGGTGGCACGAATGTCAGATTGGACTGATTTTCATGTCGTTGGGTTACAATCATCGATCCAAACCCATCTGTGTAATCGGATTTGTCATCTGAGGTACAGATTTACACCATCTAGCCCCTTTGTCCTCTGATCTTTCTCGGACTGCATCTGATGCTACGGAAGCCCGATCTGGGCAATCTTGGAGTTGAACTTCGATTGTCGCCCTAATTAGATCCGTAGGGTTAGATCTTCAATCCGAGGCCTCAATAAAATATCTCCCTATTTCTTTACCACAAAAAGCGAAAATTAACCTAAAATTTATACAAACTAACCTAAATGTTTAATGATGGATGTTATGTAATATTTATAATGCATGATGCAACTTTACGCTTAAGAGCACACATAAATAGATAGTTTATGTGATATAAACGTGTTTACATCACACCCCCATACCTATCTTTTCTTAGTCCCTAGCAAAACTACATGTTATTTATAAGAGAATTACCATCAGATTTCTTGGGCAAAAGTTATTTTTCAATAATTAGAGATTTCAACTAAGACCTGAATTACATATACAATAGCACCCGGGTGTTTGCCAAAATGCACGCCTCAAGCCCTCGCCTTATTCAAATAAAAAAAATCTTTTTCTTTTTCTTCGTTTGTAGTTTTCTTTTTTATTTTTGAGTTTAGGGTTTCGAAGTAGCTTTCTACAGCTACTCAACCTGCCCAATACTCGAAGAGAACTCTAAGTTCTAGGCATCCTTTTGTGAATATGTTAGACTCACTTATTGGCAATCAAACAAACTTCGGGTTTCTACGCCTCTAGGTGACATTAGTAGAAATTCTACCTAAAGTTGTATCTATACGATCGTAGCTTTCTCCCTACTTTTATTCTTATGCATTCAACAAAAGGGCGAACCTAGTGTATATCTCCCTGGCTTCTTCTACTTCTCTGCTTCTTCCTAAGTGTTTGGAACTGAACATGCATTTTTGTGAGCTGGGTTTTGGACAACCGACCAATGGGTTGTTACACACAATAACTTAACCATACTCGTGCAGTTAAGTGTGGCTTATTTCTCCATTTTTTTTGTTTCTTCTTTTCTATTTCTTTTTTGTCTTTTTCTCTTTTTGGATACTTTTCTTTTTCTTTTCTTTCTTTCTTTTATAGGTAGGTAGCTTCCCTGATCTAAGATTTACCTAAAGGCAGCAAAAAGAGAATGGTCGTGTGACTGGGCTCTGTACAACCGACTAATGGGTTGTTACCCATTATAACTTGCTAGCCATACCACCCTAGAAGGCTCATTAGCTACCCAATTTCTATTAAAACCACTGAAAAGCAAGCCAATGAAAATAGTGTGTAGATACTTAGAATTAAAGTCCCCTAAAATCAGAGGGTGGGTTGGTAAGTCATGTACTTATCAACCTAACTTATTTAACCAATTTACAATGAATTTTCAAATGGCGAGGACTCAAGAAAGAAGTCCACATTTTAGTGGACACCCGGGCTAATTATGCCTGAACACCTGAAGGGACTAAGTGTTTAGGTCATTCAGTATTATTCTCTAGGATTGGAAATATTCTAAAGCTTAAGTTCTCTTTCGTAATTCAAATTTATTTTTATTTTTATTTTTTTCAAAAATAAAGAGAAAATAAAAAAATCAACGGAGCTATCAAGATGATTTAGATAATGATATCCACGCCCCATGCCTATCTAATGTAATGTCCTCATTGTATTAAAAGGACATAAAATAGAGTGGAGTAGAGAAGAAAGCACCTAAATTTTGTGATTACCTAGTTAGCTCCGAGATCACAACAGACTATATACGTGCTGAGTTTAGTGCCTTCAACTAGGCACACTATACAAATAAAGACGAAATAAAAATTCACAGGTGCAGGTCAAAATCAGAATAAGAACTCTAGTTTTGGACCTGTCAGGAGAAGATGTCCACAGATGTGGACCAGATTGTGGTGTAGACCCAAGCCCCATAGTTGAATATATCTAAGGTTCTGGATAAAAATTATCCAAAATCGAAGATCGACATGCAAGCGTGGTCAGGCCAGTGATTTGTGAGGATGAAACCCAAGACAAAAAAGTTGGATAACAAATAAATCAAGCTCAAAAGGATAATCTATGAATTTGTGCTTGGGTTGCACATCCTCGGAAACAATGTCAAAAGGGTCCTGATAGAAGGTTGGGGGTTTCAGGTAAAAAGGAACGCCAAGACTTGATCTTCTGCTTCCTTCGAAATTGACTTCCCAAAGCTTCATTTCCCACCTCCTATCCTCTGCAATCAAGATTTCAAATTCCTTGATCTCCTGCATGTTAATCACCCCATCTAAAATTTCGAAGTCTAAGAGTCGTGATTGAATCAAAATTGACTTGGGTTGAATGATCTCAAGAATAGAATCATCATTATGCTCAATTGGGTGTGATTGAGGATCAGGGCTTTGAATTGAATCCTTAATAAAAGGATTTGAAGGAGCCATGAGAGCCCCAACAAGATCAAGTTCCTCAATTTTAGGGCCATCAAATGATTCATTGAATTCCTTAGGCCCAGTCATCTCATTAAAATTGTGTGCTGCAAACTTAGGTGAGACTTTGCATAATGATTGTTCACCTTCAGAATTAAAGAATTCTAAATCAGCATTAATGTATGACAATCATCAATTATTTTCTTATCCATGGAGACATACGTTTCCTCGTTCCCTGGCTCAAGGATCTCAGGTGAAGAATTCAATTCATCCTTATTTGATCACTCTAGAACAACCTGGTCAACCCTAGTCTCGTAAAACATGTCCCCTTATAGGTGCCTGAGTGGATTTTGACATCGGCTCTCCTAATGGGGGTTCATCCCAGGAATCCTCCATAGATTAGACTAAAGTAATCACAAATCTCATCATCAATTTCGATAACTTCCCAAGTAAAAACTCACCCAAGTACTTATCCTTAACATCTTGGAGTCAATCCAACAAATACTTATTAAGATCATCAACCATTTCAGTCAGAGGCTCCAATTCTTCAGGGCAAGGTGTTGGCTGAGCTTTTAAAGAATGTATGGTATTCTTCAAGTTAGCCAACATATTATCTTGGACATGGTTAACCTGAACCAAATGGTTTGGTTCAGGGTTGGGCGGGTTTGGGTTCAGTGCAGGGGAGTCAATGATGTAGAGACAACTATTGAGGATAAAATGCCTATTCATGCATGTTCCTATGCTTAGATTTGCATTTCTTGTTATAAATATTTCATGAAATGCATCATCCTGCGTTTAAAGTAGTTGTGTATATTTTAGGTTAATTACATCCTTTTTATGGCTAGGAGGGAAGGAGATTTATTTTGGGGTCTCGGATTGATGATCTGAATGTACAGATCTGATTAGGATGATGATTGGCGTCCAACACCTCTGAGATCATCCTAATCGGAATCCCATATAACCTTATGCGATCCGAGGAAGATCAACAGCCAGGAGGGCAATGCGACATCCTTACAATTTTCGGATGAAAAATCTGACCATACGAATAGATCCAAAGCAACGATTGTAGACTGGCAACGCAAAAATCACCTTGATACAAGCATCATGGCACCCTTTGCAACAGAAAGAAGATGGATGGCCCAGATGGTGCCACGTGGTGCCATCTAGGCCACCCAACATCGGCCATCAACGACTACTGGTGCCCCCTCATCATCTTCACCTTTGAATCCTAACCGTTGGATCATCGTCCAATGGTTAGGAAGCCTCCACACTGCAGCCTCAAGAACTTCTCCTTGTGACAATCCCCAGCCGTAGTGCATTGGTTCGGATGTTGGCCTCCAAGGGAGGGGTGCGGGTTTGAATCCCCATGCCCCCCCGATTTGGCAATTAGAGATGGCCACACACGCCCACAAAGGCATAGCGCACAACTGCGCTCGTGCAAAAGGGAACCACGCACAGCACAGCCGCACGTAGCGGTAGCCAACGCATGCTTGTGCACGTGCGCGACACAACCACTGGATGTGCGTACCAGTAGTTGTGAGCGGGCATGTTCATGGCTGGCATTGACCTTCAGTGACAGTCTGGGTGGGCTTTTAGTGACGCTTGCAGCCATCACTAATTGCCTGTAGGCGCGACGACAACTACGGACGTAAGCGGTGGGGGCATGATCTTTAGCGATAGCTGGAGGGGTCTTTAGTGGCCCTTGTAGATATCATTACAACCCTTTACACGAATTTCTTCCTCTTCCCTCCACTATGAAAGGACCCCTACACCTCCATTCTTCACCATCTCTACCTACCCTACTCCCACCTATTCCTAAGCTCTAGTATCCTACCAAAGGTCCATTAAAGCTTACTCACAAGCTCTAAAGGCCTCCTATTAGTGTAATATTCCTATTTCCCAACAAATATTCATCCTTCATCCCCCCACCTTCATAGGTTGCCTTTGAGCCGTCCTCCCACCTCCATTTTTGTAGAAGATTGCCTCTGTCTCCTCACCTCCATTCAAGACCCTCGATGAATCATTCCTCTACCTAGCGTCCTCCTGCATCTCACCTCCGTCATCCCATATCTCACCTCCTTCTTCCAAGCTTCCGCCAGGCACCGTCGTCTTGTCGAACAACTGATTCGGGAGATTTCTTCTCACCCCTATCTCTTTTATACTTTCGTAGATTATTCTAATAAACATTGGAGTGGTATATCATATTTGTTTCATCTCATTTTATGAGCTTATCTTGCTTTTCTTTTTATTTCAAAAACACAAAAATAGTAAAACCTCAAAATGCCAAAATGAAACAAAACGAAGTGTGGTTTTCAAACAAAGTAAACGTGGCCTCCCTATGTTCAACCTGGGAATCCCTTGGAGTTTCGGTTATAAATTGTATTTGATAGATGTGTTTTGCGAGCTACGATGATGGGTTCTCCAAACCCCGATTTTAATTCACGAAACACGACTCATCAGTGAACGAATTGAGGTTCTTGATACCCTCCCTGATAATAGGTCATTTCAGGTTGTCCGTAAGGGGGAGATAACCTATATGCAGTGTAATTTGAGGAAGGGTAAGTATCAGCATATCCTTCTTGATTGTAGATCGTATTAGGTTGTCAATATAAGGGTGGTGATCTATAATCAATGTAGCTCGGAGAAGGATAAGAATCAAGATGTTGGTGTCCAAGGTTAGACCCCGAATCGATCCCAAAGATCAGGTTACCTATTGAGTATAAAGAATCAGAAGAGGTTGTATACCTCTGTGAGAGTTTTTAAAATTTTTCTTTTATATGCGAAGGATGAGGCAGGTGGAAGTGTCAAACAAACAATTAAAACTAACCTTAGAGTTTATGCAAGCTCCTAGGTTAATTAGGGTTTGTGTTATTAGGTGGTGGAATGAAATCTAGTGGATGGGGAGGTAGGGTTACTTACATACCCTTCAACAGCACTTTGCTTCAATCTACTTCTTTTACCCACCTCGTGAGAGTATCTAAAATAACAATAAGAAAGGAGAGAAGTGAGGTAAATGATAAGTTGGAAAATGTGAAAAATCAAAGAACGTGACCTCCTCGGCAATGGTGCCAAAATGTTGTCAGAAAATCCATCGCAAAAAGATTTGAGTTTAGAAAACTCGTCGTCGTAGTGTAATTTGCGAGAAAATCCATCAACAAATAAATTTACCGAAACTCTCAAAAGGAATTCAAAGTCGAACACAGGGAGGCAGACATTTAATCAAAAATCGCATTTGATTTGTTGTCACAAAGCATATTAGTTGATTGAATAGAATCTATGCTAGCTATCCACTTAAAGAATAATTAATAGAAGAGAGATAGACTGATACAAATAAAGAGAAAATAGAGAGAGAATGAGTAGGTATTTCATAACCATAGAATAAAGTTCATTACAAATACTCATTACACTAGAAAGTAGGAAATCTATGCTAGAAAGCAATAAAAGAGAAGGTGGAGAGAAGTTATCCTCCTCGATGGCTGCTTGGAGGATGAGCTGTGTTGACGGAGGTCTCGAACAAAGGTGGCAAGATGCGGGATGAAGGAGAACAAAGTCAAATGACGGAGGACGGGGCAGGGTGATGTCACAGCGAGATCCACTTCCTAAACGGTGGTGAGAAGACAACTGTAGGCGATCCACGAACGGGGATAAGAAGGTGGAAAAATTCCAATTTTAACTATAATGGAGCATCTTGGGTTTGGGACAAGCTCTTACAGCTTTGGAGTGGGTGAGAGAAGAGAGGAAGGGATGAGGAAAGTGTGGGGGTCGTAGGGCATCTTATAGTTGAAGAATAGGGGGCAAATAGGTCATTTCCATCTTAAATCATTAAATGAGGGGTCTTTAGTGATGGATATAGTCGTCACTAAAGTCCCCACATCGCTGTTCATGTGCCCACAACCGCACCCCCTCGCCTTCATCCTTTAGAACGTGCACCCGCATTCAAGCTTCCTTAGACATCCGATCACAAGAATGGATGACCTAAAATGCATCAGGCCTCTTCATCTTCAGTGCAATGCACGCACCGTTTGTGATGGTGCATTGGATGTCGTGCATCACATGCATGCACGATCCAGGCCCATCCATCATGCCACATTGGCTGCTTCCTAGCCACTTGCTTTAGACCCAACGACTGAATTTGAACTGCGCCCACTCTCGTTCTGATTTGAGGCATGTTGAGGTTCAAACATGCGTCCCCTCTCGCAAGACACAAGGTGCAACCAATGCTCTATCTTCTCTGATGGTCGTGATCTTGATTCAACGAAATCATGCCTCAGTCGTTGGATGAAAATCCAATGGCTCTGATCGAGTGATGAGAGCTGCTTTAAAATCTTGAGGGCACGGTCATGGCTTCATCTCAGCCATTGGATCAAGATCAAATGGCTAAGATCAACCGAGCATGCGAGAAGAGAGAGTCGCAGCAGGTGCCTTAGGTGATTTGGGCAGCTGAGATGGTGCCACATGGCGCCATTTTGCCATCCAACTTCTTTGTCTTGTAGATGGTGCCATGAATGTTGGATTAGATGAATTTTTGCACCATTGGGCTGTGTTCATCGATCCAAACCCATCCGTGGAGTAGGATTTGTCATATGAAGTGCAGATTTACACCATCTGACCCTTTTGTCCTCTAATCTTTCTCGAACTACATATGATGCTACGAAAGTCTGATTGGGGCGATCTTGGAGTCATTGAACTCCGATTGTCGCCCTAATCATATCCGTATGGTTGGATCTTCAATCCGAGGCCCCGATAAAATATTGCCCTATTTCCTGACCAAAAAAAGAGAATATTAACCTAAATGTGTAATGATGGATGTTATGCAATATTTATAATGATGATGCAACTTTTCGCCTAAGAACATGCTTAAATAGATGGTTTATGTGATATAAACATGTTTACATTACCATCCCAACTGCCCAATGCTACTTGCCCCACCCACTGAAGGAGTTCTACATGCCACGTGGGTTGTTGGATCTCCATCCAATGGCCACAAGAATGCCACATCAATGACTGCCCCTCTCCTTCATCATGGGGGAAGATCACCTCAGTCGTTGGATCCTCATCCAATGGCTAAGGGCAACTGTGCATAAAACCAAAAACATGACAAAGCACATGCGCAACGCGTTGGTCACAGCCTTCACACAAGAGCAATTGGCACGCGTTCGAATCACGCGGAGCATGTGTCGGTGTCCGTTAATTCTAAGGTGGTAGCCCATGCGTTCTTTGCCATTGATCTTCATGATTGAACAACTGAGGTAAAATGTGCTCACACGCAGGTGTGAGGCGGTAGAGCGAGCATGATGAGAGCCTCATCATGAGCCATAACTAGCTCATTTTGACATAATAAAGAAGGTAAAAGCTCCTACATAACCTAGAAGAAGGCTTAACTGAAGGAACAAGTGCTCTGAGAAGAAAAGATGAAATAAAGGTTAAAACTGCAATTTTACCATTGCAGTACATAAACGGGATTTCTCAGAAGCAAAACATAGGTCAAATGGTCCAAATAAGATAAAAAGAGGGTTGAGTCAATCAGAAATGGGTTTATACGCAATCTAAGAATTAAATGACACTTGGTAACCCTAAAACAGACCCGCTTAAATTAACAAGGTTTCGGTCAGGATAAAAATCGAGTAAATCCTCTAAAAATCATGGAAAAACATCCTCTAGGGTTTAGAACACTTAATTTGGCCTTTGGAACATAGTCTGACCTAGATTAGGGTCCTAGCTCCTCAATTAACCAAATTTGGGTTTTTACGCAAAATATCTAGTCAAACGAGGTCAAACCTGAAATCCAACTTCTCCATTGGATTCCTTAGGTCCAAATTAGGTTTATACCAAAATTTGGACCTAAGGGGAGGTCATCTAGACCTACTTTGCAATTTAGTACACCCAAATCACAAATAGGTCCCTATCTTTTGAATATCCTTGCAAAGAGCCCCCCAAGTTCTTCGCCCCCTTGGCAATCCGGTCCTACCACCATTGTTAGGGCAGAACCGAGCTCCGGCGAGGTTCAGAGAGGGATTGCTCTCTAATCCCTTAGAGATTCCCTCCCAGAAATGGAAGGGGGATTCTCTGAGGAATTCCCTTCCTTCTAAAGCCAATTTCAATCGCTGGTGTGAACCTAATCTCTCGTGCGAACGTACGAGAGATTTGGGTATCCACCTTCCTTCCAAATCCGGCGAGCCGGCAGACCTAATTGCGTGCTCTCCACACGCTGACAAGAGCGGCCTGCACCTATAAAACCCCCCCCAGACCCTGCCGCAGGACCCAAGCTTGATTTTGACGGAGATCCCCTCTAAATTCCCTCTCTCCCATCTCCAGCCAAACGACCCGCAAGCTCCGGCGACCTCCTCCCCTCCTTCTCGTCGCTCTGCTGCCATACCAGCAGCAGAGTCCTCTTCACCTCTTCCTCCCGCGTCGCGCTGTACCCTGCGCGTGTGCTCCTGACCTCATCTTCGTCGCCGCTTCCTCCCTCAGGGTCTTTCTTCCCCGACGACGGCAGTTACGAGCCATCCTGTCCACCGCCTCCCTTCCTTCCAGACAACCCCAGATACATTCTCCATCCTCTCCTCTCTCTTTTCCCCCTACTATTTTACTTGATTACCCCTCGACAGTACCTAACCACCTCCATCGTTCTCGCCTCCGACCGCCCTCCGGCGAGCTGCCCACACCACTCCGCCCCTCCACACGGCTCGCCAACACCCTCGTGAGCTTCGCCTCACCACCAGGAACCCATTCCACCCCATCACTGCCACTCCAGACCTCCACAAGCACCCCCCGACCAACCCACCACCTCCGGCCACAGGTTGACCTAAGCACACATGCCTAGGCCGACCTGCAACCTGCAGCATCGCCCACCGCCTTCGCCGTGCTACGGCGAAGGTTTCCAGCTATTCTGATTGGGCCAATAGGCCGTTCTGTTGGATGTCAGGTGTACGCTCCGGCCTCCATTAACAGCCGAAGCAGCAGGGAGCTTGGAGCAGCTTCGGGCATCAGGCTTCCCAGGCTGCAGGTGCAGCAGACTCTCGCGAAGGTCGCGAAGCGAACGAGGCCAGCCAGTCACACAAAGGAGCCATCAGCTTGGGCAATCGAGTGACGAAAGCTCTGCGGGCACGCGTGAAGGCAAGACCGACTAGATAGTCCCACATCGTGGGATTGCAAAACTCAGGTATCCTATAAATTGTTTTTGTGTTTTCTCCTTACTGCCTCCGTAAGCACAGGGGTGAGGTCCCTCACTGCCCCCAAACACCTCGTCCGCGGCTTGATCTCGCAGATCTGGCGGATCCAACCCGACCTAAACCTACGCACTCCTCGCGCATCACCACTTGCCGGTGTGCCTGGTCCCGGGTGCGAATCCGACCCGACTACCTGTGTGGCTCTGGGAGAGCGTGCTTGAGTGAACTGCTTGATAAAAAGAGAGACGCTTGGGTAGAGGGACGGGGGTAGGTTTTTCTACTGTGTGGTGTGCAGGAAGGAAGAAGTGACCGAGGCAGCGAACACTTAGCAGTTGAAGAACAGGAAGAGAAGAAAGAAGAGGCTGTGTAGCAGTGAAAGGAGAAGTCTTCGCCGAGAAGAAGAAGAAGAAGGAAGACAAGGCAGAAGAGAGAGAAGAACAAAGAAGAGGCCAAGTGAAGACTGCAAAGAGATCAGAAGAAAAAGAAGAAGAAAGAAGAAAGGCAGGGCAGGAGAAGAAGGAAGATACAGAAGCAGAAAGGAGAAGAAGAGAGAAAGAGAGATCACATTTAAGACGTCTGATACAGAAATCAGACGTCCAATTCTACTTTTTTTTCACAAATCCTTTTTAAAATTCTCTCTTTGAATCAATTATATTTGCATTAAACAGTTGTATTCTTTGGTTTTACAAAGTACTGAGATTGCTCCCCGTGTTCGACCTCGGATACTCTAGTTGTTCGAGTAATAAAATTCTTTATATTTGTTTAAACGTTTTGTCGGTTATACTACAACGTAATACGCTTTAAATCCGCACAAAATCATTGAGAACAGAGCGGTTGAGCACGTGACATGTGGCACGATCGCATGGGATGTGTGCATTGAAGGCACATTGGAGGCTATTTTGAGGTGTGATATGAACCGTTGATCTCACGGTCGATGGATCTGATCAATCCAAAGGTGTTGCACAGTTTTGGGGGCTAAAATGATAGCTTTGCCCCTCATTTTAGCTATAAAAGGACCCCAGAGCCCCAATTTGTGAGGCAATTCCAACTTGACACATCTCTGCCTCCTCTCTCTCTAGTCTTCTTCCCGATGCTCTGGATCTATAATGCTGTCACACTTCACACAAGCATCCACTAAGTAGCTTTGGTCTTCATCTATTTTTCTCTCTCTCTACTCTTTAGTTTATTTGATTTGATTCCTAGTTAAGAACTCTTTGCAAGCAGCAATAAAAACTTGATTCTATGAATATCTTGTATCTCTTTCTATGCTTTCAATAGGTTAGATTAGTTAGTATGAAAAGCTTTGAGAATATCATTTTGCCCCCCTGCGAATTACTCAGGACTCACTAATTCTGAATTATAAATTTATTTATTTTGGCATGGTTCACAACTACATTGATATAAAAATTCTTCTAGCGTGTTTCGCAACTAGCAAATTGGTGTTGTTGCTAGGGAAGCAACAGAGTTATCCTTGAAGCTTTTCTGCTTAGTGGTTATTTGAGATTTCTAGCCTTTATTTCTATTGATTTCGTGCGTGTAGGAAGTGCACAAATTCGGGAAGAAATGCAATAACAAAAAAATTACAGATTTTTAATCTCAGGTAAGTACTTATGTCTTAGATTCAATTAGATTTCCTTTAAAAAAGATATCCAAAAGAAAAGTTAGGTGCTTTGCTTGATCTTTAGGTTATTATTTGCTTGCTTTTCAAAAAAAAAATCTCTTGGTGGGTATTATCCTTTGAAAATCAACAAAACCACCTTCTTCATTTTTGGGCTACAATAAGCTTTTATTTTCAAAATTCAATTCTTGAAATTTTACATGTCCAAAAATTCTGAAATTTCTACTGGATATGAGTATTGAAGCCAAGAATAACCTATCCAAATTTCATACCATTCTTATTTATAAAAAAATTTTAAAAATTCATGAACTAAACTACTATCAAGTCTGTTGTTGCTCTTGATTTTTTGAAATTCAAAAATTCGCTGGAATTTCTAAACAACTCCAATTTATATAAAATTTATTACGTTGAATTTCTGTAATAATATAGAATATGGAAAAAATATAAAAAAATATTTGGTGTATGTTTGGTTACACGGAATATTCGATCACTAACTAGGGGTCAAAATAGACCACAGAACTCGCAGTACACTTTAAATCTAAAAAAAAAAAGAAAACGTGCATTAAAATTGTTGAAAAAATATTTTTTTAGTACCTAGTTGGTGGTGTAATAGGACCAATTGATTATATTGATTAGGTCACACTACCTTACTTGTTTTGGACTTAATTCCATCATTTAGCACTATCTGCTCTTAGGGTTTCAAACCTTAAGGAAGAACACCCTTTGCATTGCATACTTCTAAAGGAA
Organism: Thalassia testudinum; assembly: GCA_037157565.1. NCBI lineage: Eukaryota > Viridiplantae > Streptophyta > Magnoliopsida > Alismatales > Hydrocharitaceae > Thalassia > Thalassia testudinum. The sequence continues at coordinate 117,967,545 of JAZHRO010000024.1, forward strand.
ATCTATCACATAGATTGGGACTTGCAAAGAAACTCTTGAGTGCTCATCAAAACCTTGCTTGAATTTATCTAACTACGAAACCCTAATACACATGTATACAAGCAATTGAACCTTAAAATTATGTTCATCAAAAAAAAAAAATGCTTGTAAACCCCTTGCCTGTGCATTTCACACTTTTGAAATCAATTTTAAGAGAGACACCCCCTAACGCCCATCATATTCCAAAAGCACTTTAAGCCTAAGCCTAAAATTGAGTATATGTGCCCTACGAAGGACTAATTTTCTTGGTAACTTGAAGTTAGATTGGCCTAAGATCAAGGTCTTGTCTACTTGGGCCAACTAGTGATAGTAACCGCATTAACCCTTAGTGGTGTCCCGCCGTGTGCGGTGCCCCACCAGGATTAGGTCTAATTAGGGTTTACAGGCTAAAAACTAGCTTGATTGCTTGTATTATGTGGGTAGGGATTCACTCATCTGTCTTCACTCTCATCTTTTAACCTTTTTTCGTACATAGACGCTAAAAGGTCTCTGAAACCTGATTTGGTACCACCATTACGGAGTAACCTAAGGAGAAGATCATTTTCTTTGTTTCTGAATACTTTCCCATGGGTAATCACCAAGCGGAAGAACTGGTTGAGAACTCACTACAGCAAAGAAGGGTTTTGGTCACGGTGAAAAACTGTGACCAATTAGCATCAGCAAAAATTCCATTGTGGAAGGGTCTTTGGTGACAGTTTCACCAAAAACCGTGACTAAAGACTTTGGCGGTTTCACGTATACCGTGACCAAAGCCCCATCGTAAGTTAAGTTGAACAACTTTGGTCATGGTTATAAAGTGGTACCAAAGACTTTTAGTCACAGTTTTAGAACCGTGACCAAATTTTTTTGGGTCACGGTTAATAACTATGACAAAAGTTTGGTAGGGAAGTGAAAGGATTCCTTTCGTCAGGGTTCCTTAATCGTCACCAAAACAGCCACCGTAACCGAAGGCTACCTTTGGTCACGGCTAGCCCGTCATTGAAGGTTCTCTTTGGTCTCATGAAACAAAAATATTGATCACATTAGGTTCCTATCCATCGTATTGTCAATTAGCCATTTTTTATCTTTGATCAAGATTTTTCTAGCTACATCAGGTTATCTATTACAAGTCAACAAGGGATGGACAATCAACCATTTGACAACAAAAAGATTATGACATCACAAGGTCAAATACAACAGCACTTTAGATTCACATACTTCCAACTATGATATCTCTCTCATTAACTGCAATAGTGACCTTAAAAAGCTTTTACAAATGGATCACATGGACAAAGAAAAGCTGGTACCTGATAGAAACCAATGGAATTGAACCCTAAAAATATATTTAGGAAGCCAATGTATATTCCATTTAGAATGCCAAAGCCCATCATAGTTCCTCTATCAAAAGGTTTATGCTCAAATAACATCATTCGCAATGCAATATGAAGAGAATAGAAGGTAACCACTAGGTGCCAGCTTATTAAAGTAGTTGCTGCACAATCAAAATTGGCATAAGAAAATATTTGTGCCCAAAAATCCTATCAGGATTCACAAGTAACTCTCTTGCTGAGCTTAAAAGAATAAATTCCAAGTAAATAAGGTTTAGATGATCAATAAAATTTGAATAACTGCATTATAAACTCTTGGGGTAGCACCAAATATGTAGTACCAAACATACCAACCCCTTCACAAAAGAAAGAGACTTTTGTCCGGTAGTGTTGATTGGATGGTGGGGCAAGGAGAGGAGGATACAGGGAGGGTGCTGAAATAATCATTGTCCATGATTAGGATCTTTTTCAGGAAAGCAAAGGTGTTGGGATCATCAGAAAACTACTTGTGATGGGCCAAGGTATTGACCACTAGTTCATACATAACTGGTATCTAAGTCATCAACACTGAACTTAAATTCCACATAATGACTATGTGGAGAGAGAAAATCTTATACTCAAACAGTTACTGGTTTGATTCAATTTCATTTTTTTCATTGAAGTGTTTGGCTTGTTTTTTCTTTGAGAGGATATTCATTGAAGTATTCATATACTATTATAAAATGGATACAATGAGATGTTTTGATCCAGATTACATAAAACGAGCATCAACCCATCCCCCTCCCCAAAATTATAGGGAAATAATCTTCTTTTGGTGTATGTTGTCTAGACTAAATCAATATTGACTGTCTTAAGGACTAGTTTAGGATGCTAAGGAAGCAGTAGACATGAAATAGATGATAACAAATAGATCCACCAAGGGACAAGCAATTTAGCAACATGTCAAGGAGCTGCAAGAAATTGCCAACAATGGAATTATACAATGAAAAGGTCTTTTTCCGTACTAAGTGAAGCTTGCTGCAAGGATTTTTTACCTTGACTTGGATCAATCTTGAGCCATTTCTTGGTTTAAATTAATTGCAACAATGTGATTGTAAGAAATATAAATAGACCCACAACATAAACCATAAGTGAGTCAAATTAAAATTCCACATTACCTCCTACAATTTCCAAATGTTAATATCCAACTCAAACCATTTTTTTAAGGAAAGAAAAGCATATCAAGCTCAAACTGTTAATCCAAAGAGATAAAGAGAGTAGCTAAGTTTAAACAAGTAGACCAATTAATAACAGTTAGACCAGTAGCGACTGTAAAAACAAATTACCTACAATTTTATCTGGAATATATCGAAGGGTAGCCCATGCATTCTTGGCCCAACCAGAGTAGCCAAGTACCCAGAATTTCTCTACAACTCCTAAAGTATTTGCCAAGTGAATGATATCAAGTGCCGATGAATTAAGATCCCTGCTTGGATGAGGATAACTTTCACCAAAGCTAGGAAGATCATAAGTAATCAGTTGAACACAAATTCTTTCAATAGTGAGTCATGGATGCCAGGTATTCCTGTCACATAAAAGTTAAGAAGCTATTTCAAACAAAAAAGTCATCATACATAGTATCCATGTACACAGAAGAGTGAGTCACCTACAATAACATGGTATCCAAAGGAAGGGAAAACAACTTACAGGGTACGACAACCTTGATTCCTTGTTAGGAATATAATAACCATGGTTTTTCCACTTAAGATAAGATCCACTATATTATTTGCAAATAAATGGGTATTTGCAAATAAACATTTCGATCTAGTTAGCTGGATGCACTCTTTATATTATCCATTTATTTGCTCAACTATCAAATAAATGCTTCTGTACAAGAAAATTTTCCAGTAGTACAAGAGAAAAAGAAGCAGCTATACATAAAGGTACTTGATCAAATACCTTTCCAAAAAAATATAATTAATCAAATAGATAATATAAGAAATGTCAGGATATCATTGCACAAGATTGTTGGCTTTTGAATTGGAAAGTGCAACAATAACTGTCCATTAAGGGATGAACCCAAATGAAGACAAAGTAATACATGCCAATATAGATCACATGGCTAGTCATAATCTCAGCAGCAGTAGAAGCTACATCCAAGTTACTCTTCTGTGTTTTCAAGAAGAGGGAGCTAGAAATATTTGCACTTATACCAGATCCAAAGCTACGAAAAATCAAATGTGAGCAGTCCATGTTAACTTGCAGATTTTTAGGAAATATTACACCTGGTGTATTATCTCTAGGTCTTTCAACAAGGCTTCCCTTCTCAAGATCAACTGCTATAAGTTTGCCGCAATTGACGAAGCCCTTTCATCATCATCAGCTGACATAAAATGTGGGTTATGATGATGTAAAAACCAAGGTAAACAAGCTAAAACAAATGTTTTCTAAAAAGTTACACATGATGTAACAATTTTTTAACTCTCAAAGAAATGACATTTACCTGACCAATGATTCCTTTTTAAACAATAGTCAGCATATTGCCCACCTAACACATTGGGTGCCCAATTAGAAAAAATCAGGTGTCCAAACTAAATGTCTTTGGGCACTTTTAGGCCTAGTATAGGATGAGGGATAGAATTGCATGCGATAAGATGTATTAGAAGGGTATCCAGTGTTTCTGTTTGAAAGTTAAAAGGGTTATTCTATTTGTGTAGTGGGATAACTAGTGGGATAGCCAAGATCTTTTCCCTTTTGACCTTGTATGTAAACATTGGCTAATTGTTTCCTCATTAGCCTAATTGAAAAGAGGCCTAAAATCCATCCAAAGACATGTAAATGATCCATTATACATGACATCTCTCCTAAACCTATTGTCTTAACCCAACTCAAGAAGTGGTGTACCACGTTTTCCATAACTTATGCAAATAAGCAGCATGGGGTGTCTTCCACCATCACCCATGCTGGCCTAATCATTGTAAGGTACTTAAAAATGACCAATCAATCTGCAAAATACTTGCTTAGATTACTAAGATAATGACAGTAAGGATACACTCAGAATTGCAAAATACCCCGTTTCAAGAAAAAAGAATAGTAAAATGCCACTGCTCACACATGGTGCCACCTTGCAGTTAGCACCCAAAATATTGAGGAACATGAACTGTGGTTGTTTCTTTCCTTGGAGAATTAGTTGAGGCATTTGAACTTTTTTAATAAGTTAAATGAGTAAACACCTTAAAACAAAAAGTTTTGTGATGTGCCACACTCTATGATGTCAAGAGAATTTGTTATCTCAAATATATAGATTGTTCAATTAATCAGCTGAATATCAGGGTCCAAGCCTATTCCCTACACAATACAACAATTTTATCAATGTTGTGGAAACATGTTCTTGCACTAAAAATGCAAAGTAAGACTACACATAGTAAACCCAAAGTACCAATCTTCCATAGGCTCTTTATACATAGTAGGAGCTTTCTGAAATGGGCTTCCCCCGTTAGAATGCTTTAACCAATAAACATAGAATCATCACTTGACTCGTGTAGTCATTCAAGCTCCCTATTCAAAAACCAAACATTGCCATGACAGCATTTCATTTGGCACCAGAAATGTTTCTCAATTTATCAATTATCTATGTCTACTTTTCTGATGTGCTAACTACTGTTTTTAATGCAGATCTTACTTTTTTAAGGAAATAGAGGGAAAAAAAAATGAAGGTAAAGACATACACAATGACAGAAATTGCATGACAATAGCGTTCCCACATACTTCTGAATCTTGGTTGGCCTCCAAGATCCCATAGCTTTATCGTGACATTTCCCTTGGTTACTTTCTTCATGTTGAATCCTACCTACAATCCCAAGACAAAGAACACAACTACACAATCACGCTAGCAAGTAACTGAATGCAAAACGTATTAACTTGACCCTACATAACTTGAAAAAATTTTCATGGATACTTGTCTACCTTGAGTAGTCATCATTCTTGTCTTCATTACATCAAAGGGGGCTGTTACTACAATAGCAAGTCCACCTAATAGTGCCCCCACTGCAATGGTCTCCCATGGCTCTAGATCCCGACGAAGGAGGTTTCGAGCAACCTGGAATAAGAAATTTTTTTATTAATTGGGACTTGGCAACAAGAACAAGAATGAGATTCAGGAAGAAATTAGGAAAATGAAAATAGTAAATACGTAGTAAAATGCTTGAGTCAAGATGTGCCAAAATAACTCTACTCACCAACTTAAATGGTCTCACTTGAGACCCATTGACTCCACATCATATTCGTAGTGTAGCCTTTGCATAAAAATGAAAGAAGAATATCCTTAAGGTATCGTCCATCCTAGGTATTGTAGTAAATGACTTGATCAAAGGCCATGCAGATGCACTGGGATGCTCATGTGTAGACATTTTCAAGATGCTTAATTGCAGCACCATCATTTACTGCCTTAGGTGATGCCTCGAGGGCATACTCAACCTGGAAGAGGTGGACGTCGAGGGAGAAGACAGTGATTGCGCAGTCGTAGCGGGCCATCGTGGTGGTGGCGGTAGTGAGATCCTTCTCTTCTGGGTCTCTCTCTCTCTCTTTCTACCTCTCTAGTAGGGCTTTCATTGATGGGGAAGGGGAGGGGGTTGGAGTTGGAGCTATCTCTACTTTGGCGGGTGGGGGAGATGACAGACAGGCAGGTTGAGCATGGGAAGCACGGAGGTGTGTAGGGGTTAATCACAAATTTCCCTGAATTGAGCCTGGTTGGTTAGGTTCTTGTTGTTTGCAGAAGCTGATCGAGCTTGATTCCTGAAGGGAGGTCGAGTCGTCGCTGTTGTGTCAGGAACTTAGGGATTGGGGCAGTCGAGAGAGGGAAGGGGAAGGTGATGTCGTCGGAGATTGGGGAGAGGGAAGGGGAAAGCTAGCTTCCGAGAGGAAATTTGGGAGAGGGCGGGAGGGAAAATTTTTGGGTGTAAGGCTATGGTCACGGTTCCACTTGAAACCATCACCAAAGGGCATGCTATGGTCACAGTCCCACTAGAAACCATCACCAAAGGCAGGCTATGGTCATGGTCCCACTTGGAACGGTCACCAAAGGAAGGCTACGATCATGGTCCCACTTGGAACCGTCACTAAAGCCTTTTGTGATGGTTCTCATCCCCGTGACAAAAGGTTATAATAGAAAACAAATCTCACTCTCCACAATAAACACGGTTTTATGTGAAACCGTGACCATAAGTTACTATTGGTGACGGTTTTTAAAACCGTGACCAAATAACCGTCACTAAACCTTAGTTTTCTAGTAGTGACTTGGACCCACACACTTTTGCTCCCCACTATTCCTCTTTTTCTTCCTATCCCAACCCTTCCCTTACTCCAACTTCTTCAGGATGGGAGAACCTTCATCAACAGTTGGGACTTGAATCCCTTGTCTACACCTCATATTCCTCGGGTATAGTTAGGCCTACCTCATCCTTACAGAATCCCACATGTATCTTCGGATATCAAGGATCTCTATAATCTCAAGAGACACTCTCCATCTAGGACTAGCACCTGATTGGCATGACCAACTATCTTGATTGATTCAGCCAGACACATCTCTCATATGATTGGGGATAATGCCTTAGAGCCCTAATACCTAGGATATCAATCCTATCCTTGAAATCACTTTGCAAATTATCCTAATTCTACCCAACCCACTCCACCTTCTTATTGGGATAACCCTACACCACCCAACGAAGGATATGATTCTTACCCTAGGTATTTAAATCCTGACAATGATAGATATTTTGATTTGACTGAGGTTAGAAATCCTAGAAATTATTATCCTCAGCTTACTCAAACCCCTGACTATGGCGGTGATCCTGAGATTACCCAATTGTTCCAAGTAATCCAGGAGATGAGAGAAGCTAATAAAAGAAATACAGATAACCTGACAAAAGAGATTAATAGAATCTAGGAAGCACAACCAGATAAACTTGGTCTGAGTGTGCCAAAAGTTGGTGGTAAGCCACTTAGGGTTGAGGATTCGACCTTAACTAGGACATCTTATTCAGTTCCAACCTCTACATACATCGAGCCCACCCACTAGCACTTTGATTATCCATAACAGATTCTACCCTAGACTACATCTAAACTAACAGATAATTCTGATATGCCAATAACTAAATTTGAGGAGGAAGAGTAACTCGAGGATCTATATCTTGATTCAGAACAAGAATTACAATCATTCTACCTTGTGGAACAAATCCCTGGTGGGCTTGAGTATGGGTCCTTTATGTTAAAAGATGCACAATTGGACCATGCGGATGATTCAAGTTTGGATATCTCGAAAAATTTGGGAGAATCAGAACAAGATTACGAAGAACCCCACCAAGAAGGTAGAAGAATTGAGGATAGTGATACTGATGGGAACACCATCATGAGCCATAACTAGCTCAATGTAATTTGATTAAGTCATTAAATGCTCCTACATAACCACCAGAGGATTATAATTCAATGCAGAATCATTATGAGAGAAAGACAAGAAACCAAGGTTAAAATTGCAATTTTACCATCATATCATGAATGCAGTACAACCACAGGTTTTCCCAAGGGTTAAATAATGATTCAATCATCCTAAAAGGCTAACAAGTGGGTTAAGACAGACAGAAAAGGGTTTTTCGCATATTTTGGGAATTAAATAACTTCTGAAACCCTAAAAATAGACCTGCTTAATTAACTGAGGTTTTAGTTAGGATAAAATTCACCTAAACACTCTAAAATTCATAGAAAAATATTCTCTAGGGTTTGGTAACTTCAATTTGACCATCAGAACCCGTCTTGACATAAAACAATGTCTCAGATAGACATTTGCCATAATTTGGATTTTTACATAAATTACCAAGTCAAATAAGGCCAAAACCAAAATCCAACTTCACCATTGGATTCCTTAGGTCCAAATTAGGTTTGTACCAAAATTTGGGCCTGATCTGAGATTGTCTTGAACTAGTTTGCAACTTGGTCCTGTCTGATCACACTTATGCCCTTAACTTTCAAAATCCTTACAAAAAGGCCAATAACTTTGTCATCATTTTGACAAATAGGTCCCTTCCTCCATTAATCCTATTCCTACAAACTCCGACAACCTAAAATTGGCACGTTCTCCTTGATTCCTTGACGAATCCCTCTTAGATTTGAAAGGGAAGTTCGTCAAGGAATTCCCTTCCCTTTAAGCCAATTCCTACGTCCTAAAACCTTCCCAATCTCTCATGCGAATGAAAGAGAGATCAGGGTATCCCAAAAATCCCATCTTCGGCGAATCTTTCCAAGCTTGGGAAGCTTATTTCCCAAGATCAAAAGTACCTCTATAGACCTATAAAAAGCCCTCCAGATCAAGCCGAACTTTCCACACTTGAATTTAACCTTGAACACCTCTCCTCTTTATTGGCCAAATTGCTCCTCGACGTCCCATGACTCTCCCCGCCTCCGTTCTTCCTCCGGTCGCAATACCTATGGTGGAGCTATCTCCCTCATCTTCTTTCGCATCAAGCCGTACCTGCTGATGCCCCTTTCGCCATCTTCCTCACCGTTTCCTATCCACCAGAGCAACTTCCTTCTTCGATGCTGGCCATATCACAACCAGTGCCATCTCCACTCCCCGTCATCCACGACCTCTCTCAATTGACTGCTTAACTTCTCCTCATCACACCAACATCTCCAACACACCACTTCGACTTCACTGATGCCCTCTGCAACTCCATCTTCCATCTCGCTGGCATACCTCTAGCGAGCCCTAGCGGCTTCCACACATCGCCAAACTAGCTGCTCCTGCACTCCACACCTCTACCTCAACCTTAGGAGCAAAAGCCCTAACTTTGATAGGATGATTTCCCCTCCAAATGCCCCACTAAATAAACCTGCATCCTGCCACCCTGTGGGAGGTTGACAGACCTCATCACACATGCCACCCAACCACCACCGCTGCTTTCACTGTAGTCCAGTGAAGCCTCTGAGCTTTTCTGACGTGGCCGTTAGGGCTTATTTGTCATTTCAGGTACCATCCCCCCCACCATTAAAGCCAAGATTCGAGCAAGCTCAAGGATTGCTTCTTAGCCTGCAGCACCAGGTCTTCGATCCCAGGTAGCATGGAATCCTTCCAGGGATGTAACCCAGGGGTCAATTGGAGCCATTGACCGCTCCTTACATGCGAATTGGATGAAAGCTTTAGCAGCTATGCACGTGAAGAAGGAGACTGAGGATAGTCCCACATCCTGCATTTTGGAGCAGCTATGGTAACATAAATTGTATTTGTGATACGGGCTTATTGCCTCGTACACAAGGGGTGAGGTCCCTCACACCCCTCACACTTCTCGTCCGTGACATTGCCCTTGTGGGCCTAGTGCAGATCCGATTAACCTCATAAGTCCTATACACTCCTTGACTGTGATCCATGCTTGTAGCTCTGGTCCCGGGTGTGTTCTAGGTCTGATTTTTCATGTACCCAGTACTGTTGAAGGCTCTTGGTGAGTGTAAACCAAGGAGAGAAAGAGAGGAGAGCTAGCGTGGGGCGAGGGAGGGTTTTTCTCCGTGAAGAAGTTGGCTAACAATTAGCCAAAATTGAGATCACTTCCCCCTCTGCTTGAAGGAGAGAAGTAGAGATAAAGAAGAAGAGGAAGAGAAGAAGAGCTACAACAATTAAAGAGCAGTGAAAGAAGAGAAGCAGAGAAGAAAAGGGATAGAAGAAGAGCTGCAAAAGAGAAGAAGAAATCAGAGAAAGAAGAAGAAGCAGAGCATTGTTCATCAAACATTTAAGACGTCTGATTAGACGGCCGACTTGAGTTTATTTCATACATATTGTGTTCCACTTGCTATTATTGTAGGGAGTAATTGGTAATTCAAATCTCCATTTTACTCCATTCTTTTTGCAGCTTGACACTTGATATTATTGCTATATTATTTTGAATCAATTTTTGAACATAATTTCTTATCTCTATTGTTTAAATTGCAATCTTGAGAATTGAATTTCTATTTGCTCCCAGCGAACGACCTCGGACTTTCGAGTATAAATTTTATCTATTTTTTCACGAGATTTCAACTATACTGCAATGCAATGATTTAAAACGTCGATCTCACACGGCTAACATTTTGGCGCCATTGTTAGGGAGCAACGTGCAATTCAGATCTCTTGATTGCAATATCAGATTTGGTACTAACTTGCTACATCTCTTTAGATTGTGAGCTATTTTAGGGACTCGTTAAAGGAAGATCAGCCGCACATCAACCACTCCAGGGGCAGGTAAACTCCATCTACCTTCTTCTAAGCCCTTGATTCTGAAAAAGCAAAAAAAGGAAAAAAATCAAATAGGGCTACTTGCATTATATTTTTAAATTAATCATCAAGTTGCCTAATTTGTTACATTCTATTTAGACAACATTCAAACCCTAATTTATGCACCTACTGAAGATCTTAAGGTATTTAGGGCTATCACATTCTTGCTTGAGCCCTAGGTACCACATTTGGACAAATTAAATTGGACCAAATCAGAGCTAATTAAGGTTTCCAGTTTAGGGTTTTAGAGGCACACTTGCTTAATCAAGAATTGACCTTTCCAAATAATGTGTGCCTAAGCCTTGATTGAATTGATTTATGTAAGCAAAACCTTAAAATCACACTCTTAATCTCATTTGAACACTAAAAGTGTGACCTAAAATTTTCAAAGGATGATACAGATGAAGTTGACCCACCTTGTTCGGTTAACCAATTTTCAAATTAGGTTACTTTGCACAAAAACATCGTAAAAGTTCAAGTGAATTCATAAGCACCCTTGCTCTTAATTAAAAAAAATGGTAGACTTAAGAGGTCAAGTCCCCATTCTGGCCTACCTGGATCATCAGTGATAAGAGAGGTCGGGTGGGGGAAACCTTGTAACTCGTGGGGCACTCTACCATGTAGGGGCCTTTGTGGGACTCTCCCTCTCTGGCTGCCTAGGTAATTCTCAGGTGAATGACTTTTTGACTAAGGGGTATCATCCACCCCAAACCTCTATAGTCATCCAAAAACTTTTGGGTGTCTTGATTGGGTCCATAACATTCTACCTCTCATCTACTCCATCGGTGCATGTTCGGGAGGAGGTCTCTAAGACCATCCTTGAGGCCTACATTAGCTTCTCATTCCTGTCGATGCCAAGCCTCAACCTCCTTGTTTGTGCAACAATCTAACCTGATCAATATCTCTTTCGATTCATCTGAACCTAATTCTCTTCATCCATCATCATGGAGCAACCAGTAGAAGAAAACAGTCTTGAAAATCAACTTCAGCACCTCAATGATCTATTCCAAGTCTTTGTGAACCCACTGGAACATCCTATGATGCGAGATCACTACAATCCCACTGCGGTGGCAATCGAACCTTGAGTACAAATCCCCGCTGGAGGTCCTGATACTGAACTCAAGCCCAACATGATTCATGCTATTCCCAAATTCCATGGGTGTACTTATGAGGATCCTTTCTAGCATATCAAGCAACTCAAGCATCTAGCCTAGACCTTTGGGTAGAAGCTCAAAATTGGGATGTCTTACTCATGAAAATGTCCTCCTTCTCTCTTAAGGATAAGGTTGCTCAATGGTATCAAACCGAAATGCTACCAATCAACACTTGGGTAGAACTTCAACCTGAGTTTCTGAGAAAGTTCATCCCTGTTGGTTGGACAAATGCTTTACGGCACCAGATCACACATTTCATGCTACAAGTAGGGGAACTGCTTCACGAGGCATGGGATCATTTTCTGGATTTCATGTGAAAGTGCCCCCACCACGGAGTTCGTAAATGGGAGCATGTATAGTCTTTTTACTAGGGACTCCGTGAGGATATTCAATTATTTGTCAATGTGACTTACAGAGGATACATCATGGGTCAACACGAAGACACCATGTGGGAGATTCTCGAGAATATGTGTGAGAACTCCATCTATAATGAATCCGTGGGCATGTTCAACCAGACGAATGCTCGTGCATTGATGAATCCAAAGGTAGCACATGAGACATAGGGCTTTTCCTCTTCCATAGACTTGGAGTTGATGGTTAGTCATCTGGACAAGGTCTCTATTATTAAGAAGAAAGTGTATGAGCTAACTCGATACTTGCAATGAGCCACCACTATGCAAAACCCATTTGCGCAACCGCCCACTGGCAGGGAGGCTATGCATAACATCTATCATCCATCTTCTCATTGGATGGTCCTGTATCCACCCCTATCTTATTCTGGTTTTGGAGGATACTCTAGACCCACCTATTCTAGTTGGGGGAACTCTAAGCCCTCATACTCTGATTTTTTGAGGCTCCTTAGACTTGTGAGGACCTCAACACCATTCAGAATGATCCATTCTCAAACACCTACAATCCTGGATGGCATAATCATCCTAATTTCACGTGGTTAGAGAACAATCAAAATCAAAGACCTCAATATCTGCCCCAACCACAAGCTCCTCGTCCATATCAACTGCCTCAGCCTCGACCCAACCCAACTTATCAATCTGGGCCAACTCATGCAGATCGAATGACTCTTATTCTTCAGACTCTAGCTGACATTCAGAAGACGAATGTCGCTATGCAGAAACAACATAAAGACGAGATCATAGAAGTTCACAATCAACTCGCCTAGATGGCAAATCTCCGCCAACTTGGTGCACTTCCTTCACAACCTTTGCCTAACCCAAATAACGTGCCAAACCAGAGGTGCGTTTTGAACCCCACTCTGGGCCAAGCTCACTTCATTTATCAGGCCCCTTCTACTCCATTATCCGACAGGATGGAGGCTTCAACATCATACGTGGGTTATCTGCAGCAATCACCTCTTTTACGTACACCAAACTGGAACCAGACAGGATTGAATTCTGTTACTCCCCGTAGTGGCAAAGCAACACAGGACCCACCTTATCCAAGCCACTCCCAGCCTGGTAATGCAACCTCAAACCCTAGGGTAGTCATCCAGGATACCACTATCCTAGATCAAGAACCTAGTCCCATTCTAGAGGAACCATCTAATGTTCCATTTCCCTAGGCCTTGACTAAGGGAGAAAGGACAGCCAAACCTGTGGCACCTGTGGAGGACCTAGTTAAGCTCTTTGAGTAGGTCCATATAAACATCCCCTTGATGGATGCAATACACCACGTACTGGCTTACGCACGATTCCTGAAAGACATGTGTGCACTTAAGTGTAAGCCACAAACCAATGGCGGGAAACCGATCGTATTGTTGGAGCAAGCCAGCTCCGTCATTTTGAGCAAACTTGTGCCTAAGGCAAAAGACCTAGGCACCCCTCTGATCTCCTATGCAATCGGTGATATGCAATTCGACTAAGCCTTACTAGACCTAGGAGCTTCCATAAATTGGATACCTACATCCCTACTAGACTACTTCGAGGAATCTAAGCATAAACTGACAGGGATGACTTTGCAATTAGCTGTTTGATCGATTAAGTCACCAAAAGGAATTCTCAAGGATGTCGTAGTTAGGGTACATGATTTCTATTTTTTGGTGGATTTCATTGTCTTAGACATGGATGCTTCTGAGAATGTGAAGAATACACCGATCATACTAGGGAGAGCCTTTCTGGCCACTGCTAGGGCCAATATTAATTATGAGGAGGGCCAAATTGAACTAAAATTTGGGTGCAAGATGCTAAAGATCGACATCTTTAAGGCCCAACAAGGAATTAATTATGGAGTTGTAGAACAAATTTGCGATATCGAGGTTCTAGTTGACGACCTATGTATCGAGGAAAACCTGACTAGTTCTGATCAACCACAAGTAGATCAAAACCCAAATTAGAGGAGTCTGAACCTAACCTAGACACACCCATGGCTCCTTCGTTTGCTCCCGACACCCACCCTGAATGACCTGCTACTGCTGACAACCCAGTTACAAAATTAAAGCCTCTTCCCAATCATCTGAAATATGTCATTTTGGGTTCCAATCAAACTTTTGCTGTGATTATCAACTCCCAACTCACACCTGATCAGGAAACACGCCTGATTTCTATTCTCCAGCAGCATTGAAGAGCCATTGGATGGACTCTTGATGATCTAGCTGGTATAATCCTTTCATATTGCACACATCACATCTACACTGAAGAGGGCTCACAACCATCCCGTGAAACGAAGAGACACCTAAATCCAAATCTGTAGGATGTCATGAAAAAGGAGATCATCAAGTGGTTAGATGCTGGGATCATCTACCCGATCTCTGACAGTCTGTGGGTGAGTCCAATCCAAGTTGTGCCAAAGAAGGTAGGGCTCACCGTCATCACGACTAAAACTAGAGAAGCCATATCGACCTGTATAAAGAACTTGTAGAGAGTCTGCATTGATTACAGAAGACTAAATTCCTCCCCGTAGAAGGATAATTTCCCACTACCGTTCATTGATCAGATTCTTGAGAAACTAGGGGGAAATCGATTCATCTACTTTTTGGACGAGTACTCCAGATATAACCAAGTCACAATCCATCTTGAGGACCAAGAGAAGACCACCTTCACCTAACCCTTCGGAACATACGCATTTTGAAGGATGCCGTTCGGTCTCTGTAATGCACCCGCTACTTTTTAGCGGTGCATGCTTGCCATATTCTCAGATATGGTAGGTGAATACCTTGAAGTCTTCATGGATGACTTCTCGGTATTTGGTGAATCATTTGATGATTGCCTCCTGCACTTGGTCCAAATCCTCAAGCGGTGCATCGACATGAACTTGGTTCTTTCCTGGAAAAAGAGCCACTTCATGGTACTTGAGGGAATTGTCCTGGGACATCTCATATCTAACAAAGGCATCCAAGTTGATCGAGCCAAGGTGAATATGATTTCCAAACTCCCTATGCCTAGCTCGGTCAAAGACATCCTATCCTTTCTGGGGCATGCCTGTTTTTACCGTTGATTCATTCCTGATTTCTCGAAAATCATGCACCCCCTGACTAATCTTCTATCTAAGGATGTCCCCTTTGAAATTTCCAAGGAATGCACTCAGGCATTTAAGATCCTACGTGATTGAGTTACCCAAGTGCCTATCTTGCAATCCCCTGATTGGTCTCAACCCTTTGAGATCTTGTGCCATGCATCTGATTATGCTGTAGGTGCGATACTTGGGTAGAAAATAGGCGGGAAACCCGTGGTCATCTACTACGCTAGCAAGACACTTGATGAGGCTCATCATAACAACACAATTACTATGAAAGGGCTTCTAGCCATAGTATTTGCCTTGGAAAAATTCAGATCATATCTTTTGGGTTCTTGTGTTATCATATACTTAGATCACACTACAGTGAGGCACCACCTTGGGAAGAAGGATGCGAAACCTTGACTAATCCATTGGATCTTGCTGTTGCAAGAATTTGATCTCGAGATTCGCGATAAAGTGAGAAAGCAGAATGAGGTAGCTGACTACTTATCCCACCTTCCATTTGGTAGTATCGATCCTTCTGGACCCATCATAGAACACTTTCCCGATGAGCACCTCTTGACTTTTAGTATCGGACTTCCGTGGTTTTCTGATTTAGTGAACTACTTGCCATCACATCAGATCCCATCTAATTGGCTAAAGGCTAAGAAAGACAAATTACTTTTCAATGCCATGCATGACATCTGGGAAGACCCATACCTCTTCTGCATTGGTGCTGATCAGATCATTAGACAGTGCATCCCAGAACAGGAAACTCAGAACATTCTATCCTTCTGCCATGACCAAGCCTACAACGGACACTTTTCTGAACATAAAATCGCAGCAAAAGTCGTCCAGTGTGGCTTTTATTGGCCCACGATTTTCAAAGACGCATATGATCACTGTAAGGCATGCACTTGTTTCCAGACCTTAGGCAACATGAGCTACCATGATATGATGCCTTTACACCTGATTCTCGTATGCAAAATCTTTAACATCTGGGGGATTGATTTGAAGTACATTCTTCTCGCTACTGACTACGTGTACAAATTGATCAAAGCCATTCCTACCCAAACCAACAATCATAAGGTGGTAATCAAATTCATTCATTAGAACATCTTTTCTCGGTTCGGGATTCCACGTGCCATTATCTCTGATGAAGGGACCCTTTTCACAAATGCTCAGTTCAGATCACTGATGACCAAATATGGGGTGTCACACCGAATCTCAACTCTTTATCACCCCCAAACCAATAGTCTAGCTGAGCTATCGATTTAGGAAATCAAGAAAATCCTTCAAGTCACTATACGACCTAACAGGAAAGATTTGTCGTCCCGAATTCCAAAAGCCCTGTGGGCTTATAGGACTGCTTACAAAACCCAACTGGGAATATCTCCTTTCAGATTGGTGTACGAGAATGTCACCTCCCCATCGAGTTGAATCACAAAGCCTAATTAGCTATACGGAAGTGCAATCTAGATCTTTCTAATGCAGGAACCCACAGAAAGCTTCAAATGAGCGAGATCAATGAATTATGCAATGATGCGTATGAGAACTCACGAATTTACAAAGAGCGGGTTAAGGCCTTTCACGACAAGCACATATCCAGAAAGATCTTCCACCCTGGTCGAAAGTCCTACTCTTTGATGCCAAACTTAAACTGTTCCCAGGAAAATTCAGATCAAAATGGAATGGACCATATCTTTTCAGACCGATTTTTGGAAATGGAGCCATTGAAATCAGTGAACCCAGCCTTGATTCTGAACCCTTTATCCTTAAAGGCCAGTGACTAAAGCCATTCATTGAACTCACCGATATGAACATGGCTGAGGTATCTTTTGATCTTCATTCTCCCTGACCTCATTTCACCTTGCTGATGGCGTTAAACTCAGTGCTTAACGGGAGGCAACCCGTCATTTCGAAAAACCCGAAACCCTTCTTGACACATCTTATGATGAACTCTTATTGCAATTTAGGGTTTGTCCATTGGAATAGCCGACTCCACCTCTGGTACTTGTACCCGAGCTTGAAATCGTCTGCAACAATCACCTTGATCCATCCATCGACCCAAAACCTATTCTAATGTACAATCTAAGTTGAACTCTAACCCACCTAATTTACAGTGAGGACATTGCAATTGTAGGCATGGAGGGGTATTAGAGTGCAAAACACTATGAGAATAACTTCACAAGAAAGGGTTTCATCAAAAAAATCACATATTCCAAAAACCAAAAAAATAAAAAATTAAAAAAGAACAAAAAAAAGAAGGGAGGAAATTTTGAGTGAATCAATTGCATATCATTTTTGAGGTGATAAAAATGTCAAAAAGGAGCACAATTTGAAAATAAAAGAAAAAAGAGATAGTCACTAGTAAAAGATTAGGGAATCAACTTAGTTCTAGACCAAATCAAAAGAAAAAGAAAATGAAAGACAAAAAGTGCTAAGAGACAAAAAGAGATTAGTATGAACGCTGGTCTTAGGCCTCTTGGGCTGTGAATCTAGGCTTAAAATTTCAAGTATCCATTACAATCTGGATAGTCCTCGAGATGTTGGGGAAAATGCGAAGATTAAGTATTAGGTCTAAAGCTTATGGATTATTCAGCCTCATTAACTGACCTCTGGTTTACAAGACTCAGTAACCTAAGCACCCCAATACACACATAGTCTGGTTTAGTGCTCTTAATTATCAAAATCATGCAAATGCGTTAAATTTGTTCTGGGAAAAAGCCACCAAGATTAGGAGCAACTGATCAACACAAGTTAATTTAGAAGAGTTCCCAGTGTAGAGAGGTCAGAGATTCCCCTCGAAGATGCACAACAACATACCGTCTCCTCAGTGCTTGTCTCCTAAGATATCCAAATATCCTACTGGGGGCATGGAAGCACCTTGTGCTTGTTCAGATGCCGTGGGTGGCATTATCACAAAATGTCGATTGCCAGGGTCAAGATTTAGCTACAGAATGCCATGGGCAGGATTATCTTGAAAGCCAGTGTTTTGGGGGTTGCCATGGGCGGTGCTATCTCGAAGCGTCGATTGCTAGGGACCCTGCAAGGAATGATGGTGGGTGTCGAGAAGCATATATCGCATTTTTGATAGAAAAAAGTGTCATAGTATAGTTGCGAAATAGAATCCAACAAAGATATTATTTTCTAAAAATTTAGAGACTTGAGTCCCGGTCGTTCATCTCTGGGAGGCGTTGCTTTTACTTTTGAAATCGACCTTTTTGCTGCTCTACTTCGTTTAAAAACGCACGTCGGTTTCCAATCTCCTAACTAAAACTTCACCACTTCTGTTATTAACTAGGATTACGTGCACATGCATCAAATAAATTAGGAAGGTGAATGTGTGAGTTTCTGTGAGCACGATTCTAGTGAGGTGGTGACTATTTATGGAGAAAGCATCTATCGTTAGATTTTCAATATCCTTGGGAAACGACCTGCTTATTGCGAATAGATAAACAATAGAAAAAATAGCAACTTGAATCATGCGAAAAGAATGACAATTATTAAGCTCATGGTTATTTCAAACATATAGAAAGATATACATATATATATAAATGCATTTTCATTCATTCCATTGGAGAGTTGTTTACACAAGAAATTTAGGGGAAAGCTTAACATAAATGCTTGAAACGGAAATCTAGCTACCAAAAAATGACTACATACAAGAATCAATGGGGGGATTTCACATGCATCATTGGGGGAGAAGCTAACACTACGCTACTAAGCAGTAATAAATGCAGTAAAAATTATGGAGAGCATAAACTAAATCTTGCAGAATAAAGGGCATTCAGGGGCAGTCCCCGATGGCCTTGGAGTGGCCAGGAGGAGAATGAGGGGTGGCCAATGTAGCTTAGGGAAACCCTTGGAGGGGGGGAGGAGTGATCCAGCATCCCAGCATGATGTCCTCCATGGTGGTGATGAACTCGTGGAGGTGGAGTAGCTAGCTAAGTGGAAGTGGGCGTGAATGGAACCAATGGAGTTAAGAGTGTGAATTGCCAATGAGGTGAATAGGGTCACTTGGCCACCCATGGGGTCTTTTTATAGACCCAATGGCTTCTCCCAAGAGAGGTGTGGAGCTCTCTAGAGAGAGTCCAAGAGTGGCCGACCAAGAGGTTATGAGATCCAAAAATTATGGATCTCAATTTGAATGCCTCTTGGTTGCTAATTTTGGCAACCAAGAGGTGGCGCCACTTCAATGAGAGTTCTAGAGAACTCTAGAGAAGTGTCTATGCGTGAGTGGGTGTGTGGTCGTGCACTATGTGGCTAGGTAGCTTAGGTTAGGTCCTAAGTGGTTTGGGTAGGTGTAGGTCTTGAATTAGGGTTACAAACCCTAATTGCTAAGGGGAAAATGCAATTAAGCTTAACCTAAGTTTAATTGAATGGGTGTGAACCTAATTGAGAGTGAAATAACTCAATTAGGTTGGGTTTAGGACAATTGGACTCTCACCAAGTCCAATTGAACTTGTGTGGGTTGAGATCTAAGCTCAATTGGACTCAACGAGTCCAATTGACTTAGGTGAAGGTAATTGACTTTTATCTAAGTCAATTGGGTTTGGTGAGGACCTAATTAGGTCCTTAGGTAGGTCTAGAGGTGATGTACAAGGGTTAGGACACCCTAATTTAGGTTCCTATGGGGTAGGGATTAGGCCTAGGGAGCAAGAGATCCAAGATCAAGACTTGAATCTCAAAATAGGGACTGGAGACTAGTATCAAATGTCTAATAATATGATCAGACGACTTATACTCAAATAGGAGAAGTCCAAACATCAGTTCTGGACGTCCAATCTGAGTCAGGGAGAAATCAAGGTTTTGTTTTGGGTATTCTGTAGAAATTGGACGTTTGACAAAGTGTCTGGACGTCCAATAACACTGCAGAAGTGGGTTTGAGTTGTGCTAGAGATGGCTAAGGGTCCTAGACATCCTATAACTTATCTAGACGTCCAGATAAGGGTTGGAACTAGGGTTTTAGGGCTTCCTAGGGTATTGTGACCTAATGTAAGGGTGGCTAAGACTTGGGGAGGTCTTTAGGCTATCCTAGGGCAAGGATGGACCTAAGCTCTTCACATTTTACTGCTTTATTTCTACTTAATAGAATAGAAAACCTTTAACCCCCTTACATTATTATTCCTACATCTAAACTGAGCCTTCTGCTCCAGCTTTACTGCAACTCCCGTTATTCCTGATCCAGCTCCAGATCAGCTTATTGCCTGCAATTGACATAAAGCGCTTAATCAGCACATTATAACATTATTTCAGGCATAGCGAAAGAAAAGCAGTAAAGAAGCAAATAATGCGTATGCGTGCATGAATTTCCTTAACTTATGCTATGTTCTAGCCTGATCTATGTCAATTATGACCTACGATTGCTGTGCAATCATACCCCGATGGCTAAATCTTGCTAGTCCCTAGCAAATGCAAGACTAATTTATTTACAGAAAGGGTCCCTAAGGGACTGATTTTTTTTTTTTGTTTTTTGAAACAGAAAGGGGAGCCATTATCTTAAGATAGCAGTCCAAAGCAGTATATTATGTGCAAAGCAAGGGAAATTACAAAAAGGATCCCCAAGAGTGTATGAGGGATCAACACTCTCTTACAATACTCTCACAACATACCGGCATCTCCTGAAAAGGTCTCTCATTCCCTGCCTTCCATACACACCAAATAGTAGCAGGCATGTGGACATGCGGCTTCCCTCTCACCTGAAACCTGTGCCAGATAGAATCCAACTCTGGTAATGGCTCCTGGGAAATTTTTCTCCAGATGACATTAGTAACAAGGCAAGAAGAAAGGAGGTGATTTACATTGTCAGTACTCATCTCACACAAAAAACAAACATGGTGATCAGTACCCAACCTTCTGTGGCGTAGATCACTTGTGATTAAACCATCTCTCCTGCATAGCCAGAGGAAAATCTGTACCTTGAGAGGAATTTTTAACAACCAGATCTTCTTGTCAATGGAATCATATCTCCAACCCTCTTCAATGTTCAAAATTCTATTATAGCCAGATTGGACACTATAAATCCCCTCCCACAGATATTTGTCCTCCATTCCAGGCCTAGGTCTGAAGCTCTCAAGGTCTGATTATTTTATCAAGTGTATTCAAAGAGATTTTTCTCCTTTTTGTTTTCTTCCTATGCTCTAGAAATCCAGACAATCGTGAAAATGCGCCTATGTAGCTTTTGCAACGAATTCGAGTGAAAACTAATATACCTCTAAAGTTTGTACTTGACCCCTAGTAAAAATTCTAGCGGGATAGGTGGACTTATTCCCTCGGGGTATTCAAGATATTCTATGAATTCCACCCTAGCTTTAGGCTTAGGTAGAGAATCTTTGAGGGAAAAGATTATATATTTGGTGGTTCATTCTCAGTTGGTGCTACATAGAGACTAGTACTACAGAATCTAGATTCCTGGATTACTAAGTAACTCAACTCAGTGAAAGATGAGAAAAACTATGCTCCCTTTTGATTCATTTGTATTTATTCTCTCTTACTCTTTGTCTTTTCATTCTCTTTTCTTTCTTAGAGCTCACAGCTTCACCAGATTCACGTATATGACTTGTATTTGGTGGTCTCACTAGGCATTAACACTTTAATTGAGTTCTCATAACTCTAACACTAAGTCGAAATTCCTCAACCAGTATTTGAGCGATCAGAAACACAAGAAAAATAGGTTAGGGCCATATTTGGCGGATCTCAATTTTATTTGGTGGTATTACCTCGATAAAATAGACACTAAATATTCATTCTTTTCCTTGCCTTTTCTTCTTTTTCTAAGTTTTTTTCAATTTTTCTTTTTTTTTCATCTTTTTTTTTCAACATAACACAACTAGCACACATCCATGAACTTTATTGAGGAGGCATTATTAGGGATTGGTGGAACTCAAGAGACATTGGGTGGCTTATTTGGTGGAGGTGCCTACTTACGGCATCGGGAGATACGGATAGGATGGTGTATTTTTGACCTTGGCATCAATACCCTCCTTCAGCCGAGGATTTCGTAAAGAATGGTCGTAACCATCCACCTTAGCCCTAGTTTTATGAAAACTCATTCTCCGCGTATTTGCCTCATTTAGTGGCACTCAAAATTCACGTAAAATGTATACGCAGGAATCGAGAGCGGAAACTATGCCTAATCTTTGAGTATCATCACCTAATTATCTAAGATTCTGGATTCCTTGCTCTAATCTTAGAGTACCATTACACTCTACTCTTTTTCTCACACTATTTGGTGGACTTTTGGAAGAAAATCTGCCTGACTCCCAAAACACTGTCCAGGGTTTCAGGAAAAGAAGCACTTCTTCTTGACAGACTAAAGACGTTTATCATCCTTCACCGTGAATCCATTGCAAATTCTACGAGTGTATGAAAAGTTATACTAGATTCCAGATTACAGGAATCAACTAGAGGATAAAATCCCTAATGCATTCTCTTAGTAAGATAATCTTATTCATGGATGCACTATGTATATATGCTATGCACAAGTAACCTTGCATAATTCGTACTTTGTGAAATTCCCATATCGGGTTACAATCAGCTTAGCCCTATATTTAGAACAAAAGGTGAGCGAGTGAGTCGAAAGTGGCTGTTGCGAACGATTTCTAGCTTCAATGCGAGCATTGGAGGTGGAGTCAGTTGTTCTTTTATTTAAGGCCTAAAGTACGTTTTACATGGAGCTCCGAGATTTTCCTAAGTGCTGGAATAAAAATTTTCTATTTTTCTGTATCTAGCCGCCCATACCTAAGTTCTTGCATGTTCTCATGCATGAATATAAAGGAAAATAAATACTGTAGGGAGAGAATGGGTAGAAATCACCTGTAGTTGCTCTTGGAATTTAACATTTAGCATCAGCCAACCTGACAGTATGCAATATGTGAAAGGGAAATATGCTAAAATGAAAATATGTTATGTATAAAAATGGTTATATATAAATGATGGTGGAATGTGGAGTGAATGGTATCTATACGTGCTGAGTTTAGCGCCTCCAGCTGGGCGAGCACTCAATCACACGTCCTCACTAAGATGAACAGTCTCGTCAGGTGTAGGAGGTTCCTGGGCCAAAAATGGCTTGAGGCGCTGGCCATTTACCGTGGATATATGCCCAAATTTTGGGTCCTTGATTTGGACTGCCCCATTAGGATATGGCTCTATCACAACATACGGGCTAGTCCACTTGGACTTAAGCTTCCCCGCAAATAGTTTCTGCTTTGAATCAAACAACCAGACTCATTGGTTGGGCGTGAATGCTTTCCTTCGGATGTGGCGGTCATGAAAGGCCTTGGTCTTGTCCTTGTATTTTTTTTTTTTTTGTAAAAGAAAGGAATGCTATCAAATCATCGATAGCAAACCAGGAGAGCTTTTATTGATAATAAAAAAAATAATTGCATGATCGAACCCCAATGCTGTATGAGACTCCAGCAAAAATTCACAATATTATCCACATACACTGGGGTCTCCTAAAAAACACACTCATTTCTAGTCCTCCATACAGCCCATAACACAGCCACCATATGTAAACATGGCTTATTCCCATCCACAAGACAGCGCCACAAATTCTCCCATGTGATTAAAGACTCGTTGCATACTCTCCTCCAAACAAAATCAGTGATCGCACATGAAGAAAAGATATGAGTGCTAGAATCATTATGCATCCCACATAAATGACAAAACTGGGTCGGGGTACCCATCCTTCTGTGCCTCGGATCTCCAGTAATCAAGCCATCCCTTCTGCAGAGCCATAAAAAAATTTGTATCTTTAGTGGTATTTTTAACTTCCATAGCTTCTTCCCCATCTCATCAGCTTCCTCCATCCTGGTGGACATTATCAATCTGTCATAAGCAGCTGCAGTAGAAAATTTGCCCTCCGATATTCATGGGGCATGGGTTTGAAGGTAGCAAGTTCTTGCATGAGATGTTCATTCTCTACACGTGTTCTTGTTTCATCATTATTCCCCCCACCATTATTGAACAGCCATTGCTCAGATTCCACATCCCAATAATCGGATACCACAACATTTTTATCCGTAGTTGCAGCATAAGCAAGGGGGAACCTGTCTTTAACCGTCCCTCCATGTACCCAATTTTCCAGCCAAAACTTGAAGCTTTTTCCATCATCTAATATAGATTTGAAAAAATTCCAATTGTTTCTCAAGGTGCGTACCACAGAAGACCAAAAGGGGGAAGGTTTACGGGGGTTTAGACGATTAATCTCATCATTAGCAGTCCCATAACTATCTTGAATAATTTCTGTCTAGATTTTTTTTTCACCCTGCAGCAACCGAATAGCCCACTTCAATAGTAAGGCTTCATTGAAATCCTTAAGGGATCTAACACCCATACCACCCATCTTTTTTGGCTTGCAAATTGATTCCTACTTCAAAGGTTGAAAAAAGGCCCCTTAATGAGAGGCCCCTTTCCGAAAGAATCTTTTTCGCATCACATCTAGCTTTTTCCAGATAGAATTCGGGCCTTTAAGGATAGAGAAGAAGAATACTGAAATCGAAGTGATGACGGAATTCAGTAATATATACCTCCCCCCTTTTGATAGGTATCTACTGCTCTAGCCCTCAATTTCGTAGCTACCTTTTCAAAAAGGAAAGACCAATCTGCTTTCTTCATCTTAGAACATTTTAAAGGCAGACCCATATATTTTATAGGCAGTGGAACCACAGATGTACCAAAAATGGTGGAGATGTCATTTTGTAACCCACTGTTCATCCCAAAGCAGACTAGGGAGGATTTATTTACATTCAGTCTGAGACCAGAAATCTCTCCAAAAATCTTTACCATATGTAAAAGTGCTTGGGCTTCTCTCTTCACCCCTTCCACAAAAAAAATAGTATCATCTGCATATTGAAGTATAGGGGCTAAAGCCCTATGAGTAGACATTGAGTACCCCCTTATAAAACCATCCACTGCCAGTTTGCAAGCAAATCTAGCCAAAGTATCCATAGCAAGGTTGAAAATCAGAGGAGCAATTGGGCAGCCTTGCCTAACTCCACACTGGGGCTGAATCCAAGAATGACACGATTTACCATTTATCAGTGGGGAAAAAGAGGCCGTCGTAATGCACCTCTTCACCCATTGTATCAATAAAGGTGGAAACTTCCTTCTGCTAAGAGTCTCCCACAAGTATGACCAGGAGATTGAATCATAGGCCTTGGAAAAATCTACTTTCCATAAAAAAGCCTTGGATTTTCTCCTATGCCAACCCATTACCATCTCCTACGCAACAATGAAGGACTCTTGTAATGATCTCCCAGGAAGAAAAGCTGACTGAACAGGCATTATTAAGTCGTTTAAAACCTCCTGCAATCTGTTAGCTATAACCTTACTAATAATAAGGTAGATGGAATTAAATAGTGCAATGGGTCTGTAATCAGAAAATCTCTCCGCACTTGATTTCTTAGGAAGCAAAAATAGATAGGATTTGTTCAACCTCTCAAATCCAGAGTTGCCCAGTTCAAATTCATGAATAATGTTTAAAACATCCACCTGAACAACACTCCATAGCTCTCTGTAGAAGAACACCTGAAATCCATCCGAGCTAGGAGCACCTTCATTATTTAACTCTTTAATAGCTTTTAGTACTTCTTGTTCAGATGTAGGGGTGACAAGCATGTCTCCCTAATCATCATTAACATAGGGGAAGTCCATTGATGCCATCATCCAAGAACCTCTTGGAGTAGCCTTGGAATTTTCTTTAAAAAACTTGCTTCAGTTCTGATTTCTCTAACGGAGGTAATAGTTCTCTCTTCAACTTTAATAGATGAAATAAGATTGAATCTCCTCCTAACACTGGCCGCAAGATGGAAAAATTTCGTGTTCGCGTCCCCCACTTTGAGCCATAGCTGTTTGGATTTTTCACGCCAATCCATTTCTATTTTCAGATCTTCATCCCCCACTGCTGCTTGCATCTGCTGCCTCAGCTGCTGCTCCTGATGGTTCAAAGCTTGCCTACATTCTTTCAGATCTAGGTCCTTGATTACTGCCAAGGCTTCCCTCCTCCTCTGTTCTCTGATCGGATTCACAGCCTGCCCATATTCCTTCAGCACTTCACGAAGTCTTGACAATTTTGTAGCCAGCTGCTATGTAGCACTGCCTTATTTTGCCACCACTGGGATACCATTTGCACAAAACCTTCTTCCCTAAACCAAGATCTCTTGAGTTTGAAGTATGATCCCATGTCTGAATTCGCCCCACTATCCCAAACAAGTGGAGTGTAGTCAGAGAAAGGCCTATCAAGGCTCATAACTGCTGATAATTGATACCTCTCCAACAAACTAGGACTGCCAAGAAATTTGTCCAATTTGGAAACCTATCCACTACCATTCCTCCAAGTAAATTCCACACCACTGATGGGGTATTTAGTCAATCCCATGTTCTGCATAGCCATTTGGAAGCCTGCCATAAAGCTGTCCACTATCCCATCTGGGTTGGCATCACCTGAGAGATAACAATTGAAATCACCCCCTAGTAGCCATGGGGTCTATTGCACTCTTTGATGCATTGCAGGGAGTTCCTCCCACAAGCCAACTCTGTCTGTAGCCACACAAGGAGCATAAATGCATGATATAAACCATTCCATATTGATTGCGCAACAATCATAGGTCATAATTGACCTAGATTAGGCTAGAACTTAGCATAAGTTAGGGAAATTCATGCACACATAAGCATTATCTGCATCTTTACTACTTTACTTTAGCTATGCATAAAATAATGTTATAATGTATTGATTAAGTATATTATGTCGATTGTAGGCAATAAGCCGATCTGGAGCTGGATCTGGAACAGGATCTGAAGCTGGATCAAAAATAACGGGAGTTGTAGCAGAGCTGGAGCAGAAGGCCTAGTTAAGATGTAGGAATAATAATGTAAGGGGGTTAAAGGTTTTCTATTCTATTAAGTAGAAATAAAGCAGAAAAATGTGAAGAGCTTAGGTCCATCCTAGCCCTAGGATAACCTAGAGACCTCCCTAAGCCTTAGCCACCCTCAGATTCAGTCACAACACCCTAGGAAGCCATAAAACCATAGTTTCAACCCTTCTCTGGACGTCCAGATAAGTTTTAGGACGTCTAGGACCCTTAGCCAACTCCCGCACACTTCAAACCCACTTCTGCAGTGTTATTGGACGTCCACACACTTTGTCAGACGTCCAATTTCTGCAGAATACCCAAAATAGAACACGAAATCCTTCCTGACTCTGATTGGATGCCCAGACAACAAGTTTGGACTTCTGATTTTTGAGTATAAGATGTCTGATTCTATTATTAGACGTCTGATACTGCTCCCCAATTCCTGTTATGAGATTTAAGCCTTGATCTTGGATCTCTAGGTCCCTAAACCCAATTCCAACCGCATAGGAACCTAAATTAAGGTGCCTTAAACCTAATACATCACCTCTAGACCTCCTTAAGGACCTAATTAGGACCTCACTAAACCTAATTGACTTGGATCTTAGTCAATTCCATCAGCCTATTCAATTTGACTCATTGAGTCCAATTGAGCCCTGATATCAGCACACACTGTCCAATTGGACTCAGTGAGAGTCCAATTAACCTAGACCTAAATTAATTGAGTTGTTTTACTCTCAATTAAGTTTCCACACACCCAATTAAACTTGTATTAAGTTTAATTTCACTTTACCTTAGTGAATTAGGGTTTATAACCCTAATTTGAGACCTACCTTGACCTAAACCCACTAGAACCTAACCTAATCAACCTAGCCTCCTAGGTTTCGACCCACACACACCCACACACACCATCCACACGAAAATACCAAGCCTAGAGTTCTCTAGAACTCTCCACCATGTGTGGTTGCCTTGGTTGCCAAAAATAGTAACCTAGATCCATTCAATTTTTAGATCCACATTTGGTGGATCTAAAAACCACCATCCACCCTCTCTCTCTCACTCTCCCTCGAGCTCCCACCATAGGCCTCTCTAGAGAATTCCATAATTCTCTAGAGAGCTTCGCTTAGGTCTATAAAAAGACCCAATGGGTGGCCATTTGCACCCATTCACTTCCTTGGCATTCATTCCACTTAGGCTAGCCACTCCCATCTCCACTCCACCTCCACGAGTTGAGCACTACCATGGAGGCCACCATCTCCACACTAGGAAGCTGGATCAGCTCCCCAACCTCTCTCCAAGGACCAGCCTAAGTTCCATTGGCCGTCCATCCTTCTCTCAGCCACTCAAAGGCCATCGAAGACCACCTTCGAATGCCCTTCCTTTTGCTTGATTAGTAGCTAGGCTTTTCATATATTTATTGCTTTTATTTGCTGCTTAGGAGTATAGTCTTACTTCTCCCCTAATGATGCATGCGAAATCCCCCCATCGATTCTTGTATGCAATCATTTTCTGGTAGCTACGTTTAATTTTTAAGCATTCATGTATAGGCTTTCCTCTAGATTTCCTTGTGCAACAACTCTCCAATGATGAATGAAATTGCATTTTTATACATATATTTGTCTCTATATGTTTGAAATCACCATGAGCTTAATAATTGTCATTCTTTTTGTGTGATTCAAGTTGCCTGTTTCCAATTCCTAATATTTTTGCAACTAAGCATGTCATACCTAAATACGTAATAATCACGAACTGGCGTGTGATTCTATACAAAGTAGTGTAAGATCGATTTCAAAAGTAAAAGGAACGCCTCCCAGAGACGAAACGACAGGGACTCAAGTCTCGTTATTTTTATAAAATAATATCTTTGTTGGATCGTACTTGGCGACTATACTATGACACATTTCCTCCATATCAAAAACGCGATCTACGATATTCACCAACAAAATGGCACCGCTGTCGGGGATCGAACTTGGGTCGCCCGCATGACAGGTGGGAATACTCACCACTCAAAATGGTGCCGTTGCTAGGGAGGCAACGTCATTTTTCCTGAGTTTGATCTTTTAATATATCATTAACTAATCTACCTCTACTTTATTTTTGATGTGCAAGACAACACGGAAGAAAAACAAGATCTGCGCACACATCGAGCGCGGTGGAGAAAAATCAGGTGCACATCACATTCTCTTAGATTAGGTTTATTTTCTGAATCATAGGATTAGATCTACTTTCTGCAATCGCTTTTATGAAAAAAAACTATATATTTTTCTCATTTTCTTGAAAAAGAAAAAAATCAAAAAGAAAAATTTTGAAAAAATCTAGATTAGGTTTCCCTTCGAATCTAGGTTAGTTAAAAAAAAAAAGAAGATATTTTCTTTGAATCTTTTGAAAAATTCTTTGCGAAAAAAAAACATGCAAAAGTTTTTAAAAAAAAACAACATTTTTGGTGGAAAGATTACATTTCAATTTCAAACCTCTATTGAAAGCTTTTCCACCATCTTCTGATTTTCGGCCAGATTTCAAATCTAATGTAAAATTCGATTGCTGAAAAATTCGTAAGCGAAAAATTCTGAAATGTGGGCTGAACCTTCATTTTCAAACCGTCTTTCAAATGCCACTATTCCTTTGAACAAATTCTATGTATAAAATTTTGAAAAATTCACAAAGTGCATGGGGATCAAATTGACCCAGACTCAAAACTTTTCAAATTTCAAAAAGTGATTTCGATCAAGCTACGAATCTATTTTGACCAAAAATGTTGCGGTTTGAAAGCTGATCCCATTAGCTTTATTTCCCATATTTTTCCCAAATTTTTGAAGGTCATTTGATACTATTTTAAAGCAAAAAATCGTCCAGGGGTCAAAGTTCCTAATCTGACCCCCTGAAATTCAAAATTTTCTAAAAATTTGATTAAAATAGTAAAAATTCCAAAAAAATATTCTATGAAAAACTAATTGAAAAAGGAATCTACAAGAAAAATTTCAAATTAATTTGATTCCAATTATTATCAGAAAATCAACATTATTTTTGTGGTCTGCTGAAACAAAGAAAAACCCTAGAAGTGCATGCAACCTAGGTTAAAATCCTTAGGGTTACAACTAGAAACCACACATTGAGCTAACTTAGACTTGATCAAGTCTAGTTAGCCGGTGAGCTTGGTCACCATGTGGGCCACTCACCACAAACCCCACTGAAGAAAACAAGTTAAAATTAAGTTTAAAATACGAAATCAACTCGAGTACGTTGTCGTACTACTGGGTGAGTTTAATCTTGTTAGTTCAACTACTCATATATAATATTTTGATGATTTTACAAAATGAAGAAAATGGAATAAAAAATAAAGCATAGCATATTATTTCTCTCTGTAATAACATATTTGCAGGATTTCGTAAAGTTTTCCAAGACAGGAGATTAAAAGCGTGAAGACAAATAGCATAAGTATTAGGTCTTAGGCTTTTTCATGTAAACTTTCAAAGGTTGTAATTTTCATTTTATTTGAGTATAAAAATGTTGTAAAGAGCCCCCAAACATAACCTATAAATAGCTAACTTAGGCTCTCTACACTTAGGATAAATTAGAAAAGAAAACACAATACTTATAGTTTTACCAGACGTCTAGAACAATGGTCAGACGTCTGATTTTCCACTTTAAGACGTCTGACAAGTGTCTCAGACGTCTAATTTCCAAGAGTTCTGCCTTCATTTTGTCTCCTCATAAACATCAGTCGAAGCACTTCACTACCAGACGTCGATAACCTTACACAGACGTCTGATTCTTTACCTAGATGTCCTCAGACTAACTATTAGACTAAGCGTAGGAAAAAATGAATTTCCAGACATCTGGACACACTTCCAGACATCTACCTTTGAACCATTGGCCATGATTTTCTGTGCGTATCTCATTACGGCCATAAAATCTTTTGGCAGAAGAAGTGGGGTGTGTTTTTTGGTTTTTAGACGTCTGGTGATTTTCTCAGACGTCCATAACGACGTATAATACTTAAACCTAGAACCATGTTTGGATCTGATGAAAACAGGATCGAATCCACCCTTTATTAGACGTCCAATAACCTAATCAGACGTATTATGTGAAAATATCAGACGTCCTTCTTTCGATCAAATGGAGTCAGTTTAGGATGGCCTACAGTATTAGACGACCAGAAGTATAATCAGACGTCCTATCAGATGTTTGATCCTAAAATTAGATGTCTGATATTGCTGTCAGACTCATCATAACCCTAATTTATGGTGGATTTCGTCCTAATCTCTTAGGATTTGTCTCCAACGGCTAGAAGAGCTTTCCCAAGTGTTCTTGAAGGTTCCAAACTTGCCTATAAGTAGATTACAACTCCTCTTTGGCAACACACACCTCCTGAGATATAATTCCATTAGAAAAATCACTTGCTCACTACTCTAAGCTCCATCTTGCCCTTGTGCTGTGCCACCACTCTAATCAAAGGGCAAATCCATAGTCCCGTTTCACTCCATTCTACAAATCCTCAGGGAGTTCTTTTCATGCTTAGTAGAGAAGAAAGTAATTAAATTATTCGGGTGCTCTGTAGGTGTTGTTTTACTTCTTATTTTTTTGTACTTTGGGTATCCGGCCTGTCGGGTCCCCGTGTCTTCATTTGGAAGGGAGAAACCTCCATTTAGGGATCAGAGGTGGGATTTGTAATTGAGGTACACTACCCTCGTTTAAGTAGTGTGGTTAGTGGATTGATCACCTTGTGATCGAAAATCGTAACTCAAGAGATTGGCTTAGGTGGTGGTTTTCACCCATCTTGTGTTTCCACCTAAAAATATGGTGTCACCTTTTGCGATTGAATTTTTTGTATTACAATATTCTATAATTGCACTATTCATCCCCCCTTTAGTGCAATTTCATTTGGTATCAGAGCAAGTTTTCCGCCTACAGGAGTAACATTCGTGGAATGATCACATGGAGGGGAAGGTCATTTCCACATGCAGATTTGAGGGGCAATCCACCACTCGACCACCACTCTTCAAAGGAACCAACTACACTTACTCGAAGCTGAGCATGAAGATGTGGCTTCAAGCCAACAATTTCTCCATTTGGGAGAAATGCGAATCCGCATACATCATTCCCGAGAAACCAGAAACTAGATACACAGTGGAGCAAATTCATCACCTTGGACTGAATGCCAAGGCAATGAACTCACTCTACTGTGCACTCAGCTTGGAGGAATTCAACCACATCAGCCAATTCAAAATCGCCCATGAGATCTGGAGAACCTTGTAGGTAACTCACGAAGGTACATCTAAAGTTAAATCCTCAAAGATAAACTTGTTATCGCAGGAATTCGAAGCTTTCTCTATGAAGGAGAATGAAAGACTTGGGGACATGTACACCCGATTCACGTTAATCGTGAATAGCCTCAAGTCTTTAGGAAAGACATTTATAAAGGGGGAGCTTCATGGGAAGCACCTTCGCTCCCTTGGACCTGAGTAGGAGAAAAAGGTAACGGCAATAGAAGAAGCCAACCAAGTAGAGGATCTAGACATCGAAAATTTACTTGGGAATCTCATGGCTTACGAATAAAAAATGGAGCAAAAGAGGAAATCAATCTCATCGGAGCCAAAGAAGAAGACCTTAGCCTTCAAAGCTACTTTGGATGATGAGGTAAGTACTGATGACGAAGAATTTGTTTTATTAGCTAAAAAGTTTAAAAAGTTTCTCAGAAATAGAAGAGAGATCAAGGGAAGGAAAAGAGAGGAAGAACCTCTAATTTTCTATAATTGCAAAAAGAGAGGTCATATAAAGAAAGATTGTCCCTTACTCAAAAGGGATGATGAGAAGAAACCCAAGAAGCCTTCTGACTACAAGAAGATCACCAAGCCGAAAGGATTCAAGAAGAAGGCATTTCAAGCAATGTGGGATGACTCCACCTCCGAAGAAGAAGAGGAGGAGGAAGCAAGTGAAGAAATAGCATGCTTGGGATTAATGGCAACAAATGATGGTTCTGAGTCTGAATCTGAGGAACCTAAGGTAAACTCCTACTCTTTAGATGAATTAGAAGATGCCTTCGAGTCACTATATGTAGATCTTAAGAAAATAAAAATCCAAAGCAAGGCTTTAAAAGAAGAAAACTTAGAAATAAGAGATTAATCAATGATCTTGAAGAAAAGAATCTAATTCTTACAAAAGAAACCACTGCTCTAAATATGCAAATAAGAAATCTAATGATTGAGAAAGAGTCATTAACAAATGATTTGTATACAGCAATGAGTGAACCAAAATTTCTATATAGAGAAGAATTACTCGACAAAATCCATGTGCTTGAAAAATCAAACTCCTTTAAAAGGGATGAAAATAGTTTACTTAGAGTAGAGATTAGGGCATTAGAAGATAAACTAGACATAACGAAAATGGAGATAAATCACCTCAAAGAAAAGTCAAATCAACTTCTTGAGGACCTAGCCAAATTTACAAAGGGGAAAGATAACTTGGACAAACTCATTGCCCATCAAAAACCTTCCTCAAGTAAATTTAGATTAGGCTTTTATGAACCTAGTCAAAGTGAGCCGAAAAAGGACACTCCTCTAAAGGAGATCACAAACAAATACAGATCCACATTACAATGGATATCGAAAAGACAACTCTCACTTTGTTTTGTTGGGATGAAAGGACATCATAATGTCAAAAATTGGAGATACAAAATGAAGGATGGACGACTCAAATTAGAAAGACCTATAGAAACACCAAGTCACCATCGAAGTTCTTTTGTAGGAGGTAGAAGGTCTACAAGGAAGAAGACAAGAAGACCACTGCCACCAAGGAGGCCGATGGGTGATGGACTCCGGATGCTCCAAACATATGACGGGAGACAAGTGCCTAGTTTTGGACCTCAATGAAGTCCAAACCTACGGATGGAGGAACAGTTACATTTCGCAACAACCACAAGGGCCATATTATTGGCCTTGGTAAAATAGGTAACCCTCTCTCTCCCATCTCAAATGTTTGTCTAGTTAAAGGACTAAAACATAATCTTTTAAGTGTAAGTCAAATATGTGATAAGGGTTTTAAAGTAGTGTTTACTTCTAAAATGTTTGAAATTATGCATGCATTAACCAATGAAACCCTTCTTAAGGGAACTAGATTTAAAGACATTTATGTCAAAGAATTTGATAAAAATGGCACTTACGAATGTCTTATAGAAAATGATGAGTTAAGTATATGGCATAGAAGACTAGGACATGTTCATATGAAGCTGGTTCAAAAACTAGCTAAACATGAACTAGTTCGAGGTCTTCCTAAAGGAAAATTTTTAAATGAGCCTATCCGTGATTCACGTAAATTAGGTAAGATTATAAAATGTAGTTTTAAAAGCAAAGAAGTTATATCCACATCAAGACCTTTAGAACTACTTCACCTAGATCTGTTTGGACCTACAAAATATGAGAGCCTCAGTGGATGCAAATATTGCCTTGTAATTGTACATGACATTTTGAGGTTTTCAAGGCTCTCCTTCTTGAGATCCAAAGAAGGAGTGTTTTCCATCTTTTCTATTTTTTGTAGGAAAGTTCAAACTAAAAAAGGCTACCAAATCACTCGTATCCATAGTGATCATGGGGGCGAGTTTGAAAATTCCTTGATTGATGATTTTTGTCAAGAGCATGGTATTGCTCATGAGTTTTCTTTTCCTCGAATACCTCAACAAAATGGGGTGGTTGAGAGAAAGAACCGTACTCTTTAAGCGTGTGCTCAAACATTGCTCATAGACTCGGGGTTACCGAAGTACTTTTGGGCTAAGGCAGTTAACATGGCTTGTTACGTGTTAAATCTCACCTTAATTCGATCCGGATTGCGAAAAACTTGTTTTGAACTATACTATGGGAAAATACCCAAAATTAGTTATTTTAAAGTTTCTGGATGTCGATGTTTGGTCTTGAATACCCACTCTAATTTAGATAAATTTGATGCCAAAGGTGAAGAAGCCATCTTTATTGGTTATTCCTCACGTAGTAAGGCATATCAGGTTTTTAACAAGGCCAAATTAATAGTGGAGGAAACCCTCCATGTTTCCTTCGATGAATCTCCTCAATCCTCCATTGACCGAGTCAATATGGATGATGAAGATGATTCTACCATTGATGTGTCTAACATTTCAAACTCCAATATCCATAATCTTCCAAAAGATTGGATATATCAAAGGGATCATCCCGAAAGTGAAGTCATTGGAAGTGTTTCTGATGGCGTTAAAACCCGATCTCATTTTAGTTGCTCCTTTGGTCTCTCCGCCTTTGTATCTCAAGTTGAACCCAGGAGTGTCGAGGAAGCATGCTCCGAAGAACCTTGGATGATGGCCATGCAGGAGGAACTCAACCAATTCCAAAGGAATGAAGTTTGAGATCTAGTACCTAAGCCTGAAGGGCAAATGGTAATAGGTACCAAATGGGTATTCCGAAACAAGTTGAATGAATCTGGTATGGTTATTCGAAACAAGGCTCGGTTGGTAGTGCAAGGGTACAACCAAGAAGAAGGAATTGATTTTGATGAGACCTACGCTCCTGTAGCTCGACTCGAATCAATTCGCATGTTTCTTGCTTATGCCACCTTTCTTGGCTTTAAACTCTTTCAAATGGATGTTAAAAGTGTGTTTCTTAATGGGTTCATTAAGGAGGAAGTTCTTGTAAAACAACCTCCTCGTTTTGAGTCTCATGATAAGACTCATTTTGTCTACAAAATAAATAAGGCACTATATGGTCTAAAGTAAGCTCCTAGAGCTTGGTATGAAAGGCTCAAAGACTACTTGTTAAATGCAAAATTCTCTATAGGGGAAGCTAATTCCACATTATTCATTAAAAGAACAGGAAAAGACATTTTATTAGTTAAAATATATGTAGATGATATTATATTTGTTGCTACAAATGAATCTATGTGTAGAAAGCTTTCAGAAATTATGCAGCGAAATGAGTTTGATGGGTGAGCTCAAGTTTTTCTTGGGCTTGCAAATTACTCAGCTCAAAATTGGAACCTTTGTGTGTCAATCAAAATACACAAAGGAGATGCTGAAGAAATTTGATATGACCAAAAGTAAAGGGAGGAACACTCCTATGAGTGTCACAACTTCCCTAGACTTGGATGAATCAGGTACGCCCATAGATCAAAAGCTCTATCGTAGCATGATTGGAACTTTACTGTATTTAACTTTCAGTAGACCTGATATTTTGTTTAGTACCTGCTTATGCGCTAGGTTTCAATCAAACCCTAAACAATCACACCTAAATGCTGTAAAACGAATATTTAGATATCTAGTTGACACATCTGATTATGGCTTATTCTACCCTAGGAGTCCACAATTCAACTAATTACATATAGCGATGCGGACTATGCAGGTAGCTACACCGATTGGAAGAGTACTAGTGGGACGTGCCAATTCTTGGGCGAATCACTAGTCTCTTGGTTCTCTAAGAAATAATCTAGTGTAGCCCTATCAACTACGGAAGCTAAATACATAGCCGCTGCACTAGCATGTTCCCAAGTGCTTTGGATGAAAAATACTTTGAAAGATTTTAACTTGATATTTAATAAGATAAAAATATTATGTGACAATAGTAGTGCTATCAATCTCTCGAAAAATCCCGTACATCACTCTCCCACAAAACATATTGATGTTCGACATCCCTTTTTGAGAGATAATGTACTTAAGGGAGAAATCGACGTTGAATTTATTTGTACTGAACTGCAATTAGCTGATATTTTCACTAAACCTTTGAATTATAATCGCTTTAATTATATACGTAGAAACTAGGCATATGTAAGCTAAGTGATATTTGAAGAATTTAGTATTTAATGTAACTTCCTTTGTCATGAGCATAGATGGAGCCTTGTCTTTATTAAGTTAAAAGCCTTCATTCTCAGTTCAAGCATCAAAATGCACATTCTGTGCAATATCAGATGTCTGATTAAACTATCAGACGTCTTATACATAAAAATTCATCGTCTAAAGATCTGGGACAGACGACGATTTTATCTAACGAAGTGATGACAAAAGAGCTATCTCAGACGTCTGTCATCCTTCACAGACATCTGGGGCATCGTCTAGATGTGTTGACAGACATCTATCTATGAGTCAGAACATATACTATCAGTCGGACGTCTGATTATGTGGTTAGACGTCGCATAGGTCATCTAACAGGAAAATCAGACGACCCTGTAACTTTAGGCTAAAATCTAGGAAGGTCTGTTTGCAGAAATCGGATGTATAATTTTAGATTTAGATGTCTTCTGTGTCGTCTGAGACAGAAATCAGAAAACAACCTAGAGAATAAATCATTTTCCAGGGAGGGATGCCTGCAGAAATCAGACGTCTAATTTTCAAATTAGTCATCTAATGTATCGTCTGATGGTTAAAATAGATGTCTCCATCAAAAGGGCTAAAATCCCTAAAATCCAATCTCAACGTCTGACATCATCTCCAGACATCTAATCAGGGAAAAATCTACAAATCGCGTATGTTCTATGGATGGTTTAAAATGCAAATCTCCCCAACTTCAGTAGGAGACTTGCTCTGTGACCTTGGGATATAACATCCCCTTCGCAAGGTCCTACTCTCCTTTCTCAAATCCCTATCGCTCTCCCTCACACCCGACGACCCACAACTGCAGTTGTCGACGCTCCTCTCGCCTCCAGACGACCGTCGCGCCTCCTAGACGACTAGCGGAGTTGCTGCTGCTGCTCTGCGCACGTCCTCCCCGCCTCTCGACCGTGCATTTGGAGGCCTCCCTCCTCCCGTGGGTATGCCCTCTCAACTCTTAGGGCATCTCCATGCTCTCTTACCCATGACCTTGTTAGCCCTAGTAGCATCATGTTCTCCTTCTTGATTCACTCGGCCTACTTGCGCATTTCATGACATTATCAACCCTAGAACCCCAACCCTCGATCAAGCCAACCTTGTTAGCCCTAGCTGCATCTTCCATGGAATGGGTATTACCTCACGAGATTCAAGTCGACATTTTAGTGGCTTGAATCCAAAGGTATATTGCCACAACTACATGGCAGGTCGTATTGCCTCAAGGCATACTGCCACATATTTTTTTATCAATGATGATTGCATTGTTGGAATCTATGTTGTTGAAATCTTTTGCGTGAATGTTGTTTGGTTGGTTGAATGTTTTTGTATGGATGTTTTTGCAGGTATTCTATCCTCAAAACACCAGCCATTTCTTCCAAAACCTAACCACCCATTCCACCAAATATGCCTCCCTATAGGAAGCAAGCTGAGGGTTCTTCCACTTCCTCTTCCACCTATTTGGCAGATCAGCTGCGGAGCGACATCGCTAGGTAGCGATTTCATTGCTTCGCGAATGCCAAAGTTAAATGCCCTCGTTTTATTGTTTGGAATGATTTTGCCCATTTAAACCTTTGGGAACACTTCCAAACTCTCCATCTCTTCCAATATTTTGATCGTCAGTTCCACTCTGGCATTGAAACTCTTGTCGTGTTCCCTGATATTTGTCGTCTCTTTTATGCCAACATCGTTGGGGACTACAGCAACGATGAACTTGAACTCCATACCCACCTATTTGGTCACGAAATCCACATCACATCCGAAACTATTTCCGACCTTCTAGCCGTCCCCAATGAGGGAAATGACTTCAATGACATTGTGAGGCAATACGACCCAGAAGTCAACAATCAAGAGTTAGTCCTCCCTAAAAAATATGTTGAAAATCTTGGCACCCTACCGTGCAAAAATCTCAAACCCCTTCCACGTCTACTCTCTCGCATTTTTTGGGTGGGACCTCCTAAACAAATCGGGAGGTTTTGATTACATCTCGTGCCAACACAAGGCACTCCTTTTTGCGGCCGTCCGTCATATTCCTTTCAATTATTGCTGCCTCATTGTTCGCGTCATGAATGAAGACCATGGGGCATCACTTCCGTTTGGGTCTATTCTATCCAAAATCTTTTCAACCCATCGGATTTCCATAACTGACCAAGTTGTTGACAAGAAGATTGTGCCTTACAACCGGGCCACAGTCACCAAGATGCATATACTTAGGGAGCATCTTGAGCCCGTCGATGAGCCCATTGAAGAAGAGCCCCTTCCACCCTTTCCAAACTTCCATGAACCGCGGCCCCTTCAAAAAGAATCTCCCCGCTTGAGCTTTGATGAAGCATGGGATGCAGCCACAGATTCCCTCTCCTCCGGCATCTCCCTCCTACTGCGTCGAACCGGCGAGATGTACACCTACATGGGAAGCATGCGCCGCAACATCGACGAACTTAGATCAGACGTTCAAAACTTACAGATGGGACACGGACCTGCTCGTCGCCGCCGCTGCCAAGATCAAGAAGAATAGTTTAGTGCTCCTATTTTTTTCTTTCTTTTATTCCAAGTTTGTATTAAGGGGCCTTGACCCCATACTTAATATTTTTGGGAACAAATAGCTAGTCCACACTTAAATATTTCTATTCCTAATCAATTTTCTTTAATGCCTTGTCATCTTTTAAACATGCAATTTTATTCATGCACTCCACTTCATGATGATATTCAAAAAGGGGGAGAAGAATGTAGGTAAGAACCAAGGGAATAATATAAAAACAAACTTCTCAAATAGATATAGACTACTAAGTACAACTTTAGGGGGGAGAAAATAGGAACCTACAGCTGTATTTTGAAAATCATCAAAAAGGGGGAGATTGTTAGTTCAACTACTCATATATAATATTTTGATGATTTTACGAAATGAAGAAAATGGAATAAAAAATAAAGCGTAGCATATTGTTTCTCTTTGTAATAACATATTTGCAGGATTTCATAAAGTTTTCCAAGATGGGAGATTAAAAGCGTGAAGACAAATAGCATAAGTATCAGGTCTTAGGCTTTTTCATGTAAACTTTCAAAGGTTGTAATTTTCATTTTATTTAAGTCTAGAAATGTTGTAAAGAGCCCCCAAACATAACCTATAAATAGCTAACTTAGGCTCTCTACACTTAGGATAAATTAGAAACAAAAACCCAATACTTATGCTTTTACCAAACGTCTAGAACAATGGTCAGACGTCTGATTTTCCACTTTAAGATGTCTGACAAGTGTCTCAGACATCTAATTTCCAAGAGTTCTGCCTTCGGTTTGTCTCCTCATAAACATCAGTCAAAGAACTTCACTTTCAGACATTGATAACTTTACATAGACATCTGATTCTTTACCTAGACGTCCTCAGACTAACTGTTAGACTAAGCGTAGGAAAAAATGAATTTCCAGACATCTGGACACACTTCCAGACATCTACCTTTGAACCGTTGGCCATGATTTTCTGTGCGTATCTCATTACGGCCAAAAAATCTTTTGGCAGAAGAAGTGGGGTGTGTTTTTTGGTTTTTAGACGTCTGGTGATTTTCTCAGACGTCCATAATGACGTCTCATACTTTAAACCTAGAACCATGTTTGGATCTGACGAAAACAGGATCGAATCCACCCTTTATTAGACGTCCAATAACCTAATCAGGCGTCTTATGTGAAAATATCAGACATCCTTCTTTTGATCCAATTGAGTTAGTTTAGGATGGCCTACTGTATTAGACGACTAGAAGTATAATCAAACGTCCTATAAGACGTCTGATATTGCTGTCAGACTCATCATTACCCGGATTTGTGGTGGATTTCATCCTAATCTCTTGGGATTTGTCTCCAACGGCTACAGGAGCTCTCCCAAGTGTTCTTGAAGGTTCCAAAGTTGCCTATAAATAGACTACAACTCCTTTTAGGCAACACACACCTCTTGAGATATAATTCCATTAGAAAAATCACTTGCTCACTACTCTAAGCTCCATCTTGCCCTTGTGCTATGCCACTAGTCTGATCAAAGGGAAAATCCATACTCCTGGCTCACTCCATTCTGCAAATCCTCAGGGAGTTCTTTTCATGCTTAGTAGAGAAGAAAGTAATTAAATTATTGGGGTGCTCTATAGGTGTTGTTTTACTTCTTATTTTTTTGTACTTTGGGTATCCGGCCTGTCGGGTCACCATGTCTTCAATTTGAAGGGAGAAACCTCCGTTTAGGGATCGGAGGCGGGATTTGTAATTGCAGTACTCTACCCTCGTTTAAGTAGTGTTGTTAGTGGATTGATCACCTTGTGGTCGAAAATCCTAACTCAAGATATTGGCTTAGGTGGTGGTTTTCACCCATCTTGGGTTTCCACCTAAAAATCTGGTGTCACCTTTTGTGATTGAATTTTTTGCATTACAATATTCTATAATTTCACTATTCACCCCCCCTCTAGTGCAATTTCAAATCTCTCTTGCCAAACCTGGTGACTAAGTCTGCGTGGTAGTGTCAAACGATCGTGACTCAAGGGTCAATGGAACCGGAGGCATAAGCCAAAGGAAGAACCTTCCCCTTAGTCTCCTCGTAACCAGACTGGTTGGGTTAGCTTGAGAGGCGGGATTCACTTTCAGTTGGTTGTATGACGAACTTATCTTCATGAATTTAAATCCATAACGAAAAATCTAGTCACCTGATCTATATGGACCATTTGATTGACATGGCCTTAGCCTTGTCCTGCGTGGCTACACCAACCTCGGGGTGTATGCACGGAAGGAGGTCACTTCGACCTCACTTGGTTGGACCTTGGGAGCCACTCCCAAGGAGGAGAGTCACCTCGCCCGAACCATCTTCTCCCCCTATTTCTTTTACTCCAAGAGCCACCATGGCAAATCCTGGACCTGAACCTAGATAGGGTCAGGACATTGAGAATCTGGACCCGATGGCTCGTCTGGAAGCCCGAGTCGCCGAATCTGAGGAGCGGCGTCAGTAGAGCAGGGATCGTATTCTGACGGTCCTTGATAGGATGTAGCACCCACCACGAGGAGAACTGTAGGATTTCTATGACCCAGCTGCACCTATCATCTCACCGCTAGTCAGAATTCCTGTAGGCGAAGACGCGTTCGAGCTCAAGCCCAATGTAATTGGGTTGATCAACACTCATTTCAATGGGAACTCAAGCGCTGATTTGTTCCAGCACCTTGAGGACCTGAGTCGACTCGCTGAAACGATCCGACCCAGGAATATTGATCTCGGGATCGTTCTGATGAAGCTTTTCCCATTCTCTCTAAGGGGCAAATCTTCATACTGGTTCAAGACTATTGGGAAGCCAATTAGAACCTGGCCGGAATTACGACATGAATTCTTACAAAAGTTCTTCCCAATCGGTCGAATAAATGCAATGCGACGCGCAATCACGACTTTCACCCAAGGAGTTGGGGAGAAATTACATGAAGCATGGGATAGATTTCACAGCCTTCTCCGGAAATGCCTGCATCATGGTCTACCCAGATGGCACTTAGCTCAGATTTTTTACCATGGGCTAGATGACAAACATCGGTATCTGGCCGATGCATCTAGCGGTGGGAATTTTCTCGCAAAAGACAAGAATAGCACATTTGAGCTGTTCGAATCATTAGTGGAGAACTCGATGAATGCCGCATCTATGAACCAGTTCCAGTGGCCTGGTCAGCAGCAGGTTGGTGTCCATGAGGCTCACACTAATTCTATTCGAGCTGACATGGATATCATCGTCAAGCGGCTGGATAGAATAAACCTAATTGAGAAAAAGATTGACCAGATCAGTCAAGGTCAATCCAACTCGAGCTCTGCCACCGCAAGATCCTTCTATACACCCCAAGCCCCATATGCTCGAGTTAATCTACTCACTTAGGATTCATCTTCTCCATATTTACGAGATCCCGCATATCAAGATCCCGTGAATAATCCAGATCGGGCACCTTACGACCAGGGTTACGCACCACCTGCAGACTATAATGTGTATCCCCTTGATGGATATACATCTCAGATATCTTCGGCCTACGAGGATGTCAGCGCTATCCAAGGATACAGGAGTAATAACCCATACTCAGCTACGTATAACCCTGGTTGGCACCAGCATCTAAACTTCTCCTGGTCTGGTAATTCACAGAGACCACATCAAGATCCACACTACCTGACCAGGCAACACGGGAATGTGCAAAACACCTATCCTAGGCAGCAGCCATTCCCGTCTCAGCAGCAGCAACCCCGCTCGTTATACCAGCCGCTGCACCAAGCTACTAACCACCCTCCAAAGCGGGCCGACTCTTTGGAGATGTTGAAAGAGGAGCTGCAAGAATCGATGAGGAAATCTACACAATATAGCTTGCAGATTATGAAGGCGATGGCTGATAAGATTCAGACCATACACAATACGCAGAACCAGCTGTTGCAGGAGCATAGGACCCAGCGAGCCTTGCCCTCCCAACCTGTCCTAAATCCTCGATATGTATAGAACCAGGGCACCCCACCTAGGTTTCAGTCACCGCAGGGACAGGCACACGCCATACTACAGGCACCTCCTGCACCACCCAATTACACGCAAGGCCAGCCGCCTTTGCAGAATCCCGCGTATTCTGCCCCTTCCGCTCCCCCACCACCTCACGGACAGCAAGCTGATGCACACGCTGTTTCTTTGCGAAGCGGAAGGAAGACATTCGACCCACCACCTAGGTAGGCGGGTCCTGATTTTTCCCACCCTTCGCCGCAGGCGAGTTCGACTCCATCTTCATCATCTCAGGAGCCACCTGCGGTAGATAAGGGTAAGAGGCCACTTAACCCTGAGATTCCCATCCCTTTTCCTGAGGCTCTGACATGAAATGTAGTACGGAAAAAGGACACGTGGAATTTCGAGGACCTGAAATTGATGTTCAAGGAAGTACATATTCAGGTCCCCCTCTTCGAGGCAATCGATCACATTCCTGCGATCGCTAGGTTCTTCAAGGACTATTGTACCCTGAAACGACAACCGAGAATTGGACGACAGGCAGTATTGTCGAAAGAAGCTAGTGTCGTGATTCTAGCTGACCTACTGCCGAAGAAGAAAGACCCTGGCACCCCACTCATATCTTGCTTTTTGTAGGATTATCCATTTAATCGGGCCCTTCTAGATTTGGGTTCGTCCATCAACTTAACTCCCACAGCCATATTTGATCGATTTCGATTTGGGGAGTTGAAACCCACCTCGGTTACAATTCAGCTAGCCGACAGATCAGTCAAAACACCGTGGGGGGTGGTAGAGAATGTGATTATGAAAGTCCGCAGGTTCTTCTTTCCCGTAGATTTTTTCATTCTCGATATGGAAGTTCCTCCCAATCTCCGAGATGCACCAATTATTTTGGGTCGCCCATTTCTGGAGACAGCCCGAGTGAACATCGATTATGCATCTGGGTGTATGGAGATTGCCCTAGGCAATGAGCGACTTCGACTAGACATATTCAGGGCAGCAAAGAACTTCGATTGTGATCGAATAGAGGAGGATGGTGAAGACGAAGATTCATCTTACTGTGGTAACATTGGGCTCCTTTGTGATGACCCAATGTCTCATTCGTCTTCACTATCAGGGCTCTCAGACCTCGATCCACACGGGATTGAAACCACTGCATTACACATATCTCCCCAAGGATTTAACTGTTTGGGGTGTGCTTCTGACCACAGCACCCCTGAATCCAACTATCTTGATCCATATATTACAGAATCACCCCTGCTATTACAGGAAGACATGACTACAGCTAACGGGTTTCCCGTTAACGCAGTCACAACAGATTTCACAGGGAGCGACTCAGCGAGAATTCATGTGTACATGGATCAACAGATTCCCACCCTCGATTCTGCTCCTCCCACTCTCAGTTCTGATTCTGACCCACCCGTAATTAAATTGAAGCCCTTACCTGACGCACTCAAGTACGTATTCTTGGGCGAAACTGAGACATATCCGGTCATTATCAATGCCCACTTAACCCAAGAATAGGAGCATCAATTAATTTCTACACTTCAAGACCATAAGGCTGCTATTGGGTGGAGTGTTGCTGA
The DNA here is from genome assembly GCA_037157565.1 of Thalassia testudinum. Classification (NCBI taxonomy): domain Eukaryota; kingdom Viridiplantae; phylum Streptophyta; class Magnoliopsida; order Alismatales; family Hydrocharitaceae; genus Thalassia; species Thalassia testudinum. Next base: position 118,012,482 of record JAZHRO010000024.1, read on the forward strand.
TCTTTGCGGTATTTGCCCCTCATTGCACTCATCACATTTACACGAATGAGGGGGTGAAACCTTCGAGACAACATCAAAGACCGCTAAACCCGAATATGCTAGAGGTCGTTAAGAAGGAAATCATCAAATGGTTGGATGTAGGCATTGTATATCCAATCTCATACAGCCAGTGGGTGAGTCTGATTCAGATAGTGCCCAAGAAAGCAGGACTCACCGTCATAAAAAATGAGAAGGGCGAATCCATCCCGACTCGCACTGCGACATCTTGGCAGGTCTGCATTGACTACAGGAAACTGAACATGGCTACCCAAAAGGATCACTTTCCCTTGCCGTTCATCGATCAGTTCTTGGAACGGTTAGCCGGACGCAGTTTCTTCTGCTTTCTGGATGGATACTCCGGGTATAATCAGGTACCATTTAGCCCAGAAGATCAAGACAAGACCACACTCACATGCCCCTTTGGCCTCTGCAATGCACCAGCGACATTTCACCGTTGTATGATGGCTATCTGCTCTAACATGATTGGGGATTATGTGGAGGTATTCATGATGACTTCTCTATTTTCAGAGATGATTTCGCATCTTGTCTTGATAACCTCACCAAGATCCTGAAACGATGTATTGAGGTAAACCTAGTATTATCTTAAGAGAAAAGCCATTTCATGGTAAGGGATGGCATAGTACTAGGGCACATGATCTCTAAAAATGGACTTGAGGTCGACCAGGCTAAATTAGAGATTATGTCCCACTTACCGCCACCTAGCTCAGTTAAGCAGGTTAAATCATTCTTGGGCCACGTCGGCTTCTATCGGAGATTTATATGCAATTTCTCAAAAATTGCACGGCCTTTAATGAATCTCCTGGTTACCAATGTCCCATTTGAATTTGATACCTCGTGTCTCAGCGCCTTCGAGACTTTACGAAGCGTTGTTTCTGACTTTGCGATTCTCTAACCACCCAACTGGTCGCTTGATTTCGAAATGATGTGCGACGCCTCTGATTTTGTCGTCGGTGCTGTTTTAGGCCAGCGTCGGGAGAAACAACCTTTTGTCATTTACTATGCTAGCAAGACACTGAATGAGGCTCGGTGTATTTACACTATCATCGGAAAAGAACTGCTAGCAGTAGTATTCAGGTTGGAGAAAATCAGATCGTATTTATTAGGGTCCAAGGTCATCATCTTCACTGACCACTCCGCCCTCCTGCACTTGTTGGCAAAGAAGGATGCCAAACCACGACTCATTAGATGGATCCTTCTATTGGAGGAATTTGATATCGAGATCCGCGAAAAAGTCAAAAAACAAAATGTTGTGGTAGATCACCTATCTAGATTGGACCCAGACCACATTCCTTATTCCCTACCTATCCATGAACAATTTTCGAATGAATCACTTTTGGCAATTCATTCTGTTGACTTCCCCTGGTATGCAAATTTTGCGAACTACCTTGCCGCAGGCAAAATTCCCGCGAACCTATCCAAAAACTAGAAACTCAAAATCATTGCAGAAGCCAAATACCATCTCTAGGATGGCCCATTGCTCTTCCAGATTAGAGCAGATCAGATTATTCGCAGATGCATCCCAAACTCTGAGATCCCCAGGGTGTTATCTTTCTGCCACAATAGTGCATGTGGTGGCCATTTCTCAGGATGGAAAACCGCTGGAAAAATTTTGCAGTTGGGATTTTTCTAGCCAACCATCTTCAAAGATACACACGATTATGCCCAACGCTGCAAACGATGTCAATCGATTGATTCCATGAGCAGGAGAGACATGATGCACTCCAACCCATCATGGTCTTAGAAGTGTTCGACTTTTGGGGCATTGATTTTATGGGCCCTTTTCCGAACTCGCATGGCTTCGAGTACATATTGCTAACCATTGATTATGTCTCGAAGTGGGTCGAGGCCATCCTGGTGAGACGGGCTGACCACAAGATCGTCATTTCTTTTATACGGCAAAATATTTCCACGAGATTCGGAATAGCCCGCACTCTGATTAGCGACGGGGGAAGCCACTTCATCCACTCCCATTTCAAGTCGTTGTTAAAGAAATATGGGGTACATCACCGCATAGCCACCCTGTATCACTCGCAGACCAATGGGTAGGTTGAAGTGTCTAACCATCAAATCAAGCTGATTCTCCAGAAGATGGCTAGACCAGACAGGAAGGACTGGTCCGACAAATTAATCGATGCACAATGGGCATACTGGACCACATACAAGGCCCCACTCAGAATGTCACCATATCGCATGGTATATGGCAAGGCCTATCACCTTCCTGTAGAGTTGGAACACCGCTCCTTTTGGGCGGTGTGAAAATGTAACCTCGAACTCGATGCAGGAGGTCGAGAATGGAAACTCCAACTCAGCCAATTAGAAGAAATCCGGTGGGAGGCCTATGAGAGTGCATTAATATACAAGGACAAGACTAAGGCCTTTCATGACCGCCACATCCGGAGGAAAGTATTCACGCCCAACCAGCGAGTCTGGTTGTTAGATTCACGGCTGAAACTGTTCGCGGGGAAGCTTAAGTCCAAGTGGACTGGCCCGTATGTTGTGATGCAGCCATACCCTAATGGGGAAGTCCAAATAAAGGACCTAAAATCTTGGCATATATTCAAGGTAAACGGCCAGCGCCTCAAGCCATTTTTGGCCCAGGAACCTCCTCCACCTGATGAGACTATTCATATTAGTGAGGACGTGTGATTGAGTGCTCTCCCAGCTGGAGGCGATAAACTCAACACGTATAGATATCATTCAAGCCACATTCCACCATCATTTATATATAACCATTTTTATACATAGCATATTTTTCCGTTAGCATATTTCCTTTGCATAGTGCATGCTGACAGGTTGGCTGGAGCTGAATATAATTTTAGGAGCAATTACAGGTGATTTCTACCCATTCTCTCCCTGCAGTATTTATTTTCTTTTACATTCATGCATGAGGACATGCAAGAACTTAGGCATGCGGGGGTAGATACAGAAAAACTGAAAAAATTTTATGCCAACACTTAGGAAAACCTCAGAGCTGCATGTAAGACATACTTTAGGACATTAAATAAAAGAACAACTGACTCCACCTCCAATGCTCGCATTGGAGCTAGAAATCGTCTGCAACAGCCACTTTCGACCCACCCGCTCAGCTTTTGTTCTAAATTTGGGGTCAAGTTGATTGTAACCCGATATGGGAAATTCACGAAGTACATGTCTATAGCATATATACATATTGCATTCATGAATAAGATTATTTTATTAAGAGAATGCATTAGGGATTTTATCCTTCAGTTGATTCCTATAATCTGGAATCTAGTACAACTTTTCACACACACGTAGAATTTCCAATGGATTCAAGGTGAAGGCTGATAAATGTCTTCAGTCTGTCGAGAAGAAGTAGTGCTTCTTTTCCAGAACCCCTAGTCAGTGTTTGGGAGTCAGGCGGATTTTCCTCTAAAAATCCACCAAAGAGTGTGAGATGAGAGTAGAGTGTACTGGTGCTCTAAGATTAGCACGAGGAATCTGGAATCCTAGATAATTAGGTGATGATACTATGAGATTAGACATAGTTTTTGCTCTTGGTTCCCGCATATACATTTTTGTGCGAAATTGTGAGAGCCACCGAATAAGGCAAATACGCGGAGAGTGAGTTTTCATAAACTAGGGCTAAGGTGGATGGTTAGGACCATTCTTTACGGAATCCTCAGCTGAAGGAGGGTATTGATGTCAAGGTCAAAAATACACAGTCCTATCCGTCTCTCTCGATGTCATGAGTAGGCAATTCCACCAAATATTCCACCCAATGTCTCTTGAGTACCACCAATCCCTAATAATGCCTCCTCCATAATGTTCATGGATGTATGCCAGTTGTGTTATGCTGAAAAAAAAAAAAGAAAAAGAATGACAAAAAGGAAGGAAAATAGAAAAAAATTAGAAAAAGAAGAAAAAGCAAAGAAAAGAATGAATATTTAGTGTTTATTTCATCGAGGCAATACCACCAAATAAAATTGAGCTCAACCAAATATGACCTTAACCTATTTTTCTTGTATTTCTAACCGCCCAAATACTGGCTGAGGATTTCCAACTTAGTGTTAAGGTTATGAGAACTCAATTAAAGTGTTAATGCCTAGTGAGACCACCAAATACAGAACATACGTGTGAATTTGGTGAGGTTGTGAGCTCTAAGAAAAAGAAAGAAAAAGAGTAAGAGAGAATGAATACAAAGCAATCAAAAGGGAGCATAGTTTTTCTCATCTTTCTCTAAGTTGAGTTACTTAGTAATCTGGGAATCTGGACTCTGTACTACTAGTCTCCATGTAGCACCAAGTGAGAATGAGCCACCAAATATATAATCCTTTCTCTCAGATATTCTCTACCTAAGCCCAAAGTCGGGGTGAAATTCATAGAATATCTTGAATACCCCAAGGGAAGAAGTCCGCCTATCTTGCTAGAATTTTTACTAGGGGTCAAGTACAGGCTTTAGAGGTGTATTAGTTTTCACTTGAATTCGTTGCAAAAACTACAAAGCCACACTTTCACGATTGTCTGGATTTCTAGAGCATAGGATGAAAACAAAAAGCAGAAAAATCTCAACGCATACACTTGATAAAATAATCAGTCCCTTAGGGATCCTTGCTGTAAATAATTTAGTCTTGCATTTGTTAGGGAATAGCAAGATTTAGGCATGGGGGTATGATTGCGCAGGAATCATGAGTCTTCATTGACCAAGATTAGGCTAGAACTTAGCATAAGTTAATGAAATTCATGAACTCATAAGCATTATCTACATCTTTACTGCTTTACTTTAGCTATGCATAAAATAATGTTATAATGTGCTGATTAAGTATAGTATGTCGATTGCAAGCAATAAGCAGATCTGGAGCTGGATCTAGAGCAGGATCTGAAGCTGGATCTGAAATAACAAAAATTGTAGCAGAGCTGGAGTAGAAGGCCTAGTTTAGATGTAGGAATAATAATGTAAGGGGGTAAAAGGTTTTCTATTCTATTAAGTAGAGATAAAGCAGTAAAATGTGAAGAGCTTAGGTCCATCCTAGCCCTAGGATAGCCATGAGACCTCCCCAAGACTTAGCCACCCTTAGATTAGGTCACAACACCCTAGGAAGCCCTAAAACCCTAGTTCCAACCCTTCTCTGGACGTCAAGATAAGTTTTAGGACGTCTAAGACCCATAGCCAACTCCCGCACACTTCAAACCCACTTCTGCAGTGTTATTGGACGTCCAGACACTTTGTCAGACGTCTAATTTTTGCAGAATACCCAAAGCAGAACCCGAAATCCTTCCTGACTCTGATTGGACGTCCAAACAACAAGTCTGGACTTCTGATTTTTTAGTATAAGACGTTTGATTCTATTGTAAGACGTCTGATACTGCTCTCCAATTCCTGTTTTGTGATTTAAGCCTTGATCTTGGATCACTAGGTCCCTAAACCCAATTCCAACAGCATAGGAACCTAAATTAAGGTGCCCTAACCTTAGTACATCACCGCTAGACCTCCCTAAGGACCTAATTAGGTCCTCAATAAACCTAATTGACTAGGATCTTAGTCAATTCCATCAGCCTATTCAATTGGACTCATTAAGTCCAATTGAGCCCTAATCGCAGCACACACTATCCAATTGGACTCAGTGAGAGTCCAATTGACCTAGAACTAAATTAATTGAGTTGTTTTACTCTCAATTAAGTTTCCACACACCCAATTAAACTTTTAAAAAGTTTAATTGCACTTTACCTTAGTGAATTAGGGTTTATAACCCAAATTTGAGACCTACCTTGACCTAAACCCACTAGAACCTAACCTAATCAACCTAGCCACCTAGGTTTCAACCCACACACACCATCCACACAAAAATACCTAGCCTAGAGTTCTCTAGAACTCTCTACCATGTGTGGTTGCCTTGGTTGCCAGAAATAGCTACCAAGAGCCGTTCAATTTTTAGATCCACATTTGGTGGATCTAAAAACCACCATCCACCCTCTCTCTCTCACTCTCCCACGAGCTCCCACCATAGGCCTCTCTAGAGAATTCCATAATTCTCTAGAGAGCTTCCTTTAGGACTACAAAAAAACCCAATGGGTCACCATTTGCACCCATTCAATTCCTTGGCATTCATTCCACTTAGGCTATCCTATCCCATCTCCACTCCACCTCCATGAGTTGAGCACCACCATGGAGGCCACCATCTCCACACCAGGAAGCTGGATCAACTTCCTAACCTCTCTCCAAGGGCCGACCTAAGTTCCATTGGCCGCCCCTCCATCTCTCAGCCACTCAAAGGCCATCGGAGACCACCTCCGAATGCCCTTCCTTCTGCTAGATTAGTAGCTTAGCTTTTTGTATATTTACTGCTTTTATTTACTGCTTAGTAGTATAGTCTTACTTCTCCCCCAATGATGCATGCGTAATCCCCCCATCGATTCTTGTATGAAATCGTTTTCTGGTAGCGAGGTTTAATTTTTAAGCATTCATGTATAAGCTTTCCTCTAGATTTCCTTGTGCAACAACTCTCCAATGATGAATGAAATTGCATTTTTATATATATATTTGTCTCTATATATTTGAAATCACCATGAGCTTAATAATTGTCCTTCTTTTTGTGTGATTCAAGTTGCCTGTTTCCAATTCTTAATATTCTTGCAACTAAGTATGTCATACCTAAATACGTAATAATCACGAACTGGCATGCAATTCTAAACAAAGTAGAGTAAGATCAATTTCAAAAGTAAAAGCAACGCCTCCTAGAGACGAACGACCGAGACTCAAGTCTCATTATTTTTATAAAATAATATCTTTGTTGGATCGTACTTCGCGACTATGCTACGACACATTTCCTTCATATCAAAAACACGATCTACGATTTTGACCAACACATATCTCCTTGGGGAGATTGACATCTGCAAGAAAGCAAGTACCTATCGCGAATAATTTCAGTTACTGATATGGACGACTTTCTCCACCAAAAGGCCAATCCACCAAACCTTCCAGAGGCACCCTTAACCGTAACATCACTACGGCCAAATTACTTAAAACAATCCCATTCCTGGCCATTCACCATCTCCAAGTGTGTCACTTGTATAAGAGTATAGTCAATCTCCCACTCAGAAAGATATCTACATAATGAAGTCCTCTTTTTATTGCGCAGCCCACGCACATTCCAAGTCAACACTCTCATTCCTCATTTGGAATGACTACCTTGGGCCATACAACCCACAAATTCGACCATAATAGATTTAGCAATATTCTACTCCTCAATGGGGGGCAAATTCTCCTTCCTTCTCCTTCTCAACATGTAAGGAGATCTACCCACACCTCTTTTCTGATTGGAACCACTGCCATACTTCAGATCAGTAGGAATAGGAAGCTGCAACTGGTCTGGCTCTTTAAGCACCAAATCTCTTCCTGTCATGCCCACCTCTTTACTGCAATTCATCTCTGAATCTATCATTGAATTCCCAGTAACCTCCAGACAGCCTCATCTTTTACTATCGTAGCTTGTCTGCAATCGTCAGCTGTAACAACCTCTTCCATTTGATCTTCCTCAGCATAGACCAGGTGATAGTCCTTCCTCTTTTTAGGCTCAAGAGCATCAACAGGAGGAGTACGACCACATCTATCACTCTATTTTCTCACCTCAGTGTTGGCTCCAGACATCAGTCCTTCCTTAGACAACTTATCCTGTCCACTTTAATCCTGCCCAGGCACCTGTCTAGGCACTACTAGCTGAACAAGCCAGGAAGTGCCCCCACATCTGATTGTGACCAAATCAGGAATTGAACCAGCACTGGTGACATCCACCTCAATTCGTAGAGATCTAATGTCATCCTCTCCAATCAACAGAACCATTACACATGGATGCAAAGCCTGCTAGCATTTTAGAGACAACCCCCTTTAATCGCAGATGTAGCGGTAGTCCAAAAATCTCAAGAAGAATCCTCCTAGAGCTCACTCTTTGTGGAGGCCTATTAGGAAGAGCCCCATCAAATGGAGAAACCATTCTCCAAATCACAATGAAATCTTCAAAAGAGCTTGAATGAAATCCCGATCGTTCTACATCCAACATGTCCAAACATATACTAGGAAACGAGAGTGGGATAACATGGCTACCTTCCAGCCCGCAGATAGGAGATCTAAGGAGCATACCAGGTTCTGAAGCTTTTCTATAGACGGTTTGCTTGCCATGATCTTGGCAATCAAAGCACCCCTCAGCATGATCTTTGCAGAGAAGATCTCTTCAGAAGATGGGATCTCGAGTTCGATTGAGTGCTTGCCCAAAGCCGACGGCGACGTTGGTCAGGTTTCATTCTTAACCCTCCAGACAGGGTGCGAGACTACCCTCTTTGTCTGCAAAGGAATCCTTTTAGGGCACGACTCGTGCTAGTGCCCTTCACCCCTACACGCTAAGCAGATTAGAGGGTTTTTACAAATCACCGCTACATGTCCCCTTTGTCTGCATCTGAAGCAGAGAATGACGCTGTTCGTCCTCCTCCAGAGTCATCTTCGAGCAATTTCAGACGACCTAAGGAACCTCTCCTACTAGACCCGCTCCCTTCTCCTCAAAGCCCTCGATCTCCACATCCTCCATTTGCCTTCTGCTCCAGCCTTGGATGGCTCCGCCCATCGCCGCCCTATGCTCACCTCCTCTCTCTCATTTTCCTCCCCCGTGTGTCCTTGTCCTTGTATATTATTGCATTCTCATAGGCCTCCCATCGGATCTCTTCTAATTCGCTAAGCTGGTGTTTCCATTCTTGACCCCCTACATCGAGGTCAAGGTTGCATTTTCGCACCGCCCAAAAGGCGTGGTTTTCCAGCTCTACAGGAAGGTGACAAGCCTTGCCATATACAATGAGATATGGTGACATTCTGAGTGGGGCCTTGTATGCAGTCCGATATGCCCAGAGTGCATCAATTAATTTGTTGGACCAGTCCTTCCTGTCTGGTCTCACTGCCTTCTGGAGAATCCGCTTGATCTAACTGTTAGACACTTCAGCCTGCTCATTGGTCTGCAGGTGATACAGGGTGGCTATGTGGTGATGTACCCTGTATTTCTTTAATAATGACTTGAAATGGGTGTGAATGCAGTGGCTTCCCCCATCGCTAATTAGAACACAGGGTATTCCAAATATCGCAAAAATATTCTGCCATACAAAAGAAATGACGGCCTTGTGGTTAGCCCATCTTGCCAAGATGGCCTCGACCCACTTCGAGACATAATCAATGGCTGGCAATATGTACTCGAAGCCATGTGAGTTCAAAAGAGGGCCCATAAAATCGATGCCCAAGATTTCAAACACTTCTACGACCATGATGGGTTGGAGTGGCATCATGTCTCTCCAGGTCATAGAACCGACTGACTGGCATCGTTTGCAGTGTTCGGTGTATTCGTGTGTATCTCTGAAGATGGTTGGCCAGAAAAATCCTGACTGCAAAATTTTTGCAGCGGTTTTCCATCCCGAGAAATGGCTACCACATGCATCATTGTGGCAGAACGATAACACACTGGGGATCTCAGAGTCTGGGATGCATCTGCGAATAATCTGATCTGCTCCAATGCGGAAGAGTAGTGGGTCATCCCAAAGGTAGTATTTGGCCTCTGCAATGAATTTGAGTTTCTGGTTCTTGGATAGGTTCGCGGGAATTTTGCTTACGGCAAGGTAGTTCACGAAATCCACATACCGGGGGAACTAAATAGAATGAACTACCAAAAGAGATTCATCCGAATTAGAACACGGTTTTCCAGCTTTGTCACTGATTTTGATATCAAATTCTTGCAATAGAAGGATCCACCTAATGAGCCATGGTTTGGCATCCTTCTTTTCCAACAAATGCCGGAGGGCGGAGTGGTCAGTGAAAATGATGACCTTGGAACCTAATAAGTATGATTAGAATTTCTCCAACCTGAATACTATCGCTAGCAGTTCCTTTTCGGTGACAATGTTATTATGCTGAGCCTCATTCAGTGTCTTGCTAGCATAGTATATGACGAAGGGTTGTTTCTCCCGACGCTGGCCTAAAACTACCCTGACAGCAAAATCCGACGCATCGCACATCATCTCGAAATCAAGCGACTAGTCAGGTGGTTGGAGAATTGGGGAGTCGAAGACAACACTTTGTAAAGTCTCGAAGGCACTGAGACACAAGGTGTCGAATTCAAATGGGGCATCGGCAACCAGGAGATTCATCAAAAGCCGTTCAATTTTCGAGAAATCGCATATAAATCTCCAATAGAAGTCGATGTGACCCAAGAAAGATCTGATCTTCCTGACCGAGCTAGGTGGCGGTAAGTGGTTGATAATCTCTGATTTAGCTCGGTCGACCTCGAGTCCATTTTTAGAGATCCTGTGCCCTAGTACTATGCCATCCCTCACCATGAAATGGCTTCTCTCTCAAGATAGTACTAGGTTTACCTCAATACACCATTTCAGGATCTTGGTGAGGTTATCAAGACATGACGCAAAATCATCTCTAAAAATAGAGAAGTCATCCATGAATACCTCCACATAATCCCCAATCATGTCAGAGAAGATAGCCATCATACAACGCTGAAATGTCGCTGGTACGTTGCAGAGGCCAAAGGGCATCCGCTTGAAGGTGAATGTTCCAAAGGGGCATGTGAATGTGGTATTGTCTTGATCTTATGGGCTAATCGCTGCCTGATTATACCCGAAGTATCCATCCAGAAAGTAAAAGAAACTGCATCCGGCTAACCATTCCAAGATCTGGTCAATGAATGGCAAAGGAAAGTTATCCTTCTGGGTAGCCGTGTTCAGTTTCCTATAGTTGATGTAGACCTGCCAAGATGTCACAGTGTGGGTTGAGATGGATTTGCCCTTATCATTCTTCATGACAGTGAGTCCTGCTTTCTTGGGCACTATCTGAATCGGACTCACCCACTAGCTGTCTGAGATTGGATATACAATGCCTGCATCCAGCCATTTGATGATCTCCTTCTTAACAACCTCTAGCAAATTCAGGTTTAGCTGTCTTTGAGGTTGTCTCAAAGGTTTCACCCCCTCATCCGTGTAAATGTGATGAGTGCAATATGAAGGGTGAATACTGCGGAGATCAGCAATACCACACCCAATAGCAGCCCTATGATCTTGAAGCATAGAAATCAATTGATGCTCCTATTCTTGGGTTAAGTGGGCATTGATAATGACTGGATATGTTTCACTTTCGCCCAAGAACACATACTTGAGTGAGTCAAGTAAGGGATTCAATTCAATCACGGGTGGGTCAAAATCAGATATGATAGTGGGAGGAGCAAAATCGAGGGTGCAAATCAGCTGATCCATGTGCATGTGAATTCTCGCTGAGTCGCTCCCTGTGAAATTGGTTATGACTGCATTAACGGGAAACCTGTTAGCTGTAGTCACGTCTTGCTGCAATAATAGGGGCGATTCAGAAATATATGGATCAAGATAGCTGGATTCAGGGATGCTGTGGTCAAAAGCACACCCTAAGCAGTCAGATCCTCGGGGAGATATGTGTAATGCAGTGGTTTCAGTCCCATGTGGATCGAGGTCCGAGAACCCTAATAGGGCAGATGAATGAGACATTGGGTCGTCACAAAGGAGCCCAATGTTACCGTAGTATACCGAATCTTCATGTTCACCATCCTCCTCTATTTGATCACAGTCGAAGTTCTTTGTTGCCCTAAATATGTCTAGTCAAAGTTGCTCCCTAGGACAATCTCCATACACCTCGATGCACAATCAATGTTTGCTCGGGCTGTTGTAAGAAATGGGTGACCGAAAATAATTGGTGGATCTTGGAGATTTGGAGGAACTTCCATATCGAGAACGAAAAAATCTACGGGAAAGCAGAACTTGCGGACTTTCACAATCACGTTCTCAACCACCCCCCACAGTGTTTTGACTGATCTGTCTGCCAGTTGAATCGTGATCGAGGTGGCCTTCAACTCCCCAAATTGAAATTGATCAAATACGACAGTAGGAGTTAGGTTGATGGACGAACCTAAATCTAGAATGGCCCAATCAAATGGAGAATCTTGCAAGAGGCAGGATATGAGTGGGGTACCAGGGTCTTTCTTCTTCGACGGTAAGTCAGCTAGAATCACGGCACTAGCCTCTTTCAACAGAACTTCCTGTCGTCTAATTCTCTGTTGTCGCATCGGGGTACAATAGCCGTTGAAGAAACTAGCGACAGCAGGAATGTGATCAATAGCCTTGAAAAGGGGAACCTGAATATGTACTTCCTTAAACATCGATTTCGGGTCCTCAAAATTCCATGTGTCCTTTTTCCATCCTACATTTTGTGTCAGAGCCTCAGGAAAAGGGATGGGAATTTCAGGGTTAAGTGGCCTCTTACCCTTATCTACCATAGGTGGCTCTTGGGATGGAGTTGAACTCGCCTACGGTGAAGGGTGGAAAAAATTAGGACCCGCCTGCCAAGGTGGTGGGTCGATTGTCTTCCTTCCACTTCGCAAAGAGACAGCGTGTGCATCAGCTTGCTGTCCATGAGGTGGTGGGGGAGCGGAAGGGGCAGAATACAAGGGATTCTGCAAAGACGGCTGGCCTTCCATGTAACCAAGTGGTGCAGGAGGCACCTGTAGTATGGAGTATGCCTGTCCCTGCGATGCCTAAAACCTAAGCGGGACACCCTAGTTCTGCACATATCAAGGATTCGAGACGGGTTGGGAGGGCAAGGCTCCCTAAGTATTATGCTCCTACAGTAGTTGGTTCTTCATGTTCTGTATGGTCGAAATCTGATCAGCCATGGCCTTCATAATTTGCAATCTATCTTGTGTAGACTTCCTCATCGATTCTTGCAGCTCATCTTTCAGTACCTCCAAAGGGTCAGCCCGCTTTGGAGGTGGTTGGCAGCTTGGTGCAGCGGCTGGTCAAACGAGCGGGGTCGCTGTTGCTGAGACAGGAATGGCTACTGCCTATGGTACGTGTTTTGCGCATTCTCGTATTGCCAGGTCTGGTAGTGTGGATCTTGATGTGGTCTCTGTGAATTACCAGACCAAGAGAAGTTTGGATGCTGGCGCCAACCAGGGTTATACGTCTCTGAATACGGGTTATTACGCCCATATCCTTGGATAGCGCTGACGTCCTCATAGGCTGAAGATGTCTGAGACATATATCCGTCACGGCGGTACGCATTATAATCTGCGGGTGGTGCATAACCCTAGTCGTAGGGTGCTAGATCTGTATTATTCACGAGATCCTGATTTGTAGGCTCTCCTAAATACGGAGAAGATGCATACTAAGTGAGTAGATTAACTCGAGCAGGAGGGGCTCGGGGTGCATAGGAGGATCTTACGGTGGTAGAGCTTGAGTCGGATTGACCCTGACTAATCTGGTCAATCTTCTTCTCAATTAGGTTTATTATATCCAGCTGCTTGACGATGATATCCATGTTGGCTCGAATAGACTCGGTGTAAGCCTCGTGGACACCAACCCGCTACTGACTAGGCCGTTGGAACTGGTTCATAGATGTGACATTCATCGAGTTCTCCGCTAATGATTCAAACAACTCAAATGCGTTGTTCTCGTCTTTTGCGAGAAAATTCCCGTCGCTAGATGCATTGTCCAGATTCTGATGTGTGTCATCCAGCCCATGGTAAAAAATCTGAGCTAAATGCCATCTGGGTACACCATGATGCAGGCATTTTCGAAGAAGGTCGTGAAATTTGTCCCATGCTTCGTGTAACTTCTCCCTAGCTCCCTGGGAGAAAGTCCTCATTGCGTGTCTCATTGCGTTTGTTCGACCGATTGGGAAGAACTTTTGCAGGAATTCACGTTGTAATTCTGGCCAGGTTCCAATTGGCTTCCCAATAGTCTTGAACCAGTATGAAGCTTTGTCCCTCAGTGAGAACAGGAAAAGCTTCATCAGAACAATCCCAAGACCAACATTCCTGGGTCGAATTGTTTGAACGAGTCAACTCAGGTCCTCAAGATGCTGGAATGGATCTTCGCTTGAGTTCCCGTAGAAATTAGTGCTGATCAACCCAATCACATTGGGCTTGAGCTCAAACATGTCTCCGCCTGTGGGAATTCTGACAAGAGGTACGACGATTTATCCGGCTGGGTCGTAGAAATCCTGCAGTTGTTCTCCTTACAGCGGGTGCTGCATCCTGTCAAGTGCTGTCAGAATGCAATCCATGCTCTGCTGATGCCGCTCCTCAGATTCGGCGACCCGGGCTTCTAGATGAGCCATCGGGTCCAGATTCTCGATATCCTTACCCAGTTTAAGTCTAGGTCTAGGATTTACCACGGTGGCTCTAGAGTAGAAGAAGTGGGGGAAGAAGATGGTCTGGCGAGGTGACTCACCTCCTTGGGAGTGGCTCCCAAGGTCCAACCAAGTGAGCTCGAAATGACCTCCTTCCTTGCATACACCACCCAACCACTGGGTTGGTGTAGCCAAGCAGGATGAGGCCAAGGCCGTGTCAATCAAATGGTCCTTATGGATCAGGTGACTATATTTTTCATTAGAAATTTGAATTCCTGAAGATAAGTTCGTCGTTCAACCGACTGAAAGTGATTCCCGCCTCTTAAGCTAACCCAACCAGTCTGGTTACGAGGGGACTAAGGGGAAGGTTCTTCCTTTGGCTTATGCCTCCGATTTCGTTGACCTCTAAGTCATGGTAGTTTGACACTGCCCCGCAGACTTAGTCACCAGGTTTGGCAAGAGAGATTAAAAACACTCAGTAGTATGATAACGAACTCCGGTTGATTTCATGTTTTAAAATTAATTTTAACCCATTTTCTTTAGTGGGGTTTGTGATGAGTGGCCTACAAGGTGACCAAGCTCACCGGCTAAGCAGTAGACTTGATTAAGTCTAGGTTAGCCTAAAGTGTGGTTTCTAGTTATAACCCTAAGGATTCAACCTAAGTTTCATGTACTTCTAGGGTTTTTCTTTTTCTGTTTAAGCAGACCACAAAAGTAATGCTTGTCTTCTGATAATAATTGGAATCCAATTAATTTGAAATTTTGCGAGTAGATTTCTTTTTCAATTAGCTTTCTAGAGAATATTGTTTTGGAATTTTTACCATTTCAATTGAATTTTTACGGAATTTTGAATATCAAGGGGTCAGATTTGGAATTTGACCCCTGGTCAGGTTGTCGCTTTGAAACAATATCAGATGACCTTCACAAATTCAGGAAAAATATGGAAAATAAAGCCAATGAGGTCAGCTTTCAAACCCACCATTTTTATTTAAAACAGATTTGCAGATTGCTCGAAATCTCTTTTTGAAATTTGCAAAATTTTGAATCTGGGTCTCTCTGACCCCCTTGCACTTCAGGAATTTTTAAAAATTGTATACTTGGATTTTTTTAAACGAATGGTGCCGTTTGAAAGATAGCTTGAGAATGAAGGTTTAGTCCAAATTTTAGAATTTTTTGCATACTAATTTTTCAGTAATCAAATTTTTAAGTGAAGCTTGAAATCTGGCCGAAATTAGAAGATGGTGGAAAAGCTTTATAAAGAGGTTTGAACTTGAAATCTAAGCTTTCTACGAAAAAGATGTTTTTTTTTTTTTCAAACAAAGTTTTCGAAGAATTTATAAAAAATATTTTTTTTTTTTTCAAACTAACCTAAGATTTGAAAGGAAAGCTAATGTAAATTTTTTTCAAACTTTCTTTTTTGAAATTTTTTTTTTTAAATTTTTTTCACCAAAATGAGTAAAAAGAATTTCCAAAAAGAAATTGCAGAAAGTAAAACCTAGTCTAAAAATGAGATGATGTGCACTTGGATTTGTTTTCCGCACTCATTGTGTGTGCAGATCTCGTTTTTCTCCCATTTTTCCCGCACATCAAAAATAAAGTAGAGAGAAATTTGCCAGTGATAGTTTCAAAGATCGAAATCAAGAAAATGACGTTGCCTCCCCGGCAACGAAGCCATTTGTCGAGAAGTGCATATCACATTTTTGATAGAAAAAAGAGTTGTAGTATAGTTGCGAAATATGATCCAACAAATATATTGTTTTGTAAAAATTACGGACTTGAGTCCTGGTCGTTCGTCTCTGGGAGGCATAGCTTTTACTTTTGAAATCAATCTTTTTGCTTCTCTATTTCATTTAAAAATGCACGTCGGCTTCCAATCTCCTAACTAAAACTTCACCAGTTCTATTATTAACTTGGATTACATGCGCATGCATCAAATAAATTACGAAGGTGAACGTGTGAGTTTCTGTGTGCACGATTCTAGTGAGGTGGTCACTATTTATGGAGAAAGCATCTATCGTTAGATTTTAAACATCCTTGGGAAACGACATGCTTACTGAGGATAGATAAATAATAGAAAAAATAGGCAACTTAAATCACGCAAAAAGAATGACAATTATTAAGCTCATGGTGTTTTCAAACATATTGATATATATATATATATATATAAATGCATTTTCATTCATTCCATTGGAGTGTTGTTTGCACAAGAAATTTAGGGGAAAGATTATACATAAATGCTTGAAACGGAAATCTAGCTACCAGAAAATGACTGCATACAAGAATCAATGGGGGGATTTCGCATGCATAATTGGGGGAGAAGTTAAGACTACACTGCTAAGTAGTAATAAAAGCAGTAAAAATTATGGGGAGCATAAACTAAATCTAGCAGAATATAGGGAATTCAGGGGTTGTCCCCGATGGCCTTGGAGTGGTTGGGAGGAGAATCAGGGGTGGCCAATGCAGCTTAGGCCGACCCTTAGAGAGAGGGAGGAGTGATCCAGCATCCAAGCATGATGTCCTCCATGGTGGTGATGAACTCGTGGAGGTTGAGTAGCTAGCTAAGTGGAAGTGGGTGTGAGTGGAACCACTGGAGTCAAGAGTGTGAATTGCCAAGGAAGTGAATGGGGTCACTTGGCCACCCATGGGGTCCTTTTATAGACCCAATGGCTTCTCTCTAGAGAGGTGTGGAACTCTCTAAAGAAAGTCCAAGAGTGGCCGGCCAAGAGGTTATTAGATCCAATCTCATTTTGAATGCCTCTTGGTTGCTAATTTTGGAAACCAAGAGGTGGCGCCACTTCAAAGAGAGTTCTTGAGAACTCTAGAGAAGTGTGTGTGCGTGAGTGGGTGTGTGTGTATGTGTGTGGTCGTGCTCTATGTGGCTAGGTGGCTTAGGTTAGGTCCTAAGGGGTTTGGGTAGGTGTAGGTCATGAATTAGGGTTACAAACCCTAATTGCTAAGGGTAAAATGCAATTAAACTTAACCAAACTTTAATTGAATGGGTGTGAACCTAATTAAGAGTGACATAACTCAATTAGGTTGGGTTTAGGTCAATTGGACTCTCACTAAGTCCAATTGAACTTGTGTGGGTTGAGATCTAAGCTCAATTGGGCTCAATGAGTCTAATTGACGTAGGTGAAGGTAATTGACTTTGATCTAAGTCAATTGGGTTTCGTGAGGACCTAATTAGGTCCTTAGGTAGGTCTAGAGGTGATGTACTAGGGTTAGGACACCTTAGTTTAGGTTCCTATGGGGTTGGGATTAGGTCTAGGGAGCAAGAGATCCAAGATCAAGACTTAAATCTAAAAATAGGGATTGGAGACCAGTATCAGATGTCCAATATTGTGATCAGATGACTTATACTCAAAAATCAGAAGTCGAGACATCAGTTCTGGACGTCTAATTTGAGTCAGGGAGAAATCAAGGTTCTGTTTTCGGTATTTTACAGAAATTGGATGTCTGACAAAGTGTCTGGACGTCTAATAACACTGCAGAAGTGGGTTTGAGGTGTGCTGGAGATGGCTATAGGTCCTGGACGTTCTATAACTTATCTAGACATCCAGATAAGGGTTGGAACTAGGGTTTTAGGGCTTCCTAGGGTATTGTGACCTAATCTAAGGGTAGCTAAGGCTTGGGGAAGTCTCTAAGCTATCCTAGGGCTAGGATGTACCTAAGCTCTTCACATTTTACTGCTTTATTTCTACTTAATAGAATAGAAAACCTTTAACCCCCTTACATTATTATTCCTACTTCTAAACTAAGCCTTCTACTCCAGCTCAACTTCAACTCTCGTTATTCCTGATTCAGCTTCAAATCTAGCTCCAAATCAGCTTATTGCTGGCAATTGACATAATGCACTTAATCAGTACATTATAACATTATTTCATGCACAGCTAAAGAAAAGCAGTAAAGATGTAGATAATGCATAAGCGTGCATGAATTT
Organism: Thalassia testudinum; assembly: GCA_037157565.1. Lineage (NCBI taxonomy): Eukaryota > Viridiplantae > Streptophyta > Magnoliopsida > Alismatales > Hydrocharitaceae > Thalassia > Thalassia testudinum. The sequence goes on from JAZHRO010000024.1 coordinate 118,030,631, forward strand.
CCTTAACTTATGCTAAGTTCTAGCCTAGTCTAGGTCAATTAAGACCTATGATTACTGCGCAATCAGTGGGAACTAGAAATCCGTTATAGACCATGTTGTAAAGTCAATCCGAATCTAGAAATAAAAAGAAAAGAGAGAAATCTCTCCAAAAATAAAGAAAAAAATGCTCTGCTCTCTCTTACAAAAATGCACTGCAAACTGAACCTGCCATAAAACATGTCACAAGCAAGATTGCTTTAACTGCGGAGTTCAATGAACCTTAGGCTAGTTCTTGTGGGCCTTAGAAACCTTCATGGTGGACTGAGGCTCGAGCTGGTTAGGTTCGGATCTTGGTTGGTACCTGAGTACCTCTAGGCCTACTATTGGCATTCTGATCTAATCTACAAAAAAAAGCACACATCAGAGTTCGGAGCATAAAAAGGCATGTGGTCTAGAATTTGAGTTAAATTCAAAGAGATTTTCCCAAGGGACTAGTAAATGCTAGGCATGGGGGTATAATGGGAACACCATCATGAGCCATAAGTAGCTCAATATGATCTGATTAAATCATTCAGTGCTCCTACATAACCACCAGAGGACTGTAATTCATTGCTTAATCATTCTGAGAGAAAGACAAGAAACCAGGGTTAAAACTGTAGTTTCACCATCATACCATGAATGCAGTACAACCATGGGTTTTCCCAGTGTTTAATTAAGGGTCAAATGGTCCTAAAACCTAACAAGTTGGTTAAGATAGACAGAAAAGGGTTTTTCCCATGTTTTGAGAATTAAATGACTTCTGAAACCATAAAAGTAGACACGCTTAATTAACAGAGGTTTTTGTCAGGATAAAATTCACCTAAATCCTCTAAAATTCATAGAAAAATATTATCTAGGGTTTGGTATCTTCAATTTGACCATCAGAACCCATCTTGACCAAAAACAAAGTCTTAGACAGATATTTACCATAATTTGGGTTTTTGGATAAATTACCCAGTCAAAAGAGGTAAAAACCAAAATCCAACTTCACCATTGGATTCGTTAGGTCCAAGTTAGGTTTTTACCAAAATTTGGGCCCAATCTGAGATTGTCTTCACCTTGTTCGTAACTTGGTCTTGTTGAATCACACTTATGCCCTTAACTTTCGAAATCCCTAGAAAAAGGCCCCTAACTTTGTCATCATTTTCACAAATAGGTCTTTGCCGCCATTAATCCTATTTCAACAAACTCCGGAGATCTAAAATTGGCATGTTCTCCTTGATGAATCCCTCGCAGATTTCAAAGGGAAGTTCGTCAAGGAATTCCCTTCCCTTTGAGCCAATTCCTACTGCCTAAAACCTTCCCAATGTCTCATGCAAACGCATGAGAGATTACGGCATCCTACAAATCCCATCTCCAGAGAAGCTTTGCAAGCTTGGGAAGCTTCTTTCCCAAGCTCAAAACTACCTCTATAGGCCTATAAAAAGACCTCCAGATCAAGCTAAACTTTCCATGCTCAAATTCAGCCTTGAACACCTCCAATTCCTCTCTTCTTTCTTGGACGAATTACTCCTCGTTGTTCAGTGAGTCTCCCCACCTCTATTCTTCTTCCGTTTGCAATATTGATGGTTGAGCTATCTCTCTCATCTTCTTCCGCGTCAAGCCATACCTGCTAACCCCCCTTTTGCCATCTTCCTCGCCGTTTCCTATCCACCGGAGCAGCTTCCTTCTCCAGCATTGGCCATACAGCAACTGGTGCCTTCTCCACTCCTCGTCGTCCACTACCTCTCCCAATTGACTCCTCAACTTCTCCTCATCATACCAACATCTCCAACACATCGCTTCGACCTCGCCAATGCCCTTCGCGACTCCAGCTTCGATTTCGCTGGCATACCTCTGGCGAGCCCTAGCGGCTTCCACACATCGCCAAACCAGCCGCTCCCGCACTCCACACCTCCACCTCAACCTCAGGAGAAAAGGCGCTAACTTTGTTAGGGTGATTGCCTCTCCGACGCCCCATTGAATAAACCCACATCTGGCTACCCTCCGCGAGGTTGAGAGACCTCATCACACATGCACACGACACACAACCACCACCGTTGCATTTGCCGTAGTCTGATGAAGCCTTTGAGCTTTTTTGATGTGGCCATTAGGGCTTATTTGTGATTTCAAGTACCATCCCCCTCCATTAAAGCCAAGCTTTGAGCAAGCTCAAAGCTCACTTCCTAGCCTGCAGCTCTAGGTCTTCGATCCCAGGTAGCACGGAATCCTTCCAGGGATGTAACCCAAGGGTCAATTGGAGCCGTTGATCGCTCCTTGCACGTGAATTGGATGAAAGCTTCAGCAGCTGTGCATGCGAAGAATGGAACTAAGGATAGTCCCACATTGTACGTTTTGGAGCAGCTGCGGTAACATAAATTGTATTTTTGATATGGGCATATCGCCTCGTACACAAGGGGTGAGGTCCCTCCCACCCCTCACATTCCTCATCCGTGACACGCCCCTCGTTGGCCTAGTGCAGATCAGGTTACCTGCCTAAGCCCTGTACACTCCTCAGCTGCGACACACACCTGCAGCCCTGGTCCCGAGTGTGCTCTAGGTCCGATTACTCATATACCAGGTACTGTTGAAGGCTCTGGGAGAGCGTAACCCAAGGAGAGAAAGAGAGGAGAGCTTGCGGGGGGTAGGGGAGGGTTTTGCTCCCTAAAGAAGTTGGCTGACACTTAGCTAAAATTGAGATCCCTTCCCCCTCTGCATGAAGGAGAGAAGCAGAGATAAAGAGGAAGAGGAGGAGAAGAAGAACTGCAACAATTAAAGAGTAGCGAAAGAAGAGAAGTAGAAGAGGAATGGAAGCAGAGAAGGAGAAGAATAGAAAAAGAGCTGTAGAAGAGAAGAAGAAGAAATCAGAGAAAGAAGAAGCAGAGCACTGTTCGTCAGACATTTAAGATGTTTGATCGGGCAGCTGACTTGAGTTTATTTCATACGTATTGAGTTCCACTTGCTATTATTGTAGGGAGTAATTGGTGATTCAAATCACCATTTTACTCCATTCTTTTTACAGTCTGACACTTGATATTATTGTTATGTTATTTTGAATCAATTTCTGATCATAATTTCTTATCTCTATTATTTAAATTGCAATCTTGAGAATTGAACTCCCAGCCCGGTACAGTTGGATGGTTCTAATATGATTTTGTTTAAGGATTACTATGATCAGATGTGCTTAGATGATTCGATTATGATATCTGGATTTGGTGATACTAATCATTCTGAGATATTCATATAGAAGCCGAATCTGCTTTCTCTTCTGTATGAGCTAATTCTCGCCCTTCTCTTCCCATCCACCAGAGTCCTAAGGAAAACCCTGACTCTTATCCCCAACATTTCAAGATTGAACAAAACAAACAATTACCCTATGAAAAAGACATTTATGAGATCGAGGAAGTATTGGGAGTATCTTATGTTGAATTAGATGATGACATAAAGAATCATTAGTATATCTACCCTGAAATTCAAGAATTGTTGGATTTTGAGGGGGTACGAGAAATTGGACAACCTAAGGACATGAACCATAATTCAATATACGAGGAAAAGGAAGATACAACCTTAGAAAAAGAAGCTCAAATCATAATAGATCGGGGAAGAAATTATAATCCAACTAGTTCAAATGGATGACTTGATTCTGAGGAAGAAATGATTTCTGATGAGGAAAAGGTAATTTCTAGTGACAATTTTGGAGAATTTGACACAGCTATACCTTTATCCTCATATGACTCGGAGCCTAGAGATTTCATGATTTTTTATGTCAATCATCGTTACGAGGATCCTCATGATTCTAATTCAGAACAAGATTTAAATTTTAATCATGATTTCAATCTAGATCCTCCACCGCATCTTCTTGAACTTTGGTATTGGATCATTAAGTAGGGCTAACACCATGAACCTTGTTTTTGCCATCTCCATCTTTCTCTCTCCATTTTGTATCTCGAACAAAAAGAACCCTTCAGAGTGGGGCTACATCATCAGTTGATCTACATTTGTCGATCACTGATTCTTGGACCACATGATCATATCTTCATATTAATCTTGAATCTCTTAGCAAAAATTATTACCCCTTCTCTTGACCCATATTATTGAAATGCATACTTCTTTTGGGTTTAGGTCCAACAAATGACGTTAAACTTAGCACTGGTTGGGAGGGAACCTTGTATTATGTATAGGCATTTTTCTATTCAAGCTGACCTAGATTAACAAGCACAGTCAGGTGACATCCCCTCCTCTCAGTTATTACATTTTGATTTCTCTGCATAGATTTCAATGAGGACATTGTAATGAAGAGGCATGGGGGGGTGAACATCGTATGTCTTACTTTTTATGTCAGAAAAAAGATTTACATATTGCATTCATGCATAAAGTATTTTTATCAAGAAGGTTTTATTAAGGATTTATTCCTGAGTTGATTCATGAATTAGAATCCAGTACAATTTCACACTTGCACGTACAATTTCCAATGACTCCACTGTGAAGACCGATAAACATCTTTAGTTTTTTGAGAATAAGCACTACTTTTTTCCTGAACCCTTGGATAGTAATTAGGGAGTTGGGAAAACCATCTTCTATTAGATGCACCAAACAATTGTGAGGTGAGAGTAGAGAGTCTACTGGTACTCTAAGTCTGGTACAAGGAATCTTAGTTTCTGGGTAATTGGATAATGATACTTAGAGTTAGGCATAGTTTTCGCTCTTGGTTCCTGTGTACAAATTCTTAGGGTGTGACTTTTTGAGAGTCTCCAAATAAGGCATATACATAGAGAGTGAGTTCTAATAAAACTAGGACTAAGGTGGATGGTTACAACCATCGTTTATGGAATCCTTGACTGAAGGAGGGTATTAATATCAAGGTCAAAAATATGCTTTCCCATCCATTCCTTTCCTAGTGCCAAGAATAGGCACTTCCATGAAATAAGCCAACCGATATCGTCTTGAACATCCCCAATCCGAAATAATGCATCGCGAGTAAAAATATGCATGTGTGCTGCATTGCGTTGTGTTGGTACATATTAATATTTAAAAAAAAAAAAGAAAAAAAGAGAAAAGAAATAATAATTTTGAGTCGTGTTTATTTTGAGCACATTGAGGCAATAATACGTGCTACCATTATGATCCACCAAATACAGCTTGTCCTACTTTTCTATATTTCTGACACTCGAACACTAGTTGAGGATTACTCACTTAGTTATAGCGTTACCAGGACCTAGTTAAAGTGTTAATGCCACGAGAAACCATCAAATATATTTACAAATCTGGTGCGATTGTGAGCCATGAAAAGAAAATAGAGAGAAAGAGATAATGAGTACAAAGGCACTAAAGAGAGCACAATTTCTCCACCTCTCTCGAAGTTGATTTATTTAATAGTCCAGAAATCTAGGTTTTGTAGTATGATGTGCATACATCTAATTAGCCTAAAAATGTCTATTTATGCATGTTCCTAGGTCTATAAAAGCATCATACATTACTAATATTGCATAACATGCATCATCATGCATTTAGAGTAGTTTATACAAAATATAGGTTAATTTACCCTTTTTGTGGCCAGGGGACAAGGAGATATCATTTTGGAGTCTCGAATTGTAGATCCAACCGTACTAATCATATCAGGGCGACGATTGGAGTTCAACGCCCTCGAGATCGCCCTGATCGAACTTCCATAGCTTCTGATGTAGTCCAAGAAAGATCAGAGGCAAAGGGTCAAGGTGGTGTAAATCTATACATCAGATGACAAACCCAATGGAATGGATTGGTTCGGATCGATGATTGCAGCCCAACAATGCGAAAATCGATCTAATCTGACATTCGTGGCACCACTTACAAGAAAGAGAAGATGGTGGGTCCAGATGGCGCCAAACCGACCATTGCCCTCTCATACATCCATGCCATCTTTAATCTAAGCCATTGGATCTCGATCAAACGACCAAGACTAAGCCTCTCCCACCTTCATATATCATCCATCGAAGACTCCATCATGCAATTTCAGCCATTAGATCTTCATCTAATGATCAAAAGCATGCAAGCCTGAATCAGAAGTGCTACACAATTCTAGGTGTGGTGCTGTGGTCAACCACTCATTTAAGAAGAGGGAGGTGTGGGTTCAAAGCCCGCCTCGCCTCAAATAGAGCGACAATAGCGAGCATGGAAAAATTTGACAATCAGATGATGATGATTGAGCGGTGCTAAAGGCATCGACGTCATGTGATCTGGGCTGCTGGTTGAAGACATGCGCTCTCATGCACATCTAAAATGCCCGATCAGATACGCTGCATCAGTGCGAGAAAATGACTTTTAAGCCATTCGATCAGATGATTAGACAACCGATCTTGATCCAAGAAGTGCAAGCACACGTCCTAAGCGTGCGATCAACGTGCGGTCAGGACCATTTGATCTCCATTGAACGGTCTTTATCAGTTGTTGCTTGGCGTGAAGGCTTTAATGGTAGAAGAGCAGCAAGCGTTGACGTGGCTCAACAAGAGCGCTTCAATCAGGGCTCTATGGTAGAGATGAAGCACCTATCTTCACGGATGCTTATCTACAGCAATGTGCACTTGTGACACTAAAGGCAACAGAGTTAATTTTTTGAAAGATAAAATGCCCTCCACTTTTTCTTCATCCCTTCCATCATCTCTTTCCCTCTCTATAGGAAGCTTTGCTAAAGTTAAAATAAAAAATTTCCACCTCTCACCCCCTTCGTGGAGCTCTTGCCAGCCATCCTTTCACCCCCATTCTATAAGTGGATCCCGCGATGTTGATGCCCTACCTTATCATCGGTTCTTTCCAATCCACCCTTCGTCCTCCATCTTCGCTCTCCTTCCAAGCATCGTCCGTTCGGCTCATCCTCCAAGCAGCCATCGAGGAGGATAACTTCTCACCCCTTATCTTTTTATTGCTTTCTAGATTAGATTCGTAGCTTCCTAGTTGTAGTTGTAATGACATTCTTTTTATTATAAAAGTTGTCTCTTTCTCTCACTCTCTCTCTAGTTCTATTGTTTAGCTATCATTGTGAATGTATCCTTTATAAACAAAATTGCAAAAAAAATATAATTGCGGATTTAGAATCAGCATAGCCTCCCCGTGTTTGACCTGGGACTCACCTCGAGCTTCGATAAAATTATTTGATCAATAGATTTTTACGCATTGCAACAACGGGTTTTCAAACTCAAACTTAGCATACGAAATTTCGTTCATCATAGTGCTAGTATATATGTAGTACCAAAGGAATATGAGCCACCAAATACAAACCCACTTAGACATCTCCTACCTATGCTAAAAGCCAGGGCAGAAATTTTAGATTATCTTATAACCCTGAGGGAAGAAATTTACCTATCTCAATGGAATTTTACTAAGGGCTAAGTATGAGCTTTAGATGTGGATTGAATTTTCACTTGAATTTGTTGCATAGGCTACAATAATACACTTTCACGACTATTTGGATTTCTAAAATTTTGGATGAAAACAAAAGAAATAAATCTCTAGTTAAACTCTTCATAAAAATTAGTCATTTAGGACCACTTTGCATTTAGTGTTACATTTGCTAGATTGCTGCGCAATACACCACCACACTTGAATTTTGCTAGGGACTAGCAAAATTCAAGTGTGGTGGTGTATTACGCAGCAATCATAGGACCTAATCTACCTGAATTATGTTAGATTTTAGCTTAGCTTAGGAACAATGCATGCATGAGCATCATAATTTGCATCATAGTTGACTTGTTATCTTTATAGATAATAATGCTATTTTATGCTCTAAGTATGAGGCAATATTAATTGCATATGATTCAAGGCCATAAATGATAAATCAGACCATATGGATCTGATCAGGGTGACGATTGGAGTCTGACAATTTCGGAATCTTCTTGATTAGACTTCCACAGCATCACATTCAGTCCATAGAAGATCAAAGGCCAAGGGGCAAGATAGTGCAAATCCAAACCTCAGATGTCAAATCTGATCGCACGGATGGATCCAGATCAACGATCGTAGTCCAACGATGAAAAAATCAACTCATTCGGAGATCTGTAACACCAACTACAAAGGCAGGAAGATCTACGGAGCCCACATCTCCACCTAACCCCCCGCCTTCCTCAAAAAGGAAGATCACCACAGCTGCTGAATCCTTGATGTAGACAAATAAAATCGAAAGAGCTGTTGCTGGGGAGGCAACCCTCTTTGGTTTTTCCACATTTACCACCTTCACTTTACTCCTTTATTTCTGTGATTACAGATACCCTTGCAATGCCAGCCAAAGCGAAATAGATCAGAGTAAAGTGTAGTTAGAAGATTTTGTAAGTGTATCCCCACCACCCCACCCTAGATTTCATTTTGGAACACTAATAACTCAAACCCAAATCAACATAGGTGCTTGCATAAACCCTAGGTTAGATTGTGGTTGCTTGATTATCACTCCATTCACATCACCCACCCACATAAAGTAAAAAATAAAAAAGAGCTATATGATTGTGGGATTCAATTAAAAAAGATACACTTAAACACCCACAAATTTCTTGACCTAAGGCTCACAATCACATTGATTCTACCACTTAACCGAAATTTGACCTGTGGATCTGGTACACCTTAACTCAACACACAAATAAGTGAGTAGAAATTTGATTAGGTTAAGTACTTTTGTGTGCCTTAATCAAATGGTGCAACAACAATTGCTTGAACTATTTGGTTTGCACCACTCAAATTAAAATTGATTCATCAGTAGCTTGCTCCATATGGTTGATTTTTAAGGCTCAACCAAGCACTCCACGTTATTTTTGAGTTTTAATGGAATATATCATCACTGGTGCTTTCTAAAATTTTACTAGAGGGGGGTGAATATTAAATTTATAAAATATTATAAGACAAAAAATACAATCACAAAAAGAGGCACAAGATTTTTAGGTGGAAACCCAAAACAGTTGAAAACCACCACCTGAGCCAATCCTTTGACTTAGGATTTTCGATCACAAAGTAATCAATCCAATAACCACACTACTTAAATGAGATAGTGTACCTCAATTACAAATCCCACCTCCGATCCCTAAACGGAGGTTTCTCCCTTCATAATGAAGAGACAAGGACCCGATAGGTCGAATACCCAAACAACAAAAATAAGAATGAAACAACACCTATAGAACATCCCAAAATACTAAAGACTTCCTTATCTATTAAGCATAAATAGAACTCCCTGAGAATTTGCAGAATGAAGTGCACTGGGAGTGTGGGTTTGCCCTTTAATTAGAGTGTTGGCACAACACCAGGGCAAAAGGAAGCAAAGAGTAGTGAGCAAGTGATTTTCAAAGAAAATTGAATCCGAAGAGGTGTGTCTTGCCTAAGAGGGACTGTAGTCTATTTATAGGCAAGTTTGGAACCTTCAAGAATGCTTGGGAGAGGTCTCTAAGCTGTTGGAGGCAAGTCCCAAGAGATTGGGACGAAATCCAACACAAATCAAGGTAATCATGAATCTGATAGCAATATCAGATGTTTGGTTTTAGGTTTAGACATCTTGTAAGACATCTGGCTACAATTATGGACATCTGATACTATTAGTCAGGTTTACTATTTTCATTTGATCAAAATAGGGACATCTAATATATTCATATAAGTCATCTGATAAAAATATTGGACGTTTAATTATAAGTGGTTTCGTTCCTATTTTGACCAGATCCAAACAGGGTTCTAGATTTTAAAGAATAGACGATAGTATGGACGTCTGTAGGATTTCCTAGATGTCTGGAAACATAAAAAGGACTTGCCTTGGAAATCTAAGAGTAGATCTTTGATTTCTAATAAGATTTGCATAGAAATAAATGAGCAACGATCCATTAATTGATGTCTAGAGACATGTCCAAACGTCTAAAAATGTATTTGCCCATTATTAATAGAAAGAAAATGGGTACTTGAGTCTAACGGTTGGTTTAAGGATGTCCAGGCAAACTATTAGACGTCTGGATGAGGCTATGGACATCTGATAGAAGGTTGCTTCAAATTATGCCTAAGAAGTCTGAATGCAAAGGCAATACTAAAGGTTATTAGATGTCTGAAATACTGATAAGATGTCTTAAAGTTAAAAATCAAACGTCTGACAATTGTTATAGACGTCTGATTTGTGTCTTAGTGTTTGGTTTTTGTTTCTAATTTTATCCTATGTGTAGAGAGCCTAAGTTAGCTATTTATAAGTTATGTTTAGGTGCTCTTTACAACATCTCTAGACTCAAATAAAATAAAGATTACAACCTTTGAAAGTTTACATAAAAGCCTATGACCTATGACAATACTTATGCTAATCTAGTCTTCACGCTTTTAATCCTCCGACTTGGAAAACATCATGAAACCTTCAATTGTGTTATTACAGAGAAAATTATGCCACGCTTATGTTTTATCTCTTTTTCTTTACTTTGTAAAATCATCAAAATATTCTTATGTGGGGTTGGACTAACAATCTCCCCCTTTTTGATGATTTTCAAAATATATCTGTAGGTTCTTATTTTCTTCCACAGAAAGCTGTACTTAGTAATCTATACCAATTTTGAAAAGATTTTTTGTAACTTTTCATGTCATTTCCTAAGTTCTTCTTCCCCTTTTTGAATATCATCATAAAGGGTTTTGAAAGTGGTTGGATCTTAAACTACAATCATAATATAATGACATTTATAAAGTGGAGATCATTAATAAAATTTGCATGCTGAAGTATAATAAAAATGATAGAGCATTTAAGTAAACTAACTAGGAAAATAATGTATGTGACCTAAGCATAGACTAGCTATTGTTCTGAAAGAAATATATAAGTATGGGGTCAAGGCCCCTTAATATAAGCCAACATGGAAATAGAAAGAAAGAAAAATAAAAGAACTAAATTAGTCTTCTTGATTGTGGCGGCGGTGGTGGTGAACGGGTCCTCGACCCATCTGGAGATTGCAAACGTCAGTACGAAGTTCGTCAATGTCGCGGCGCATACTTTCCTTATAAGTGTACATCTCGTGGGTTTGTCACAACAAGAGAGAGATGCTCGAGGAGAGGGAATCCGTGGTGGGATCCCATGTCTCATCAAAGCTTGAGTGAGGAGCTTCTATTTGAAGTGGACGTTCTTCATGGAGATCCAGAAAGGGTGGAAGGGTTCTTTAGCGGGCTCTTCGGCTGGCTCAAGATGCTCTCTATGAATGTGCATCTTGGCGGCTGTGGCTCGGGTGTAGGGCTTAATCTTTTTATCAACCGCCTGGTCAATGATGGAAATCAGATGACTTGCAAAAATTTTGGATAAAATGGACCCAAATGGTAGAGACGCCCCATGGTCCTCATTCATAACATGAATAATGAGGCGATAGCAGTTGAAGGGAATGTGACGTACGGTGGCAAAGAGGAGCACCTTGTGTTGGCACGAGATATAGTCAAAACCTCCCGATTTATTTGGAAGGTCCCACCCAAAAATGTGAGAGAGTAAATGGGGAAGAGGTTTGAGGTTCTTGCATGGTAGGGTACCAAGATTTTCGACATATTTTTCAGCTAAGACTAATTCTTGATTGATGACTTCTGAGTCATATTGCCTCAGAATGTCATTAAAGTCATTTCTCTCATTAGGGATGGCAAGAAGGACAGAAATAGAATCAGAGGTGATATGGATTTCACAACCAAATAAACAGGTATGTAACTCAAGTTCATCATTGCTGTAGTCTTCAACGATGTTGGCGTAGAAAAGTCAGACAAGATCAGGAAACATGCTAATAGTTCCAATGCCAGAATGGAATTGTCGGTCAAAATAGTGGAAGAGATGAAGGGTTTCAAAATGTTTCCAAAGGTTTAGATGGGCAAAGTCATTCCATACAATGAATCAAGGGCACTTGACTTTGGCATTTGCAAAGCGATGAAATTGTTATCTAGCGATGTCGCCACACAGTTGGTCAGCCAAATAGGTAGAAGAGGAGGTGGAAGAGCCCTCGGCTTGCTTTTGAAGTGGAGGCATTTTGGTTGGGTTGGGTGGTTGGGTTTTGGAGGAAGGGGTTTTGTGTTTTAGGATACAACACTTGCAAAAACAATCCCACACCAGTCATTCAACCAATAAGGCAATATAGTGCCATACATGGACACAACATTGATACCAGAAAAGAAAAATTATGTGGCAGTATGCCTTAAGGCAATACAACCTACCATAATGTTGTGTCAATATACCTTTGAACTGAAGCCACTAAGATTTCAGCTTGAATCACTTGAGGTAATACCCTTGCCATTAACAACCAAAAAGACATACATTTATGCTACATAAAAAAAGACATACATTTGATGTTTGAACTGTGTTTGAAGGTTCTTAACTTGGTAAAGTCAAGGCTCCTTCTATGTTCATGACAAATGAAAATCTGCTAAGTTAATAAATTCTTCAAATATCACTTAGTTTACATATGCCTAGTTTCCTCCGTATGTAATTAAAATGATCGTAATTCAAAGGTTTAGTGAAAATATTAGCCAATTGCAATTCAGTACAAATAAATTCAACGTTGATTTCTCCCTTTAGTATATTATCCCACAAAAAATGATGTCGTACATCAATATGCTTTGTATGGGAGTGATGTATGGGATTTTTCGAGAGGTTGATAGCACTAGTATTATCACATAATATTTTTATTTTATTAAATATCAAGTTGAAATCCTTCAAAGTATTTTTCATCCATAGCAATTGGGAACATGCTAGAGTGGTGGCTATGTATTCACCCTCTATGGTTGATAGAGCTACATTAGATTGTTTCTTTAAGAACCAAGATACAAGTGATTCGCCCAAGAATTGGCACATCCCATTAGTACTCTTCCTATCGGTGCGGCTACCCATGTAGTCCGCATCACTATATGTGACTAAGTTGAATTGTGGACTCCTAGGCTAGAATAAGCCATAATCAGATGTGTCAACAAGATATCTAAATATTGGTTTTACAGTAATTAAGTGTGATTGTTTAGGGTTTGATTGAAACATAGCACATAAGTAGGTACTAAATAAAATGTCAGGTCTACTGAAAGTTAAATACAGTAAAGATCCAATCATGCTACGATAGAGCTTTTGATATATGGGTGTACCTGATTCGTCCAAGTCTAGGGAAGTTGCGACACTCGTAGGGGTGTCTTCCCTTTACTTTTGATGTGCATACATCTGATTAACCTAAAATTTCTTTTAATGCATGTTCTTAGTGTCACATTAGCATCATACATTTTAAATAGTGCATAACATGCATAATCATGCATTTAGATCAATTTGTATAAATTGTACAGTAATTGTCTCCTTTTTATGGTCAGGAACAGGGTGACTTTTTATCGGCGCCTCGGATCGAAGATCCAACCAAATGGATATGATCAGGGTGAGGATTGGAGTCCAACGACTCCAAGATCACCCTAATCGGACATCCGTAGCACTAAATAGAGACCGAGGAACCCTGAAGATCAAGGGCCAAGATGGTTTTAACTAATTAGCCCATACTCGTGGGCTATTTAAGTATCTAAATGTCTAGACATTGAATTAATTTTAACATTTAGGTAGCATACATTAGGATGTAAATAAATTAATTCACATTTTTAGCTTAAGTACATAATTCATGCATTTAGAATTAACCTAGGGTTGCATACATTTAATTAGTTAATTAATTAGATGCACTATTTTAATTAACATAGAAGTTAAGGTGTTATGTATAAATAACCCTAATTATTTTATTCGTTTATTCTTTTTCTCCTTGCACAGGTAACCACCCCGGCTCTGCCTCCTCCTCTTGCGCATCACATTTACGCTACGGCATTTTGAATTTGAAATCAGTGTGGCCATGGCTATAAAAGGAGAAGGGAGAGCTACTGTTGAGAGGAGGCCACCATCCCCGACCCACCACTATGCAGAGCTTTGAGCTTCTCCATTCCACCGCCACCGACCTCCTACCGTGAGCACAAGTCCATACCACTGCAACCAAGTAGGGTGATAGACTACTGTAACACCATTTGGCTTGTGCAGATTACTGCGAGCACCTCAGCATGCACTACCACCCTAACCGCCGTCACCAGCAACCAACACCGCAACCATGTACCTTCATCTTTCCTGTCGGTTAAGAAGTTTGGGAATGATCCCAGACGTCTGAGCTCCCAACAGTACCACCTCCATTTTCTTCCTCTTACATTACCTATTTCCTTTCCACCAAAAAGAAACCAACATCACCTCCAACGCCAAAAACCTAGCAGCCGTCATCCTCTTCTCGCACTGTGCCTCCGCCATGCCTCTCCATGTGCACAGCGAGCAGCCCCGACCTTTGCCCCCAGCGTGCATGGCTGCGCTACGCCTCCACCTACGCCTCCTGTGCCATGTGCAGCAGAACCAACCCGTTGCATGCTCGCATAGCCTCCACATCCTCCTTGCTACACCTCCAGCCAAAGCACGCAGCCACTGTGCATAGCAGCTTCCTCGCGAGTCCACGCAATCTGCAGTGCGCATGTTGCAGCGTGTGGCCAGCAGCACACAGCAGCAGTAGCTGCGGCTGAGCTCAGTAGCACCCACGTGAACCCGCACGGCCTCCGCACGTTGTCGCGCGTCTATCGCCTCCATCCGCATGAAACCCTTCAGCTCACACGCCTGATTGCGTAGCAATCATAGGTCTTAATTGACCTAGATTAAGCTAGAACTTAGCATAAGTTAGGGAAATTCATACACACATAAGCATTATCTGCATCTTTACTGCTTTAGTTTAGCTATGCATAAAATAATGTTATAATCTGCTGATTAAGTATATTATGTCGATTGCAGGCAATAAGCAGATCTGGAGCTGGATCTGGAGCAGGATCTGAAGCTGGATCTGGAATAACGGGAGTTGCAGTAGAGATGGAGTGGAAGGCTTAGTTTAGATGTAGGAACAATAATGTAAGGGGGTTAAAGGTTTTCTATTCTATTAATTAGAAATAAAGTAGTAAAATGTGAATAGCTTAGGTCCATCCTAGCCCTAGGATAGCGTAGAGACTTCCCCAAGCCTTAGCCACCCTTAGATTAGGTCACATCAACCTAGGAAGCCTTAAAACCGTAGTTCTAGCCCTTATCTGGATGTCCAGATAAGTTATAGGACGTCCAGGACCCTTAGCCATTTCCCGCACACCTCAAACCCACTTCTACAGTGTTATTGGATGTCCAGACACTTTGTTAGACATCCAATTTCTGTAGAGTACCCAAAACAGAACCCTGATTTCCCCCTGACTCAAATTAGACGTCCAGAACTGGAGTCTGGACTTCTGATTTTTGAGTATAAGTCATCTGATCCTATTATTGGATGTTTGATACTGGTCTCCAGTCCCTGTTTTGAGATTCATTTCTTGGTCTTGGATCTCTAGCTCCCTAAACCTAATCCCAACCCCATAGGAACCTAAATTAAGGTGTCCTAACCCTAGTACATCACCTCTAGACCTACCTAAGGACCTAATTAGGTCCTCACCAAACAAATTTGACTTAGATCAAGTCAATTACCTTCACCTAAGTCAATTGGACTCATTAAGTCCAATTGAGCTTAGATCTCAACCCACACATGTTGGTGAGAGTCCAATTGACCTAAACCCAACCTAATTGAGTTATTCTACTCTCAATTAGGTTCACACTCATTCAATTAAACTTAGGTTAAGTTTAATTGCATTTTCCCCTTAGCAATTAGTGCTTGTAACTCTAATTCAAGACCTACACCTACCCAAACCCCTTGGGACCTAACCTAAGCCACCTAGCAACATAGGGCACGACCACACACACACACACACACACACACACCCATTCACGCACACACACTTCTCTATAATTCTCTAGAGATCTCTTGAGATGGCGCCACCTCTTGGTTGCCAAATTTAGCAACCAAGAGGCATTCAAATTAAGATCCACAATTTTTGAATCTCAAAGACCACCTCCACCCACATGTGGCCGGCCACTGATAGCAATTTCACGCGGTTTGTTAAAATACATCATTGTAACACGTAAAATCGATCAACTCTTAAATTTATATTCCTAGATAGGGAAGTATCTAGGGTCGTCCAAGGAGGCCAAATGTTTGCAATAGTGATTCTCTTGCTTGGAATACAATCTCAACTTTCTTTTTGGTATTTTTCAATATATCATTTTTTTTGTTTTAAATTAAGACAACATGCGGAATGGTAACGGGAATGTAATTCACACTTCAATTTAACTACCACTTTCTAGTGGCAAGTAGAGCCTCTCCCTAAACTCACTCTAGGCAAGTGGAGGCCTAGAATAATTAGGGAGAGGGAGTGAAAAATGCTAAAAAGCAAAGAAAGTAGAAATGCAAAATAGAAAATTACAAAGAAGGCAACTAGATTACTGAAAAATGTTTCACAAAAAAGGCTAGTAGAGGAATGCTTCTACTACTAGAAAAATTAAAATAAAGAAAAGCAAACACAAATCCTCTAGATAGATGGTGAAGAAGAGGGCTTCTTGCTCCAAGGTTGGTGGCTCCCAAGCTTGAAAAGAATCCTTCAACTCCTTCCTTGCAGTCCTCCGCCAAGGTGATGTCCTCCAAGGCAAGCCCAAGGGGGCGTGCCCTAAGCTTCTCCCCAAGGGTGGACGTCCACCCTAGGTCCTTCTCCCTTGCCTGGCTGTCCTCCTTGAAGTGGAAGAGTCCTCCTTGGCGTGGCTCAAGTTGAATAGAGTGGGGAGAAGAAGGCATCAAAGGGGCTGGTGATGTGCCCCTTTAATCTCCTTCTCTACTCCTTCTTCTTGGCCGTAGGTATAGGTGGTTTAGGTAGAAAAATATACTAAGGGAGGATGCCCCAAAATGGTGGTAGGTGGTGGCTTTTTATAGAATAGGACGGGGGGTTAAGGTGCCCCTTGAAATGGAGGGCTAGGATGGAAGGATGAGGGTGGTTGGTGATCCTATGGCTAGGGTGAGTTGGCGCCAACCCATGGGGTGTTAAAGGGGGTGGTTATGGTGGTGTTGGTGTCTTTTGGTGGTGGAGAGACACCCCCATGTTGGCGCCAACATGGGGTCTTCTAGAAGGGGAGTTAGGTGGATGGTGGAGATGGATTCAAGGGGGATTGAGTGGTGGAGATGAGGGGGGATTTTGGAGGGAAAAGTGGTGCAATTAAGGGGTGGTTATGGATAGTTTTTGGCACCACTTTTAGGTGTCTTTTGGAGGTGGTGGGTAGGTTAGGTTGGTGCCAAGTAGGTTTGCTTATGTGGAGCTTAGGTGGAGCTAGTTGGGTGGAGTTGGTAGGTGGGTTTTTGGGGTGGTACAAGCCAAGGAAGTTGGAGCATAGTTAAGCTAAGCTAAGCTAAGCTAGCTTAGCTAATGGAGGAGTAGAGGAGAAGGTGTTGGAGCTAGGGTTTGGAGGAAGGAACTGAGGAGAAGAAGTCTGGAGTTGGAGCTGGAGCTGGCTACTGCTGAAGAGGCTGGCATGGGGCTACTCTAGCTGGCTTAGGTTGCTAGTTCTTTGCTAGTTGCTAAGCCAAGCTAAAGTGAGCTAGCTTCTACCAAAATGAGCTGAGGTGAGCTAGGTCTGGTGCTCCCGGGGAGAATCAAGCTGGTTGAGGCAACTAAGGTAGCTTAGCTCAACTGAGTTGAGCTAAGCTGAGTCCTAGGGAGCTGGACTTGAGCTTCCTGAGCTGGAATGAGTTCTTCTTCAGCTGGCTGCAGCTGAGTGGAGCTGGATGTAGTTGGATCTGAGTTGGGATGAACTCCTGTCAACTTAGCTGAGCTAGCTAGAGCTCCCTGTGGACTAGTGGGAGCTGAGATGAGCTAGACTCAGCTAAGTTGAGCTGGATCTGAGCTGACTTGAGCTAGGGTGAGCTAAGGTGAACTCTCTTGAGCTGCCATCCAGCTGATATTAGCTGAATGGAACTGGGATGAGCTAACCCTAGTTCAAGTAAGCTAGGTTCCAGCTGCGGTGAGCTGGATCAAGCTGAGGTGAGCTGGATTAGGCTGAGTTCCAGCTAGTCTGGGCTTCTCCTTCACCATTTGCCTTCTTAAGTGCTAGGGTTTTAGGGATCTATATATCTGTACATCCCTAACACTGACAAAAACATATTAAAAAGACAATAAAAAATGCAATGCATGCCTAACCTATTTTATGCCTAAATGCAGCCCAAAAACCCATTTGCGGAGTAAAATCCTAAGAGCTAGGTTTGTTTTAATGCATAAGAATGATGATAAACTGGCATTTATCACACCCCCATGCTTATCTTTTGCTAGTCTCTTAGCAAAACTTAAAACGGAATTTTTGGGAAATCTAATTTTTTCGACTTTTGAGGAGAAAAAGAGATTAATGGACCTTGGTAGATTGAAACACTGGAGGTACGGGATTTGTTGAAGATAAACATCAGGATATGTTTTTGGATCCAACCATTAGACAGAACGGGATCAATATATCTTCCAGAAAATTCACAAATTAACCCCTTGTTAATTCAGATGACTTGAAATGTTTGTTTTTAGGATTTTTCTGGCTCGTGAATCTGATTCGCGACTTGCAAAATCCTTTAAAACCTTATGTCTGTGCTTGTGAAAAGCCAACATTTATAAGGACGTGGTATTATTATTATTATATATATATATTCTTTTTTATTTTTATTTTTTTTCTCCCCCATGCTTATTTTTAGCTTAGTCTTACAACAGATGTGTCGGGATCATCATTCCCGTTACCATTCCTTGAGGGGGCTCTGGCTCCAGTACTTCAGGATAGCACTGTCCATGACACCACCCAGGAGCTCACAACCCCAAAACACGATGCGGTGAAAAGGGGTGCTCCAAGCAAACTCCAGCTCTTGCTCCGACGCTATAGGTAGAGCACCGTCCATGACACTTGAGCTGCTAAAATGCGCTTTAATGCTCCGTCTAAAGATATGAAATATAGATATAGAGCAGTGCCGATGTGGTAACATGTTGACATCGCGTCCTCAAAGAAGGTATTTTCCTTCTTCTCGGTGGTGGGAACTCAAACAAATGATCTGCTTCAGACTTTTACTAAATCCAAACATGGGAGCTTTTCAAATTTTTAGTTGTTTTTAAGTGTTGGCTTGTGTGTGAAAATTGACACAAGAATTTTCTTGAGACCCGCAAGTTTTTGAATCAGAAACTAAGTCAAATACTTTCCATATTACAAAATAGGAACAAGTCACCTGAACTATCATGAGTTCAGGTGGAATTTTATAGAAGGATATCTGATCTAGTCTAAAATAGACCCTGGAATTCTAATGATCAGATCCATTTCCTCATCCTTAGTTTGTTAAAGATTAAATCCCATTGTACCAAAAGTGAATTTTTCGACCTTAGTCCCGATTTCAAAATTTTTCCTCAAAAAGTTTTGAACATTTTTATTTTTATTATTATTATTATTATTATTTTTGGTATGCAAGCAGGAAATAAATTAAACAAAAATGCATGTTTTTAGGTTTTGAAAATCCTAAATCGATTGTAAAATTTAAAAGCACCCCCGCATGCATAAGATATGCCATGTCCTCATGCATTAGGAGGGAAAATGGATGACCTTAGTGAAGAACGGTCAGGTTTAGGAGGAACAAAACCTGGAAAAAGAAGAAAAAAAAGGGAAAGCAAGAAAAAATGATCGGTTACCTCCCATCCAGTGCTATCTTTTACGCCATTCAGCCGGGCGTGAAGGTATGCACAGAAGATGGAAAATCATGTAAATAATTGGACACTTGGATGCCCGCAAAAATGGTGTCTCCGTCTAGATCCCTAGAAAATTGATTAGAAATAATATTGGGATCAAAGTGAGATGGAAATTGATAAGTGTGGCCCGATTCTGGCCATGGTTTTAATTCAGGTTGGGTGCCAAACTCGGGCAGGGTTGGTGGCAGGTCCGTAAGAAAGGGGTCAGGGAAGGAATGGTTAGTTAGTGTGGAAAAATTAGGTGCGTGAATAGTGGGTGGGTTAGGGGGGGTTATCAGGAATAAATTTGGAGTCAAGACAAGTTTCCGGATCACAGATTTCGCCGACCACTGAGTCTGAATCAGAGTCCTCAGAAAAATTATGGTCGGTAAGGGTATCTATTAACATTGTCTCCTCCACCATATTGGAAATTTCAGTATCTGAGTCCTCAAAGAAGTTATCATCATGGAATCTTCTGGAGGATTTAAAAATATCTAAATTGATAGTTTGGCCTGCACAGTTGATATCCATTTTGCTTGTGTGGCAATTGATATTTGCCTTTGCAGTGGCCAAAAAGGGGCGTCCAAGGATTATCGGGGAGTCTAGTAATGATTCAGGTGCCTCAATGTCAAGAACCAGAAAGTCTGCAGGGAAGACACAATTCTGGACCTTGACTAATACATCCTCGACAATCCCACGAGGTTTGATTGTAGATCGGTCGGCTAATTGCAGGGTAACCTCGACGAGTTTTAATTCACCGATCTGAAATTCTTCGAATAAACTCGTGGGAATAATATTAACTGAGGCACCAAGATCAAGGAGGGCGCGATTAAATGTAGTGTCATCAATAATTACAGAAATTAAAGGCGCCCCCGGATCTTTCATCTTAGGAGGCAGCTTACTTTGTATGACAGAGCTTACTGTCTTTGAAAGATGCACCTGTCCTAGATTTTTAGCCTGCCTTTTAGGAGTACAAATATCCTTCAAAAATTTAGCATAGGCAGGTATATATTTGATGGCATCTAGGAGAGGAATATTGATATGAACTTGCCTAAATAGCTCCATGAGTTCTTCTGTAGTGGGCTCAGATTTCTTTTTTTTGTTGGTGGTGGGGTAGAGAGCCTATGGGAAAGGGACAGGAATCTTGTCTTGAGATTTTTGTTTTTCTTTTTCTTCCTGATGGGGAGGTGGGGAGTCAATTTGCACAGGTATCTTACCAGGTTCGTGTGAAGGCCCGGGGTCAGTGGTGGTTTTCCCACTCCTCAAAGTAACTGCATGTCCAGTCGGACTATTATTTAGAGGAGGTGGGGGGCCTGTGATTGTAGAAGCCTGGACGGCTGCTGAGGTGGTGGATTAGGAGGAGACTGATGTGGATAATGTGGATTTCTGCCCATATAATGGTTTCCTTGGTGATTAGGGTTGGGTATGGGTTGGGACGGAAGATGTCCTACAGGTCTTTCCGTGGGAGTAACCCAAATCTGATTGTTCAGATTTGTGATGTTGCGGGTTACTTCCGTCATTTTTGTTTGCATATCCTGCAGGGTTCGTAGCATCTGGGCATTGATATCTTGTTGGGATGGCCCAGGATGGAAGTTTGGATTCGACCCATACCCATTAAAATGATATGGTTGGGAGGAAACTTGATTATTCCAGGAGTAGTTCGGGTAATTTTTCCAATTGGAAGAATTTTTAAAGGGCTCCTGGATGGTAGAAATATTTTGAGTAGGGTTAAGATCTGGGTAGTTGTAATTCCCCAGTGAATCATGGGCAACCTCAGAATAATCAGCAGGGGTAGTGTTGAGATTGTGCAAATTTTCTCTTCGTGGAAAGTTAGGTTGGGTTAGATGTGGGTGTGGAGCTTGAGTTGATGTGGCCAGTCTTTCCTCAATTTTCTTTTGATTAAAATGCATCTGGTCGAGTTTTTGAGCAATCAATTGAAGATTGTCTTGGGTGACAGGGATAGATTGAGTGCCTATTTCATGAACACTGAACAGCGGGTTTTGGGTTCTGCAAAATGTGTTCATGGAAGCTTGATTAAATGAGTTTTCACTCATTTCTTCGAACAGGTCATAGGCACTTTTTACATCTTTATTTAAAAAGTTGCCGCCACACGAGGCGTCGACAAAATGTCGGATTTGATCTTCTAATCCATGATAGAAGATTTGCACGAGCTGCCATAAAGGAATCTCGTGGTGCGGGCAACTTCTTAAAAGGTCTTGAAATCTTTCCCAAGAATCATGGAAAGTTTCACCAGATTTTTGGTGAAAGGTCGTAATAGATCTTCGTAAGGAATTGGTACGACCTATGGGAAAGAATTTCTTGAGGAAGGCGCTCTTGAATTGAGGCCATGTTGTGATGGGTCAGCCAATGGTCCTGAACCAATAAGCGGCCTTATCTTTAAGAGATAATGGAAAAAGCCGCATCAGCCATATGTCTTCTTGCACATTTCGGGAATGGGTTGTCTGTGCAAGAAGAGTTAGCTCTTCAAGGTGGCTGAAAGGGTCTTCCCTAGGAAGGCCATGAAAGTGTTTAATTAGGTTCAGGACTGCAGGCTTGATCTCAAAGTCCCCCTCCGGTATGACCACCCCTGGTCGTTCCTCATAATAAGATGGATCATAGAAATCTTTTAGAGGAACAACAGGCTGCTGACGGGGTGGTGGGTTTGGCCTTGGATTGGCTAGGTTTTGGATGTTCCTAGTCAATGTTTGTTGATTGGAATTTAATTTATTAATCTGATCGGCCATCAATTTTAAAAGATCAGGTAGGGGGTCTTGATGTTGTGTGTGGGGCAACTCAAGATTAGGGAGCTCCAAGTGTGGGAAGTTACTGGTGGTTGGGTTTTGGGTGGAAGGGTTAGAATTTTGGTCAGTGGTGGGGTTAGAGGTGGACGTGGAAGGGTCAGTGGACCTATTTTGCTGAGTTTCCATTTTTTCAGGAGAAGAAGACAGAAAAAGTGGTCTTTTTGCGTGGGGGGCGAAATCAAATGGTCCTTCCAAGTGCGGATTTTGAGACCGTCGCCTGTGCATAAAATGGAAGAACGGGAGGGGAGGAGAAGAGAAAGAGATGAGAGAAAGTGTGCAATTCAAACAAATAAAACTAGACCTAACTTAAATGTGACTCCCTAATAATAACCTAAGACTTGGTCTATATAGGAAATAAGTAGTCAATAGTGAATACTCGTTCTATCAACAAATCTAGCCAAGTTGCTTAAGGGGAGGTTTGGGCCCAAACGTTTCCCAAGGAAGACCCCAGGTGCTTGTACAAACCCGCGCCTGGTCGTTCGACATAGCCCCTCAACCTGAACACCAGATACAAATGACAGAATTGGTATTAACTAAAGAGAACTTAAGACCTAAATAGCAAGCCTAAGTTAATAAAGCCTTAGGGGTCAAGTTGCTACAAGTTTTAATTAGGTCTAAGATGCTATAGTGCACACGGAATGTGGAGGGCATTTATTGGGTTGTTGCCCTGTTATTTGATTTTTTTTTTGTGTGCAGGAATTAAAGAGTGGTTCCAATGAAAATCAAGTTGTCACACAACTTTTTTGTATTTATGTCTTTTAGGATTCAATTTAATTAAATGAGTTTTAGGGTTTTTCTCTTTAAGCTTTCAAACAAGTTTGAAAGTTCACAATCAAAGGAAAGACAAGTTGTATGTGTGATTGTATATTTCCTTTTAATTAAGATAGAAATTTAATTACCAATGAATTATTTTTAGCTTTCTGAATTAAGTAGTGGTCCAAATAAGTCAAACAATACCACTACTTTGAATAAAATCAAACAAGGATTCCAGAAAAGATTTTTTTAAGAATTTAGGAATTTGTTTGATAATTTTTTTGAAGTTTTAATTGTACTAGTGTCAAAGTTCAGAAATAATACCCGTGGGTATTATGGACTTTTCAGTATTACCACCGACCTCAGAAAATTTTTATAATTTTATATGATGGGTTAAATTTCACAAGGATTCTAGTAAGCTAAATTTTTTAAAAATTCGTGGAAAGCAGAGGGGTCACACCCTCTAATCTTCCTGTTTTGCTACTGTCCGCAAATTTTCAGAATTTTTATACTCATCCAATTGTTTTGAAATTTGGAACAGATGTTCCTATCTTAACTAGGAATCACTCTATGAAATTTTATGATTTTAGGAGGCCTGGGGTTTTAGGAATCGATTTTTCAAGTCTAGACAGAAATCTGGACCCGAAAAATAGAACACCAATACTTGCAATGGAATGGTGCTAAAGAAGCATACAAGCAAACAATGGATTTTATAATGCACCACTCCACTTAATTAAAGTGTTTAGGGTCCTGAAAGCCAAGTTTAGTGTATTTTGGTAGTTCTTTTTAGCCTAAATGTGACAAGAAAGGGGAACCAACCTGGATTTCATGGGAAGAAAAGGATCTTTGAGCTCTCGCTTCCAGATTCCCGCCTTCCCGCTGTAGTTCCTGCACACACAAAAGAAAGAAAGAGAAGCGGATGAGATCCACTTCAAGCAAGAGAAAATTAATTAATGCAAAGTCGTGCCTCCCCGGCAACGGCGCCAAAAAGTGATAGCGATTTCACGCAGTTTGTTAAAATACGTCGTTGTAACGCGTAAAATCGATCAACTCTTAAATTTATATTCCTAGATAGGGAAGTATCTAGGGTCGTCCAAGGAGGCCAAATGTTTGCAATAGTGATTCTCTTGCTTGGAATACAATCTCAACTTTCTTTTTGGTATTTTTCAATATAAAATTTTTTTTTGTTTTAAATTAAGACAACATGCGGAATGGTGACGGGAAGGTAATTCACACTTCAATTTAACTACTACTTTCTAGTGGCAAGTAGAGCCTCTCCCTAAACTCACTCTAGGCAAGTGGAGGCCTAGAATAATTAGGGAGAGGGAGTGAAAAAAGCTAAAAAGCAAAGCAAGTGGAAATGCAAAATAGAAAATTGCAAAGAAGGCAACTAGATTACTGAAAAATGTTTTACAAAAAAGGCTAGTAGAGGAATGCTTCTACTACTAGAAAAATTAAAATAAAGAAAAGCAAACACAAATCCTCTAGATAGATGGTGAAGAAGAGGGCTTCTTGCTCCAAGGTTGGTGGCTCCCAAGCTTGAAGAGAATCCTTCAACTCCTTCCTTGCAGTGCTCCGCCAAGGTGATGTCCACGCCCCCTTGTTGGGTCGGCCCGGATAGGTTGTTAATATGATATTTGATCGTTGAAATGTGCATAGTGGTTAACCTAATTTGGACCTAACCATCTCCTTACAAAATTTTTAACCTGGCCTAATTGATTTTATCTTATCACTTTCATGCCCAGGGTCGAACACAGGGAAGTGGGGTTAAAGTCGAGTTTCTACGTTTTCCTTAAAACGCGTCTCTTCCGTTCGTTTATTGTGTTTTTGGTGTTTTTCTTATTTAGGTTTTTTTATGGTAATCCTTGTTCTTGAGGCACACCCTCAAAATTGTGTCCTTGGCTTTTAGCCAAACAGAGTCCCAAAACAAGTCTTGCTACTCGCAAGACGAGGTACCTGCACGTCAAAGATTATCTTTTCTTTTTTATGTATTTTTTTTTTATCTTGTTACTAACAGAAAAGCAAATAGACAGAAAGTAAATATAGTATGTATATATATATATATATGTAGTATATATATAAAGGGGTGGGGGTGGAGGTGGCGATGGAGTGTAGCACTATGTCGAGTCAGTCGACGTCTAGAGAGACGCATCCAACACGACTAGGTGCCGCGTGGAGTGTGGATGGAGGATGGATGATGTATGGGACCACACTTTTTGTACGCGTGTATCAGGGAATATCAGCAACTGGTGTAGATATTCCCGCGATACAGCGTATAATAAATAACATGAAAATATATGTACATATGTATGTATATAAGTAAATATATCTATATATATATATATGTATAGTTATATATGTATAGATATATATATATAGATATATATGTGTATATATATGTATATAAGTATATATATATATATTACTATATATATTTATATATATATGTATATAGATATGTATATATATATATGTATATAAGTATATATGCCTATATATATATAAGTATATGTATAAGTATATCGATGTATATATAAGTAGATATATATATATATATATTATATATATATGTATATATATTATATATATGTGTATGTATACATAACTATATAGATATACTATGCATATATATATATGTATGTATGTATGTATATATATATTTATATATATAGTACTATAAGTGTGTGAGTGTGTGTGTATGTGTTGGTATAGGTGTGTGTGCGTCGGTGAACGTGTGTGTGTGTGCGTTGCTGTGAGTGTGTGTCTGTTAGTGAGTAAAAAAGAGAGAGAGAGAGAGAATACGTGAGAGAGAGAGCGGGAGCGGGCGGGAGAGATCTGCAGAGAGAGAGCGGGCGAGCGAGAGATCGTGGATGCGCGAGTTAAGACGTCTGCCGCCTCCGGCGGACGTCTGACGCCGGGTCGTCTGAAGGCGGAGGGAGATGTCTGAAGACGGCGGATGCGGGCGCGGCTTCGCGTAGGGTTCCTGCAGGCGTGCGGGAAGGCGACGGGCGGGCGAAGGCGTGGAGGAGCGAGCGTGGAGGAGGTCTGCAGGTGGTCGCGGAGGGTCGCAGAGGAGGGGGAGGGGGCGGCACGAGGCCGTAGCCGGCCGCTGCAGTGCGCGCGGCGGACGGCTACAGGTGCAACTGCGGGGACGTCAGGACGGATGTTGAGTGGGGAATGGCCCTGCAGGCACGCGCGAAGTCGACGGGCGGCTGTGGGGATGGTCGCGGAGGAGCGGGAGGACCTGCTCTGCTGCTGCTGCTGCTGCATGGCTGCTGCTACCGTGGCTTCAAGCTTCGAAGCTTGGAGCGGCAGCAATGGCGTTAAAGAGAAAAAAAATGAAGCGAGGGAATGCACCACGCCCACCGGCTCGTCGAAGAGCTGGGCGGTGGTGCTCCCACTGTGGTGGTGTGCACCACAGTGGGTTCTCCTGCTCGCCGGGTGCCTCCTCGACGGAGGGCCGACGTATGGGAGGGGAAAGCGGTGGAGAAGATGGTTACGAGTTTGTTTCGTTGCTGCAGCCGCCTCCCTTGCGAGGATGAAGCTGCAGCTTCTTATAGAGGAGGAGAGAGTGGCGTGCCGGCTGCAGCAGGGAGAGGGTGCGCGAGTTACAGCTATAGGGAGCGGCGTTGGCAGGGAGAAGTGACGTGGAGTAAATGCATGCGGCTGCTGCGGGAAGAAGTGCAGCCGCGGGAAGAAGAAAAGAAGAAATCAAGAGAGAAAAAAAAGAAAAGAGGTGGAATTTGCAAGGTGGCACTTGAGATAAAATGTAACTATGCAAGCCATTGTTTCACTCCTCTTCCTCTCTTGATTAAATGCATGCATGCAAGCATTTTTACAAATGCGATTACAGGATCCTTTTATGCAATGTTAATGGTAGAAAATAGCACAAGAAGGCGTTATTACAGGCGTGTTTTGAGGTGCAAACATATACCCCCATGCCTATCTTTTGCTAGTCCCTAGCAAAATAGTATTTAGAAATAATCTTAAGCTGAAGATTTTCTTCTGAGGTAATATAGGTGTGTTTATTATCGATTATTGTGAGAACCAATTGTAAAGAAGACTACCAGTACTTTAAGTCTCACATGACATAGATCATCTCTCAACTAACCAGGACTCTTGATATTTAAACCTTAAGTACGATTTCCAGGACCCAGGAGGTTTTTGCCGTACTCGAGAGCTCAAGAGGTTATGGTTTGTGCATAGTGAAGGATCAAGACTGACCAGATGAACATTAAGACTCAATTCCAGGGTTTCACGAATTTTTAAGTACAGGTTGGTCCCAGTTTCAGCTCATGTCTTCGAATTGACCCTTAAGATGATGACGGAAAACTCAACTCCCATTTTCTATTTTTTTTTTTTTTTTTTTTTGCTCACCGAAAAACAAATTATACAGACATTTATGAGATATACTGACTCTTTTGCAACATCTTTTTTTTTTTTTTTTTTGACAACTCTTTTTTTTCTCTTTTTTTTTTTTTTTTTTGAAACATATGTCAGTATATCTCTTACAACACATTTTGAAAGAGCACACTTTTTTTCTTTTTGGTGGGAGAGTTTCTTTTTGGTGGAAAGAGTCGCTCCTAAACACAAGACTAAAGCCTGGGATAAAAAGTCTACCTGCGCGCACAGGTAAGGACTCCACCTTCCCTAATGAACACTAGGGTTGGATCTTATGTTCACCTGGTCTTTCCTGATATGTGTAGTGAGAACCAAGTTTACTTAAGCTCTCAAGTAAAAGTAAACCAACGAATCTTGTACTTGTGTCTCAGGTACAAGAATACATCCTTAGTTAGGAGAGATCTTGATCTATTTTGTCAATGCTTTAAGTGAATTAAGCTGAGCCTGAGCGAATCAAGCTTTTGTGGCCTGGAAAGTCTTCAAAACAGAGGTTGAATATCCATAAACACTTATTGCCTTTTTGTTTCAACTTCAAGATCAGTACTAAACACCATTTATTATAATATATATATATATACATATATTTTTTTGTTTTCTTTTTCTTGCATATTTATAAATAGGTGGGAACTGTATGATACCATAACATACCTGGATCCTATGGATGCCTATCCACCCCCCCATGCCAAACAATGCTATGTCCTCATATGCATGCAGGGAAAGGCAGAGGAAGGATGGAATATCGGGTAACAAGAGCTGAGGTTTAGGGTATAGATCAGGGTGGAAGGGTGGGTGGACGGTGGGTGGTGAAGAGAAAAGTGAAGTGATTGCGAGAGAGGTGTGAAAACTGATGGTGGATGGTGAGTGCTGTTAGGGTGCCTCCCAACAAGCCCAGAATTTAATGTCCCCAGCTGGACTCAGAATGAGGCAAAGAATTAGTTACCCTCCAGCAGGGCAACGATTTCTCCAATGGGGGCAGGTTCATGAGTCAGATAGGGTTTCAAACGCTGCCCGTTGACCATAAATTTACTCCCAGATTTGGGATCTTCGATCTCGACGGCCCCATTGGGGAATGGTCTTGAGACCAGGAAAGGACCAGTCCATTTGGACTTCAATTTCCTAGGAAAGAATTTGAGTCGGGCATTATAGAGCCAAACTTGCTGAGATGGCTCAAATTCCTTCCGTCGAACATGGCTGTCGTGAAAAGCCTTAGTGCGCTGTTTAAAGGTTAGAGCAGAATCATAGGCTTCACGACGGAGCTCTTCCAGCTCTTGGAGTTGGAGTTTCCTTTCTCGACCACACAAGTCTGGGTCGAGGTTACATTGGCGAACCGCCCAATAAGCGCGATGTTCCAACTCCATGGGCAAATGACAAGGCTTCCCGTAAACGATTCTGTCTGGAGACATACCAAGGGGAGCCTTGAAGGCGGTCCGATACGCCCAAAGTGCGTCAGTCAGCTTGTCGGACCAATCCTTACGGTCAGGCCGAACCGTTTTCCGGAGAATCTGCTTGATTTGCCGGTTCGACACTTCGGCCTGGCCGTTCGTCTGAGGATGATACGGGGATGAGATACGATGGTGGACTCCGTACCTCCTCAGAAGTGCCCGAAAAGAAGCATGGGTAAAGTGGCTTCCTCCATCCGAGATAATGGCCCGAGGGATCCCAAAACGCGCAAAGATATTGTCCTTGACGAATCGGGTGGAGATAACATGGTCAGCACGGCGCGCGGGAATAGCCTCGATCCATTTCGAAACATAGTCGACGGCCACGAGGATGAATTCGAAGTCGTTGGATGGAGGAAAGGGACCCATGAAGTCAATTCCCCAGATGTCGAAGATTTTCGCAGCTAGGATGTGTTGCAAGGGCATCATGTCACGACGTGCCATTGACCCTAATGACTGGCACCTAGTGCAATGCTTGGCATAAGTGTGTGCGTCCTGGTGAAGGGAGGGCCAAAAGAAATCGCACTGCAACACCTTGGCTGCAGTTTTCCTCCCAGAGAAATGGCCTCCACAGGCCTGATCGTGGTAGAAGGATAGCACACTGGGGAACTCACTGTCAGGAATACACGGAGGAATGATTTGATCAGCACCTATCCGAAAAAGAAGTGGATTATCCCAGAAATAATACTTTGCTTCTGCCATGAGATGCTCGCGCTGGTTTTTAGGCCAGCCATGTGGAAGAGATCCAGAAGCAAGGTAATTGGCAATGTCGGCATACCATGGTCCACTTGCCACATTTATTGCCAATAGGTGCTCATCAGGAAAAATTTCATTAATTGGCAGAGTAAGTCCAATATGGTCAGGGTCCAGTCTGGAAAGGTGATCAGCCACAACATTCTGGGCTCCGACGTTATCACAAATCTCAATGTCAAATTCCTGGAGCAGAAGGATCCAATGAATCAGTCTAGGCTTGGCATCCTTCTTGTGCATGAGATGGCGAATGGCCGCGTGATCAGTGAAAACAATAACGTGAGAGCCCAGAAGGTAAGAACGGAATTTTTCCAGCCCAAAGACGACTGCCAGTAGTTCCTTTTCAGTGGTAGTATAATTATGCTGGGCCTCGTCCAACGTCTTACTGGCGTAGTATACCACGAAGGGGTGTCTATCACGTCTTTGTCCCAGGATGGCTCCGACTGCAAGGTCTGAAGCGTCACACATAAGTTCAAAGTCGAGGGACCAATCAGGCGGCTGGAGAACAGGGGCCTTGGTGACAGCATTACGCAGCTGCGTGAATGCTTGTATATAGTCAGGGCCCATGTCGAAGGGCACGTCGGTTGATAGGAGATGAGTTAAGGGTCAAGAAATTTTGGAGAAGTCTTTGATGAATCTCCTATAGAAACCAACGTGTCCCAAGAAGGAGCGGATTTGTTTGACAGAACCAGGCACAGGTAAATCAGCAATGACATCGAGCTTAGCTCTGTCGACCTCGATACCCCTATCGGAGATGATATGTCCAAGAACAATTCCCTCATGCACCAAAAAATGACTTTTTTCCCAGGAAAGCACGAGGTTTACATCAATACATCTCCTAAGGATGCGAGTCAGGTTGGCAAGACATTCGTCGAAAGATGGTCCAAAGACTGAAAAGTCATCCATGAAGACCTCGAGAAAGTCACCCACCATGTCATGAAATATCGCCAGCATGCATCTCTGGAAAGTTGCTGGCGCGTTACAAAGTCCGAACGGCATCCTTCTAAAGGTGAAGGTGCCGAAAGGGCAGGTAAAAGTGGTTTTCTCTTGGTCTCGGGGGTCTATTGCCACGCAGGTAGTTAGACCTCCAATCCTTAGTAAGGGTCAAGTTACTACCAGTTTTAATTAGAGGCTTAGGGTCAAGTGCTTTTGGAATGTGAAGGGCGTTGTTTACGGGTAATGCCCAAGTGATTGATTTTAAGAGTGTGTAAGAACAAGCATGCAACGGGGAAATCTCCCCGAATTGAAGTTTTTATTGGCGAATGGTTTTTAAAGTTCAGCCTTAAGTAGTATGAATTTTAGGATTTTGCTGAATTACCAATTCAACCAATCTCCGGGTTTTTGCAAAAATACAGGTTTTCCTTCTAAAACCCAAGAAACCCTTCTTCAATTATCAGTTAGTTAATGCATGCTAAAATGCAATGGGCTACCCTAAATGGAGATTTCTAAGTGTGGATGCACGAATCAGTTTTATATCAATGTGACAGGGAGCCAAAGCACTTCAATTCAAGTGCTCCCAATCAGCAGAAATGATTTCCGCACACAAGGCTTCAACCAAAAGATAAAGAAAATAAAATTGTTGGGGTTGAAGTATTCAGGATCTAATCACAGGCAAGTTTGAAAAGTCGTGGTGGGGTTGGAATCAACTCAATTCCAAGTCTCCCCACCAAAAATGTGATCCTGAATTAAAGATAAGTGAGGCAAAAGAGGGATATAAGCAATCTTTTTCTTTGCCTCAAAGAATACTTCCCTCGGCGAGAAATCCAAGAATCAAGATTCTCGGATTTTCGCTATGCGACGTGTGGCGGGAAATCCCGGGGCAGTGGGAGTGAATACAACCAATCAAACAAGTGAATTTTAATCCACTTGCCCCAAGAAATCCCAAGAAGTTTTTCTAGTTTTTTTTTTTTTTTTTAGGTGGCAAGCTAACCCTAGTTTGCTAAGAAAGAGAAAACCTACTGGTTTGGCAACGTGTGCGAAGCTCCAATGCGGTGTCGGCGTCTTCACGCTCTCGTTCCCGCCTTGCATCTGCCCTTGTTCCCGACTTCGTCTGCTTTCCTTCTCCTTCCACCAAGTTCACCTGCACACCAAAAACAACAATACCCGTGAAGAGGGAAGAGAAAAATTGAAAGGATTTGGATAGAAACTTACTCGAAGGCGCACCTCCCCGGCAACGGTGCCAGAAAAGTGTGTTGGGTCGGCCCGGATAGGTTGTTAATATGATATTTTTATCGTTGAAATGTGTATAGTGGTTAATCTAATTTGGACCTAACCATCTCCTTACAAAATTTTTAACCTGGCCTAATTGATTTTATCTTATCACTTTCAAGCCCAGGGTCGAACACAGGGAAGTGGGGTTAAAGTCGAGTTTCTACGTTTTCCTTAAAACGCGTCTCTTCCGTTCGTTTATTGTGTTTTTGGTGTTTTTCTTATTTAGGTTTTTTTATGGTAATCCTTGTTCTTGAGGCACACCCTCAAAATTGTGTCCTTGGCTTTTAGCCAAACAGAGTCCCAAAACATGTCTTCCTACTCGCAAGATGAGGTACCTGCAAGTCAAAGATTATCTTTTCTTTTTTATGTATTCTTTTTTTATCTTTTTACTAACAGAAAAGCAAATAGATAGAAAGTAAATATAGTATGTATATATATATATATGTAGTATATATATAAAGGGGTGGGGGTGGAGGTGGCGATGGAGTGTAGCACTATGTCGAGTCAGTCGACGTCTAGAGAGACGCAACCAACACGACTAGGTGCCGCGTGGAGTGTGGATGGAGGATGGATGATGTATGGGACCACACCTTTTGTACGCGTGTATCAGGGAATATCAGCAACTGGTGCAGATATTCCCGCGATACAGCGTATAATAAATAACATGAAAATATATGTACATATGTATGTATATAAGTAAATATATCTATATATATATATATGTATAGTTATATATATATAGATATATATATATAGATATATATGTGTATATATATGTATATAAGTATATATATATATATTACTATATATATGTATATATATATGTATATAGATATGTATATATATATATGTATATAAGTATATATGCCTATATATATATAAGTATATGTATAAGTATAAAGATGTATATATAAGTAGATATATATATATATATATTATATATATATTTATATATATTATATATATGTGTATGTATACATAACTATATTGATATACTATGTATATATATATATATATATGTATGTATGTATGTATATATATATTTATATATATAGTACTATAAGTGTGTGATTGTGTGTGTATGTGTTGGTATAGGTGTGTGTGCGTCGGTGAACGTGTGTGTGTGCGTTGCTGTGAGTGTATGTCTGTTAGTGAGTAAAAAAGAGAGAGAGAGAGAGAGAATACGTGAGAGAGAGAGCGGGAGCGGGCGGGAGAGATCAGCAGAGAGAGAGAGAGTGGGCGAGCGAGAGATCGCAGACGCGCGAATTAAGACGTCTGCCGCCTCCAGCGGACGTCTGACGCCGCGTCGTCTGAAGGCGGAGGTAGACGTCTGAAGATGGCGGATGCGGGCGCGGCTTCGCGTAGGGTTCCTGCAGGTGTACGCGAAGGCGACGGGCGGGTGAAGGTGTGGCGGAGCGAGCGTGGAGGAGGTCTGCAGGTGGTCGCGGAGGGTCGCGGAGGAGGGGGAGGGGGCGGCAAGAGGCCGTAGCCGGCCGCTGCAGTGCGCGCGGCGGACGGCTACAGGTGCAACTGCAGGGACGTCAGGACAGAGGTTGAGTGGGGAATGGTCCTGCAGGCGCATGCGAAGTCGACGGGCAGCTGCGGGGACGGTCGCGGAGGAGCGGGAGGACCTGCTGCTGCTGCTGCGTGGCTGCTGCTGCCGTTGCTTCAAGCTTCGAAGCTTGGAAAGGCGGCAATGGCGTTATAGAGAAAAAAAACGAAGCGAGGGAATGCACCACGCCCACCGGCTCGTCAAAGAGCTGGGCGGTGGTGCTCCCACTATCGTGGTGTGCACCACAGTGGGTTCTCCTACTCGCCGGGTGCCTCCTCGACGGAGGGCCGACGTATGGGAGGGGAAAGCGGTGGAGAAGATGGTTACGGGTTTGTTTCGTTGCTGCAGCCGCCTCCCTTGCGAGGATGAAGCTGCAGCTTCTTATAGAGGAGGAGAGAGTGGCGTGCCGGCTGCAGCAGGGAGAGGGTGCGCGAGTTGCAGCTATAGGGAGCGACGTTAGCAGGGAGAAATGACGTGGAGTAAATGCATGCGGCTGCTGCGGGAAGAAGTGCAGCCGCGGGAAGAAGGAAAGAAGAAATCAAGAGAGAAAAAAATGAAAAGAGGTGGAATTTGCAAGGAGGCACTTGAGATAAAATGTAACTATGCAAGCCATTGTTTCACTCCTCTTCCTCTCTTGATTAAATGCATGCATGCAAGCATTTTTACAAATGCGATTACAGGATCCTATTATGCAATGTTAATGCTAGAAAATAGCACAAGAAGGCATTATTACAGGCATGTTTTGAGGTGCAAACAGCCCTAAGCTTCTCTCCAAGGGTGAACGTCCACCCTAGGTCCTTCTCCCTTGCCTGGCTGTCCACCTTGAAGTGGAGGAGTCCTCCTCCTTGGGGTGGCTCAA
Source organism: Thalassia testudinum (assembly GCA_037157565.1). Taxonomy (NCBI): domain Eukaryota; kingdom Viridiplantae; phylum Streptophyta; class Magnoliopsida; order Alismatales; family Hydrocharitaceae; genus Thalassia; species Thalassia testudinum. Next base: position 118,064,993 of record JAZHRO010000024.1, read on the forward strand.
GTTGAAGAGAGTGGGGAGAAGAAGGCACCAAAGGGGCTGGTGATGTGCCCCTTTAATCTCCTTCTCTACTCCTTCTTCTTGGCCGTAGGTATAGGTTGTTTAGGTAGAAAAATATACTAAGGGAGGATGCCCCAAAATGGTGGTAGGTGGTGGCTTTTTATAGAATAGGACGGGGGGTTAAGGTGCCCCTTGAAATGGAGGGCTAGGATGGAAGGATGAGGGTGGTTGGTGATCCTATGGCTAGGGTGAGTTGGCGCCAACCCAAGGGGTGTTAAAGGGGGTGGTTATGGTGGTGTTGGTGTCTTTTGGTGGTGGAGAGACACCCCCATGTTGGCGCCAACATGGGGTCTTCTAGAAGGGGAGTTAGGTGGATGGTGGAGATGGATTCAAGGGGGATTGTGTGGTGGAGATGAGGGGGGATTTTGGAGGGAAAAGTGGTGCCATTAAGGGGTGGTTATGGATAGTTTTTGGCGCCAGTTTTAGGTGTCTTTTGGAGGTGGTGGGTAGGTTAGGTTGGTGCCAAGTAGGTTTGCTTATGTGGAGCTTAGGTGGAGCTAGTTGGGTGGAGTTGGTAGGTGGGTTTTTGGGGTGGTACAAGCCAAGGAAGTTGGAGCATAGTTAAGCTAAGCTAAGCTAAGCTAGCTTAGCTAATGGAGGAGTAGAGGAGAAGGTGTTGGAGCTAGGGTTTGGAGGAAGGAGCTGAGGAGAAGAAGTCTGGAGTTGGAGCTGGAGCTGGCTACTGCGGAAGAGGCTGGCATGGGGCTACTCTAGCTGGCTTAGCTTGCTAGTTCTTTGCTAGTTGCTAAGCCAAGCTAATGTGATCTAGCTTCTACCAAAATGAGCTGAGGTGAGCTAGGTCTGGTGCTCCCGGGGAGAATCAAGCTGGTTGAGGCGGCTAAGGTAGCTTTGCTCAACTGAGTTGAGCTAAGCTAAGTCCCCGGGAGCTGGACTTGAGCTTCCTGAGCTGGGATGAGTTCTTCTTCAGCTGGCTGCAGCTGAGTGGAGCTGGATGTAGCTGGATCTGACCTGGGATGAACTCCTGTCAACTTAGCTGAGCTAGCTAAAGCTCCCTGTGGACTAGTGGGAGCTGAGATGAGCTAGACTCAGCTAAGTTGAGCTGGATCTGAGCTGACTTGAGCTAGGGTGAGCTAAGGTGAACTCTCTTGAACTGCCATCCAGCTGAGATTAGCTGAATGGAGCTGGGATGAGCTAACCCTAGTTCAAGTAAGCTAGGTTCCAGCTGCGGTGAGCTGGATCAGGCTGAGGTGAGTTGGATTAGGCTGAGTTCCAGCTAGTCTGGGCTTCTCCTTCACCATTTGCCTTCTTGAGTGCTAGGGTTTTAGGGATCTATATATCTGTACATCCCTTACACTCACAAAAACATATTAAAAAGATAATAAAAAATGCAATGCATGCCTAACCTATTTTATGCCTAAATGCAACCCAAAAACCCGTTTGCGGAGTAAAATCCTAAGAGCTAGGTTTGTTTTAATGCATAAGAATGATGATAAACTGGCGTTTATCAGCCACTCTTGGACTCTCTCTAGAGAGTTCTACACCTCTCTAGAGAGAAGCCATTGGGTCTATAAAAAGACCCCATGAGCGGCCAAACACCCGCATTCACATCCGTTCACTTCTTTGGCAATTGGACTCCATTGGTTTCATTGATGCTACCTCCACTTGGATAGTCACTCCACCTCCACGAGCTCACTACCACCACCATGGAGGACACCATGCCGGGATTCTAGATCAACCCTACCTCTGTCTAAGGGTCAGCCTAAGCTACATTGGCTATCCCTCATTCTCCTGTCGACCACTCCAAGGCCATTGGGGACCACCCCTGAATGCCCTTCCATTCTTCTAGATGTAATTCATGCTCTTTATAATTTTATTGCTTTTATTTACTGGTTAGTACTGTAGCCTTACTTATCCCCTAATGATGCATGCAAAATCCCCCCGTAGATTCTTGTATGCGATCATTTTCTGATATCTAGGTTTAATTTTCAAGCATTGATGTAGAAGCTTTCCTCTACATTTTATGTTGCAAACAACTCTCCCACTAAATGAATGAAAAATGCTTTTATATATATATTTGTCTCTATATGCTTGAAATCACCATGAGCTTAATAATTGTCATTCGTTTTGTGTGATTCAATTTGCCTATTTCCAATTCCTAATATTCTTACAACTAAGCATGTCATAACTAAATATGTAATAATCACGAACCGGCATGCGATTCTAAACAAATTAGAGTAAGATCGATTTCAAAAGTAAAAGCAACGCCTCCTAGAGACGAACGGCCGGGACTCAAGTCTCGTAATTTTTATAAATTTAGTTTTTGAAGAACATGCGCGACTATACTATGATTCCAACGACTTTCAAAATGCACGAGAACGCTTCCCGTCAATGGCTCCTCTCCGTCTCCAGCAGCAGCAGAGAGCTGCAACCACAGTCGACTGCCACCGCTCCTCTCCTCACCGCCGCCGCCTACGACCACCGTTGGGCACGAGACCACCACCATAGAATAGCCCTCGGCTCACTCAACCTCCGGTGAGCTTCTCGCCTTCAATCGTAGCCTCCTCCTCGCGCACGGACAAGGGGAAGAATTTCCCCTACTTTACTACAGTAAAGCTCCTATTAATACTTACATTTAGCACCATTGTGAACTTTTATTATTATTTTATTAAGCTTCATTGCAAAATATATCCTTTAGTTGTGCAAAATTGCTATTTCAGCATTAGCACTTATTGTTTACCTAATCTGAAAGTGATTTTGATTCGGTTTTTTTACTAAATTAATAGTGAACATCGATTTTTGACCCTTGCGAGTTTAAATAGGCCATTGCCTCCCTGTGGACATGACCTGCTGCTAATTCGGTGGTTATATTAATTGTTGATTAGTGGATTTTTCCATCACATAGAACTATAGATGATGCGTCATTTTATGTGACAAACGACTTTAAAAGCAAAGAATTGACTCGTCAAATGGCATCGTTGCCAAGGAGGCAACAGGCTTAATTAATTCGAAATTATTCATTTGTTCAAATTGAATTTTAATTGAGGGATATTTAGCCTATTTTATCTGATTTGGTGCGAGGTACACATATTGCACACGAATTATCGCATCGGCCTCAAAAACATTGTGGTGGACCTTGTTTCCACCACTTTGGAGGAGGAATCGAGTTTCATATATACGAGGAAGAGCATGAACATTGGTGAACTATGTTGCCACTGATGGGTCGGCCCGAATAGGTTGCTAATATGATATTTTTATCGTTGAAATGTGTATAGTGGTTAACCTAATTTGGACCTAACCATCTCTTTACAAAATTTTTAACCTGGCCTAATTGATTTTATCTTATCACTTTCAAGCCCAGGGTCGAACACAGGGAAGTGGGGTTAAAGTCGAGTTTCTACGTTTTCCTTAAAACGCGTCTCTTCCGTTCGTTTATTGTATTTTTAGTGTTTTTCTTATTTAGGTTTTTTTATGGTAATCCTTGTTCTTGAGGCACACCCTCAAAATTGTGTCCTTGGCTTTTAGCCAAACAGAGTCCCAAAACAAGTCTTGCTACTCGCAAAGACGAGGTACCTGCAAGTCAAAGATTATCTTTTCTTTTTTATGTATTTTTTTTTATCTTTTTACTAACAGAAAAGCAAATAGACAGAAAGCAAATATAGTATGTATATATATATGTGTAGTATATATATAAAGGGGTGGGGGTGGAGGTGGCGATGGAGTGTAGCACTATGTCGAGTCAGTCGACGTCTAGAGAGACGCAACCAACACGACTAGGTGCCGCGTGGAGTGTGGATGGAGGATGGATGATGTATGGGACCATGCTTTTTTTGTACGCGTGTATCAGGGAATATCAGCAACTGGTGCAGATATTCCCGCGATACAGCGTATAATAAATAACATGAAAATATGTGTACATATGTATGTATATAAGCAAATATATCTATATATATATATAAATGTACAGTTATATATGTATAGATATATATATATAGATATATATGTGTATATATATGTATATAAGTATATATATATATATTACTATATATATGTATATATATATGTATATAGATATGTATATATATATAAGTATATGTATAAGTATATAGATGTATATATAAGTAGATATATATATATATTATATATATATGTATATATGTTATATATATGTGTATGTATACATAACTATATAGATATACTATGTATATATATATATATATATATATTTATATATATGTTACTATAAGTGTGTGAGTGTGTGTGTATGTGTTGGTATAGGTGTGTGTGCGTCGGTGAATGTGTGTGTGTGTGCGTTGCTGTGAGTGTGTGTCTGTTAGTGAGTAAAAAAGAGAGAGAGAGAGAGAATACGTGAGAGAGAGCGGGAGCGGGCGGGAGAGATCAGCAGGGAGAGAGAGCAGGCGAGAGAGTTAAGACGTCTGCTCACGGCGGCGGACGTCTGGAGTCGCGTCGTCTGGAGAAGGCAGCGGACGTCTGGAAACGGCGGGTGCGGGCGCGCCTTCTTTGCGTAGGGTTCTGCAGGCGTGCGCGAAGTCGAGGAGCGGGCGATGGCGCGGAGGAGCGAGCGTGGAGGCGGTCTGCAGGTGGTCGTGGAGGGTCGCGGAGGAGTGCAGGGGTCGGCGCGAGGCCGTAGCCGGCCGCTGCAGTGCGCGCGGCGGCGGCTACGGGTGCAACTGCGAGGCGGACAGAACGGAGACGGAGGAGGGGAACGCCCTGCAGACGCGCGCGGAGGCAGTGAGCGGCTGCGGGGACGGTCGCGGAGGAGCGGGGAGGACCTGCTGCGTGGCTGCTGCTGCCGCGGCTTCAAGCTTCGGAGCTTGGAGCGGCGGCAATGGCGTTAAAGAGAGAAAAAAATGAAACGAGGACGACACCACGCCCACCGGCTTGTAGAAGAGCTGGGCGGTGGTGTCCCCACTGTGGTGGTGTGCACCACAGTGGGTACTCCTGCTCGTCGGGTGCCTCCTCGACGGAGGGCCGACGTATGGGAGGGGAAGACGGTGGAGAAGATGGCTACGGGTTTGTTTCGTGCAGCCGCCTCTGTTGCGAGGATGAAGCTGCAGCTTCTTATAGAGGAGGAGAGAGTGGCGTGCCGGCTGCAGTAGGGAGAGGGTGCAGGAGTTGCAGCTGTAGGGAGCGACGTTGGGAGGGGGAAGTGACGTGGAGTAAATGCATGCAGCTGCTGCGGGAAGAAGTGCAGCAGCGGGAAGAAGAAAAGAAGAAATCAAGAGAGAAAAAAATAAAAAGAGGTGGAATTTGCAAGGAGGCACTTGGGATAAAATGTAACTATGTAAGCCATTGTTTCACTCCTCTTCTTCTCTTGATTAAATGCATGCATGCAAGCGTTTTTACAAATGCGATTATAGGATCCTATTATGCAATGTTAATGCTAGAAAATAGCACAAGAAGGCGTTATTACAGGCGTGTTTTGAGGTGCAAACAGCCACCAACTAGGAGGACATCTGGAGTGATCATCTTCATCTCTGTTGATTTGTCAAGTAGATAGAACTTAGGTTTTAGAACTTTACTTTTCTTTATTTTCTTGCACTTACAATTGATTTGAGACCCTTGTTCTGGGGTATATTTTTAAGGGTTTGTTCCCCGATTTTATTTTAGGCCCGTGTTGAGTAGTTTTTGGGAGTCTGTTCCCTCTTTTCTTTAGATCTAGGCTTTCTTCTGTGGGTTGTTTATCCTCTACTTGTTTGCGCACAAGTAGATAAAAAAGAAAAAAGAAAAAAGAGTGAGCTGTCTGCTAGAAGTTGCCTACCTCTAAGACGAACCATTTAGGTCTGTATGAGTAGCTTCTAGATTTATTTCTCTGCATTGCGTGCATTCTCGCATCGTTGATTGCTGGAAGCACGGTACGCATTCTCTTACTTTGCATCCTATTCTTGATCACGCATTGCATTTGGACTTGATTCGAGGACCACATAGTTTGTCTTGAAAAGAATTAACAAGTGGTCACATTTTCTAAAAAAAGGATTAATCAAAGTAGGAACATATAAAACCCAAGGAGTTGATTTGAACATTGTGCTGCGGTTCAAAAAATCAAACTTTTATGGTGTATGCACACTTCTTTGCACCAAAGCACGCATTTAGACACTCCTAGGTTTTTGAGCTGTTCGGAAAGAACTCTCCTATCATTGGATACCAAAGTGCTTGAAACTTAAGCTCAAAGGTTTTGTAACTCCAAGGAGGGGGATACCCTATCATGGATTTTTGAGGGTAGTTAAGAAGAACTGCAAAAGCACAACTTCAAAGGAAGGCTTAGACCTACTTGCATCCCTTGATCTTCCATCCTTGGAGTACTTTACCATTTGAACTTTGTGGCAGAGTACCTAAGTTCCAATTAGGTCTTCAATAAGGCATTTCGTAGGTTGACAATAGGTGCGTAATTGATTTGGAAAATTGCTTTGTCACCTATAATTTGAACTAAAGTCAAAAGCCCAAATTTGTAAAGACCGAACAAGTCCTTTTGAATTGTGTTTGTAGTGCATGCTTGGTAGGCGTTATCTTAGGAGACAACTTGTGTTTGATCCTGAACCTGAAAGAATCTTAAGAAGAAACCTTCCAAGGGTAGAATTGGCCGGTCAAAGGAGCCATAAGGAATATTTCATTCCAACCAATTAAGCTGGCCCTGCACTACGTAGACTTGGAGGGGACAATCCTTATGAGATCAAAAGTAGTACCATATCCTTGCTACCCTCCTTTTATGGTACTACTAGGGAAGACCCTTACAGGCACATAAAGGAATTCACCGAGGTCTGTTCCACGGTGAAGCTGTAGGGCGTGACTGATGACACTCAAATGCGGACCCTCTTTCCCTTCTCCCTTAAGGACAAAGCCAAGTATTGGTATCACACCCTTGATGATATTAACACTTAGGATGCCCTAAAGAAGGAGTTTTTGAAGTACTTTCCCATGAGCAAAACCAATCACTTTAGGAGGGAAATTATGAGTTTTGTTCAAATGGATGTGGAAGCTTTCCACGATGTGTGGGAGCACTTTAATGACTTGCTGAAACTTTGCCCACATCATCAGGTGCCTAAATGGCAATTGCTTGAAGCGTTCTACACTGGACTTAATGATTCGCATAGGCAAACTATGGATGGTTCCTGTGCAGGAACCTTTCTATCTAGGATTGAGGATGAAGCTTGGAAACCTTTTGATACTTTGAGTGAGAATTCTATCCACTTGAATTCTGCCTACGTGGATAGAAAGCCCACTCTCATGCAAAGAAAGTTGGCAGGGAATGAGGCAAGGGACACCCAGAATTTAGCCTATCAGATTGAATTATTGAATCAAAACATGGAAAGGCATATGTTGAACCTGAGTCCACTCGTATCTAACACCTCCACATCCCATGCTTCTGAATGCTCAATTTGCCAGGGCAATACACACGCCACTGTGGATTGCTACTTGGCCTCCCAATTCCTTGAGCTTGCACAAGCAGATCTGAATGCCTCTCAAGGGTTCCGTCCTAAACCTCGTAATGACCCTTTTTCCAACACATATAATGAGGGATGGAGGAACCACCCTAACTTTCATGGAGACAAGGAAATGTCTCAAATTCAGTGAATTATAAACCACAATCCCTTCAAAACCGTCAAATGAACCAACCTCAGACCTTTGCCCAACCTAAGACCTCTGAGATGGATGAATTGAAGGCAATGTTGAAAACTATGGAAGAAAGTCAAAGTGCCATCATTCAATCTGATGACAAGGCTATACATGAGATGAAATCACAAATAGGACACCTTGTTGAGGCCGTTAGGCAGAGAGAAACTAGGAAGCTCCCCAGTGCTACTGAGGAGAATCCTAAAGGAAAAGGGATTGTCTTTAGGGAGCATGCTCAGGCGGTGACTATTCTGAGGAGTGGGAAAGAAATTTCCAAACCCGATGCTCCTATAGTCTCACTCCCTAAAAAACCATCCATGTCGACTTTCACCCCCACTAGAGAAAACTTGCCCAAATCTTCTCTGCTTGAAATCACCTTACCGAAAGAAGTTGCCCCTGTTCCGCCCCTTACTCGACATGACAACCCTTCCACCCAGAGATCGAGAGTGCCCTTTCCAGAGCGCTTATCCACCTCTAGGCAGACTTCTGCTAGCTCATTTGGAGCCCAAGATAAGACGGATGAGATCATGGAAACTTTCAAGCAAGTGCAGATTAACCTGCCTTTGCTTGAAGCTATCAGGTAGATTTTGTCTTATGCTTGCTTCTTAAAGGACCTGTGCACGAAAAAGCGGCAATCTAGGAAACAGGTCCAATCAAAAGTTATCCTGCCAGATTCTGTTAGCTCAATTATTCAACATGGCACACCCCCGAAACTTAAGGACCCAGGAGCCCCATACATCTCAGTAGTTATTGGTGACTTACAGATTGATGAGGCTCTACTTGATTTGGGTGCAAGGATGAACATCCTTCCAAGCTATGTGTATGAACAACTTGGGGGAGGAAATCTTAAGCCTAGCCCTGTAATCCTTCAAGTTGTAGATCGATCACTTAAGACACCACAGGGAATTTTGGAAGATGTCCTCGTAAGAGTGGAGGATTTCTTCTTTCCCGTTGACTTCTTAGTTTTGGACATTGACCCTACCAACAAGCCAACCAAACCCTCCATCATTTTGGGTTGCCCCTTCCTTGCAACTTCGCATGCTTCAATCAATTGCAATACTAGGCATTGAAAATGGGCTTTGGGAATAGGAAAATCTGGCTTAATGTGTTTGATGCTTACAAACAAGCCAAACTTGAGGATTGTTCTCAAGTTGAGGTGATATATGACCTGATTGAAGAGGCAACCCCTGCAATGTTATGTGATGACCCCCTGCAGCTTGTCATGCTAAATGAGCATTCCCATCTCTTGGAGGAATGTGAAGGGGAATATTAGAACTTGAGGAATTGCTGGGTGTTTCTGCTGAGTCTCTTCCCGCATCATCTCTGCCTAAGGTAGATCTACTACCTGAGATGGGGACAACTATTAGGAAACCCTCAACCATACAAGCCTTCGACATTGAGTTGAAACCCCTCCCTGACACTCTCTAGTATGTCTTCCTAGGTGCCAATGATATGCTCCCCACTATCATTTCAGCTGTGCTATCTAAGGCACAGGAGGGAGCCCTGATTAAATGCTTGTCTAGGCACAAGGAAGCTATTGCTTGGAGCATTGCTGACATTAAGGGTATAGACTCTACACTCTGCATGCACTACATTTATACTGATGATTCCATCAAGCCATTTGGGGACATGCAAAGACGTTTGAACCCTAATATGAGGGAGGTGGTTAAAAAGGAAATCTTGAAGTGGTTGGATGCTGGGATCATATATCCCATTGAAGATTGTAAATGGGTAAGTCCTATTCATGTGGTGGCAAAGAAGGCAGGCTTTACTGTGGAATTCAATGACCAAGGTGAACAAGTTGTCACTAGACCCTCAACTAGATGGAGAGTCTATACTGATTACCGCAAGCTAAACACCGCTACCCAAAAGGATCACTTTCCCTTGCCTTTTATTGATGAAATTCTCAAGAAATTGGCAGGGAATACGTACTATTGCTTTCTCGATGGATATTTTGAGTACAACCAGGTGGCAATCTTTCATGATGACTAGGAGAAGACGACATTCATTAGTCTTTATGGTACTTTTGCATCCAGGCGTATGCCGTTTGGATTATGTAATGCCCCTACAACCATCCAGCGGTGTATGATGTCAATTTTTTCTGGCATGATTGATGAGTGTGTTGAAGTGTTTATGGATGACTTCGCCATTTATGGCTGATCTTTCGACCAGTGTCTCCTGCACTTGGAGAATGTTTTGAAGCAATGTAAGGAGACTGATTTAGTCCTCAGCTGGAAGAAAAGTCATTTCATGGTACAGAAAGGAATTGTACTTGGGCATGTTGTATCTGAGCGAGGTTTGGAAGTAGATAAAGCCAAGATTGATTCTATTTCCAAACTCCCATTGCCCACGAATGTCAAACAGATTAGATCCTTTCTGGGTCATGCCGGCTTTTATAGGTGCATTATTAAAAATTTTAGTAAAATTTCTAGGCCACTTTGTGACTTGTTGGCGAAGGAATCTTCCTTCAATTTTGATTTAAAGTGTGCCAAGGCTTTTCAAACTCTGAAGGAGGCCTTGATCTTTGTGCCTATTCTCCAAGCTCCTGATTGGACACTCCCATTTGAGCTGATGTGTGATGCTTCGGATTATGCAGTGGGAGCAGTCCTTGGACAAAGGGTTGAGGGAAGACCTCATGTGCTACATTGTGCCAGCAAGACTTTAACCAAACCTCAGCAAAACTACACCGTCACTGAAAAAGAATTACTTGCTGTAGTTTTTGCTCTGGAGAAGTTTAGATCTTATCTACTTGGGTCTAAGGTGGTTATTTTTACTAATCTTGCGGCAGTGAAACATCTCATTGCTAAGAATGATTCTAAGCCTTGTCTGATTAGCTGGATCCTACTCCTTCAAGAATTTGACTTGGAGATACGTGAAAAGAAAGGAGTAGAAAATGTTGTGGTTGACCACCTGTCTTGCCTTCCACTTAATGACTCTGTTTCTAGAGACATGCATGAGACATTTCCCAACTAAACTCTGATGGCGATAACACCAACTTTACCTTGGTATGTAGATATCGTAAATTACTTGGTCACTAGACAAACTCTGGCTCTTGGGATGAGCAGAAAAGAAAGAGATTCATTTCCCAAGCAAGATATTTTCATTGGGAAGAGCCTGAATTATTTAGAATTGGATAAGACCAAGTATTGAGATTTTGTGTACCTGAAGATGAACAATAAAGTGTGCTAAGTTTCTACCATGAACTTCATTGTGGAGGACACTTTGGTGTTAATAAAACTGCTTTTAAGGTTCTCCAATCTGGTTTTTGGTGGCCTTCCTTATTTAAGGATTCTCATAATTTTGTTAAGGCCTGTATTAGATGTCAACAGAATGGAATGATTGGGAAGAGGAATGAAATGCATCAACACCCTATTCAATCTATTGAAATTTTTGATGTGTGGGGAATTGACTTTATGGGCCCCTTCCCGTCGTCCCATGGTTATGAATATATCCTGGTGGTAGTTGATTATGTCTCTAAATGGATAGAGGCCATTCCTACATGCACAAATGACCACTCTGTGGTTTTGAAATTTGTGAAGGCCAATATCATATCTCATTTTGGCTGCCCCAAGATCATTTTAAGTGATAGGGGACCTCATTTCCGAAACCACCACTTCAATCGGCTAATTAGGAGTTGTTAGGACTCGAACAGGTTGTGTTAATATGGTGAAATTAGTGTTGAAGTGAGTATAGTGGTTAACCTAAATCGAGCCTAACCATCTTTTTACAAAATTTTTTACCTGGCCTACTTAATTTTATCTTGGTCACTTTTAGGCCCAGGGTCGATCTCAGGGAGGCGGGGATTAAAGGTGAAGAAGTTTCTACGCCTTACTTAAAACGTATCTCTTCCGTGCATTTATTACATTTTTGGTTTTTTTCTGTTTAAGATTTTTTTTGTTGATAATATTGTCCTTAAGGTACACCCTCAAAATCAGGTACTTGGCTTCGAGCCAAATTATTCTTGGCTTCGAGCCAACTTAGGGTTTCCTAAAAAACTGGTCTTGCTAGTCGCGAGAACAAGTACCTGCAAGACAAGGATTATCTTTTCTCTTTTACTCTTTCTTTATCTTTTTAATAGTAGGAAAGAAAAGAGAAATAATGATAAGGTTGGTTGCTTGTAGTGAAATAAATATGGTCTATATATATGGATATAAATATATTATATATATAGGGGTGGGGGTGGAAGTGGAAATGGCATGTAGCACAGTATCGAGCTGGTCCACGTCTAGGAAGATGCAACCAAGAAAAGGAAGTGCCGCGTAGAGCGTAGGAAGATGCAACCAAGAAAAGGAGTGTGTGCGGAGGCGCTTTCTTTACGTGAGTATCGGGGAATATCAACAACTGGTGCAGATATTCCCGCGATATAATGCGTGGTGGGGTGATGTGCATGTAAATATATATATATAGATATATATATATGTATATATATTCAGATAGGGTTATAGCTATATAGGTGTATATGCAGTTGTGTATATAGCTATGTAAATATATATAGGTATATATGTATATTTATAACTAGATATATATGTATATATATTTAACTATATAGATATATATATAGTATAGGTATATATATATATATATGTATTTATATCTATAGATATATATGTATATATGTATGTATTTATGTATATATGTATAAACATATATATAGATATATATAGATATATATATATATATGTATGTATGTATATATACTTTAATATAGTTGTATAGGTATGGATATGTATATATATATATAAGTATGTATAAGTGTGTATAAGTGAGTGTGTGAGTGCACAAGTGTGTGTGTGTACGAGTGTGGTGTGTGCATGAGTGAGGGAGTCACTGGCAGAGTGTGAGAGAGAGCGGTTGAATTAAGTCATCCGGAGGCTGCGTCTGTCGTCTGATGGCCAAGGCACAGATGCGGGCGCAAGTGCGCGCACTGTTGTCACTTGCAGGCGGGTGCAGGAGTGTGAGAGAGAGGGCAATGTAATGCACTGCATAGCGTAGCACACTGCGTTTCAGGCAGAAGTGGATCCTGGCCAAGATGGGGTTGCGAGCGCAGACGGGTGTGGGCGTAGATGCAGGCACTGGCACCGATTGGCTGGAGGAGGTCGTGAGGTGGAGAGAGAGCGTGCGGTGACCAGATAAGTGAGAAACAACCCAGTCACTGCACTATAGCTACAGTGTCGCGTTGAGACGCGTGAACAGTAGCTACAGTGCCATGCGGGATGGACAATCGGTTGCGGCCGGTTCTCCTTGCGTGGGCACGCTGGAAGGCACCTGCGCATGTGGAAAGAGCCTGCGGCAAATTTGCTTGGGCGTCTGTTGGCGTGCGCGCGGTGATTACGCTTCTGCTGGCGGCCGTCGCTGCTGCTGAAGCTTCAGACATTGGAGCGTTGATATTGGCTGCGAGGGAGTTAAGCGGTGAAAATAGAGGGTGAAACCACCATGACCACCTGCTCACGAAGGAGCTGGGCGGTGGTGGAACTCACAGTGGTGGTCGTGGGACCACTGTGAGCTTGCTCCTACCCGTAGTGTCTCTTTAGTGGAAGAGCTACTGCGTATGGAGGGGAAGAGGGGAGGATGATGGCCTGGAGGAAGGGTGTCTGTGGTGGTGTGTGTTCCAGGCTCCCTTTGAGCACAGGAGTGGGTAGGGATTTTTAAAGAAGAGGATGCAACCCCCCCACCACGCTGCTAGCAGAGCAAGTCCCGCTATGCTGCAGGTAGAGGAATGGCACAAAGATGTGCATGCCCATGCCCTGAGCCATGCGAGGTAGACGATTTCAAAGTCAAAATAAAATAATGAAGGTGAAATTGTGATGCAACCCTTGATGAAGACATTAATTACATGGACAATTCTTTGCATTATCCTCCCCTCTCAAATAAATGCATGCAAGTGTGTTTTTTTACAAATGCAACTATAGCTACCTAACATGCAATGGCAGTGCTAGGAAATAACACAAGATGGCGTATTTATTGGTGTCTTTTTGCTGTGCAATCATACCCTCATGCGTATCTTTTGCTAGTCCCTACCAAAACATTTTTTATTGTATTTAGAAATGATCTTAAGCTGAAGATTTTCTTTTGAGGCAACAAGGGTGTGTTTATTTGTTGGATATTGTGAGAACCAATTGTTGAGAAGACTACCAATACTTATGTCTTATGTGACATAGACCATCTCTCGACTAACTTGGACTCTTGATATTTAAACCTTAAGTACGATTTCTAGGACTCAAGAGGTTTTTGCCGTACTCAAGAGCCCAAGAGGTTATGGCTTGTGCAAAGTGAAGGATCAAGACTAACTAGATGAACATTAAGACTCAAGCGTAGGTTTTCACGAATCTTTAAGTGCAGGTTGGTCCCAGTTTCAGCTCGTGCCTTCAGATTTACTCTTAAAAAGATGACAAAAAACTCAACTCCCATTTTATCACATTTTTGGCTCAAAGAATATATGGTAGAAACAGGGTATTTGTAACTTTCCCTGAAAAACATTAGGATGGCTCTAGTGCTTGGAAAGAGCCTGCGACCGGTCTGCACGGGCGTCTGGTGGCTTGTGCGCGGTGCTTGCGCTGCTGCTGGAGCTTCAAACCTTGGTGCGTTGACAATGGCGGAGAGGGAGTTAAGCTGTGAAAACAAAGGGTGAAATCACCACGCCCACCTGCTCACGAAGGAGCTGGGCAGCGGTCGAACTCACAGTGGTGGTCGTGGGACCACTGTGTGCTTGCTCCTGCCCGTAGTGTGTCTCTTCAGTGGAAGAGCTATTGCGTATGGAAGGGAAGAGGGGAGGACGATGGCCTGGAGGAAGGGTGTCTGTGGTGGTGTGCATTCCAAGCTACCTTTGCGCATGGGAGAGGGTAGGGTTTTTTAAAGAAGAAGACGCAAACCCCTTGCCATGCTGCTGGCAGAGCAAGTCCTGCCTTGCTGCAGGAAGAGGAATGGTGCAAAGATGTGCATGCCCATGCCCTGAGCTGCACAAGGGAGACGATTTCAAAGTCAAAATAAAGAAATGAAGAAGGTGAAATTGCGATGCAACCCTTGATGAAGACGTTAATTACATGGCCAATTATTTGCATTATCCTCCCCTCTCAAATAAATACATGCAAGTGTCTTTTTTTACAAATGCAACTATAGCTACCTAATATGCAATGGCAGTGCTAGGAAGTAACACAAGATGGCATATTTATTGGTGTATTTTTGCTGTGCAATCATACCCCCATGCCTATGTTTTGCTAGTCCCTAGCAAAACATTTTGTATTGTATTTAGAAATGATCTTAAGCTGAAGATTTTCTTCTGAGGCAACGAAGGTGTGTTTATTTGTTGGATATTGTGAGAACCGATTGCATAGAAGACTACCAGTACTTTAAGTCTTATGTGACATAGACCATCTCTCGACTAACCTGGATTGTTGATATTTAAACATTAAGTACGATTTCCAGGACTCAGGAGGTTTTTGCCGTACTTGAGAGCCCAAGAGATTATGGCTTGTGCATAGTGAAGGATCAAGACTAACCAGATGAACAATAAGACTCAAGCCCAGGGTTTCACTAATCTTTATGTGTAGGTTGGTCCCAGTTTCACCTTGTGTCTTCGGATTGACTCATAAAAAGATGATGGAAAACTCAACTCCCATTTTATCACATTTGTGGCTCAAAGAATACATGGTAGAAATAGGGTATTTGTAACTTGCCCTAAAAAACTTTAGGAAGGCACCTGCGCGCCCGGAAAGAGCCTGCTGTCGGTATGCACTGGCGTCTGCTGGCGTGCGTGCGATGCTTGCACTGCTGCTGGCAACCGTTACTGCTACTGGAGCTTCAGACCTTGGAGCGTTGACAATGGCGGCAAGGGAGTTAAGCAGTGAAAACAGAGGGTGAAACCACCACACCCACCTGCTCATGAAGGAGCTGGGTGGTGGTTGAAATTACAGTGGTGGTCGTGGGACAACTGTGAGCTTACTCCTGCCCGCAGTGTGTCTCTTCATCGGAAGAGCTACTACATATGGAGGGGAAGAGGGGAGGACGATGGCCTGGAGGAAGGCTGTCTGTGGTGGTGTGTGTTCTAGGCTCCCTTTGCACACGGGAAAGGGCAGGGCTTTTTAATGAAGAAGACGCAAACCCCCGCCATGCTGCTGGCAGAGTAAGTCCTGCCATGCTGCAGGAAGAGGAATGGTGCGAAGATGTGCATGCCTATGCCCTGAGCGGCGCGAGGGAGATGATTTCAAAGTCAAAATAAAGAAATGAAGAAGGTGAAATTGCGATGCAAACCTTGGTGAAGACATTAATTACATGGCCAATTATTTGCATTATCCTCCCATCTCAAATAAATGCATCCAACTGCCTTTTTTTACAAATGCAACTATAGCTACCTAATATGCAATTGCAGTGCTAGGAAATAACACAAGATGGCATATTTATTGGTGTATTTTTGCTGTGCAATCATACCCCCATTCTTATGTTTTGCTAGTCCCTAGAAAAACATTTTGTATTGTACTTAGAAATGATCTTAAGCTGAAGATTTTCTTCTGAGGCAATAAGGGTATGTTTATTTGTTGGATATTGTGAGAACCGATTACAGAGAAGACTACCAGTGCTTTAAGTCGTATGTGACATAGACTATCTCTCGACTAACCTGGACTCTTGATATTTAAACCTTAAGTATGATTTCCAAGACTCAGGATGTTTTTGCCGTACTTGAGAGCCAAACAGATTATGGCTTGTGCATAGCGAAGGATCAAGACTAACCAGATGAACGTTAAGACTCAAGACCAGGGTTTCACGAATCTTTAAGTGCAGGTTGGTCCCAGTTTCAGCTCGTGTCTTCGGATTGACTCTTAAAAAGGTGACAGAAAACTGAACTCCCATTTTATCACATTTGTGGCTCAGAGAATACATGGTAGAAATAGGGTATTGATAAACGCCAGTTTATCATCATTCTGATGCATTAAAACAAACCTAGCTCTTAGGATTTTACTCCGCAAATGGGTTTTTGGGCTGCATTTAGGCATAAAATAGGTTAGGCATGCATTGCATTTTTTATTGTCTTTTTAATATGTTTTTGTGAGTGTTATGGATGTACAGATATATAGATCCCTAAAACCCTAGCACTCAAGAAGGCAAATGGTGAAGGAGAAGCCCAGATTAGCTGGAACTCAGCCTAATCCAGCTCACCTCAGCTTGATCCAGCTCACCTCAGCTTGATCTAGCTCACCGCAGCTGGAACCTAGCTTACTTGAACAAGGGTTAGCTCATCCCAGCTCCATTCAGCTAATCTCAGCTGGATGGCAGCTCAAGAGAGTTCACCTTAGCTCATCCTAGCTCAAGTCAGCTCAGATCCAGCTCAACTTAGCTGAGTCTAGCTCATCTCAGCTCCCACTAGTCCACAGGGAGCTCTAGTTAGCTCAGCTAAGTTGACAGGAGTTCACCCCAGCTCAGATCCAGCTACATCCAGCTCCACTCAGCTCCAGCCAGCTGAAGAAGAATTCATCCCAGCTCAGGAAGCTCAAGTCCAGCTTACAGGGACTCAGCTTAGCTCAACTCAGTTGAGCTAAGCTACCTTAGCTGCCTCAACCAGCTTGATTCTCCCCGGGGGCACCAGACCTAGCTCACCTTAGCTCAGTATGGTAGAAGCTAGCTTACCTTAGCTCGGCTTAGTAGCTAGCAAAGAACTAGCAAGCTAAGCTAGCTAGAATAGCTCCATGCCAGCCTCTTCAGCAGCAGCCAGCTCCAAATTTCAGCTCCAGACTTCTCCTCAGCTCCTCCCTCCAAACCCTAGCTCCAACACCTTCTCCTCCACTCCACCTTTAGCTAAGCTAGCTTAGCTTATCTTAGCTTAGCTTAGCATAGCTAGTATAGTGGTGAGTATTCCCGCCTGTCACTTTTTGGCGCCGTTGCCGGGGAGGCACGGCTTTGCATTAACTCATTTTCTCTTGCTTGAAGTGGATCTCATCCCCTTCTCTTTCTTTCTTTTGTGTGTGCAGGAACTACAGCGGGAAGGCGGGAATCTGGAAGAGAGAGCTCAAAGGTCCTTTTCTTCCCGCGAAAATTCAGGTTGGTTCCTCTTTCTGGTCACATAAATAATTAAAACTACCAAAAATATATTAAACTTGGCTTTCAGGACCCTAAACACTTAAATTAAGTGGAGTGGTGCATTTTAAAATCCATTGTTTGCTTGTATGCTTCTTTAGCACCATTCCATTGCAAGTATTGGTGTTCTATTTTTCGGGTCTAGATTTCTGTCCGGACTTGAAAAATCGATTCCTAACACCCCAGGCCTCCTAAAATCATAAAGTTTCATAGAGTGATTCCCAATTAAGTTAGGAACATATGTTCCAAATTTCAAATCAATTGGATTTGTATTTAATTTTTAAAAATTCATGGATTGCAGAGAGGTCATACCCTCTTATCTTCCTGTTTTGCTACTGTCCGCGAATTTTCAGAATTTTTATACTCATCCAATTTTTGGGAAATTGAGCTTGCTGGAATCCTTGTAAAATTTTATATATCATATAAAATCATAAAAATTTTCTGAGGTCGGTGGTAGTACTAAAAAGTTCATAATACCCACAGGTATTATTTCTGGACTTTGACACCAGTACAATTAAAAATTCAAAACAATTATCAAACGAATTCCTAAAATCTTACAAAAATCTTTTCTGGAATCCTTGTTTGATTTTATTCAAAGTAGTGGTGTTGTTTGACTTGTTTGGACCACTACTTAATTCTGAAAGCCTAAAAAATAACTCATTGGTAGTTAAATTTCTGTCTTAGGGATAATTGGCTTAGGGTTTCTTTCTTTCTCTTTTGAGGATTAATTCAAAGGAAATATACAATCACCCATACAACTTGTTTTCCTTTGATTGTGGGTTTTCAAACTTATTTGAAAATTTAACTAAAGAAACCCTAAATACATTCAATTAAATCAAATCCTAAAAGACAAAAATACAAAAAAAAAATTGTGTGACAACTTGATTTTCATTGGAGCCACTCTCCAATTCCTGCACACACACAAAAAAATCAAATAACAGGGCAACAACCCAATAAACGCCCTCCACATTCCGTGTGCACTATGGAATCCTAGACCTAATTAAAATTTGTAGCAACTTGACCCCTAAGGCTTTATCAACTTAGGCTTGCTATTTAGGTCTTAAGTTTTCTTTAGTTAGTACCAATTCTGTCATCTGTATCTGGTGTTCAGGCTGAGGGGCCGTGTCAAACGACCAGGCGCGGGTTTGTACAAGCACCTGGGGTTTTCCCTGGGAAACGTTTGGGCCCAAACCTCCCCTTAAGCAACTTGGCTAGATTTGTTGATAGAACGGGTATTCACTATTGACTACTTATTTCCTATATAGACCAAGTCTTAGGTTATTATTAGGGAGTCACAATTAAGTTAGGTCTAGTTTTTGTTTGTTTGAATTGCACACTTTCTCTCATCTCTTTCTCTTCTCCTCCCCTCCCTGTTCTTCCATTTTATGCACGGGCGACGGTCTCAAAATCCGCACTTGGAAGGACCATTTGATTTCGCCCCCCACGTAAAAAGACCACTTTTTCTGTCTTCTCCTGAAAAAATGGAAACACAACAAAATAGGTCCACTGACCCTTCCACGTCTACCTCTAACCCCACCTCTAACCCTAATTCTAACCCTTCCACCCAAAACCCACCACCCCGTCAGCAGCCTGTTGTTCCTCTAAAAGATTTCTATGATCCGTCTTATTATGAGGAACGACCAGGGGTGGTCATACCGGAGGGGGACTTTGAGATCAAGCCAGCCGTCCTGAACCTGATTAAACACTTTCATGGCCTTCCTAGGGAAGACCCTTTCAGCCACCTTGAAGAACTAACTCTTCTTGCACAGACAACCCGTTCCCGAAATGTGCAAGAAGACATATGGCTGATGCGGCTTTTTCCATTATCTCTTAAAGATAAGGCCGCTTATTGGTTCAGGACCATTGGCCGACCCATTACAACATGGCCTCAACTCAAGAGTGCCTTCCTCAAGAAATTCTTTCCCATAGGTCGTACCAATTCCTTACGAAGATCTATTACGACCTTTCACCAAAAATCTGGCGAAACTTTCCATGATTCTTGGGAAAGATTTCAGGACCTTTTAAGAAGTTGCCCGCACCACGAGATTCCTTTGTGGCAGCTCGTGCAAATCTTCTATCATGGATTAGAAGACCAAATCCGACAATTTGTCGACGCCTCGTGTGGCGGCAACTTCTTAAATAAAGATGTTGAAAGTGCTTATGATCTATTTGAAGAAATGAGTGAAAACTCATTTAACCAAGCTTCCATGAACACATTTTGCAGAACCCAAAACTCGCAGTTTGGTGTTCATGAAATTGGCGCTCAATCTATCCCAGTCACCCAAGACGATCTTCAAATGATCGCTCAGAAACTCGACCAGATGCATATTAATCAGAAGAAAATTGAGGAAAGACTCGCCACATCAATTCAAGCTCCACGCCCACATCTAACCCAACCTAACTTTCCACGAAGAGAAAATTTGCACAATCTCAACACCACTCCTGCTGATTATTCTGAGGTTGCCCATGATTCACTGGGGAATTTCAATTATCCAGATCTTAACCCTACCCAAAATATTTCTGCCATCCAGGAGCCCTTTAAAAATTCTTCCAATTGGAAAAATTACCCGAACTACTCCTGGAATAATCAAGTTTCCTCCCAACCATATCATTTTAATGGGTATGGGTCGAATCCAAATTTCCATCCTGGGCCATCCCAACAAGATATCAATGCCCAGATGCTACGGACCCTGCAGGATATGCAAACAAAAATGACGGAAGTAACCCGCAACATCACAAATCTGAACAATCAGATTGGGGTTGCTCCCACGCAAAGACCTGTAGGACATCTCCCGTCCCAACCCATACCCAATCCCAATCACCAAGGGAACCATTATATGGGCAGAAATCCACATTATCCAAATCAGCCTCCTCCTAGTCCACCTCAGCAGCCGCCCAGGTTCCTGCAATCACAGGCCCCCCCACCTCCTCGAAATAATAATCCGACTGCACATGCAGTTACCTTGAGGAGTGGGAAAACCACCACTGACCCCGAGCCTTCGCACGAACCTGGTAAGATACATGTGCAAGTTGACTCCCCACCTCCCCATCAGGAAGAAAAAGAACAACAAAAATCTCAAGACAAGATTCCTATCCCTTTCCCACAAGCTCTCTACCCTACCACCAACAAAAGAAAGAAATCTGAGCCCACTACAGAAGAACTCATGGAGCTATTTGGGCAAGTTCATATCAATATCCCTCTCCTAGATGCCATTAAATATATACCTGCCTATGCTAAATTTTTAAAGGAGATTTGTACTCCTAAAAGGCTGGCCAAAAATCTAGGACAGGTGCATCTTTCGGAGACAGTAAGCTCTGTCATACAGAGTAAGCTGCCTCCTAAGATGAAAGATCCGGGGGCGCCTTTAATTTCTGTAATTATTGATGACACTACATTTAATCGCGCCCTCCTTGATCTTGGTGCCTCTGTAAATATTATTCCAACAAGTTTATTCGAAGAATTTCAGATCGGTGAATTAAAACCCGTCGAGGTTACCCTGCAATTAGCCGACCGATCTACAATCAAACCTTGTGGGATTGTCGAGGATGTATTAGTCAAGGTCCAGAATTGTGTCTTCCCTGCAGACTTTCTGGTTCTTGACATTGAGGCACCCGAATCATTACTGGACTCCCCGATAATCCTTGGACGCCCCTTTTTGGCTACTGCAAAGGCAAATATCAATTGCCACACAGGCAAAATGGATATCAACTGTGCAGGCCAAACTATCACCTTAGATATTTTTAAATCCTCCAGGAGATTCCATGATGATAACTTCTTTGAGGACTCAGATACTGAAATTTCTAATATGGTGGAGGAGACAATGTTAATAGATACCCTTACCGACCATAGTTTTTGTGAGGACTCTGATTCAGACTCAGTGGTCGGCGAGATCTGTGATCCGGAAACTTGTCTTGACCCCAAATTTATTCCTGATACCCCCCCTAACCTACCCACTATTCACGCACCTAACTTTTCCACACTAACTTCACCCAATCCTCACCATTCCTTCCCCGACCCCTTTCTAACGGACCTGCCACCAACCCCGCCTGAGTTTGGCACCTAACCTAATTTAAACCCATGGCCAGACTCAGGCCACACTTATCAATTTCCATCCAACTTTGATCCCAATATTATTTCTAATCAATTTTTTAAGGATCTAGAAGACGACACCTTTTTTGCGAGGATCCAAGTGTCCAATTATTTACATGATCTTACGTCTTCCGTGCATACCTTCACGCCCAGCTGAATGGCGTAAAAGATAGCACTGGATGGGAGGTAACCCATCATTTTCTTGCTTTCCTTTTTTTCTTCTTTTCCCAGGTTTTATTCATCCTAAACCTGACCGTTCTTCACTAAGGTGATTCCTTTTCCCTCCTAATGCATGAGGACATGGCATATCTTAAGCATGGGGGGGTGTTTTTAAATTTTTACGATCGATTTAGGATGTTTAAAACCTAAAAACATGCACTTTTCTTTAATTTATTTCCTGCTTGCATACCCAAAAACAAAAAAACAAAAAGAAAAAATAAAAAAAAAAATATTGAAAACTTTTTGAGGAAAAATTTTGAAATCGGGACTACGGTCGAAAAATTCACTTCTGGTACAATGGGATTTAATCTTTAACAAACTAAGGATGAGGATATGGATCTGATCATTAGAATTCCAGGGTCTATTTTAGACTAGATCAAATATCCTTCTCTAAAATTCCACCTGAACTCATGATAGTTCAGGTGACTTGATCCTATTTTGCAATATGGAAATTATTTGACTTAGCTTCTGATTCAAAAACATGCATGTTTTGAGAAACTTCTTGTGTCACTCTTCACACACAAGCCAACACTTAAAAATAACTAAAAATTTGAAAAACTCCCTTGTTTGGACTTAGTGAAAGTCTGAAGCAGATCATTGGTTTGAGTTCCCACCGCCGAGAAGGAGGAAAATGCCTCCTTTAAGGACGCGATGTCAACATGTTACCACCTCGGCGTTGCTCCATATCTATATTTCATATCTTTAGACGGAGCATTAAAGCGCATTTTAGCAGCTCAAGTGTCTTGGACGGTGCTCTACCTATAGTGTCGGAGCAAGAGCTTGAGTTTGCTTGGAGCGCCCCTTTTCACCGCATCATGTTTTGGGGTTGTGAGCTCCTGGGTGGTGTCATGGACAGTGCTATCCTGAAGTACTGGTGCCAGAGCCCCCTCGAGGAATGGTAACGGGAATGATGATCCCGACACATCTGTTGTAAGACTAAGCTAAAAATAAGCATGGGGGAGAAAAAAAAAAAGAAATATATATATATATATAATAATAACACGTCCTTATAAATGTTGGCTTTCCACAAGCACAGACATAAGGTTTTAAAGGATTTTGCAAGTTGCGAATCAGATTCACGAGCCAGAAAAAATCCTAAAAACAAACATTTCAAGTCATCTGAATTAACAAGGGGTTAATTTGTGAATTTTCTGGAAGATATATTGATCCCGTTCTGTCTAATGGTTGGATCCAAAAATAAATCCTGTTGTTTATCTTCAACAAATCCCGTACCTCCAATGTTTTAATCTACCAGGGTCCATTAATCTCTTCTTCTCCTCAAAAGTCGAAAAAATTAGATTTCCCAAAAATTCCGTTTTAAGTTTTGCTAAGAGACTAGCAAAAGATAAGCATGACGGTGTGATAAATGCCAGTTTATCATCATTCTGATGCATTAAAACAAACCTAGCTCTTAGGATTTTACTCCGCAAATGGGTTTTTGGGCTGCATTTAGGCATAAAATAGGTTAGGCATGCATTGCATTTTTTATTGTCTTTTTAATATGTTTTTGTGAGTGTTATGGATGTACAGATATATAGATCCCTAAAACCCTAGCACTCAAGAAGGCAAATGGTGAAGGAGAAGCCCAGATTAGCTGGAACTCAGCCTAATCCAGCTCACCTCAGCTTGATCCAGCTCACCTCAGCTTGATCTAGCTCACCGCAGCTGGAACCTAGCTTACTTGAACTAGGGTTAGCTCATCCCAGCTCCATTCAACTAATCTCAGCTGGATGGCAGCTCAAGAGAGTTCACCTTAGCTCATCATAGCTCAAGTCAGCTCAGATCCAGCTCAACTTAGCTGAGTCTAGCTCATCTCAGCTCCCACTAGTCCACAGGGAGCTCTAGTTAGCTCAGCTAAGTTGACAGGAGTTCACCCCAGCTCAGATCCAGCTACATCCAGCTCCACTCAGCTCCAGCCAGCTGAAGAAGAATTCATCCCAGCTCAGGAAGCTCAAGTCCAGCTTATAGGGACTCAGCTTAGCTCAACTCAGTTGAGCTAAGCTACCTTAGCTGCCTCAACTAGCTTGATTCTCCCCGGGAGCACCAGACCTAGCTCACCTTAGCTCAGTATGGTAGAAGCTAGCTTACCTTAGCTTGGCTTAGTAGCTAGCAAAGAACTAGCAAGCTAAGCCAGCTAGAATAGCTCCATGCCAGCCTCTTCAGCAGCAGCCAGCTCCAAATTTCAGCTCCAGACTTCTCCTCAGCTCCTCCCTCCAAACCCTAGCTCCAACACCTTCTCCTCCACTCCACCTTTAGCTAAGCTAGCTTAGCTTATCTTAGCTTAGCTTAGCATAGCTAACAACCAGCTCCTTGGCCATTCATTACCTCCAAAATCAACCCTAGCTAGCTCCACCAACTCAAGCCTACCTAAGCTAGCTACTCTACTCAAGTTGGTGCCACCGACTAGCCATCCCTTCACCCCATTATCTCCACCAAAAGACACTTCAAGTTGGCGCCAAAAACCACCCCTAACCACCTCTATATTGGCGCCACTTTCAGCCCCTTAAATCCACCCTACACCTACCCACATAAGCCATCCTAGCCATCCACATACCCCCCCTTCTAGAACCTTAAGGTGGCGCCACCTAATGACCTTCTAGAATGCCCATTTTGGCGCCAACACCAAAGGGTGTCAACACCATAACTACCCCTTGGTGCCCATTAAGGTGGCGCCAACTCTCCTTGGCCATGGGATCTCCAACCACCTCCATCAACTCATCTTGGCCATCCATTTCAAAGGTCGCCATTGCCCCCCTCCTATTCTATAAAAAGCCACCACCTACCACCATTTTTGGGCATCCTCCTTTAGTGTATTTTCTACCTACATCCACCTATACCTACGCCCAAGGAGAAGGAGTAGAGAAGGAGATTAAAGGGGCACACCACCAGCCCTTTTGGTGCCTTCTTCTCCCCACTCTCTTCAACTTGGGCCACGCCAAGGAGGACTCTTCCACTTCAAGGAGGACGGCCAAGCAAGGGAGAAGGACTTAGGGTGGACGTCCACCCTTGGAGAGAAACTTAGGGCACGCCCCCTTAGGGCTTGCCTTGGAGGTCATCACTTTGGCGGAGTACTGCAAGGAAGGAGTTGAAGGATTCTTTTCAAGCTTGGGAGCCACCAACCTTGGAGCAAGAAGCCCTCTTCTTCACCATCTATTTAGAGGATTTGTGTTTTATTTTCTTATTTGCAATTTTCTAGTAGTACAAGCTTTCCTCTACTAGGCCTTTTGTAAACACTTTATCAATTATCTAGTTGCCTTCTTTGCAATTTTTTTTTGTTTGCATTTCTATTAGCTTATTTTCAGCATTCTTCACTCCCTCTCCCTAATTATTCTAGGCCTCCACTTGCCTAGAGTGAGCTTAGGGAGAGGTTCTGCTTGTCACATAAAAGTAGTATTTTAATTCGAAGTGTAAACACTTTTCCCTCCATCAGTTCGCATGTTGCCTTAGTTTAAAAATAAAAAAAAATGATATATTGAAAAATACCAAAAAGAAAGTTGAGATTTATATTCCTAGCAAGAGAATCACTATTGCAAACATTTGGCCTCCTTGGACGACCCTAGATACTCCCCTATCTAGGAATATAAATTTAACAGCGAAAGCGGATTCGCGTGTTACAACGACGTTAAAAACCCGCTTTTACAAATCACGCGCATTTCGCTGTCAGGTATTTGTAACTTACCCTGAGAAACTTTTTTAGGAGAAGCATTTACAGATATTTGCGAGATATACTGACTTATTTGCACAGATTTTTTTTTTTGGAAACAAGTGTCAGTATATCTCTTACAACTTTATTTGAAGGAGCACACTTATCTTTTGGTGGGATAGTTCCTTTTTGGTGGAAAGAGTTCTCCTAGACACAAGACTAAAGCCTGGGATAAAAAGTCTACCTGCACGCACAGGTAAGGACTCCACCTTCCCTAATGAACACCAGGGTTGGATCTTAAGTTCACCTGGTCTTTCTTGATATGTGTAGTGTGAACCAAGATTTCTTAGGCTCTCGAGTAGAAGCAAACCAACATATCCTGTACTGATGTTTTAGGTACAAGAATACATCCTTAGTTAGGAGAGATTCTGATCTATCTTTTCAATGCTCAAGTGAATTAAGCTGAGCCTGAGTGAATCAAGCTTCTGTGGCTTGGAAAGTCTTCAAAATAGTGGTTGAATATCCAAAAATAGCTATTCTATTTTTGTTTCAGCCTTCAGATCATTACTAAGCACCTTTTTTTTTTTATGCTATGCACATATTTATAGATGGATGGAAGCTACATGATACCATATAACACACAGATCTTATGGATGCCTATCCACCTCGCCATGCCAAACGATGCTACGTCCTCATAGGCATGGAGGGTAGGGTAGAGGAAGGTCCAAAGATTGGGGAACGAGAGCTGAGGTGCAGGGTATACAGTAGGGTGGAAGGGTGGGTGGATGGTCGGTGGTGAAGTGAAAAGGTGCGAAGTGAAGTGTACATGACAGTGGAGGAGTGTTGCTGGGGTGCCTCCTAATGAGCACTGAATTTAACGTCCCCAGCTGGACTCAGAATGAGGCACGACATTAGTTACCCTCCAGCAGGGCAACAGTTTCTCCAACGGGGGCAGGTTCATCAGTAACATAAGGTTTTAAACGCTGCCCATTGACTGTAAATTTATGCCCAGATTTGGGATCTTCAATTTCAACGGCCCCGTTGGGAAATGGTCTTGAGACCAAGAAGGGACCAGTCCATTTTGACTTCAATTTCCCTGGAAAGAATTTGAGTCGGGCATTGTAAAGCCAGACTTGCTGAGATGGCTCAAATTCCTTCCACAGAATATGGCTGTCGTGAAAAGCCTTAGTGCGTTGCTTGAAAGTTAAGGCAGAATCATAGGCTTCACGACGAAGCTCTTCCAGCTCTTCAAGTTGGAGTTTCTTTCTCGACCATACAGGTCTGGTTCGAGGTTACATTGGCGCACCGCCCAATAAGCGCAGTGCTCTAGCTCCACGAGCAAATGACAAGGTTTCCCGTAAATGATTTTATAAGGAGACATACCAAGGGGAGCCTTGAAGGCGATCTGATATGCCCAAATGCTTCAATCAACTTGTTGGACCAATCCTTACGATCAGGCTGAACCATTTTCTGGAGAATTTGCTTGATTTGCCGGTTCGACACCTCAGCCTGGCCGTTCATCTGAGGATGATATGGAGATGCAATACAATGGTGGACTCCATATTTGCTCAAAGTTCCTAAAAAGAAGCATGGGTAAAATGGCTTCCTACATCCGAGATAATGGCTTGAGGGATCCCAAAGAGTGCAAAAATGTGGTCTTTGACGAATCTAGTCGATATGACATGGTTAGCATGGCACGTGGGAATAGCCGTGATCCATTTCAAGACATAATCAACAGCAACGAGGATGTATTCGAAGCCATTGGAAGGAGGAAAGGGACCCATGAAATCAATTCCCCAAATGTCGAAGATTTTAGCAGCTAGGACGGGTTGCAAGGGCATCATGTCACGATGTGACATTGACCCTAACGATTGGCACCTAGTGCAATGTTTGGCATAATTATGTGCATCTTGGTGAAGGGAGGGCCAAAAGAAACCGCACTACAACACCTTGGCTGCAGTTTTCCTACAAGAGAAATGGCCTCTGCAGGCCTGATCATGGCAGAAGGATAGCACACTGGGGAATTTGCTGTTAGGAATACAGTGACGAACTATCTAATCAGCACCTATTTGAAAAAGAAGTGGATTATCCCAGAAATAATACTTTGCTTCTGCAATGAGATGCTCGTGCTGGTTTTTAGGCCAACAACGTTGAAAGGAACCAGAAGCAAGGTAATTGGCAATGTCGGCATACCAAGGTCCACATTCCACATTAATTACCAATAGGTGTTCATCGGGAAAAACCTCGTTAATCGGCAGGGTAAGTCCAATGTGGTCAGGGTCTAGTATAGAGAAATGATCAGCCACAACATTCTAGGCTCCAGCCTTATCGCGGATCTCAATGTCAAATTCTTGGACCAGAAGGATCGAACGAATCAGTCTAGGCTTGGCATCCTTCTTGTGCATGAGATGGCGAATGGCCGCGTGGTCAGTGAATATAATAACATGTGATCCCAGAAGGTAAGAGGGAAATTTCTCCAGCCCAAAGATGACTATTAGTAGTTCTTTCTCAGTGGTTGTATAATTACGCTGGGCCTTGTCCAACGTCTTACTGGCGTAGTACACTACGAAGGGGTGTCTATCTCGTCTTTGTCCCAAAATGGCTCCGACTGCAAGGTTGAAAGCGTCACACATGAGTTCAAAGTCGAGGGACCAATTAGGCGGCTGGAGAACAGGGGCCTTAGTGACAGCCTCATGCAGCTGCGTGAATGCTAGTATGCAGTTGGGGCCCATATCAATGGGTACATCGGTCGATAGGAGATGAGTTAAAGGTCTAGAAATCTTGGAGAAGTCATTGATGAATCTCCTATAGAAACCGACGTATCCCAGGAAGGAGCGGATTTGTTTGACAGAGCCAGGCACAAGTAAATCAGCAATTACATCAAGCTTAGCTCTGTCAACCTCGATACCCCTATCGGAGATGATATGCCTGAGAACTATTCCCTCATGTACCATAAAATGACTTTTTTCCCAGGAAAGCACGAGGTTCACATCAATACATCTCCGAAGGATACGAGTCAGGTTGGCAAGACTGTCATCAAAAGATGGTCCAAAGATCGAAAAGTCATCCATGAAAACCTCAAGAAAGTCACCCACCATGTCATGAAATATTGCCAGCATACATCTCTGGAAAGTTGCTGGCGCGTTACAAAGTCCGAACGGCATCCTTCTAAATGCAAAGGTGCCGAAGGGGCAGGTAGAGGTGGTTTTCTCTTGGTCCCTGGGGTCAATTGCCACCTGGTTATATCTAGAGAATCCATCCAGGAAATAGAAAAATTTATTTTCCGCTAACCGCTCCAGGATTTGGTCAATGAGAGGTAGCGGAAAGTGATATTTCTTCATTGCCGCACTAAGTTTCCTATAATCTACACACACTCTCCAAGATGTAGTAGTGCGTGTAGGGATGGATTCGCCCCTATCATTGATACGGATGGTGAGTCCCGCCTTTTTGGGCACGACGTGAATAGTACTCACCCAGGGGCTATCGCTGATTGGGTAGATTATACCTGCATTCAGCCACTTAATAATTTCCTTTTTAACAACTTCCCGCATGTTAGGGTTGAGACGTCGCTGCATCTCACGGGAAGGTCGAGCCTCCTCATCCGTATATATATGGTGAGTGAAGTAGGAGGGGCTAATGCCAATTAAGTCTGATACAGACCATCCAATGGTTGCCTTGTGTTCCATAAGGACCTTTGTTAGTTAGCACTCTTGCTCCCTAGTCAATTTTGAACTAATGATTACGGGGAGCATTTCATTTGGTCCCAAGAAAACATACTTAAGCGTATCAGGCAGCTCTTTTAGCTCAGGAGTGGATGGTGAGAGATCTGGCATTTCTTGGGAGGAGAGTGTCCCAAGAAGATCAGAGGAAAACAAGTCAGGAGGAAGAAGTTGGCCCTCAGTTTGGCCAAGAAGAGGGGCATCTTGGATAGATGGATCCAAAAAGGGGTAGCCTCAGTGAGCAGTATTTGGGCTCAAGGCCCCAGTGTGGAGTTAAAATTTCGCTTGATTTGGTAGGAAAGAAAGGGCAATCCAGTCTTCAAGAGTGTGGACCGGTGGGGAGTAGCCCAAATATGACTCAGAGCACGAGGTATGGGAAGCAGAGAAAACCTCATCAAAAGTCTGGTCAGGAGAAGGTACGGGAAAAGGGAGGGATGGGGGCATGTCACAATATGTGTCGGTCAAGTAATCATTTGTGTTTAATGGCAATCTATAGCAGTCAGAATAGGTCCCTATTAGTTCAATACACGCACTGACGGCATGTCCTGATCAAACGTGTCATCCTCGATGCAATCGCAATAAAAGTTCTTGGCTACCTTGAAGATGTTAAACTTGAGCTTCTCAGATCCAACGGCAATCTCAATACAGCACGACTCGCAGTCGATATGGGTGAGGGCTGTGGCCAAGAAAGGTCAACCAAGGATGATCGGACAATCAGAAAGTGAGCTAGGAACTTCCATATCCAAAACAAGAAAGTAAACAGGAAAATAGAGACTGTTGACCCTAACGACCACGTCTTCCACCACACCCTTTGGTATTTTGACATTACGATCTGCCAACGGTAACGTGACAAGGGTGGGTTTCAGATTTCCTAAGGCAAATTTCTCGAGCGTGATGGTTGCCATAAGATTAATCGAAGATCCTAGATCAAGCAGAGTAGGGTTAAAATTGCAGCCTTGGATGCTACAAGAAATAAGTGGTGTTCCCGGATCTTTCTACTTCGGTGGTAGATTTGACAGTATAGTACAACTCGCATGAGGCGAGAGAACCACCAGATTCTTTGTTTCTTTGACTGTGGCCTGGGTGTAGTGTAGTGTTTGACAAATCAGGTGACAGTAGGTATGTGGTCAATAGCCTCTAATAGGGGTACCTTGATTTCAACATCCCTGAATAAATTACACAGGTTATCAAAGGCCTACGTATCCTTTTTCTTGCCTTTTGGCTCCCTTAGTAGAGCCCCAAGGAATGGGACCGATTCTGGCACTATTTTGGGTGTATCGTCCTCTTGCGAATGCGGTGCGCATCCTGAATGAGAGGGCGATGAAGAAGACGGGCCAGGATCAGGTCGAGGCGGATCGACGGTTTGCTTATCGCTCCTCATAGTAATCACGTTGGACGTCGAGGGTCCAGTGGGATCATAAGGCGGAGGAGGGTTCACAATAGGGACATAAGGTTGAGATGCTGCAGTGGGATTAGCCTAAAATCCTGGTGGAATGCTTGGAGCCAGCAGAATCTGATGAACCTACCCCTGAGAAGGTCGTACCTTTGGTTGAGGACCACGGGGTACGAAATTTCGTAGGTTGGGAATAGGTTGGGATAGAAGAGTGCCCTGAGATCGAGTCGCCCTGCGTAGTTGACTGATCTCAGCATTCTGCTGCACCAATTGGTGCTGAAGGGAGGTCATGTTCTCTTCATGGCGCTTAGACATTTCCATCATCATTCGCATCAGTTTATCAAGAGGAATCAATGCATGTTCTATTTGCGGCATGTAAGGACTCGATGGCGGATTCGCCACAGGATTAGATTGGGCCCTTGGGATGACAGGTGTGGACGGTCGCATTGGCCCACCCGCGGGGTTTTGGCGCTGCGGGTTATTGGACCATGCGAAGTTCGGATGATTTTGCCACCCTGGATTATAAGTGGTAGAGAATGGGTTGTTCCCCAGGGCGCAAGCACCTTCTAAGCCAGAAGATGAGTCCGCATGTAAATATTCATCCGAGCACATGTCCCTAATGTCAAAATACTGGCCTGCAGAAGCCAGATCTACATGACTTACCGAATCGCTCGGCGCAACACTCGGTAAGGAAGATCTCATAGGGATTTTGGGGATAAGCCTGGCGTTGGAAGGATTAGGATTGTGACGAAGTGGTGAGGTGGGGGTGTTTGCCATAGAACTGGAGGGATTGGCCAGAAGCTCATCCAGCTTGTTGTGCACGATGGAGACTTCATCTAATTTTTGTGCGATAAGGTTAAGAGCAGTGGATGAATGGGAGGGTCCCGTGTCAACTTCGTGAACATTACGAGGCTGGCTGGTACAATAAAAGGCGACAATGGTGGCATTGTTCATTGAGTTTTCGCTCATGTTTTCAAATAATTCGAATACTTCATTCTTATCTTTATTCATGAAATTCCCTTCGCAAGAAGCGTCTACAATCTGCTTCAAAGTCTCATTTAGCCCATAATAGAAAATCTGGGCTATATGCCACTTAGGCAGACTGTGGTGCAGACACTTTTGGAGGAGGTCATTATACCTCTCCCAAGCCTCATGAAACTGTTCTTCGTTTTGTTGCGTAAAGGAAGTTATAGCATTGCGAAGCGCATTGGTTTGCCCGATTGGGAAAAATTTCTCGAGAAATGCTATTCGCATCTCTTCCCAAGAATGGATGGTTCTCCCAAGGGTGCATAAGCATTGCGACGCTTTATCCCGCAACGAAAATGGGAACATTTTCATGAGGACAATTGATAACTCGATGTTTCTTGGTTTAACCATTTTAGCCAATCGGGTTAGGTCTTCCAAATGGAGAAAAAGATCTTCACTTGCAAGACCATGGAAGTGGAAGTTTATCAGGCCAATTATATTGGGTTTCAATTCAAAATCGTCCCCGCCCATGGGGAGCTGAATTTGTCCTATGGTCTCTGTGGCAGCGAGATTTTGATAAGAGCTACGAGACCTAGGCTCCTCCTGTTCGGGAGGGTTCTGCATTTCCTCCAAGGTTTCCCTAATGGCTTCAATCTGCTCATTATACATTTCCATTTGGGCTTGGAGGCGGGTTATGTGGTCCATGGCTCCACCACCTGGTGGGTTTTGAGGGTTGTTTCCTCCCTCGAGATTTGGGGGTGGGTGTGCAGCCATGTTTGTGGAGGAGGATGACGATTCGATTTCTGTTCTTCTAAAATTATCAGACAATTCAAATAATACAGAGTTTTGTGACCTCCTTCCAAACATACACTACCGCAAGAAGAATTGGGGAGATAAGAAGGGAAAAGGGGATGACAGAAATGACGCCGCAAAGGTACACTTGATGACAAATCAAGGCAATCAAAGTCCTAACCTCCACAATGTGTCCTTAGACCTAAAGATCTAAGTTACCTACTATTACGACCTACGGAACCAAATGCAAGCACTGCGGAACCACTGGGCCAGATTGAAAGGCTATTTTCCCCAATCTTAGACACCCGATAGCACGCAGGAACCCTCACCAACACGTAGGCGCTACACGCAGGTAGTTTGACCTCCAATCCTTAATAAGGGTCAAGTTGCTACCAGTTTTAATTAGAGGCTTAGGATCAAGTGCTTCAGGAATGTGAAAGGCGTTGTATACGGGTAATGCCCAAGTGCATTACTTTTAGAAAGTGTGTAAACCAAGCATGCATTTGGGAAATCTCCCCGAATTGAAGTTTTAGTTGGTGAATGGTTTTTAGAATTTCAGCCTTAAGTAGTATGGATTTTAAGATTTCGCTGAGTTACCAATTCAACCAATCTCCAGGTTTTCGAGAAAATACAAGTTCTTCTATGTCCAACAAATCCTCTTCAATGTGAGTTGGTTAATGTATGCTAAAAATGCAATGGGCTTCCCTAAGTGGAAATTTCTATGTGTGGATGCACGAGTCAATTTTAGGTTAGTGAGAAAGGGAGCCAAAGCACTTCAATTCAAGTGCTCCCAATCACCAAAATGATGTTCCACACACAAGGCTCAACCACAAGATAATGTAAAGAAAATCAAAGTGTTGGGGTTGAAATATTCGAGATCAAATCTAAGGCATGTGAATGGTCGTGGTGGGGTTGGAATCAACTCAATTCCAAGTCTCCCGACCAAAAAATGTGATCCTGAATTATGGATAAATGAGGCAAGGAGGGATGGCAATCAATCTATTTAATCTTGCCTCAAAGAATACTTCACACGATGAAAGATTCAAGAATCAAGATTCTTGGATCTTCACTATGCGAAGTTTGGCAGGAAATCCGGGGGCAGTCGGGGTGATAGCAAATAATCAAACAAGTGATTTTTAATCCACTTGCCCCAAGAAATCCCAAGAAGTGCTTTTAGGCTTTTTTTATATTTTTTTATTAAGGTGACAAGTTGACCTAGGTTGCTAAGGGAGAGACTTACCTTTTCAACAACGTGGGCGAAGCTCTAGTGCGGCGCCGGTGACTTCACACTCTCGTTCCCACCTTGGATCTGCCTATGTCCCCAACTTCCTCTACTTGCCTCCTCCTTGCAACTGGTTTTCCTACACACCAGCAAACAAAAATACCTGTGAAGAGAAGGGTGTGAGAGGAGAAAATTAAAGTAATCGAGTAGAAACTTACCTCAATGTGCACCTCCCTGGCAACAGTGGCAGAGAAAGGGGTGTCAGGAATCGAACAGGTTGTGTTAATATGGTGAAATTATCGTTCAAGTGAGTATAGTGGTTAACCTAAATCGAGCCTAACCATCTTTTTACAAAATTTTTTACCTGGCCTACTTAATTTTATCTTGGTCACTTTTTGGCCCAGGGTCGATCTCAAGGAGGCAGGGATTAACGGTGAAGAAGTTTCTACGCCTTACCTAAAACGTATCTCTTCCGTGCGTTTATTATGTTTTTGATTTTTTTCTGTTTAAGATTTTTTTTGTTGATAATATTGTCCTTGAGGTACGCCCTCAAAATCTGGTCCTTGCCTTTGAGCCAAATTGTTCCAGGCTTTGAGCCAACTTAGGGTTTCCCAAAAACTGGTCTTGCTAGTCGTGAGACCAAGTACCTGTAAGACAAGGATTATCTTTTCTCTTTTACTCTTTTTTTATCTTTTTAAAAGTAGGAAACGAAAGAGAAATAAAGTCAAGGTAGGCTGCTTGTAGAGAAGTAAATATGGTCTATATATAGAGATATATATATATTATATATAGGGGTGGGGGTGGAAGTGGAAATGGTGTGTAGCATAGTATCGAGTTGGTCCACGTCTAGGAAGATGCAACCAACAAGACGAAGTGCCGTGTAGAGTGTAGGATGGATGTGTGGGAGTGTGTGTGGAGGCACTTTCTTTACGCGGGTATCGAGGAATGTCAGCAACTGGTGCAGATATTCCCACGATATAATGTGTGGTGGGGTGATGTGTATGTAAATATATATATATAGATATATATATATATGTATGTATGTTTGTATATATACTTATATATAGTTGTATAGGTATGAATATGTATATATATATATATAAGTATGTATAGGTGTGTACAAGTGAGTGTGTTAGTGTACAAGTGTGTGTGTGTATGAGTGTGGTGTGTGTATGAGTGAGGGAGTCGCTGGCGGAGTGTGAGAGAGAGCGGTTGAGTTAAGTCGTCCGGAGGCTACATCCGTCATCTGATGGCCAAGGGACAGATGCGGGTGCAGCGCGCGCGTTGTTGTCGCACGCAAGCAGGTGCGGGAGTGTTGGAGAGAGGGCAACGTAGAGCACTGCAATGCGAACGGAAGTGGATGCTGGTGAAGACGCGGGCGCGGGTGCAGACGGGCGTGGGCGTAGATGTAGGCACCGGCATTAACTGGCTGGAGGTGGTCGTGAGGAGGAGAGAGAGCGTGCGGTGACCGGATAAGTGAGAAACAACCCGGTCACAGCACTGTAGCTACAGTGTCGCGTTGAGAGGCGTGAACAGTAGCTACAGTGATGCGTGGGATGGACAACCGTTTGAAATCGATTCTGCATGCGTGGGTGTGCTGGAAGGCTCCTACGTGCGTGGAAAGAGCCTGCTGCCGGTCTGCACGGGCATCTGCTGGCGTGCACGCGGTGCTTGCACTACTGTTGGCGACCGTCGCTGCTGCTGGAGCTTTAGACCTTAGAGCGTTGACAATGGCGGCGAGGGAGTTAAGCGGTGAAAATAGAGGGTGAAACCACCACGCCTACCTACTCACGAAGGAGCTGGGCGGTGGTGGAACTCGCAGTGGTGGTCATGGGACCACTGTGAGCTTGCTCCTGCCTGCAGTGTGTCTCTTCAGTGGAAGAGCTACCGCGTATGGAAGGAAGAGGGGAGGATGATGGCCTGGAGGAAGGGTGTCTGTGTTGGTGTGTGTTCCAGGCTCCCTTTGCACACGGGAGAGGGCAGGGCATTTTAAAGAAGAAGACGCAACCCCCCCGCCATGCTGCTAGTAGAGCAAGTCCCGCCATGCTGCAGGTGGAGGAATGGCGTGAAGATGTGCATGGCCATGCCCTGAGCCACGCGAGGGAGATGATTTCAAAGTCAAAATAAAAAAATAAAGAAGGTGAAATTGCAATGCAACCCTTGATGAGGACGTTAATTACATGGCCAATTATTCTCATTATCCTCCCCACTCAAATAAATGCATGCAAGTGTCTCTTTTTACAAGTGAAACTATAGCTACCTAATATGCAATGGTAGTGCTAGGAAATAACAAAAGATGGCATATTTATTGGTGTATTTTTGCTGTACAATCAGGTGTCTAGGAGTGACTCACAAGGTCGCTACCCCTGACCATCCTCAGATGAGTGGCCAGGTTGAAGTGTCGAATAAGGAGATAAAAAATATTTTGGAAAAGACTGCTAGACCTTATAGGAAAGACTGGTCCTAAAAGCTCTATAATGCATTGTGGGTGCATCGAACGTCCTATAAGACCCCTTTTGGTACTTCTCCCTTTCCGATTGTGTGTGGGAAAGCATGCCACTTACTTGTTGAGTTACAACATAAGGCACTATGGGCTATTCGAATTGTTAACATGGATTTAGAGAAGGTGGGTAAGGCACGACTTCTGGTATTAAGTGAGCTTGAGGAGCTAAGGAATGATGCTTATGACACCTCTCAAGCTTATAAAGAAAGAACAAAGGTCTTACATGATAAGTTTATACTTCGAAAGACCTTTGAGCCCAACCAACAAGTCTGGCTTTTCAATTGTAGACTTAAGCTTTCTCTTGGGAAGTTAAAATCTCATTGGGATGGGCCTTACATAATCACTAAAGTGTTTCTGCATGGAGTTGTGGAGATTAGAAGCCCTTCCTCTTCAGCAACTCCCTTTATCGTCAACGGTCAACGGTTAAAATCATACATTACTTTGGATGGCCATCTGATGAGACACTCATCATGATCTCTAATTATCCCTAATTAACTAGTCTTCCTAGTTAATTAGCTAAGGTTATGAACATATAAGGGTTAATTATAAAATAAGGGGTATTTATTAAAGGACCTTAAAATAAGTTAAAAATGGCATTTTATCATTCAATTAACAGTATTAATAATTTAGATAATAATTGGACTCGAAATTTTGTTAATCATTCCCTTAATTAATAAGATAAGTAACATAAACATAATGTATACCTAAGTATATAATAACTTAAGTAATTTTACTTAATCTAATAAATTAAGCTAAAAAGGTCAAAAATGTAAATTCAAGGTGAAAACATAATATTTACCTTATTTACTAACATATATAAAAAGTGAAGAAAGATCTAAGTTAAAATAAACCTTCAAAACCAGAGTTTACATTTTGGTCCTTAAAATTCATTACAATCGGGACCTTATTTCTCACATAGGTCCTTAAGTTTTATTACATATAAGTCCCTTTCCTCCTTCTTCTTCTTCAGCCGAATGAACAGCTGGCGGCAGAGAGTCACGCCACCGCATGATCACCTCCCTGCCGACATCAACCTTCTTTGTCCAACCTCTTGCAACTTGCACTCACCACCTCCACTTCATCCACCAGTCTAGATTAATAGGAAATCCTATTTTTCAGTGGGAGATAACCTCACCATCATCAAAGACAACGTCGAAGGTTAAGCTCCTCAAGCTCCTTCTTCGGCCAGACCCCGCCACCCTCTGCGCCGCCAACTACTATAAATACCCCCTAACCCCTCTGATTTCACTCAAGGTGGCTCCCTTCCCTCTTCTAACACTGCAGTCGACCCAATAGGCTATTCGTCAAAAACTCCGACAACTTTTCATTTCACTTTCCGACTTCCTCCATTCATCCTGATCAGCCGAGGAGATCTGCCATGGTCTTCCACGTCTTTGACACAGGTGCTGACCAAAGGAATCCTCTGCTCCACCTCAAATCTGACTGCTGGAGATCTTTCTTCCACCCTCTGATTTCGTCGTCCGCTATGAACCTTTGGCGGAACCCTATTGACCCCTTCATCCAGGTAACAGTAGAGTAGGAGTAGCAGTAGGAGTAGGAGTAGGTTAGCCTAGTTAGTTAGTTTAGGTAGTTAGAATATAGTAATTTTAGAACTTCAGTGTTCATCTTCTCCGACTCTGGTGAACTCCTTGAGTTTGCTAGAGCCTTAATCTTGTCTTTTTAAATCATTATTCACCTTCCTTTATCTTCCATGACCATTTCTATCACACTTAAACATTTAATTAATCATCTAATCGCCTAATTCACATTTCACCTCCACCGACTACTGTCATTGTCCATGGTGAAAGTAGTGGGCTTAATTTCACCTTCATAGGGTCTTTCATCATTTATCCATCACTTATGGACCCTAATCGACACTACAATACATATTATTATCACATATAAATTAAACGCCCAAATATAATTAAGCTCCTGAGCTCGTTGTCAATGGCAGCTCAGGAGCAATTCAAACTATTAATTAACTATATAATTATGATTGCTATTATCTGTTGACTTGTTTTAACTACTGAATCAAGTGGTTAAAACAAGTCTTGAGCTTAATTCAAATTAGATTATTAAAGAAACGAATTCACTGTCAAATCTTAACCTTAATGAACAAAATGGAATTAAATGTGATACTGAGGTTCCTTGCAACCTCAGGATCCATTTTAGATCAAAAATGGAAAGTTTTCACAATCTGTACACAGATTACATATTTTTTGGACTCATCGGAGCTTCGGCGAGCTCCGGCGAGGCAAATATGTGCTTCAGCCTTTAGAATTTGTTGAGAAGCTCCAAAATGATATTAAATGGATCACTGATTGCTCTGAGGATGATTCTTTGAGGATTAAGTGTTTGGAGTTGTAGAATGAAGTTCATCTTCTCCAACTCCTACGGGGTTGGAGAAGTCTGATTAAGAGATCTGAGAAGAATTTAAGGTACTCAGAAGCTTCAGTGCAATGCACTGAAGTTATTTAAACTCTTGGAATACTATAACGACCTATGATTTCCTTTGATGAACAAACACATTTTGGACTTTAGGCAGCGAGCCTAAAACCCTAGAAATCAGGGTAGGAACACTTATCTGAAGTTCTAAATAAGTTCCTGGTGTTGAGGAGACTTTAGTTGAGGCTTAAATTTCTTGGGAGAAGGTTTTCAACAGAAAATTTTTGTGCCTTCACAGTCAAACGTGAGTTTGAAATTCTGAATCCGAGCATGATTTGATGAAATGAGAAGCTTAAACAGATTCTGAGATTCTGTTGGATTGTTTTAGAGAGATTTGATTGAGCTCAAACATGTATTTTGATAGGATTTTAATTCCTGTCAGTTTGGCTTACATTTGAACCCAAACTAACAGCAGTGCCATTTTGATGAGATATGAACTTGAATCCTGCCCAGATAAGTTAATTACAACCCTTAGAATTAGTTTAAATCAATTAGAAACATTCTTAAGTGTCTGTTTACTTATTAAAGTTTTAAAATTCGATCTCTGAAGCTTTCAGAAAAGTGAAAAGCTTCCCTACTAGTGCTGACGGTCTTAATTGCTTAAATCTTACTCTAACTGATGCGGAATCATTTGTAGAACTTGGACAGACCTTTAAATAAGAAAGAAAAGTCCATCTAAGGACTCTATGAAGTTAAAAACTATTTCCAGGCGATAAATAACCTATAGGAACCCCTAATTTTATCTTTCAAATTGAAGAGGAAAACATCTTCAAACCTCAAATTGATCCTATAATCATGTAGATTAACATTATAGCTTTCTAACAAAATTTAAATCACTCGATTTGGAGCTCTGAGTTGAAAGTTATGATCATTTGAAGTTGGGTCTGGAAGGGGTTATGATAGTCCGACATCGTCAGTTTCTGAGCGCGCGCATGGGGATAAAATGATTTTATTCTATAGGACGATCAGTCGTCAGCGCTCGGTGCACCGGTTATCGATCTGATTATCTGAGCATGTGAATGTGTGTGTATGAGCTTGTGTGCCTGTGGGTGTGCGCCCGAGTGGGCGTGAGTGTTGTGCCCTGCGAGGGCGAGGCCTGGGAGGATGGGTTGAGCTAGATGGTCTCGAGACTATGAACCAAAATGAAATAAACCGAAATCGAACCTAACTGAGATTAGGCAAGGATCGAGTAGGATTTCGTCCCACCCTGGTCTCAGGGTGTTGTGTATCCTTGAAAGGACCTCGCCGCAAATAAAATAATTTTTGGTTAAAAAGTAAAAAAAACCCAGTTCAATTGATGGTTCAAAAGAAAGCTTAAGGGAAGAGGAGCCGCTGAATGTTAAGGTTAAGCTAAGTGTTGAAAGCTAAGGTTAAGTGAAGAGCTGAAGCAAAGGAACTAAGAGAACAGGCACTAAGGGAAGAGTAGAAGGCAGGAGAAGACTAAAGGAAGAGAAAAAGGCAGGAACAGAAGAAGAGAGGTAAGAAAGAGAGCTCGAGATAGAGAATAAAAGGAAAAGAAGAGAAAGAAAGAGAGAAGAAGAGAGAGGCTGAAGACTAAAAAAAATTTATTTTACTTGCATTACTTTTTGTTCTTAATAATTGTAATAAGGCATGTTTTAATGGAACAACTTTTAATTGCCTTAATTTCGTTTGAAATAAAATTGGAAAACTTGCATGTTTACTTGTTAATAAAGTACATCATTTGAGTAAATATGTTTTTCATATGGAATTTTATATATTCTCTATAGTTTAAATATTTTTGCAAAATTCATGTTTTAAAATCAACCTAGTTATACCTCCTAAACTTATAAATGAAAATAAAAGAAAATTGGTGAATTTGAAAAATTATTATACCTCCCAGTGAACAACCTGGACTCAACCAGTAAAAATTTCTAAAATGTTTGGTTAATTCGACCCTATACTACACAACCGACACAACTTCGAGTTAACCTAAGTGACTTTTTCTATTCTTAATTAAGCGAAATTAACTTAATTACTGAGTTGAGTAAGCCACACGATCACCATTTGGTTGACAAGGTCACTCTTGAGGAGCCTTAACTCGTACCATTCTCCGCCTCAGGTAATATCTTCCTTTAACTACTTTTGTTTTCAATGAGGACATTGTTTGAACCAGGCATGGGGGAGAGGACCTAAGGCATTTTATTTATAGCATGTCCACATTTTCCATTCATTCATGCATATTGCATTTTTTTTAAAAAAATAATAATAATATAAATTGAAAATTAAAAAAATGTTTTGAGCTTAACTGGCTAGGTCCTGCATTCTTAAGCAAATTAGAACTCTAGGTGAGAATAAGTTGGTTCTAGTGTCAAATTTTAGAAGCTAAGTGAGCTACTAGCTTTAAACCTTTAGGGTCCTTCGTGGACTTAAAAACTTAAGTAGGAGTTAAGTTGCAGACCATTCCTCAAGATGTTGAGGAAGGAAAGCTAGGGATTGAGTTAAAAGGTGGGGTAGTACCTGGAGTCTTGTTCTACCTTTTGGTTTACAGGTCCTTGTAACCCAAGCATCCAAATTTCATACACTTGGTCTTGTGTAAGTAATCACCTTAATTCATTTCTTAAAAGAAATTTGGTTTTCTTAGTTTTGACTTAGGAGAGGCTTGAAAACATAATTTGATTGAAAGAGTTCCTACCATAGGAGAGGTGGAGTATATACTCACCTTGAGGATGCGATGATAATGTATTACCTCCTCGGTGCTTGTCTCTTAGGATATCCATCCTACTGGGGGCATGTAAGCGCATTGTGCGGTTCAGGTACCATGGGTGGCCCTATCTCGAAGTGCTGATTGCGACAGGCCAGAATTCACTTAAGAATTTCATGGGTGATATTATCTCGAAGTGTCGATTGCCAGGAGCTCTTGGGGTCGCTATGGGCGGCGCAATCTCGAAGCATCGAAAGCCAGGTACCCTTAGAGGTATGGTGATGGGGACAATGAATTCGACATAGATCGTGTTGATAGCTGATTCGAGGTTAGATTTAGAGGAATCAAATAAAAATATATATATATTATTCAAAAAAAAAATCCTTTTCCCATTAACTCAAATAACTCAGACCAACGCACATACACGGATGCTTTAATGTCAGAGATCAATAAACCTTACGGTAGAGTCAGAAATCAGGGAAACTTGTGGTTGCAACTCATCTTTAGCTGACCTAGTCTGTAACTTAACAACTACTTGGGAACTTTAGGTCTAAAGTCTGAACTTAGTATGTTTCTAAAGGAAGACCAATTGGCTTGGCTAGTCTACTTAGAGTGCTAGGTTTTGCTTGATTTTGCTAGGGACTAGCAAAAACTAGGCATGGGGGTATTTGATTAACCCATATTCGTAGCCTATTTAAGTATGTAAATGTCTAGACATTAAATTAACTTTAACATTTAGGAAGCATACATTAGGATGTAAATAAATTAATTCATATTTTTAGCTTAAGTACATAATTCATGCATTCAGAAATAACCTAGGGTTGCATACATTTAATTAGTTAATTAATTAGATCCACTATTTTAATTAAAATAGAAGTTAAGGTGTTATGTATAAATAACCCAAATTATTTTATTCTTTTATACCTTTTCTCCTTGCACAGGTAATTCCTCTGGCTCCGCCTCCTCCTGCGCATCACATTCATGCTACGGCATTTTGAATTTGAAATCAATGTGGCCCTGGCTACAAAAGGAGAAGGGAGAGCTGTCGTTGAGAGGAGGCCACCATCCTCGACCCACCACTGTGTAGAGCTTTCAGCTTCTCCATTCCACCACCACCGGCCTCCTACTGCGAGCACAAGTCCATACCACTGTAGGCAAGTAGGGTGACAGACTGCTGCGCCACCATTTGGCTTGTGCAGATTACTACGAGCACCTCAGCGTGCACTACCACCCTCACCGTTGTCACCAGCAACCAACACCGCAACCATGTACCTTCATCTTTCCAATTGGTTAATACATCTGGGAAAGATCCCAAATGTCTAAGCCCCCAACAGTACCACCTCCATTTCCTTCCCCTTACGTTACCTATTTCCTTTCCACCAAAAAGAAACCAACATCACCTCCAATGCCAACAACCCACTAGCCGTCATCCTCTCCTTGCACTGTGCCTCTGCCACGCCTCTCCGTGTGCACAGCGAACAGCCCCGGCCTTCGCCCCCAGTGCGCACACTTGTGCTACGCCTCCACCTGCGCCTCCTGTGCCGTCTATAGAAGAACCAACCCACTGCAAGCTCGCACTGCCTCCGCATCCTCCTTGCTACACCTCCAGCCCACGCGCACAGCCACTGTGCACAGTAGCTGCCCTGCGAGTCCGCGCAATCTGCAGCATGCGCGTTGTAGCGTGCGGCCAGCAGCATGCAGCAACAGCAGCTACAGCCGATCTCAGAAGTGCTCATACGTGCCCGCACGTCCTCGTGCGTCCACTGCCTCCATCCACGTGAAGCCCTTCAACGCACATGCCTGCTCTCCGTCTCCAGCAGCAGCAGAGAGCTGCAACCTCCGCTGACCGCCGCCGCTCCTCTCCTCACTGTTGTCGCCTCCGACCACCGTTGGCCATGAGACCACCACCATTGAACAGCCCTCGGCTCACTCAACCTCCAGTGAGCTTCTCGCCTTCAATCACAACCTCCTCCTCACGCACGGACAAGGGGAAGAATTTCCCCTATTTTGCTACAGTAAATCTCCTATTAATATTTACATTTATTGCCATTGTGAAGTTTTATTTTTATTTTATTAGGATGCATTGCAAAATATATCCTTTAGTTGTGCAAAATTGCTATTTCAGCATTAGCACTTATTGTTTACCTAATCTCTCGTCGACTACAAAAACATACGACTCGCTTGCTCATCCGACTTACTGCTTAGTAGTTTCTCGCTCGCTCTGAGTCGCTTTGATCCTCTCCGCTTTGCCGCTCCGACTCGCTTTCTCCTCCCATTCCTCTCCTAAACTTCTGTCTCAACCCGCAGGGGAGTATGTGGTGGCTACGTCTACGTCTATGGCATCGATCTCCGCACCCGCCAAGGCAGGGAAAAGGTTAGGTTAATTAACTATTTGCAGAAACCCCGTTCGTTGGGTATGAAAACGAAACTGGTAAAAAACTCACTGTAGGTTCGGCATACTATGATATTATAGTGACTGATTCTCTGACTAAATTAATAGTGAACATCGATTTTTGACCCTTCCAAGATAAATAGGCCATTGCTTCCCTGTGGACATCACTTGCTCCTAATTGAGTGGTTATATTAATTATTGATTAGTCGATTTTTCCACCACATAGAAATACAAACGACATGTCATTTTATTTGACAAACAACTTTAAAAGTGAAGAATCGACTCATCATTAACCACACCTCATATGATAAATCCAACTGCACGGATGGATTCGGATCGACGATCGCAGCCTAATAACGTGAAAATCGGTCCAATCCGATGCCTGTAGCACCATGTACAACACTCAGAAGATGGACGACCAGGATGGCGTCACGTGGTGTCATCCCAGCCGCCCAATCAACCCTAAGGAACTACTGCTGCATCACCAAAGGATTTCTATCACACGATCATACCCGTTGGATCTTGATCCAACGGCCAGGATTGAATCTGATTAGCTGCTTCATCTTTACCAAGTGAAAGAGCGCAGTGGATTTGGACCTTTGGATACTCATCCAATGGCCACGAATCCACGTGTTAAAATCCTCTTTGCGACACAAATCCGCCCGCAGCGCGTTGGTCGAGCACCTTCTAGAGAAGAGGAGGTCGCGCGATCAAGCTGCTGCACCTCAAATTGAAGAGCAGGTGCATGGAGCGGGCGAGTGAGCGGAGTCGTGAGATGAAGATTGTGCAACGTTGAGCAAGCGATAGTGCCCACGCATGATCAAATGTGCGGTGCTGACACGTGATCGCACGCTGGCACCCGACGCGAGTGAGGATGGTTT
The DNA here is from genome assembly GCA_037157565.1 of Thalassia testudinum. Lineage (NCBI taxonomy): Eukaryota > Viridiplantae > Streptophyta > Magnoliopsida > Alismatales > Hydrocharitaceae > Thalassia > Thalassia testudinum. Next base: position 118,109,632 of record JAZHRO010000024.1, read on the forward strand.
AAGTCATCCGATCTCTTGATCGGACGGCTGAAATCATGCGTACGTGCGTGGGTGTTTTGAGCAGAGATGAGGAGCAGGTGCGCGTGGCGCACGCACATGTCGGCGAGGATGGACCTTTAGTGATGTTTAAGTCCATCACTAAAGGTCCGATATTAATGTTTTTCAAATTAAAATATCTAAAATGCCCCCACTCCTTGCAACTATAAAAGGAGACCCCCTCCATACGAATTTCTCATCCCTTCCTTCGCTTCTCTTTCTCTCCAAAGCTCAAGAGAACTTCGTCCCACACCCGGGATGCTCCTCAAGAGATAAAATCAATTTTTCGCCCCCATTTCAGAAGTGGATTCCACGACAACAATGATCAGCTGCCTCATTCCCATTCCTCCTACTTCGACTGTTGGAACCCTATTCCACACCACGTTTTGGTGTTAACAAAATTATTATGGATTAATGTTTGCAACTGAGTTCCTTCAGATTTAGGTGAAGATCAAGGCAAACAAGAAATGATGGAGGCATGATGGTGAGAAGAAAAAGATCATGTCATGGAGGATGACAAGGATGTGTCGAGGAGAAGATCATCTTCGACGTTTAGTTTCTCTATTTTAGATTTTATATTTATAGATTGTATGTGCCTCTTAACAAAGAATCATAACTTTGATCGTAAAATCAAGTAGAGATAAATTAAGATTAATTTATATTGCAAATATTTTCAAAGTACGTAATGAATTAAAACACTTAAAATCGATGCTTGTAAGCAAGAACCGATTTTGTTCATCAGTACTGGTATTTGCAAGGAACAGGTTTGAAAATTTGTCTCAAACTGTGAACAATAAGTACCGGTACTAACCATGAGTACCAGTACATGTTGGCCACAGGTTGAAGGCTTAATTCTGGCCTGAACCTTACAAGTACTGGTACAGGTAGGTTACTGTGCCTAAGGATTTCCAAACCTAGGAGTCACAAGTACCGGTACCCATGATGAGTACCGGTACCAGGACTCATCTACTGGTGGCAGTGAGTTGCTAGTACCAGTATAGGTACTTTAGTACCAATACAAGGTAGCCGTTGGCTCGAAATAGAACGGTAGAGATATTAATACCAACAATATGATCGTTGGGAATTAAATCCCAACGTCTAGTAGATGAGTATAATATGTCCTAAACTATATAAAATGACCCTCGGACTCTTTGTTTGCACACTAGAGACAAGAGAAAAGAGAAGAAATTCCTAGAGCTATAATTCATATTTTCCATCACATATTCAAGAGTACAAATCGTGTTTGCTGCTTTCCAATCGTGCTACATGTTTGCAAACACATTGACGCGTTTTGTTCACGCAATTCAACATGATTTGCTTCCTTTCTGGGCTCTCAAATCGGTAACATTATATTTACATTTGTTGAGAGTCTTAGGAACTTAGTCGTAAGAGTTTTCTTTCTTACACCTATATTTCATTTGTTCTTGAGCATTTGCTCGTTGGGTTGTAAGAAACCCATTTTTGTACTTGGGTTGAGGTAACCCATTAATGACCTCGGGTTAGTAAATTGATTTCCTCGGGTTTGAGGGAATTGGGTTAAAAATCCTAAGCTGTGAGGCTTAGGTTGTGCAGTACCCAAGGGAGGGAAACCTCTATATATATTGTGCCTATTTCTGTGGTTTGATTGATTGTGCAAATTGTCTTGTTATTATTGATTTTGTGTTTGAGTTTTTTTGCACATAGCTATATATATTTATCATATCTTTAGATCCTATCAAGTGGTATCAGAGCTTGTTCAAGTGGTATCAGAGCTACTTCAAGGGTATCAGAGTCCGGTAGCGAGAAGAAGTAAAAACTCTTGCTCGCAATGGCATCAACCTCAAGGCGCACTGAAGGACAATCGTTGACCTGTCATCCCTATTTTGATGGAACGAATTGTGGGTATTGGAGGCGGAGGATGCAAGTCTTCCTCAAGGCAATGGATGAGGAGTTGTGGACACTCATTCAAGAGAAATACTCAGATCTGGAGTTGCAAGAAGGTGTGGCATGGACGGTGTATCAAAAGAAGAAAATTGCTGGCAATGCGAGGGTGATGAACACACATTATTGTGCGTTGTCAAGGGAAGAATTCAACTGTATCTCAGCATGCGAGTCAGTATTTGTGATATGGAACACACTTCAAATCACCTACGAAGGTACTGGAAATAGTAAAGAAACAAAGGAGCTTAAGAAGAGGAAGAAGAAGAAGAAAGCATTTAAGGCAACATGGGATGATAGCGACTCTTACATGGACATCGACTCTAGCAAATCTAATGACGATGAAATCGCACATCTTTGCTTGGTAGCAATTACGGAAGACACGAATAATGAGGTAAACTTTGATTTCTCTTTTGAAGAATTATTAGAAGCATATGAAGAACTATATCATAAAGCAAGGTTATTTTAAAAGGAAAATAATGTTTTAAAGAATAACTATCAAACATTAGAGTTAGAAAAATCATTTTTAGAAATAGAATTAGAAATGCCAAAAGAAACTAATAATCAGTTGCATGCAAAGATGGTAGAATTAGAAGATATTTATGAGCACTTTGAAGGTACTTTAAATAATCTCAAAACAATAACTACATTAAATATTGAATTTTACGAAGCTACAAAATCAAAATTTCAAAGTAAAAAGAATATACAAAATAAATCACATGCACCTAGGCTTGCATGGATGTATAAAAAGGCTAAAAATCCCAAGAATTATAGATTTAACACTAAAAAGTTCTATAAATCTCAGGATTTGAAGGTGCTAACTCTAAGGGACACACAAGAAAATGGGTACTTATAAAAGATTTTTTTTTTGCAGGAGTAGATCAAAGTAATCAATAGGTGTTCAAGGCACAAAATAGAACACTTCAACCTTTCTATAGGTTGAATGAAGACCAAGAATGTTGGATGAGAGATGCCTGGTATCCACAAGCTTCAATTTACTATTGGTAAATTTTATGGCATGATATTTCTTCATTTTTTTGTGATTGACAAAAAAGGGGAGAAAGATAGAGGGGAAATAGTAATATTTTTAGGGGGAGCATATATTGAGGGGGAGGATTTAATTAAAAGTTTATTTTTCCTTCATATAACATTGTTAAAAATTATTTTTATTCCTATAATTATCTATCTATAAGATAGTTTTGTCAACACAAAAAAGTGGGAGATTGTTGGAATCTTGTTCCACATCTTATTTTGGTGTTAACAAAATTATTATGGATTAATGTTTGCGATTGAGTTCTTTCAGATTTAGGTGAAGATCATGGAAAACAAGAAATGATGGAGGCATGATGGTGAGAAGAAAAAGATCATGTCATGGAGGATGACAAGGATGTGTCGAGGAGAAGAAGATCATCATCAACCTTTAGTTTCTCTAGTTTAGATTTTATATCTATAGCTTGTATGTGCCTCTTAACAAAGAATCATAACTTAGATCGTAAAATCAAGTACAGATAAATTAGGATTAATTTATATTGCAAATATTTTCAAAGTGTGTAACGAATTAAAACACTTAAAATAGTGCTTGTAAGCAAGTACCGGTACTGTTCATCGGTACTGGCATTTGCAAGGCACAGGTTTAAAAATTTGTCTCAAACTGTGAACAATATGTTCCGGTACTAACCATGAGTATCGGTACATGTTTGCCACAGGTTGAAGGCTTAATTCTGGCCTAAACCTTACAAGTACCGATACCCATGATGAGTACCGGTACAGGTAGGTTATTGTGCGTAAGGAATTCCAAACCTGGGAGTCACAAGTAGGACTCATGTACTGGTGGTAGTGAGTTTCTTGTACTGGTACAGGCACTTTAGTACTGATACCAGGTAGCCGTTGGCTCAAAACAGAATGACAGAAATGTTAATTCCAACAATATGAATGTTGGGAATTAAATCCTAACGTCTAGTAGATTAGTATCCTAGGTCCTAAACTCTATAAAATGACCCTAGGACTCTTTGTTTGCACACTAGAGACAAGAGAAAAGAGAATAAAATTCCTAGAGATATAATTCATATTTTCCACCACATATTCAGGAGAAGAAATCATGTTTGCTGCTTTCCAATCGTGCTACAGATTTACAAACACATTGACTTATTTTGTTCACACAATCCAACACGATTCGCATCCTTTCTAGGCTCTCAAATCGGTAACATTATATTTACATTTGTTGAGAGGCTTAGGAACTTAGTTGTAAGAGTTTTCTTTCTTACACCTGTATTTCATTTGTTCTTGAGCATTTGCTCGTTGGGTCGTAAAAGCCCATTTTTTTACTTGGGTTGAGGTAACCCATTAATTACCTCAGGTTAGTAAATTGATTTCCTCGGAGTTGTGGGAATCGGGTTGAAAGCCCTAAGCTGGGATGCTTAGGTAGTGGAGTACCCAAGAGATGGGAACCACTATACATATTGCACCTATTTTTGTGGTTTTGTTGATTATGCAAATTATTTTATTATTACTGATTTTGTGTTTGAGTTTTTGTGCGCATAGCTATATATATATCATATCTTTAGATCCTATCATCGACCTCCTTCTTCCCGCTCCGTTCCTCGTCTTCTAGGCATTGTCTTGTCCGGCTCATCCTCCAAGCGATCGTCGAGGAGGATAACTTCTCTCTCCCATTCCTTTTTCCTGCTTTCTAGAGTATAATTTTCAAGCTTTTTAGTTGCAATAGTTTTCCTACTTTCTAGCGTAATTTCTCACTTTCATAGTTGTACAAACATTTTGCAACTTCAAGTGGATGTTTTCTCTCTCTCTCTTATTGTTTATATTGATTCCATTACATTGTAATTACTTCGCCTTTTCAGAAAAAACACAAATTAAATATAATTATGAATCTTGATCGATGTAGCCTCCCTGAGTTTGACCTGGGATTTCTATTCTAGTATAAATATTATTTGTTGAACCTGAGTTCTTCGCTATTCAAACTACAACTATAGGTTTTCAAAACCAACTCTGATAGCGTAGTCCTCTGACGTTCAACATTTTGGCGCTGTTGCCGGGGAGGCAACGATTTTTCGATCTTCTTTTCGCATTTCACACACTTTACTATCTTTTAACTTGCTTTCTCTTGTGTCTACTATTTCGCAAATACCTCTATCAGGGAATCGTCAAGGGGTAGATCGAAGTAAATTGTAGTTGAAGATGATGGTAAGTGCTCCCCATTTTTCCCCCCTCCATAGATTTCATTTCATCACAATAAATTCAAATTCCAATTAACTTAGATGTTTGCATAAATCCTAGGATTAGTTTGGTTGTTTAGATTTCCACTGACACTCAAATTTCACCCTCGCATATTAAAAAACAACAACAAAAAGATAATTTTGTGGGGTAATTCAAAATACACAAAACATACACCCAGATTCTAGGCACTTAACCTAATTGATTTTCTTCTACTTAACCGGATTCTGTTTTGTGGAACCGGTACACACAAATCAACACATAAAAGGGTAGAAATCATTCTAGGTTAATCATTTTTGTGTGCCTAACCCAGTGGTGCAATTGTGGCCAATTGTTTGAGTTGTTTGGGCCACACCACTCAACCTAAAATCAACTCACCAGGTAGCTTTCTCTTAGGGTTTACAATCTGGGTTCATACCAGGCACTCCACTTTATTTTTGATTTTTAAAGGAAAGCAATCTTCACCCGTGCTTGAAAACCTGGTTTGCCTCAAACTTTATCGAAATCAACCTAATTCTAAACCCTAAAATCTAGTTACGCAAGATTTGAACATTAAAATCTATGCATCACAAATAATCTTTCTTGAAAACCCTGGTTGTGCATGTACTTACACATACTCAATTGATCATTAAGGGCACAACAAATTTTAAGGGCGCACCACATTCCATAAGCACTACAATCCTAGGCCTCAATAAAATAGAGTAGATGTTGGCCTTAAGGACTGATTCGCTCTTCGAGGCTTAGTTTGAGATTGTTTTTGATTAACCTACTTGTACTAATCAATCTAATGTCTAGCTAGGGGAGTAGTGTCAAATGACCATGGCTAGAGGGTGCACTAGGAACCAGAGGCACAAGCCAAAGAAAGAACCTTCTCCTCAGTCCTTCCTTCTAACTTGTTGGATTGAGCAGACACAAGTAGAGTAAATCGTTTAAAGTCTTAAGGTGGGTTCTGGGAGTCTGCAGATCCTTAGGCTACCCCACTTAAGGGTAGGCTTATTTTATTGTGCTGTAGGGTTCTTATCCCCAGTCCTTTTGACCTTTTCCTAGTTTATGCTGGGAAGCTCATTGAATCTCTGATTGGAAGGACCACTAGAGTATTCTAGGAGGCGTAGATTGGATTTTGGCTAAATCGATCCCATGGTCGATCAATAGCCTTCTCTGCCTCAGGATCCACAGGAGGAATTTCGAAGGTAGCTGGAACAAATGTAGAGAATGCAGGGTGCTCAGCCCTTGAAGGATTTTTATGATCCTTCAAATTACGGGGAACGTCCCGATATCCAGATTCCTACTGGAGAGATAGAAATCAAGCCCTAGGTGTTAAGCCTGATCAAACATTTCCATGGGATTGTCTCTGAAGACTCGTTTCAACACTTGGAGAACTTAACCACTTTGGCCAGGACCACCAAGGCACGAAACGTGAATGAGGAGAAAAAGATCATGAGGCTCTTCCCCAACTCTCTTAAGGATAAAGTCGCTTATTGGTATAGGACTATAGGAAGATCAATTGCAACTTGGAATGAGTTGAAGTCAGCCTTTCTGAAGAAATTCTTCTCTGTCGGACGTACTAATGCTTTGAGATGGGCAATCACTACCTTTACTCAGTAGCCGAGGGAGCAGTTTCATATGGCTTGGGAGCGATTCCAGGACCTATTGCTGAGGTGTCCAAAACACAAGTTGCTGAAATGGCAACTCGTGCAAATCTTCTACCATGGGTTGACTGAGCAATTCAAAAATCACGCGGATGCTTCTTGCGGAGGCAATTTCCTCAACAAAGATGCAGATAGCGTGCACGATTTGTTTGAGGAAATGAGTGAGAATTCGATCAATCATGCCTCCATGGATACTTTTAACCGGTCCCAGCAGCCCAGATAAAATTTTAATGAAGTCCATGACTCTCATTCATTCGATATGGAATTGATTTGTAATAAACTTGATAAGGTGGACTTGGTTTCTATGAGAATGGAGGAGTGGATGACTGGAAATTCAATGAACAACTCTCGATCCACTCAATCCTAGAATTCGGGATTCCATTTGTTGTGAGCTCCTTCTAGACAGGAGTTCGTGAATCAACTTGATGTAGCTCAACCTGTGAGCCAGCATTATTCGGAACCCCACGGGTTCCAAACTTGGGCCTTTGATCATAGTTTCTCTGATCCTTCCCTTTCTTTCTCTCCATCTTTAACCTATGAGGATGTTTGTGCTGTACAGGAGAATGTTAGATCCAACCCCTACTCCAATGCTTATAATCTAGGTTGGAGAAACAACCCTAACTTCTCCTGGAAAAACCTGGGGCAGCAAACCCAATTCTGACCCAGCAACTATGCTCCGCAACGACCAATGGGTTAGGGTCATGTTTATACTTAGTTGCCCCTGAATTAGGTCAATTGGCTAGCTTGGAGTGCCCATCAACCCGTAGGGTAGGCTGATTTGAACCGAGAAATGGTACAGATGCAAGGATCCATGCTCCAGCTCATGCAGCAAATGAAAACCTTGCTGGACAACTTGCAAACCAGGCTCATAGCTAACTCTCGCCAACTTGGATCTCTACCATCCCAACCCGTACCCAACCTACGAAATATCCTGAATCTGGTCAATCAAGCCCATGGGTACGGAAATCAGAGGGACCCACACACACATGCTCAAGTGGTTGAGCAGTCCTTCCTCTTCTTCTTCTACAAATCAACGATTCTTTGCTAATGAAGCCCCTCCAATCTTTCCTAACCTTGCTCAAGACCCAAACACGTATGCATCCGAAAATTCTGTTACCTTGAGGAGTGGTAAACAAACTCTGGATCCACAACCACACTTTTCTGATTTACCGAATCCTAAAGAACCTGAGGAGAGAAAGGAAAACTCTGGTGGAGAAATCAAGGCTCAGGAACCTAATTCCAAAAATCCGACTCATGTTCCTTTTCCTGAAGCCTTGATCAGATCAAGGAAGAAGAAGTCTATTGATAGTAATGATTAGCTTTTGAATATTTTCAAGAATGTCGAGATCAATATCTCGCTCGTTGATGCTATCAAGCATATATCAGGTTACGCAAGATTTTTAAAAGATTTATGTACATAGAAGCGTAAGTCGAGAGAATTTGTTCCAAGGAAGGTGGTACTCTCCGAGCAGGCTAGTTTTGTTATCTTGCACCACCTCTCTTAGGAAAAGAGAGATCCAAGTGCTCCATTGATTTATTGTGTCATCGGAGATTACACTTTTGATAGAGCACTGCTAGATCTGGGTGCATCCATCAACCTAATTCTGACTTCTCTCTATGAGAAGTCTGGATTAGGTGAACTTTGGCCGACCTCAATAACACTGTAGGTAGTGGACCGTTTGGTCACAAATCCGCGAGGCATTATTGAAGATGTTATTGTTAAGGTTAAGGATTTTTATTTTCCTGTAGATTTCCTTATCCTTGACATGGATGTACTTGAAAATCTGAGGAACATGCCCATCATTCTGGGATATCCGTTCCTGGCTACCACTAAGGCCAACATTAACTATGAAAGCGGTAGCATGGAAATCGCCTTTGGGGATCAACGAATGAAATTGGGTATTTTTAAGGCGATTAACAAATTTGAGGATTGTGGATTTATTAAGGAACTTGAGGATGATATGTCAATATTGAAACTTGTATGATGGTTTCTGCATTTGAAAGTTCCTCCTTTGATGATGAATTGGACCCGCAACCCTCTATTGCAAACCCACCATCTTCTGAAGAGGTTATTGATTTTGTTCACTCTTAACCTCTTCCTCTTGATGAGTCTTCATCAACATCTTCCTTACCTTCAATCATTAGCCCACCCCAGCTTTAACTAAAACCATTGCCTGAGAATCAGAAATATCAGTTTTTAGGACCACACACGACACTCCCTATGATTATCAATAATAAATTAACAAAGGAGTAGGAGATTAAATTGATTAAGGTCTTAAAAGAACACAAAGAGTCAATTGGTTGGACCATTCATGACCTTAGGGGGATTGAGCCATCTTATTGCAATCATAGAATATTTTTGGAAGATGGATCCCGCCCTTCTCGCCAGATGCAGAGGAGATTAAATCCAAATATGTGAGAAGTGGTAAAGAAGGAGATTATTAAGTGGCTCGATGCAGGAATCATTTATCCAATCTCTGATAGTCCTTGGGTAAGTTTCGTGCAGATTGTTCTCAAGAAAGCCAGGATTACTATTGTGACTAATGAGAAAGGAGAATTAGTCACAACTCATTCAGCTTCCTCTTGGATGGTTTGTATCGATTACAGGAATCTGAATAGGGTCACGAAAAAGGATCATTTCCCTCTGCCTTTCATTGATCAAATCTTGGAATGATTAGCTAGGCAGAAGTACTTCTATTTTCTTGATGGCTATTCGGGATACAACCAAGTTGCTATCCATCCCGAGGATTAGGAAAAAACTACTTTCACCTATCCCTACGGAACCTTTGCTTTTCGTAGGATGCCATTTGATTTATGCATTGCACCTACGATTTTTCAAAGGTGTATGCAGGCCATATTCTTTGACATGGTGGGAGAGTTTATGGAGGTCTTCATGGATGATTTCTCTATTTTTGGAGAATCGTTTAACTCTTGTCTAGCTAATCTTGAAATGATTCTTAAACGATGCATCAAAACAAGATTGGTCCTTAGCTGGGAAAAGAGTCATTTCATGACACAAGAAGGCATCATCTTGGGTCATGTAATCTTTGAATGGTGAATTGAAGTGGATAAAGCTAAGGTTGATGCTATCACTAAACTACCTCCTCCCACATCTGTTAAACAAATTCGATCATTTCTTGGTCATGTGGGATTCTACAGGAGATTCATCAAGGACTTTTCGAAGGTTTCTCATCCTTTGAGCAATCTTCTCGCCAAAGAAATGCCGTTTGATTTCAATGAATCATGCTATAAGGCATTTGATTTTCTCAAAACGGCAGTCACTTGTGCTTCTGTGCTGCAACCACTGGTTTGGACAGGCCCTTTTGAGATCATGACCAACGCTTCTGTTTATGCGGTCGGGGCTATTTTGGGTCAGAAAGTTGACAGGAAGCCCTTTGTCATCTACTACACTAGTAAAACTCTAGACGAGGCCCAGAGGAATTACACTATTATTGAGAAGGAATTACTAGCCATAGTATTTACTTTGGAAAAATTCAGGGCTTACCTCTTAGAGTCTCATGTCATTATGTATGTGTTTGCACCTCAAAACACGCCTATAATAATGCCTTCTTATGCAATTTTCTAGCATTAACTATGTATATTATAATCCTATAGCCACATTTGTAAAAACGGTTGCATGCATGCATTTAATCAGGAGAGGAAGAGGAGTGAAACAATCGCCTGCATAGCTACATTTTTATTCAAGTGCCTCCTTGCAAAATCACCCTCTTTTTATTTTTCCTCTTGATTTCTTCTTTTCTCTCCTTCCCGCGGCTGCACTCTTCCCGCAGCTGCATGCAACGCCATGCGAGTTCTCCCTGCCAACGCCACTCCCTGCTGTCCTTCTCACACCATTCCCTGCGGTGGCCATCTCCCCCATTCCCCGCATGCTGCATGGCCATGCTCTCCTCCTCTATAAAGCAGCAGCTTCTTCCTCGCGAGAAGAGGAGAGGGGAGACAGACGCAGCTGCTGCACCAAAACACACATACGCAGCTGCTGCAAAGACCCCGCAGCCACCACCTTCCTCTCCACCGTTCTCCCCTCCCATACGTCGGCCCTCCGTCGAGGAGGCACCCGACGAGCAGGAGTACCCACTGTGGTGCACACCACCACAGTGGGGACACCACTGCCCAGCTCTTCTATGAGCCGGTGGGCGTGGTGTCGTCCTCGTTTCATTTTTTTTCTCTTTAACGCCATTGACGCCGCTCCAAGCTTCGAAGCTTGAAGCCACGGCAGCAGCAGCCACGCAGTAGCAGCAGCAGCAGCAGGTCCTCCCCGCTCCTCCGCGACCGTCCCTGCAGCCGCTCACCGCCTCCGCGCGCGTCTGCAGGGCATTCCCCGCTCCGTCTCCATTCTATCGTCGCCATAGTTGCACCCATAGCCTGCCACCGCGTGCACTGCAGCGGTCGGCTACAGCCTCGCGTCGACCCTTGCCCTCCTCCGCAACCCTCCGCTCGCGCCTGCAGGCCCGTTCCCCGCCTCCGTCTCCGTTCTATCCACCCCGCATTGCACCCGCAACCGGCCGTCGCGCGCACTGCAGCGACCGGTTACGGCCTCGCGCCGACCCCTGCCCTCCTCCGCAACCCTCTACGACCGACTGCTGACTCCCCGCTGCCTTCTCCGAGAGCGCCATCGCCCGCTCTCCGTCCTCGCACCCGGTCTGCAAGAGATGCCTCACGTCCACTGCGCGAAGGCACGGTGCACCGCGACGGTCAGACGTCCGCCTTCGCCTTCAGACGACGCGACGTCAGACGTCCGCCGCCTCTTGCAGACGTCTTAACTCGCACGTCCGCGATCTCTCTCTCTCTCTGCCGATCTCTCCCGCGCGCGTCCGCTCGATCTCTCCCGCCCGCTCTCTCTCTGTCTTGTGCTCTCTCTCTCTCTTTTATTTAACTCACAGCAACACACACACACACATTCACTGACACACACACACACACACTTATAGTAACATATATACATATATATATATATATATATATACAGACATATATCTATATATATATAGTTATATACATAGTATATCTATATAGTTATGTATACATACATAAATATATAATATATATACATATATATATCTACTTATATATACATCTATATACTTATACATACACTTACATATATATAGACATATATACTTATATACATATATATATATAAATATCTATATACATATATATATATATATACATATATATATATCTATACACCTATATATATAAACACATATATATCTATACATATATAAGTATACATTTATATATATATAGATATATTTACTTATATACATACATATGTACATATATTTTCATGTTATTTACTATACGCTGTATCGCGGGAATATCTGCGCCAATTGCTGATATTTCCTGAAACACGCGTGCAAAAAAAAGCGTGGTCCCATACATCATCCATCCTCCATCCATACTCCACGCGGCACCTAGTCGTGTTGGTTGCGTCTCTCTAGACGTTGACTAACTCGACATGGTGCTACACTCCATCGTCACCTCCACCCCCACCCCTTTATATATATACTACATATAAATATATATCTATAGCTACTATATTTACTTTCTGTTTGTTAGCTTCCATCTTAGTAAAAAGATAAAAAGGTATAAAAGTGAAAAGATAATCTTTGATTTGCAGGTACCCCATCTTGTAAGTAGCAAGACGTGTTTTGAAACTCTGTTTTGTCTAAAAGCCAAGGACACAATTTTGAGGGTGTGCCTCAAGAACAAGGATTACCAGAAAAAAAACCTAAATAAGAAAAATACCAAAAACACAATAAACGAACGAAAGAGACGCGTTTTAAGGAGAATGTAGAAACTCGACTTGAACCCCACTTCCCTGAGTTCGACCCTGGGCCTAAAACCGACAAGATAAAATCAATTAGGCTAGGTTAAAAAATTTTGTAAAGAGATGGTTAGGTCTGAATTAGGTTAACCACTATGTACATTTCAACGATAAAAATATCATATTAACAACCTATTCGGGCTGACCCGTCATACTTTTCTGGCGCCGTTGCCGGGGAGGTGCGCTTTTGAGTAAGTCTCTATCCAATTCCTTTAAATTTGTCTCTTCTCTCTTCACGAGTCTTTTTGTTTTTGATGTGCAGGTGAATCTGGTTGCAAGGAGAAGACAGGCAGACGAAGTCGGGAATGAGGGCAGATCCAAGGCGGGAACGAGAGCGTGAAGACGTTGACATCGTATTGGAACTTCGCACACATTGCCGAACAAGTAAGTTTTCCTTTTCTTAGTAAACCAGGATTAACTTGCCACCTCAATAAAAAAAAAAAAAAAACTTCTTGGGATTTCTTGGGGCAAGTGGATTAAAATTCACTTGTTTGATTGGTTGTCTTCACTTTCAATGCCTCAAGATTTCCCGCCTTACTTCGCATAGCGAAAATCTGGGAATCTTGATTCTTAGATTTTTCGCTGTGGGAAGTATTCTTTGAGGCAAAGAAAAAGATTGCTTGTATCCCTCTTTTGCCTCACTTATCTTTAATTCAGGATCACATTTTTTGGTGGGGAGACTTGGAATTGAGTTGATTCCAACCCCACGACTTTTCAAACTTGCCTGTGATTCGATCCTGAATACTTCAACCCCAACAATTTTAGTTTCTTTATCTGTTGGTTGAAGCCTTGTGTGTGGATATCTTTCAAGTGATTGGGAGCACTTGAATTGAAGTGCTTTGGCTCCCTTTCACATTAGTATAAAATTGATTCGCGCATCCACACATAGAAATCTCCATTTAAGGTAGCACATTGCATTTTAGCATGCATTAACTAACTGATAATTGAAGAGGGGTTTCTTCGGCTTTAGAAAGAAAACCTGTATTCTTGCAAAACCCGGAGATTGGTTGAATTGGTAATTCAGCAAAATCCTAAAATTCATACTACTTAAGGTTGAACTCTAAAAACCATTCACCAATTAAAACTTCAATTCGGGGAGATTTCCCTGTTGCATGCTTGTTCTTACACACTCTTAAAATCAATCACTTGGGCATTACCCGTAAACAACGCCCTTCACATTTCAAAAGCACTTGACCCTAAGCCTCTAATTAAAATTGGTAGTAACTTGACCCTTTTTAAGGATTGGAGGTCTAACTACCTACGTGTAGCGGCTACGTGCTGGTGAGAGTTCCCGCGTGCTATCGGGTGTCTAAGACTGGGGCAAACGGCCTTTCAATCTCGCCCGGTGGTTCCGCGGTGCTCGCATTCGGTTCCGTAGTTCGTGATAGTAGGTAACTTAGATCTTTAGGTCTAGGGGAACACTGTCGAGGTTAGGAACTTGATTGTATTGATTTGTAATCAAGTGTACCTTTGCGGCGTCATTTCTCTCATCTCTTTTCCCTACTCATCTCCCCAACTCTTCCTCCGGTAGTGCATGTTTGGGAGGAGGTCACAAAACCCTGAATTGCTTGTATTGACTGATAAATATAGAAAAAGAGCCGAATCATCCTCCTCCTCCACAAACAAGGCACACACCCCTGCCTCACCACTTCATCACAATTCCAATTCTTTCAACACCAGGCTTATCCCGAGAAACCCTGCAAGACCTTCCTTATCGAGTGTCGCGCCAAGCGACTCGGTAAGTCATGTGGAACTGGCTTCTGCGAGCCAGTATTTCAACACGGAGGACCAAGCCTCCGTGTACTCGGACACATATGCGGACACGTCTTCTGGCATAGAAGATGCCTGCACCCTGGGGAACAACCCGTTTTCTGCCACGTATAACCCAGGGTGGCACAATCATCCCAATTTTGCATGGTCCAACAACCCGCAGCGTCGAAACCCCGCTAGTGGACCAATGCGATCGTCCGCACCCATCATCCCAAGGGCCGAGTCTAATCCTATGGCAAATCCGCCATCAGGCCCTTGCGTACAGAAAACCAAACATGCATCAAAACCTCTTGATAAATTGATGCGAATGATGATGGAAATGTCAAAACGCCATAAAGAGAACATGACCTCTCTTCAGCATTTGGCGCAGCAGAATGCTGAGATCAGTCAACTAAGCATGGCGACTCGATCTCAAGGCACTCTTCCTGCCCAACCTGTTCCAAACCCGCGAAACTTCGTACCCTGTGATCTGCAACCACAGGTACAACCTTCTCAGGAACAGGCTCATCAAATTCTGCAAGCTCCGAGTATTCCTCCGGGATTTCAGGTTAATCCCGCTGCAGCACCGCACTCTTATGCTGATAGTAATTACATCAAGGATGACACGTCTGACGAGGACATGACTGTCAGTACGTGTATCGAACTTATTGGAGCCGATTCAGACTTCTGCGAATTACCTGACGACTGCCTGACCAACATAAACTGTGACGTTCCCCGATCCATCCCTTGTCCCGTACCTTCTCCTAACCAGACTTCTGACGAGGTTTTCTCCGCTTCCCATACCTCGTGGTCTGAGTCATCGCCGGGCTGCTCACCGTCGGTCCACACTCCTGAAGACCGAATTGCCCTTTCTTCCCCGCCAAATCAGGCGGATTTACAAATCCACACTGGGACCTTGAGCCCATATACTTCTCACCGGGGCTATTCCCTTTTGGATCCATCTATCCAAAAAGCCCCTCTTCTTGGCCAATCTAAGGGCCAACTTCCTCTTCATGATCGGTTTTCTGATCCGCCTGGGACACTCTCGTCCCAGAAAATGCCAAATCTCTCACCATCGACCATCACTTTTCACACCTCTATCGCGATTACTTCGCTTTTCTCTTCACCACCCACCATCCACCCACCCTTCAACCCTGATTTATACCCTGAACCTCAGCTCCTGTTACCCGATCTGTCGTCCGTTCTCTGCCTTTCCCTGCATGCATATGAGGACATAGCATTGTTTGGCATGGGGGGGTGGATAGGCATCCATAGGATCCGGGTATTTTATGGTATCAGACAATTACCACGTATTTATAAAAATGCAAGAAAAAGAAAAAAGAAAAGAAAAATATATATATATATATATATTAGTAATAAATGGTATTTAGTAATTATCTAAAAGCTGAAACAAAAATACAATAAGTGTTTATGGATATTCAACCTCTGTTTTTGAAGATTTTCCAGGCCACAGAAGCTTGATTCGCTCAGGCTCGGCTTAATTCACTTAAAGCATTGACGAAATAGATCAAAATCTCTCTTAACTAAGGACGTATTCTTGTACCTGAGACACCAGTACAGGATCCGTTGGTTTGCTTTTTCTTGAGAGCTTAAGTAAACTTGGTTCACACTACACATATCAGGAAAGACCAGGTGAACATAAGATCCAACCCTAGTGTTCATTAGGGAAGGTGGAGTCCTTACCTGTGCGTGCAGGTAGACTTTTTATCCTAGGCTTTAGTCTTGTGTTTAGGAGCGACTCTTTCCACCAAAAAGAAACTCTCCCACCAAAAAGAAAAAAAGTGTGCTTCAAAATGTGTTGTAAGAGATATACTGACACGTGTTTCAAAAAAGAAAAAAAAGAAAAAAAGAAGAAAAAAAGAAAAAAAGAAGAAAAAAAAAGAAAAAAAAAAAGAAGAGATGTTTTAAAAGAGTCAGTATATCTCATAAATGTCTGTATACTTTGTTTTTCGGTGAGCTACAAAAAAAAATCAGAAAATGGGAGTTGAGTTTTCCGTAATCATCTTAAGGGTCAATCCAAAAACACGAGCTGAAACTGGGACCAACTTGTACTTAAAAATTCGTGAAACCCTGGGAGTGAGTCTTAAGGTTCATCTGGTCAGTCTTGATCCTTCACTATGCACAACCATAACCTCTTGAGCTCTCGAGTACGGCAAAACCTCCTGGGTCTTGGAAATCGTATTTAGGGTTTAAATATCAAGAGTCCTGGTTAGTTGAGAGATGATCTTTGTCATGTAAGACTTAAAGTACTGGTAATCTTCTCTACAATTAGTTCTCACAATATCCGATAATAAACACACCGATATCACCTCAGAAGAAAATCTTTAGCCTAAGATCATTTCTAAATACAGTTTTGCTAGGGACTAGCAAAATATAGGCATGGGGGTATATGTTTGCACCTCAAAACACGCCTATAATAACGCCTTCTTATGCTATTTTCTAGCATTAACGATGTATATTATAATCCTATAGCCACATTTGGAAAAACAGTTGCATGCATGCATTTAATCAGGAGAGGAAGAGGAGTGAAGCAATCGCCTGCATAGTTACATTTTTCTTCAAGTGCCTCCTTGCAAAATCACCCTCTTTTTATTTTTCCTCTTGATTTCTTCTTTTCTCTCCTTCCCGCGGCTGCACTCTTCCCGCAGCTGCATGCAACGCCATGCGAGTTCTCCCTGCCAACGCCACTCCCTGCTGTCCTTCTCGCACCATTACCTGCGGTGGCCATCTCCCCCATTCCCCGCATGCTGCATGGCCATGCTCTCCTCCTCTATAAAGCAGCAGCTTCTTCCTCGCGAGAAGAGGAGAGGGGAGACAGACGCAGCTGCTGCACCAAAACACACATACGCAGCTGCTGCAAAGACCCCGCAGCCACCACCTTCCTCTCCACCGTTCTCCCCTCCCATACGTTGGCCCTCCGTCGAGGAGGCACCCGACGAGCAGGAGTACCCACTTTGGTGCACACCACCACAGTGGGGACACCACCGCCCAGCTCTTCTACGAGCCGGTGGGCGTGGTGTCGTCCTCGTTTCATTTTTTTTCTCTTTAACGCCATTGACGCCGCTCCAAGCTTCGAAGCTTGAAGCCACGGCAGCTGCAGCCACGCAGCAGCCGCAGCAGGTCCTCCCCGCTCCTCCGCGACTGTCCCCGCAGCCGCTAACCGCCTCCGCGCGCGTCTGCAGGGCATTCCCCGCTCCGTCTCCATTCTGTCATCGCCATAGTTGCACCCGTAGCCCGCCACCGCGCGCACTGCAGCGGTCGGCTACGGCCTCGCGCCGACCCTTGCCCTCCTCCGCAACCCTCCGCGCACGCCTGCAGGCCCATTCCCCGCCTCCGTCTCCGTTCTGTCCACCCCACATTGCACCCGCAGCCGGCCGCCGCGCGCACTGCAGCGGCCGGTTACAGCCTCGCGCTGACCCCTGCCCTCCTCCGCAACCCTCTGCGACCGACTGCAGACTCCCCGCCGCCTTCTCCAAGCGTGCCATCGCCTGCTCTCCGTCCTCGCACCCGGTCTGCAGGAGAAGCCTCACGTCCACTGCGCGAAGGCGCGGTGCACCGCGACGGTCAGACGTCCGCCTTCGCCTTCAGACGACGCGGCATCAGACGTCCGCCGCCTCTTGCAGACGTCTTAACTCGCGCGTCCGCGATCTCTCTCTCTCTCTGCCGATCTCTCCCGCGCGCGTCCGCTCGATCTCTCCCGCCCGCTCTCTCTCTGTCTGGTGCTCTCTCTCTCTCTTTTATTTAACTCACAGCAACACACACACACACATTCACCGACACACACACACACACTTATAGTAACATATATACATATATATATATATATACATACATATATCTATATATATATTCTTATTTACATAGTATATCTATATAGTTATGTATACATACATATATATATAATATATATATATATACATATATATATAATATATATATATATATCTACTTAAATATACATCTATATACTTATACATATACTTACATATATATAGACATATATACTTATATACATATATATATATAAATATCTATATACATATATATATATATATATACATATATATATATATCTATACACCTATATATATAAACACATATATATCTATACATATATAACTATACATTTATATATATATATAGATATATTTACTTATATACATACATATGTACATATATTTTCATGTTATTTACTATACGCTGTATCGCGGGAATATCCGCACCAGTTGCTGATATTTCCTGAAACACGCGTGCAAAAAAAAGCGTGGTCCCGTACATCATCCGTCCTCCATCCACACTCCACGCGGCACCTAGTCGTGTTGGTTGCATCTCTCTAGACGTTGACTAACTCGACATAGTGCTACACTCCATCGTCACCTCCACCCCCACCCCTTTATATATATACTACATATAAATATATATCTATAGCTACTATATTTACTTTCTGTTTGTTAGCTTCCATCTTAGTAAAAAGACAAAAAGGTATAAAAGTGAAAAGATAATCTTTGATTTGCTGGTACCCCGTCTTGTAAGTAGCAAGACGTGTTTTGAAACTCTGTTTTGGCTAAAAGCCAAGGACACAATTTTGAGGGTGTGCCTCAAGAACAAGGATTACCAGAAAAAAAACCTAAATAAGAAAAATACCAAAAACACAATAAACGAACGAAAGAGACGCGTTTTAAGGAAAACGTAGAAACTCGACTTGAACCGCACTTCCCTGAGTTCGACCCTGGGCCTAAAAGCGACAAGATAAAATCAACTAGGCTAGGTTAAAAAATTTTGTAAAGAGATGGTTAGGTTTGAATTAGGTTAACCACTATACACATTTCAACGATAAAAATATCATATTAACAACCTATTCAGGCTGACCCATCAGTATGCCAACCACTCGGCCTTGAGACATCTCTTGGCCAAAAAGGATGCCAAACCCTAGCTTATTGGTTGGATTCTTCTGCTTCAAGAATTTGATCTTTAAATCAAGGATAAATTTGGGGTACAGAATGTGGTGGTGGATCATCTGTCGGGACTTCTGAGTGATTCTTCTCATTTGGACATCCCAATTATTGATACTTTTTCGAACGAATCCATCCTTACAGTTTCAAGCATCCGAACCTCGTGGTTTGCTCACATTGTTAATTATTTGGCCGTTGGTTAAATCCCCCAGGATTAGACCAAACAACAATGGGATCGACTCAAATTTGAGGCCAAATATTACTTCGAGAGGACCTTGAATTGTACCACATCGGCTCTGATCAAATTATTCACCGATGTGTTCTGGAGAATGAATTCAACAGTATACTCAAGTTTTGCCATGAATCTGCGTGTGGTGGACACTTCTCCAGGAAAAGGACTGCTGCAAAAATTTTGCAATCTGGGTTCTAATTGCCGTCTTTATTCAAGGATGCTCAGGATTTCTCAAGGTTGTGTTCTCGATGTCAAGCACTTGGGAACATAACTAAGAGAGATATGATGCATGATAACGAAAATATGCAGTTTGTTAAAATACGTCGTTGTAACGCGTAAATCCGCTTTCGCTCTTAATTTATATTCCTAGATAGGGGAGTATCTAGGGTCATCCAAGGAGGCAATATGGTTGCAAAATTGATTCTCTTGCTCGGAATAAATCTCAACTTTCTTTTTGGTATTTTTTTCAATATATCATTTTTTTTTTGTTTTTAAGCTAAGGCAACATGCGAACTGATGGCGGAAAAAGTGATTTACACTTCAATTTAAATACTACTTCTATGTGGCAAGTAGAGCCTCTCCCTAAGCTCACTCTAGACAAGTGGAGGCCTAGAATAATTAGGGAGAGGGAGTGAAGAATGCTGAAAATAAGCTAATAGAAATGCAAACAAGAAATGCAAAGAAGGCAACTAGATAATTGATAAAGTGTTTTACAAAAGGCATAGTAGAGGAAAGCTTGTACTACTAGAAAAATGCAAATAAGAAAAGAAAACACAAATCCTCTAGATAGATGGTGAAGAAGAGGGCTTCTTGCTCCAAGGTTGGTGGCTCCCAATCTTGAAAAGAGTCCTTCAACTCCTTCCTTGCAGTGCTCCGCCATGGTGCTGTCCTCCAAGGCAAGCCCTAAGGGGGCGTGCCCTAAGCTTCCCTCCAAGGGTGGACATCCACCCTTGGTCCTTCTCCCTTGCCTGGCCGTCCTCCTTGAAGTGGAAGAGTCCTCCTCCTTGGCGTGGCCCAAGTTGAAGAGAGTAGGGAGAAGAAGGCACCAAAAGGGCTGGTGGTGTGCCCCTTTAATCTCCTTCTCTACTCCTCCTTGGGCGTAGGTATAGGTGGATGTAGGTAGAAAAATACACTAAGGGAGGATGCCCCCAAATGGTGATAGGTGGTGGGTTTTTATAGAATAGGAAGGGGGCTAAGTTGTCCCTTGAAATGGAGGGCCAAGATGGAATGATGGGGGTGGTTAAGGATCCAATGGCCAAGGGTGTTTGGCGCCACCTTAAGAGGCACCAAGGGGGTAGTTATGGGGGTTGACACCCCTTGATATTGGTGCCAAAATGGCTTCTAGAAGAGGGTCTAAGTTGGCACCAAGAAGGATTCTAGAAGGGGGGTTAGGTGGATGGCTAGGATGGCTTATGTGGGTAGGTGTAGGGTGGATTAAGGGTTGAAAGTTGGCGCCAATATAGAGGAGGTTAGGGGTAGTTTTTGGCACCAACTTAAGGTGTCTTTTGGTGGAGATAATGGGGTGAAGGGATGGCTAGGAGGTGGTGCCAACTTGAGTAGAGTAGCTAGCTTAAGTAGGCTTAAGTTGGTGAAGCTAGCTAGGGTTGACTTTGAAGGTGGTGGACGACCAAGGAGCTGGTTGTTAGCTAAGCTGAGCTAAGCTAAGCTAAGCTAAGCTAGCTTAGCTAATGGAGGAGTAGAGGAGAAGGTGTTGGAGCTAGGGTTTGGAGGGAGGTGCTGAGGAGGAGAAGTCTGGAGCTGGAGCTGGAGCTGGCTGCTGCTGAAGAGGCTGGCATGGGGCTACTCTAGCTGGCTTAGCTTGCTAGTTCTTTGCTAGTTGCTAATCCAAGCTAAAGTGAGCTAGCTTCTACCAAAATAAGCTGAGGTGAGCTAGGTCTGGTGCTCCTGGGGAGAATCAAGCTTGTTGAGGCAGCTAAGGTAGCTTAGCTCAACTGAGTTGAGCTAAGCTGAGTCCCCGGGAGCTGGACTTGAGCTTCCTGAGCTGGGATGAATTCTTCTTCAGCTGGCTGGAGCTGAGTGGAGCTGGATGTAGCTGGATCTGAGCTGGGGTGAACTCCTATCAACTTAGTTGAGCTAGCTAGAGCTCCCTGTAGACTAGTGGGAGTGAGATGAGCTAGACTCAGCTAAGTTGAGCTGTATCTGAGCTAAGTTGAGCTAGGGTGAGCTAAGGTGAACTCTCTTGAGCTGCCATCCAGCTGAGATTAGCTGAATGGAGCTGGGATGAGCTAACCCTAGTTCAAGTAAGCTAGGTTCCAGCTAAGGTGAGCTGGATCAAGCTGAGGTGACCTGTATTAGGCTGAGTTCCAGCTAGTCTGGGCTTCTCCTTCACCATTTGCCTTCTTGAGTGCTAGGGTTTTAGGGATCTATATATCTGTACATCCCTAACACTCACAAAAACATATTAAAAAGACAATAAAAAATGCAATGCATGCCTAACCTATTTTATGCCTAAATGCAGCCCAAAAACCCGTTTGCGGAGTAAAATCCTAAGAGCTAGGTTTGTTTTAATGCATAAGAATGATGATAAACTGGCATTTATCAATGCCCCTAAACCCTATTCTTCCTGTTGAAATGTTCGACATTTGGGGCTTCGATTTCATGGGATCCTTCCTCCCTTCATTTGGACATCAGTACATTCTCGTCACTATTGATTACGTGTCCAAATGGATTGAGGGGATTCCCACTTGAACTACACACCACAAGGTGGTGATCGATTTTCTCAAGAAGAACATCTTCAGCAGGTTCGGGATTCCAAGGGCCATCATCAGTGATTGTGGCACTCATTTTACTAATGCCCAATTCCGTAATTTGCTAGCTAAATATGAGGTTAATCACCGAATCTCCACACCTTACCATCCCTAAATGAATGGACAAGTCGAGATCTCCAATCGGGAGATCAAGAGTATTCTGTAGAAAATGGTTAGACCTGATCGCGAAGATTGAACTCAAAAGCTTGAGGATACTCTTTGGGCCTATCGTATGGCATATAAAATGCCCATCAGCATGTCTCTGTTTCGTCTATTATATGGAAAGGCCTGTCATTTACCCGTAGAAATTGAACATAGGGCATTCTGGGCAATCAAGCAGTGCAATCTAGATTTGAGTGTAGCCGGGAAGGCCTGGAAACTCCAACTATCTGAGTTGGAGGAGCTTAGAAATGATGCATACGAGAATGCCAAGATCTACAAGGCTCGAACCAAAGCTCTACCTGACCAATTGATTTCCCATGAGAGCTTTGAGCCAAACCAGATGATCTGTTTATTCAATTCTCGACTTAAGCTCTTTCCCGGCAAACTTAGGTCGAAATGGAATGACCCATTCATTATCAACCATATTTTTCCAAACAGAACCATTCAGATCTCTGACCCAAAGACGAGTAATTCATTCAAAGTCAACGGTCAACGTCTAAAACCTATTATTGACCGTACTCTTCCAAAACCATCTCAGACACGGTTGCTCTTGCCATGTTGTGACTTCTTTGGCTAGACTTTGCCTAGTTGATGGCATTAAACTCAGCAGTTGTACATATGACTCAGAGCTGACCCGAGCTTCATATTCAGGTGATATCTTCTGCACTCTACCCTTCCTTTTACGTCTCTTTTTCTTAATGTGTACATTGCATTAGCTAGGCATGGGGGGGTGGATTCATTTTTGAGTCATTTTGTCAGCTCTGTGAAATTCTTGTAAATTCTATTTCTCTTTTTTTATATACATAAAAAAAAATGAATTAGGAAGGAATACTTGAACATTAGGACTTTTTGATCTTAGGAAATATTACAATAGGATCAAAACACTAAGACCCTTTAGGTCTTTAGGCTTAATCAGCTCGGGTATCCACTAAAATGTGGATTTATTTTTTCGAGTCATCGCCATCTTGAATTCTATTGTAATGTGATTAAATAAGTTTGTGTGATAAGTACATGACTTATCAACCCACCCTCTAATTTGAGGAAACTTCAAGTCTAAAGCATCTACACACTATCTTTTCACGGACTTGTTGATCGGCTATTTTAATGGAAATTGGGTAGCTAATGAACATTCTAGGGTGATATGGCTGGGAAGTTATCATGGGTAACAACATCCCATAGGTAGGTTGTCCAGAGCCTAGTCATTGGACCATTCACTTCTTGCCACCTTTTGGTAAATCTTAGACCAGGGAAGCCACCTACTTAAAAAAAAAAAAGTTAAAAAGAAAAAGAAAAAGAAAAGGAGAAAAGAAAGAAAAAAAAGAAAACAAAAGAAATAAGACACACTTCGCTGCATGAGTATGGCTGAGAAGTTGTCAGTGGTGACAGCTGTAACGACCCGGTTCCCGAGTCCCTACGAGACACGAGAACCGGACCGACTCGACTAATCCCAAGACCTAGTCGTCCAACGAGGAAGTAACAAAAAGATAGTAAAATAAACCACATTCAGCATGAATATAACTAACAGTAAGAAAGTACAGTAGTAAGGAAAGAAACTACTACAGTAGGTACCACCACAATAGTAGAACAACATTTATCATATAACAAGAACTGTAGGTAAAGAAAGTACAGTAGAAACAAAAAAAACTACTCACTAGGAAGTCTTCTTGTTGCGCTCATTCTTTGTAACGAGCGCGTGCCCCAGACGTCTTTTAAGACGTCTGGGAGGTGGGCCAGACGTCTGACCAGACGTCTGGGATCGTTTCCAGACGTCTGGAAATCAGTTATTCTGGCACGAGTCTTCGTCTGCGCGCCTCAGCGCGCAGGCCCGCGAATATCCGATATTCTCTGCGGCTGCAGACGCTCTGCCGCATCTCTCCCTCCTCCTCGCGTGGCCTTAAAAGAGCACGCCTCCCCTCACTCCGTCACCACTGTCTCCTTTCCCTTCTCCTTCAGCCAAAGCGTGAGTGCGAGCACGAGGGCGGCAGCGGCGGCCGCAGTGAGCACGGAGGAGGTGCGACGTGCGAGAGCGGAGCTCTGCCGTGAGGGCGAGCTCGCCGGAGCGGCCTGGGTGCAATCATACCAGCATTAATGCATCGAATCCCATCAGAACTTCAAAGTTAAGTGTGCTTGGGCTAGAGTAGTACTAGATTGGGTAACCTCCTGGGAAGTCCTCATGTTGCGTCCATTATGTGAATAAAGGAAGTAATAGAACATAACAGCTACTGTACACTCTACTGTTGTCTTTAGTTAGTTTGCCACTCTACTCAGCGTTTTGCTGACGTGTTACACTCGTTACCTTTTCCAGGACCAGGTGTTGAGCAGCCAGGGTCGGCGGCTGCAGAGGACGCTAGGCCGAGTAGGGTCCAGTAGAGTTTACCACAGTCTTTTGTACCTCTTTTGTTTCTATTCTAGTGAGTAGTTTTTTTTGTTTCCGTTGTACTTTCTTTACCTGCAGTTCTTGTATATGATAAATGTTGTTCTACTGTTGTGGTGGTACCTACTGTAGTAGTTTCTTTCCTTACTGCTGTACTTTCTTACTGTTAGTTATATTCATGCGGAATGTGGTTTATTTTACTGTCTTTTGGTTACTTCCTCGGTGGACGACTAGGTCTTGGGATTAGTCGAGTCGGTCCTGTTCTCGTGTCTCGTAGGGACTCGGGAACCGGGTAGTTACAAGATGGTATCAGAGCAAGGTCGTCCCGAGAAGTGAATCAACTGACTGGAAAATAACTAATTCACATGTTTATAGCTAGAGTAGCCACCACAACATATCTCTTGACATGAGCTCTTAGAAGTTTTGTTAGGTACCGTCTGTTTTGACGTTTCCGTTTTGTTTCGCGTCTCCTTGCAGGAGATGCCTCGTCGCGGGACTGGCGAGACTGGCCGCGGGCGCGGCCGAGGACGAGGTTGGCGAGGTGGATGTGCTATCGTTGACGTCTCGGTGGACCAGCCACCACTCCCTGGCATCCAGGCCCAGGACCTCGCCAGACTAATACGGGATATTGTACGAGAGGAGCTCCACCCACCGCCCCGAGCACCTCCCCATGGGGCTGCAAAGGGGGAGTCCTCTGTGGGACCACGCGACGGACGCGGCGCTGGACACGAGGGAGAGGATGGGCCCCTGCCACCCCCACCTTCCTCCGACACTTCTGTACACGAGGCACCTCCGCCTGGAGGTGCACCAGCACCTCCCCTACAGCGCCACTTTGAGCTGTTCGGACAGTTTCGGAAGCTGAAGCCCCCCTCCTTCAAGGGGGATGAGGACCCGACCGAGGCAGAGGACTGGCTTGAGTAGCTGGAGAAGATCTTCGACACCCTTCACCCCCCGGTGGAGTGCCGCGTGGCCTTTGCCATGTACCAGCTGGAGAGTGCGGCACACCGGTGGTGGAGGGCGGTCTGGGGACAGGAGAGGGACGAGCCGACGTGGGACTAGTTCGTCACCCTCTTCTGTGAGCAGTACTTTCCCCAGACGTGGCAGGACCAGAGGAGGTGGGAGTTCCACACTCTCCGCCAAGGGACGATGACTATGAGCGCGTACCGCACGCGTTTCTTGGAGCTGTCCCGCTTTGCAGCGACAGCGGTAGCCACTAAGGAGGAGCGCCTTTGGAGGTTCACCGAGGGGCTTCGGCCTACGATCCGGGGGTATGTCAAACCCCTGAAGCTGCCTACGTTTTCGAGGGTGGTAGAGGCAGCTATGACTTACGAGGAGACCAACCCATCCGCGCGAGAGACCGACGGCGGACGGAAGAGGCCCTTTCAGCCAGACTTCTCACAGGGCCGGCGAGAACGGAGACACGTGGCATCCGCAGGAGAGCCGTCACGTTGTGCAGGGCCATCAGTGGCCTTTGGGGGCCCTCGAAAGGGGCCAGTAGCCAGCACCGGACCCCCGCCTAGCCGACAGCAGGGACTCACTGAGGACGGGAGTCGGGTTCCCCTCTGCTACCAGTGTTGCCAGTCGGGCCACGTCAGGAGGGACTGCCCATCTAGGGCAGGAGGTCAGCAGATACTTCCCGTGCAGAGCACTTGAGGGCGCACAGGAGGCCACGGTTCCCAGGCACGAGGAGGAGGACAGCAGTCGCGAGGAGGGTACCGGCCAGCACCTACCCGTCCGACGCAGAGTGTGGCTGCTTCGTCCGCACCTAGAGCTGAGGGGCGTATTAACGCCCTAACACACAAGGACGCCAGAGCATCGGGATCCGTGGTAGCAGGTATGGTTTCAGTTTCTGGCAGACTCGTTTACACGCTTTTCGATTCCGGCGCTACGCACTCGTTTGTCGCAGCCAGTTTCGCAGTTAGTTTGGACCAGGATTATACACTGTTAAAGAATCTGTTCGTAATCAGAGGTCCGAGTGGTTAGCTGTTTGTAGTTGAGGAGGTGTACACGGGTTGCGGGGTCAGCGTCGGGGGACATAGCCTGCCAGCAGACCTGATTATGATACAGATGGAGGACTTTGGTGTGATTCTGGGGATGGATTGGCTGTCCGCTTACCACGCCTTGGTAGACTGTTTTGAGAGGAAGATTGTCTTCTCCATTCCGGAGTTGCCTTCTTTCGAGTTTCACGGACAGCTAGTGGACGGAGGTTTCAGGTGCATATCAGCACTTCGGGCGGCGAGACTTTTGAGCCAGGGGTGTGAGGGCTTCCTAGCTTGTGTGGTGGCAGAACCCAGCCCCGTGGCAGACTTCCAGAGCATCCCGATGGTCAGAGAGTACCCCGACGTGTTTCCAGACGAGTTACCCGGACTACCGCCCGAGCGTGAGATCGAGTTTGAGATCTCACTAGTACCAGGGACCAGCCCCATCTCCACCGCGCCATACAGAATGGCACCGCTTGAGCTGCGAGAGCTCAAGTCCCAGTTGTAGGACCTTTTGGAGAAAGGTTTCGTGAGGCCCAGTGCATCTCCCTGGGGAGCCCCGGTACTGTTTGTGAAGAAGAAGGATGGGACCCTATGCCTTTGTGTGGACTACCGACAGCTGAATAGGGTCACCATCAAGAACAGATATCCGCTGCCGAGGATCGACGATTTGTTTGACCAGTTGCAGGGTGCCACTATGTTTTCGAAGATAGACTTGAGGTCTGGATACCACCAGTTGAGGATCAGGGAGACCGACGTCTCCAAGATAGCTTTCTGCACCCGGTACGGACACTACGAGTTTTTGGTCATGCCATTTGGGCTGACCAATGCCCCCGCTGCTTTCATGGACCTGATGAACAGGGTGTTTAGACCGTACTTGGATCAGTTCGTGGTGGTTTCCATAGATGATGTGCTCATCTATTCTAGAGATCGGACGCAGCACAGACAACACTTGCGGATGGTTATGGACACTCTGAGACGACGCAGGCTGTACGCCAAATACAGCAAGTGCGAGTTCTGGTTGAGGGAGGTGACCTTCTTAGGTCATGTGATCTCTGGTGACGGCCTGGTGGTGGAGCCCACCAAGGTCGAGGCAGTGCTCAGGTGGGAGAGATCGCGTTCAGCCACTGAGATTCGCAGTTTCCTGGGACTGGCAGGTTACTACAGACGGTTCATCAGAGGGTTTTTGCAGATTGCACGTCCTATGACACAGTTGACCCGGAAGGACGTGCCTTTCGCTTGGACAGACGCCTGTGAGGCGTGTTTTCTGGAGCTGAAGGAGAGGTTGACCTCGGCTCCCGTGCTCACCATCCCTGATAGTAGTGGCGGGTTCGTTGTGTACATGGACGCTTCCTTGCAAGGGTTAGGAGGTGTGCTCATGCAGAGGGGTCATGTTGTCGCTTACGCTTCGCGGCAACTGAAGCCCCATGAGCATACCTACCCTACCCACGACCTAGAGTTGGCAGCTGTTGTCTTCGCGCTGAAGACCTGGAGGCACTACTTGTACGGTGAGACCTTCAAGATTTTTACAGATCACAAGAGCCTCGGATATCTTTTTGACCAGAAGGAGCTCAACATGAGACAGAGACGTTGGTTGGAGCTCCTAAAGGACTACGATTGCAGCATCTCCTACCACCCGGGAAAGGCCAATGTGGTGGCTGACACCTTGAGCCGTAAGGCGCCCGCACGCTCGGCCAGTCTACAGCTACAAAGTTGGAGCCTTTTGGAGGAGGTGGGCAGTTGGCGACCTCTAGAGTTACGAGGATACTGTGGGGCAGTGACGGTGACACGGCAGACCAGGCCAGAGCTGATAGACCGTATCATCACAGGACAGATGGCTGATCCGTACTTGCAGTCTTTGCACGACAGAGTACTATCAGGGGACCCAGGGGACTTCTCTTTCACAGACCAGGTGTTACGCTTGAGGGAACGGTTGTGCATTCCCAGAGACGAGGAGCTGTTGAGAGAGCTCCTGACTGAGGCACACGGTTCCAGATTCACCATACATCGCGGAAACACGAAAATGTACCATGACTTGAGACGCGAGTTTTGGTGGAGAGGGATGAAGCAGGATGTGGGTGAGTTCGTGCAGCAGTGCTTAGTGTGCCAGCAGGTGAAAGCCGAGCATCAGAGGCCTGCAGGGCCGCTTCAGCCGCTTCCAGTGCCAGAGTGGAAGTGGGAGAGCATCACCATGGACTTGGTGGTGGGCTTACCTATTACCCAGCGGGGACACGACGCAGTATGGGTAATACTGGATAGATTGACGAAGTCGGCGCGATTCTTGCCGATCCGAGTCACTTTGGGACCAGCACAGTTGGCAGAGAGGTATATCCGTGATGTGGTGCGACTGCACGGAGTTCCGCGGGAGATCGTATCCGACCGGGATACCCGCTTTACGTCCCAGTTTTGGGCTGAGTTTTAGCAGGCCTTGGGGACGAGGTTGAGGTTTAGCACGGCTTACCACCCCCAGACGGACGGACAGTCTGAGCGCACGATACAGACACTTGAGGACCTTTTGCGTGCCTGTGTACTGGATTGGAGGGGCGCTTGGGAGGAGCACCTGCCCCTGGCGGAGTTTGCATACAACAACAGTTATCACTCGAGCATCGGCATGACTCCCTACGAGGCTCTGTACGGACGGAAGTGTACGGCACCCTTGAGTTGGGTTGAGGTGGGGACCAAGTGGGAGGTTGGCCCCAGGTTGATCCGGCAGAGTCAGGAGGTAGTTGAGCAGATCCACAGACGACTCCACACTGTCAGGAGCAGACAGAAAAGCTACGCGGATCGCAGACGCAGAGAGCTGCAGTTCGAGGTTGGGGACCACGTCTTCCTTCGTGTTTCGCCCATGAAGGGCTTACAGTGGTTTGGGGTGAGAGGGAAGCTCGCGCCGAGGTTCGTGGGGCCCTTTGAGGTCCTGGAGCGGGTTGGACCCGTTGCTTACAGACTTGCCCTTCCCCCGCAACTTTCTGGTGTGCACGACGTGTTCCACGTGTTCAACCTCAGGAAGTATGTAGCCGATTCCAGTCACGTACTGAGTCACGAGAGCGTCGAGGTGAGCGACGACCTGACCTACCCCGAGCGGCCAGTGCAGATCCTAGACCGAGCCGTCCGCCGGTTGAGACGAAAGCAAGTACCCCTGGTAAAGGTTTTGTGGAGGAGCCAGCGGTACGAGGAGGCTACCTGGGAGCTTGAGGCGGCAATGCGGGAGCGGTACCCGGAGCTTTTCGCGGGTACGTCTTTTCGGATCAGCTTCGGTCCTCTTTGAGTTTGTTATGTTTATTCGGACGTCTTTCCCCGCACCCTAGTTGACGCAAGTTTCGGGGACGAAACTTCCTTTGAGTTTGTTATATTGTAACGAGCGCATGCCCCAGACGTCTTTTAAGACATCTGGGAGGTGGGCCAGACGCCTGACCAGACGTCTGGGATCGTTTCCAGATGTCTGGAAATCAGTTATTCTGGCACGAGTCTTCGTCTGCGTGCCTTAGCGCGTAGGCCCGCGAATATCCGATATTCTCTGCGGCTGCAGACGCTCTGCCGCGTCTCTCCCTCCTCCTCGCGTGGCCTTAAAAGGGCACGCCTCCCCTCACTCCGTCACCACCATCTCCTTTCCCTTCTCCTTCAGCCAGAGCGTGAGCGCGAGCGCGAGGGCGGCAGCGGCGGCCGCAGTGAGCGCGAAGGAGGTGCGGCGTGCGAGAGCGGAGCTTTGCCGTGAGGGCGAGCTCGCCGGAGCGCCTTGGCCGGCCGGCGGAGGGCGCAGGGGGCGCGGAATGACGTGGAGAGGGACCTGCTACAGTCTGAGCAGCAGGCGCGCGAGGTGCGATGCGGGCGGCGTCGCGAGCGGAGGTCGAGTAGCACCCTGATTCTGGAAAAATTTCCAGAATCAGACGTCTGGGTTGATAGGCAGACGGCGAGGACGACGTCTGGTAGCCCATACAGACATCTGAAAGGTGAGTATTCCGCCTTCTTCTTCCTTCCTGTCGACTGACCGTACTGAGGGAGGCAGTTGGCTGTGCGCAGGTTTGCTGATTCGCCATCCTTTGCGAATCAGACGTCTGGAAGTTGTACCAGATGGCGGGAGTGACCTCCAGACGTCCGGGGTGACCATCGGACGTCTGGGAGCTAGGACAGACGTCCCCGCAGACTTCTGGACGTCTGGGAAACCACACTGAACAGGTAATTCTCTGATCCACTGTTTAAGACGTCTGGAAGAAGTTCCAGATGTCTGATTTTGCACAGTATCATCTTTTTCGACCCGTTTAGGGCCCGTTCGGGCTCCGTTTTCCGCGATTCGAGTTGCACTCTTTTCAGAATTAATTCCTCTACCCGTCTACAGTAGCTATACACTATTTTGAGACACTCCTTGTGTTGATCCTTGTGATAGGACCTCGTTCAGTTGCAGTCTTGAGAGTCGCGGAGGCACGCGGGATTCCCGATCACGCCCCCATTGCTCCCGTTGTACCTGGTAGAGTGGCTTAAGTTTATTAATAAAATCTGTTAAAGTATGGAACCATAACTAGAATCTAGGACATTGCATGAATCCTAGGAATGAGAAATGTATGGAATGATAGCTCCTAGGTGATGCATGAATCCTAGGGTTGGAAAACTAGTTGTATGCTAGATCCTAGGATGTGGCATGAACCCTAGGATGGAAAAACTAGTGGAGTGTATAATACTGCAGTCTTGGAAAAATGGAAAGGAATATAAAGCTGCCTGTAAATTGAATTAACAGCTGCCTGTTATGAATAAAGAAACATGATTGAGATCCTGGATTGTGAGAACGTGAAACTGGAAAGTGAAACATATGATGTTCTGAGATAAAGAGCTGGAACCCTACGGGGAATTAGGAGTGGAACTCCTGGAAAGAAAAAGGAATGGAACTGAGATGTAGTTTGTACTGTCTCTTGGGTACGCAGTACCAAGGGAAGTACCTGTACCTGTTTAGTACAGAGTGGGGCCAGCCACCCCAGGGACCCGGGGTTAGGATTGGCCGCTCTGTACCGACTTGTTGGCCCTCGTGTACGTAGTACCGAGGAGAGCCACTAGTGTTAGGAGAGTACTAGCTACCGCACGGGCCCCGGGGTTCTGCTAGCCTCCTTCACCGACTTGTTAGGCCCACTAGGACAAACCAGGGTAGTCAGGCGACGGTGCGCGGACTGTGGAGGGGCAAGGCCCCGGTTTGGTTACTGTGGAGGGGTTGGACCCCTGTTACTGAGAGGGATCTGCCCTGGTTCCGTGCTGTGCTTTGGGCGCACCCGTTAACGGAAACGACTGACCGCGTGCCAGTGCGGGCTAGCTACCTGTGCGTTTATCGTGCGTGCCGTAGTCACCGTTACGTCTGTCAGTGACCTTGGGGTGGTTGACTGAGGGTAGGATCACCACGGGGGACTCTCCCGGCCAGGAGAGCACCACGTGCTACTTCTACCTTTGGAAAAGACTGCAATCAAGATCGTTCCCACGAGGACATTCGAGATCAAGTAAAGGATCTGAGAAATAAATGAAATAGTGAGAAAATTGAAAGATGTGAATAAAGGAAGTAATAGAACATAACAGCTACTGTACACTCTACTGTTGTCTTTAGTTAGTTTGCCACTCTACTCAGCGTTTTGCTGACGTGTTACACTCGTTACCTTTTCCAGGACCAGGTGTTGAGCAGCCAGGGTCGGCGGCTGCAGAGGACGCTGGGCCGAGTAGGGTCCAGTAGAGTTTACCACAGTCTTTTGTACCTCTTTTGTTTCTGTTCTAGTGAGTAGTTTTTTTTGTTTCCGCTGTACTTTCTTTACCTGCAGTTCTTGTTATATGATAAATGTTGTTCTACTATTGTGGTGGTACCTACTGT
Source organism: Thalassia testudinum (assembly GCA_037157565.1). Lineage (NCBI taxonomy): Eukaryota > Viridiplantae > Streptophyta > Magnoliopsida > Alismatales > Hydrocharitaceae > Thalassia > Thalassia testudinum. The sequence continues at coordinate 118,142,389 of JAZHRO010000024.1, forward strand.
AGTAGTTTCTTTCCTTACTGCTGTACTTTCTTACTGTTAGTTATATTCATGCTGAATGTGGTTTATTTTACTGTCTTTTGGTTACTTCCTCGTTGGACGACTAGGTCTTGGGATTAGTCGAGTCGGTCCGATTCTCGTGTCTCGTAGGGACTCGGGAACCGGGTCGTTGCAACAGCTCATCGACCAGTTGTCCAGAACCCAGCTCAAGAAATGCACTACAAATTTGCAAAACACTTAGGAAGAAGAGAAGAAGTAGAATAAGCTGGTGAGATATACACTGGATTCACCCTTGTGTTGACCCCATAAAAATAAAAGTAGGGAGAAAGCTACGGTTGTAAAGATACACCTTTAGGTAGAACTCACTTTTTAAGGTCACCTAGAGGTGTAGGAATCGGAAGTCCAATCTAATTGCCGATCAACAAGTCTATCACATTTACAATAAGATGCTTAGAACTTAGGGTTCTTATCAAATCTTGGGTTGGTTGAAAGGCTGTAGAAAGCCACTCTTCATCCCTAAACTCAAAAATCCAAAAAAATTAGAAAAGAAGAAAAAGGGAAAAAGAAATTTTTCTTTGAATAAGGCGAGGGCTTGAGGTGGTTTGCATTTTGGCAAATACGCGGGAGTTGTTGTGTCTTTGAAAGCTCAGATCCTGAGTAAAAAATTTCTTAATGCTGAAAATAACTTATGCCGAAGAAATCCAACCTAATTCTTTTATAAATAGCATGTAGTTTTTGTTAGGGACTAGCAAAAGATAGGCATGAGGGTGTGATGTGCATACATCTGGTTAACCTAAAATGTCTATTAATGCATGTTCTTTGTGTCACATTAGCACCAAACATTGTTAATAGTGCATAACATGCATAATCATGCATTTAGCTCAAGTTGTATAAGTTGTACAGTAATTATCTCCTTTTTATGGTCAGGAACAGGGAAATTTTTTATTAGGGCCTCAGATTGAAGATCCAACCAAACAGATCTGATCAGGGTGACGATTAGAGTTCAATGATTCTAAGATCGGCGTAATCGGACATCCGTAGCACCAGATAGAGATCAAGGAACCCAAAAGATCAAGGGCCAAGATGGTGTTAGTCCGCACCTCAGACGACAAATCCAACCACACAGATGGATTCGAATCGACAATTGCAGCCTAACAGCATGAAAATCGATCCAATCCAACACTTGTGGCACCATCTACATCACTCAAAAGATGGGTGGCCAGGATGGTGCCATGTGGTGCCATCCATGCTACCCAATCGACCCCAAGGAATAGCTACTGCATCTCCAAGGGATTTCTATTGCACAATCCTAGCCATTGGATCTTGATCCAATGGCCAGGATTGAATCAAATCAGTCGCTTCATCTTCATCAGGTGAAAGAGCGTATTAGATCTGGATCATTGGATGCTCGTCCAACGGCCATGAATTTGCACGCTAAAATCCTCTTTGCAACACAAAGTCACCCACAGTGCATTTGTCGAGTGCATTCGAGAGAAGGGAAGGTCACGCGTTTGAGCCGCTGCGCCTTAAATTGAAGAGCGGGCGAGTGGACCGGGCGGGCGAGCAAGCAGAACCGTGCGATGAACATCGGTGCAATGCTGAGCAAGCAATAGTGCCCACGGGTGATCAGACACGCGGTGCTAACACATGATCGCACCTGGGTGCACGACGAGAGTGAGGATGGTTTAAGCCGTCCGATCTCTTGATTAAACGATTGATATCACACGTATGTGTGTGAGCGTTTTGAGCAAAGAAGAGGAGTAGGTGCACACAGCACGCGCACACGTCGGCCATGACGGACATTTAGTGACGTTTAAGTTCGTCACTAAAGGTCCCATATTAATGTTTTTGAAATTAAAATGTCCAAAATTAAAAGGAGACCCCTTCCATACGAATTTCTCATCCCTTCCTCTTTTCTCCCTCTCCAAAGTTCAAGAGAAGCTTATCGCACACCCGAGATGCTCCTCAAGAGATAAAATAAATTTTTTTCCCCAATTTCGAAAGCAGATCCAGCAACGATGATGATGTGTTGCCTCATTCCTGTTCCTTCTACTTCGACCTCCTTCTTCCTGCTCCATTCCTCGTCTTCCAGGCGTTGTCTCATCCGTCTCGTCCTTCAAGAGATCATCGAGGAGGATAACTTCTCTCTCCCATTCTTTTTTCCTGCTTTCTAGAGTAGAATTTTCCAGCTTTCTAGTTGTAATAGTTTTCCTGCTTTCTTAGTTGTACAAACATTTTGCAACTTCAAGTGGATGTTTTCTCTCCCTCTCTCTTATTGTTTATATTGATTCCATTGCATTGTAATTACTCTGCTTTTTAAGCAAAAACACAAAAAGAATATAATTGCAAATCTTGATCGATGTAGCCACCTAGAGTTTAACCTGGGATTTCCATTACGGTATAAATTTTATTTGTTGAACCTGAGTTCTTTGCTATTCAAACTACAACGACAGGTTTTTAAAACCAACTCCGTAGCGTAGTCCTCCAATGATTAACACTTTTCGCCATTTCAAATCTTTTCAGCATCTCCTTTGTGTATTTTGATTGACACACAAAGGTCCCAAATTCTAGTTGAGTGATTTGTAAACCCAAGAAAAACTTGAGTTCACTCATTAAACTCATTTCGAATTCTTCCTGCATAATCTCTAAGAACTTTCTACACATAGATTCATTAGTAGCACCAAAGATAATATCATCTGCATATATTTGAACTAATAAAATATCGTTTCCTTTTCTTTTAATGAATAATGTGGAATCAGCTTCCCCTATAGAAAATTTTGCATTTAACAAATAGTCTTTGAGTCTCTCATGCCAAACTCTAGGTGCTTTCTCTAGACCATATAGTGCCTTGTTTAATTTATAGATAAAATGATGCTTATCATGAGACTCAAAACTAGGAGGTTGTTTTACAAAAACTTCCTCCTTAATGAGTTCGTTAAGAAACATGCCCTTAACATCCATTTGAAAGAGTTTAAAGCCAAGGAAGGTGACATAAGCAAGAAGCGTATGAATTGATTCGAGTCAAGCTACGGGAGCGTAGGTCTCATCAAAATCAATTCCTTCTTCTTGGTTGTACCCTTGTGCTACCAAACGAGCCTTGTTCCAAATGACTATACCAGATTCATTCAACTTATTTCAGAATACCCATTTGGTTCCTACTACTGTTTGCCCGTTAGGTTTAGGTACTAGATCCTAAACTTCATTCCTTTGGAATTGGTTGAGTTCCTCCTACATGGCCATCATCCAAGGTTCTTCGAAGCATGCTTCCTTGACACTCTTGGGTTCAACTTGAGATACAAAGGTGGAGAGATCAAAAGAGCAAGTAAAACGAGATCTGGTTTTAACACCATCGGAAACACGTCCAATGACTTGACTTTCGGGATGATCCCTTTTATATATCCAATCTTTTGGAAGATTATGGATATTGGAATTCGGAATGTTAGCCACATCAATAGAAGAATCATCCTCATCTTCCATATTGACTCAGTCAATAGAGGAAGAGTGAGGAGATTCATCGAAGGAAACATGAAGGGTTTCATCCACTATTAATGTAGTCTTGTTAAAGACCCGATATGCCTTACTACATAAAGAATAACCAATAAAGATAGCTTTTTCACCTTTGGCATCAAATTTATCTAAATTAAAGTGGGTATTCAAAACAAAGCACCGACATCCAAAAACTATAAAATAACTGATTTTGGGTATTTTCCCATAATATAATTCAAAATAACCTTTTCACAACTTGAACCAAATTAAGGCGCGATTTAACATGTAACAAGCCATGTTAACCTCCTCAGCCCAAAAATACTTCGGTAACCCTGAGTCTATGAGCAATGTTCGAGCACACTCTTGAAGAGTACGGTTCTTTCTCTCAACCACCCCATTTTGTTGAGGTGTTCGGGGGAAAGAAAACTCAGGAGCAATACCATGCTACTGACAAAAATCATCAAGCAACGAATTTTCAATCTCACCCCCATGATCACTACGAATACGAGTGATTTGGTAGCCTTTTTCAATTTGAACCTTCCTACAAAAAATAGAAAAGATGGAAAATACTCCTTTGGATCTCAAGAAGGAGACCCATGAAAACCTTGAAAAATCATCTACAATCACAAGGCAATATTTGCATCCACTAAGTCTCTCATATTTTATTGGTCCAAATAGATCCAACTGAAGTAGTTCTAATCGTCTTGATGGGGATATAACTTCTTTGTTTTTAAAACTAAATTTCATATTTTTACATAATTTACATGAATCATAGATAAGCTCATTTAAAAATTTTCCTTTAGGAAGACTCGAAGTAGTTCATGTTTGGCTAGTTTTTCAACTAGCCTTCTATGAACATGTCCTAGTCTTCTATGCCATATACTTAACTTATTAATTGCTATAAGACATTCATAAGTGCTATCTTTATCAAATTTTAAGATATAAATGTCTTTAAATCTAGTTATCTTAAGAAGGGTTTCATTGGTTGATGCATACATAATTTCAAACATTTTCGAAGTAAATACTACCTTAAATCCCTTATCACAAATTTGACTAACACTTAAAATATTATGTTTTAGCCCTTTAACTAGAGAGCATTTGAGATGGGAGAGAGAGGGTTACCTATTTTGCCAAGCCCAAAAATATGGCTGTTGTGGTTGTTGCCAAATGTAACCGTTCCTCCATTTGTAGGTTGGAGGTCCAAAAATAGGTGCTTGTCTCCCATCATGTGTTTGGAACACTCGAAGTCCATCACCTATCGGCCTCCTTGATGGTGGTGGTCTCCTTGTCTTCTTTCTTGTAGACCCCTTTGCTCCTACAAAAGATCTCTGTTGGTGACTTGGTGTTTCTATACGTCTTTCTAATTTGAGTCATCCATCCTTCATTTTGTATATCCAATTTTTGACATTATAATGTCCTTTGATCCCTATGAAACATAGTGAAAGTTGCCTTTTCGGTATCCATTGTAATGCGGATCCGTATTTGTTAGTGGTCTCCTTTAGAGGAGGATCCTTTTTTGGCTAACTTTCACTAGGTTCATAAAAGCCTAGTCCAAATTTACTTGAGGAAGGTTTTTGATGGCAATGAGCTTGTCCAAGTTATCTTTTCCCTTTGTAAATTTGGCTAAGTCCTCAAGAACTTTATTTGATTTTTCTTTAAGGTGATTTATCTCTATTTTCATTATGTCTAGTTTATCTTATAGTCTTCTAATCTCCACTCTTAGTAAGCTATTCTCATCCTTTTTAAAGGAGTTTGATTTTTCAAGCATATGGATTTTTTCGAGTAATTCTTCTCTATCTAGAAATTTTTGTTCACTCATTGCCATATACAAATCATTTGTTAATGACTCTTTTTCAACCATTAGGTTTCTTATTTGCATATTCAAGGTAGTGGTTTCTTTAGTAGGAATTAGATTCTTCTCTTCAAGATCATTGATTAATTTCTTACTCTCTAAGTTTTCTTTTTTTATAACTTTGCTTTTCGTCTTTGTTTCATAAGATCTAGATATAGAGAATCAAAAGCGTCTTATAATTCATCTAGAGAATAGAAGTTTAGCTTAGGCTCCTCACATTCAGATTCGGAAGCCTCTTTCGTTGCCATTAGTCCCAAGCATGCTGTTTCATCATTTGTTTCCTCCTCTTCTTCTTCGGAGGTGGAGTCATCCCAAGTTGCTTGCAATGCCTTCTTCTTGAGTCCCTTGGGCTTGGAGAACTTCTTGTAGTCGAAAGGCTTCTTGTATTTCTTCTCATCAACCCTTTTGAGTAAGGGACAATCCTTCCTTATGTGAGCTCTCTTCTCACAATTATAGCAAACTAGAGGTTCTTCCTCCCTTTTCTTTCCCTTGATCTCTTTTCTATTTTTGAGAAACCTTTTAAACTTTTTAGCTAATAAAATGAATTCCTCATCATCAGTACTTACCTCATTGTCTGACGTAGCTTTGAAGGCTAAGGTCTTCTTCTTTCGGTCCGATGTGATAGATTTCTTCTTTTGCTCCATTTTTGATTCATAAGCCATAAGATTCCCAAGTAGATTTTCCAAGTCCAGATCCTCTACTTGGTTGGCTTCTTCTATTACCATGACTTTGTGCTCTCACTTGGGTCCAAGGGAGCGAAGGAGCTTCCCTTGAAACTCCCTCTTTATAAATGTCTTTCCTAGAGACTTAAGGTTATTCACAATTAATGTGAATCGGGTGTACATGTCCCCAAGTCCCTCATTTTCCTTCATAGAAAAGGCTTCAAATTCCTGTGATAGCACGTTAATCTTAGAGGATTTAACTCTAGACGTACCTGTTTGCAAGGCGAGATCGATGTTTAAAATGATCGCATTGTAGTATAGTCGAAATTGCGTTGAAAACAAATACAATTTTTATTACATGAAAAAGTTCTGAGGTTGAACATAGGGAGAAAATGGAATTCACACACTAATCTCAGCAATTAATATAAATTGAACACAAAAACTAATTTTCAATATAGAGCTTATGAGTATATGAAGAGTAAAAAGAACTTTAGACAAAATAGTGGTGATGTGAATCACCAATTATAAGTCTAACACGTAGAATAATTACTCAAATTTACTAAAAAGAGTATGAAATCAGAGGTCTGATTTTGCAATCAGACGTCTTAAATGACGTTTGCTACATTACCCCTTCTTTTTACTTTTGTCTACGTGCCTCTTCTTTTCTTCTTCTCTTTCTATGATTCTTCCTTTCTTCTTCTATATCTACTTTGCTCTTTCTTCTTTTATTCTTCTTAGGCCTTCAGCTCAGCAGTCCCTCTTCTTCTTCTTCTTCTACCATTAGCTTTTTTTCTTCTCTGGCCTTTCTACCTTTTGAATTTGACTAAGTGTCGGAGCCACACTTCTCAGAGAAAAAACCCCCCTTTCCCCATGTAAATCTCCTCTCTTCTTTTCCTATTTCAATCTCTCCCTCCCAGAGTCACAGTCCATCAAAAAATCAGACCTAGCACATACCCGGGTCCAGGCACACCAGCATGCGGTGGTGAGCATGGAGTGCAGGTCGGGTCAGGTCAGGCCAGGTCCGCGGGAGTAGTGTCACAGACGAGTTCGGGTGAAGGTGAGAGGGACCTCACCTCAAGGTAATTGAGGCGAACCGCTAATGGCACTTTTTTAATTTATGTCAGTGCGCGGCTTCAGAACTTCCCGATGTGGGACTATCCACGCACCCTTCTCACGCACCTGCAGCAGGGTGCATTCTTCACAATTGCAGTAAGACACAAGGCACGTGACTTCAACTGAGGATCTGGGTTTGTGTGCAAGACACTTCTGCACATCCTGGGAATTCAAACTAGGCGTGGTAGCACCAGGGGCAACCTCAAGCAAGCTTCAAGCTTGCTCGCTAATGGCGAACAAGGTATGATACCTAAAATTAACAGAATCGCCTTTTGGCCATGTCAAAGCATTCAAGGAGCATCACCAGAGCACGGCGAATGTGCTGGGGGTGGTGGCATGGAGCGAGAGTAACTGTGAGTGTGCACCTAGGTCAAACTGTGTCCATGTGAGTGGGTGTGTTTGGAAGGTGTTTGGGTGGATGATGGAGCGAATGGAGTGAGGGTAAATGAGCATGAAGGTGTAGTGGAGGTTGTAGGGTGGTCGACGAGGTGGATGGAGGTGCGTAGCGGTGGGAACACCTCGCTAGAGGAGTCACAGGAGATGGAGGAGATGACTATGTTCAGTAGTGTTGGTGGCCGATTTTGGGAAATAGAGGGGAAGAAAGCATGAGAGAGAGGGAACCTAAGAGTCTACTCTAAGGGATGAAAGGGAAAGGGATCCCACGCTGATGTGGTTGTCGGATGTGGGGAAGATGAATCGCCGTAGGAGAGGTAGCGACAAAGATGGGGAAGGAACGACGATGACTGGTATTGCTTGATGCGGAGGACGTTGAGGAAGGAAAATCTGCCACTGGTGTTGTTGCCAGACAATCAGGAAGTTAGGGAGAGACCGCCTGAGCTTGCGAAGTATTGCGGCTAGATGGGAGAGGAGAATAGGGGGTATTTCGGCCCAATTTCAAGCTGAGGAGAACGATTGAACCCTGAGGAGTATTTTTATAGGTCATCAGAGAGGGTTTTGTGCTTGGAATCCAAGTTTCCAAGCTAGGAATGCTCGCAAGATTTTGGGGCTTCACAAAACCCAAATCTCTCATGCGTTAGCATGAGATATTAGGTAAGAACCAGAGCATCTAGACGAGTTCACATTGGAGAGGAGTACTTGATGAATCTCCCTTAGAATTTTGAAAGGGATTCATTAATCAATCATGGAGAAAATCCAATTTGAAGGTTGTTGGAGTAGGTTTCCTCCACGATATTGGTGGAGGGACCTAATTGTGAAGATGATGAAGAAGTTAGGGGGCTGAATGCAATGGTTTTTTAAAGTTATGGGTATAAATGAAATCATATGGGACCTTTCTGCAAATTATGTCAAGACAAGTTCTCCTTAGGTCCAGATTTTGGTACAAACCTAATTTGGACCTAAAGAATCCAATGGTGAAGTTGGATTTTAGTTTCTAAATTAAGGCAAATATCTGTCTAAGACTCCATTTTAAGTTAAGATGGGTTCTGATGGTCAATTTGAAGGTACTAAACTCTAGAGAATATTTTTTTATGGTTTTTAGAGATTTTAGGTGAATTTTATCCTGACCAGAACATTCTTTAATTAAGTAGGTCTATTTTCAGGGTTTCAAAAGTCATTTAATTCCCAGAACACTTATAAACCCTTTTCTGTTTGATCCAACACACTTGTTATCTTATTAAGACCATTTGACATTTATTCAACACTTGAGAAAACCTATGGTTGTACTGCATTCATGCTAAGATGGTAAAATTATAGTTTTAACCCTAGTTTCTTATTTTTCTCTCAGAATGGTTACGCAATGAATTATGAACTTCAGTTGGTTATGTGGGAGCATTTATTGACTTCATTGGGTCAAAATGAGCTAGTTATGGCTCATGATGGTGTTCCCATCATACCCCCATGCCTAGCTTTTGTTAGTCCCTTAGCAAACTTTCAAGGTATTAATTTTGATTGTAGACCATAAAATCCATTGATGCTCAAAACATTGATGTGTGCTTTCTCTTGTAGATTAGGTTAGAATGCCGATAGTAGGCCTAGAGGTATTCAAGTACCAACCAAGATTCAGACCTGACCAGCTCTAGCCTCAGTCTGTCGTGAATGTTTCTAAGGCCCACAGGAACTGTCCTAAGGTTTGTTGAACTCCACGGTTAAAGCACCCGTGCTTGTAACATGTTCTAGCCGTGGTTAAGTTTGCAGTGCATTTTTGTCAGAGAGACAGAGTAATTTTCTTAACTTTTGGAGAGTTTTCTCTCTCTTTTTTTTATTTCTAGCTTCAAATTAGCTTTAGAACACAGTCTATATCAAATTCCTAGTCCCCATCATCAATCCTCGCAAGGTCCCAGGCAATCGATGCTTCGAGATAGCACAACCCATGCCAACCCACAGAACCCTGGCTTTCGAGATTTTGAGATAATCCCACCCATGTTGTTCTGTAGCTAAATCTAGACCCTGGCAATCAACATTTCAGGATAATGCCGCCCATGGTATCTGAATCAACACAGGGTGCTTACATGCCTCCCGTAGGATATGTAGATATCCTAGGAGACAAGCACCGAGGAGACGATATGTTATTACGCATCTTCGAGGGAAATTTCCCACCTCTCCGTATCGGGAACTCGTCCAAATCAACTTGTGTTGATCAGCCGCTCCTACTCTAGCTGACTTTTTTCAGAATAATTTAAACACATTTGTTTGATTTTGATACTTAAGCGCATTGAACCAGACTGTGTGTGGTTTGGAGTGCTTAGGTTACTGAGTCCTGCAAACAAGGGGTCAATTAATAAGGCCAAATATTCCCTAAGCCTTAGACCTAATACTTAAGCTTCTCATCTTCCCAAACCTCTTGAGGACTATCCAGATTTTAGTTTGTACTTGAATTTTTAAGCCTAGGATTATAACCCAAAAAGCCTAAATTCAGCGTTCCTACTAATCTTTTCTTTATTTCATTAGCACTTTTTGCCTTTCTTTTTCTTCTGATATGGTCTAGAACTAAGTCAATTCCTTAATCATTTACTAATGACTATTTCTCTTTCTTTTCTTTTCCACTTGTGCTCCTTTTTGACATTTTCAACTCCTCTTTTTCTCCTCAAAATTTGATATGCCATCAAAATTTCCTCTCCTATCATTTTTTTGTTCCTTTTTAAGTGTTTTTATTATTTTTTTGGCATTTTTAGAATATGTGAATTTTTTTGTGTGAATCCTTCCAAACTTTGATTTTTGTATACTTGCACTTTACCACCCCCGATGCCTATGTTCTATAATGTTATCATTGTAAACTGAGGGTGTGAAATAGTTTTGGGTTCAGGAATTAGAACAGGATTATTGTTGAACATCGAGTTGCTATGCTAACGTGTTTGGTTTTGAAAAGCCTATCATCGTAGTATGAAAGCGAAGAACTCATGTTCAACAAATAAAATTTATACCGAAATGGAAATTCCAGGTCGAACACAGGGAGGTTACGTCGATCGATATTCGCAATTATATTATTTTTAGAATTTTTCCTAAAAAGTGAGGCGATGTAATTACATTGATGCCATAACAACAATCAGACTAAAAATTGAGAGAGAGAGAGAGAACATGCATTCAATAATTCAAAATATTTATGCAGTAAAACTAAATAAGAATTACACTAGAAAGAGAGAAATTAGCTACACTAGAAAGTAGGAAAATTCTACACTAGAAAGCTGTAAAGAAGAATCGAAGAGAGAAGTTATCCTCCTCGATGATCGCTTAGAGGACGAGCTGGATGGGACGATGCCTGGATGAAGGAGGATGAAGTAAGACGAAGGAGGACGAAGAAGAAGAATGGGAATGGGGCACTACGTCATCGTTGTCAAGGGATCCACTTCTGAATGGGGGATGAAAATTTGACTTTATCTCGCGAGGAGCATCTTGGGTGTGGGACAAGCTTCTCTTGAGCTTTAGAGAGGTAGAGAAGAGAAGGAAGGGATGAGAATTTTGTGTGGAGGGGGTCTCCTTTTATAGTTGCAAGGAGTGGGGGCAATTTGGCCCCTACAACTGTTTAAACATTAATTCAGGACCTTTAGTGACAGATAAAATCGTCGCTAAAGGACTGAACGTGGGCGTAGTGGGCGACGCGCTTGCGCCTGCTCGAGAGATCGAACGGCTTAGATCGCGCCTTCGCCCTCCTGCGCTGCACGTGCCTGCTCGCGTATGATGCCACATCCTTGCTATGTTTGCAATAGCGCGTGGGCACTATCGGGCACGCACAGCCGTTTGATCGTGATCCGACACTCGCCTGCGCCAACTCACCTGCTCGCGAGTGGTAGATCCCATGCCAGCACCTCGCAATAAGGCGCTCACTCGCTGCGCTACGCCGTCCAAATAGTCGCGCGGATAAAATCAAGCGCGCGCATCCATCGCTGTTGGATCAAGATCCAACGGCCCAGATTGTGTGCTTGATCCTCTTTGGAGAGGCAACGGTGGTCTTGAGGGTCAGTTGGATGGCTGAGATGGCACCACGTGGTGCCATCTTGGCCGTCCATCTTCTGGATGATTTAGATGGTGCCACGATTGTCGGATTGAGTCAATTTTCACATCATTAGGCTGCGATTGTCGATTCGAATCCATCCGTGTGGTCTGATTTATCGTTTGAAGTGCGGATTCACACCATATTGGCCATTTATCATCTAGGGTTCCCTGGTCTCTATCAGATGCTATAGATGCCTGATTAGGGCGATCTTGGAGTCGTTGAACTCCAATCATCACCCTGATCACATCTGTACGGTTGGATCTTTGATCCGAGGCTCTGATAAAAATTTTGCCCTATCCATGAACATAAAAGGAGATAATTAACCTCCATTTTATTCAAACTACTATAAATGCATGATGATGCATGTTATGCAATATTTACAGCATCCAATGCAATCCTATGCCTAAGAACATGCATAAATAGACATCTTAAGTAGTGTAAAAATGTTCACATCATACTCCGATGCCTATCTTTTGCTAGTCCCTAGTAAAAAGTATATGCTATTTATAAAAGAATCTGGTTGGATTGTTTGGGCATAAGTTATTTTCAATCATTAAGAAATTATCTACTTAAAATCTAAACTTTCAAAGACACAACAGTGCCCGAGTATCTACCAAAATGCAGACTGCCTCAAGCCCTCGCCTTATTCAAAGAAAATTTTCTTTTTCACTTTTTCCTCTTTTCTAATTTGTTTGGATTTCCAAGTTTTAGGGTTTAAGAGTGGCTTTCTATGGCAATTCAACTGACCCAATATTTGAAGAAAACCATAAGTTCTAAGCATCTTATTGTAAATGTGATAAACTTATTGACCGACAGTTAAAATGGACTTTGGATTTCTACGCCTCTAGGTGACCAAAAAAAAAAAGAAAATTCTACGTAAAGGTGTATCTTTACAATCGGTAGCTTTCTCCCTACTTTTATTTTTTTACGAGGTCAACACAAGGGTGAATCCAGTGTACATCTCCCCGATTTATTCTACTTCTTCGCTTCTTCCTAAGTGTTTTGGGAATTTTTAGTGCATTTATTGAGCTGGGTTCTGGACAACCGGTCGATGAGTTGTTACCACCGACAACTTGCCAACCATACTCGTGTGGCAAAGTGTGGCTTATTTCTTTTTTCTTTTTTCTTTTCTCCTTTTCTTTTTGATTTTTTTTTTAAGTAGGTGGCCTCCCTGGTCTAAGATTTACCTAAAGGCAGCAAAAAGAGAAAGGTCCAGTGACTGGGCTCTAGATAACCTACCTATGGGCTGTTACCCATGATAACTTGCCAGCCATATCACCCTAAAAGGTTCATTAGCTACCCAATTTCCATTAGAATCGTCGAACAACGAGTCAGTTCAAAGAAAGTGTGTAGATGCTTAAAACTCAAAACTCCCTTAAATTAGAGGGTGGGTTGATGAGTCATGTACTTATCACCCAAACTTATTTACTCCAATTAAAATAGAATTTAGGTTGACGAGGACCTGAGAAACAAATCCACATTTTAGTGGATGCACGGGTTGATTAAGTACAAAGACTTGAAGGGCTTTGTGTTCAGATCCTAATGTAAAATTTCCTAAGATTGAAAAGTCCTAATGTCCAACTATTCCTTCGTAATTCTCTCTTTCTTTTTTTTTATAAATAAGAAGAGAAAAATAATTTACATGAATTTCACAATGTTGACCAAATGATTCAAAAATGAATCCACCCACCCCTGCCTAGCTGATGCAATGTCCTCATTGAAAAAGAGACATGAAAGAAAGGGTAGAACACGAAAGATGTCACCTGAATATGAAGCTCGTATCAGCTTTGTGATATATGTACAACTGCTGAGTTTAATGCCATCAGCTAGGCGAAGTCCAGCCAAAGAAGTCACAGAATGGCTAGGGCAACTATGTCTGAGATGGGTTCTGGAAGAATACGGTCAATAACAGGCTTCAGACGTTGATCGTTGACTTTAATGTGTTACCCGTCTTTGGGTCAGAAATCTGAATGGCTTCATTTGGAAAAATCTGGTCAATTATGAATGGGCCATTCCATTTAGATCTAAGTTTGCCAGGAAAGAGATTAGGTTTAGAATCGAATAACCAGACCTTCTGGTTTGGCTCAAAGCTCTTGCGGGAATACAGTTGATCATGTAGAGCTTTGGTTCGAGCCTTGTAGATCTTGGCATTCTCATATGCATCATTTCCAAGCTCCTCCAACTCAGATAGTTTGAGTTTCCTAGTCTTCCCAGCTAAATTCAGATCTAAATTGTGTTGTTTGATCGCCCTGAATGCCCTATGTTCAGTCTCTACGGGTAGATGGCATGCCTTTCCATACACCAAATGGAATGGAGACATGTCGATGGGTGTTTTATACGCCGTACGGTAGGCCCAAAGAGCATCCTCAAGCTTTTGAATCCAGACCTTGCTATCAGGCCTAATCGTTTTCTGCAAAATGTTCTTGATCTCTCGATTGGAGATCTCGACTTGTCCATTCTTCTGGGGATGGTAAGGTGTAGAAATTCGGTGATTAACCTTGTATTTGGTCAACAAATTCTGGAATTGGGCATTAGTAAAATGAGTGCCACCATCACTGATGATAGCCCTTGGAATCCCAAACCTACTGAAGATATTTCTCTTGACAAAATCGATGACCACATTGTGGTCGTTAGTTCGGGTGGAAATTGCTTCAATCCATTTAGACGCATAATCAACAGCAACAAGAATGTACTGATGTCCAAATGAAGGGATAAAGTGTCCCATGAAATCAATGCCCTAAACATCAAAAATTTTGATAGGAAGAATTGGGTTTAGGGGCATCATATCTCTCTTAGTTATCCTCCCGAGTACCTAACATCGAGAACATGACCTTGAGAAATCCTGGGCATCCTTGAATAAAGACGACCAACAGAAGCCAGATTGCAATATTTTTGCAGCCGTCTTTTTCCTGGAGAAATGTCGACCACACCCAGATGCATGGCAGAACTCGAGTATACTGTTGAATTCATTCTCCGGTATACATCGGCGAATAATTTGAACAGAGCCTATGCAGTACTACTCAGGGTCATCGAAAAAGTAGTATTTAGCCTCAGATTTGAGTCTATCGCCTTGTTGCTTGGTCCAATCCTAGGGTATTTGACCAACGGCCAAATAGTTAACAATGTCAGCAAACCATGGGGTGTGGACACCTAAAACTGTAAGAATAGTTTCGTTTGGAAAAGTGCCAGCAATCGGAATGTCCGAACGAGAAGAATCACCTAGGAGTCTCGACAAATGATCCGCTACCACATTTTGTACCCCAGTTTTATCCTTGATTTCAAGATCAAATTCTTGAAGTAGAAGAATCCAACGAATAAGCCAGGGTTTAGCATCCTTTTTGGCCAAGAAATGTCTCAAGGCCGAGTGGTCGGTATAGATGATAACATGAGACCCTAAGAGATAATCCCTGAATTTTTCCAAAGCGAGCACTACAGGTAGTAATTCCTTTTCAGTAACAGTGTAATTCCTCTGGGCTTCATCCGGAGTTTTACAAGCATAGTAGATGACAGAGGGCTTTCTATCAATTTTCTAACCCAAGATAGCCCGGCCGTGTAATCAGACGCATCGGTCATGATCTCAAAAGGGGTATCCAAATTGGTGGTTGCAAAACTGAAGCACAGGTGACTGCCGTTTTTAGGAAATCAAATGCCTTTCGACATGATTCGTCAATAACAACAGCGTTTCCTTGGAAAGAACATTGCTCAAGGGACGAGCAACCTTCGAGAAATCCTTGATGAATCTTCGATAGAATCCCACATGGCCAAGAAATGATCGGATTTATTTAACAGATGTGGGAGGAGGAAGTTTAACGATAGCATCAACCTTAGCTTTATCCACTTCAATTCCCTGTTCAAAGATTACATGACCCAAAATGATGCCTTCTTGGGTCATGAAATGACTCTTTTCCCAGCAAAAGACCGATCGTGTTTTGATACATTGCTTAAGAATCATTTCCAGATTAGCCAAACAAGAGTCAAATGATTCTCCGAAAATAGAGAAATCATCTATGAAGACTTCCATAAACTCTCCCACCATGTCAGAAAATATGGCTAGCACACACCTTTGAAAAGTCGCAGGTGCATTGCATAACCCGAAAGGCATCCTACAAAAAGCAAAGGTTCCGTAGGGACAGCTGAAAGTAGTTTTTTCCTGATCCTCGGGATGGATAGGAACTTGGTTGTTTCCTGAGTAGCCATCAAGAAAACAAAAGGACTTTTTCGCGACTAATCTTTCAAAGATTTGATCGATGAAGGGTAGGGGAAAATGATCCCTTTTAGTGGATGTGTTCAGCTTCCTATAATCAATACAAAACCTCCAAGAGAAAGCTGAACGAGTTGTTACAGATTCTCCTCTCTCATTAGTCACAACTGTAATCCTGGCTTTCTTCGGAACAATTTGCATGGGACTTACCTAGGGACTATCAGGGATTGGATAAATAATTCCTGTATCGAGCCACTTGATGATTTCCTTTTTGACCACTTCTCTCATATTTGGATTTAATCTCCTCCGCATCTGGCGAGAAGGGCGGGATCCATCTTCCAAGAATATTCTATGATTACAATAAGATGGTTTGATCCCCCCTGAGGTCATGAATGGTCCAACCAATTGCCTCGTTATGTTCCTTCAAGACCTTGATCAATTTAACCTCTTTCTCTTTTATCAATTTAGCACTGATAATCACAGGGAGTGTCTTCTGAGGTCCTAAAAATTGATATTTCAAATTCTCAGGCAATGGTTTCAATTCAAGCTGGGGCGGGTTGATGATCGATGGTAGGGTAGATGCTGAAGATTCAACAAGAGGAAGAGGTTGTGAGTGAACAAAATCAATAACCTCTTCAAAAGATGGCAGGTCAGCCATAGAGGGTTGCGGGTCAAATTCATCATCCGAGGAACTTTCGATTAAAGAAACCATCAAACAAGTTTCAATGTTTTCATTATCCTCATCAAGTTCCTCAATAAATCCACAATCCTCAAATTTATTGATCGCCTTAAAAATATCCAATTTCATTCGTTGATCCCCAAAGGCGATTTCCATGCTACTGCTTTCACAATTAATGTTGGCCTTAGCGATAGCCAAGAACGGACACCCCAGAATGATGGCCGTGTTCCTTAGATTATCAGGTACATCCATGTCAAGGACAAGGAAATCTACAGGAAATTAGAAATCCTTGACCTTGACTATAACATCTTCAATAATGCCTCGTGGATTTGTGATCGAGCGGTCCACTAACTGTAGCGTTACTGAAGTTGGCCGAAGTTCACCTAACCCATACTTCTCGTATAGAGAAGTTGGAATTAGGTTGATGGATGCACCCAGATCCAAAAGTGCTCTATCAAATGTGTAATCTTCGATGATGCAAGAAATCAACGAAGCACCTGGATCTCTCTTTTTCTGACGGAGGCGGTGCAAGATAACAGAACTAGCCTACTCAGAGAGTACCAGCTTCCTCGGAATAGATTCTCTCAACTTACGCTTTTGTGTACATAATTCCATTAAAAATCTTGCGTAAGCTGGTATGTGTTTGATAGCATCAAGGAGCGGGATATTAATCTCAACATTCTTAAATAGATTCAAAAGCTCCTCATTGCTATCAAAAGACTTCTTCTTCTTTGATTTGGTTTAGGCTTCAGGAAAAGGAACATGAGTCAAATCTTTGGAATCAGGTTCCTGAGTCTTGATTTCTCCTCTAGAATTCTCCTCTCTCTCCTCAGGTTCCTCAGGATTCAAAAGATCAGAATAGTGTGGTTGTGGATCCTGAGTCTGGTTACCACTCCTCAAAGTGACATAATTTGCAGATGCATAAGAATTTGGGTCTTGGGGAGAGTTAGGAAAGATTGGAGGGGCTTAATTAGCCATGAATTGCTGTTTGCAGAAGAAGAAGAAGAGGATGAGGAACCCTACTCAACCACCTAAGAATGTGC
Organism: Thalassia testudinum; assembly: GCA_037157565.1. Lineage (NCBI taxonomy): Eukaryota > Viridiplantae > Streptophyta > Magnoliopsida > Alismatales > Hydrocharitaceae > Thalassia > Thalassia testudinum. The sequence continues at coordinate 118,159,872 of JAZHRO010000024.1, forward strand.
ATGTGGATCCCACTGATTTCCGTACCCATGGGCTTGGTTGCCCGAATTCATAATATTTCGTGGGTTGGGTATGGGTTGAGATGGTAGAGATCCGGGTTGACGAGAGTTAGCAATGAGCCCGTACTGCAAGTTGTCAAGAGAGGATTTCATTTGGTGCATGAGTTGGAGCATGGATCCTTGCATCTCTACCATTTGTCGATTCAAATCAGCCTGCCCTACGGGTTTACGGCATTCCAAGCTAGCTGATTGACAAGATTTGGAGGCAACTGAGTGTATACATGACCCTGACCCATTGGTCGTTGCGAAGCATAGTTGCCTGGTCGGAATTGGGTCTGTTGCCCTGGGTTTTTCCAATAGAAGTTAGGGTGGTTTCTCCAACCCAGATTATAAGCATTAGAGTAGGGGTTAGATCTAACATTCTCTTGTACAGCACAGACATCCTCATTGGGTGAGGATGGAGAGAAAGAAAAGGAAGGATCAGAAAAATTGGGATCAAAGGCCCCAGTTTGGAACCCGTGGGGTTCCGAAAAATGCTGACTCACAGGTTGAGCCGCATTGAGTTGATTCACGAACTCCCGTCCAAAAGGAGCTCGTGAAGAATGGAATCCCTAATTTTGGGATTGAGTGGATCAAGAGTTGTTCATAGAATTTCCAGCCATCCACTCTTCCATTCTCTTAGCAACCAAGTCCACCATATCAAGTTTGTTACAAATCAATTCCATATCAAATGAATGAGAGTCATGGACTTCATTAACATTTGATCCAGGGTGCTGGGACCGGTTAAATGTATCCGTGGAGGCATGATTTATTGAATTCTCACTCATATCCTCAAATAAATCATGTGCCCTATCTGCATCTTTATTGAGGAAATTGCCTCCGCAAGAAGCATCCACATGATTTCTGAGTTGCTCAATCAACCCATGATAGAAGATCTACACGAGTTGCCATTTCGGCACCTCGTGGTGTGGACACCTCCGCAATAGGTCCTGGAATCGCTCCCAGGCCACATGAAATTGCTCCCCCAGCCACTGGGTAGAGGTAGTGATTGCCCGTCTCAAAGCATTGGTATGTCCGACTGGGAAGAATTTCTTCAGAAAAGCTGATTTCAACTCATTCCAAGTTGAAATTGGTCTTCCTATTGTCCTATACCAATGCGCGGCCTTATCCCTAAGAGAGTGGGGGAAGAGCCTCATGATCATTTGCTCCTCGTTTATGTTTCATGCCTTGGTGGTCTGGACTAAAGTGGTCAAGTCCTCCAAGTGCTGAAACGGATCTTCAGAGCCAAGACCATGATAATGTTTGATCAGGCTTAACACCTAGGGCTTGATTTCTACGTCACCGGCTGGAATCTGGACGTCGAGACGTTCCCTGTAATTTGAAGGATCATAAAAATCCTTCAAGGGCTGAGCGCCCTACATTCTTTGGAGCCATTCCTGCATTCTCTGCATTTGTTCCAGCTGCCTTTGAAATTCTTCCTGTGGATTTCCAAGCAGAGGAGGCTGTTGGTCGGCCGTGGGATCAATTTGACCAAAATCCAATTTGCGCCTCCTAGAATACTATAATGGGCCTTCCAATCGAGGATTCAATGACCGTCTTCCCAACATAAACTAGGAGAAGGTCGGAAGGACTGGGGATAGGGACCTTGCAGCACAACAAAACAAGGCTGTCCTTATGTGGGGTAGCCTAAGAATCTACTGACTCCCGAAACCTGCCTTAAGATTGTAAATGATTTACTCTACTTGCATCTGCTCAATCCAACCAGTTAGAAGGAGGGACTGGGGAGAAGGTTCTTCCTTCGGCTTTCGCCTCCGGTTCCTAGTGTACCCACCAGTCGCGGTCGTTTGATGCCACTCCCCTAGCTAGACATCAGATTAACCAGTACAAGTAGGTTAATCAAACATAATCTCAGACTAGGCCCTGAAGAGCGAATCAGACCTTAAGGCCAACGTCTACTCAATTTTATTGAGGCCTAGGATTGTGGTGCTTATGGAATGTGATGGGCGCTTAAAATGGGTTGTGCCCTTAATGATTGATTGAGATTTGTGTAAGTGCATGCACAACCAGGGTTTTCAAGCAAGATTATTTGTGATGCGTGGATTTCAATGTTCAAATCTTGCTTAAGTAGCTTTTAGGGTTTCAAATTAGGTGGATTGCAATCAAGTTTCTAGGCAAACCAAGTTGTCAAACATGGGTGAAGTTTGTTTTCCTTTGAAGCCAAAAAGAAAGTGGAGTGTCTGGAATGGACCAAGATTGAAAACCCTAAGGAGGAGCTACTTGATTAGTTGATTTTAAGTAGAGTGGTGCGGCCCAAACAACTCAAACAATTGTCCACAAATGCACCACTAAGTTAGGCACTCAAAGATGGTTAACCTAGAATGATTTCTACTTTTTATGTGTTGCTTTGTGTGTACCGATTCCACAGATCAGAACTCAGTTGAGTAGAAACAAATTAATTTGGTTAAGTGCCATGAATGTGGGTGTATGTGGTGTATTTCTTGAAAATTGCCCCACAAGATTATCTTTTTGTTTTCTTTTTTTCATGTAACTGAGGGTGGAATGAATGTGAGGGAGAATCCAAACAACCAAACTATTCCTAGGATTTATGCAAACACCTAGGTTAATTAGAATTTGGATTTAATGTGGCGAATGAAATCTATGAAGGGGGGAAGAATGGGGAGCACTTACAGTTGTCTTCAACTGCACTTTACTCCAATCTACTGCTTGATGATTCCCTGATGGAGGTCTCTGCAAAACAATAGACATAAGAGAAATTAAGTTAGAAAACAATGAAGTGTAAGAAATGCGAAAAGAAGATCGAAAATTGTTGCCTCCCCAGCAATGGTGCCAAAATGTTGAACGTTGAGTTGCTATGCTAATGTGTTTGGTTTTGAAAAACCTGTCGTCGTAGTATGAAAGCGAAGAACTCACGTTCAACAAATAAAATTTATACCGAAATGGAAATTCCAGGTCGAACACAGGGAGGCTACATCGATCTATATTCATAATTATATTTTTTTTAGAATTTTTCTTGAAAAGTGAGGCGATGTAATTACAATGAAGCCATAACAACAATCAGAATAAAAAAAGAGAGAGAGAGAAAATACGCATTCAATAATTCAAAATGTTTATACAATAAAACCAAATAAGAATTACACTAGAAAGTGGGAAATCAGCTACACTAAAAAGCAGGAAAATTCTACACTAGAAAGCTGTAAAGAAGAATGGGAGAGAGAAGTTATCCTCCTCGACGATCGCTTGGAGGACGAGCCAGATGGGACAACGCTTGGACGAAGTAGAAGAATGGGAACGGGGCAGCACGTCATCATCGTCGTAGGATTCGCTTCCGAATGGGGGACGAAAATTTGACTTTATCTCGCAAGGAGCATCCCAGGTGTGGGACAAGCCTCTATTGAGCTTTCGAGAGGTAGAGAACAGAAGGAAGGGATAAGAATTTTGCGTAGAGGGGGTCACCTTTTATAGTTCGAAGGAGTGGGGGCAATTTGATCGTTACAACTCTTAAAACATTACTTCAGGACCTTTAGTGATGGAAAAAACCAATGCTAAAGGTCTGAACGTGGGCATAGTGGGCGGCTCGCGCGGGCCCGCTTGCTTGCTCGCATGTTCACCGCACGTGCACATCCAGCCAATCTCAGTCGTCCAATCGCAAGATCGGATGGCTTAGATAGCGCCTTCGCCCGCCTGCACTGCCCGCACCCACTCGCGTACAATGCCACGTCCTCGCCTGCATGTAGTAGCACGTGGGCGCTTTCGGGTGAACATAGCCATTCGATCGTGATCCAACGCTCGCCCGCACCAGCTCACCCGCGTTGCTCGCTCGCTCGCGAGGAATAGATCCCGGGCCAGTGCCTCGCGATAAGGTGCTCGCCCGTTGCGCTACGCCGTCCAAATAGTCGCGCGGATGAAATCAAGTGCATGCATCCACAGCCGTCGGATCAGGATCCAACAGCCCAGATCACACACTGGATCTTCTTTGGAGAGGCAGCAGCGGTCTTGAGGGCCGGTTGGACGGCTGAGATGGCACCACGTGGTGCCATCTTGACCATCCATCTTCTGGATGATGTAGATGGTGCCACGGTTGTCGGATTGAGTCAATTTTCGCACAGTTAGGCTGTGATCATTGATCCGAATCCATCCGTGCAATCGGATTTATCGTTTGAAGTGTGGATTCACACCATCTTGGCCCTTGATCTTCTAGGGTTCCCCAATCTCTATCAGATGCTAAAGATGCCTAATTAAGGCGATCTTGGAGTCGTTGAACTCCAATTGTCGCCCTGATCACATCTGTACAGTTGGATCTTCGATCCGAGGCCACGATAAAACGTTTGCCCTGTCCATGAACATAAAAGGAGACAATTAACCTCCATTTTATTCAAACTACTTAAAATGCAAGATGATTCATGTTATGCAATATCTACATTTTGCAATGCAATCCTATGCTTAAGGACATGCATAATAAACATCTTAATTAGTGTAAACATGTTCACATCAATTATCGAGTGGGCGAACAGGTCGGGAATGACTGTTGCAGATGATTTGAAGCTCTGGTATGTGTACCAGAGGTGGGATCGACTATTTTAAAATCGAACTCAGGGTGTAATAGACGTGAAGTACAGAAGGATAATCAGAAGGAACTCAATTTTAGGAATAACGAGTTGCCTTTCTCTAAGCGCTAAATTCAATGCCTTCAGCCGAGCAGGAAATGGTATGGACAAGTGGTCAAATCAGATGATTTTTGCAGAGCAAACACCTTGATCAAAAGCTTGGTTGGTTCCAGCCAGGTGCTTGTTTAGATTAACAAGCTGATGATGCTACCAAAACCCAATTAATCTGGTGGGTTGATAAATGTAGATCAAGAGATTTGGAATCCACCATATGCTGTGGAGCTTGGAATTATATGGAAGTGTATAGCTAGGGTTTGGCTGAGTCGAATAAGCCTGATCGGAGTGGGCATCCTTAAATGAAAAGGAATAAGTGGAGGGTGTAGGAACCCTACAGGTGTGATGAGAGAAGGATGGGGCATGATTTGTAGTATGATCGATGTCCAAAACTTGAATTGAATGTGGAGGAGAATCATCTGCAACCGGATCGAGAGGAGAATCAGAGTAGAAATTGAGTCTTATTGTGGGTTGGGGTTGAAAATGGGTTTGAGAAGGTTCTGGATATGTAGAGGAGGTGGCATCAATAAGAATTGTGTATGAGGTCTCATGTAAAAAAGAATTAAAGGTGGGTTCATTTAGAGAGCCCTCATAGTAGCCATCAAACTCAAAGGTAAATGCCTAAAGAGTGTTTATAGGATGAAAGAAATCAGAGTCAAGAAAAGATTCGAACTCTGGATTGTAGACACTCTTCACATTTTCCATTTCTGATTCCTGAGATTCGAAAAGAAATGATTCCATCTCAAATGAACCTGAATTTAAATCAGTGATCTCAGGATTAGAGACCTTAGAGTCAAAGTTGAAGAATGGATCATATGTGCTGAGGTCGTAGATTGGCTCGTAGTTGTCGGGAAACAATGGTTCTCTGTAATCATAGTAAGATTCAAAATCGTCGGAGAACCTGCGAGAATCTAGTTTTGAGTTTGATTCGAGATCAGATATTCCACCACAGAATAAATCACAAGATGTAGACTCAGCAGCCTGAATTGGGTCTAGCCTATTCTCAAGTTCCAAGCTCAAAAAGATGTCATTATTAGATCTAGGCTTGAGTTCTAGGCTTGTAGGCAAGATCCAATCAAAACCCCACTCTTCCAACTCCTCGGTTTCTATATCGTAGATTGGCATGACTTCCAAAAAATCAATCTCTATTTTTGAGGATGTTGGAGCGGTACATTCATCAAATATAGGCCCAGAATCATAATCCAAATTCCAATTGTGCTTTTTGTCATATGGGGCCTTGTAATCATCCCAATAAGGCTCAGATCCAGATTCGAGGTTAAAGATGTGGGTTGAATTACTAGAATCTAGGTTAGAATTGCTTTCGGGGGTCACCTTATCAGAATAAGGGGCGGGATGTACACCCTCGAGAGGTTCTGATTCAATCTCATTATTACAAGAGTCTAGGAATTTTGTGCTTGGTGAACTAGGGTTTTGGTTTTCTAGGGCTGGCTCAAAATCGTGTTCTCCTGCAATTGGGACTCCCCAACCTATTTCAAGATCAGGCATATCATATTCCATCCAGGTTGGGAATCCACAACAACCTTGCATCTCAAACCCGGGATTTTGGAAGTCATGTTGATCCTCAATATTATTCCAAGATGTTTCGTTAACTGTTTGGGGCATGTACGGGTATTTTTGATCGATAATTTGTTTCAATAATTTCATCATTTCCTCTCATTTTTCAAGACCATCTTGGTGTTTTTCCCGAAGTACAGAATTTGTCATGTATTGGAGATATTCAAAGTTATGCAATTTTTCTATCTCGATGCATTCTATTATGAGAATGTTCCCAGTTGATCCATTTATTTCTTCTGTTAATAATAATTGGGCACAGTTTACGATGAAGGCTATTGTTATCGATACATTAACCTGAATGTCGTCAATTGGTTTTGAGGTTTTGTAATCAATCTCATAAAATTTAAGAGCAACCTCAACCATTCTATCTTTCACAGATCTTTGAGATTTAGGTTTCTTCAATAGTTTTCCTAAGTAGCCAAGGTACATTTTTGAATCTGATGGTGGAATCAAGATAAAGAATCAAAATTCAAGTTTAGGTCAAAATTGATTAGATCTAAAAAAGATTCCCAAGAAAATCAGTGTGTGTGCTCTAAATAGAAGGGATGAGGGACTAGATGTGATATTGACCCAATTAAGGCACCCAAAGATTTTAGATGACTATAGAGGTTCGGGATGAATGATACCCCTAGATTGGAAAGTTGTCCACCTGAGAATTTCCTAGGCAGCCAGGAAGGGAGATTCCTGTAAAGACCCCTACACGGTAGTGCATCCCTATAGGTTATAGGATTTCCCCCACCCGACCTTCCTTGTCACTGAGGATCCAGGTTGACCAGAATGAATAACTTGACATTTTAAGTCTACCAGTTTTATGTCCTAATTTGTGCCTTTGTTTTTACTTGTATTAGCAGTTGAATTTACTTCTGACCTAATTTGGAGGTTGGTTGGCCTATAATGTAGACCAACTTTACTTGACCTGCCCTAAAGATGGTAGAATGACTCTAGGTCAAGACTCGGAAATCACCCTAATTCGACTCCCAGATTATTAGGTCCAAGGATTTTAGGGTTCAAGTGAGTTTAGAGCCTGATTTTAGAGTTTGTCTTGATTAGATCTTTTCAATCAATGGCTTGGGTAGTACACAAATGTGGGTGGGTTTGTTTCCTTTTATGCAAGTAAGTGTGAACTAGCACTCCAAAATCCTAATGCAGAAACCCTAATTGGCTTTATTTCCAAGTGCGTAGTCCAAGAAATGTTCTCTGTGGTCTTGAAACAAGAAGTGCGTAGTCCAAAAAAAATAGAAATTAAGTGTAGTCCCTAATAGGCACAGGAAATTTGGGGTAGGATCTCTAAACAGAATCGCTTCAACTTCAATGAGATTTGAAAGAAAAACTTCATAAATCAGAAAACTTGCCTTTTAAATGATAATTACTATGAAAAATAAGGCTGGAGATTCCTAATTGATTGTTTCCTTTTTGTCTTCCCAATACTAGGAGGTTGATTAGGGAAGAATAGAGAAGTTATCTACCCTAAAGTGGCTGAATTGTGTGGAAGATCTCCTCGTTAAGTACCTCGGAAAATCACAATGAAGCAAATAGGGCAAGTCAGTGCTCAAATATAATCAAATAATGCAGAGACTAGCGATGAATGGCACGTTGCTCCTCGATAATGATGCCAAAATGTTTGGAAGGCGAGATCGATGTTTAAAATGATCGCATTGCAGTATAGTCGAAATCGCTTTGAAAACAAATACAATTTTTATTACTAGAAAAAGTTCCAAGGTCGAACACAGGGACCAAATGAAATTCACACACTAATCTCAACAATTAATTTAAATTGAACACAAAATATTACTCAAAAATTAATTTGCAATGTATAGCATATGAGTATATGACGAGTAAAAAGAACTTTAGACAAAATAATGGTGATGTGAATCACCAATTGTGAGTCCAATACATAGAATAATTACTCAAATTTACTAAAAGGAGAATTAAATCAGACGTCTGATTTTTCAATCAGATGTCTAAAATTACGTTTGCTACAGTACCCCTTTTTTTTTCTTTTGTCTGCGTGCCTCTTCTGTTCTGCTTCTCTTTCTTTGATTCTTCCTTTCTTCTTCTATTTCTACTTTGCTCTTTCTTCGTTTATTCTTCTCAGGCCTTCAGCTCAGCAGTCCCTCTTCTTCTTCTTCTACCTTCACCTTTTCATCTTCTCTAGCCTTTCTGCCTTCTGAATCCGACTAAGTGTCAAAGCCACACTTCTCTAAGCAAAACCCCCCTTTCCCCTTGTAACTCTCCTCTCTTCTCTTCCGATTTCAGTCTTGCTCTCCCAGAGCCACAGTTGGTCAGGTAATTGGACCTAGCGCATACCTGGGTCCAGGCTCATTGGCGTGCGGTGGTAATCGAGGAGTGCAAGTCGGGTCGGGTTAGACCAGGTCTGCGAGGGTAGTGTCGCGGACTAGTCCAGGTGAAGGTGAGAGGGACCTTACCTTAAGGTAATTGAGGCGAACAGCGGATGGCACTTTTTCAATTTATGCGGGTGCGCAGCTTCAGAACTTCTCGATGTGGGACTATCCATGCACCCCTTTTCTTGCACGCCTGCAACAGGGAGCGTCCTTCACAATTACAATAAGACATAAGGTGTACGACTTCAATTGAGGACTTGGGTGCATGCGCAAGAGACTTCAACGTGTCCTGGGACTTCAACCTGAGCGTGGCAACACATAGGGTAGCCTCAAGCAAGCTTCAAGCTTGCTCGCCAATGGTGGACAGGGTTTGATACCTGAAAATAATAGAACGGTCCCTCAGTTATGTCAAAGCATTTAGGGAGCATCGCCAGAGCACGACGAATGTGCTAGGGGTAATGGCGTGGAGCGAGAGTGACTGTGAGTGTGCACCTATGTCAAACTATGTGCGTGTGAGTGGGTGTGTTTGGGAAGGTGTTTGGGTAGATGATGGAGCGAATGGAGTGAGGGGAAATGAGTGGGAACTTACAGTGGAGTTTGTAGGGTGGTCGACGAGGTGGATGGAGGTGTGTAGCGGTGGGAACACCTCTCCGGAGGAGTCGCCGGAGATTGAAGAGATGACAGTGTTCAGCAGCGTTGGTGGTCATTTTTGTGAAAAAAAGAAAGGGGAATAAAGTATGAGAGAAAGGGAACCAAAGAGTCTACTCTAAGGGACAAAAGGAAAAGGGATCCCACACCGGTGTGGTTGATGGATGTGGGGAAGATGAATGTCCATAGGAGAGGCGACGATGAAGATGGGCAAGTAACGATGACGACTGGTATTGCTCAATGCGGATGATGGTGAGGAAGGCGAATCCACCACCAGTGTTGTGGCCAAACGATGAGGAAGTTTGGGAGAGACCGTCAGAGCTTGCAGAGTGTTGCGGTCGGAGCGGAGAGTGGAATAGGAGGGATTCCAGCCCAATTTCATGATGAGGAGAACGATTAAACCCTAAGGAGTCTTTTTATAGGTCATCTGAGAGTGTTTTGTGCTTGGAAGCCAAGCTTCCAAGCTTGGAATGCTCACAGGATTTGGGAGGTTCAAGTGACCCAAATCTCTCATGCATTCGCATGAGATATTGGGTAATTATCTGTCTAAGACTCCATTTTAGGTCAAGATGGGTTCTGATGGTCAATTTGAGGTTACTAAACCCTAGAAATATTTTTCTATGACTTTTAGAGCTTTTAGGTGAATTTTATCGTGACCAAAACCTTGGTTAATTAAGTTGGTCTATTCTTAGGGTTTCAAAAGTCATTTAATTCCCAGAACACTTATAAACCCTTTTCTGTCTGATCTAACCCACTTATCTTATTAAGACCATTTGACCTTTATTCAGCCCTTAAGAAAACCCGTGGTTGTATTACATTTATGACAAACTGGTAAAATTATTGTTTTAACTCTAGTTTCTTATTTTTCTCTCAAAATGGTTATGCAATGAATTATGACCTTCAGCTGGTTATGTAGGAGCATTTCTCGATGTCATTGGGTTAAAATGAGCTAGTTATGGTTCATGATGGTGTTCCCACCAGTACCTTCGTGAGTTACCTCTGAAGTTCTCCATATCTTGTGGGCGGTTGTGCATTGGCTAATGCGATTGAATTCCTCTGATCTGAGTGCATGGTAGAGTGAGTTCATTGCCTTAGCATTTAGTCCAAGGTGATGAATCTACTCCACCGTGTATCCCATTTCTGGTTTCTCAGGAATGACGTATGCAGATTCACATTCTCCCAAATGGAGAAATCGTTGGCTTGAGGCCACATCTTCTTTCTTAGCATCTAATAAGTGTAGTTTGTCCCTTCAAAGAGTGGTGGTCGGGTGGTGGATTGACCCTCAGACCTACCAGTGGAAATGACTCTCCCCTCCATGTGATCTTTCCACAGATGTTACTCCTAAAATTGGTAAACCTGCTCTAATACCAAATGAAATTGCTTTAGAGCAAGGGTGAATAGTGAATTTATAAAATATTGTAAGACAAAAAATACAATCACAAAAAGAAGCACAAGATTTTTAGGTGGAAACCCAAAACGGGTGAAAATAACCACCTAAGCCAATCCCTTGACTTTGGATTTTCGATCACAAAGTGATCAATCCACTAACCACACTACTTAAATGAGGGTAGTGTACGTCAATTACAAATCCCACCTTCAATTCCTAAATGGATCTGGGGACCCGATAGGCCGGATACCTAAACTACAAAAATAAGAATGAAACAACACCTATAGAACACCCCAAATTATTAAAGACTTCCTTATCTATTAAGCATAAAAAGAAATCCTTCAGAATTTGCAGAATGAAGTGCACTGGGAGTGTGGGTTTGCCCTTTAATCAGAGTGTTGGCACAACACAAGGGGAAAAGGAAGCAAAGAGTAGTGAGCAAGTGATTTTCTAAGGAAATTGAATCTCAAGAGGTGTGTCTTGCTTCAGAGGGATTGTAGTCTATTTATAGGCAAGTTTGGAACCTTCAAGAATGCTTGAGAGAGGTCTCCTAGCCATTAGAGGCAAGTCCCAAGAGATTGGGATGAAATCCAATACAAATCAAAGCAATCATCAATCTGACAGCAATATCAGACGTCTAATTTTAGGTTCAGACATCTTGTAAGATGTCTGATTACAATTATGGATGTCTGATACTATTAGTCAGGCTTACTGTTTTCATTGGATCGAAATAGGGATGTTTGATATATTCATATAAGATGTCTGATAAAAATATTGGACGTCTAATTATAAGTGGATTCGTTCCTGTTTTGACCAGAGTCAAACAGGATTCTAGATTTTAAGGAACAGACGTCAGTATGGATGTCTGTAGGATTTCCTAGACGTCTGGAAACAAAAAAAGGACTTGCCTTGGAAATCTAAGAGTAGATCTTTGGTTTCTAATAAGATTTGCACAGAAATAAATGAGCAATGATCCATTGATAGACGTCTGGGGACATGTCCAGACGTCTAAAATTGTATTTGCCCGTTATTAAGAGAGAAAATGGGTACTTGAGTTTAACGGTTATTTAAGGACATCTAGCCAAACTATTAGATGTCTGGATGAGGCTATGGATGTCTGATAGAAGGTTGCTTCGACTGATGCCTAAGAAGTCAGAATGCAAAGGCAATACTATAAGTAATTAATCGTCTGAAATACTGATCTGATGTCTTGAAGCTGAAAATCAAACGTCTGACAGTTGTTATGGATGTCTAATTTGTATCTTAGTGTTAGGTTTTGTTTCTAATTTTATCCTAAGTGTAGGGAGCCTAAGTTAGCTATTTATAAGTTATGTTTGGGGGCTCTTTACAACATCTCTAGAGTCAAATAAAATAAAGATTACAACCTTTGAAAGCTTACATAAAAGCCTATGACCTATGAAAATACTTATGTTAATCTAGTCTTCGCACTTTTAATCCTCCGACTTGGAAAACTCCATGAAACCTACAATTGTGTTATTATAGAGAAAAATATGCTATGCTTATGTTTTATCACTTTTTATTTACTTTGTAAAATCATCAGAATATTATTTATGAGGGGTTGAACTAACACTTTCAAAACTTGGAGTGTTTTATTGAACCTTGATTAAAAACACCTAAAGATTAAACCCTAAAAGTTACTAATCAAAGTTAAACTCTAAAAGACACATCATAATAACCTCTTTTGTAAGCCTTGGTTGTGCGTGCACACACATCTTAACTAATCATTAAGGGCACAACCCATCTAAAGGGCCCATCACAATCCAAAAGCACAATCAACCCAAACCTAATTAAAACTGAGTAGACGTTAGCCTTAAGGATTAACTCGCTCTTCGGGACACCAACTGAGATTTTTTTTCGATTAATCTGCCTCTACTGGTCCATTTGATGTCCAGCTAGGGGAGTAGCATCAAACGACTACAGTTGGGGGGTGCCAAATGAACTGGTGACGTAAACAAAAGGAAGAACCTTCTCCCCAACCCCTCCCTCAAATTGGTTGGATTGACAGGATAGAAGTAGACCAAATCATTTATTTCATCTCAAGATAGGTCCTGGGAGTCCATAGGTCTTTAGGCTGACCCACCTAAGGGTAGGTTTCATTGATTGTACTGTAGGGCACCTTTCATTCTTCTGATTTGCCTCGTACTTCATCATGTATTCTTCCACACCATACAAACAATTCCAATCCTACCCTTCTACCGCCACTTATCCTCAAAATGATTACTATCTCGACCCTGCTTATGACTACCCATCTTCTAGTTGGGATAGCTTTGATTGTGGATATGATTCCAAACCTCAATGTGTAGGACCTAACCCTGGATATAATGATCATGATTATTATCCTTCCCAGAGCTAGATGGATTATAGATCTCCACCCTTCGATGATCAAACCAACCTAATTTACAATCAGGAAGGATATGATGACTATACCACCTACCCTACCAAGGATTATACTTAATATAGGCCCCCACCCCTCTTTGAACAACCAGAAATGACCTACTATGTGGGAGGGACTCAAGAACCACAATTTGTTGACTTCCCAAGATTTAAGCAGAGCTCACCCAACCCTGAACAAAACCATTCAATTTAGGTGAACCAGGTAGGGTGTTGTCTAACTTGAGGAACACTATATAATCTTTAGAAGCTCAACCAACACCATGCACTAAACCATTGGAGCCTAAGATCAAAATGATTGATGAGCTTAATAGTTCTTTATTGGATTGTGATGAAGTGTGTTTTGCGTGGTAAAAATCAGGGTTTGGAGGACCCGTCGTTGTAGCTCGCAAAACACGTCTATCAGATAGATTTATAACCAAAACTCAAAAACTAAGTCCTAGATCGAACACGGGGAGGAGAATATTTGGTTTCGAAAGACACATGTTTCTCTTTTATTTATTTTTGTCATTTTATCTTTTATAATTTTTTTTTGGTATTTTGATAGGGCAAGAGATCAGGTTGATAAATTGTAGCTAATCTAATTGCAAAATATAAAGGAAAGAGAGAGAGAGAAGAACAAATCATCTATTTATGAATAAATTCTTGTTACAACTATGAAAGCAAAAAAGATAAAAAGAGGTGAGAGAATCCCCCTCGATAGTAGCTTGGAGGGCGACTTGCTCTGACGTCACCTGGAGGAAGCTGGTGAGGAGAGAGATGAATGGGGACGTAGCCGAAGGATGGAGGATGGGGCAGGACGTCATTGCGGCAAGGTTCTTCTTTCCAAAGGGTGGTGAGAGGACGGCCACGGGATGCTCCATGAATGGGAATGAAAGGTGGGAAAACTATTTTCTTTTCTACTTTAGAGGAGCATTCCGGGCTTAGGACAAGATCTCTCTAGAGCCTTGGCAGTGGTGAGTGGAAGAAAGGAAGAGATGAAGAAAAAATGGTATGGGTAGGGTTTCGTTTAAAGTGGAGGAAAGAATCAAATTCATATACAAGACTTTTAGTGATGGTCATAGTCGCTGAAGATTTGCCGCCAATGTCACTGAAGGTCATGCTCATGCACCCCTGTTGCGCATCAGTGTCGCGCGTGCATGCGCGAAACGTGCTGTTGCTACCACTGCCTTCGAGCTTGTGGTGCTGCTGCGATGCCCCCTTGCACTTGCATTGCTACTACGCACGGGCGTGCAAGCGACTGCGTTGTTGTACGTGTGCGGCGGCACGTGCGTGCGCATGGGCGGCCTGAGTTTTGATGATAAAGTCATCATCAGCCATATTTAGCTTTAATTAGTCATAATCAAGGAATAAATGCTCCTACATAACTGCTAGAGGACTACAATAATTGCATTCTAAGAGAATAACAAGAAAACAGGGGTAAAACTGCAGTTTTAATAGCATATCTCAATTGCAAAACAATCATAGGATTTCTCAGGAGTTAATTAAATGTCGAATGGTCTTAACTGTCTAACAAGTAGGTCCATGCAGATAGAAGTGAGTTTTTGCATATTTCAAGAATTAAATGACATTCGAGACCCTAAAAACAGACTCGCTTAATTAAATGAGGTTTTGGTCAAGATAAAATTTACATAAACCCTCTAAAAATCATATAAAAATATTCTCTAGGGATTAGTATGCTTGATTTGACCATTGGAACCCAATTTAACCTAAAATAGTCTCTGACAGACAGTTGCCGTAATTTAGGTTTTTACATAAATTATCTAGTCAAACTTGGTGGAAACATAAATCTAACATCACCATTGGATTCCTTAGGTCCAAATTAGGTTTGTACCAAAATTTGGGCCCAATCTAATTCTATCTTGACCAAGCTTACAATTTGGTCCTGTCTGAGTCTTTTTTCTCACAAACATGCCCCTAACTTTCAAATTCCTTAAAAACAAGCCCCTATCTTTGTCGTCAATCTTTACAGATAGTTCCCTTAGCCATTATAAGGGAGGAATCCTTCTCTGACAACCTTTGATTGAGGAGAACTCCTTTTCTAATCAATGAATCCCTTTCAAAATTGGAAGGGAGATTCCTTGAGAAGTTCTCTTTCAAACGAATCCGATCTTGAGCCTAACAACCTTCCCTTGTTTCTAACCCCTATTCAGTAAACACAAACAGGATTTAATCCTTGTTTACAAGTAAACAGAAATAATGGTTAACCCCTGTTTCAACTTTGCTAACATGGGCTAGCTAACCTGTGTCGTAAACTAGCTCTAAAGGCCTATAAAAGGAACCCCAGGGCAGATCGTTCTCCCTAAGCTTGAATTCTGGCTGTGAAACCCCTCTTTCCTTTGTCTGCTTCGGCTAAGAAACTCCGCAAGCTCCGATGACTCCTCCTGATCTCCTTCGTCGTCTGTCCGCAATACCAGCGGTGGATTCCTTCCCCTCAACCTCTTCCGCTCTTGGTCGTACCAGCAAAAGCTTCCCAACCTTCGTCCCCGACGCCGACGTACCCTCGGAAAGTCATTCTCCCCCTTTCATCCTGTAGTTCTAGGTTAGATTAATTACTCTAGCTTAGTAGATTGGATTCCCCTCCTTCTATCCTTATTTCGACCCTCGACACACGTGACCACCTTCCTCTTCTCTGTCTTCGGCCAGTCATCCGGTGAGGCACCCCCATCGCTACACTCATCCACATGCCTCGCCACAACTCCCAAAAGCATCGCCATCCCTTTACGCACAAAACCCCTATCTCTATTCACCTTCCCATCCACTCGAGCCCTCCACCGAACAAACTCACCATCTTCGACCTATTCCTCCTTTGTAAGACCTCTACGATGCACTTTACCTCACGCTAACCAACCACCATGTTCGCCACCTCACGGTGATCCTGCTGAACTATCTGAAATAGTCATAAAGCCCTTTTTCTTGATTTTCAGGTGTTGAGTTCCTTCACTGCCATTACCAAAGCTTTGAGAAAGGCTTGAAGCTTTCTCCAGGTCTCGCTAAGCTCCAGATCCACGTCCTAGGTCATGCGGAACTCTCTTAAGATCATAATCAGCTAGTCACTTAGGCCTGCTAGCCATATCTACACTTGCAATCAAACAAGCTCCTTCCTGCGGCTGTGTGCAATAAGGAAGGTTGGACCTTAGTTCCACCTCGGAAGCCACCAAGCAATCACAGCCGGATAAATTGAATTTCTTCATTGTGCTTGTTTCCTTAAGTAACATAGGGGGGCGAGGTCCCCCGCTACCCTCACATGCCTCGCCTGTGACACCTTGCATGCTGGCATAGTCTAATTCGATTACCCACCTAAGCTCGCACACCTCGGCTGCTATGCATTGTAGGCAGCCCTAGTCTCGGGTGTGCTCATACCTGATAACACGATACTGTGCATGCACTTGTGAAGGTAGGAATGAGGTGGAAACCCAGGGAGAGAATGGAAGAGAGAATGGGGAAGGGATAGGTTTTGCCATAGACCCTTCCCAACACTTAGCCGAGTTTAAGAAGGTGTCCTCTGTATGTGTAAAGAAGAAGGGCCGAGGCAAGGAAGAAAGAAGAAGAAGAGGAGAAGCAAAAGAAGACGTAGAGGAAGGAGAAGAAGGTCAAGACCATAGAAAGAAAGAACAGAAGGAAGGAAGAAGAAGCACAACAATAATAAGAAAATCAAAAGAGTACTGTAGCAATGTCTTTTAAGACGTCTGATTATCAACTCCATTTTAATTATATTGAGTAATTTTTCTATATGTTACACTTATAATTGATGATCGAAATCACCATTATTTTGTCTACATTAGTTTTTACTCTTCATATATACATGCCATACATTGCATATTAGATTTTGAGTAATTAACTGTGCTCATTTACATTATATATTGAGATTAGTGCGTGAATTCCATGTTTGCTCCCAACGAACGACCTTGGACTTCTTTTCTGACATTCGAGTTATAAATTTTATCATTTTTCACACTGGTTTGACCAATACCACAACATAATGATTTTAAAACCTGATTCAGAGTGGCTAACATTTTGGCATCATTGTCGGGGAGCAATGCACAATTCACCGCTATTCTCTACTATATTTTGAATATATTTGAGCACTAACTTGCGTTGTTTGATTTCTTGTGATTTTGCAAGGTACTTTACGAGGAGATCTTCCGCGCAAATCAACCACTCTAGGGTAGGTAACTTTTCTATTCTTCCCTAATCAACCTTTTAATATTGGGAAGACAAAAAAGGAAATAATCAATTAGGAATCACCTGCCTTATTTTTATAGTAATCATCATTTAAAAAGGCAAGTGTCCTGATTTGCGAACAAATCTCATATCTGATTGGAGTTTTAAGTGATTCTATTTAGAAATTCCCTACCTTATTTGCTTGTACCTATTAGGGACTATGTGTAATTTATAATCTTCTTACACAATGCACTTCTTGTTTGAAGTCCAAGAATAACATTTTAAAGATCAAATTCGATGCAGAATAGAGCCAATTAGGGTTTCAATTTTAGGATCTTGGAGTGTTAGCTCACAGTTGCTTGCATGAAAAGGAATAACCCTCCCGCATTTGCGTGCTACCCAAACCCTTCGTTGAAAAGATCTAATCAAGAAAAACCCTAAAATAAGGCTCTAATTTCACTTGAATCCTAAAATCTTGCACCTAATAACCTGAGAGTCAATCAAGTTGATTTCTAGGTCTTGACCAAGATTTCATTCACCATCATTTAAGGCAAGTCAGGTGAAGTTGGTCTACCTAGTAGGCCAACTAGCCTCCAAATTAGGTCACAAGTCAAATTAACTTCTAATGAAGTGGAATTAAGGGCATAAGTTAGTACTCAAAATTGGTAGAGTTAAGAGGTCATGTTATCCATTCTGGTCTACCTGAACCCTCAGTGACAAGGAAGGTCAGGTGGGGGAAACCCTATAACCCGTAGGGATGCTCGACTGTGTAGGGGACTTTGCAAGACTCTCCCTTCGTGGCTGCCGAAGTAATTCTCAGGTGGATGACTTTCTGATCCAAGGGTATCATCTGCCCCAAACCTCTATAGTCATCCAAAAATCTTTAGGTGCCTTGATCAAGTCAAATTTCACATCCAGTCCCTCATCTTTTCTCTAGTGTACATACACAGATCATCTTAGGGATTTCTATTTGATCAAATCAACTGCAATCTAATCTTGAGTTTGATTCTACATTTTGATTCCACCACTTGATTCAAAAATGTAGCCTGTCTATATAGGAAGACTGTCTAAGAAACCTGAGTCGCAAATGAGCATTAAAGAAAAGATAATTGAGATTGCTGATAGAAACGATGAAGAATATTATAAAAGGGACATTCAGGAATAGTTTCTAAAAACAACAGACATCATTGTAAACAGTGTAGGGATAATATGGACACAAATGACCTACGGTTCAACCCATGATAATCTACTAACAGAACACAGTGAATTGGGGAAATTACACAATAACAAGTGCCTGCAATGTTGCTCAAGCCTTTCATTTTCGGAAAAACTCAAGGAATTTTTAGAAATACGTGGAGAATTGCTGAATAGGTTATATAGAACCATTTATCAAAAATACCCGTGAAAAGTTAATAAAACATCTTGGAGTGAGTCTAATGATCAACACAATTTCCTAAATCCCAGGTTTGATGATCATAGTTGTTATGGACCCCCAACCCAAATCAATTCAGATTGAAATTTCATTGCAATTGACATTCCTGATGTTGATGAGGGATGGGAGGATCCAATGGCAAGTGTTTCCGATCTCGAACCAACCCTAGAAAATCGAAAGCCTAGTTCACCAAGCTTAGATTTCCCAAACACCTGTGATAACAAGATTGAATCATAACCTCTCGAGGGTGTAAATTCCATCCCTTATTCTGATAAGGTGACTCTCGAGAGCAATTCTGACAACCCTATAGAGCCCAACAAAGATTCTAGTGATCCAACCCACACCCTTAACCTAGAATCTAGATCTAAGCCTTATTGAGCTGATTGCAAGGCCCCGTGTGACGAAATTCAGATTTTGAATTTGGATTATGATTCTAGGGCTATATTTGATGAGTGCACCTCTCCAACCTCCTCAGAGATACAGATTGATCTTTCAGAAGTCACGCCAATCTATGATATAGAAATCGAGGAGTTTGAAGAGTTAGAAATCGATTGTGTCTACCCTACGAGCAAGGAACCCGAATCTATGCCTAATAGGGGCACATTTTTAAGCTTAGAATATGAAAATAGGCTAGATCCAAGTCAGGTTGCTACTTGTCCATATCTTGATTTATTCTGTGGTGGAACCTCTGATCCTGAATCAGATTCAAAACATGATTCTTGCAAGTTCTCTCATGAATTCGAATCTTACCATGATTTCTAAGAACTGTTGTTCCTAACAACTCTAACCAATCTATGACATCAGCATCCACAACCCATTCTTCGACTCTAACTCTGAGGTCCCTAATGCCGAGATCATCGATTCAAAATTAGGTTCCACTAAGATGGAATCAATCCTTTTTGATCCTCAGGAATCAGAAATAGTAATTGCCGAGAGTGTCTGCAATCCAGAGTTCGAATCTTTCCATGACTCAGATTTCCCTAACCCTCTAGACACTCTTCAAGCATTTACATTTGATTTGATGGCCATTATGAGGACTCTCTAGATGAACCTATCTTGGAATCCTTCCTAGAGGAGCCCTCACACACATTTTTTGTTAATGCCACCTCTTCTACACATATAGAGCCTTCCAAAACCCGTTTCCAACCTTGACTTGCAACCGGACTCAATTTCTGCTCTAATTCTCCTCTCGATGAGTCGGTTGCACATGACTCTCCTCCACATTTCAATTGGGATTCGGACTTTGATTAGACTAATAATCATGCCCCATCCTTCTCTAATCACTCCTGTAGGGTTCCTAAATCCTGCACCGATCCTTTTTCATTTGAGGATCCCTACTCTAATCAGGCTGATCCGATTCAACCAAACCCTAGTTGGACACTTCCACATCTACTTGAACTCCACAGCATATGGTGGGTTCCACATTTATTGAATCACGTCTATCAACCCACTAGATTGATTGGGTTTGGGCTGCATCATCAGCCTATTGACTTGAGCAAGCACCTAGTTGGACCAACTAAGCTTTTGATCAAGGTGCTTGTTCTACAAAACTTGTCTAATCTGACCACTCCTCCATACCATTTTCTGCTCAACAAAAGGCTTTGCATTTAGCACTTAATAGAAGGCAACCCGTCAATGTAAAAACCCAAGATCCTTCTGATTATCTTTTTGTACTTCACGTCTACTGCACTTTGAGTTCAGTTTTAGAACAGTCGACTCCACCTTTGGTACTCGTACCAGAGCTTGAAATTGTCCGCAACAATCACCCTGACCTGTTCGCTCACCCGTCGAACCTGTTCTAACTCTTGAACCCTAACTGTTTCATACCCTTTGTTTATAATGAGGACATTGCAAAACTTAGGCATGGGGGGATGTTAAAGTGCAAATAGATAAAAATTTAAGTTTCTGAAGGGGTCTCACAAAAAAATACATATTCCAAAAAACCAAAAAAATAAATTAAAAAAAATTGAAAAAGAATGAAAAAAATGTGAGAAGGGAGGAAATTTT
Source organism: Thalassia testudinum (assembly GCA_037157565.1). Lineage (NCBI taxonomy): Eukaryota > Viridiplantae > Streptophyta > Magnoliopsida > Alismatales > Hydrocharitaceae > Thalassia > Thalassia testudinum. The sequence goes on from JAZHRO010000024.1 coordinate 118,180,515, forward strand.
GAAAAACTGAATGCATATTATTCTTGAAAGGAGGAAGAGGTGATTTAAATGTCAAAAGGGAGCAACAGTTTGAAAGAGATAGTCATTAGTAAAAGACTATGGAATGCACTTAGTTCTAGACCAAATCAAAAGAAAGAAAAAAAGTCAAAAAGTGCTAAGAGACATATAGACTGGTATGAGTGCTAATCGTAGGTCTCTTGGGCTGTATTTAGGCTTAAAAATTCAAGTATCCGTTAAAATCTGGATTGTCCTCAAGAGGTTGAGGAAAATGCGAAGCTTAAGTATTAGGTCTAAGGCGTAGGGATTATTCAGCCTCATTAATTGACCTTTGCCTTATAGGACTCGGTAACCTAAGCACCCTAATCAATACACAGTCTGGTTCAGTCATGTAAATGTGTCAATTCTATTCTCAAAAAGGCACCTAGATTAGGAGTGGCTTATCTACACAAGTTGATTTGGATGAGTTCCCGATGCAAAGAGGCGGGAAATTCTACTCGAACATGGGCAATAACATATCGTCCCCTCAGTGCTTGTCTCATGGGATATCTAAATATCGTACTAGGGGCATGTAAGTAGCTTGTGCTGATTTAGGTCCCATGGGAGGGATTATCCCAAAATGTCGATTGCTAGGCCCAAAGTTTACCTACAGAATGCCATAGGCAACACTATCCCGAAGTGTTGAAAGACAAGGTTCTGGGGCTTGCCATTGATGAGCCCATTTTAATGGACTATTGTTATGCCTAAGTAATTCTATTCTAACAATTCATGTTTGTTAATAATCACATTAGGCCATTAAAGGATTGCATGCATCATTATTTAAGTTCACATTTATTCTATAACTTATTATGTAATTATTTTATATTTCATTATTGTAGGAATAATTTGGAAGAGACGAGGAGGGTGAAATAAATTTCCCCCTCCCCCAACAGCTACCAGCCTCAACAACACCTCCCCAACAGTCGCCAGCAAAATTTAGTAAGGGATTTAAAAATCCCTTGACTTGAAGATGGGGGAGAGGGGATAAAAGAAGGACCTTGGCAAGAGGAGAGGTCTTCTTCTCCCCCTGGCTGGATCATCTCCACCTTCATCACCGTGGAGAGGGCGTGAACTATGGAACTAGCGAACACCACCCACTGCCACAGCCTTCGCGCACCATGCAAGCAAGCACACTGCCACGACCTGCCCCACCGCGCGTGCGCTCTAGCCTCTCCCACCGCCAGCCCTGCAGGCGCTGCACCATCCTCCCACCGCGTTCCCTATAGGAGAGCCCTCGCAAGCCACACCTACCTACTCCTCACCGCAGCCACCTTCAGCCCGTGCAAGGCCACACCCGACCTTACCGTAGGGCACGCACCCACAGGCAGACCAACAGTAGCGTCCCCTCACCTCACGTGCGCAGCCACACTCCACCACAAACCCCTTTCCGTGCAGGACACCTCGCACCTTATAGTGCGCCCTCACCGCACAACGATCTCAATGCACCCACGTGCTAGCTTGCAGCCACAGGCCGCTACAACCATGCGCACAACACTCGTCACCGGTGTTCTTCACCTCCACCGTCTGGCCATTGCCATCAACCTCCGGCAGCCGTTCCACCTCCGTTACGACACCCGACCTTCGACGCCCCTCCATCGAACTCCAGCCAGCCGATGATCGCCTCTCCACACGTATGCACAAGAGAGAAGGAGAATCTCCTGTTTTCTCTCCTATTAAAATTTATGGCGTGTGCCATTGTCAATTTCACTATTCACTTATTTATCTTATTATTATATAATGGTAGAATTGCATGAATGTCGCTCAATTTTAATTGAATTGCATGTAGTCACATTGCATTCATCTCATGACTAAGCAAACATGTATCCTTCTTATGGGGTACAAATTCTAATTTAATTAAATTTGATGATGCTTGTCGGTTTTAAGATAGCAATTCTGGTATTTCCATGGTGGTGATTTTGCATGTGCACCCTCAGATTATTGATTAATTATCTAAATTGAGAATTTATGCTGGAAATGAGAACACTAGTTAGCATGCACATCAGTTGATATTCCCGATTACTTGATGCTTTATTACCCATTTTTGATAGACTAATTCCTCCGTGTGGAGATGACCTAACTATTCGTGGTTAGATTCTGAAAATTGTAATGTTTTGAAAAGTGATTTTCTACTATGCGATTAAATACGACACATCATTTTATGTTAAAGTTTTCAATGAAAACGAAGATCGCTCATTCAAATGGCACCGTTAATTTTTATATTAATGCCTATTTTATACAACGAAACACACCTATTAATTTTTCAGGAATTTTATTTTATTTTTATGCTATTTTAAAAGCTTTTTTGAATTATGGACATTGGTTCCCTTTATGTGCATGAATCGAATGACGAACGCGATGGGGTGTGCACGGCGTAGATGATCTTTTTGGTGGACCTTGATGCCACCTGGAGGCCAGCAGCACAAGCATGTGGGCCTTGATCCCACGCATGTAGGTTTACGAAGGAGCCTGCTTCTGATTTAGAAATTGCATCTTAGTTTAGATTTAGTTTAGATAGACATTAGAACTTAATTTCTACCTTTTGGACACTTGTCGGGTATTTTTGGGAACGTGCTCCCAGGGTTTCTTTATTTCTTATCTCTCATGTATGTGGGAGCATATTTTTGGGAGCGTGTTCCCATTTATTTAGATTATAGGATTATTTGAATTGTTTGAACTACATGTTGGTTAGTTAGTTAGATTAGGTTTGTTTGCTTATTATTATAAAAAAAATTAAAAAAATTAAAAAATATATTTGAACTACCTGCTACAAGTTGCATATCTATAGGATGACCATCTAGGACTGAATGAGCAGCAACTAACTTTTCTTACTGCATTGCATGCATTCTTGCACGAAGAAAGCTGGAGTAAGGTACATCTTATCTTTAGCATAAATTACTTGTCATGCATCTGCATTGAACCCAAATCTAAGACCACTAAAGTGCTTGAATCGAATTAATTCAGTGGTTACTTTTAAAATTGGGACTACTAAGAGGCTGTACCTTAAAATCTGTGGCTTAAAATTGTGTGCAAAAGGATCTTATTTGCGAGATTTCAAAACTCAAAATGCGAACTTGTGTTGCACACATGAGACACTGTGCACATCACACATAAGGTCACTAGATAAATTTCTACCTTTCCTCTTTTACACCATAAGGGAAGTTAGTCGGAAATCAACAAGCCTATGTACCAAGTTTCTTCAGTTCCTAGTGCGTGGACTAGATTTGAGACTTCCATCCTTTGCGAGTAGGTTATAGTCACCAAAAAAGGTTGGCTTAGGAAGCATAATTCTTGCAAAACTTGTTTAGCCACTAAATGAACATTTAATTCTAAGACCTACAATCTATTAAAAATAGATCCCACTGGATTTGTGTTTGTTTTGACAGTGATAGAACTTCTAGGAAGTTTCTGTTTGTGTTCTGAATTCTTTTAAATCCTAAGAGAGTTAAAACTATTTGGCTTAAACGAATGGATCACCCTTACTCCTATCATTTAGATTATCAAAGTCAATACTTCCCATCTTTTAACCAGGATCCCATGCCCCGAGTGTATTCATCCTTTGATGGGTACATTCATAATTCATGGGATCATTCATATTCTTATCCTAGGAATACTGGCCCTATAACTCCCACTTTTGAGCAGAGCCTAGGAGCGGGATTTTCCAACCCTGGAATCCCTACTTCTATGCAAACACCAAACCCTCCCACCCTTCTTGATTTTTCGTATCGAGGTTGGACCGATACCCCTAGGCAACCAGAGTCTGAAATTGACTATCCTCCTCAACCTGATAGTTGTAGCCTCTCCTCATTTATGATAGAAATGCAAAAATGACAAAAGGAAATCATGGAATCTATGGGAGAGATGTTGAGGAATAGTCAACAATTAAATAAAGAAATAAGACAGCTTAGCTATGCTCTTCCCAGTAATTCTAGTCCCTACCCATACGAGTGTGATCATGAAAATAATTCCGAGGAAACCAATGACAATAGGGATCCAATTCTATGTAGCTACCACTTAGACTCTCCCAATGAGACATAGCCACTAGAGGAGAACGATCCTAGTGATTATCCACCCGAGCTATATTGGAGTCAAAAACAAGGGAAGATGGTACCTCTTAAGGACCTTGACCCCAATGATAGTATTCTCCTTAGCCCTACTAACCCTGGTCAAGCTTGTATTGTTCCTATCACTTCCCCTATTGATTATTTGGTGGAATCCCATTCTACCCTTAGTAAGCCTACTCCTGACCCTCCATTTAGGGATTCAACACGTACCATTCAGCATCCTGAGGATTTAAATGCATCCAATGAAGGTGACCCTAAGGGAATGGAGAATGAATTAGATCAATTTTGGTCTCAAGGATATAAAGACTATTTCAGAGGATGAGGATGCCCAAATGGAGGAACCCAGACTAAAAATTTGGAGTGAATCATAGGGGAATTATTTATTATTTTAGGACTTACCACCTGAGGATATAAATCATCTAGTGAAATTCGGATTCCTCCCTTCTTTTGAGAGTCATCCTCCATCAAAATAAGAGTTGATATTAGAGGAGGGCAAACACAATAGGGAGAAGCCTAGGGTAGACTCTTAGGGACAATATACATCAATTGAGGATTTATACCCCAAAAAGAATAACGAATTTAGTGATATAGGCATGCTCCAAAACATTAAGACTGATCCTCCATTAGGAATAATTGAGGATACTGATCCAACTCCTCCTATTACTAATGAATCACATATACACCCTGACAAAAACTCAAGTGAACCAAATGAATTTGGGGATGAAATTAATGATAATGATTCCGATATTTTGACCCTGCCATCAAAGAGTTATAATTTGGAGTCTACTGTTTGCACCTCAAAACACGCCTGTAATAATGCCTTCTTGTGCTATTTTCGAGCATTAACATTGCATAATAGGATCCTGTAATCGCATTTGTAAAAACGCTTGCATGCATGCATTTAATCAAGAGAGGAAGAGGAGTGAAACAATGGTTTGCATAGTTACATTTTATCTCAAGTGCCTCCTTGCAAATTCCACCTCTTTTTATTTTTTTTCTCTCTTGATTTCTTCTTTTCTTCTTCCCGCGGCTGCACTTCTTCCCGCAGCACCTGCATGCATTTACTCCACGTCACTTCTCCCTGCCAACGCCGCTCCCTACAGCTGCATCTCCCGCACCCTCTCCCTGCTGCAGCTGGCACGCCACTCTCTCCTCCTCTATAAGAAGCTGCAGCTTCTTCCTTGCGAGACAGAGGCTGCTGCACAAAACAAAAAACCCGCAGCCACCTCTTCCACCGTCTTCCCCTCCCATACGTCGGCCCTCCGTCGAGGAGGCACCCGGCGAGCAGGAGAACCCACTGTGGTGCTCACCACCACAGTGGGAACACCACCGCCCAGCTCTTCAACGAGCCGGTGGGCGTGGTGTCTTCTTTTCTTTTAGTTTTTGTCTCCACGCCATTGCTGCCACTTCAAGCTCCGAAGCTTGAAGCAGCAGCAGTAGTAGCCAAACCGCGGTGGCGGCAGCAGTAGCAGACCCCCTCGCCTCCTCTGCAACCTTCCTCGCAGGCACTCAGCCCTCCACGCGTTCCTGCAGGGCACTCTCCGCTCTGACTCCTCCACCGTTGCACCCACAACCGGCTGCTGTGCGCACTGCTGCGGCTGGCCAACCGTCGTCCTGCTCCCCTGCCAACCTCTGCAACCCTCCACGACCGACTGCAGACTCCCCGCCGCCCTCTCCGAGCATGCCATCGCCCGCTCTCCTTCCTCGCACCTGGCCTACAGACGCCTCACCTTGTCCGCGCGAAGATGCTCCTGCATCCTCGACCATCAGACATCGGCAACCATCTGCAAATGACTCGATCTCCAGACGTCGGGTGCCTTTTATAGATGACTTAACCCGCGACTCTCTCCTGCGTCCGTCCGCTCCTGCTCGCTCTCTCTTCTGCGCTCTCTCTCCCGCTCTCTCTCTCTCTCTCTCTCTCTTTCTCTCTCTCTTTTTCACTCACTCACAGCACACACTACACCAACGCACACACACATCTTCACCAACACTTACACACACCCACACACACATAAACACTAGTATATAGTAACATATATATATATATATACATACATATATATATAGACATATCTATATGCATATATATATGCATATATATCTATATACATATATATATACATATATATCTAGATACATATACTTATATACATATATATATACATCTATATAGTAATATATATATATACTTATATACATATATACATATCTATATACATATATATATACATATATATATATCTATACACCTATATATATATAAACACATATATATCTATATATATATCTATACATATATACCAATACATTTATATATATACAGATATATTTACTTATATACATGCATATGTACATATATTTTCACGTTATTTACTATACGCTGTATCGCGGGAATATCTGCACCAGTTGCTGATATTCCCCGATACACGCGTACAAAAAGCGTGGACCCATACATCATCCATCCTCCATCCACACTCCACACGGCACCTATTCGTGTTGGTTGCGTCTCTCTAGACGTCGACTGACTCGACATAGTGCTACACTCCATGGCCGCCTCCACCCCCACCCCTTTATAGATATAATATATATATATACATACTATATTTACCTTCTGTTTGTTTGCTTCTCTCTTGATAAAAAGATAAAAAAAAGAAGTATATAAAAGAGAAAAGATAATCTTTGACTTGTAGGTATCCCGTCTTACGAGTAGCAAGACTTGTTTTGGAACTCTATTTTGGCTAAAAGCCAAGGACACAATTTTGAGGGTGTGCCTCAAGGGCAAGGATTACCAGAAGAAAAAATCTAAATAAGAAAAACACCAAAAACAGAATAAACGAAAGGAAGAGACGCGTTTTATGGAAGAGGTAGAAACTTGACTTGAACCGCACTTCCCTGAGTTCGACCCTGGGCCTAAAAGAGACAAGATAAAATCAATTAGGCCAAGTTAAAAATTTTGTAAAGAGATGGTTAGGTCTGAATTAGGTTAACCACTATACACATTTCAACGATAAAATCCCCATATTAACAACCTATCCGGGCCGACCCAACATCTTTTCTGGCGCCGTTGCCGGGGAGGTGCGCCTTCAAGTAAGTTTTTATTAAATTCCTTTCAATTTTTCTCTTCTCTCTTCACGGGTATTGTTGGTTTTGGTGTGCAGGTGAACCTGGCGGAAGGAGAGGGAAAGCAGACGAAGCCGAAGACGTGAGCAGATCCAAGGCAGGAACGAGAGCGTGATGACGCCGACACCGCATTGGAGCTTCGCATACGTCGCCGAACAAGTAGGTTTTCCTTTTCTTAACAAACTAGGATTAACTTGCCACCTCAAAAAAAAAAAAACTAAAAAATTTAAAAAAAACACTTCTTGGGATCTCTTGAGGCAAGTGGATTAAAAATCACTTGTTTGATTGGTTGTCTTCACTCCCACTACCACGGGATTTCCCGCCACACTTCGCATAGCGAAAATCCGAGAATCTTGATTCTTGGATTTTTCGCATTGGGAAGTATTCTTTGAGGCAAAGAAAAGATTGCTTGCATCCCACTTTTGCCTCGCTTATCTTTAATTCAGGATCACATTTTTGGTGGGGAGACTTGGAATTGAGTTAATTCCAACCTCACCGCAACTTTTCAACTTGCTTGTGATTCGATCCTGAATACTTCAACACCAACAACTTTATTTTCTTTATCTTTTGGTTGAGCTTGTGTGGACATTCTTCTTGGTGATTGGGAGCACTTGAATTGAAGTGCCTTGGCTCCTTTTCACATTGATATAAAATTTATTCGTGCATCCACACTTAGAAATCTCCATTTAGGGTAGCCCATTGCATTTTAGCATGCATTAACTAACTGATAATTGAAGAAGGGTTTCTTGGGTTTTAGAAGGAAAACCTGTATTTTTGCAAAAACCCGGAGATTGGTTGAATTCGTAATTCAGCAAAATCGTAAAATCCATACTACTTAAGGTTGAACTCTAAAAAACCATTCACCAATAAAAACTTCAATTCGGGGAGATTTCCCCGTTGTATGCTTGTTTTTACACACTCTGAAAATCAATCACTTGGGCATTACCCGTAAACAACGCCCTTCACATTCCAAAAGCACTTGACCCTAAGCCTCTAATTAAAACTGGTAGTAACTTGACCCCTTTTAAGGATTGGAGGTCTAACTACCTACGTGTAGCAGCTACGTGCTGGTGAGAGTTCCCGCGTGCTATCGGGTGTCTAAGACTGGGGCAAATGGCCTTTCAGTCTAGCTCGGTGGTTCCGCGGTGCTCGCATTCAGTTCCGTAGTTCGTGATAGTAGGTAACCTAGATCTTTAGGTCTAAGGGCACACTGTAGAGGTTAGGAACTTGACTATATTGATTTGTAATCAAGTGTACCTTTGCAGCGTCATTTCTCTCATCCATTTTCCCTTCTCATCTCCCCAATTCTTCCTGCGGTAGTGCATGCTTGGGAGGAGGTCACAAAACCCTGAACTATTTGAATTGACTGATAAATCTAGAAAACAAGTCGAATCATCCTCCTCCTCCACAAACATTGCTGCACGCCCACCCCCAAATCCCGAGGGAGGAAACCGCCCTCAGAACCCACCAGGTGGTGGAGCCTTAGATCCCATAACCCGCCTCCAAGCCCAAATGGAAATGTATAATTAGCAAATCGAAGCCATTCGGGAAACATTGGAGGAAATGCAGAACCCTCCCGAACGGGAGGAGCCTAGGTCTCTTAGCTCTTATCAGAATCCCGCTGCTACGGTGACCATAAGACAAATTCGGGTCCCCATGGGCGGGGACGACTTTGAATTAAAACCAAACATAATTGGCCTAATCAATTTTCACTTTCATGGTCTTGCAAGTGAAGACCCATTTCTCCACTTAGAAGACCTAACCCGACTTGCTGAAACCGTTAAACCAAGAAATGTCGGGTTATCTATAGTCCTCATGAAGATGTTCCTGTTTTCATTGTGGGATAAAGCGTCGCAATGGTTACGCACCCTTGGGAGAACCATCCACTCTTGGGAAGAGTTGCGAACAGCGTTTCTCAAGAAGTTCTTCCCAATCGGGCAGACCAACGCGCTTCGCCGTGCTATCACTTCATTTACGCAACAAAATGGCGAACAATTTCATGAGGCATGGGAGAGGTATATCGACCTCCTCAGGAAGTGTCCGCACCACGGTCTGCCTCAGTGGCATATAGCCCAGATTTTCTACTATGGGCTAATGAGACTTTGAAGCAGATTACAGACGCTTCCTGCGGAGGGAACTTTATGAATAAAGACGAGAATGGAGCATTCGAGCTGTTTGAAAATATGAGTGAAAACTCGATGAACAATGCTTCCATTGTCGCCTTTAATCGTACCAGCCAGCCCCGAAATGTCCACGAAGTTGACACGGGACCCTCCCATTCATCCACTGATCTAAGCCTTATTGCACAAAAACTGGATGAAGTCTCCGTCGTGCACAAGAAGCTGGATGAGCTTCTGGCCAACCCCGCCCGATCTATGGCAAACACCACCTCTTCACCACTTCGTCACAATCCAAGTTCTTCTAATACCAGGCTTATCCCGAGAAACCCCGTTAGACCTTCCTTACCGAGTGTCGCACCAAGCGACTTGGTAAGTCATGTGGAACTGGCTTCTGTGAGCCAGTATTTTGACACGGAGGACCAAGCCTCTGTGTGCTCGGACGCATATCTACATGCGTACGAGTCTTCTGGCATAGAAGACGCTTGCGCCATGGGGAACAACCCATTCTCTGCCACTTATAACCCAGGGTGGCATAATCATCAGAACTTCGCATGGTCCAACAACCCGCAGTGCCAAAACACCGCTGGTGGACCAATGCGACCGTCCGCACCCGTCATCCCAAGGGTCCAGTTTAATCCTATGGAAAATCCGCCATCAGGCCCTTGCATACCACAAACTGAACACGCATCAAGCCCTCTTGACAAATTGATGCGAATGATGAAGGAAATGTCAAAGCGCCATGAAGAGAACATGACCTCTCTTCAGCACCAACTGGTGCAGCAGAACGCCAAGATCAGTCAACTACGCATGGCGACTCGATCTCAAGGCAATCTTCCCGCCCAACCTATTCCAAACCCGCGAAATTTCGTACCCCGTGGTTCTCAACCACAAGTACGACCTTCTCAGGGACAGGTTAATCAAGTTCTGCAAGCTCCGAGCATTCCACAAGGATTTCAGGCTAATACCGCTGCAGCACCACACACTTATGTCCCCATTGCAAACCCTCCTCCACCGTATGATCCCACTAGACCTGCATCGTCCAATGCTATCACTACGAGGAGCGGTAAGTAGATCGTCGATCCGCCTCGACCTGATCCTGGCCCGTCTTCTTCTTCGCCCTCTCATTCGGGATGCATACCGCATTCGCGAGAGGACGATGCACCAAAACTTGTGCCAGAATCAGTCCCATTCCCTGAGGCTCTACTAAGGGAGCCAAAAGGCAAAAAGAAAAATACGCAGGCCTTTGACAACCTGCGTAATTTGTTCAGGGATGTAGAAATCAAGGTACCCCTGCTTGAGGCAATCGACCACATACCTACTGTCGCTCGATTTTTCAAAGACTACACAACACCCAGGTGACAATCAAAGAAGACTAAGAATCCGGTGGTTCTCTCGCCTCATGCGAGTTGTGCTATACTGTCAAACTTACCACCGAAGCAGAAAGATCCGGGCACACCACTGATTTCCTGTAGCATCCAAGGCTGCAGTTTTAACCATGCCCTGCTTGATCTAGGATCTTCCATCAATCTCATACTAACCATCATGCTCGAAAAATTTTCCTTGGGAAATCTGAAACCCACCCCTGTCACGTTACAGTTGGCAGATCGTTCTGTCAAAATCTCGATGGGTGTGGTGGAAGACGTGGTGGTTAGGGTCAACAGTCTCTATTTTGCTGTTGACTTTCTTATTTTAGATATGGAAGTTCCTAGTTCACTTTCTGATTGTCCGATCATCCTCGGTTGACCTTTCTTGGCCACAGCCCGCGTCCACATCGACTGCGAGTCACGGTGTATTGAGATTGCCATTGGATCTGAGAAGCTCAAGCTTAACATATTCAAGGCAGCCAAGAACTTTGATTGTGATTGCATCGAGGATGATAGGTCTAACGAGGACATGGCCGTCAGTGCATTTATCGGACTAATTGGGACCTATCCAGACTGCTGCGGATTACCTATAAACACTGATGACTGCCTGACCAACACATACTATGATGTTCGCCAATCCCTCCCTTGTCCAGTACCTTCTCCTGGCCAGACTTCTGATGAGGTTTTCTCCGCTTCCCATACCTCGTGGTCTGAGTCATATCCGGGCTACTCACCGTCGGTCCACACTCATGAAGACCGAATTGCCCTTTCTTCCCCGCCAAATCAGGCGGATTTACAAATCCACACTGGGACCTTGAGCCCATATATTTCTCACTGGGGCTATTCATTTTTGGATCCATCTATCCAAGAAGCCCCTCTTCTTGGCCAATCTGAAGGCCAGTTTCTTCCCCCTAACTTGTTCTCCTACCCGTCTGGGACACTCTCATCCCAACAAATGCTAGATCCTTCCCCATCCACTCCCGAGCTAAAAGTGCCGCCTAATACACTCAAGTATGTTTTCCCGGGACCAAATGAAACGCTCACTGTAATCATCAGTTCAAAATTAACTAGGGAGCAGGAGTGCAAACTAACTAAGGTCCTCCTAGAACACAATGCAGCTATTGGATGGTCTTTATCAGACTTATATGGTATTAGCCCCTCCTACTGCACTCACCGTATATATACGGAGGAGGAGGCTTGACCTTCCCGCGAGATGCAGCGACGTCTCAACCCTAACATGCGGGAGGTCGTTAAGAAGGAAATCATTAAGTGGCTGGATGCGGGTATAATCTACTCGATCAGTGATAGCCCCTGGGTGAGTCCGATTCACGTTGTGCCCAAAAAGGCAGGACTCACCATCCGTGTCAATGACAGGGGCGAATCCATCCCTACACTCACTCCTACATCTTGGAGAGTGTGTGTAGATTATAGGAAACTCATTGCTGCAACCAAGAAAGATCACTTCCCGCTATCATTTATTGACCAAATCCTGGAGCGGTTAGCGGGAAATAAATTTTTCTACTTCCAGGATGGATTCTCAGGATATAACCAGGTGGCAATAGACCCCCGAGACCAAGAGGAAACCACTTTTACCTGCCCTTTCGACACCTTCACCTTTAGAAGGATGCCGTTCGGACTTTGTAACGCGCCAGTAACTTTCCAGAGATGCATGCTGGCGATATTTCATGACATGGTGGGTGACTTTCTCGAGGTCTTCATGGATGACTTTTCAGTCTTTGGACCATCTTTCGACGAATGTCTTGCCAACCTGACTCGCATCCTTAGGAGATGTATTGATGTAAACCTCGTGCTTTCCTGGGAAAAAAGTCATTTTATGGTGCACGAGGGAATTGTTCTCGGACATATCATCTCCGATAGAGGTATCGAGGTTGACAGAGCTAAGCTCGACGTCATTGCTGATTTACCTGTGCCTGGTTCTGTCAAACAAATCTGCTCCTTCTTGAAACACGTCGGTTTCTATAGGAGATTCATCAAAGACTTCTCCAAAATTTCTCGACCCTTAACTCATCTCCTATCAACCGACGTGCCCTTCGACATGGGCCCTGACTGTATACAAGCATTCACGCAGCTGCATAATGCTGTCACCAAGGCCCCTGTTCTCCAGCCGCCTGATTGGTCCGTCGACTTTGAGCTTATGTGTGACGCTTCAGAATTTGCAGTCGGAGCCATCCTGGGACAAAGACACGATAGACACCCCTTCGTGGTATACTACGCCAGTAAGACATTGGACAAGGCCCAGCGTAATTATACTACCACTGAAAAGGAACTACTGGCAGTCATCTTTGGGCTGGAAAAATTCCGTTCTTACCTTCTGGGCTCTCACATTATTGTTTTCACTGATCACGCGGCCATTCGCCATCTCATGCACAAGAAGGATGCCAAGCCTAGACTGATTCGTTGGATCCTTCTGCTCCAGGAATTTGACATTGAGATTCGCGATAAAGCCGGAGCCCAGAATGTTGTGGCTGATCACCTTTCCTGACTGGACCCTGACCATATTGGACTTACTCTGCCAATTAATGAAATTTTTCCTGATGAGCACCTATTGGCAATAAATGTGGCAAGTGGACCGTGGTATGCCGACATTGCCAATTACCTTACTTCTGGATCTCTTCCACGTGGCTGGCCTAAAAACCAGCGCGAGCGTCTCATGGCAGAAGCAAAGTATTATTTCTGGGATAATCCACTTCTTTTTCGGATAGGTGCTGATCAAATCATCCGTCGCTGTATTCCTGACAGTGAGTTCCCCAGTGTGCTATCCTTCTGCCACAATCAGGCCTGTGGAGGCCATTTCTCTGGGAGGAAAACTGCAGCCAAGGTGTTGCAGTGCAGTGTCTTTTGGCCCTCCCTTCACCAGGACGCACACACTTATGCCAAGCATTGCACTAGGTGCCAGTCATTAGAGTCAATGGCACGTCGTGACATGATGCCCTTGCAACACATCCTAGCTGCGGAAATCTTCGACATCTGGGGAATTGACTTCATGGGTCCCTTTCCTCCATCCAATGGCTTCAAATTCATCCTCGTGGCCATCGACTATGTTTCGAAATGGATCGAGGCTATTCCCGCGTGCCGTGCTGACCATGTTATCTCCACCCGATTCATCAAGGACCACATCTTTGCGCGTTTTGGGATCCCTCGGGCCATTATCTCGGATGGAGGAAGCCACTTTACCCATGCTTCTTTTCGGGCACTTCTGAGGAGGTTCGGAGTCCACCATCGTATCGCATCCCCGTATCATCCTCAGACGAACGGCCAGGCGGAAGTGTCGAACAGGCAAATCAAGCAGATTCTCCAGAAAACGGTTCGACCTGACCGTAAGGATTGGTCCGACAAGCTGACTGACGCACTTTGGGCGTATCGGACCGCCTTCAAGGCTCCCCTTGGTATGTCTCCATATAGAATCGTTTACGGGAAGCCTTGTCATTTGCCCGTGGAGTTGGAACACCGTGCTTACTGGGCGGTTCGCCAATGTAACCTCGACCCAGACTTGTGTGGTCGAGAAGGAAACTCCAACTCCAAGAGCTGGAAGAGCTCCGTCGTGAAGCCTATGATTCTGCTCTAACCTTTAAACAGCGCACTAAGGCTTTTCACGACAGCCATATTTGGCGGAAGGAATTTGAGCCATCTCAGCAAGTTTGGCTCTATAATGCTCGACTCAAATTCTTTCCTGGGAAATTGAAGTCCAAATGGACTGGTCCTTTCCTGGTCTCAAGACCATTCCCCAATGGGGCCGTCGAGATCGAAGATCCCAAATCTGGGCGTAAATTTACAGTCAACGGGCAGCATTTGAAACCCTATCTGACTCATGAACCTGCCCCCGTTGGAGAAACCGTTGCCCTGCTGGAAGGTAACTAATTCTTTGCCTCATCTAAGTCCAGCTGGGGACATTAAATTCAGCGCTTGTTGGGAGGCACCCTAACAGCACTCACCATACACCATCACTTTTCACACCTCTATCGCGATCACTTCACCACCCACCATCCACCCACCCTACCACCCTGATCTATACCCTGCACTTCAGCTCTCGCTACCCGATCTTTCGTCCTTTCTCTACCCTTCCCTGCATGCATATGAGGACATAGCATTGTTTAGCATGGGGGGGTGGATAGGCATCCTTAGGATCTTGGTATTTTAGGGTATCATGAAGTTTCTATATATACATAGGAAAAACTAATAATAATAATAATAAAAAAAAAAAATAGAGAGGGAAAATTCTGTTTAGTAATGATCTAAAACCTGAAACAAAAATACAATAAGTGTTTATGGATGTTCAACCTCTATTTTGAAGAATTTCCAAGCCACAGAAGCTTGATCCGCTCAGGCTTGGCTTAGTTCACTTAAAGCATTGACAAAATAGATCAAAATCTCTCCTAACTAAGGATGTATTCTTGTACCTGAGACACAAGTACAAGATCCGTTGGTTTACTTTTACTTGAGAGCTTAAGTAAACGTGGTTCACACTAAACATTTCAGGAAAGGCCTGGTGAACATAAGATCCAACCCTAGTGTTCATTAGGGAAGGTGGAGTCCTTACCTGTGCGCGCAGGTAGACTTTTTATCCCAGGCTTTAGTCTTGTGTTTAGGAGTGACTCTTTCCACCAGAAAGAAACTCTCCCACCAAAAAGAAAAAAGTGTGGTCCTTCTGAATGTGTTGTAAGAGATATACTGACACGGTTTTCAAAAAAAAAAAAAATGCAAAAGAGTCAGTATATCTCGTAAATTTCTATAAAGTCTTTGCCCTACAAGAAGTTCATCGGGGCAGGTTACAAATCCGTTGTTTTCCTGTGAGCCAGAAAAAAAAAAAATCAGAAAATGGGAGTTGAGTTTTCCGTCATCATCTTAAGGGTCAATCCGAAGACATGAGCTGAAACTGGGACCAACCTGTACTAAAAAATTCATGAAACCCTGGGATTGATTCTTAATGTTCATCTGGTCAGTCTTGATCCTTCACTATGCACAAACCATAACCTCTTGAGCTCTCGAGTACGGTAAAACCTCTTGGGTCCTGGAAATCGTACTTAAGGTTTAAAAATCAAGAGTCCTGGTTAGTTGAGAGATAATCTTTGTCATGTAAGACTTAAAGTACTGGTAATCTTCTCTACAATTGGTTCTCATAATATCCGATACTAAACACACCGATATCACCTCAGAAGAAAATCTTCAGCTTAAGTTCATTTCTATATACAGTTCTGCTAGGGACTAGCAAAAGATAGGCATGGGGGTATATGTTTGCACCTCAAAACACGCCTGTAATAACTCCTTCTTGTGCTATTTTCTAGCATTAACATTGCATAATAGGATCCTGTAATTGCATTTGTAAAAACGCTTGCATGCATGCATTTAATCAAGAGAGGAAGAGGAGTGAAACAATGGTTTGCATAGTTACATTTTATCTCAAGTGCCTCCTTGCAGATTCCACCTCTTTTTATTTTTTTTCTATTGATTTCTTCTTTTCTTCTTCCCGCGGCTGCACTTCTTCCTGCAGCAGCTGCATGCATTTACTCCACGTCACTTCTCCCTGCCAACGCCGCTCCCTACAGCTGCATCTCCTGCACCCTCTCCCTGCTGCAACCGGCACGCCACTCTCTCCTCCTCTATAAGAAGCTGCAGCTTCTTTCTCGCGAGACAGAGGCTGCTGCACAAAACAAAAAAACCCGCAGCCACCTCTTCCACCGTCTTCCCCTCCCATACGTCGGCCCTCCATCGAGGCGGCACCCGGCGAGCAGGAGAACCCACTGTGGTGCCCACCACCACAGTGGGAACACCACCGCCCAGCTCTTCAACGAGCCGGTGGGTGTGGTGTCTTCTTTTCTTTTCGTTTTCGTCTGCACGCCATTGCTGCCACTTCAAGCTCCGAAGCTTGAAGCAGCAGCAGCAGCAGCAAAACCGCAGCGGCGGCAGCAGTAGCAGACCCCCTCGCCTCCTCCGCGACCTTCCCCGCAGGCGCTCAACCCTCCGCGCGTGCCTGCAGGGCACTCTCCGCTCAGTTCTCCACTCTGATTCCTCCGCCGTTGCACCCACAACCGGCCGCTACGAGCACTGCAGCGGCTGGCCAACCATCATCCCGCTCCCCTGCCAACCTCTGCAACCCTCCGCGACCGACTGCAGACTCCCCGCCACCCTCTCCATGCACACCATCGCCTGCGCTCCTTCCTCGCACCCGGCCTGCAGGTGCCTCACCTTCTTCGCACGAAGACGCGCCTGCATCCGCGACCATCAGACGTCGGCAGCCATCTACAGACGACTCGACCTCCAGACGTCGGGCACCTTCTACAGACGACTTAACCTGCGGCTCTCTCCTGCATCCGTCCGCTCTCGCCCGCTCTCTCTTCTGCGCTCTCTCTCCGACTCTCTCTCTCTCTCTCTTTCTCTCTCTCTTTTTCACTCACTCACAGCACACACTACACCAACGCTCACACACATCTTCACCGACACTTACACACACCCACACACACATAAACATTAGTATATAGTAACATATATATATATATACATATATATATAGGCATATCTATATACATATATATATACATCTATATAGTAATATATATATATATACTTATATACATATATACATATCAATATACATATATATATACATATATATATATATACACCTATATATATATAAACACTTATATATCTATATATATATCTATACATATATACCTATACATTTATATATATATAGATATATTTACTTATATACATACATATGTACATATATTTTTACGTTATTTACTATACGCTGTATCACGGGAATATCTGCACCAGTTGCTGATATTCCCCGATACACGCGTACAAAAAGAGTGGACCCATACATCATCCATCCTCCATCCACACTCCACGCGGCACCTAGTCGTGTTGGTTGTGTCTCTCTAGACATCGATTGACTCGACATAGTGCTACACTCCATCGCCGCCTCCACCCCCAGCCCTTTATAGATATAATATATATATACATACTATATTTACTTTCTCTCTGTTTGCTTCTCTCTTGATAAAAAGATAAAAAAAAAAGTATATAAAAGAGAAAAGATAATCTTTGACTTGTAGGTATCCCATCTTACGAGAAGCAAGACTTGTTTTGGAGCTCTGTTTTGGCTAAAAGCCAAGGACACAATTTTGAGGGTGTGCCTCAAGGACAAGGATTACCAGAAAAAAAAAATCTAAATAAGAAAAGCACCAAAAATAGAATAAACGAACGGAAGAGACGCGTTTTAAGGAAAAGGTAGAAACTCGACTTGAACCCCACTTCCCTGAGTTCGACCCTGGGCCTAAAAGTGACAAGATTAAATCAATTAGGCCAGGTTAAAAATTTTGTAAAGAGATAGTTTGGTCCGAATTAGGTTAACCACTATACACATTTCAACGATAAAATCCCATATTAACAACCTATCCGGGCCGACCCAACATCTATCATTGATTCACATATACTGAAAGGTGAAAATATGACTCCAATCATTAATGCTAGGCAGGGTAACGTGAAGTTGTCTACAATTGTTAGGGAGAATACACAATCCAAATCGTTGTTGGAATTGGACCTAATACCGACTAAGCCCTCATTTGGCTTAATCATTACCTTCCAACCATACAAACAACCCTTACACTCCCTAACCAATCCTTGGCTCAGATCTCTACTCATGTACATTCTTTCTGGAGAACATATCATGCCAGTACATCCTCGGGTAGAATGGCGAGTGTGGATTGGTGATTGTACTTTTAGTCTTGCCATTCAAGGGTTTGAAATAATAATGTTTATATCTTTAAAACCCGACCTGCTTTGGAGGATCCTTGTTATCCTCCACTTATTCCATTTCGGGAGGCTCTTTTCATATTCCTTTTGTTATTCCGTGACCTCCCCAAGTAGCCAACCAGGTTTTTTGCTTTCATGCCTTCTTGCGAGAATTTCGGATTACGTTGCATCATCAGCCCGCCAACATCCATGGCTACTTGTTTTCTAGGCCCGCACTATTACGCATATTTTTAGGGCCTAACTTTTTCTTTCTGGAATCAGACTTACAGGTTCCTTATAAGTCTGCTGCTGACAGAAAATACAACGCTTGCTGGGAGGAAACCCAGCGTTTTGAATTACACCATCATCTGGTGATTTCTTTCCTTTGTCCCCCTGTTTTAATTTTACAATGAGGACATTGTAGTGTTTAGGCATGGGGAGGTGCATTTTGCATTTTAGAAAGCATCCATGCATTTAGGTTAGCATATAAAAAAAAAAATTCTTGAATAGTGAGGAGAGGCACTCGACTTTGGGACGAGAGGCAAAAACTGATGGAGAATCTGCAGCAGCTATATCTTATGATAGATGTGAAGGACACATACTGCTGGCAGGGTTTTTTCTCAGTGAAGCAGGCATATGCAAAAATTATTAGGTCGGATAATTGGGTGGAATGGGATCTTATCGACAGAAAGATTTGGCTTTTGAGAATTCCTCTGAATGTCCAGATTTTCTTTTGGCTTTGCAGACGGGAAGGGTTGATCACTGGTGATCTTAGGCACAGAAGGATGGGGATTAATATGAATGCCTGCCCCTATGTGGATTACACTCTGATAGTGCAACACACATATTCTCGTCTTGCTTGATCACGGATAAAATTTGGAGGTTGGTGTGCTTAGAACCCCTCCCTCCCTCGGATGCTATGTGGCAGAGCTTCATCAACCCTGTTCAACCATTGGGGGCTATGGCTATCGTTCTGTGGTGTGTGTGGAGGGCACACAATGATAAGCTATTTCAGGGGAGACCGGTGAGATGTGAGAATGTTGTAAAGGAATGTTGGTCTCTCATACATCGTTGAGTAACTTTTTTGTAATACTATTTTGATATGCAATACAATACCCTCCGGATTGCTATCGGTTTATGATAGCAATCCTCACTGATTCAAAAAATAAAAATAAAAAAAAAATTCTCTTTTCTTCAGCCGAATGGGTTAGTCCCTAGCAAAACATCTTTGTCATAGAGGCTTTTCTTCTTGAATTATTTCTTAAGTTTAGAATCTAGTACATTTACTTCATGTGCACGTAGACTAGGTAATGGATCTTTGAAGAAAGCCAATAAGCATTTCTAGTCTACTAAACCCTTGGACAATTCATAGGGAATCAGGCATACTATCTTCTAGTAGATCCACCTCATATTTGTGAGAAGAAAGTAGAGAGGTTGCTGGTGCACTATGTCTAGTACGAGGACTCTTATGTTTTGGACCATTAGATGATGGTACTTCAGAGTTAGGCATAGCTTTCGCTCTCTATTCCCGTGTGCCTACTTTGTGTGAATTCCTGAGAGTCACCAAATAAGGCAGATACACAGAGATTGAGTCTTCATAAAGCTATGACTATAGTGGATGGTTACGACCATCCTTCATAGAGTCCTTCGCTGAAGGAGGGTAATAGTGTCAAAGGTCAGAAATACACCTATCGTATCCATTCCTTCCCGGTGTCGAGAATTGGCACTTCCACCAAATAGGCCACACAATATCCTCTTCACTATCATCATCCCTAATAATGCCTCATAAATAAAAGTTTGCATCGTGTTATTTTGATTGATAAAGAAAGAAAAAGGAAAAAGGGAAGAAAAGAGAAAGATAAAAGAAAAAGAAAAGAGTCCAAGGTTATAATTTTATTGTCGTAACGTTATTTCTGAGGCAACAAAAACACTTATCGCGATCCACCAAATATGACCCATACCTACCTTTCAGTATTTCTAATGGCTCGAATACTGGCTGAGGACTCTAGAGTAGACTTGTCTAATAGTCTAGAGATCTAGAGTCTGTAGTACTAGATTACATGTAGCACTAGATGAGTGTGTGCCACCAAATACAAATCCATTCAACTCTATATCTCCTACCTAAGCCAAAAGCTGAGGTCAAATTACAGATTATCTTCTACTTTATCCCCGAGGGAAGTAGTTGCATATCCTATCAGAAATATTTACCAAGGGTGAAGTATGAACTCCCAATGCAACTTGGCTTTTCCCATGGATCTGTTACAGATATGGAATTTACATGGTTTGTGAAATACGTCATTGTAATGGACAAAACCAATCAACTCTTAAATTCATAAACCTAGATAGTAGGGTATCTAGGGTCGTCCAAGGAGGTAATAAGTTTGCAAAATTTAGGTCTCTTGCTTGGAAATAGAAATCACCTTTCTTTTTGGTCTTTTCAACTATATCATTTTTTTAGGGTTTTGAAGTAAGGAGAGAAAACACAAGTTGTTGGCGAAAAAGTAAATAACAACTACGATTACTAAGCTAACACCTAAGTAACAAGTAATTCCTCTTCCTAAGCTCATTCTAGGCATGTGGAGGCCTAGAGTAATTAGGGAGAGGGCATGAAGAGTGCTAGAATCACAGCAATCAAAATGCAACTAAATGAAATTTCAAAGAAGGCAACTAGATTAATGAGAAAGTGTTTTACAGAATAACCTAGTAGATGAATGCTTTTACTACTAGAGAATTGCAATAAATAAAATAAAACACAAATCCTCTAGATAGATGGTGAAGAAGAGGGCTTCTTGCTCCAAGCTTGGTACCTCTCGAGCTTGAAAAGAGTCCTCCAACTCCTTCCTTGCTATGCTCCGCCAAGGTGATGTCCTCCAAAGCAAGCCCTAAGGGGGCGTGCCCTAAACTTTTCCTCCAAGGGTGGATGTCCACCCTAGGTCCTTCTCCTTTGCCTGGCCACCCTCCTTGAAGTAGAAAAGTCCTCCTCCTTGGCATGGCCCAAGTTGAAGAAAGTGGGGAGAAGAAGGCACCAAAGGGGCTGGTGATGTGCCCCTTTAATCTTCTTCTCTACTCCTTTTTGGCCGTAGGTGTAGGTGGGTATAGGTAGAAAAATACACTAATGGAGGATGGGTGATGAGTCCATTTTAATGGACTAATAGTAAGCATAAGTAATTCTCTTTTAATAATTTAGGTTTGTTAATAACTACACTAAGTTATAGAATAATTGTATGCATCATGATTTAATTCTATAACAATCTATGACTTAATGTGTAATGATTACGTCTTTTTATTTGCAGGTAATAAAACCCATAAAGAACAAGGGTGGGGGGATAATTTCCCCAACACATCCAGCCATGATTCTTTTCCCCCTCCCCCGCAGGACTTTGGGGCAATCTTCTCGAACGCGCGCCGGCCAAAAATAGAAAGGGATTTGCAAATCCTCGAATTGGCACACTGAGGGAGAGAGAGGACTTAAAAAGTTAAGAGGCGGCGTGGACTTAGAAAAAAAGAAAGGAAAATCTCCCCTCCTGCGGGGAAGGGCTCTATCTTCTCCACTGCGGAGAGGGCGAGCACTGTGCCCGCTCCTTCTCCACCTTGCTCGGCCATAGGCGCTGTGCACCTTCACTGCCATCTGCAGGCACACCCACCACCAGCACCTCCCTCACAGTGCCTCTCCGCGCCAGACCTGCAGGCGATAAGACCAACCTCACTACAACACCCGCACCTTCCAACATCCTGTAGCCACCTCAGGCGCAGCCTCTCGTGTTGTAGCGGGCGCAGCGCCGCCTGCCCACGCACCAAGCAAACAGCCGCCCAGGCATCCTACCGCCC
Source organism: Thalassia testudinum (assembly GCA_037157565.1). Taxonomy (NCBI): domain Eukaryota; kingdom Viridiplantae; phylum Streptophyta; class Magnoliopsida; order Alismatales; family Hydrocharitaceae; genus Thalassia; species Thalassia testudinum. The sequence goes on from JAZHRO010000024.1 coordinate 118,202,802, forward strand.
TGCAGCACCTACTCCAGCCTCTGCGAGCAACCGCGCGCTCCTCTGCAAGCACGCCGCACGCCTTCCTCCCATCTCCAGTGCACCCAGCCTTCCACTGCAGCGCGCCTACGCCTTCAGGCGCAGCACCGCGCGCCGCACCCGCCAGCCTTCACCGCCAGCCATGCACTGCAGCAGTCTTCGGCCACCTCCGCAGCCGCCGCTGCCACCGTTGGAGAGCCCCCATCCTCACCGTCCTCCTGAGCCTCGCTACTGCCCCGCCGGTGCTTTCTCTCTTTCGCGAGGAGGAGAGAGAGCAAATGCTCTATTTTTTTTCGCATTAAAATTTTCAGAAAATGCCATTGTCAAGTTACTATTCATTTATTTTCTGAATTAATATATTACTGCACAATTTACGTGGACATCCCTTGCTTAATTCAAATTACATATAATTGATTTCTCCTTCTGAATGACATACAATCTGAGATATTAATTATAGTGTTGTTAGTTAGGAGATTAACATTAACATTGTTTGTTATTACCAAGGTCATTATTTAAATATTATATCATCGTAATTTTGTATATGCACCCTCATCTTCTCGATTAATTATCTATATTGCAAATTTATGTGAGAAAAAGAAAAGCACGAAGTAGCATGCATATCTATTGAGTTTCCTGAATAAACATGACACTATTTATTAAATTAAATAGGCTAATTCCTCCCTGTGGAGATGACCTAACTATTCGTGGTTAGATTCTGACAATTAAAATGTTTTTCAAAAGCGATTTTCTACCACGCGATTAAATAAAATGATACATCATTTTATGATAAAGTTTTAAATGAAAACGGAGATCGCTCATTTCAAAAGGTGCCGTTGCCGGGGAGGAAAAATGCCTTTCAATTTTTCAGGAGTTTTATGTTATTTTTATGCTATTTTAAAAGCTTTTCTGAACTACTAACTGTGTATTTTCTTCAGTTCAAAAACATGCGACGAATGCGACGGGCACGTACGGCGAAGACAATCTTTTTGGTGGACCTTGACTCCACCTGGATGACGATAATAGGAACACGTGGGCCTTGATCCCATGCATCTAGGCTTACGGAGAAGCCTATTTCTGATTTAGGCAGTAGGTCTTAGTTAGATTTAGTTAGATAGACGTTTGAATTTAAATTACTGTCTTTTGGGCCCATGTTGGGTATTTTCGGGAATGTGTTCCCATTTATTTTGATTATAGGATTATTTGAACTATTTTAAACTGCATTTCAGTTAGTTAGTTAGATTAGGTGTGTTTGTTAATATTATTTAAAAAAAAAAAATCGAAATGCTTGCTAGAAGCTGCATATCTATAGGACGATCATCTAGGACTTAATGAGCAGCATCTAGTTTTTTTTTTTTATTGCATTGCATTCATTACTACACGAAGAAAGCTGGAGTAAGGTACGTCTTCTCTTGAGCGTTAATTACTTGTCATGCATATGCATTAAGCCTAAATCTAAGATCACTAAAGTGCTTGAATAAAATTAATTCAGTGGTCACTTTAAATAAATTGGGACTATTAAGAGGTTGGACTTTAAAATCTGTGACTGAAAATTGTGTTTAAAAGGATCCTGTCTGCAGAATTTCAAGAAAATCAAAACATGATCGTATGCTTGCACACTTGAGACACTGTCCACCTCACATAAGGTCACTAGATAAATTTCCACCTCTCCTCTTTTTCAGCACAAGGGAAGCTAGTCGGAAATCAACAAGCCTATCCACCAAGTTACTTCGGTTCCTCATGTGTGGGCTCGATTCGAGACTTACATCCCTTGCGAGTAGGTTACAGGCACCAACGAAGGTTGGCCTAGGAGGCGTAATTTTTGCAAAACTTATTTGGCCGCCAACTAAACATATAACTCTAAGACCTACAATCTACTAAAAACAGATCCCGTTGAATTTGCGTTTGCTTTGACAATAGAACTCTCTAGGAAGTTTTCTACTTATATTCTGAATTTTGCTAAAGCCTAAGAGAGTTAAAATTATTTTGCTTAAAGAAATGGTTTACTCTTACTCCTATCATTTAGATTATCAGAGTCAATACTTCCCATCTTTTAATCAGGATCCCACGCTCCGAGCGTATCCATCCTTTGATGGGTACATTGATAATTCATGGGATCATTCTAATTCTTACCTTGGGAATACTGGTTTGATAACTCCCACTTTTGAGTAGAGCCTAGGAGCGGGATTTTCCAATCCTAAAATCCCTACTTCCATGCAAACACCCAACCCTCCCACCCTTCACGATTTTCCGTAACGAGGTTGGACCGATACCCCAAGGCAACCAGAGTTTGAAATTGACTATCCTCCCCAACCTGATAATAGTAGCCTCCCCTCTTTTATGATAGAAATGCAAAAACAGCAAATGGAAATAATGGAATCAATGGGAGAGATGTTGAGGAATAGTCAACAATTAAATGAAGAAATAAGACAACTTAGCTACATGGTTCCCAATAATCCTGATCCCTACCCATCCAATCATGATCATGAAAATAATTCTGAGGTGCTTAATGACAATAGGGATCCAATTTCATGTAGCGATCACTTAGACTCTCCCAATGGGACACAGCCACTAGAGGACAACAATCATAGTGATGAGCCACCTAAACTATATTGGAGTCAAAAGCAAGGGAAGATTATTGTTCCTATCACTTCCCCTCTTGATTATTTGGTGGATTCCCATTCTACTCTTAATGAGCCTACTCCTGACCCTCCACTTAGGGAATCAACACCTATCATTCAATATGCTGAGGATTCAAATGCACCTAATGAAGGTGACCCTAAGGGAATGGAGGATGATCAATTCTGGTCTTAGGGATATGAAGAGTCTAATTCAGAGGATGAGGATGCCCCAACAGAGGAACCTGGAATGAAAATCTGGAGTGAATCACAGGAGAGTTATTTATCATTTGAGGATTTAGCTCCAGAGGATAGAAATAATATGATTAAATCCAGATTCCTCCTTTCTTTTGAGAGTCATCCTCCATCAAAACAGGAGTTGATATTAGAGGAGGATGAACAAAATAATGAGAAGTCTATGGCAGACTCTCGGGGACAAAACACATCAATTAAGGATTTATACCCCGAGAGGAATGATGAATTCAATGATATAGGCTTCCTCCAAATTATTAAGACTGACCCTTCTTTAGAAATAATTGAGGATACTGATCCAACTCCAAATGAATCTCATATACACCCTGAAAAATATTTCAGTGAACCAAACGAATCTGGGGATGAGCTGAATGATAATGATTCTTACATTTTGACCCTGCCATTAGAAAGTTGTAATTTGGAGTCTACGCTTGATTCAAATATGACTCCGATCATTAATGCTAGGCAGGATAACTTGAAGTTGTCTACTACTGTTAGGGAGTGTACACAATTCGAATCATTGTTGGAATTGGACCTAGCTAAGCCCTCATTGGACTTAACCATTACCTTCCAACACTACAAACAACTGTTATACTCCTTAACCGATCCTTGGCTCAGAACTCTGCTCATGTACATTCTTTTTGGAGACTATATCAGGCCAGTACATCCTAGAGTAGAATGGCGAGTATGGATTAATGCTTGTACTTTTACTCTCGCATTCAAGGGTTTGAACTAATAATGTGTATATCTTTTAAAACCCGTCCTGCTCTGGAGGATCCTTGTTATCCTCCACCTATTCAATTTCGGGAGGTCCCTTTTCATATTCCGTTTATTATCCCTAGACCTCCCAAGGTAGCCAACGAGGTTTTTCGCTTTCATATCTTCTGGCGAGCATTTGGAAATACATTGCATCATCAGCTCGCCAACATCCGTGGTTACCTGTTTTCTAGGCCTGCACTGTTACACATACTTTTAGGGCCTAACTTTGTTTGTTTGGAACCAGACTTATAGGTTCCTTCTTAGTCTGGCTACTGGCAGAAAATGTAGTGCTTGTTGGGAGGCAACCCAGTGGTCGTCAGGTGATTTCTTTCCTTTCTCCTCCTATTTTAATTTTACAATGGGGACATTGTAGGATTTAGGCATGGGGGAGTGCACTTGCATTTTAAGAAATATTTATGCATTTAGGTTAGTAAAAAAAAAAAAATGAGCTGAATGGGTTAGTCCTTAGCAAAATACCTTTGTCATTGGAGGTTTTTCTTCTTGAATTATTTCTTAAGTTTAGAGTCCAGTACATTTATTTCACGTGCACGTAGACTTGGTAATGGATCCTTGAGGAAAACCAATGAGCATTTGTAGTCTACTAAACCCTTGGACAGTTCATAGAGAGTCGAGCATACTATCTTCTAGTAAACCCACCTCATATTTGTGAGAAGAAGTAGAGAGATTACTGTTGCGCTAAGTCTAGTGCAAGGACTCTTAAGTTCTGGATAATTAGATGATGATACTTCAGAGTTAGGCGTAGTTTTCACTCTCTGTTCCGAGGTGCGTACTTTGAGTGAATTCCTGAGAGTCACCAAATATGGTAGATACACAGAGATTGAATCTTAATAAAGCTATAACTATGGTGGATGGTTATGACCGTCCTTCATAGAGTCCTCAGTTGAAGGAGGGTAATAGTGTCAAAAGTCAGAAATACGCCTGTCCTATCCATTCTTTTCCGGTGCCGAGAATAGGCACTTCCACCAAATAAGCCACACAACTTCCTCTTGACTGTCATCATCCCTAATAATGCCTCATAAATAAAAGTTTGTACCGTGTTGTGCTGATTGAAAAAGAAACAAAAACAAGAAGAAATTTAAAAAAAAAAGAGAGAGAAAAGAAGAAGAAAAAGAGAAACAGAAAGAAGAAAAAGAAAAAAATAGTTATATTACAAAAAAAAGAGAAAAAGGTCCAAGTTTCGAATGTTTCTGAGGCAACAGAACACCTATTGTGTTCCACCAAATATGACCCATACCTACCTTCTAGTATTTCTGATCGCCTGAATAGTTGAGGACTCTAACTTAGTTGTAGAGTTATTAGGACTTTAATTGAAGTGTGGATGCCATGTGAGGCCACCAAATAGTGAGTATAATTTCTAAATCTGGAGAGATTCGTGATCTCAAAAAGAAAAAAAAGATAGTACCCTGGAACATCAGGAGAGCACAGTTATGTAGCCTCTCTCAGAGTTGACTTGTTTAATAGTCTAGAGAGCTAGAGTCTGCAGTACTAGACTTTATGTAGCACCATTAGAGTGTGTGCCACCAAATACAAATCCATTCAACTTATTATCTCCTACCTAAGCCAAACACCGGGGTCAAATTACATATTATCGTCTGCTTTATCTCCGAGGGAAGGAGTTGCCTATCTTAACAGAAATTTTTGGCAAGGGTGATGTACGAACTCCTAATGCGAATTGGCTCTTTCACTTGGATCTGTTACCTAGGCTATCAGCACTTCATATTTGTCTGGATTTCTAAAGTTTTGAAATAAGAAGTCTTCTGATTACTTCTATTATTCATTTTTGCTAGGGACTAGCAAATCTTAGGCACGGGGGTATTTGATGAGTCCATTTTAATGGACTAATAGTAAGCCTAAGTAATTCTCTTTTAACAATTTAGGTTTGTTAATAACTACACTAAGTTATAGAATAATTGTATGCATCATGATTTAATTCTGTAACAATCTATGACTTACTGTGTAATGATTATGTCTTTTTATTTGCAGGTAATAAAACCCAGAAAGAACAACGGTGGGGGGATAATTTCCCCAACACATCCAGCCGTGATTCTTTCCCCCCTCCCCCGCCGGACTTTGGGGCAACCTTCTCCAACGCTCGCCGGCCAAAAACGGAAAGGGATTTGCAAATCCCTGGATTGGTGCACTGAGGGAGAGAGAGGACTTAAAAAGTGAAGAGGCGACGTGGACTTAGAGAAAAAGAAAGGAAAATCTCCCCTCCTGTAGGGAAGGGCTCTATCTTCTCCACTGTGGAGAGGGCGAGCACTGTGCCTGCTCCTTCTCCACCTTGCACGGCCGCAGGCGCTGTGCGCCTTCACCGCCATCTGCACGCACGGCCACCACCAGTGCCTCCCTCACAGCGCCTCTCCACGCCAGACCTGCAGGTGATAAGACCTACCTCAGCACAACACCCGCATCTTCCAGCAGCCTATAGCTACCTCAGGCGCAGCCTCCCACGCTGTAGCAGGCGCAGCGTCGCTCGCCCGCGCACCAAGCCCACAGCCGCTATTGCACCCGCAGGTGCCCGCATGCCATCTCCCCACGCGCGCAACAGCGTGCCCCACTGTTCCACCTTCCTGCAAGCAGACAGCAGGCATCCTACCACCCTGCAGTGCCTGCTCCAGCCTCTACGAGCAACTGTGCGCTCCTCTGCAAGCACGTCGCATGCCTTCCTCCCATCTCCAATGCGCCCGGCCATCCACTGCAGCGCGCCTACACCTTCAGGCACAGCACCTCGCGCCGCACCCGCCAGCCTTCACCCCCAGCCGTGCACTGCAGCAGTCTCCGGCCACCTCCACCCACCGCCGGCGGCCACCTCCGCCAGCCGCCGGTAGCCACCTCCGCTGCCGCTGCTACCACCGTCGGAAAGCCCCCATCCTCGCCGTCCTGAGCCTCGCAACTGCCCTGCTGGTGCTCACTCTCTTTCGCGAGGAGGAGAGAGAGCAAATGCTCTATTTTTTTCACCATTAAAATTTACGGAAAATGCCATTGTCAAGTTACTATTCATTTATTTTCTGAATTAATATATTGCTGCACAATTTACATGCACACCCCTTGCTTAATTCAAAATTACATATAATTGATTTCTCCTTCTGAATGACATACAATCTTACATATTAATTATAGTGTTATTAGTTAGGAGATTAACATTAACATTTTTTGTTATTACCAAGGTCATTATTTAGAATATTATATTATGGTAATTTTGCATATGCACCACCATCTTCTTGATTAATTATCTATACTGCAAATTTATGTGAGAAAAAGAAAAGCACGAAGTAGCATGCATATCTATTGAGTTTCCTGAATAATTGCAACATTATTTATTAAATTAAATAGGCTAATTCCTCCCTGTGGAGACGACCTAACTATTCGTGGTTAGATTCTGACAATTAAAATGTTTTTGAAAAGCGATTTTCTACCACGCGATTTAATACAACGATACATCATTTTATGACAAAGTTTTAAATGAAAACGGAGATCACTTATTTCAATGGGATTTATGTGGTGGTAGGGTAGGGTATTTATATGATGGGAAGGGGGGTGGTTATGGTGTTTTCTTGGTGGGAAATGAAGGGGTGCTTGGATATTTTTGGAGGGAAAAATGGGAGGGAAATGAAGAGGTGCCTTGGTTTTCCTTCCAAAAATACCTTCTAGAAGGCAATTTTGGAGTGAAAAAATGGAGGGTGGAGAAGGGTTTAATGGTGGATGTACGGTGGTGATGGAAGGGATAGTTGGCACCAAAATAAAGTAGGAGTAGGTGGTCTATTTGCTGGAGCTTAGGTAGTAGGGTAGTAGGTTTTGGTGCCATGGAGGTGGACTAGCTAAGTTAAGCAGCTTAGCTAGCTTAGCTAGTAGGGAGTAGAGTTGGAGGCATTTGGAGTTTGAGTTTTCAGCGAGAAGAGATGGAGGTAGTCATCTTGAGCTGCACTAGAGCTGGAGGCTGCTGAAGAGAGTTGTAAGGAGCTACCTTAGCTACCTTAGCTTGCTAGTTCTTTGCTAGCTACTAAGCCAAGCTAAAGCAAGCTAGATTTTGCTAAAAGGAGCTGAGGTGAGTTGGGTCTAATGCTCCTAGGGAGGATAAAGCTGGGTGAGGCAGCTAAGGTAGCTTAGCTCAACTTAGTTGAGCTAAGTTGAGTCCCCGGGAGTTGGACTTGAGCTTCCTAAGCTGGAATGAAGTCATCTTCAGTTGGCCGGAGTTTAGTGGAGCTGGATGTAGCTGGACCTGAGCTGGGGTGAACTCCAGTCAACTCAGCTGAGCTAGCTAGAGCTCCCTGTGGACTAATGGGAGCTTAGATGAGCTAGACTCAGCTAAGTTGAGCTGGATTTTAGCTGACCTAAGCTAGGGTGAGCTAAGATGAGCTCTCTTGAGCTGCCATTCAGCTAAGATGAGCTGAATGGAGCTAAGATGAGCTAACCCTAATTCAAGTGAGCTGGAATCCAGCTATGGTGAGCTGGATCAAGTCGAGTTCCAGCTAGTCTGAGCTTCTTCTTCACCAGTTGCCTTCCTAACTGCTAGGTGTTAAACGTACGGGTTGCTACGCTAATGTGTTTGGTTTTGAAAACCTATCCTCGTAGTATGAAAGCGAAGAACTCGTGTTCAACAAATAAAATTTATACCAGAATGGAAATCCTGGGTCGAACATTGGGTGGCAGACGTTTGATTTTAATAATACTCATTTATTTTATTTGTCACGAAGTAATTCAATTGATTAGAACTATCTAACTATTTGTAATAAATACAAGAGGGAGAGAGAGAATAAGCGAGAGAGAGACAGAACGATTGTTCATTACACTAGAAAGCGAGAAAATGATTACACTAGAAAGCAGTAAATCTACTCAAGAAAGCATTGAAAGAATGGAGAGAGAAATATCCTCCTCAATGGTCGCTTGGAGGATGAGTCGGATAGGATGAAGCTTGGACGAATGAGGATGGAGCAGGACGAAGGAGGACGAAGCGGAAGAATGGGAACGGGGCAGCACGTCATCGTCGTCGTGGGATCCGCTTCCGAAAGGGGGACGAAAAATTGACTTTATCTCCCGAGAAGCATCCCGGGTGTGAGACAAGCTTCTCTTGAGCTTTAGACAGGGAGAGAAGAGAAGGAAGGGATGAGAATTTCATATGGAGGGGGCCTCCTTTAATAGTTGCAAGGAGTGGGGGCAATTTTGTCATTACAGCTCTAAAAACATTAACTCAGGACCTTTAGTGATGGATAAAACTGTCGCTAAAGGTCTGAATGTGGGCATAGTCAGGGACGCGCGCACGCCTGCTCGCTTGCTCGTGCGTGTAATGCTTGTACACATCCAACTGCTCTTAGCCATCCAATCACTAGATCGGACGACTTAAATCACACTACCGCCCGCCTCCTTTGCGCACTCGCCCGCGTGCGATTCCATGTGAGGCACGACGTGCAATAGCACGTAGGTGCTATCGAGCGCTCGCAGCTACTCGATCATGATTGGGCAATCGATCGAGAGTGCCTCCCTCCAATTCTAGCGTGGTACTGTTCGAATACGCGCCTATGCTTCGCGTTAGGGCGTTCACCCGTTGCGCTACGGAGGAGAGATGGTCGCGGAGACATTTTAGGTGGTGCGTGCTCATGGCCGTTGGATCAAGATCCAATGGCCCAGATCGCGCGTTGGATTTTATTTTGAGAGGCAGTAGTGATCCTAAGGGCTGGTTGGATGGTTGAGATGGCGCCACATGGTGCCATCTTAGCCGTCCATCTTCTAGATGATGTAGATGGTGCCACTGTTGTCGGATTGAGTCGATTTTTGCACCATTTGGTTGCTATCATCGATCCAAATCCATCTGTGCTATCGGATTTGTCGTTTGAAGTGTGGATTCACACCATCTTGGCCCTTGATCTTCTAGGGGTCCCCGGTCACTAACTGATGCTACAGATGTCTGATTCGGGTGATCTTGGAGTCGTTGAACTCCAATTGTTGCCTTGATCACATCTGCACGGTTGGATCTTCGATCCGAGGCCCCGATAAAAAGTTTGCCTTATCCATGAACATAATAGGAGGCAATTAACCTCCATTTTATTCAAACTACTCTAAATGCAAGATGTTGCATGTTATGCAATGTTTATAGCATGCAATGCAATCCTATGCTTAACAACATGCATAAATAGACATTTTAAGTAGTGTAAACATGTTTACATCATACCCCCATGCTTATCTTTTGCTCGTCCCTAGCAAAAACTATATGTTATTTCTAAAAGAATCAGGTTGGATTATTTGGGCTTGAGTTATTTTCAATCACTAAGGAAATGTCTACTTAGGATCTAAACTTTCAAATACATAAGAGTGCTCGAGTATCTGCCAAAATGCAAACGACCTCAAGCCCTCACCTTATTCAAAGAAAATTTTCTTTTTCCCTTTTTTCCTTTTTTCTAATTTTTTTGGATTTTCAAGTTTTAGGCTTTAAGAGTGACTTTCTACGGCCATTCAACTCACCCAAGATTTGATGAGAACCCCAAGTTCTAAGCATCTTATTGTGAATGTGATAGACTTGTTGACCGGCAGCTAAAACGGACTCCAGATTTCTACACCTCTAGGTGACCCAAAAAAGAATTCTGCCTAATGGTGTATCTTTACAATCGGTAGCTTCCTCCCTACTTTTATTTTTTTTACGGGGTAAACAAAAGGTTGAATCCAGTGTATATCACCCCGGTTTATTCTACTTCTCCACTTCTTCCTAAGTGTTTTTGGAATTTTCAGAGCATTTATTGAGCTGGGTTCTGGACAACCGATTGATGAGCTGTTACGACTGACAACTTGTTAGCCATACTCGTGCGGTGAAGTGTGGCTTCTTTCTTTTTTCCTTTTCTTTTTTAAATAGGTGGCTTCCCTGGTCTAAGATTTACCTAAAAGCAGCAAAAAGAGAAAGGTCCAGTGACTGGGCTCTGGACAACCTACGTATGGGCTCTTACCCACAATAACTTGCCAGCCATGTCACCTTAGAAGGTTCATTAGCTACCCAATTTCTGTTAAAATCACCGAATAACGAGTCAGTGAGAAGATAGTGTGTAGATGCTAAAAACTCAAAATTCCCTCAAATCAGACGGTGGGTTGATAAGTCGTGTACTTATCACCCAAACTTATTTACTCCAATCAAAATAGAAGTTAGGTTGGCAAAGACTTGAAAAACAAATCCACATTTTAGTGGATACACAGGCTGATTAAGTCTAAAGACCTGAAGGGTCATTGTGTTTAAATCATAATGTAGTATTTGCTAAGATTGAAAATTTTCTTAAACCTAAGTTCTCTTTCCTAATTCCATTTTTTTTAATAAAATAAAACAAATCTACGGAGCTGACGAATAAATTCAGAGATGAATATCCACCCCCCCATGCCTATCTAATGCAATGTCCTCATTGTATTGAAAAGACATAAAACAGAGTGGATGAGCTTAGAAAGCACCTGAATTACATGAATGTCAGGTCTGCTCCGAGATGAAAACTAAAAAGAACTGTATATGTGCTAAATTTAGTGCCTTCAGGTAGGCACACTATACAAAGAAGAGAAATAAAGAATTCACAGGTGCAGGTCAGAATCAGAATAAAAAGATGAAACCTCTGACCTATCAATACAGGTCCACAGATGTGGACCAGATTGTGGTGAAGACCCATACCCCATAATCGATAATATCTTAGGTTCTGGATAAAAATTACCCAAAACATAAAATCAGTATGCAAGCGGGGTCGGGCCCATGATTTATAAGGATGCAAGCCAAGACCAAAGAGTCAGGTTATAGAGAATTCAAGCGCAAAAAGATAATCATCGAATGTGTGCTTGGGTTGGACATCCTCAAAATAAATGTCGTAAGGGTCCTGGTTTGATGGTTTCAGCTTAATAGGAACCCTTCAACTCAGTCTTCTACTTCCTCCGGAGTTCGCTTCCCAAATCAGAACTTCCCAACTTCTATCCTCCTCATTCAGAATGTTAAATTCCAAGACCTCTTGCATATTAATCACCCCATCTGAAATCTCCAAGTCTAAATGATGTGATTGAATCAAAATTGACTTGGGTCTAATTATCTCAGAAATAGAATCATCGATAAGCTCAACGGGGTGTAACTGACAATCAGGGCATTGAATTGAATCCTCCAGAAAATGTGATTCTGGATCCACAATGTGAGCCCTAATAAGATCAGTTTCCTCAATTATTGGGCTATCAAATGACCTATCAGATTCCTCAGGTCCAATCGTCTCACAGAAATCATGTTCTGTAAACTCGCGTGAGACTTCGCAAATTGAATCTTCACCATCAGAATCAAAGAAATCAAGATCCGTATTAATGTATGTCTTAAAATCATCTATCACTTTCTCTTCCAAGGAGACATACATTTCCTCGTTCCCTAGATTAGGGATCTTAGGTGAAGAAATCAGATCATTCTTATTTGGTTGCTCTAATTCAACCTGGTCGGCCTCATAACACGTGTTCCCCCCAACAGGTGCTTGAATGGGTTCTGACATTGTCTCTCTTGAAGGGAGTTCATCCTGGGAATCATCCCATGATTGACTCAAAGCAACCCCAAATCTCATCCTCAATTTCGCTAACTTCCCAAGTAGAAACTCACCCAGGTTGTTATCCTTAACATCCTGGAGCCAATCCAACAAATACTTATTCAAATCATCAATCATTTCAATTAGTGGCTCTAATCTCTCAATGCAAGGTATTGGCTGAACTTCTAAAGTTTGTATGATATTCCTCAAGTTAGCCAAAACCTTATCTTGAACCTGGTTACCCTGAACCAAATGAGTTGTTCAGGGTTGGGATCAATGTAGGGGAATTAACGAATTGAGATTCATTATACCCTTCCTGATAATAGTTCAGTTCAGATTGTTCAAAAGGTGGTGATGACCTAAAGGCAGTGTAATCAGAGGTGGTGATGACGAGTCAGGATAATCATCATGTTGAGGATAATTCAAAATAGGTGGGAAAGAGCGGGAATGCGTGTAATATGTGGAAGGATTCATGATAGAGGAGAGGAAGAAAGGTGCCCTGTAATACAAGCAATCAAACCTGTCCTTAAGTGGGTAGCCTAAAGATGTACAGACTCCCAAAATCTGCCTTGAGATAAAGAAATGATTTGATCTACTTCTGTCAGTTCAATCCAACCAGTTAGAAGGAGGGACTGGGGAGAAGGTTCTTCCTTCGACTTGCGCCTCCAATTCCTAGTGTACCCCCCAGCCGCGATTGTTTGATTCTGCTCCCTTAGCTAGACATCAGTAGAAACAAACTAATCAAAAATAATCTCGTTCTGGGCTCTGAAGAGCGAGTCGAATCCTTAAGGCCAGGGTCTACTCTGTTTATATAGGGCAAGGTTCGAATGTGCTTTAGAATGTGATGGGCCCATTATATGGGTTGTGCCCTTAATGATTGATTGATTTGTGTGTGTGTGCACAACCGGTGGTTTTCAAGTAAGATTTTTTTTGATGTGGTGAATTTTAGAGTTCAAATCTTGCTTAGTAGCTTTTAGGATTCAACTTTAGGTGTTTTCAAACAAGTTTTGTTGGCACACCAGGTTATGAAAGCGTAGGTGAAGATGTTTTCTTTGAAGCTTAAAAGAATGTGGAGTGCCTGGTAAATCCCTAAGAGTTCATCCTATCTGGTAGCCACTTGATGAATTGATTTTAATTGAAGTGGTGCGGCACAATCAACTCAAACAATTGGCCTGTTGCACCACTTAGTTAGGCACACAAGTGATTACCTATCTGATTTCTGCTCAATTATGTGTTTGGATGTGTGTACCAGCTCCAAAGATCAGTTTACCAGTTGAGTTTGAAAATCAGATGAGGTTGTGTACCTCTGTGAGATTTTTTTATTATTCTTCTTTTTTTTTTAATGTGGAGGTTGGGGCGGGTGTGGGTGTCAAACAACAAACAATCTAACCTTAGAGTTTATAAGAACACCTAGGTTGATTGATGTTTGTGTTATTATGTGATGAAATGAAATCTAATGTGCGGGAGGTAGGGGTAACATACAAAACCTTCCACAGCACTTTACTCCAATCTACTACTTTTGCTCGTCTCAAAAGAGTTCCTGCAATCACAATAAGAAAGGAGAGAAGTGAGGTAAATGACTTGTAAGTTAGAAAATGCGAATAAAATCAAAGAGCGTCGCCTCCACGGCAATGGCACCAAAATGTTGAACGTTGGGTTGCTATGCCAACGTGTTCGATTTTAAAAACCTGTCGTTGTACTGTGAAAGCGAAGAACTCGTGTTCAAAAAATAAAATTTATATCGGAATGGAAATCCTAGGTCAAACACAGGGAGGAGGACGTTTGATTTAAAAACATGTGTTTGTTTTATTTGTCACGAAGTAATTCAATTGATTAGAACTATCTAACTAGTTACAGTAAATAGAAGAGAGAGAGAGAATATTACAAACAAAAACCAAAATGAGATTTAAAATAAACATGAAATTTCATCATCAGAACGATTGTTCATTACACTAGAAAGTGGGAAAATGATTACATTAGAAAGAAGTAAATCTACTCTAGAAAGCATTAAAAGAATGGAGAGAGAAATATCCTCCTTGACGGTCGCTTGGAGGACGAGCCGGACAGGACGACGCTTGGACGAAGGGGCATGGAGCAGGACGAAGGAGGATGAAGCGGAAGAACGGGAATGGGGCAGCACGTCATTGTCATCGCAGGATCTGCTTCCGAAAGGGGGATGAAAAATTGACTTTATCTCATGAGAAGCATCCCAAGTGTGGCACAAGCTTCTCTTGAGCTTTGGAGAGGGAGAGAAGAGAAGGAAGGGATGAGAGTTTCGTATGAAGGGGTTCTCCTTTTATAGTTGCAAGGAGTGGGGGCAATTTGGTCATTACAACTCTAAAAACATTAATTCAGGACCATTAGTGATGGATAAAATCATCGCTAAAGGTCAGAACGTGGGCGTAGTGGGTGGTGTGTGCACTCCTACTCGCTTGCTCGCACGTGTAACATGTGTACACGTCCAGCCACTCTCATCCTTTCGATCGCGAGATCGAACGGGTTAGATCACGCTACCGCCCGCTCCTTTGCGCGCCCGCCCACATGCGATTCCACGTGAGGCGCGGGGTGTAATAGCGCATGGGTGCTATCGAGTGCCCACAGCTGCTCGATCACGATAGAGCAGTTGATCAGGCGCGTAACTCCGCTGCAATACCATCGCAGTGTGGATCGAACGCGTGCCTGCGCTTCGTGTTAGGGCATTCACCCGCTGCACTACGGAGGAGAGATGGTCGCAGAGATGTTTTAAGCGGCACCCTTATGGTCGTTGGATCAAAATCCAACGGCCAAGATCGCACGTCGGATTTTCTTTGGAGACGCAGCGGCGATCCTGAGGGTCGGTTGGACGGCTGAGATGGCACGACGTGGCGCCATCTTGGCCGTCCACCTTCTAGATGATGTAGACGATGCCACGGTTGTCGGATTGAGTCAATTTTCACGCCATTAGGCTGCGATTGTTGATCTGAATCCATCCGTGCAGTCGGATTTGTTGTTTGAAGTGTGGATTCACACCATCTTGGCCCTTGATCTTCTAGGGTTCCCCGGTCAGTAACTGATGCTACAGATGTCAGATTAAGGGAATCTTGGAGTCGTTGAACTCCAATCGTCGCTTTGATCACATCTGTACAGTTGGATCTTCGATCTGAGGCTCCGATAAAAAGTTTTCCCTATCCGTAAACATAAAAGGAGACAATTAACGTCCATTTTATTCAAACTACTCTAATTATAAGATGGTGCATGTTATGCAACATTTATAGCATGAAATGCAATCCTATGCTTAAGAACATGCATAAATAGACATCTTAAATAGTGTAAACTTGTTTACATCACTAGGGTTTTGGAGTTCTGACAATCTGCATATCCCTAGCACTCACATAAACACATTGAAAAAACAATAAAAAGTGCAATGCATGCCTAACCTAATTGATGCTTAAATGCAGCCCAAAAACCCATTTGCAGAGCAAAATCCTAAGACCTAAGTTTGCTTTAATGCATAAAAATGATGATAAACAGGCATTTATCAGTTACGTAGGCTATTATCACTTCACATTTGTCTAGATCTCTAAAGTTTTGAAATAAGAAAAGAAGAAATCTTCTTATTGCTTCTATTTTTTTTGCTAAGGACTAGCAAATCTTAGGCATGGGGGTATTTGATGAGTCCATTTTAATGGACTATTGTTACGCTTAAGTAATTCTATTCTAACATTTTATGTTTGTTAATAACCACCATAGGTCATTAAAGGATTGCATGCATCATTATTTAAGTTTACATTTATTTTATAACTTATTATGCAATTATCTTATGTTTCATTATTGTAGGAATAATTTCGAAGAGACGAGGGGGGTGAAATAAATTTCCCCTCCCCCAACAACCGTCGGCCTCAACAACACCTCCCAAATAGTCGTCGGCCAAATTTAGTAAGGGATTTAAAAATCCTTTGACTTGCGGATAGGGGGGAGGGAATAAAAGAAGGCTCTTGGCGAGAGGAGAGGTCTTCTTCTCCCCCTAGCAGGATCATCTCCACCTTCACCACCGTGGAGAGGGCCTGCACTGTGGAACCAGCAAACACCACCCACTACCACAGCCTTCGCGTACCCTACAAGAAAGTGCACTTCCACGGCCTGCCCCACCGCGCGTGCACTCCAGCCTCTCCAACAGACCGCCCTGCAGGTGCTACACCATCCTTCCACATCGCGCCTTGAGGGCGTGCCCTCGCAAGCCACACCTGCCCGCTCCTCACCGCAGCCACCTTCAGCCCATGCGAGGCCATGCCCAGCCTTACCATAGGCCATGCAGCTGCAGGTAGACCACAGTAGTCGCGTCCCCTCGTCGCGCGTGCATAGCCACACTCCACTCTAAACCCCCATCCACGGAACACACCTCGCACCTCATAGCGCACCCTCAGTGCGCAGCACTCTCAACGCACCGTCACGCGAGCGTGCAGCAACAGGCCACACCACAGGTTGCCACAACCGTGCACACAACACCATCGCCGGCGTTCTTCACCTCCACCGTCCGGCCGCTGCTGTCTACCTTCGGCTGCCGCTCCACCTCCGTTATGACATCCGGCCTCCGACATACCACCACCGAACTCTAGCTAGCCAAAGATTGCCTCTCCACACGCACGCACAAGAGAGAAGGAGAATCCCCTATTTTCTCTCCTATTAAAATTTACAGGGTATGCCATTGTCAAATACACTATTCAGTTATTTATCTTATTATTATATTGTAGTAGAATTGCATGAATGTCCCTCAATTCTAATTGAATTGCATGCAGTCACATTACATTCATCTCCTAACTAAGCAAACATGCATCCTTATTATGGGGAACAAATTCTGATTTAATTAAATTTGATGATGCTTATCGGTATTAAGATAGCAATTCTGGTATTTCCATGGTGGTGATTTTGCATGTGCACCCTCAAATTCTTGATTAATTATCTAAATTGGGAATTTATGTTGGAAATGAGAACACTAGTTAGCATGCACATCAATTGATATTCCCGATTACTTGATGCATCATTACACATTTTTGATAGGCTAATTCCTCCCTATGGAGATGACCTAACTATTCGTGGTTAGATTTTGAACATTAAAATGTTTTGAAAAGCGATTTTCTACCACGCGATTAAATACAACGACACATCATTTTATGTTAAAGTTTTCAACGAAAATGAAGATCGCTCATTCAGCCATGGGTGATGCTATCTCGAAGCATCGATTGCCAAGCCAATCCACAGCCAAAAAAAGGGAGAAAAAAAGAGGGAAAACTCTCCCAAAAATGCAAAAAATTCTTCTATCTCTCTCATACAAAAAATGCAGTACAAACTGAACTGGGACTAATCATGTTTTAAGCATGGGTGCTTTAACTGCGGAGTCCAACGAACCTTAGGTTAGTTCCTGTGGGACATAGAAACCTTCGCAGTAAACTAAGGCTAAAGTTGGTCAAGTGCGGATCTTGGTCGGTAGTTGAGTACCTCTAGGCCCGCAATTAGCATTTTGATCCAATCTCTAGAGAGAAAGCACACATCAGATATCTGAGCATAAAAGTGAATGGTCTAGAGTTTGAGTTAATTCCATGAGATTTTACTAAGGGACTAGCAAAAGTTACGCATGGTGGTATGATGATAACGTTATCATCAGCCATATCTAGCTTTAATTAGTCATAATCAAGGAATAAATACTCCTACATAACCGCCAAAGGGCCATAATTCACTGCAAATCCATTTCGAGAGAATAAAAAGAAAATAGGGGTAAAACTACAGCTGTAACATATTATCTCAATTGCATAATAATAACAAGATTTCTAAGGGGCTAATTGAAGGTCAAATGGTCTTAATTGTCTAACAAGTAGGTCCGTGCAGACAGAAATTGGCTTTCGTGCATTTCGAGAATTACATGACATTTGAAACCCAAAAATAGACCCGCTTAATTAAATAAGGTTTTGGTCTGGATAAAATTCACATTAACCCTCTAAAAACATATAAAAATATTCTCTATTATTTGGTATGCTTGATTTGACCATTATAACCCAATTTGACCTAAAACAGAGTCTTAGATAGACAGTTACCCTAATTTAGGTTTTTCAATAAATTACCCACTCCAACTTGGTCAAAACCTAAATCTAACTTCACCATTAGATTCCTTTGGTCCAAATTAGGTTTGTACCAAAATTTGGGACCAATATGAGATCATCTTGACCTAGTTTGCAATTTGCTCTTGTTTGAGTCCTTTCTCTCACACACATGCCCCTAACTTTCGAATTCCTTACAAATAGGCGCCTATCTTTGTCGTCAACTTTTACAAATAGGTCCCTCCACCATTATAGCGGAGGAATCCTTCTCTGACATCCTTTGATTGAAGAGAACTCCTCTAATCAATGAATCCTTTCTAAAATTGGAAGGGAGATTCATTGATAAGTTCTCTTTCCAACAAATCCGGTCTTGAGCCCAACAACCATCCCAATCTCTCATGCAAATGCATGAGAGATTCGGGTATCTCATAGGTTTCCTACTCCGGCAAGCCTTCCCAACTTAGGAAAGTTGCTTCCCAAGCTCTAATCGCTCTCTAAAGGCTTATAAGAGGAACCCCAAGGCTGACCGTTCTCCCTAAGCTTGAATTCCTGCCGTGAAACCCCCCTTCCGCTCCATGCTCTGGCAGAGAAACTCCGCAAGCTCCGGCGACTCCTCCTGATCTCCTTCGTCGTCTGTTCGTAATACCAGTGGCGGATTCCCTCCTCTCGACCACTTCCGCTCTTGGCCATGCCAACAGGAGCTTCCTAACCTTCATCCCCAACGTCGACGTACCCCCGGTAAGTTGTTCTCCCCCTTTCATCATGTAGTTCTAGGTTAGCTTAATTGCCCTAGCTCAGTATATTAGATTCCCCTCCTTTTATCCTTGTTTCGACCCTCGACACACGCAACCATCTTCATCTTCTCCACCTCCATTCTCTCCTTCGACGAGTCTCCCCCATTGCTACACTCATCCACACCACTCTCCACAACTCCCAAAGGCACTGTCGTCCCTCCGTGCATAAAACCCCTATCTCTATTTGCCTTCCCATCCACTTGAACCCTCCGTCAAACAAACCCATCATCCCGAACCTATTCTTCCTTCGTTATACCTCCACAACGCTCCTCGTCTCATGCTACACCCACCACCATTTTCGCTGTGTCACGGTGATCCTGCTAAACTATCTGATGCAGCCGTAAGGCCCTTTTCCTTGATTTTCAGGTGTAGAGTTCCTCTACCACCATTACCGGAGCTTCGAGCAAGGATTGAAGCATGCTCCAGGTCTTGCTAAGATCCAGATCCACACCCCAGGTCGTGTGAAACTCTCCCAAGATCACAATTAGCTGGTCACTTAGGTTTGCTGGCCACATTTGCACCTGCAGTCGTACAAGCTCCATCCTACAACAGTGTGCAATAAGGAAGGTGGAAGCCACCAAGAAATCACAATCGGATGAATTGAATTTTTGCATTATGCTTGTTACCTCAAGTCACACAAGGGGGTGATGTCCCCCGCTACCCTCACACACCTCGCCCATGAAACCTTGCACGTGGGCCTGGTCTAATTTGATTACTCGCCTAAGCATGCACACCTCAGCTGCTACCCACTATAGGCCGCCCTAGTCTTGGGTGCGCTCATACCCGATAACCCAATTTTGTGCATGCCCTTGTGAAGGTGGGAATGAGGTGGAAACCCAGAGAGAGATTGAGAGAGAGCATAGGGAATGGTTAGGTTTTCCTATAGACCCTTCGCAACACTTAGCCGACTTTGAGAAGGTGTCCTCTCTGTGCATTAAGAGGAAGGGCCAAGTCAAAGAAGAAAGAAGAAGAGGAGAAGCAAAAGAAGACATAGAGGAAGAAGAAGAAAGAACAAGACTGTAGAAAGAAAGAATAGAAGGCAAGGAAGAAGAAGAATAATAGCAAGAGGAAAATCAAAAGAGTATTGTAGCAACATCTTTTAAGACATCTGATTATCAACTCCTTCATATTAATTGTATTAAGCAATTGTTCTATATGTTAGACTTATAAGTGGTGATCCAAATCACCATTATTTTGTCTAGATTAGTTTTTACTCTTCATATACTCATGCCATATATTGCATATTAGATTTTGAGAAATTAATTGTGCTCATTTACATTATATATTGAGATTAGCACATGAATTCCATATTTGCTACTAGCGAACGACCTCGGACTTCATTTCTGACATTCTAGTTATAAATTTTATCTGTTTTCGTGATTTATCAGCAAAACTACAATGCAATGACCTTTAAAATACCAATTTAGAGTGACCGACAAGTTGCGCCATGTAGCACGACTTGGGCCGTCCATCTTTGTTCCTTTGTAGGGGATGCTACAGAGGTCGGATTGAGTCGATTTTCTTGCCATTATGCTGCGATTGTTGACCTGAATCCATTTGTGTGGTCGAATTTGTCATTTGATGCTCCAAGTTGCATTACCCAGTCCCTCGACCATTGATCTTCCTTGGATTGCATATGGCACTATAGGACACTGATTGAGGCAATTTCAGAGGAGTTGGACTCCGATCGTTGTCTTGATCAGATCCGAACGGTCAGATCATCAATCTAAGGCTCTAAAATAAGTATCCTTCTCTCTTGACCACAAAAAAGATGTAATTAACCTAAATAAGATACAACTACTCTAAATGCAGAATGATGCATGCTATACAATATTTATAACATGAAATGCAAATCTAAGCCTAGGAACATGCATGAATAGGTATTTTACCCTCAATAATTGTGGCTGCATCATACCCCCGCGCCTATCTTTTGCTAGTCCCTAGCAAAATCAAACTACATGCTATGTATAAAAATAGAATTAAGACTCAATCAATTAGGCCTAAGTTGTTTATTAACGATAGAAAATTTCAACTAAGGTCCTAAATTACGAAGACTTAATAGTACCTAGGTGTCTGTCAGAATGCAAACTGCCTAAGTCCTTGCCTTATTTGAAAAGGGAAGGTACATTTTTTTTTGCTCTTTCTTCTTTTCTAATTTTTTTGGACTTTCGGAGTTTCAGCGTTTCGGGATAACCTCTTATGGCTACTCGACCCACCCTAGACTCGAGAAGGACTCTAAGTGGTAAGCATCTAGTGAAAAGAGTGAAAGACTCATTAGGCGGCCATTAAAATGGACTTCGAGTTTCTACGACTTGAGGTGACCTTGCCTAAAGGTTTACCTTTTTGAATAGCAGCTTTCTCCCTAGTTCTTTTATTTATGAGGTCAACACAAGGGTGAACCTAGAGTATATCTTCCCAATTTATTCTGCTTCCCTGCTTCTTCCCTAAGTGTTTTGGGAATTATTGTGCATTTTTGTGAGCTGGGCTATCGACAACCGGCCAATAGGCTGTTACCCACGGCAACTTGCCAGCCATACTCGTGTAGTGAAGTGTGATTTTATTTGTTTATTTTTTTATTTTCTTCTTTTTTCATTAAGTTGGTGGCTTTCCTGATCAAAGATTTACCTAAAGGAAGAATGAAGAAAATGGTCTTGTGACTGGTCTCTGGACAACCAGCCAATGGGCTGTTGCCCACTACAACTTGCTAGTCATACCATCCTAGACGGTTCATTAGCTACCCAATTTTCGAAGAAACCACTGAAAAGTGAGTCAGTGCATGCAGTGTGTGGATGCTTAGGCTTAAGGTCCCCTCAAATCATAAGGTGGGTTGATAAGTCGTATACTTTTCACCCTAGCTTACTGACCAATTTCAAATAGAATTACTTGGTGAGGACTCAAGACTAAGTCCACATTCGCGTGAACACCCGAGATAATTAAGCCCGAAGACCTGAAGAGTCTAAGTGTTTAGGTCCTCTCGTATCATTTCCTAAAGCTAATAATAGGTAATGCCTAAGTTCTCTTCTCCTAATTCTTTTTTCTTTTGTCTTTTTGAATTTTCATTCTTCTTTTTTTTTTACGAAACTAAAAGATATTCTTTGGTGTTAAGAAAATGATTTCAGAAATTAATTATCCACCCCCATGCCGAGATGATGCAATGTCCTCATTGTAAAAATAAACACATGAAAAGACAGAGTAAATAGAATATCACCTAAATAACATGAAAGTTTGGCTAGCTCCGTAGAGAGCGTGGAATACAAACACGTGCTAAATTTAATGCCTTCATCTAGGCATAGCATGCATATAAGGAAGAAATTGAGAATTCACAAGTGCAGGTAAGAATCAAAATCAAATGATTAATCCTCAGACACACCAGCAAAAGATGTCCATAGACGTGGAGTAGATTATGATGGAGACCCATGCTCCAGGGTCAAGTGCTTCTCAAGTTTTGGATGAAAATCACCCAGAACTAAAGGTTGTTAGGCTTGTGTGGCGGGGCTTGCAATTTTGTGGTGTGCAACCCAAGACCAAAGTGTTGTACAATGGGTAAAGATGGTTCAATAGGTGTGGATGTCCACTTAGTGTTCAGCTCAAAAAAATAATCAGTTATTTCGAGCTTGGGTTGCACGTGAAAGATATCATAATGGTCTTGATAGAAAGTAGGTGGTTTTAGGTCAATAGGAACCCTTAAATCCAAACTTGTTTTTCCCTCAGAATTAACCTCCCAAATTTTCATTTCAACATTTCTATCCTCCAGCATCAAGTGCTCAGGCTCCGAGACCTATAGCATACCGTTCACCCCATAAGATTTACCCAAGTCCGAAAATCATGGCTGAATCAAGATTGGCTTGGGCACAATGATCTCAAAAGTTAGCTCTTCGGGGTGCAGTTGGAAAATGGGGCTACTGATTGAATCATCATGATTCAAATCGTCAAAGTTAGCCCCAACAGAATCAGAACCTTCAACAGTTGGGCTATCAAATGGTTTATCAGATTCCTCAAGCCCATTTGTCTCACTAAAGTTAATCTCCTTAAGCTCAAGTGAGATTTTACTAAGAGAATCCTCACCCATAAAGTCAAGGAATTCATGATCCTCATTTATATACGTCTAAAAATAACAAGTCATTTCATGGTCCATGGAGACATATTTTTCATCATTCCCTTACTCTAGGATCTCAGGTAAGAAACTCGGTTCATCCTCAATGGGTTGCTCTAGACCAACCTGGTCATCTCCAATCTCAGAATATGTATCCCCCCAATAGGCACCTAAGTAGGTTTTGACATTGGCTCTCCTAAAGGGGGTTCATCTTGAGAATCATACCAAGATTTGACTAGGGCAACCACAAATTTCATCCTCAACCTTGATAATTTCCTAGGAAGAAACTCACCCAAGTCCCTATACCTAACATTTTGGAGAAAATCCAATAGAGAACTATTAAGTTGATGAATCATTTTGATCATAGGCTTCAATGCTTCAATGCATGGTGTGGGCTGAGCTTCTAGAGATTGTATAGTGTTCCTCAAATTAGCCAACACCCTATCTTGGGTCTGTTTCACTTGAACTGACTGGTTTGGCTCAAGGTTGGGTAGGTTTGGATTAAATCTATGGGAGTCAAGATATTGAGGTTCTTGATTCCCTCCCTGATAGTAGGTCTTCTCAAGTTGTTCAAAAAATGGAGGTGACCTATATTCAGTGGAATACTAGGGAGGGTAGATGTTATAATCGTCATATCCTTCCTAGTTGTAGATCGGGTTGGTTTGATCATCAAAGGATCAAGATTAATAATCATTGTAGCTCCGGGAAGGATAGTAATCATAGTCTTGTTGTCTAAGGTTAGGCCCTGGACACTGAGGTCCGGATTCATATCCCCAATCAAAGTTGTCCTGACTAAGAGATGCATAGTAATCAAGTCAAGTTGGGATAGTAATCATCTTGGGGATAAGTGTTGGTAGGAGGGTAGGATGGGAAATGCGTGTAAGATGTTGAAGGATACATGGTAGAATAGGAGGGGAAATCAGAAGAAAGAAAGGAGCCCAGCAATACAAGCAATCAACCCTATCCTTATGTGGGTTAGCCTAAAGACCTACAGACTCCCAAGACCCGTCTTGAGATTGTAAATGACTTGGTCTACTTTTATCTAGTTAATCCAACCAGTTAGGGGAGGGGCTGGGGAGAAGGTTCTTCCTTTGGCTTATGACTCCGATTCCTATTGTACCCACTAGCCATGGTCATTTGACGGTACTGCCCTAGCAAGGCATTAGATGGACCAACAGAAGTAGACTAATAGAAAACGATCTCAGTCTGAGACCCGAAGAACGAATCAATCTTTAAGGCCAACGTCTACTTAATTTTAATTAAGCTTGGGATGATTATGCTCTTGGAATGTGATGGGCCCTTTAGATGGGTTGTTCCCTCAATGATCAATTCAAATGTGTGTGTGCGCACAACTAGGGTTTGCAAACAAGGTTATTTGATGATGTGTCTTTTAGGGTTTAACCTTCTTTAGTAGCTTTTAGGGTTTAATCATTAGGTTCGTTCAATCAGGTTTAGTAGAACACTCCAAGTTTTGAAAGCACTGGTGTAGATATATTCCTTTAAAAATGAGAAATAAAATGTGGAGTGCTTGGTTCAGTCCTAAAAATTAACCCTAAGTGGTAAGCTACTTGATGAATCAATTTTAATTTGAGTGGTGTAGCCTAAATAGCTTAATCACTTGGCCAATTGCACCACAGATTAAGGCACATTAAGTCTTAGCCTAATCAGATTTCTACTCACTTATGTGTTTTGAGTTGAAGTGTATCGAGTCCACAGGTTAGATCCCAATTAAGTGGTAGAATCAAAGTGGAGTGGTGCGCCTTAAGTCAAGAGTTGTGGGTGTTAATGTGTGTCTCTTTCAGAAAATCCTACAAGAGAAGAGTATATTTTTTATTTTTTATATATGTGGAGGTGAGATGAGTGGAGGTTGCAAACAAATAACCAGATCTATCATAGGGTTTAAAAAAAACACCTAAGTTGATTTGGGTTTGAGTTATTAGTGTGATGAAATGAAATCTAGGGTGGGGGTGTTGGGGATAAACTTACAAAACTCATTAACCTCTCTTTACTCTGATGTATCTGCTTTGGCTCGCCTTGGAAGGGTACCTGTAATCATAGAAAGAAAGGAGCAAACAGAGCTAAAAAGTTAAGTAAGGCGAAAAAATGCAAAAAAAATCAAAGACCATTACCTCCCCAGCAACAACGCCAAAATCATTAAGCATTTTTCGCGTGGTAGAAATCGGGGTTTGGAGGACCCATCGTCATAGCTCGCAAAACACATCTACCAGATAAAATTTATAACCGAAACTCAAAAATTGAGTCCTAGGTCGAACATGCTGAGGCGAATGTTTGGTTTTGAAAGATACGCATTTCTCTTTTATTTATTTTTTCCGTTTTTATCTTTTATAATTTTTTTTGGGTATTTTAATAGGCCAAGAGATCAGGTTGATGAATTCTAGCTAATCTACTTGCAAAATATAAAGTAAAGACAGAGAGAGAAGAATAATCAACTATTTATGAATAAATGTTTGTTAGAACTACGAAAATGGAAAAACTACACTACAAAAGCAAAAAAGATAAACAAAGGTGAGAGAATCCCCCTAGATGGTGCTTGGAGGATGACTCACTCTGACCTCACTTGGAGGAAGGTGGTGACGAGCAAGATGAATGGGGATGGAGCTGGAGGATGGAGGATGGGGCAGGATGGCGTCACGGCGAAGATCTTCTTCTGGAAGGGCGGTGAGAGGATGACCACAAGATGCTCAACGAATGGGGATGAGAGGTGGGAAAACTATTTTCTTTTCTACTCTAGAGGAGCATCCCTAGCATAGGACATGCTCTCTTTAGAGCATTGGAGGTGGTGAGAGGAAGAAAGGAAGGGACGAACAAAAATGGGAAGGGTAGGGGTCCTTTTATAGTGGAGGAAAGAATCAAATTTGTATATAGGACATTTAGTGACAATCATAAACATCGCTAAAGATCCGTCGCCAATGTTGCTGAAGATCCCACTCACGTGCCCCCACTGTCGCATCTCTAGCACATGCTGCACGTGCGCTTGTCCCGTGCGCACACGCGATACGCGCCACTCTTACTACTGCCCCCGCCCCTACTCTGCTGCAGCGCTGGTGCCCTTGCGCTTGCGCTACTTCTGCACGCGCGCTGCTGTGTGCATGCGGTGGCACGTGCATGCGCAGGGGTAGCCGAGGGCCGTCCATCTTCAATCCTTTGTAGGGTATGCTATAGAGGTTGGATTGAGTCACTTTTTGCATCGTTGGGCTGCGATCGTCGACCCAAATCCATCCGTGTGGTCAGATTTGTCATTTGACACTTCAAATTGTGTCACCAAGTCTCTCGGCTGTTGATCTTCCTTGGATTGCATATAGTGCTATGAAACTCCGATCAAGGCGATTTCAGAGGCATTGGACTCCGATTATCATCTTGATCGGATCCGTACGGTCGGATCGTCAATCCGAGGCTCCATAATAAATATCCTTCTCTCTTAACCACAAAAAGAATGGAATTAACCTAAATTATATACAACTGCTCTAAATGCAGAATGATGCACACTATGCAATATTTATAATATGAAATGCAAATCTAAGCCTAGGAACATGCATAAATAGGAATTTTACCCACAATAATTGTGGCTACATTATATTGGCTCCAAGATTTTAAGGCCAGGGACCCAAGTGAGTTTTTACTTGGGAAATTATCAAGATTAAGGATGAAATTCGTGTTTGCCATAGGCCAATCTTAGGATGACTCCCAGGATGAGCCCCCTTCAAGTGAACCAATGTCTGAACCTTCTCAGGCAGCTATCGGGGGGGACACATTTTCTGAGATCAGGGATGACCAGGTTGGGTTAGAACAACCAATTGACGATGATGTGATTTTCTCGCCTGAGATCCTTGAGCCAAGGAGCAAGGAAAGATATGTCTCTATAGACCAAGGAACAACATATGATTTTGAGACATATAGAAAAGAGGGTCAAGGATTCTTTAATTCTAATGGTGAGGAATCTCTTAGGGAAATCTCGCTTGAAGTTAAGGAAAAGGATTTTTACGAGACAAACGACCTCGAGGAGCATGATGAAACATTTGATAGACCAATAACTGAGGATTATGATCCGATTGGGGCTGACATGGAGGATTCAGATCCTTTTATAGTAGACGATCCAATCAGTAGCCCTAATCTTCAAACATAGCCCCAAAGAGATGAATGATTTTGATTTGGAAATGATTGAATCCAAGTTAATTCCGATTCAGCCACAATTGTTTGACTTGGATATCTTTGATGGGGTATACAACAATCTGGAGGTCTCGAAAACATTGATCTTAGAGGATAGAAATTTAGAAATGAAAATCTAGGAAGCTAATTCTAAGTGAAACACATTTTTGGATCTAAGGGTTCTTATTGACCTAAAACCACCAACCATCTACTAGGACCCTTACAACATCTTTAACGTGCAACCAAAGTACAAAATAATTCACTATCTTTCCAAGCCAAACTCTAAGTGGACACCCAAATCTAGTGAATCGGATTTACCTATTGTCTGCCACTTTAGATTTGGGTTGCACACTAGAAAACCATAGGCCCGGCCTCACAAACACAACAATCTCCTCTTCTTGATATTTTCATCCAGAACGTTAGAACCACTCGACCCTGGGGCATGGGTCTACATCACAATTTGGTCCACATCTGTGAACATCCTCTATTTGTAGGTACTAAAATCAATATTCTTATTCTAATTTTGACCTGCACTTCTAAACTTTTAATGTCAACTTTACTTGTGAACCGTGCCTTGCTAAAGGTAATAAACATAGCACGTGTGTATACTCCTTTCTCTCTATGTAGTAGACTGGACTTTCATGAAATTCAGGTGATACTATGTTTATTTTTCCCTTTTCATGTCTTTATTTTTACAATGAGGACATTGCATCATTTAGGCATAGGGGGTAGATACTTAATCCTAAAATTATTTTGTTAGCTCTGTGGAATTTCCTTTATTTTCTTAAAAAGAAATAAAAATTTAAAAAGCCAAAAAAAAAGAATTAGGAAAAGAGAACTTAGGCATTAAGAGTTGTTAACTTTAGGAGATGATACTTTAGGACCTGAACACTTAGACTCTTCAGGTCTTCAGGCTTAATTAGCCTAGGTGTCCACTAAAATGTGGACCTATGTCTCGAGTCCTTGTTAAGTCAATTTTAGTATGATTTGGCTAATAAATTGGGGTGATAAGTATACGACTTATCAACCTACCCTCTGATTTTAGGGAACTTTAAGTCTAAAGCATCTACAACAATATTTGCACTGACCCACTTTTCGACGATTTTTACGAAAATTGGGTAGCTAATGAACTTTCTAGGGTAGTATCGTTGGCAAGTTGTCGTACGTAATAGCCCATTGGCTGGTTGTCCAGATCCCAGCTACATGACCATACTCTTTCTACTGCCTTTACGTAAATCCTAGATCATGGAAGCCACCTACGCAAAAAAAGAAAAAGGAAAAAGAAAGAAAGAAAGAAAAATAGAAAATGAGAAAAATAAAAATAGAAAAATAAATCACACTTCACCACACGAGTATGGCTGGTAAGTTGCCGTGGGTAACAACCCATTGGTCTATTGTCTAGAGCCCAACTCAGAAAAATATGCAAATAATTAATAAAACACTTAGGGAAGAAGCGGGGAAGTAGAATAAATCGGGGAGATATACACTGGTTTCGGCATTGTGTTCACCCCATAAAAAAACTAAAACATGTAGGGAGAAAGCTATCGATCGGAAAGATAAACCTTTAGGCAGAAACTCTTAAGGTCACTTAGAGTTGAGGAAACCTGAAGTTCATTTTAATGGCCGCTTAGTGAGTCTATCACATTTCCACATCAAGATGCTTAGAACTTGAAGTTCTTTTTGAGTCTTGGTTGGGTTGGGTAGCCATAAAAAGCTATCCTAAAATTCTAAACTCAAAAATCAAAAAATATTAGAAAAGAAGAAAAAATAGAAAAATATATCTTCCCTTTTCAAAATAAGGTGAGGAGTTGGGAGGCCTACATTTTGGCAAGCACCCAAGTACTGTTGAGTCTTCGTAGTTTAGGACCTTAGTTGAAATTTCCTTTTCATAATAAACAACTAATGCCTTAAGCGATCGAGTCCTAATTCTTGTTTTATACATAGCATTTAGTTTGATTTTGCTAGGAACTAGCAAAAGATAGGTGGGGGGGTACAATGTAGATGCATCCATTTTGGTTAAAATACCTATTTATGCATATCCTAAGCTTAGATATGCAATCCATATTATCAATATTGCATATCATGCATCATTTTGCATTTAGAGTAGTCTGTATAAATTATAGGTTAATTCAAGTCATTTTGTAGTCAGGAGAGAAGGAGATTTATTTTGGAGCCTCAGATTGATGATGCGACCATACGGATCTGATCAGAATGAAGATCATAGTCTAATGCCTCCGAAATTGTCTTGATCGGAATCTCGTGGCACCTTATGCAGTCCAAGGAAGATCAATGGCCAAGGGTCATGGTGATGCAATTCGAAACTTCAAACAACAAATCTAATCACACAGATGGATCCAGATCGACAATCATAGCCCAACAAAGTAGAAATCGATCTAATCAGATGTTTGTGGTGACACCTAAAAAGGAAAGAAGATAGACAACCTAGATCGTGCCAAGTGGCACTATCTAGGCTACCTAAGGGTAGCAGAAGATGCACATGCATCAACATGTGGAACGCAACGCGTAGGCATGTGTAGCACACAAGCGCGCAGCAGTGTGTAATGCGTGGAGCACCAGCCGGCCCGTGGGACATCGACAAGCGAAATGCGTCCCAGCAGCACCATGAGCAGGCACGTGAGCTGGACCTCTGGCGACTCTTGCAATGGATCTTTAATGACATTTATGGACCTTACTAAGTGTCCATGCAGGAAATGCTTCCTTTCCTCCACTCTAAAAGGACCCCAATTTATGTATATGAATGACTAGACACTAAGATATTTTTAACATTTAACTGGCATACATTAGGATGTAAATAAATTAATTTATATTTTTAGCTTAATTGCATAATTTATGCATTTCATTCATATCTAAATGCATTTAGAATTAACTTAGAATTGCAAGCATTTGATTAGTTAAACATTTTGGTACATTACATGCATTATTTTAATTTAACATAGAAGTTAAGGGTTTACACATAAATAACCCATAATTTCTTTTTCATTTTCATTTATTCTCTTCTTTAACTGCTACAAGGATCGGCTGGCCACCATTGAAGACCATTGAAGGCCCGAAAGAAGCGGATCTCGCCATCACTCCAGCATTGGAATTCTACTATGATGACCACAAGAGATGGGGAGTTGCTGCTATGCTCAGGAGGCCTCCACTCCACTCCACCACTGTGCACAGAGTCAAGCTCTCCTCCATTCCACCATCGCCGGCCTCGACTCTGTATACAAGTCCACACCACCGCTAGTAGGCGAGGTGATTGACCGCTGCGCCACCAGTGGCTTGTGTAGCTAACTGTGAGCATGTGCCTGAAGGCCACGCAGTTATCCCTGCTCACCACCATCACTAGCAACCACCACTATCACCGCCACCACACCCACGCACCAGTAGCCATCCACGCGCAATTAAGTCATCCGGGAAGTTTCCAAGACGTCTGAAGCCCCTTCCCCATCTCCACGCCTCATCAGCTTCCTCTTCATTTTCATGTTCTTTTTCCTCCATTTCTATTCCACCTCAAAAGAACCCATTGCTACGAACACCTCACACACCCTTTGATAGCCCTCGGCCACATGCCCCACCGTACGACCAACGCCCCTCAGCCACGCTACCCAGCACGCGACTGCCAGTCCTCGCGTGCCCTTCTACCAGCTCTTGTGCACCCTCTGCTAGCTCCACCATGCACCAGCATGCCTCGCGTGCACGGCCAGCATGCTAGCACCCATGCACCACCTATCTTCCCCATGCCTCCACTTGTGTGTGCGGCCCACTAGCAGTGTGCACCCTTGTCCTCTCCGCACACCACTCCTTAGCAGCAGTAGGAAGTGCAACACACCACCTTCCATTGCTCCATCTATCCAACGACGGCTGCCATCCGCTGCACTACCACCACCACCATGTGCAACTCGGACGAGGCAACCTTCGGCTACCGTCTCGCCACTGGCCTTGAGCCTCCATGTGCGCAAGCTCCACTTGAAGGAAATTCCCTGTTTCCTTCCCCATTAATAATTACATTGCACTGCCATTGGAAGAGTGGGATTTCTGGTGAGATAATATTATATTCTAGTGATTTTATGAGAACCCCCTCCTCTTTCATTAAAATGCAAATTTAGTATTCCATGCATTGTTATCCTAATTAAAAATGGGTTTTAGCTTGCTTTCTTAGGAAAAATAATTAAGAATAATATTATTTGAAATTTTGCGAGTTTTAATAGGCCAGTGCTTCCCTATGGATATGACCCGCTCCCTTTGTAAATGGTTCTTTTAATTTGTCTTCATTCATGCTGTTTGCCACTCGATTCCTATACTACAATGATATTTATTTATATGTTCGAAAACTAAAATAATGTAGTTTCAAATGGCGTCATTGCCAGGGAGGAAACGGGCCTAACAAATTTACACTGATTTTTTTGTTCACTTTGATCTATTTTTAAGGCTACAATCATTGATATATATTTGTGTTTTGGTACGAGGTATGACTACTTGGGAGAAGAAGCATCGCATCATCGGCATCCACTCCCTGGTGGACCTTGTTTCCACCCGTTGAGTTAGAAGACACGGAATTCGGGATGGTGGTGGTGCTTAGAGAGTTAATTGGACTTATTAGTTAGCTTAGTTTAATTTCACTGTTTCCTTGCCCTTGTCTTTTGGGGCTGGTTTTCGAGAGTCTGTTCCCATTTCTTTAGACTTAGTTTTTTGTCTTATTTTCTGGTTAGTTTATCCTTTTCTTTGATTGTGCATAAGTAGGTTTATCCTTTTCTTTGATTGTGCATAAGTAGGTAGATATATATATAAAAAAGTAAAATACAAGCTGCATTCCTAGAAGATCCATGATTTAGGACGACGATATAAGATTGTATGAGCAGCCTCTAGATTTCATTTTCTGCATTGCATTCATTTCATTGAAGATTGCTGGAGACAAGGTACATTCTTCTTTCTTTGCATCCTATTTTGATCACGCATTGCATTTTGGACTTAAAGACAAGACCACCTATATTGTTTTGAAATAATTAACTAGTGGTCATCACATTTTCAAAAAAAAGACTTTAACTAAAGGAGGAACATTAAAAACCAAGGACTTGAATTGAGAACTTGTCGTGCAATTCACAAAATTCAAACTCAAATTTTATGGTGCATGCACACGTGAATGATTGTGCACCAAGGCATGCATTTTGACACTCCTTAGGTTTGGAATCACTAGGACTAGAGTCACCTTTTACTGAGGTTTGAAGTGACCCAAACTTTAGTTCAGAGGTGAAGTTGCCTCCAAACCTTGCGGATTGAGGGTAGTTAAGAAGCATCGTGAAAGCAACACTTCAATGGAAGGGCTTAACCCTACTTGCATCCCTCTTTGTCGTGTTAGGTGGTGACTAAACATTTTGGGCTTTAGGGAGGATCACCTAAGTCTTAGTTAGGTCTTCTTAAGTGTATCGTAGGTTGACAAGTAGGCACGTAATTGTTTGGATAACTTGATTTGTTACCCACAACTGGACTTAAATCTCAAAAGCTTTAATTAATTAAAGACTAGAAAAGTCCTTTTATTTATGTTTGCTTGGGAAATCTAACTGTGGTGTGAGTTAGAATGGACAATGTTTACTTCCATCCTTTTACTTCTTGCCCACATCCTTATCCTCACTCTGCGATCTTTGATCCCATACATCGAGATGGTCCATTATTTGGTGGACAAAATGATAGTAATTGGGATCCTTTTTACTCCTACTATAGGAGCATTGGCCTGGTTAAGCCCCAAATCAGTGAGTAGAACTTAGAAGCGGGATTTGACTTGCCAAATATCCCACACACCATAGAAATACCCAACCCACCCTCCCTGAATGATTTTTATGGTTGGATTGAAACTCCTAGGAACTATATGCTGGACCCTAACTTCTCTCCTGAGAGTAATGATGACCTCTCCTACTTGAGGATGGAAATACAAAACATGCTGGACAAAATGATTGACTATTAGGAGAATCTTCTAGAATAGGCCAACAAGAAAATGAAGACATTAGCCACCCAACCTACCCCATTGAGGATGATGTGCACCCCTCTACGCTTGATGCATCTCCTGTGGGAGAGCCACACCCTAAGTTGGGGAATTTCGGAGATTCTAAAATGAAGAATAGCTACTTCTATGGGACTCACTTTGAAACCTCCCTACTAGATGACACTTCCTTGAGAGGTTCATGCGTTAAGTGGGAAGAGGATATGAATCAAAGTAGCTACCATTTGGATTTAGAAAGGGGGCAACTCGAGGAAGATGATGATCACGTTGAGTATCCACTTGAATTATATTGGAGTCAAAAGAAGGGAATGATGGTACCATTGGAAGAACTCGACCCAGATGATAGTATTTTCTTGACATTTTATGAAGTGGGTCAAAGTCATGTTGTTAATCACACCCTCCCTTCTGATCATGAGATGGAACTCAAGCCCACCCTTAGGGAACCTAACCCTGAAGAAATTCACCTATCTGAGGAGTCTGTTGTTACAAGTGTGAACCATTTTCCCCAGATAGAGTGCCCTAGGGGACATGTCAAGATTTTAAATGATTCTAGACCTCAAGTGCATGATTAATTGTATGATGTGGAGAAGGATGAATTATATGAGGAATCTACATTCAAGATTTGGAGTGACACTAAGGGTGCTTATATCTTATTTGAAGAATTAACCCCTGAAGATGTCACAAATTTGATCAACTTAGGTTTCCTCTATGCTTCTATTGATGATATCCCTCCTAATGATGAAATAATGGAAAATGTGGAAGCAACTTTTGAGATTTTTGTTGATTCACACATAGACTCCGGGGCGGATTTGAGAAAAGAATAAGAACTCGAGGATGAGATTGATAGGGTAATCCATAAATTTGTTGCTTCCAACCTGCCTTCATTTGATTCAGAGTCACCCTCTGATTTGCTTACGTCTGAAAATAAAATTTTTAGTCCATACCTTGAAATGATCACTGATGAAGTGTAGGTAGATACTTATGATAGTACAAGGAATGCTAGCGATGCGATTGAGGAATTAGGAAGGCTGTTAGTAATGGACACTAAGCTGATTAGACCCAACATAGATCTTATGGCTGTCATGCAGGGTTGAAACTTGGACACCCTAGACAATCCCAAGATTAGAGATCTGCTCACTTCTATTCTAACGAGGGGGCTTAGCGAACCAATATCTCTTGTAATGGGGTGCTCGATATGGATTGATGCTTTCTATGGTTAGTCCAATAGCCTGGGGGTTTATCTCTGCACCATTCCTTGCCCATCTCTTTTAGAGGGTCCTTGTCATCCTTCTCCCACCCATTTAGAGGTTGCTATTCCAGTATATCCATTAGAACCTCCATTGATGACTTGGGAAAATTTCATTCCCATCTTTGTTGGTGGAGCATTTGCTATTTGGATTCATCACCAGCTCGCCAACATCCTAGGATATCTATTTATTTGCCTGTGTTACTTTGCTGATTTTTAGGGCCTATTTCCTTGGTTTTTGAACCTGATTAATAGATTCTTTGGTTACTTGATAGCTAATAAATAACGGCAGCCCAACTCTGACCCAGGTAATACCCTTCTATGCAATGGGGACATTACAGATTTTAGCCATGGGGAGTTGTACTTGGGGATATACATAGCATTTATACATAGTGCATTCCTGCATTTAGTTAAACATTTTGCATTGCATGCATTGGCATTTATTAAAAAAGAAAAATCATATTTAGGCCTACAGTAGAATTGAGCTTAACTGGCTAGGCCCTGCATTCATAAGCATAAGACTAGAACTTTAGGTTAGACTAAGTTGACTCTAAGTGTTTGACTTTAGAAGCTAAGTTGAGCTAGTAGCTTTACACCTTTAGGGTCCTTTGTGTACTTAAAAACTTAAGTAGGAGTTAAGTTGCGGACCATTCCTCAAGAGGTTGAGGAAGGAAAGCTAGGGATTGAGTAAAGGCTGGGTAGTACCCGGTGTCTTTTTCTACCTTTTGCTTTGCAGGTCCTCGTAACCTAAGCATCCATAATTCACATACACTTGGTCTTGTGTAAGTAATGATCACATTAATTTCTTTATTAAAGAAAATTTACTTCTCTTAATTCTGACTTAGGAGAAGATTGAAAACACAATTTGATTGGATGAGTTCCTACTACATGAGAGGTGGAGTATATACTCACCTTAATGACGCGATGATAACATGTCACCTCCTCGGCACTTGTCTCTTAGGATATACATCCTATTTGGGGCATGTAAGCGTGTTGTGCGGTTCAGGTACCGTGGCTGGCCCTATCTAGAAGTACTGATTGCCACAGGCCTGAATTCGCTTAAAAAATCCATGGGCGATACTATCTCAAAGTGTCGATTGCCAGGAGTTCTTGGGATTGCTATGGGTGGTGCTATCTCAAAGCATCAAAAGCTAGACACCCTTCCAAGTTCGGTGATGGGGACAATGAATCTAACACAGACCATGTTGATAGTTGATCAAAGGTTAGACTTAGAGGAATTAAACAAAAAAATATATATATATTTCAAAAAAAAAATCCTTCTTACTCTCTTTCTAGGTTGGCAATCATACCTGTTGGTGCTAGAGCACCGCGATTGTTTATTTTGTTGATAACAAAGCACGTGTCGTTTAACATTTGCACTTGGAGTCTTAGATTTTAGGTCAATTGCAAATGGAGACGTGGTTAGACTGAATTAGAGCTCGCATCCAGGACAGATTGGAGGAGCTTGATGGAGAACAGAGGGGATTCGCGAGGAGCGATAGATTGAAGATGGAAGGCCAAGAAGAATAGGATAGAATTCCATTTTATTCCTTTCATGTACTTTTGTCGTTATTTTGTTGCTCTTTATTCTTTACTTAGATTCATGTTAAAGAGCCTCAAAGTACCCTAACAGTAGTCCTAGGAACACTCGCACAACCCTAGGATACTTAGGTTTTCTGTAGAAAACTTAGAAAACCAATATAGGGTTCAAACAACACTTCCAGACGTCTAATTCCTAAATCAAACGTCTGATAATGTGTTTTAAGACGTCTGATAACATTTAGGCTGTACAAGTCTGATGAAATCAGATGTCCATACCTTAGACCAGACGTCTTAGGAGACGTCTGATGACTTTGCCAGACGTTCAATTAGTGGACCGTTGGCTCTCTTAGCATACACTCAAGGATATGACCGTTAGAGCCTTATCAGACGTCCTTAAGCCCTTCCAGACATCTGATAATTGACCGTTTTGCCTCGACTGACCCGAAAATCTCTTTTCAGAGATTTTCTAGCCATTGTAAATACATTCCCACGAAAAAGTAGGTTTGCAGATGTCCAGACATAGTGCCAGACGTCCTGTATGTCGTCTGATGGACTTGCTCTAGAACCCTGTTTAGATCTGATTTAAGTCAGGAAGGAACCCGCACGAAATCAGACGTCTTAAAGTGGTCTTCCAAACGTCTGATGCCATAATTAAACGTCTGATTACCCTGTCAGTGCAATGATTGTTCCTGATTTCGGGTTGATTCACTTGGGCTTTGCACCCAATGGCAATGGAGCCTTTCCTAAGCCATCTAAAGCCTTCCTAAGGCCTCTATAAATAGAGGGGAACCTCTTGCACACCAACACACACCAAGAAACACAAGACACACCTAGCTACACACTTTCACACTCTTGTGTCCAAAAAGACTCTCTTGCTCTCTAAGCTCTAATTCTCCATCTTGAGAGCATCAAGCTTTGTGCACCCGCTCTCCCGCCGTAGTTCACGAGAGCGACGTAGCGCCGTCGTGTTGTTCATGCATCCGCGTCGCCGACGCACTCCTTTCAAAGGGGAGTTTCCTAATTCCTATAGAAGCTAGGTTTAAAATTACTTTGTTGGCTCTATAGGATTATTGTTCTTTTATGTTTGTTATTTGGTTGGGTATTCGCTTTGCGAATTCCCGTCTCCTTCGAGGGACAAAATCCTTCTCGTGAAGAGAAGGGGTTGAGGAATGCTACCCTCGCACTTGTAGCGTGGTTGTATTTGAGGTTGAATCACCCTCGTTTAAAGTGATTCATTTAGTGGATTTTGATCAACTTGGTTGATCAGAAAATCCTAACTCGAGAGGGTTAGGTGGTGGTTTTCACCCGGTTTGGGTTTCCACCTAAAAATACTTGTGTACTTGTGTGGTTGTCTATTTTGTGAGATTGTTTATATTTATTTCCGCAATTATTATGTCACCCCCTCCTAGTAGGGAATTTCAATACCAACCTCAAATAAATAAGACCATTGCACATCTACAGATGTTTTAATCTCTGAGACCAATAAAGTCTAGGGTAAAGCTAGAAATCAAGGAAACCTGTGCTTGCAACTTGTCCTTAGCCGACCTAGTCGGCAAACTAGCAACTACTTGTTGATAAAAGTGGAAATCACGGGTTTGAAAATACAACTATCGTTCTTTGTAGTACAGTCACGAAATCCACTCGTCAAAAATAATTTCTAAAATAATGAAACTTGGAGTCTTGGCCTTTCATCTCTGGGAGGTGTCATGGAATTGCAAAATGAATTTGATCTCTTTTCCTCTCTACTTGCTTAAAATCGCACGTTCATTTCTAATCTTCGGATCCATGTTTTGCCACTTACATTATTAACGTTAATTACGTGCGCTTGTGTTAAGCAGATGACAAACGTGAAAGTGGGTTTCAGTACGCACGACCCTTGTTATGTGGTGGTGGTTTACAGAAAATGCATTAATAGTTAGATCCTCAACATCCTTAGGTACTTACATGCTACTTGCAACAATTACCAATTAAAAGTATGCAACTTTAATCACAAAAATATTGTAACAAGGCTCATGGTGATTTGCACACATAGATATAGATATTTATATATATAAGAAGATTTTCATTGATTGCATCAGGGTTACAGAGTAGAACTAGTCGAAGGCTTGTGGAGGAATGCTTGAAAACATAAAACTAACTAGTAGAAAATGACTGCATACATGAATCTATGGGGAAATTATGCAAGCGTCATTGGGGGAGAATATGGAGCTACACTACTAAGCAGTAATAAAGTAGTAAATCTATGAAGAGCTACTATCTACTTAGCTAGCAGAAATACGGGCATTCGAAGGTGGGCTCTGATGGCCTTTCAGTGGATGAGAAGAGAAAGAGGTGCAGCCAATGGTGGGTAGGCCAACCTTTGGAGTAAGGAGGGAGAGAGTTGATCTAGGTTTGGCATGGTGGTGGTGGAGTCATGGTCGAGCTCGCGGAGATGGAGGTATACTAAGGTGCTGGTGATGGAAGGTGGAATGGAGCTAAGATTGAATGTAGCATGGATGGGTGCAAGTGGCCACCCGTAAGGGAAGGTCTCAAGAGAATTATAAAATTCTCTAGGGAGGTCCTATGGTGGGAGCTTGTGAGAGAGGGAGAGAGAGGGTGGAGTGGTTCTTTTAGATCCACAAAATGTGGATCTCAAAGAAGACCCTTCCTTGGTTGCTTAAAATAGCAACCAAGGGTGGTGCCTCAGTGGAGAGAGTTATAGAGAACTCTAGTGAGTGTATGGGTGCGTGAATGGGTGTGTGTGTATGTGGTCGTGCCCTAGGTGGCTACGTGAGCTAGGTTAGGTTAGGGTAGGTCTCAAATTATGGTTGCAAACCCTAATTTGCTAAGGAGAAAATGCAATTAAACTTAACACAAGTTTATTTGAATGAGTGTGTTACTAATTGAGAGTGAAATAACTCAATTAGGTTGGGCTTAAGTCAATTGGACTCTCACTAAGTCCAATTGGACTTGTGTGGGTTGAGATCTGAGCTCAATTGGACTCTATGAGTCCAATTGAATAGGCAATTGTAATTGACTTTAATCCAAGTTAATTAGGCTTAGTGAGAACTTAATTTGTTTATTAAGAAGGTCTAGAGGTGGTGTACTAGGGTTTGGGTACCTTAATTTAGGTTCCCAAGGGGTAGGAATTGGGTTTAGGGACCTAAGAACTCAAGATCAAGGCTTGAATTCCAAAACAGGAACTGGAGAATAGTTCCAGATGTCCAATAAAGGTATCAGACGACTTATACTCAAAAATCAGAAGTTCAGACTTATTGTTTGGATGTCCAATTTGAGTTAGGAGGGATTTAGGGTTCTGTCTTGGTTATGCTGCAAAAATTGGATGTCTGATGATGGGAACACCATCACGAGCCCTAACTAGCTCATTTTGACCTAGAAACGAGAATAAAAGCTCCTACATAACTAAGTGAAGGGCTTAATTCAGAGAATAACTGTTTAAAAGAAAAGCAAGAAACAAACAGTAAAACTGTAATTTTACCATTGCAATACAACAACAGGATTTCTCAAGGGTTAAACATGGGTCAATTGGTCTTAACAAGGTAAAATGTGGGATGGTTCAATCAGAAAAGGGTTAATGTGAGATCTGGGAATTAAATGACATCCTGTAACCCTAACAAAAAAACACTTAATTCAAAAAGGTTCTAGTTAAGATAAAAATCAACTAAACCCTCTAAAATTCATGGAAAAATATCCTCTAGGATTTAGAACCTTCAATTTGGCCTTTAGAACTTATTTTGACCAAAATAGGGGTCCTAGTCATACATTTGCCCTAAATTGGGTCTTTTTGCAAAATTCCCAATAAAACATGGTCAAAATTAAAATCCAACATCACCATTGGATTCCTTGGGTCCAAATTAGGGTTGTACCAAAATTTAGATCTAAGGAGAGTTCACCTTGACTTACTTTGCAAAATAGTCCAACCCAATTACTTTTATGCCCTAACTTTGGAAAACCTTGCAGTGACCCCCCTATCTTCCTCGCCACTCATTCCAATTAGGTCCCTCAGCCATTGCAGTGGAGTCCTACTTTGGTGAGGATTCAAGAGCGGATTTCTCCCTGATTCCTTAGAGAATCCCTCTCAGATTTGAAAGGGAGATTCTCTGAGGAATTCCCAACTGTGTGAACTCAATCATGTGCTCTCATTAGCACCCAATCTCTCATGCGAACGCACAGGAGATATGGGTATCTCTCCACCTTCCAAGTTTGACGAGGTTGCCGTGCTTGGAGGCTTGCCTTCCAAGCATAAGGCCCTCCACCCGTGACTATAAAAGATGCCCCAAATCCTCTCGACCACCCCAAGTTTGATTTGGTCGAAGAATCCCCCATAATTCCTCCTTTCCCCTCTCTGGCCAAGTAGCCTGCAAGCTCCAGCGACTCTACCTCCCTCTTCTCATCACTCTGCCATCATACCAGTGGTAGAGTCTTCTCTACCTCATTCTTCCGTGTCGCACCATACTTGCACCTGCATCTTCAGCCATCTCATCATCATCGCCTCTCCATATCAGAGCCTTCATCTCCGGCGATGGCAAATATGCACTGTTCACCCTCTTCCTCCCCCCATGGTCCAGCCACTCTCAGATAATACCCCTCTCTCTACTCTTCATTTTCCCCAATTTTATTGCTATTTTCGCACCTCGACTACCACGGACCACCCTCATCTTCATCTCCTACAGACCGTCGGCGAAGGCGCATCCACTACTCCACACACCGACACGCCTCGCCAACCATTGCAGAAACATTGCCACCTTCCACTGACCATCATCCACCTCTCCATCAACCGCCACATGCGCCCTACGCTGCCCCCAGACAACCCCACTTTCACAGCCATTGACCGACCTAGGCATGCATGCCTAGGCTGTTCTACACCACACCACCCACCGCGCCACCTTCGCCATGTCATGACAAAGCTTTCTGAACATTTTGACAGGGCTGTGAGGCCGTGTTTGTGACTGACAGGTCTGACCGCTGCTGCCATTGGAGAGGAAGCGAAGCTTTCTCGCAAGCTTGCTCCATGTATCCCCGCTCCAGGAAATCAGGTCCCAGATGCATGACTTTACTCAGCAAAGAACATCAACCATCTATCGTGGGCCAACGCACTCCACTGCTGCAGTAATCGATTGACGTTCCCTGTAGGCGCATACGAAGAAGCGGGTGGGACTTTAGTCCCACCTCAGTAACTTTAGAAGCAAGTAAGTAGTATAAATTGCTTTTGTGTTTTAGCTTTGTTGCCTCCTAACACGGGGTGAGGTCCCCTCGCCCACACACCCGCCTTGTCTGTGATCACTCCTCCGCGGACCTGGCTGACCTAACCTGATAACCTTGCACTCCTCGCTCATCACCCACGCTGGTGCGCCTGGACTCGAGTGCGCTGACCCGACCCATTTACCCGATTGGCTCTGGGAGAGCAAGCCTAAGAGAGTAAAGAGAGAGAGCGTATGCTGGGGAGGGTATGGATAGGTTTTGCACTTCTGTGCAAGGAAAGGAAAAAGGAAGGAAAGTGGAAGGAGAAAGAGCCGCAAGGGAAAAGCTAAGGCAAAGAGAGGACTCTGATGGGAAGCTCAAGGCTGAAGGAATGCTGAAGAGAAGAAGCTGCAGAGGACAACAAGGAAGGAAAGAGGAGGCACTGTTGCAGAGAAGAAGGAAGGCTGAAGATAGAGAAAGAAAGAAACAAAGCCACAGACAAAGGTCGAAGAAGTAGAAAAGCTAAGGAAGAAAAGGGCTCGATTGAAGTAAGGAAGAAAGAAGAAGACATCATAACAAAGAAGAGAAGCAAGAAGAAGAAAGAAGCCACAGTCAAGGGAAGAACTAAATCCAAAGAAAGAGAAAGAAGAGTAAAGAAGGAAGAAGACATCAGAAGAAACAAAGAAGATGAAGAAGAGAAAGCCTAAGATAGAAGCATCTGATTTTCACATTGATTCATATTTTTTAAAGCTTCTATATACATTGAGACTAGTTCTATTGCTTCATAATTTGATTGAACATCTCATTTTATTACATTGAAGTTGTGTTGTTAGTTTTTAAATCCCAATTTGCTCCCTGTGTTCGACCTCGGATTCTTAGTTTTTCGAGTAATAAATTCTTATTTGCTTTTCAAAGCAATTTCAACAATACTACAACGCGATATTTACAAACCTGAATTCGCTTTCGAATAAACATCTCACCTAGTGTCTAGACGTCTAATAACACTGTAGACATGGGTTTAAGGTGTATGGGTTGTGGCTACGGATCTTGGATGTCCAATAACTTATCTGGACATCTAGATAAGGGTAGGAACTAGAGTTTTGAGGCTTCCTAGGCTATGGTGACCAAATCTAAGGGTGGCTAAGGCTTGAGAAGGCTTCTAGGGCTATCCTAGGGCTAGGATTGAACCTAAGTTCATCATTTAACTTCTTTACTTCTACTCAATAGAATATCATACTACAACCCTTTACGTTATTTCTCTACTACATTTTATTCTACTTTTCCACTCCAGCTTTGGTGCAGAACTAGCTTCAGGTCTAATTCCAGATCCAGCTTCAGATCTAGCTCCAGATCCAGCTTCAGATTCAGCTCTGGAGCTTCTTATTACTTGCAATTTATATAATACACTTAATTAGTACATTATATCATTATTTCATACATAGCTAAGGGAAAGCAGTACAGATGCAAATAATGCTTATGCATGCAAGAATTACATTAGCTTATGCTAAGCTCTATCCTAATTTAGGTCAATAAAGACCTATAATTTAATTGGCCGGGGAAGGATCCGAAGAAGATTTTTGGGCCTAAACCTTGCTAAGGAGATGCTGGGAAGTTTGCCGAGCTTATATAGAGATCATTAATGAGCTGAATTTGGAAGAATTTGTGAATTGCATTCGTGAAATAGGCATCCTCGATTGCCTGATTCTTAGAGCTCATGAGGATTCCATTGTGCAAGTTAGGTTCTGAGATCAGCTTCATTGGAACAAAATCAATTTCTTAATCAATCTTGCCAAATTTGGAGGGATTTGATCAAGAAATTAGAGAGAAAACCAAGATTGAGTTCATGTGGTTTGGGTTAACACTTGTTCAGACCTAACCATGGTAGTAGGGGCCTTCTTGCAAAGAAGGCAAAGAACTTCGGGACAAATATGCAAGGATTTTGAATGTTGAGGGGCTAATTGATAGAGAAAGATTTTGACTGGACTAAAATACAAACTAGGTCAAGATGGACTCTAATTGGGCCCAAATTTTGGTACAAACTTAATTTTGACCCAAAGAATCTGATGGTGAAGTTGGATTTTAATTTTGACTAGGTTGAATTGGAAAAATTGAATAGGAACCAAAATTAAGGCAGAATTCCATCTAAGACTTTCTTTAAGGTCAAAATAGGTTCCAATGGTTAAATCAAGGATACGAAACCTCAAGGAATACTTTTCTATGAATTTTAGGAGGTTTAGATGAATTTTTATGATGGTAACAACATCATGAGCCATAACTAACCCAATTTGATCTAATCAAGTCATTAAATGCTACTACATAACCATCAGAAGGCCATAATTCATTGCAAATACTTTCAGAGAGAAATACAAGAAACTAAGGTTAAAATGGTAATTTTACCATCATATCTTGAATTCAGTACAACCATGGGTTTTCTCAAGGGTTAGTTAAGGGTAAAATGGCCTTAAAAGTTTAATAAGTGGGTTAGAACAGAGAAAAAAAAAATTTCATGTGTTTTGAGAATTAAATGACTTCTTAAACCCTAAAAATAGACCCGCTTAAGTAACTGAGCTTCTAGTCGAGATAAAAATCACCTAAATACTCTAAAATTCATAGAAAAATATTCTTTAGGGCTTGGTACATTCAATTTGACCATCAGAAGCCGTCTTAACCCAAAATAGAGTCTTAGACTGACATTTGCCTTAATTTGGGTTTTTGCATAAATTACCTGGACAAATGAGGTCAAAATATAAATCTAACTTCACCATTGGATTTCTTGGGTTTAAATTAGGTTTTTGCCAAAATTTGGTCCAAATCGGAGATCATCTTGACCAAGTTTACATTTTGGGCCTGTCAAACTTTTTTTATCTCATTCAGATCCTTAGCTTTTTGAAATCCTTGCAAATAGCCCCCCAACTTTGTTGTCTTCTTCACAAAAAGGTGCCTTCACCATTATTGCTCAAGAATCTTGCACTGGTGAGCTTCATTTGGAAAGTTCTCCTTGATTGATTGATGAAACCTTCCTAAAATCGAATCTGATACTCTTTAGGAAATCCTCTTTCCAATGGGACCAACCTTGGATCCCAACTCCTTCCCGAAAGCTCATGCGAATGCTTTGAAGGAATGGGTATCCTATTTTTGCGTAATCTCTAAGGTTCTCAAGCTTGCTTC
Organism: Thalassia testudinum; assembly: GCA_037157565.1. Lineage (NCBI taxonomy): Eukaryota > Viridiplantae > Streptophyta > Magnoliopsida > Alismatales > Hydrocharitaceae > Thalassia > Thalassia testudinum. Next base: position 118,247,240 of record JAZHRO010000024.1, read on the forward strand.
CAAGCATGGAGCCCCCTCCTATGCCCTATTTAAGCACACCCAATGCATGGCCATGCTCTTCAGCTAGGATTTGGCCAAAAACCCTCTTCCTAACCCTACCTCCAGCCTCCTCCGACCTAGCTCTGGCGAGCATCCTCCCCTATCATCCTACGGCCTTGCAAAGACCAATTTAGGAGCATCTTCTTCCTCCCTGACTTCCTCCACCTCTCGAGATCACATCAGTAGCACCCTGACCCATTTCTTTGTTGCCGTCCCCCTTGCAGAGGATTCATCTTCCCCACATCCGGCCATCACAGCGGCGTGGGTTTTCTACCTCCTTCAATCGTTAGATTAGGTTCTCTAGCTTCCTCTCCTTCCCTATCATTTTCTATTCTTCTTAGTCTCCAAATTCAACCACCAATGCCGTGAATCACCCTCACCTCTTCCATCTCTGGCGAACACTTCGGCGAGGACTTCCGCTCGCTACACAAGTCCATCCTCCTCGCCGACAAGTCCCCGACCTCCGCCACATCCACCCGCACAAAAGCCCTAACCTTTGCAGGCCTATTGCCTACTCCACCTCCTCACCAAACAACCCATCAACGTACCTCTGGTCCTGACTCCTCCGACCTCCACAACGCTCCTCGCCTCATGCTGAACCCATCACCACATTTGTTACGCTACGGCGAAGTTTGCTGAACCTTCTGACAAGGCCACAAGGTCATATTCTTCTTTACAGGTATCTTCGTTGGACCTCCACCACTTTTGCCATCACCTGCTGTTGTGCGAAGAGGAAGGGTGGGGCTTTAGTTGCACCTTAGATGCAGGCAACCAGACAAAGAAGCATAAATTGGTTTTGTCGCATCCGCTTAATGCCTCAACTAATACACAGGGGGTGAGGCCCTTACGCTTCTCATGTGCCTTACCCGTGACACCTACATGTGGGTTTGGTGATCCGATTACCTACCTAACCAAGCACTCCTTGGTTGCCACTCATGGTCGGCAACCCTGGTCCATTGTGTGCTCTACCTGAATACCCGATAACCCACTGTGGCCTTGGGAGGGTGGATCCTAAAGAGAGAAGGAGAGAGAGAGTGGGGGCAGGGGAGGGTTTTGGTCTCTATGACACTTAGCCAAATCTGAGAGTGCCTCCCTTGTGAATGAGAAGAAAGGAGAAGGCACAGAAGGAGTACAACTTGAGAAGAGTAGAAGAATTCTCGTGCATAAAGAAGAGAAGGAAAGAGGAGAGTAGTTGAAGAAGGAAAGCCAAGGAAAGAAAGAAAAGAAGAAGAGGAAGGGAAGAAGGCAACAAGAAGAAGAACAGTGCTTTCCTAGCACTGTAGCATTTGTTGGTTAAGTCGTCTGGTCACCGACCTGACGTCTAATTTGAGGCTTGATACTTTGAATGATTGCTTTAGAATTACTGTTGAGATATTTCAATTGATTGAATGCTTGAGGTATATATGCTTAGAGAGTAATTGGTGAGATAAATCACCATTGTTTTAGCTTCTCTACTTTTTTACTGCCTCAAGATGCATGAGAATTCTCTGAATATCTAATGTGATAGGTTAGTATTTATTGAATATCATTATTTGATTTAAGTTCTTATGCTCATTTACATTATCTATTAAGTTTAGCGATTGAATTCCTATTTGCTTGCTATGTTTGACCTCAGACTTTTATTCGAGTTATAAATTCTATTTGTTTTCAAGCGATTTTGACCTATACTACGACGTAGCTTTTATAACCTTGACCTCACTCTGTTAACATTTACTCTGATCGGAACCTCTGTAATTCAAGTGGGTCTGAAATTAGAGTTTTAGGTTATGAATTGATTCTCGAAATGCGTGAAACCCTATTTTTGTCCACATGGACCCTCTTACTATACTTTAATGCTTGTTAGACCTTAAATTAACCCTTGACAAACCCCGTGGTTACTCTACTTTTATGATGTAATGTTAAAACTGCTGAATTAATCCTGATTTAATGTATGCCTCTCAGAATGGATGTGCAGGGAATTATGGCACTCAAGCAACTATGTAGGAGCGTTTGTCACTTGATTCTGATTAATTCTTGATAGCTATGGCTGATGTTGATGTTATCATCACAAACCCATTACCTCTTGGCCTGAGCTTGAAATCACTTTCCTAAAGAAATTCTTCCTCATTTGTCATACGATTTCCCTGTGATGATCTATTATGACCTTCCAGCAAAAACCTGGCGAGACCTTACCTGATGCTTGGGAGTGATTCCAAGATCTTTTAAGAAGTTTCCTACACCATGAGGTTCCATTATTGTAGGTCATGCATATCTTCTACCTTGGATTAAAAGATCAACTTCGACGTTTCGTCGACGCCTCATGTGGCAGAAACTTCCTGAATAAAGATGTGAGAGTGCCTATGATCTTTTTAAAGAAATTAGTGAAAACTCATTTAACCATGCTTCCATGAACACCTTTGGCAGAACTACCAACTGCAGTTTGTTGTTCATGAGATAGGTACTCAATCAATCCATGCTACCCATGATGATATTCAAATGATTTCCCACAGACTCAACCAGATGCAATTAAATTAGAAGAAAATCAAGAAAAGACTTTCTACACCCACCCAGGTTCCACATCTGACCCTGCCAAACATTCTAAAGAGGGAGAACTTGCATAATCTCAATATTGTCCCTACTGAGTGTATTCAACTTTTTAAGGCTTTATATGGTTCTCCGAGGACTTACAGTTACCCAAATCCTAACCCCACTAAAAATATTTTCGCCCTCCAAGAGCAATTTAGAACTCCCTCCAATTCCAATTGGAGGAATTACTCGACTCACTCTTGGTCCAATTAGGTGCACTGTAAGTAATAAAACTAATTTAGAGGGTTTGGGCAGAACTAAACTTTCTATCAACCTGGGCCATCACAAGAAGGCATCAATGCCCAAGTTTTGACAACCTGGCAGAGGATGCAAAATCAGATGTCGGAGGTAACCCATGTTGTTACAAATCTCTGTAATCAGATTGTGGTTACTCTGACCTAGTGACCTATAGGACATCTGCCTTCCCAGCCCATACCCAACATTATCAATTAGAGGAACCACTACTAGGGTGGGCACTCAAATCAGAACCATACTAATCAAACTCCAATCAACATAGCATCACAGCATTCACCAGGTTTCCAGCAACATTTGGACTCCCAACCCCCTCCTAGTAACAACCAAACTGCCAATGCAGTTACTTTGAGGAATGGGAAAACAATCACCGATCTTGGGTGTTCACACCAACATGATGAAACCTACACCACCCCATTGCATGTCCACTCTCCTAACACCATCACTCAGGGAGAAAAAGAAATTGATTATTGATAAACACACATGAATTCATGATAAAATGCATACTAATGATAGTTCCTAGGATTAGCAATGCACATTATGTTATAAATATTGCATATCATGCATCATCATGCATTTATAGTAGTTGTGCATGCTTTAGGTTAATTACATCCTTTTTATGGCCAAGAGGGAAGGAGATTCATTTCATGGCCTCGGATTGACGATCCAAATGTACGAATCTAATTAGGATGATGATCGGAGTCCAACGCCTCCGAGATTGTCCTAATTGGAATCCTGTAGCACCTTATGCGATCGGAGTAAGATCAATGACCAAGGGGCAATGCGACATCCTTACGGGCTTCGAATGAAAAATCCAATCATATGGATGGATTCGAAGCAACGATTGTAGTCTGATAGCGTGGAAATCAAATCTATCCGAGCACCGTGGCACCCTCTGCATCAAAAAAAGAATGGAAGACCCAGATGGCACCACGTGGCGCCATCTAGGCTGCCCAACACCAGCTAGCAGCAACTAGAAGCCACCCCCTCATCACCTTCACTTCTATACCCAATTGTTGGATCACGATCCAATGGCTGAGATGATCTCTCCACCTCATGCCTGATAAGTCAGTTTTCACTTTCGAATAATGTACTAAGATGATTTGTCATTGTAGGATCAAAGTGGTGGAAACTGCTTAACAAAAAAAAATTAAAATTAAACCACTCACAGGATAGCGGGTCGTGTCCACAGGGAGGCAAAACTCGCAATTAGGTCAAAATCAAAATCGCTAAACTATTAGCCAGATCAAACAATGCCTGTGTAACTCTAAAAGTAAACCTTAAATTTATGGACAAGTCAAGTAGTGTGAACGTAATTTTTACGTCTGCAAATTTTCCATGTGCAAGGGTATGCCATGTACTATTCACTTTCATGCATACAAAAATGTCATTCAAAATTAAATTCAATGCATATAGAGATCAATAACAAGGTTTACCAATTCTCTAGAATCATGAGAATGAAGGCATAAATTCACCATAATAAAATAATGATAAATCAAAATTCATTTTGCGGCAATGTCATGAAATGTAATTATTAATTCCACCATAAGTAGAGGATTCTACCTTTCCCCTCCTCGCACATGGGAGAGTGGATTGTTCGAAGAACTCTTCTGGACGTAGATTGGCTGGAGCGAGGGCTCCGCAAAGGTGGCGGTGGCAAGTTGCGAAACGGCCGGAGTTGTTCGGTTGGAGGAGATGAAGTAGCGGCAGCAGTGGCTGTTGCTGCTACTCTTGTGTGTGCTACGGCTGGAGGTGGGCGCATGGGTGCTGCAGGCAGTAGGGGCAAAGATGCGGACGCACGCAAGGAGGTGCGTGTAAGATAAAGTGGGCACGGCTGCTGTGGGCAGGAGGCGCTGAGGAACGCACGCTGCGCGCTAGTGGAGGTGGCGGAGGTGCAGGGGTGGAAAGGGGTGCTACAGCTGGAATTGGGCATGCTGGAGGTGAGGGCGTTAACGTGCAGGTTCGTGAAGGCACAGGCGTGGTCTGATGGCACCGGCCGCAGGATGGCAGGGAGGCACTGGAGTGTTATGAAGCATGGGTGCGTGGAGTGCACTGAAGGCGCTGCTGGAGGGCGCTCTGCAGGCAAAAAGGTGCACGGGCGTGCTGGTTGGGGTGAAGGAGTGCAGTGGGGTCTGATGGAGCGGGGGGCTGCTGGCGCATGGGCGAGGGTGTGCAAGTGCTGGCGTGTGCATTGGCTGAGGTGAGGGCGTGCGGTGGCTGGGGTGCTTGGCAGGGTGCGTTGGAGCTTGGGTAGACTGGAGATGAAGGTGCGGGCAGGGTGTGCTGGAGATGAAGTGAGGGCACGCGGTGGCAGGCGCTCTTGGCAGGAGATGTTGCAGAGACTCTTGGCGGTGTGGGCTGTCACCCCACACACCTACAGTGGTGGAGTCGCACTACCGTGGTGAGAGGCTGGTGGTATGGAATGGATGAGAAGCAAAGTTCTCAATGCACAGTGAGGAACAAAGGGGTGGAGGCCACCCCTACAACGGCAACTCTTCCTTCTCTTTTGTAGCCGTGGCTACAAAGATTTGAAATTCAAAAATCGTAGAATCAATGTGATGCACAGGAGGAGGAGGCAGAGATGGAGGAGTTACCTGCCTTGGAGAAGAAGAACAAAAGAATAAAATAATTAGGGTTATTTATACATAACTCCTTAACCTCTATGTTAATTAAAATAGTGCACCTAACTAATTAAATGTATGCAACCCTAGGTTAATTCTAAATGCATGAATTATGCACTTAAACTAAAAATATGAATTAATTTATTTACATCCTAATGTATGCTATCTAAATATTAAAATTAACTTAATGTCTAGACATTTAGATAATTAAATAGCCCATATATATGGGCTAATCAAATACCCCCGTGCTTAGTTTTTGCTAGTCCCTAGCAAATCCAAGGAAAACCTAGCACTCCAAGTAGACTAGCCAACCCAATCGGTCTTCCTTTAGAAACATATTAAGTTCAGACTAAAGATGAGCTGCAGGCACAAGTTTCCCTGATTTCTGACTCTACATTAAGGTTGATTGATCCCTGATATTAAGGCATCCAAGCATGTGCATTGGTCTGAGTTATTTGTGGTTGGTATGACTACCAACTTAGAATGGAAAAAGGATTATATATATATATATTTTCTATTTGAATCCTATAAGCCTAAATGCGGATCAGCTATCAACATGGTCTCTGTCGGATTCATTGTCCCCATCACCGTACCTCGAAGGGTGCCTGGCTTTCGATGCTTCGAGATAGCACCACCTATAGCGACCCCAAGAACTCCTAGTAATCCACACTTCGAGATAGTAGCGCCCATGGATTTCTTAAGCAAATTAGGCCTGTGGCAATCGGTACTTTGAGATAGGGCTGCCGATGGTACCTGAATCGCTCAATGCGCTTACATGGCCCCAATAAGATGGATATCCTAAGAGACAAGAATCGAGGAGGTAATATGTTATCATCGCATCCTCAATGTGAGTATATACTCCACCTCTCCTACGGCAGGAACTCTTCCAATCAAATTGTTTTTTCAATCCTCTCCTAAGTCAAAACTAAGAGAACTAAATTTCCTTTTAAGAAAGGAATTAAGGTGATCACTTACTTATAAAAGACCAAGTGTGTGAAATTTGGATGCTTGGGTTAGAAGGACCCGTAAACCAAAAGGTTGAACAAGACTCCAGGTACTACCCCACCTTTTAACTCAATCCCTAGCTTTCCTTCCTCAACCTCTTGAGGAATGGTCTGCAACTTAACTCCTACTTAAGTTTTTAAGTCCACAAAGGACCCTAAAGGTCTAAAGCTAGTAGCTCACATAGCTTCTAAAGTTTGACCCTAGAATCAACTTAGTCTCACCTAGAGTTCTGATTTGCTTAAGGATGTAGGGCCTAGCCAGTTAAGCTCAAAACCTTTTCTTTCTTTTTCTTTAATATATATATATTTTATTTTTTTTAAATGCAATATGCATGAATGAATGAAAAATGTATACATGCTATAAACAAATGCCTCAGGTCCTCTCCCCCATGCCTGGTTCAAAAAATGTCTTGACTGGAAACAAAAATAGTTAAAGGAAGATATTACCTGAGGTAGAGAATGGTAGGAGCTAAGGTTCCTCAAGAGTGACCTTGTCAACCAGATGGCCATCAAAAGTAATGTATGGTTTTAACCATGAACCGTTGACGATAAAGGGAGTTGCTGAAGTGGAAGGGCTTTTAATCACCACAGCTCCATGCGGAAACACTTTTGTGATTATGTAAGGCCCATCCCAACGAGATTTTAACTTCCCAAGAAAAATCTTAAGTTTGGAATTGAAAAGCCAAACTTGTTTGTTGGGCTCAAAGGTCTTTTGAAGTATATACTTATCATGCAAGACCTTAGTTCTTCCTTTATAAGCTTGAGAGGTGTCATAAGCATCATTCCTCAAGTCCTCAAGCTCACTTAATTGCAGAAGTCATGCCTTACCTGCCTTTTCTAAATCCATGTTAATAGTTCGAATAGCCCAAAGTGCCCTATGTTCCAACTCAATGGGTAAATGGCATGCTTTCCCATACACAATCCTAAAGGGAGAAGTACCTAAAGGGGTCTTATAGGCCGTTCGATACGCCCACAAAGCATCATTGGGCTTTTGGGACCAGTCTTTCCTATCAAGTCGAACGGTCTTTTCTAAAATATTTTTTATCTCCCTATTCGACACTTCAACCTGGCCACTTGTCTGAGGATGGTAAGGGGTAGCGACCTTGTGAGTCACTTCCAAACTCCTAATTAGCCGATTGAAGTGGTGGTTTCGGAAATGAGGTCCCCCATCACTTATAATGGTCTTGAGGCAGTCGAAATAAGATATGATATTGGCCTTCACAAGTTTCACAACCACAGAGTGGTCATTTGTGCACGTAGGAATGGCCTCTATCCATTTAGAGACATAATCAACTGCCACCAAGATATATTCATAACCATAGGGCGAAGGGAAGGGGCCCATAAAGTCAATTCCCCACACATCAAAAATTTTAACAGATTGAATAGGGTGTTGAAGCACTTTATTCCTCTTCCCAATCATTCCAGTAGGTTGACATCTAATACAGGCCTTAACAAAATTATGAGAATCCTTAAATAACGAAGGCCACCAAAAATCGGACTGGAGAACCTCAAAAGTAGTTTTCTTAGCACCAAAGTGTCCTCCATAATGAAGTTCATGGCAAAAACTCATCACACTTTGTTGTTCCTCTTCAGGTACACAACATCTCAATACTTGGTCTTGTCGAATTCTAAATAATTCAGGCTCTTCCCAATGAAAATATCTTGCATGGGAAATGAATCTCTTTCTTTCCTACTGATCCCAAGAGTTAGGAGTTTCTCCAATGACCAAGTAGTTTACAGTATCAGCATACCAAGGTAAAGTTGGTGTTACCGCCATCAAGGTTTCCTCGGGAAATGTCTCACAGATGTCTCCGGAAAGAGTCATTTAGTGGAAGGTGAGACAGGTAGTTAGCCACAACATTTTCTACTCCTTTCTTTTCACGTATCTCCAAGTCAAATTCTTCAAGGAGTAGGATCCACCTAATCAAACGTGGCTTAGAATATTTCTTAGCAATGTGATGTTTCACTGTCACATGATCAATGAAGATAACCACCTTAGACCCAAGCAGATAAGACCTAAGCCTCTCCAGAGTAAAAACTACAGTAAGTAATTCCTTTTTAGTGACGGTGTAGTTTTGCTATGGTTTGGTTAAAGTCTTGTTGGCACAATGCAGCACATGAGGTCTTCCCTCAACCCTTTGTCCATGGACTACTCCCACTGCATAAAATGAAGCATCACACATCAGCTCAAATGCGAGTGTCCAATCAAGAGCTTGGAGAATAGGCACAGAGATCAAGGCCTCCTTCAGAGTTTGAAAGGCCTCAGCACACTTTGAATCAAAATTGAAGGAAGATTCCTTCACCAACAAGTCACAAAGTGGCCTAGAAATTTTACTAAAATTTTTAATAAAGCTCCTATAAAAGTTGGCATGACCTAGAAAGGATCTAATCTATTTGACATTCGTAAGCAATGGGAGTTTGGAGATAGAGTCAATCTTGGCTTTATCTACTTCCAAACCTCGCTCAAACACAACATGCCCAAGTACAATTCCTTTCTGTACCATGAAATGACTTTTCTCCCAGCTGAGGACTAAACTAGTCTCCTTACACTTCAACACATTCTCCAGGTGCAGGTGACACTGGTCAAAAGATGAGCCATAAATGGAGAAGTCATCCATAAACACTTCAACACACTTGTCAATCATGTTCAAGAAAATAGACATCGTACACTGCTGGAAGGTTGTAGGGGCATTGCATAATCTAAACGGCATACGCTTGAATGCAAAAGTATCATAAGGACTCGTGAATGTCATCTTCTCCTAGTCATCAGGGAAGACTACAACGTGGTTGTACCTAAAATATCCATCGAGAAAGCAATAATACTTACTCCCTGCCAATTTCTCGAGAATTTGATCAATAAAAGGCAAGGGAAAGTGATCTTTTCCGGGTAGCAGTGTTCAGCCTGCGGTAATCAATACAGACACTCCATCCGGTTAAGGGTCTAGTGACAACTTATTCACCTTGGTTGTTGAATTCCATAGTAAAGCCTGCCTTCTTCGGCACCACATGAATAGGACTTACCCATTTACTATCTGCAATGGGATATATGATCCTAGCGTCGAACCACTTCAGGATTTCCTTTTTAACCACCTCCCTCATATTAGGGTTCAAATGTCTCTACATGTCTCTAAATGGCTTGTTGGAATCATCAATATAAATCTAGTGCATGCAGAGTGTAGAGTCTATACCCTTAATGTTAGCAATGCTCCAAGCAATAGCTTCCTTGTGCCTAAACAAGCATTCAATCTGGGCTCCCTCCTGTGCCTAAGATAACACAGCCGAAATGATAATAGGGAGAATATCATTGGCACCTAGGAAGACGTACCTGAGAGTGTCAGGGAGGGGTTTCAACTCATGGTCAGGGTTTTGTTTGGTTGAGGGTTTCATAATAGATGTCCCCATCTCTGGTAGCAGATCTACCTTGGGCAGAGATGATGGGGGAAGAGAATCAGTAGAAACACCTAGCAACTCCTCAAGTTCAAGTATATCCCCTTCACATTCCTCCAAGAGATGGGAATGCTCATTTAGCATGACATGCTGAAGGGGGTCATCACATAACATCGCATGGGTTGCCTCTTCAATTTGGTCATCTATCACCTCAACTTGAGAATAATCCTAAAGGTCAACATGTTTGTAAGCATCAAGCACATTAAGTCGGATTTTCCTTTTCCCAAAGCCCATTTTCAAAGCCCCAGTTTTGCAATTGATTGAAGCATGTGAAGTTGCAAGGAAGGGGTGGCTGAAAATGATGGAGGGTTTGGTTGGCTTGTTGTTAGGGTCAGTGTCCAAAACTAAGAAGTCAATGGGAAAGAAGAAATCCTCCACTGTTACGAGGACATCTTCCAAAATTTCCCATGGTGTCTTAAGTGATCGATTAGCAACTTGAAGGTTTACAGGGCTAGGCTTCAGATTGCCTCCCCAAGTTGTTTATACATGTAGCTTGGAAGGATGTTCACCCCAGCACCAAGATCAAGTAGAGCCTCATCAATCTGTAAGTCACCAATAACCACTGAGATGTACGGGGCTCCTGGGTCCTTAAGTTTCCGGGGTGTGCCATGTTGAACAATTGAGCTAACAGAATTAGGCAGGGCAACTTTTGATTGGACTTGTTTCCTAGATTGCCACTTTTTCGTGCACAGGTCCTTTAAGAAGGGGGCATAAGATGGAATCTGCTTGAAAGCTTCAAGCAAAGGCAGGTTAATCTGCACTTGCTTGAAAGTTTCCATGATCTCATCCTTCTTATCTTTGGCTCCAGATGAGCCAGCAGAAGTCTGCCCAGAGGTGGATAAGCGCTCTAGAAAGGGCACTCTCGATTTCTTGGTGGAAGGGTTGTCATGTCAAGGGGTGGAACAGGGGCAACTTCTTCTGGTGAGGTTATTTCAAGCAGAGAAGATTTGGGCACGTCTTCTCTGGTGGGGGTGAAAGTCGAGGTGGATGGTTTTTTAGGGGGTGAGGCTATAGGAGCATCGGGTTTGGAAATTTCTTTCGCACTCAGAATAGTCACCGCCTGACCATGCTCCCTAAAGATAATCCCTTTTCCTTTAGGATTCTCCTCAGCAGCACTGAGGAGCTTCCCAGTTTCCCTCTGTCTAACGGCCTCAACAAGGTGTCTTATTTGTGATTTCATCTCATGTATAGCCTTGTCATGAGATTGGATGATGGCACCTTGACTTTCTTGCATAGTTTTCAACATTGCCTTCAATTCATCTATCTCAAAGGTCTTAGGTTGAGCAAGGGTTTAAGGTTGGTTCATTTGATGGTTTTGAAAGGATTGTGGTTTATAATTCCTTGAATTTGAGACATTTCCTTGTCTCCATGAAAAATTTTGGTGGTTCCTCCATCTCTTATTATAAGTGTTGGAAAAAGGGTCATTATGAGGACTATGATGGAACCCTTGAGCGGCATTCAGATCCGCTTGTACAATCTCAGGGAATTTGGAGGCCAAGTGGCAATCCACAGTGGCATGTGTATTGCCTTGGCAAATGGAGCATTCGAAAGCTTGGGATGTGGAGGTGTTAGATACGAATTGACTCAGGTTCGACATATGCCTTTCCATGCTTTGACTCGATAATTGAAGCTGATAGGCTAAATTCTAGGTGTTCCTTGCCTCATTCGCCTCCAACTTTCTTTGCATGAGAGTGGGTTTTCCATCCATGTAGGAAGAATTCAAGTGAATAGAATTCTCACTCAAAGTATCAAAAAGGTTCCAAGCTTCATCCTTAGTCTTAGATAGAAAGGTTTCTGCATAGGCACCATGCATAGTTTGCCTATGCGAATCATTAAGTCCGATGTAGAACCTTTCAACTAGTTTCCACTTAGTAAGCGGGTGATGTGAGCAAAGTATCAGCAAGTCATTAAAGATCTCCCACTCATCATGGAAAGCTTCCCCATCCTTTTGAACAAAACTCATAATTTCCCTCCTAAAGTGATTTGTTTTGCTCATGTGGAAGTACTTCTTCAAAAACTCCTTCTCCAGGGCATCCCAAGTGTTAGTATCATCAAGGGTGTGATGCCAATACTTGCCTTTGTCCTTAAGGGAGAAGGGAAAGAGGGTCTGCATTTGAGTATCATCAATAACGCCTTGCAACTTCACCGTGGAACAGACCTTGGTGAATTCCCCTATTTGCCTATAAGGGTCTTCCCAAGCAGTATCATAAAAGGAGGGTAGCAAGGATATGGTACTGCTTTTGATCTCATAAGGATTGTCCCCTCCAGGTCTACGTAGTGTAGGGCTAGCTTGATTGGTTGGAATGAAATATTCCTTAAGGCTCCTTTGACCGGCCATTTCTACCCTTGGAAGGTTTCTTCTTAAGATTCTTTCAGGTTCAAGATCAAACACAAGTTGTCCCCTAAGAGAATGCCTACCAAGCATGCACTACAAACACAATTCAAAAGGACTTGTTCGGTCTTTACAAATTTAGGCTTTTGACTTTAGTTCAAATTGTTGGTGACAAAGCAAGTTGCCCAATCAATTATGCACCTATTGTCAACCACCAAAATGCCTAAAAAGACCTTGTTGGAGCTTAGGTGTTCTTTCATAAATCTCAAATGGTAGAGCAAATCCAAAGACGGAAGATCGAGGGATGCAAGTTGGCCTAAGCCTTCCTTTGAAGCTGTGCTTTCATGGTGCTTCTCAACTACCCGCAAAAATCCATGACAAGGTATCCCCCTCTTTGGATTTACAAACCTTTGATCCTAAGTTCCGAACACTTAAGAATCCAACGGTTGGAGGGCTCTTGTCCTAGTAGTTCCAAGACGTACGAGTGTCTAAATGGGTGCTGTGGTGCAAGAGATATAAAGTGTGCATACACTGCAAAAAAATTTTGAATTTTGAATCGCATGCCACCTTTGAAAATCAAGTCCTTGGTTCTTAAATGTCCATCCTTTATTTAGTCCTTTTTCAAGAAAATATGTCACCACTCGTTAGATCTATTCAATACAAATTAGGTGGTCTTGAAATTAATCCAAATGCATTTGCATGACAAGTAGAAATGCAGAGTTAGCATTGCATACCTGATTTCAGCATTCTGCATGCAATATGCAAGATAGGAATTAGATCCAGATGCTGCTCTTTCAGTCCTAAATGATTCGACCTAAGGGCAGGGAGCTTCTAGCAGGTAGCTCATGTATTTTTTTTTTAGTTTTTTTTTTTAGCTACTTATGCACAAGAAAATTAAGGGCAAACCATCCACAAAATAAGTTAAAAACATAAATCTAAAGAAAAGGGAACATGCTCCCGAAAATCTGCCCCAATTACTACAAGGGTGAGAAAATAGAAATAAAACTTATGAAATGGAGAATCTTCTATGGAGGTAGGATCTAGGTCTCCTTCGTCTTCCCCACATGCAAGCGTCACGCAAGGTCGACATCGTCTCCCAGATGTGCCTGTCCCCTCTCTCAAATTCCTCGCAGAAATTCCTTGCATAGAAAAGATAATAAATGGTCAGATCACTGTGCAATGAGAAATAATCAGAAATAAAAATCAGGTGAAATTACGTCTGTTGCCTCCCCGGCAACGGTGCCATTTGATAAGTCAATTTCTACTTTCAAATAATGTACTCAGATGATTTGTCGTTATAGGATCAAAGTCGTGGAAAATCACTTAACAAAAAAAATTCAAATTAAACCACTCACAGGAGAGCGGGTCATGTCCATAGGGAGGCAAAACTTGCAATTAGGTCAAAATCAAGTTCGCTAAGCTATTCGCTAGATTAAACAACACCTGTGTAACTCTGAAAGTAAACCTTAAATTTATGGACAAGTCAAGGGGTGTGAATGTAATTTTTACGTCAGAAAATTATCCCTATGCAAGGGTATGCCATGTACTATTCACTTGCATGCATACGAAAATGTCATTCAAAATTAAATTCAATTCACATAGAGATGAATAACAAGGTTTACCAATTCTCTAGAAGCATGAGAATGAAGGAATAAATTCACCATAATAAAATAATGATAATTCAAAATTCATTTCATGGCAATGGCATGAAATGTAATTATTATTTCCAACATAAAAAGAGGATTCTACCTCTCTCCTCCTCGTGCATAGGAGAGAGGATTGTTCGAAGAACTCTTCTGGACGTAGATTGGCCAGAGTGAGGGCTCCGAAACGGTGGTGGCGGCAAGTTACGAGATGGCTAGAGTCAGCCAGATGGAGGAGATGAAGCAGTGGCGGCAATGGCTATTACTGCTGCTCTTGCGAGCACTACAGCTGGAGGTGGGGTCACGGGTGCTGCAGGCAGCAGGGGCTGAGGGACGGATGCACGCAGGGAAGTGCACGTGGGCTGAAGTGGGTGCAGCTGCTGCGGGTAGGAGATGCTGAGTAACACACGCTGTGTGCAAGCGGAGGTGGTGGAGGTCTAGGGGTGGAAAGAAGGTGGATTGCGGCTGGAAGTGGGTGTACTGGAGGTGAGGGTACGAGCATGCAAGCTGGTGAAGGCGTGGGTGTGGTTTGATGGCTCCGGTTACAGGTTGGCAGGGAGGCGCTAGAGTGTTTTGAAGAGGGGGCTCGTGGGGTCCGTTGAAGGCGTTGCTGGAGGGCACTCTGCAGGCGCAAAGGTGCATGGGCGTGCTGGTTGGGTAGAAGGCACGTGGTAGGGTCTGATGGAGCGGGGGCTGCTGGCGTGTGGGTGAGAGTGTGCTGGTGCTGGCATGTGCATTGGTGATAAATGCAATTTATCATCATTCTTATGCATTAAAACAAGCCTAGCTTTTAGGATTTTACTCCGCAAATGGGTTTTTGGGCTGCATTTAGGCATTAACTAGGTTAGGCATGCATTGCATTTTCTTTTGTTGTTTTAATGTGCTTTTGTGAGTGTTAGGGATGAACAGATATGTAGATCCCTAAAACCCTAGCACTCAAGAAGGAAAATGGTGAAGGAGGACCTCAGACTAGCTGGAACTCAGCTTGATCCAGCTCACCACAGTAGGAACCAGGCTCACTTGAACTAGGGTTAGCTCATCCTAGCTCCACTAAGCTAATCTCAATTGAATGGCAGCTCGAGAGAGTTCATCTTAGCTCACCCTAGCTCAAGTCAACTCAAATCCAGCTCAACCTAGTTGAGTCTAGCTCATTTTAGCTCCCACTAGTCCACAGGGAGCTCTAGCTAGCTCAGCTGAGTTGACTAGAGTTCACCCCAGCTCAGATACAGCTACATCCAGCTCCACTCAACTCCAGCCAACTGAAGAAGAACTCATCCCAGCTCAGGAAGCTCAAGTCCAGCTCCCGGGGACCCAGCTTAGCTTAAGATAATTGAGCTAAGCTACCTTAGCTGTCTCAACCAGCTCAATCCTCCCTGGGAGCACCAGACGCAGCTCACCTTAGCTCCATTGAACAGAAGCCAGCTCACTTTAGCTTGGCTTAGTAGCTAGCAAAGAACTAGCAAGCTAAGCCAGCAAGAGTAGCCCATGTTGACCTCTTCAGCAGCTGCCATGCTCCAGCTTCCTTGGCTTGTACCACCCAAAAGCCCTACCTAGCAACCTCACCAACTAGCTCCACCTAAGCTCCACATAAGCTAACCCTACTTGGCACCAACCTAGCCTACCCAGCACCTCCAAAATACACCTAAAAGTGAGGCCAAAACCACCCTAACTACCCCTTTGTTGGCGCCACTTTTCCCTCCAAAAATCCCCTTCATCTCCACCACACATCTCCCCTTAAACCCATCTCCACCCTCCACATAGCCCCACCTTCTAGAAGGTTCAAAGTTGTCGCCAACCCATGGCACCTCTCCATGGCTGGCACCACTTTTATGTGCCTCTTGACCAACCATAACTACCCCCCTTACACCCCTTAGGTGGCACCAACCATCCTTAACCCTAGGATCATCTAACCGCCTTCATCCTCCCATCTTAGCTCTCCATTTCAAGAGGCACCTTAACCCCTCATCCTACCCTATAAAAAGACCACTACCAACCACCATTCAAACCATCCTTGGCTAGAAAATTAACTTTCATATTCTACCTAGAGCCCACGCCCAAGAGAGAAGAAGAAGAAGAAGATTAAGGGGATATTCTGTCCTTTTGGTGCCTTCCCCTCTTCCCTTCTCTCTTGACCCACGCCAGCCAAAGGAGAGGCCAGGTAAGGAAGATCTTTGGAGGAGATCTTGAAGGTGGTCCACACCACCTTGGAGGAGCTTTTGAGGGTGGTGCATGCCCACCCCTTGGAGGAGAGCATTGAAGGTGGTAGCATCCACCTTGGAGGAGCTCTCAAGGAAGGAGAAGAAGGAGGCCCGCTTTTCAAGCCAAAGAGAAGCTAGGCTTGGAGCAAGAAGACTCCCTTCTTCACCAAATTTTGCAAGAGGATTTGTGTTTCTTTTATTGCTTTCATATTTTCTCATTTCTAGTAGAAGCATTCCTCTACTTGTCTTGGAAAAGAACACAAATTCTAGTTAATCAAATTGCCCTCTTTTTACTTTCTATTGCAATTGTTGTTTTTGTTCAAGCACTTGTTTCACCGCTTCTTCCTAATTACTCTAGGCCTCCACTTGCCTAGAGTGATCTTAGGAAGAGGATATATCCACCTCTTGAATTTTAATTAAGTAATTATAGGTGTTATTACTTTCCGCCACAATTTGCATTTTGCCCTCATCTTTTGAAAATAAAAAAATTACTTATTTGAAATACCAAAAAGAAAGTTGAGATGTATTTTGTAAGCAAGAGAATTAATTTTTCAAACATTTGGCCTCCTTGGACGACCCTAGATACTCCCCTATCTAGGATATAAATTTAAAAGTTGATCGGTTTTGCTCATTACAATGACGTATTTTATAAACCGCACAAAATCCATATCAGTTGGCTGAGGTGTGGATGCGCGGTGGCTGGGGCGCTTGGCAGGGTGAGCTGGAGCGTGGGTAGACTGGAGATGAAGGTGCGGGCAAGGTGCACTGGAGATGAAGTGAGGGCACGCGGTGGCAGGCACGCTTGGCAGGAGATGTTGCAGACACTCTTGGCAGTGTGGGTTGTCACCCCACACGCCTACGGTGGTGGAGTTGCACTCCCGCGGTGGGAGGTCGGTGGTATGGAATGGATGAGAAGCAAGGTTCTCAATGCACAGTGAGGAACAAAGGGGTGGAGAACTCCCCCTCAATGGTAGCTCTTCCTTCTCTTTTGTAGCCATGGCTACAAAGATTTGAAATTCAAAACACCGTAGAATCAATGTGATGCACAGGAGGAGGAGGCGGAGCTGAAGGAGTTACCTGCAAAGGAGAAGAAGAATAAAAGAATGAAATAATTAGGATTATTCATGCATAACTCCTTAACTTCTTTGTTAATTAACATAATGCACATAACTAACTAAATGTATGCAACCCTAGGTTAATTCTAAATGCATGAATTATGCACTTAAACTAAAAATATGAATTAATTTATTTACATCTTAATGTATGCTATCTAGATGTTAAAATTAACTTATTGTCTAGACATTTAGATACTTAAATAGCCAATAAATATGGGCTAATCAATCCCATGAGACATCTTCGTGTCATAAAAGCTGGCTTGGCGCAACGGTGAAGCATGTGGCTTGCAAAGAGGGAGCGCAGGTTTGAGACCGAAGGACCCTCCAAAAATTAGTAATAGGAAGCATGCACACGCACAGGCATGCGCATAGCCACACACAGCGCAGCGCCAGCACGAGAGCGTGGACGTAACAAGGGGCGTGTGATGCGTAGGTCAGCAGGAGAGGTGGGGATGCGGATCTTCAGCGACAGCCTGGGTGGATGAAACGCTTGGCTTCGGGATAACCGGGTTTTAGTTTGTTATAACGTTGTAGTATAGCCGGTTATTACCAACATTTCAAATATATAAATTTTTTACTCGGAAAATAAAAGAGTTCCCGAGGTCGAACTCAGGGAGCAAGTTGTATTCTGGAGATATACATGTTTCTTTTACAAAATAAAGAAAGAGAGAGGGAAAGAATTTGTTGTTCTCTTTGTTTTCTCCTCGTGATGTTCTTCTTTCTTTCTTTCTTCAGATCTCCTTCTTCTTCTTTGTTCTGCAGAGGTGATGCTCCTCTTTCTTTCTTCAGATCTCCTTCTTCTTCTTCCTTGGTTTCTGTCTTGGCCTCTCTTCTTCTTTTTCTGCAGTCTCTTCTGTGAAGGTTTCTTCTTCCTTGGATCTGCTGTACTTCTTCTCTGCAGCCTTTCCTCTTCTTCTGCCTTGCTCAGCCTCTTCTTTAGAGTTTCTTCTTGTTTCTCCTCACTGCGGCTAAGTGTCAGCTTCTTCTTTTCTTTCTCAGCCAGGGATGTCACCCCTCCTTCCTTCTTTTCCCTTCAGGCCGTCGTCTGATTTCCAAATCAGACGACTTAACTACCTGTTGCTACAGTCAGCTTCCTTCTTCTTCCGTGGGTCTTCTTCTTCGCCTGTGCCTGCACACTTCAGAGTTTTTCGTCAGAGGCAAAACCTACTCTACCCTTCCCCCCCCCGCGTCTCTCTCTCTCTGAAACCACTCTTGGGAAAGCTCTCCCAGAGCTGCCGGGTAACCGGGTTCGGGTCAGGCCCGGGTCCAGACCCACCGGCGTGCGTGGTGGGCGAGGAGTGCAGGTCAGTCTTAAGTCGGGTCGGGTCGGGTCAGGTCCGCGGGGCGTGAGCGCGGACGAGACCGGGTAACCGGGCGGGTGAAGGGGACCTCACCCCGTGTGCTGAGGCAGTAAGCCTTCAGCACTTTTGCATCTTATGTCGCTGCGACTCTTCAGGCGTTTCCGAGGTGGGACTAAATGTCCCAACTCAATTGCGCGCCCGCAGCGGGGAAGTCAGCAGGAGATTGCGGCGTCACGCGAAGCTTTCTGCCTTAGCTGCGAACCTGGTGTTTTGCCAAAACGCCTCGCAAGGCCTGGGAGTTGAATCTGGGCGTGGCGCTGAGCGTGGCGCGCCTGTAGCTGCAGGCGGAAGCAGTTCCTCCTGCGCGGCAATGGCGGCGGAGGTCGGGTGGCCTGTTCACAAGAAAACGGCCTCTCGGCCTAATCAGAAAGTGCCAGGAGCTTCGCCAGGGTGCGGCGAAGCTCGTGTGGGTGGTGGCGAGGCGCGGGGCGGCGTGAGAGGGCTGCCCTAGGTCGGACTGTGGGTCGGAGGATGGGTCTGTTCGGTGGGGTTGCAGAGGGTGATGTGGGGGAAGTGGCAGGGCGGGGGTTGATCAGGGTGAGGAGGCAGAGGTCCTGCGGTGGTCGGCGAGCCGTGTGGGTCGCTGAGGTGATGGGAGCGGCTCGCCAGAGGATGGCCGGAGGCGGAGAAGGTGAGGGTGAACAGGAGCGGTCGAGGGTTTAATCAAATAAAAGACAGTGAGGAAAAGAAAGAGGAGAAGAAGGGGAGTAGCTCTAGCTTACTTGCAGGGACGAAGGGGGAGGAACAGGGCGACAGTCGTATCGACTGTCGCCGGAGAAGACGATGCTCAGGGAAAGGGGCGGCGGCGAGCAGAGAGCCGGAGAGGCGCCAGCTGGGTGCGGCGTGGCGCGGGAAGAGCAGGGGAGGAAGTCTCTGCTACTGGTATTGTGGCAGAGCGAAGAGGTGGAGGGGGAGGAAACCGCCGGAGCTGGTGAGCGTCTGCCGGAGGAAGAAGAGAGGAAAGTTGGGGATTTTCTCCGTCAGATCCAGGCTGCCCCGGTCGGTGGAGCAACGGGGGGTATTTATAGGGATCAAACAGGGAGGAAGGCGGAGGGAGACGACGTGTCTCCCTCGCCGGAGGATGGTCGGAAACAAGAACCCATACCGTCCGTGCGTTCGCACGGCCGGTATGGTGGGTTACAACGACCAGGGGGGTGTCCCTGCGACGGCTGACGACGCAGGGCACCCCCGGTTTACTTGCCAGGTCCCCCACCTCACCCTGCGCGGCGCCATGCTCCGCGCAAGGTCGCCGGAGCATGGTGCTGGCAGGTTTTGCAGGAGGGACCTGATTGCAAAGAACGAAGGAGAGTTAGGGGCCAAAATGCGAGGGTTCAAAAGTTGAGGGCCAAAGAGTAAATATATGAGGACCAAAGTGTAAAGTCGGTCAAGGAGGTTTCTTCTTAGGCTCAAGTTTTTATACATGGCTAATTAGGACCTAAGGAATCTGATGGTGAATTTCATTTCCATATTAAACCTTGTTTGACCGGTCAATTTGCGCAAAAACCCAAATTAAGTTATTAATTGGGCATGGTTCTCAATGTAGGTCAAAAAGGGTTCTGAAGGCCAAATTGAAGGTTCTAAACCCTGGAGATTATTTTTCTATGAATTTTAGAGGGTTTATTCTATTTTTACTTTGCCTCGAACCTTGTGAATTGAAGTGGGTTGTTTTAGGGTTACAGATTATCATTTAGTTTCTTGGAATTGCTGTAGCCCTTGCTAGATCATTTCATCCCACTCTTATTCTTATTAAGCTGCTTTGACCTATGTTTGGGCCCTGAATTACCCTGTATGCAGATTATACTGGTAAAATTGCATTTTTACCCCTTATGGCTTGTTTTCTTCTCAAACTCAGGATTCTCTGAGTTAAGCCTTTCCTTGAGATATGTAGGAGCTTTTATCCTTTGTATTAGGTCAAAATGAGCTAGTTATGGCTCATGATGAGGTTCTCATCAGTGGACATTTAGTGATGCCTACAGCTGCCACTAATTGCTTGTAGGCACAGGGACTATTGCGGGCTTGAGCGGTGGGGGTGCAGTCTTCAATGACAGCTGTTAGGGGTCTTTAGTGACGCTTGCAGTTGTCACTACAGCCCTCTGCATGAACTTCTTCTTCCCTCCACTATATAAACACCCTTACACCCCCCATTCCTCTTCATCTCTACCTACTCCATTCCTACCTACTCCTAAGCTCTAGTAGCCTACCAAAGCACCATTGAGCTTACTCTCAAGTTCCAAAGGACTCTTCTTAGTGTAATGATCCTTTGCCCCACCAAACATTCATCCTTCTTCCCACCACCTTCATAAGAAGCCTTGGAGCTATCCTCCCACCTCCATTCTGGTAGAAGATTGCCTCCATCTCGTTACCTCCATTCCAGAGCCTCGACAAAGCATTCCTCTACCTGACGTCCTCCTACATCTCACCTCCATTGTCTTGCATCTCACCTCCTTCATTCGAGCTTCCGCCAGGTGCCATCTGATGGGATCGATGGAATATGGCTATGCTCACAAATACTTAAGTAAACAAATCAGTAATAACATGAAAGATTTGCTCAAATAATCATACCACAGAAAATTGGCACAATATTTATAGTTGTTCCCTTCCCTTGGGTACTCCACTACCTAAGCCTCCCAGCTTTGGGTTTTTAACCCGATTCTCTAAACCCCGAGAGAATCAATTTACTAAATCGAGGTAATTAATGGGTTACCTCAACCCAAGTACAATGGCGGGTTTGTTACAACCCAACCAGCAACAGGCTCAAAATACAAATAAGAACTGGTGTAAGAAAGGGAACTCTTGTAATAAGAATTCCTATGCCTCCAAGCAATATTTAAAATGAATACCAATTTGAGAACCTAGGATGGATGTTAATCGCTTCATAGCTGCGTGAGAAAAACACGTCGTTGAGCTTGCAAGAATGTAGAGAAAGTGAATGGCAAGCTTCTTCTGTCTCTTTTGAAAATATGGTGAAAATTTGAAATATAGCTCTAGAAGTTTTCTTCTCTATTTCTTATGTCTCTTTTTTATGTGCAAACAAAGAGTCCTAGGGTCATTTTATAGAGTTTAGGACCTAGGATACTGATCTACTAGACGTTGGGATTTAATTTCCAACGTTCACATAGCTTAAATAAATTTTCTAGCCATTCAGAATTGAGCCAACCGCTAGCTGGTACCGGTACTAAAGTACCTGTACCTATACTAACAGCTCATTGCCACCAGTACGTGAGTCCTGGTATCGGTACTCATCATGGGTACAGGTACTTCTGACTCCCAGGTTTGGAATTCCTTGGACACAGTAACCTACCTGTAACGGTACTCATCATGGGTACCGATACTTGTAAGGTTCAGGCCAGAATTAAGCCTTCAACCTATGGACAACATGTACCGGTACTCATGGTTAGTACTAGTACTTGTTGTTCACAGTTTGAGATGAATTCTCAAACCTGTTCCTTGCAAATACTAGTACTGATGAACAGTACCGGTACTTGCATACAAGTATCT
Organism: Thalassia testudinum; assembly: GCA_037157565.1. Lineage (NCBI taxonomy): Eukaryota > Viridiplantae > Streptophyta > Magnoliopsida > Alismatales > Hydrocharitaceae > Thalassia > Thalassia testudinum. The sequence goes on from JAZHRO010000024.1 coordinate 118,269,315, forward strand.
ATTTTAAGCATTTTAATCCATTGCGTACTTTGAAAACAAATGCCATATAAATCCTAATTTATCTCTAATTGATTTTTATGATCTATGTTAAATTCTCTTGTTAAGAGGCATACAATAAGTGAAAACCTAAACTAAAAAAAATGAATGATCGAAGATGATCTTCTTCTTCTCGATCCATCATTGTATTATTGACAACTCCTTGTCATCATTTTCTCTTTCTCATCATCATGCCTACATCACTTCCTGTTTGCCTTGATCTTCACCTAAGATGATCTTCTTCTTCTCGATCCATCCTTGTCATCTTGCCTCCTCCTTGTCATCATTTTCTCTTCATCATCATCATGCCTCCATCACTTCCTGTTTGCCTTGATCTTCACCTAAATCTGAAAGAACTCAATTACAAACGTTAATCCATAATAATTTTGTTAACACCAAAATAAGATGTGGAATAAGGTTCCAACAATCTCCCCCTTTTTGGTGTTGACAAAAGTATCTTGCAAATAGATAATTATAAGAATAAAAAATAATTTTTAACAATGTTATATTAAGGAAAAGAATTTAATTAAATCCTCACCCTCAAAATATGCTCCCCCTAAAAATATTACTATTTGCCCTCTATCTTTCTCCCCCTTTTTGTCAATCACAAAAAAATCAAGAAACATCATACCATAAAGTTTACCAATAGTATAATGATGAATGTGGGTACCAAGCTCCATTAGGCCATCGTTCCTGGTCTTCATTCAACCTATAGAAAGGTTGAAATGTTCCGTTGTGTGCCTTAAACACCCACTAATCTCTTTGATCTATTCTTGCAAAACCATGTAAAATATCTTTCCTAGGTACCCATTTTCTTGTGGGTCCTTGATGGTTAGTACATTTTAAATCCTTAGGTTTATAGATCACTTTAGTGTTAGATCTATAATTCTTAGGATTCTTGACCTTTCGATAAATCTGTACATGTCTAGGTGCATGTGATTTATTTTGCGTGTTCTTCTTATTATTGAACTTCGCTTTTAAATTATTATAAAATTCCATATTCAGCCTAGTTGTTGTTTTTAAATTATTCAAAGTGTCTTCAAAGTGTTCTTAAATATCTTCTGACTCTACTATTTTTGCTTGTAATTGATTGTTAGTTTCCTTGGACATATCTAATTCTATTTCTAAACAAGATTTCTCTATTTCTAGAGTTCTATAACTATCATGCAAAACCTCATTTTCCTTTTTAATCATCCTAGATTTATTATATAAATCTTTATATGCTTGTACTAATTCATTAAAGGTGACTTCAGAATCTACCTCATTTTCCAAGTTGTCGTTGTTTGCAAAAAGCAAAGATGTGCAACTTCTATTTCTTCAAATTTTTCAGAAGACGATTCTATGTTGGAATCACTATCATCCCAAGTTGCCTTGTATGCCTTTCTTGAAATCTTCTTTTTCTTTCCATCGAGTTCTTTGTCCTTTTCTTCCTTCTTCTTCTTAATAATTGGATAATCTTTTCGTACGTGCCCCTTCCTTTTTCTCTCAAAACAAATAATGTCATTTGAAAATTTATTGACTTTCTTACCTTATTTTCGGATGAATCTTCTGAATCTTCTCGTTAGAATAGCAACCGCCTCTTTTTCGTCAGAATTGGAGTCATCAAAGTCCGATACCTCCTTTAAAGCTTTGAAAGCAAGCTCCCTTTTCATGCTTATGGATTTTTCTTCATTCTTCTTCATATTTTCCAACTGGACTTCGTATGCCATGAGGCTTCCAATTAACTCATCTAAGGAGAGAGTAGAAAGATCTTTTGCCTATTGGATGGCTGTGGTCTTTGATGACCAATCGCTTGTAAGAGATCTCAAGATCTTCCTTACAAGCTGCTCTTCTTTTAGCTTGACTCCTAGGTTCTTTATGGGGTTAACAATTTCCCCAAAGCTCGTATACATATCATTGATTGTTTCGCCTTTCTCCATCCTAAAACACTAATAATTTTCTGTTAGAATAGAGATACAAGTTTCCTTTACCTTGTTTGTACCTTCGTAGGTGACCTCGAGAGTGCTCCACATCTCAAATGCTGACTCGCATGTTGAGATGTGGTTCAATACCTCCTTCGATAACGGACAATACAGTGCATTCATCGCCCTTGCATTGCTCATGATGTTTTTCTTTTGATCCATTATCCATTCTACTCCTTGTGGCTTTGGATCCAAGTATTTTTCTTGAATGAGGGTCCAAGCCTCCTCATCCATTGCTTTGAGAAAGACCTGCATCCTCCTCTTCCAATACCCATAGTCCGTTCCATTGAAATAGGGAGGATGGGTGGATGACTGTCCTTCGGTGCGTCTTGATGTAGATGCCATTGCGAGCAAGAGTTTTTACTTCTTCTCACTACCCGCTTTGATACCAATTGATGGGATCGATGGAATATGGCTATGCGCACAAATACTTAATCAAACAAATCAGTAATAACAAGAAAGATTTGCTCAAATAATCAAACCACAGAAAATTGGCACAATATGTATAGTGGTTCCCCTCCCTTGGGTACTCCACTACCTAAGCCTCCCAGCTTTGGGTTTTTAACCCGATTCTCTCAACCCCAAGAGAATCAATTTACTAAATCGAGGTAATTAATGGGTTACCTCAACCCATGTACAATATCGGGTTTGTTACAACCCAACGAGAAACAAGCTCAAAATACAAATAAGAACTGGTGTAAGAAAGAGAACTCTTACAACAAGAATTCATATGCCTCCCAACAATAATTAAAATGAATACCAATTTGAGAGCCTAGGATGGACGTGAATCACTTCGTAGATGCATGAGAAAAACACATCATTGATCTTGCAAGAATGTAGAGAAAGTGAGTGGCAGGCTTCTTCTTTCTCTTGAAAAAATGGTGGAAATTTGAAATATAGCTCTAGAATTTTTCTTCTCTATTTCTTATGTCTCTTTTTTGTGTGCAAACAAAGAGTCTTAGGGTCATTTTATAGAGTTTAGGACATAGGATACACTTCTACTAGATGTTGGGATTTAATTCCCAATGTTCACATAGCCTAAATAAATTTTCTAGCCGTTCAGAATTGAGCCAACTGCTAGCTGGTACCGGTAATAAAGTACCTGTACCAGTACTAGCAGCTCACTCCCACCAGTACATGAGCCCTGGTACCGATACTCATCACGGGTATTGGTACTTATGACTCCTAGGTTTGGAATTCCTTAGGCATAGTAACCTTCCTGTACCGGTACTCATCATGGGTACCCGTACTTGTAAGGTTCAGGCTAGAATTAAGCCTTCTACCTGTGCTCGACATGTATCGGTACTCATGGTTAGTACCGATACTTTTTCACAGTTTGAGACGAATTCTCAAACCTGTGCCTTGCAAATACTAGTATTGATGAACAGTACCGGTACTTGCGTATAAGTACCTATTTTAAGCGTTTTAATCCATTACAAACTTTGAAAACAAATGACATATAAATCCTAATTTATCTCTAATTAATTTTTATGATGTAAATTAAATTCTCTTGTTAAGTGGCATACAATCTGTGAAAACCTAAACTAGAAAAAACAAAGGATCGAAGTTGATCTTCTTCTCGATCCATCCTTGTATTCTTGCCTCCTCCTTATCTCCATTTTCTCTTTCTCATCATCATGCCTCCATTACTTCCTGTTTGCCTTGATCTTCACCTAAGATGATCTTCTTCTTCTCGATCCATCCTTTTCATCTTGCCTCCTCCTTGTCATCATTTTCTCTTTCTCATCACCATGCCCCCATCACTTCTTGTTTGCCTTGATCTTCACCTAAGTCTGAAAGAACTCAGTTGCAAGCATTAATCCATAATAATTTTGTTAACACCAAAACAAGATGTAGAATAAGGTTCCAACGCCATCCTCTCACCGAACAGTCGATTCAGGAGATTTCCTCTCACCCCTATCTCTTTTATGATTTCACAGATTATTGTAATAAACATTTCTATGATATATCATAGTTGTGTTCTAACTCATTTTGTGAACTAGACTTGCTTACCTTTTTATTTTAAAAAAAACACAAAAAGAACGAAACCTCAAAATGCCAAAAAGAAACAAAACAAAGAGCAATTTTCAAACAAAGTAAATGTCGCCTCCCTGTGTTCGACTCGGGACTCCCCTAGAGTTTCGGTTATAAATTGTATTTGATAGACACGTTTTGTGAGCTACGATGACGAGTTCTCTAAACCCTAATTTTAATTCGCAAAACATGCCTTATCAATTATCACGACGTGACTCTTGTGCCTTTTACCCAAGCTTTCCACTCCACCACCAATAGAACAAAAAAATCTGAGCCCACAAATGAGGAACTCTTGGAATTATTTGTGGAAGTTCAGATCAACTTTCCTCTCAAGATGCAATCAAATATATCCCTGGCTATGCTATGTTTTTGAAGGATATCTGCAGTCCAAAAAAGTAGAATAAAAACCTAGGAAGAATGCATCTTTTAGAGATAGGAAGCTCTATCATACAAAGCAAGCTGCTTCTTAGGATGAAAGACCCAGGCGCACCTTTGATTTCTGTGATTGTTGATGATACTACATTTCACTGCGCCCTTCTTGATCTCAGTGCCTCAGTCAATATCATCCCCATGGTTCTATTCAATAAATTTAAGATCAGTAATCTCAAGCTAGTTGAGGTTACCATACAATTAGTTGATCGATCTATGATTAAACCTTGAGGGATTGTCGAGGATGTCCTTATCAAGGTTTAGAATTTTGCCTTCCCCATAGATTTTCTGGTCATCAACATTGAGGTATCCGAATCTCTAATCAATGCCCCTATCATTCTTGGACGACCCTTTTTGGCAACTGTGAAATCAAATATAAATTTTCATCCAGGTAAAATGGATAACACTTGTGCGGGCCAAACAATTACTCTAGATATTTTTCAAATCCTCTAGGAAATTCTATGATGGTGATGACTTCTTTGAGGACTTAGTTATTGAAACATCTAATTTAGTGGAGGAAACAATACTGATAGATTCTCTTCCAGGCCATAATTTTTTTGAGGATTTCGACTCTAAATTGGTGGATGGGGACATCAAATACTTGGAGCCTTGTATTCACTCAAAATCTCTTCCTGACTATACGCCAGACCTGCCTACTCTAATTTCACCTCATCGCCCACTCCAACTTCAATTCAACCTCCCACCGTAACTTCACCCACTCATTATCTTGCTAACCTTTCCCTCAATCCCTTTCCCTTTGACCTACCATCTGATCCCCCCGAGCTTGGCCTTCTTCCTAAACTAAAACCTTGGCTAGACTCGGGTATTTCTTCCATTTTTCACACTCATTTTAGTCACCCTACTTCCAACATTTACTTTTCAGGGGACCAAGAGGAAGATTCCATTTTATAGGGCATTCACATGTCTAACTATCTTCATGATTGACCATCTTCTTTGCATCACTTCACACCCCGCTAAATGGCATTAACAAAAACACTAGTTGGGAGGTAACCCAGCAAGATTTTCCATTTTGCTTTCAATTTCTTTCTCAAGTTCTGCAAAACTTCACCTCTATCTTGACTTCCTCCTCAGGTGGTATCTTTTCCTACTCTTTTTTGTTTGTAAGGGTCTTGCAAACCTTAAGCATGGGGGTATACTTTCAATTTTGTTAGGGATTTCATTATTTTCCATAACCTAAAAACATTAAAATATTTTGCATTCGCATCATGTGCATTTGCATATGCACTCTATTTGCATAACTTCTAAAAAATTTTTTTGAGAATTTTAGTGAAAGAAAGGACCAATGGTTGAAGTTTAATTCAAATTAGGTACACCTAGGGTTTCATCATTAACAAATAAATGATGAAGCCGTGGATTCATTTTTAGACGTTTCAGGTCTAGAAACCTAGACTAGATCAGGTATCCTACAAAGAATTTTATCCTAACAGTTGATTATTCAAGTAACTAGACTTTGTTTAGCAACCTGGATAGTACTTGAATTAGCTCTCGATCTAAAAATTTGTTTTTCTTTTGAAAACTTTGTGTCAAACATTTCATACACAAAGCCAACACTACCCAAGCCCAAAATATCGAAATAATTAAAAAAACTCTTGGAAAATCTTAGTAAAAGATTGAGACAGATGATTGGTTTTAGTTTCCACCGCCGAGAAGGGAAAATACATTTTTGGAGGATGCGATGTCAACATGTTACCACCTCGTGCTGCTCTATGTCTATATTTAATACCTTTAAATGGAGCATTAAGGTGCATTTTGCAACTCAGGTGTCTTGGGCAATGCTCTACCCATAGTGTCGGAGCAATAGCCTAAGTTTACTTGGAGTGCCCCTTCACATCGAATTGTGTTTTGGGGGTGTAAGCTCCTAGGGTGTGTCTTGGACGGTACTATCTCAAAGTGTTGATGCCAGAGCCTCCTCAAGGATTGGTAATGGGAATGATGATTCTGACACATTTGTAGTAGGACTAACCTAAGGCTAAGCATGAGGGAAATAAATAAATAAATAAATAAGTTTCAATAGCACGACTTTATCCCAATAATGTTGGCATAGCACAAGGCACTGACAGCTGAATTTTCATCAACTTGTGAGCTATGGATCGAGTTCACGAGTCAGGGAAATCCTAATAGCAAAAATGGTTTTGGGATATTTGAATTAAAAAGGAGTTAAGTAGTGATTTCTCAAAGGATACAGTGGTCATGATTTGTATAACCTTTGAATCCAAAGGTAAGTCTGGATGTTTTATCCTTAATAAACCTTGTACCTACCTTAACCAAATATCAACCAATGTCCTATCTTGAACTTTTTCCTCTAAAGACAAAAAGTTGGTTTCTTAAGAAATAATGTAGTGTAATCACAATTTTTGCTAAGGGATTAGAAAAAAGATAAGCATGGGGGTGTGATAAACGCCAATTTATCATCATCCTTAGCATCCATTCACATCTAGTTCCTAAGATTTTGTCAACTGCATTGCATTATATCATTACATTTAGCATGCATGTGCTTTTATGGTTTAGAGCATACATTAGCATTCATTTCACATTATCTCATGTAGTTTCTATTTGATTGCTAGGGATGAATGCATTGGAAATCAGAGAAACCCTTGTAGTATGGAAGGCACTTGGAACATTTGTGAAGATAGAAGCTCTAGTAGTTGTACCCTAGCTCAACTCAGCTGGATCCAACTCAAATCCAGCTCCTACCCTACTCCCTCTCCACCTTAGTGGCCATCAACCTACATTAAAACCACCAACCATTGGTGCCTGAAATGCACTCCTTGGAACCCCTTCACATGGCACCAAGGAAGCTTCGTAACCATCCTTCTTGGCACTCTTTCACATGGTGCGAAGGAAGCTTACTAACCACTCTCCTTGGAACCCTATCACACGGTGCGAAGGAAGCTTCCTAATAACCATCCAAGCCACCCTTCTTAGCACCCTTTCACATGGTGCCAAGGAATCTTCCTAACCACCATCCATACTAGCCTATAAAAAGACCCCCCATCCTACCATTCAAACCATCCTTGGCAAGCAACAATTCTTCCTATCAAAAATCTATAGCCACCATACATTACACGACCAAGAAAGGAGAAGGAGAGAAGCAGATTAAGGGAGTAACCTACCTGATCCCTTGGTGCCTTCTTCCTCTTCTCTCTCCATCCTTGTGCCCTGCCAAGGAGCACTCTTCCATCTAGAGAGGATGGCCAGGCAAGAGGAATGAAGGGTGGAGGACATCCACGTTTGAGAGGAGCAACTTAAGGAGCTAGAACGAAATCTTCTTCAAGTCTGGGAGCCATCATTCTTGGAGCGAAAGCTGCATCAGCTACTTAGGAGAATTTTCTGTCTTTTATTTTGTTGCATTTTAATTCCTATTGAGCATTCATCTACCTAGGGATTAATTAACTGGAACCTCTGCTTAGTTGAGCTCCATAGGTACTTTGTAAACATTTGTTCTTAATAGAAAAGTGCCTTTCTTCATTCTTGAATTTTTAATTTCAAGTAGCAACTTTATTTATTTTGGTGCATCACATCTTTATTCTAATTACCCTAGGCGTAGTTGCTTAGGGTCATCGTAGAAGAGAAGGCTTCTCTTGTCACTTAGGTTCTAGTTGTTTGGTGTAGTTTCTTCAGCATAGTTCTATCTTCGCATTCGTATATAGTTTATTTCCAAATAAAAAAAATTTACAAAAATCAAAATACAATAAGTGAAGTGTTGATTTGAGAGGTGAGAGACAGAATCACTTATATGACTAACAAATTGGCCTCCTTGAACGACCCTAGATATCACAACTATCTTGGAATATAAATTTAAAAGCTGATCGATTTTGCATGTTACAACAACATTAAAACCCCTATTTATAAAGTCATGCAAATCCTTCATCAGTAGGTCCAAATCAACCTAGCTTTAGATAAGTTTAGACTAGCTCAACTTAGCTCTACTACTCAAGCTTAGCTGCTAGCGGAAGAACTAGCAGGCTAAGCTGAGTAGCTGAGCTCCTATAAAGACCTCTTCAGTCAAAATCAGCTCCAAGAATTTTCCAGCAGCTCCAGATAAACTTCAGACAGCTTCTAGCTACCTTCCACCGGCTAAACCCTAGTTACTCTTCCATTCCCAACTAGCTAAGCTAGCTTGGCTAGCTTAGCTCAGCTATTACTCTCCTACCTCGGCTAACCTTAATCCTTAAGCTAACCCCACCTTAACTCTACTCCTAGACCACCACTTATGCTACCTACCTCCACCCAATTTTGGTAGGACCATGCATGCACCTCCTCACACCACCACCACCTCCAAGAGGCACCAAAAGGTGGCTCCAACTACCCTCCATAACCAGCCATATTTGGAGCCAAAAAGCCCTCCTAAATCCCAACCATCCACATCTCCATAAAACCCATCCAACCATTCAAGTTGGTGCCAACCTAACACCTTCTAGAACACCCACTTTTGTTGCCAACTTGATTCACCCTTCCTCCCCTTAACCATCCTATAACCACCATCTAAGGTGGTGCCAAAACACCTACTCATACCCCTTCACCTTGGCACTAACCCATAAACCCATTGATGTGCGCTTGTGCGTGAGTGTTAAGAAGTGTCGTTATAGTCGTACTTGCAAAGCCGATTTTAGAGTAGAGAAACGGAGATGTGTCTGAGTGTCGGTCTCAGGGAGGCGTAAAAATCAGATTTTGCTTATCACTTGTTGTCACAGAAAGCACGAAGTTTTGCTTGCGAAAGGTGCGGTTTGAAAAGCGAGAGAGAGATAGAGAGAGAGAGAGGGATAGATTAGGGTTAGAGTTGTTTCTTGCTTGATCATTCAACTTAAACAGAAATTAAAATAAACAACTGAACGGAAAGTAACTTCATTAGTCATGCAGCTTTAGTTCACAAATTACAACATTGAATACATCTTAGACATAAGTAAAGGAAATATTAAAAGAAAGGAAGAGAGAGAGAGGGGGGAGAGCGGTGAGGTAGCCACGGTGGTGGACAAGGCTCCGTCGGTGGCTCGTCATCTCCGGCAATTACAAGAGGGCCAAAAGCTAGCCAAGAGGGGGGAAGAGTAGTTGTAAGGGAAGTGAATGCCTTGAATGAGTGGTTGGAGGGGGTTTAAATAGGGAGAATGGCTTTCTAAAAGAAGAAGGGGCTTTAGCGATGTCCGGGACGTCACTAAAACCATTCCAAAAGCATCGGTGAAGCCCTCCAGCCCGCTGGTCATCCGCCTGAACCGTTCTTCTTCTCGCCTAATCCGCAGTCGCTGCGTGAGAGCCATCCGTTCGAAAATCGGACAACTGAGATCTTCCCTTGGATGCGCTCGGATCGTGCCTCAGGCGCGCGTGTGCGCGGGCATCATCGCCCGGTGTGCGGGCGCACGTGGGCGCTCACGATCTGAGGGTGCGTCGCGTGGCACGATCTCGGCCGCCCACTATTGATCGGGCGGCCCAATTTCGCCGCCCGATCGTTCATCTTTAATTCTCTAGACCGCGCGGCTCAAACCCATGTCGCGTGGGTGCGGGCATGCGCGCTAACCATTTCACCACTCCCGCGCTTTGTCACGGCGACTGCCGGTAGGCACGCGATTCTCAGCCATCCGATCGAAGATCGACAGCTGAGATTTGATCTCAGCTGAAGGAAGAGTGGCGTACAGTGGAGCGGGGGCGACGTGGCGCAACGAGGGCTGTTGATCACCTTATCAATGGTCAGAAATTCTTGGGCCCATTATAGGAGCTTTGGATGTCGGATTTGGCCGATCTTGAGTCCGTTGGACTCCGTTCGTTGTTCTGAATCCATCCGTGCGGTCTGATTGCTCATCTGAGGCCTGCTTTGACAAGTGCTTACACAAATGTCCATTAATACAGTTTTATAAGTAATCTTGGTATATGATGCATGCAATGCTCCCGTTCTACTTATGTTCTGCCTTTTATTCTTAAGATGGGCCCTATTTAACAGAATTATCACCCCCATGTGCAGTGTTATCATACCCCCATGCTTCCTCCTTGCTAGTCCCTAGAAAGGTTTATTCTAGCCTTTATTTTCTTGCAGAATTTAAGAAGTAATTGCTTAGACACTTCGTCACTTGTCAATAGGAGGAAATATACGAAGTTCTTAATCTACAAATACTAAGCATCGCCCGGGTGTCTGTTAAAATATGAATCGCCCAAATCCTTGCTTTAATGTATATAACTATGCATATGTATATGTATATATATATATATATCTTTTAGAATTTTTTCGGAATTCAGTGTGGGTTGGTAACCTTTTACAGCTACCCAACCCACCCAAAACTCGGTCAAAACCCTAAGTGCTAAGCATCTTGGTGTGAAGATTGTGATAGACTCACTTAATGGTAATTCAGATAGACTTCAGGTTTCTATGCACCTAGGTGACCGGAAGAGGAAATATATTTGCCTGAAGGTGTATTTGTTCGATTGGTAGCTTTATCCCTACGTTTATTTTAATTGGGGTCAACACAAGGATTTTTCCAGTGTATATCTCCCCGGCTTGTACTACTTCTCCGCTTCTTCGTTAAGTGTTTTGGTTCTCTTTTTTGTAGGTATTGAGCTGGGCTCTAGACAACCGACCAATGGGCTGTTACCCACGATCACTTGCCAGCCATAAACGTGTGGTGAAGTATGGTTTATTTTCTTTTCTTCTCCTTTTCTTTTTTCATAGGTGGCTTCCCTAATCTCAAATGTACCTAGAGGCAATGAAGAAGAAATGGTCCCATGGCTGGGTTTTGGACAACCTACCAATGGGCTGTTACCCACAACAACTTGCCAGCCATACCACCCTAGAGAGTTCATTAGCTAGCCAATTTCTATCAAAATCTCTGAGAAGTGAGTCTGTGCAAAAATGTGTGCAGATGCTTAGACTCAAAGTTTTTCTGAGTTAGAGGGTGAGTTGATAAGTCATATACTTATCACTTTATTTAGTAGGTGGATTAGAATAGCTTAAGGTTGCAAGGATTCGAAGCTAAATCCATATTTTAACGGACACCAGGGCTGATTAAGCCTGAAGGCCTGAAAAGTCCAAGTGTTTAACTTCTTTTTGTATTATTTCCCACTATTGACAAGTTTCTAATGCCTATGTTTTCTTCCTAAATTCAATTTTTATTTTATTTTATTCCGACTGATTAAATGTGCTCAGGATTATGCAATTTACCACCCCCCATGCTTAAGTTGAATAATGTCCTCATTGGCAAGTACATGGATGCATAAGTGTTCAAAAAGATAGTACCTGAGTGACGTAAAATACTGGATCAATCTGAATCCTCTGGGTTGCCTCCCAGGAAGTGCTGAGTTTAACGCCTCCAGCTGGGTGGTGCTCCGTGTCATCCCTCAACAAGGGTGACACTCTCCTTTGGGGGAACCTAGGCCAGGAAGTGCTTCAATCTTTGACCTTTAACTGTAAAAGTGTGCCCAGTGTTAGGATCAGCGATTTCAACCACCCCATTAGAGTAGGGCTGAACCACCCGAAATGGTCCTGTCCATTTGGACCTGAGTTTCCCCGGGAAGAGTTTTAGGCAGGCGTCAAACAGCCAGACTTGCTGGTTAGGCTCAAAGGTTTTCCTATGAATGAGTCAGTCGTGGATGGCTTTCATTTTCTCCTTATACAGTCAACCATTATCAAAGGCATCCCGACGAATTTCTTCGAGCTTAGATAATTGGAGCATCCTCTGCGCACCGACTAACTGGGAATCCATGTTACATTGCTTGACAGCCCAATAAGCCCAGTGTTCCAATTTGATAGGAAGATGGCAGGCTTTGCTAAAGACCAGGCGATAAGGCGACATGCTTATCGGGGTCTTGAAAGTGGCCCTGTATGCCCACAGGGCATCATCAAGTTGTATATGAAAGTTTCCCTACTTGGAGGGGTGAGATCAGCGTGACAAAAAAGAATGCGGAATTGAAAATATAAACAATCTCACAAAAATAAGCAATCACAAAATGTACACAGGAATTTTTAGGTGGAAACCCAAACCGGGTGAAAAACACCACCTAACCCTCTCGAGTTAGGATTTTCCGATCAACCTAGTTGATCAAATCCACTAAACCGAATCACTTAAAACGAGGGTGATTCAACCTCAATACAACCACGCTACAAGTACGAGGGTAGCGTTCCTCAACCCCTTCTCTCCACGAGAAGGATTTTGTCCCACGAAGGAGACGGGAATTCGCAAAGCGAATACCCAACCAAAAGACAAAGATAAAATAAACAATAGTCCTATAGAGCCAACAAAGTAATAAACCTAAGCTTCTATAGGAAATAGGAAACTCCCCTTTGCAAGGAGTGCGTCGACGATGACGCGGGTGCGTGAGCCACGCAACGGTGCAATGTCGCTCTCGTAGACAACGGCGGGAGAGCGGGTGCGCGAAGGGAATGATGCTCTCAAGATGATGGAGCTTGAGCTTAGAGAGCAAGTGCTTCTTGGACACAAGAGAGTGGAAATACTTGATCTTAGTGTATCTTGGTCTCTCTAGGTGTATATCTTGTGTGTCTAAGTGTATCCAAGTGTATATCTTGTGTGTTTTTGTGTTGCAAAGGCTCCCCTCTATTTATAGAGGCCTTAGGAAGGCTTTGGAAGGCTTAAGAAAGGTTCTATAGCCGTTGGGTGCAAAGCCCAAGAGAATCAGGCTGAAATCAGGACAATGATTACATTTGACAGGGTTATCAGACGTCTAATTCTAGCATCAGATGTCTGGAAGGCCACTTTAAGACGTCTGATTCCAAGGTCAGACGTCTGATTCTATGCGGGTTTCTCCCTGACTTGAATCAGATCTAAACAGGGTTTTTGTGCAAGTCCATCAGACGACATACAGGATGTCTGGCACTATGTCTGGACGTCTGGAAACCTACTTTTACTGTGGGAATTGATTTCCAAACGTTGCAACGGCTAGAAAATCTCTGAGAAGAGATTTTGGGTCAGCCGAGGCAAAACGGTCATTTATCAGACGTCTGGAAAGGCCTAAGGACGTCTGATAAGGCTCTAACGGTCATATTCTTGACTGCCTGCTGAGCTAGCCAACGGTCCACTAATTGGACGTCTGGCAAATCCATCAGACATCTTCTAAGACGTCTGGTCTAAGGTCTGGACGTCTGATTTCATCAGACAGAACTAACTATGTCCAGCCTAACAGTTATCAGACGTCTGAAACAACAGTCAGACGTCTTAAAATACTTTATCAGACGTCTGATTTGTGAATTAGACATCTGGAAAGTCTATTTTAACCCTATATTGGTTTTCTAAGTGTTCTACAGAAAACCTAAGTATCCTAGGGTTGTGCCGGTGTTCCTAGGACTACTGTTAGGGTACTTTGAGGCTCTTTAACATAATTTTCTAAGGAAAATAAAGAGCAAGAAAGAAAAAGATAAAAGTACATGAAAGGATTAAAAAGAATCTATCCTATTCTTCTTGTCTTCTATCTTCAATCTGTCGCTCCACGCGAACCTCCTCTGTTTTCCGTCAAGCTCCTCCAATCCGTCCTGGATGCGAGCTCGAACTCCGTCTAAACACGTCCACATTTGCAATTGACCTGAAATCTAGGACTCAAATTGCAAATGTTAAATAACACGTGTTTTGTTATCATCAAAACAAATGATCGTGGTGTGCTAGCACCAACAGTATAGACCAGTCTTTCCTGTCAGGTCTCACAATCTTCTGTAAAATGTTCTTGATTTGTCTATTTGAGACCTCGATCTGCCCATTTGTTTGTGGATGATACGGTGTAGCAATGCGGTGGTTCACCCCGTATATTCTAAGTAGAGCATGGAATTCGGAATGTATAAAATGGCTTCCAGCATCACTGATCGTGGCCTTGGGTATTCCAAACCGAGAAAAGATGTTATGGTTAGCAAAGTCCATGACAATCCTGTGATCGCATCGGAAGGTGGCAACAGCTTCAATCCATTTTAAAACATAGTCTACCAAGACTAGGATGTACTCGAAGCCGTTGGATGGTGGAAAGGGGCCCATAAAATCGATACCCCAAACGTTGAAGATTTCGACAATCAAAATGGGCTGGAGGGGCATCATATCTTTCTTTGTCATGGTCCCCAGCATTTGGCAGCGTGAGAAAGTCTTGGCAAAGTTGTGTGCATCCTTGAATAGGAACGGCCAGTAAAATCTAGACTATAGAACCTTTGTAGCTATTGTCTTTCTAGAGAAGTGGCCACCACAAGCCTGGTCATGATAGAAGGAAAGCACACTCTGAACTTCATCTTTGGGGATACATCTCCGGATGATCTAGTCAGCACAGAGGTGAAACAACATGGGATCATCCCAAAAATAGTGCTTGGCCTCAGCCAAGAACCTGTCCCGTTGCTATCTGGACCAGCTGTGTGGGGTTTGTCCTACAACCAGGTAGTTGACGTAGTCAGCATAACATGGCATTCTCTTGTCTTGCACAACCAGGATGTGTTCATCAGGGAATGTGTCAGATAGAGGTAGGGAGGGTCCAATGTGATTTGGATGAAGTCTAGACAAGTGGTCAGCTACCACATTCTTTGATCCGGCCTTGTCTCAGATTTCTATGTCAATTTCCTACAAAAGCAGGATACATCTGATGAGCCTGGTCTTAGCGTCCTTCTTGGCCAACAGGTGCCGGATGGCTGAATGGTCAGTGTAAATCATCATGTGGGATCCCAGCAAGTACGATCGAAACTTTTCAAGTCCAAAGACTATAGTGAGCAGCTCTTTCTCTGTGATCGTATAATTTCATTGGACCTTGTCCAACGTTTTGCTCACATAGTAGATCACCACGGGCTTCTTATCTTGCCTTTGTCCTAGGACACCGCCTATGGAAAAATCTGATGCATCACTCATAATCTCAAAGTCCTAGGACCAATCTGGGGGCTGAAGTACAGGTGTAGTGGAGACTAAGTCCCGGAGGGTGTCATAAGCCTGAATGCAATCAGAAGACATGTGGAATAGGGCGTCGTTGACTAGAAGGTAGGTCAAGGGTTTGGAAAGCTTGGAAAAGTCTTTAATGAACCTTCGATAGAAGCTAACATGTCCTAGGAATGAGCGAATCTGTCGGACCGAGCTAGGTGGAGGAAGTTTGGAAATCAAATCAACCTTAGCCCGATCTACCTCGATGCCCCTATGCGATATGATGTGACCGAGGATAATTCCTTCTTGAACCATAAAATGGCTCTTTTCCCAACTTAACACCAGATTAACCTCGATACATCATTTCAGGAATTTCTCCAAGTTGCTCAGACAATGGTCAAATGAGTTCCCGAATACAGAGAAATCATCCATAAAGACCTCTAAGTATTCACCCACCATTTCTGAAAAAATGGCTAGCATGCATTGTTGGAAGGTCGAAGATGCGTTGCATAACCCAAACGGCATTCGACAGAATGGAAATGTGCTGTACGGGCAAGTGAATGTGGTCTTTTCTTGATCCTCCAGAGCAATTGCGACATGGTTATATCCTGAATATCCATCCAGGAAGCAAAAATACTTCTGCCCTGCCAATCTTTCAAGGATTTGGTCAATGAATGGCAAGGGGAAATGATCCTTCTTACTGGCTTCATTGAGCTTCTATAATCAATACACAACTGCCATGCGGTGGTGGTGCGAGTGGGGATGGATTCGCCATGATCATTGGTGACAACGGTGAACCCAGCTTTCTTTGAAGCCACTTGAGTGGGGCTCACCCAGGGGCTATCGAAGATAGGATAGAAGATGTCGGTGTCAAGCCACTTGATAATTTCTTTCTTAACAACCTCCCGCATGTTTGGGTTTAAACTTATTTGCATCTGGCGGGAGGGTCATGCCCCGTCTTCCAAGTAAATCTTATGGGTGCAATAGGTAGGGCTAATTCTTCTGAAGTCAGAAATGGTCCAACCAATGGCGGCCCGATGTTCTAAAAGGGTCGCAGTCAACCTGAGTTCCTGATCCTTGGTTAGATGAGAATTAATAATCACTGAGAAGGTCTGGTCAAGTCCCAGGAAGACATACTTGAGGTTCTCGGGCAATGGTTTAAGTTCAAGTGCGGGTGGAACCATAGTTGATGTAAAGGGAAAAGGCAGGAGTTAATCAACATCGATCTCCTCAAATGGTGTTGTGTGATGGTACTCAGCCTTACAGAGGTCCACAGGTAGTGATGGTGACGGGTCAAAATAGTTATTACAGGTTTGGTGGTCTGATACAGAACTGAGGGTGAGGCATTCCTCGATCAGAGTTTCCACGGGATCATGTTCCTCAATGCAATTGTAATCAAAAGACTTTGTCACCCGGAAGATATCCAATCCATTTTCCTATCCTCGAAGGCGATTTCCATATATCTCGTGTCGCAATCAATGTTTTCCTTAGTCGTAGGTAAGAAAGGTCTACCTAAGATTATGGGTGTGTTCTGTAATTTTTCAGGGACTTCCATTTCGAGCACCAAAAAGTCGACTAGGAAATAGAAGTCCTTGACCTGTACAATCACGTCCTTGACAACCCCCTTTAGGGTTTTCACTGATCTATCAGCCAGCTGGATGGTGACAGGGGTTGGTGTCAACTCTCCAAAACCAAATTGGTGGTACAAGGTTGTTGGAATCAGATTGATAGAAGCACCTAAGTCCAGGAGCGCTCTATCAAATGTCTTATCCCCAATATTACAGGAAATCAGGGGCACTCCTGGGTCAGTTCGCTTGAGCGGAAGGTTGCTTGATATTACAGAACTTGCCTTTTTAGAGAGCACAACCTTCCTAGGTGCTTGAGGTCTCGACCTACACTTGGGTGTACAGGCATCATTTAAAAACTTGGCGTAAGCAGGGATGTGCTTGACAGCTTCAAGGAGCGGAATATTAATCTGTACTTTCTTAAAGATTTCCAATAGCTCCTCAGTTTCCACAACATTCTTCTTTTTCTTGATTGTTTCCAAGGCCTCAGGGTAGGGTGCGTGAATGTGGATTGGTTCTATTTCTAGGTCTTTGGTTGGTGCCTCTTCTGAGTTGGGTATTTCAGTGGGTGAAGTCTAGGGGAGAGTCGGCCATTTGGGATCTTGGGTTTTGGTGTCGCTTCTCAAGGTCACCGCATTTGCAGAGGCATTGGGGCCATGGGTTGATCCTTGAGAAGACGAGGACGAAGAAGCACCAAACCCAGGGGGTATTTGTAGGGCTGGCTTGACCATGTGAGCCTGCCTGGGATTGCCTTGGAACCCTTGCGAATTGGGGCCTCTGTTAATTATGTTTCGCGGGTTCGGTTGTGGCTAGGAAGGTAGGGATCCTTGTTGCTTATAGTCCAAGAGTTGGCTTAACTGCCCCTTTACCAAGGCCATTTCCTCCTGATGTTTCTAGTTCATGTCAGCCATCATCTTTATTAGGGTGTCCATTTGATTTTGTGGGGGAGGGACCTCCCTATTCTGATTATATTGGTGTCTAACTGGTGGTCCTTGCTGATAGGGGGGCAAGTGTGGCTGCTGGTTTGGCCTGGGTTGGTTTTGCAATTGCGATGGTTTCTGCTTTGTCCAACAAAAGTTGGGGTGGTTACACCAGCAAGTGTTGTAAGTGTTGGAGAAAGGGTCCGGTTTCGCATAACCTTGGACAGCTTGCACATCTTCAAGGATAGCTGATGTCGATGAAGAGGGAAGGGAGTAATCAAGGGTTGAGGGAGCAAAGGTCCCTCCATGGAACATGGTTAGGGGTTGTTCCAGGTTCAGTTGGGTAAAGGGCTGGACCAAGTCAACATTATGCACTCGCTTTGCTTGGGAGAAAGTCTGTAAGGGGTTCCTGGTCTGGTTCAGTAGCTCATCAATCTTTTTGTCCACCAATTCCACTCGATCCAGTTTCTTGGCAATGATGTCCATGTCAACCATTCCAGAATTTGCTTGTACCTCATAAATCCCACCACGGGGTTGACTGGACATGCTGAACTGGGTCATGGAGGCATTGTTGAGTGAATTCTCGCTCATAGACTCAAAGAGCTCAAACGCGCTCTCCTCGTCCTTGTTCAGGAAGTTTCCCCCGCATGAGGCATCAACGAAGTTTCGTAGGTTGTTGTCCATACCATGGTAGAAAATTTGGGCCAATTGCCACCTTGGTACTTCGTGGTGTGGGCATTTCTTCAAGAGTTCATTAAATCTTTCCCACGCCTCATGGAACTGTTCCCCACCCTGGAGTTTAAAGGTAGTAATAGCTCTTCTGAGGGCATTGGTCTTTCCTATGGGGAAGAATTTCTTTAAAAATGCATGCCTTAGTTCTTCCCAGGTGGTGATGGGTCTACCTAGGGTTCTAAGCCAATGAGAAGCCTTGTCTCTTAATGAGAAGGGAAACGTCTTGATTAGAACAATGTCAAGGCTAATGTTCCTAGGTTTCACAGATCGTGCTATGTGGTCGAGATCCTCTAGATGCTGGAAGGGGTCCTCATTTGAGCTTCCATGAAAGTGGCTCTGGATCAGACTTAAGACATTCAGTTTCAGCTCAAAATCATCCCCCCCTTCGGGGATCCTAAGGTGTGGCTCGACTCTAATAGCAGAGGGATTATAGAAATCACGGAGGGGCCTCGGCTGATCCGGAAATGGTGGTATATCGAGTGGTGGTTGCTCTTGTACACCTTGGAAAGGTGGTGGTGGTTGTTCTTGTGGGTTATGTAACCGTTGTATGGCCTGCATGATGGAGTGGATTTGTTGTTGCTGAAGTCGGTGGTTTGCATTAATTTGGGCTTGGATGATGGCCATTGCGTCTGGTTGGGGTTGATCCTTAGCCACATCTACCCTACGCTCAGCAATGTTTCTAATAGAATCACGTCGCCTAGATTCCTGCCCCAAAACACACAACTTGGGGTGTAGTGAGTGTCTCCCATGCATACACTAGAGAAGAGCAGGAGGGGATGCGGAGGGAGACAGATGCGAGAAATGTGTTTCAATCAAGCACACAAGCTAAGTCCTTATGGTGTATTCCTTAGGAGACCTAGAAATCTCACAAAGGGTGATTATGTCCGTAAGCACTGGACTCCCCTTCCCAAGACTAATCTGGCTAGGTTGATTACGAGGGGATTGCAGGGAAGGTTCTTCCTTTGGCTTGCGCCTCCGGTTCCATAGACCCCACAACCACGGTCGTTTGACACTGCCCTGCAGCCTAGTTACCAGATTCTACCAAGGGAATGAAAGCAAAGTGCCTAGCGAACAAAACCTTGCCTTTCGAGACTTAACTCAATCCTGCCTATGGCATGTCTACTCAGTTTTAAAGGGCTAGGATAGTGCTTGTGCTAGGGTTATGTGATGAGGCGTTGATTGGGGTGGTGCCTCTTAATTTTCCACTTTCAAGGTGTGTGCTTCTATCACAATATGGTTTTCAAGCAAGGATTTTTAAGATGTTGTGTCTTTTAGTGTTTCACCCTTACTTTAGTGCTTTTTAGGGTTGACGTGTCTTAATGTTTTCAAAAAAGTTTCAGTGGGCATGTCAAGTTCTGCACACAATTCGGTGAAAGTAGATTTCCTTTTATTCTGTAAAGGCTCTAAAACCCTAATGTACTCATCCTAATGATCATGCAGCTTCTATTAAATGAGTCGATTTTACGGTTGAGATGTGCGGCCCAGGTCAACTCACGATGGATTCGCAAACACCACTCAAAAAAAAAAAAAAAAGAAAAGAACACTCCAAGAATTTATTCAGAATGTTAGAGTTTACACTTTTTTTGGGGGTGATGTGTTAAGGATGTGGGTCAAGCAATCATACACCACGCCAATTTTTTTCAATTTTTACAATTTTTTTTTAGTTTTTTCATGCAAGCAAATAATCTTGAGTGAAGAATTACTCACTATCAGTCCTTATTGTGCCTACTCCCTTATTACCGTCGTGGGATGCGTCGCTTCGCCGTCCAAGCACTGAATTCCTGCAACCATCAAGTAAAAAGGAAACAAGGAATTAGACGATGTGAGAATGGATGTGGAATGGAGGTGACAAAACAAATCTGTTGCCTCCCCGGCAACGGCGCCAAAAATTGACATGCGCTTGTGCGTGTGTGTTAAGAAGTGTCGTTATAGTCGCACTTGCAATGCCTGTTTTAGAGTAAAGAAACGGAGGTGAGTCCGAGTGTCGGTCTCACGGAGGCATGAAAAGTAGATTTTGCTTATCACTTGTTGTCACGGAAAGCGTGGAGTTTTGCTTGCGAAAGGTGCGGTTTGAAAAGCGAGAGAGAGATAGAGAGAGAGGGAGAGGTTAGGGTTAGAGCTGTTTCTTGCTTGATCATGCAACTTAAACAGAAATTAAAAAAACAACTGAATGGAAAGTAACTTCATTAGTCATGCAACTTTAGTTCACAAATTACAACATTGAATACATGCTTAGACATAAGTAAAGGAAAGCTTAAAAGAAAGGAAGAGAGAGAGGGGGGAGAGCGGCGAGGTAGCCACGGTGGTGGAGGAGGCTCCGTCGGCGGCTCGTCGTCTCCGACGATTACAAGAGGGCCTAAAGCTAGCCAAGAGAGGGGTAGAGTAGTTGTAAGGGAAGTGAATGCCTTGAATGAGTGGTTGGAGGGGGTTTAAATAGGGAGAAGGGCTTTCTAAAAGAAGAAGGGGCTTTAGCGACGTCCGAGACATCGCTAAAGCCATTCCAAAAGCATCGGTGAAGCCCTCCAGCCCATCGGTCATCCGCCCGTGCCATTCTTCTTCACGCCCGATCTGCGTTGCTGTTCGATCGGACGGCTGAGATCTTCCCTTGGATGTGCTCGGATAGCGCCTCGAGCACGCGTGCGCACGGGCGTCGTCGCCCGGCATGCGCGCACGCATGGGCACTCGCGATCTGAAGGCGCACCGTGTGGCGCAATCTCGGTCGCCCACTACTGATCAGGTGGCCCAATTTCGCCGCACACTCCGTCTTTAATTCTCTGCACCACGCAGCTCGAACCCACGTCGCGTGCAGGCGGGCGTGCGCACTAGCTATTGCGCCACGCCTACGCTTTGTCGCGGCGACTGCGGGCGGGTGCGCGGTTCGGTCGAGATTTGATCTTAGCTGAAGGAAGAGTGCCGTGCGGTGGAGCGGGGGCGACGTGGCGCAACGAGGGTCATTGATCACCAGATCAACGATCAGAACTTCTTGGGCCCATTGTAGGAGCTCCGGATGTTGGATTTGGCCGATTTTGAGTCCGTTGGACTCCGTTCGTCATTCTAAATCCATCCGTGTGGTCCGATTGCTCATCTGAGGCCTGCTTTGACAAGTGCTTACACAAATGTCCATTAATACAGTTTTGTAAGCAATCTTGGTATGTGATGCATGTAATGCTCCCATTCTACTACTGTTGTGCCCTTTATTCTTAAGATGGGCCCTATTTAACAGAATTATCACCCATCTCCACCTTACACATAACCCATCTAACCTATCTCCACCCTTAACTAGTTGCCGGCAAACACCTAACCCATGACCACAGCACAAACCCGCACCATCTCCCTTAACTCCACCTTCATACACCTCTCCCATTGGTGTCAACTCACCTTACTGATTGTGCAGCAACCATAGGTCCTAATCTGCCTGAATTTAGTTAGAACCTAGCTTAACTTAGGCATTCTCCATGCATTTGCATCATACATTGCATCGTAGTTGATTTATTAGTTTTATAAATAATAATGTCGTATTATGTCCTAATTGAAAGATATTAATAATTGGAGGTAATTCGAAGCTATGGATGACCAATCCAACGTTTCGTATCTGCTCAGAACAACGATGGGAGTCTAATGCTTCCAAGATGACGTCAATCAGACTCCCATAGCATCCTATGGAGTCCGTAGAAGAGCAAGAGACAAGAGTCAAATAGGTGGAAATCCAAATCTCAAATGATAAATCCTACCACACGGATGGATCCAGATTAGCAATCGTAGTCCAACAGTGCAAGAATCATCTAGATCTGAGGCTTATAGCATCGTTTAGAAAAGAGAGAAGATGCATGGCCACGATGGTGCCACGTGGCGCCATCACAGTCTCCCCTCACACCACCCCTAACTATTGAAGGCGTCATGCTGCTCATTATGCACCATTAGATCAACATCCAACGATCATGGTGCGTCCACTCCATCACCTCACCCCCATGCCATCAAGGAGGGATGATTCTCAACCGTTGGATCTTCATCCAACGGCTGAAAACAGCTGTGTGAAGATTGGAAACTCAACTCAAGGGTGGCCTTAGCGTAGCAGTGAGTGCACTCAACTATGAGAGAATGGCACAGGTTCGAGTGGCACTTCTCACGAAATCAACAGAAGTGATGGAGGCACGAGTGTTATTGGCCATCAGATGGTGATCAGAGGGAGTGGATGCAGCCACGTGGTGCGACCTGAGAAGTCTGCGGTGAATACACAAACTAATGAGCACTTGAAATGTGAGATCATATATGCCCTTCAATGAAGGAAGCGACGCTCGTTTTAAGCGGTCCGATCGAGAGATCGAATAGGTGAGGCATATGGCATGAAGCTTAAAATCGCGAGCATGCGCAGGGGATAAGAAGAAGCAGTGGGCGTTGGCACGGCAAGTGCTGGAGCATTTGATGGCCATCCAATGGTAGCGGGGGACAACATGTGGCACTGATGAGTCCATTCTATTGCACTATTGTTACGCTTAAGTAATTCTATTTTAACATTGTATGTTTGTTAATAACTACATTATGTTGTAGAATGATTGCATGCACCATTATTTAAGTTTACATCTATTTTATAGCATTCTATAACAAAGTATGTAATTAGTTTATGTTTCATGCAGGTCCCACAACAGCGCACTCGGTACATCTTCTCCACTTAATCTATCCATCTGGCTAATAATCAAGAAGAAGAGGGAGGAGGATCAATGGTGGAAAAGAACAGGGGGAGAAAAGATATTTTACCCCACAAATTTCTCAACCTACAGTCGACCATCAACAACCTCACCAACAACGTCGACCATGTTTAATAAGTGATTTGAAAATCTCTTGACTTGCACGGGGTGGAGATAAAAAGAGAGGATCGTCGGTTCCTCTGGAGATCATGCTCTTCCTCCCCCTTGAGGGGATATCCACTGCATTTGAAGGCTTGCACTGTTCACCCACTACCAGCCACAGCCTCTACTGCCAGCGTTACCCTTCCAGCCTGTAGCAGCTTCAGGTGCACCACACCAGCACCATCACCGAACCCCCCCTTCCAGTGCCATCACCGCACCCCCTTCCAGCGCCATCGCCTTCCAGCCTGCACCTGCGTCCAACGCCTGTAGGCACTCACGCCCTTGCCACAAGTGCCCCGCAGGCGCTAGCATTGCCGCACCCGCACCCACAGGCGCTTCCTCCTTCCAGTGCATGCGTTCCCCCTGCACCTGCCAGGCTGTACCTGTGCTGCATCGCTCAAGCAGCCTGTAGGCACCCACCTCGCCTCACCCATGCCCCTGCAGGCACTCGTAGGCAGCGCACCTTCTCCACCGCAGCGTGCCTCCCCTCCTCCAGTGCTCACACCTTACGCGTCCCCTCCCGCAGGAGCTCGCCCTCGCCACTAGCACCCTGCAGGTGCGCACCGGAGCATAGCCAGATGCATGGCTGTCACCTTCTCCACAATTAGGCCGATGACCCCCCTCCACCCAACGGCCACCTCTCACCATTCTGTCACCGTCATCGTGATCCCCACGCGTCTGTCAACCTTCCCCTGTAGCAGCTCCGTCGTCAGTGCTCCATCTCTCACGCGAGGAGGAGAGAGAGTGAAAGCTCTATTTTCCCTTCAATTAGATATTACATGTGCTGCCATTGCCAAAACTTGATTTTTGATTTATTATTTTATTAATTGCAAGAATTTACAGCCAAGCCCCTTTAGTTTGCTCCAATTAATTGGCTTATCAAATTGCATGATTATCTTCCCCCATCTATTAGCTTTACATTAAATGGTGATATTATGCTTTACATTAGATGCCATTGAATATTTGGGGTTGATTGATTTTATAGGAGCATCTTAGTAAAGGAGAATTTACATTATTGGTCCATCTCTTTTAAGAAATTAGAGATTGGTTATTTGATTCATCTATTAGTGTTCTTTCTTTGGGTTACTTTTAAGTAAACAAGAGGTAAATTTATCGTGAATTTATTGGTCTATTCCACCCTGTGGATACGACATCCGTTATTGTGGTTTAAATTCATATTTGTTTAATCGTTGATTGAGAGATTTTCCACCACATTTTTTGCTGCAACGATTTATTATCTTAATATTAATTATTCAAAGTGAAAATCGCTCTACCAAATTGGCACCGTTGCCACAGAGGGAACAGATGCAATAGATTCATGTTATTATTTTTTTTAATATTCTAAGTTGTGCAATCATCTAACCATTTTTATTATTGTGCGAGGAATCTGACACGACAATAGGCGCAGCAAAGCAACGACATTGACCCTGAACGACACGCACAGCTGAGATGATCTTTCTGGTGGACCTTGATGCCACCTAGGGGACGGCAACAGGAACACATGGTCCTTGATCCCACATGCATAGGCTTACGAAGACGCCTATTTCTGATTTAGTCAGTAGATCTTAGTTAGATTTAATTTAGATAGACATTAGAATTTAGTTATTGTCTTTTGGACCCTTGTCAGGTATTTTTGGGAACGTGTCCCCAGTGCCTCTTTATTTCTTATCGCTCTTTTATGCGGGAGTGTATTTTCGGGAGCGTGTTCCCATTTATTTAGATTATAGGATTATTTGAACTACATTTCGGTTAGTTAGTTAGATTAGGTCTGTTTATTATTATTATTAAAAAAAAAAATGGAACTGCCTGTTAGAAGCTGAATATCTATAGGACGACCATCTAGTACTGAATAAGCAGCATTTAGTTTATTTTTATTGCATTGCATTCATTATTGCATGAAGAAAGCTGGAGTAAGGTACGTCTTCTCTTGAGCATCAATTACCTATGATGCATATGCATTAAACCTAAATCTAAGACCACTAAAGTGCTTGAATCAAGTTAATTCAGTGGTCACTTTAAAAATTGGGGCTGCTAAGAGGTTGGACTTTAAAATCTGTGACTAAAAATTGTGTGCAAACGGATCTTGTTTGTAAAATTTCAAAAATCAAAACACGATTGTATATTTGCACACCTGAGGCACTATGCACCTCACACATAAGGTCACTAGATAAATTTCTACCTCTCCTCTTTTGCACCACAAGGGAAGTTAGTCGGAAATCAGCAAGCTTATCCACCAAATTACTTCGGTTCCTCATCTGTGGGCTCAATTTGAGACTTCCATTCCTTGAGAGTAGGTTATAGGCACCAGCGAAGGTTGGCCTAGGAAGCGTAATATTTTTTGCAAAACTTGTTTCGCCATCAACTGAACATATAATTCTAAGACCTACAATCTACTAAAAAAATAGATCCCATTGAATTTGTGTTTGCTTTGACTGTAGAACTCTTTAGGAAGTCTCTGCTTGTATGCTGAATTCTTCTAAATCCTAAGAGAGTCAAAATTGTTTTGCTTAAAGAAATGGATCACCCTTACTCCTATCAGTTAGATTATCAGAGTCAATACTTCCCATCTTTTAATCAGGATCCCATGCCCCGAGTTTATCCATCCATTGATGGGTACATTGACAATTCATGGGATCACTCATATTCTTATCCTGAGAGTACTAGCTCGATAACTCCCACTTTTGAGCAGAGCCTAGGAGCAGGATTTTCCAATCCTGAAATCCCTACTTCCATGCAAACACCAAACCCTTCCACCCTTCATGATTTTCCGTATCAAGGTTGGATCGATACCCGTAGGTAACTAGAGCTTGAAATTGACTATCCTCCCCAACCTGATAATAGTAGCTTCTCCTCCTTTATGATAGAAATGCAAAAACAACAAAAGGAAATAATGCAATCAATGGGAGAGATGCTGAGGTATAGTCAATAGTTAAATGAAGAAATAAGACAACTTAGCTACACGCTTCCTAATAATCCTGATCCCTACCCATACGATCATGATCATGAAAATAATTCTAAGGAACCCAATGACAATAGGGATCCAGTTTTATGTGGTTATCACTTAGACTCTCCCAATGAGACACGGCTACTAGAGGACAACGATCATAGTGATTATCGACCCGAGCTTTATTAGAGTCAAAAGCAAGGGAAGATGGTACCTCTTGAGGACCTTGACCCCAAAGATAGTATTCTCCTTACCCCTACCAACCTAGGTCAAGGTTATATTATTCCTATTGCTTCCCCTATTGATTATTTGGTGGAATCCCATTCCACCCTTAGTGAACCTACACCTGACCCTCCACTTAAGGAATCAACACTTACCATTCAGCATCCTGAGGATTTAAATGCGCCCAATGAAGGTGACCCTAAGGGAATAGAGGATGATCAATTTTGTTCTCAGGGATATGAAGAGTCTCTTTCAAAGGATGGGGATGACCTAATAGAGGAACTTGGACTAAAAATCTGGAGTGAATCACAGGGGAATTATTTATTATTTGAGGATTTATCTCTAGAGTATAGAAATAATAAGATAAAATCCAGATTCTGCTTTTCTTTTGAGAGTCATCCTCCATCAAAGCAGGAGTTGCTATTAAAGGAGGACAAACAAAATAATGAGAAGTCTATGGGAGATTCTCAGAGACAAAACACGTCAATTGAGGATTTATGCCCCAAGAACAATGCTATAGGCTTGCTCCAAAATATTAAGACTGATCCTCCTTTAGAAGTAATTGAGGATCCAACTCCTAATGAATCACATATACACCCCGATATAAATTTGAGTGAACCAAACGAATCCGCTGATGAGCTAAATGATAATGATTCTTTCATTTTGACCATGCCATCAAAGAGTTGTAATTGGGAGTCTACCCTTGATTCAAATATGACTCCGATCATTAAGGCTAGGCAGGGCAACGAGAAGTTGTCTCCAACTGTTAGGGAATATACACAATCTGAATCATTGTTGGAATTGGACCTGACACTGACTAAGCCTTCATTGGACTTAACCATTACCTTCCAACAGTACCAACAACCCTTATACTCTCTAACAGATCCTTGGCTCAGATCTCTGCTCATGTACATTCTTTCTAGGGAACATATTAGGCCAGTACATCCTCGGGTAGAATGGTAAGTGTGGATTGATGCTTGTACTTTTACTCTCGCCATTCAAGGGTTTGAACTAATAATGTGTATATCTTTTAAAACCCATCTTGCTCTCGAGGATCCTTGTTATCCTCCACTTATTCCATTTCGGGAGGTCCCTTTTCATATTCCCTTTATTATTCCTAAACCTCCCAAGGTAGCCAACGAGGATATTCGCTTTCATATCTTCTAGCGAGCATTTGGTATTACATTGCATCATCACCTCGCCAACATTCGTGGCTACCTGTTTTCTAGGCCGGCACTGTTACGCATATTCTTTTGGCCTAACCTTGTTTGTTTGGAACCAGACTTATAAGTTCCTTCTAAGTCTAACTGCTAGCAGAAAATGCAGCGCTTGTTGGGAGGCAACCCAGCGGTCTGGATAACACCGTCATTAGGTGATTTCTTTCTTTTCTCCCCCTGTTTTAATTTTACAATGGGGACATTGTAGGATTTAGGCATGGGGGGGTGCATTCATGCATTTAGGTTAGCATATTTAAAAGAAATATATATCTTTTCTTGAGCTGAATGGGTTAGTCCCTGGTGGCGAAAATACGCAGTTTGTTAAAATACGTCGTTGTAACGCGTAAATCCGCTTTCACTCTTAAATTTATAATCCTAGATAGGGGAGTATCTAGGGTCGCCCAAGGAGGCCAAATGTTTGCAATAGTGATTCTCTTGCTAGGAATATAAATCTCAACTTTCTTTTTGGTATTTTTCAATATATCATTTTTTTTTATTTTTAAACTAAGGCAACATGCGAACTGATGGCGGGAAAAGTGTTTACACTTCGAATTAAAATACTACTTTTATGTGACAAGCAGAACCTCTCCCTAAGCTCACTCTAGGCAAGTGGAGGCCTAGAATAATTAGGGAGAGGGAGTGAAGAATGCTGAAAATAAGCTAATAGAAATGCAAACAAAAAAAATTGCAAAGAAGGCAACTAGATAATTGATAAAGTGTTTTACAAAAGGCCTAGTAGAGGAAAGCTTGTACTACTAGAAAATTGCAAATAAGAAAATAAAACACAAATCCTCTAGATAGATGGTGAAGAAGGGGGCTTCTTGCTCCAAGGTTGGTGGCTCCCAAGCTTGAAAAGAATCCTTCAACTCCTTCCTTGCAGAACTCCGCCAAGGTGATGACCTCCAAGGCAAGCCCTAAGTGGGCGTGCCCTAAGTTTCTCTCCAAGGGTGGACGTCCACCCTAAGTCCTTCTCCCTTGCCTGGCCGTCCTCCTTGAAGTGGAAGAGTCCTCCTCCTTGGCGTGGCCCAAGTTGAAGAGAGTGGGGAGAAGAAGGCACCAAAAGGGCTGGTGGTGTGCCCCTTTAATCTCCTTCTCTACTCCTTCTCCTTGGGCGTAGGTATAGGTGGATGTAGGTAGAAAAAATACACTAAAGGAGGATGGGAATTATGTGGTGGTAGCGTAGGGTATTTATAGGATGGGAAGGGGGGTGGTTATGGTGTTTTTTTGGAAGGAAATGAAGGGGTGCTTGGTTATTTTTGGAGGGAAAAATGGGAGGGAAATGAAGAGGTGCCTTGGTTTTCCCTCCAAAAATACCATCTAGAAGGCAATTTTGGTGGGAAAAAAAATGGAGGGTGGAGATGGGTTTTGATGGTGGATGTAGGGTGGTGATGGAAGGGATAGTTGGCACCAAAATAAAGTAGGAGTAGGTGGTCTTTTTGCTGGAGCTTAGGTAGTAGGGTCGTAGGGTAGTAGGTTTTGGTGCCATGGAGGTGGACTAGCTAAGTTAAACAGCTTAGCTAGCTTAGCTAGTAGGGAGTAGAGTTGGAGGCATTTGGAGCTAAGGTTTTCAGGGAGAAGAGTTGGAGGTATTTATCTTGAGCTGCACTAGAGCTGGTGGCTGCTGAAGAGAGCTGGAAGGAGCTACCTTAGCTAACTTAGCTTGCTAGTTCTTTGCTAGCTACTAAGCCAAGCTAAAGCAAGCTGGCTTCTGCTAAAAGGACCTGAGGTGACCTGGGTCTAATGCTCCCGGGGAGGATCAAGCTCGGTGAGGTAGCTAAGTGATGAGAACCTCATCATGAGCCATAACTAGCTCATTTTGACCCAATACAAAGGATAAAAGCTCCTACATAACTCAAGGAAAGGCTTAACTCAGAGAATTCTGAGTTTAAGGAGAAAATAAGTCATAAGGGGTAAAAATGCAATTTTACCAGTATAATCTACATACAGGGTAATTCAGGGTCCAAACATAGGTCAAAGCAACTTAATAAGAATAAAAGTGGGATGAGATGATCTAGCAAGGGCTACAGCAATTCCAAGGAACTAAATGATAATCTGTAACCCTAAAACAACCCACTTAAATTCACGAGGTTCGAGGCAAAGTAAAAATAGAATAAACCCTCTAAAATTCATAGAAAAATAATCTCTATGGTTTAGAACCTTCAATTTGGCCTTCAGAACCCATGTTGACCTACATTGAGAACCATGCCCAATTAATAACTTAATCTGGGTTTTCGCATAAATTGACTGGTCAAACAAGGTTTAATATAGAAATAAAATTCACCATCAGATTCCTTAGGTCCTAATTAATCATGTATAAAAACTTGAGCCTAAGAAGAAACCTCCTTGGCCGACTTTACACTTTGGTCCTCATATATTTACTTTTTGGCCCTCAACTTTTGAACCGTCGCATTTTGGCCCCTAACTCTCCTTCGTTCTTTGCATTCAGGTCCCCCTGCAAAACCGGCCAGCACCATGCTCCGGCGACCTTGCGCGGAGCATGGCGCCGCGCAGGGTGAGGGGGAAAGCCTGGCAAGTAAACCAGGGGTGCCCTGCGTTGTCAGCCGTCGCAGGGACACCCCCCTGGTCGCTGTAGCCCACCATACCGGCCGTGCGAACGCACGGACGGTATGGGCTTTCGTCTCCGGCCATCCTCCGGCGAGGGAGACACGTCGTCTCCCTCCGCCTCCCTCCCTGTTTTGATCCCTATAAATACCCCCGTCGCTCCACCGTTCTTCCCAGCTCGGATCTGACGGAGAAAATCCCCAACTTTCCTCTCTTCTTTCTCCGGCAGACGCTCACCAGCTCTGGCGGTTCCTCCCCTCCTCCTCTTCGCTCTGCCGCAATACCAGCAGCAGAGACTTCCTCCCCTGCTCTTCCCGCGCCACGCCGCACCCAGCTGGCGCCTCTCCGGCTCTCTGCTCGCCGCCGCCTCCTTCCCTGAGCATCTTCTTCTCCGGCGACAGTCGATACGACTGTCGCCCTACTGCTCCCCCTTCGTCCCTGCAAGTAAGTTAGAACTATTTCCCTTCTTCTCTTCTTTCTTTCCCCAGTTCCAATTTGTTCAATTACGCCCTCGACCGACCCTGACCATCGTCACCCCCTTCGACTCCGGCCACCCTCCGGCGAGATGTTCCCATCGCTCCACAGCCTCACACACCTCGCCGACCCTCACCGAACCTCCGCCTCATCACACTGAGCACCCCCCACCCCTCCACTGCCACTCCACACCTCCGTAACACTCCCCCGAACAAACCCATTCCTCCGATTGCAGTCCAACCTAGGGCTGCCGCCAGACACCACCTTGCGGCCTGCCGCGCAGCTCCTCACCTTCGCCGTGCCACGGTGAAGTTTCCCCAGTGGTTTGATCAGGCCGAGAGGCCATATTCGTGTCCGACAGGTTTTGAGGTTCGACCGCCATTAACGCACATTGAAGCAGCTTCTCCCGCGCTCCAGGCTTGAGGACTCCAGGTCTCCAGCTGCTGCGGATTACGGGGAGTCTTGCGAAGGCAGCCAGCCAGCAACCTACGCAAATCAAAGCCGCAGCTGCAGAAGCCAGGCCGCGGTCTCCCAGCAGGCGCACGCGAGGAAAGGTCTGCGTTTAGTCCCACATCGGTAAGCCTCACACCCTTTCCACTGTTTAAATTGATTTTGTGCACTAGCCTTACTGCCTCAGCACACGGGGTGAGGTCCCCTTACACCCGCCCGGTTACCCGGTCTCGTCCGCGCTCACGCCCCGCGGACCTGACCCGACCCGACTTAGACTGACCTGCACTCCTCGCCCACCACGCACGCCGGTGGGCCTGGACCCGGGCGTGACCCGAACCCGATTACCCGGCAGCTCTGGGAGAGCTTTCCCAAGAGTGGTTTCAGAGAGAGAGAGACGCGGGGGGAGAGGGTAGAGTAGGTTTTGTTCTCTGACGTAAGCTCTGAAGTGTGCAGGCACAGGTGAAGAAGAAGAACCGCGGAAGAAGAAGGAAGCTGACTGTAGCAACAGGCAGTTTAAGTCGTCTGATTTGGAAATCAGACGACGTCCTGAAGGGAAAAGAAGAAAGACGGAGGAAGATCTGAAGAACAACAGAAGAAGGCGAGGCAGAGGAGAACACAAAAGAACAAGGGAAGAACTGAAAGAAGAAAAACAAAGAAGAAAGAAGAAGATCTGAAGAAAGACAGAAGAAAAAGGAGGAGCAGGAACAGCAGGAAGAAGAAGAAGAGCATCACCATTGCAGAAGAAAGACATCACCTCTGCAGACAAAGAAGAAGAAGAACTGAAAGAAGAAAACAAAGAAAAGAAGACAACAAATTCTTTCCCTCTCTCTTTCTTTTTGTAAAAGAAACATGTATATCTTTAGAATACAACTTGCTCCCTGAGTTCGACCTCGGGAACTCTTTTATTTTCTGAGTAAAAAATTATATTTGAAATGTTGGCAATAACTGGCTATACTACAACGCTATAACAACAAAACCCGGTTATCTCTCGAAGCCAACGTCCCAATTATTTGGCGCCGTTGCCGGGGAGCGACGGCTATTCTAGAGGTAAACATTCCTGTTTCTTTTTTTTTAATTTCTGATAATCTCCTCTCTTTTGTGCAGCTACAGGAACTCAAGAAGACAAGCAACCACACGACAACCACTCCGAAGACAGGTAAATTTTTCCTCTCACTATTAACCCCTAAACTCTAAAGAGGAAGAAAAGAAAAGAACAAGCAATATAGGGCTAACCTGTCTTCCATACTTAGTAACCATAAAGAGTTGCATGTTTTCAACTCATCACTCCTGCACACTATTAAGGGTATTTAAGGGCTAACACATTCTTGCTTGAGCCCTAATTGCCCAACAAAGAGTTAAATGGACCAAGTAGAGCCAACATAAGGTCAAACATTAGGATTTCAGTAGAGACACACCCCTTAATCAAGAATTGAGGAAATCCAAAAGAGGTGTGCCCAAGCCATTGATTGAAAATAATTAACAAGAAAAATCCTAAACAATTGGCTCTCTCTAAACACTTGAACCCTAAAAGACAAGACCTGAAAGCTCTCAAAGAAAACAAGAGGTAAAGTTGACCCCTTGGGTCAACCAACCTTAAATTAGGTCACTCTTTGCACTTAAAAAGACTAAAGTTCAAGTGAAACCTTAAGCACCCTGATCTTAAAATTGGTAGACTTAAGAGGTCAAGATCCCCATTCTGGTCTACCTGGAACCGCAGTGACAAGAGAGGTCGGGTGGGGGAAACCCTGTAACCCGTGGGGACGCTCTACCGTGTAGGGGTCTTCGCGGGACTCTCCCTCTCTGGCTGCCCAGGTAATTCTCAGGTGGACGATCTTTCTGATCAAGGGGTCTATCTGCCCCGCACCTCTATAGTCACCCAACACATTTTTGGGTGCCTTGATTGGGTCCAGCACCTTCTAAACTTACCTCTTCCAACAGTGCATCTACGGAAGGAGGTCCCTAAGACCACCCTTGAGACCTCCTTTAGAAATTCACTCTCGTCAAGGCCAAGCCTCGACGCCCGTGTTTGTGCAGCAACACCCTCACATTATTCTCTCTTCTGATTCAGAACCAAGTTCTTCTTCCCCCATCATGGCTCAGCCAGTTGAGGAAGAAAATAATCTGGAACACCAGCTCCAGCGACTCAATGACCTCTTCCAAAACTTCGTGCACCCACCACAGCATCCTATGATGCGAGACCACTACAATCCTGCTGCGGTGGCCATTGAGCCTCGAGTCAGAATCCCGACTGGAGGACCTGATTCCGAATTAAAGCCCAACATGATTCATGCTATACCTAAATTCCATGGGCTTAATTCTGAAGATCCCTTCCAGCACATCAAACAGCTAAAGCATCTGGCCCACACTTTTGGATCAGATGCGCAAAATCGGGATATTCTTCTCATGAAGATGTTCTCCTTTTCTCTTATGGACAAGGCCGCCCATTGGTATCAAACTCAGACCCGGCCGATCAACACTTGGGAAGAACTTCAATCCGAATTTTTGAAAAAGTTTTTTCCCGTTGGTCGGACCAACGCCTTGCGCCATCAGATTACACACTTCACTCAACAATCAGGAGAACCTCTCCATGAGGCATGGGATTGCTTTCAGGATCTCATGAGAAAGTGCCCCCATCACGGAGTTCCTAAATGGGAACAAGTCCAATCTTTTTACCAGGGACTCCGTGAGGACATCCGCCTTTTCGTCAATGCAACTTGCGGAGGAAACATCATGGGTCAACATGAAGACACCGTATGGGAAATTCTCGAAAATATGTGCGAGAACTCCATCAACAATGACTCCATGGGATTATTCGACAGGACGAATACCCGCGCAGCGACGAATCTTAAGGGAGCACATGAGACGCAGGGCCTGTCCGCATCAGTCGACCTGGAATTAATGGCCAGTCGACTGGACAAGGTCTCAATCATTGAAAAGAAGGTGGATGAGCTGACTCAGCACTTGCAGCAAGCCACCTCCGCGCGTAACTCCTTTGCACAACCTCCCTCCACACAGGAAACTGTGCAAAACATCCTCCACCGACCTTCCCCTGGGATGGATCCATATCCATCCCCATCCGATCCTTTCTACACCAGCCGGGGGAACTCCATTCCCCCTTTCCCTGACTCTCAGGAGGTTCCTCAGACCTGCGAGGACCTCAACGCCATCCAGAACGACCCATTCTCCAACACTTACAACCCTGGATGGCGAAACCATCCCAATTTTCAGTGGGCAGGAAATTCCCAAACTCAAAGACCACCTTTTCAGTCCCGCCCACAGCCCCCTCGTCATTACCAGCCGCCTCAACCTCGGCCCAACCCTACTTATCCATCAGGGCCAAATCAGGATCAAATGTCCCTAATCCTTCAGACTCTGGCTGACATTCAAAAAACGAATGCGGCTATTCAAAAACAGCAAAAGGACGAGCTTACTGAAGTTAAAACTCAACTGGCCCAGTTGGCAAATTCTCGCCAGCCAGGCACACTCCCTTCCCAACCTCTTCCTAACCCAAATAACGTGCCAACCCAGAAGCGCGTTATGAATCCAAATTTAGGCCACGCTCAATGGATTTATCAGGCCCCTACTGCTCCATCTCCAGACGAGATGGAAGCCTCAACTTCTTATGCGGGATTTCAGCAGCAGCCACCCCTCTTACCAAACCCAAACCAGAACCAGGCCGGATTAAATTTTGTAACAACACGTAGTGGTAAAACAACTGAAGACCCGCATTATCCAAACCACTCCAAGCCTGATAACCACGACCCTAGGATAGTTATCCAAGATACCGCTGTTCCGGATCCACAACCTGGACCTATCCTAGAAGAACCAACCAAGATCCCGTTTCCCGAGGCCTTGACCAAGGGAAAGAAGACCACCAAACCCGTGGCCCCTGAGGAGGACCTGGTCAAGCTCTTTGAGCAGGTCCACATAAACATCCCCTTGATGGATGCAATCCGCCACGTACCAGCTTACGCACGATTTCTAAAGAATATATGTACACCCCAGCGTAAGCCGCGAACCAAGGGAGGGAGCCCAATTGTTATGTCAGAGCAAGCCAGCTCTGTAATCCTTAGTAGACTCCCACCCAAGGCAAAAGATCCTGGGACTCCCCTGATTTCCTGTAAGATAGGTGGTACCCAATTTGATAGAGCATTGTTAGACTTGGGTGCATCCATAAACCTGATACCCACATCCTTACTTGACCATCTAGAAGAATCTGAGCTAAAACCAACCGAGGTGACATTACAATTAGCAGATCGATCTATAAAGTCACCAAAAGGGATTCTCGAGGATGTTATTGTAAGAGTGCGGGATTTCTATTTTCCAGTGGACTTTATAGTCTTAGATATGGATGCACCTGAGAACCCTAGGGATACACCAATCATTCTAGGGAGACCTTTCTTGGCTACTGCTAGAGCCAACATCAGCTGTGAGGAGGGCCAAATAGAGCTTAAGTTTGGAGATCAAACACTGAAAATTGATATATTTAAGGCCCAACAAGGAATTAATTGCGGCGTCATCGAACAAATTTGTGACATCAAGACTTTGGTTGATGAATCACACCTCCAGAATGACTCGAGTATGCCTCATCAACCACAGAAGGATCTTGACCCGCAAACAGAGGAGTCGAATCCAGATGTGAACAACCCAGTAACTCCCACCCTTGAACCTCACATCTATACTGAACCACCCGCTGCTGCTGAAAACCCCATCCTCGAACTGAAATCCTTTCCTGCTCACTTGAAATACGTCTTTTTGGGTTCTAATCAGACCCTTCCTGTGATTATCAATTCCAACCTCAGTCCTGAACAGGAATCCCGTCTGATTGTTGTCCTCCAGCAACATCGCAGAGCCATCGGATGGACTCTCGATGATTTGACTGGAATAAGTCCCTCTTATTGTACTCATCATATCTATTCAGAAGAGGGCACACGATCTTCCCGTGAAATGCAGAGACGCTTAAACCCCAATCTGCAGGAGGTCGTGAAAAAGGAGATCATCAAGTGGTTAGATGCCGGGATCATCTACCCGATCTCCGATAGTCGTTGGGTGAGCCCAATTCAGGTCGTGCCCAAGAAGGTAGGACTCACCACTATAACGACTGAGACCGGAGAAATCATTCCTACCCGATTAGCCAACTCGTGGAGAGTCTGTATAGATTACCGCCGACTAAATTCCTCCACAAAGAAGGATCATTTCCCACTACCCTTCATTGATCAAATTCTCGAAAAACTTGCGGGAAATAGGTTCTTCTGCTTTCTTGACGGGTACTCCGGTTATAACCAGGTGGCAATCCATCCTGAGGACCAAGAAAAGACCACGTTCACCTGCCCCTTCGGAACATACGCTTTCCGAAGGATGCCTTTCGGTCTTTGCAATGCACCCGCTACATTTCAACGATGCATGCTTGCCGTATTCTCAGATATGGTAGGTGATTATCTGGAAGTCTTCATGGATGACTTTTCAGTTTTCGGAGCATCATTCGACGATTGCCTCCAACACTTGGTCCAGATACTCAGGCGATGCATCGATGTGAATTTGGTTCTTTCCTGGGAAAAGAGCCATTTCATGGTGCCTGAGGGAATTGTCCTGGGACACTCAATTTCGGAGAAAGGTATCCAAGTGGATCGAGCTAAGGTTAATCTGATCTCTCACCTTCCTATGCCTAGCTCAATCAGGGACATCCGATCCTTTTTAGGGCATGTCAGTTTTTATCGACGATTTATCCCTGATTTTTCAAAAATCGCACGCCCCCTGACCACTCTTCTCTCCAAGGATGTTCCCTTCGAAATCTCCAAGGAATGCACTCAAGCATTTGAAATCCTGCGTGACCGAGTCACCCAAGCCCCGATCCTACAGTCCCCTGATTGGTCTCAACCCTTTGAGATCATGTGTGATGCATCCGACTTCGCTGTAGGAGCGGTTTTGGGACAGAAAAATGACAAGAAACCTGTGGTCATTTACTACGCGAGCAAAACACTCGATGAGGCTCAGCGTAACTATACGGTTACTGAGAAAGAGCTGCTAGCTGTAGTATTTGCCCTAGAAAAGTTCAGATCGTACCTTCTGGGTTCCCATGTCATCATATACTCGGATCACACAGCTGTGAGGCATCTCCTTGCGAAGAAGGACGCGAAACCTCGATTAATCCGATGGATCTTGCTGTTGCAAGAATTTGACCTTGAAATTCGCGACAAAGCGGGAAAGCAAAACGTGGTAGCTGATCACTTGTCCCGTCTTCCTTCTGAAATAATTGACCCTTCCGGACCCATCACTGAGCATTTTCCTGATGAGCACCTGCTGACTATTGGCACTAGCCTTCCATGGTTTGCTAATATAGTAAATTACTTGGCATCTCATCAGACCCCGTCCGATTGGCCGAAGGCCAAGAAAGACAAATTACGCTCCGATGCCAAGTATTACATTTGGGAAGACCCGTACCTCTTCCGCATAGGTGCCGATCAAATCATCCGGAGATGTGTCCCGGAAGGGGAATTCAACAATATCCTCTCTTTCTGCCATGACCAGGCATGCGGTGGCCATTTTGCCGGGCATAAAACCGCATCAAAAGTCCTCCAGTGCGGCTTTTACTGGCCCACACTGTTCAAAGACGCATACAATCACTGCAAGGCATGCAGTCGTTGCCAGACTTTGGGCAACATGAGCCATCGCGACATGATGCCTATGCAACCGATTCTAGTATGCGAAATCTTTGATGTTTGGGGGATTGATTTTATGGGCCCCTTTCCTGTTTCGGATGGTTTCGAATACATTCTGTTGGCTGTGGACTACGTGTCCAAATGGATCGAAGCCATACCGACCCGAACCTGTGATCACAAAATCGTTCTCAAATTCATTCATCAACACATTTTCTCAAGGTTCGGGATTCCTCGTGCAATAATCTCTGATGGAGGGACCCATTTCACAAATGCTCAGTTTAGGTCACTGATGACCAAATACAGGGTGTCTCACCGAATCTCTACTCCTTACCACCCCCAAACTAATGGTCTAGCTGAGCTGTCTAATCGGGAGATCAAGAAAATCCTGCAAGTCACTGTTCGACCTGACAGGAAGGACTAGTCGTCCCGACTTCCGGAAGCATTGTGGGCCTATAGGACCGCCCACAAGACCCAATTGGGCATGTCTCCCTTTAGACTGGTGTACGGAAAGGCATGCCACCTTCCCGTAGAACTGGAGCATAAAGCCTATTGGGCAGTACGGAACTGTAATCTCGATCTTTCCAAGGCTGGGACCCACCGAAAACTCCAAATCAGCGAGATCGATGAATTACGCCTAGACGCGTACGAGAACTCGCAAATCTACAAGGAGCGGGTTAAAGCCTTCCACGACAAACACATCTCGAGAAAGATCTTTCATCCCGGTCAAAAGGTCCTACTCTTTGATGCCCGACTAAAACTCTTCCCAGGAAAACTGAGATCCAAGTGGGTCGGACCATTTTTGGTCCGACAGGTTTTTGGAAATGGAGCAATCGAAATCAGTCCACTCAGCCACGATTCTGAACCTTTCATCGTGAACGGTCAG
Source organism: Thalassia testudinum (assembly GCA_037157565.1). Taxonomy (NCBI): domain Eukaryota; kingdom Viridiplantae; phylum Streptophyta; class Magnoliopsida; order Alismatales; family Hydrocharitaceae; genus Thalassia; species Thalassia testudinum. Next base: position 118,308,082 of record JAZHRO010000024.1, read on the forward strand.
AGACTCAAGCCGTTTATTGATGTAACTTCTACTGATTTGGCTGAGGCATCTTATATCCTCCTTTCCCCTTGAGCTTATTGCGCCCAGCCGATGGCGTAAAACTCAGCGCTTAACGGGAGGCAGCCCGTCATTCTCTTTGAAAACCTGAAACTTGTTCCGACACCTTTTTGCACTCAAAGTTCACCCTTGTAGACAGCCGACCCCACCTCAGATGCTTGCATCTGGGATTAGAAATCGTCCGCAAAAATTCAACCCAACCCATCCACTCATCCAAATTTCTGTCTTAAGGAATGAACTAAGTTAAATAAAAACCCCCTAGGTTACAATGAGGACATTGCAAATCTTAGGCATGGGGGGGTATGGAAGTGCAAAACTTGTAAGAAAAGGTTTCAAACAAAAAAATTCACATATGACAAAAACACCATAAAAATTAAAAAAAAATTTTTCGAAAAAGAATAAGAGGAAAAGAGGAGAAGGAAATTTTGTGAAGGAGAAAAGAAACAAAATGAAAAAGGAGCACAAAAATTAAGAGAAAAGGTGATAGTCATTAGTAAGGAACTAAGGAATTAACCTAAGTTCTAGACCTCATTCAAGAAAATAACTGAAAAGTGCATAATGAGATTAGTAAGAACGCAAACCTTAGGCATTCTTGAATAGACTCTTAGTACCCATTAAGATCTAGACACTCCTCAAGAGGTTGAGGAAAATGAAAAGCTGAAGTATTAGGTCTAAGGCTTAGGGAGTATTTGGCCTCGTTAACTAATTTTTGGTTTACGGGACTCAGTAACCTAAGCACCCTAACCTCACACACAGCCTGGTTCAGTAAGCGTAAAAATCAGAATCACGCAGAAACATCGCAAAATTCTGAAAAGAACACCTAGAATAGGAGCGGCCGATCAACACAAGTTGATTTGGACGAGTTCTCAGCACGGAGAGGCGGGAAATCCCCTCGAAGATGCGTAACAAAATATCATCTCCTCGGTGCTTGTTTCTTAGGATATTTACATATCCTACTGGGGGCATGTAAGCACTCTGCTGGTTCAGATTCCATGGATGGCATTATCTCGAAGTGTCAATTGCCAGGGTCTGGATTCGGCCACGGAACACCATGGATGGGATTATCTCGAAATCTCAATAGCCAGGGTTCCGGGGGTTACCATGGGCGGTGCTATCTCGAAGCATCGATCGCCAGGAACCCTTGAGGATTGATGATGGGAGCAAGGAATCTGATACAGACCGTGTTGAAAAGCCAATCCTAGGCTAGAACTAAAAAGAAAAAGAGAGAGAAAACTCTCCAAACAGAAAAACTTTCTATCTCTCTCTTACAAATGCACTGCGAACTGAGCCAGGGCTAAAATCATTTCAAGCACGGGTGCTTTAACCACAAAGTCCAATAAACCTTAGGTTAGTTCTTGTGGACCTTAAAAACCTTTGCTAGAGACTGAGGCTAAGGCTAGACAGATTTGGATCTTGATTGGTACTAGAGTACCTTTTAGGCCTATGGTCAGCATTCTAACCTAATCTAAGCTCAAATAAAAAAGCACTTATCTAAAGCTATTAAGAACTTCATGGTCTAGAACAAGGGTTGAAACCTTAAGTTTTTGCTAAGGGACTAGCAAAAGCTAGGCATGGGGGTATGATGAGAACCTCATCATGAGTCATAACTAGCTCATTTTGACCCAATACAAAGGATAAAAGCTCCTACATAACTCAAGGAAAGGCTTAACTCAGAGAATTCTGAGTTTAAGGAGAAAACAAGTCATAAGGGGTAAAAATGCAATTTTACCAGTATAATCTGCATACAGGGTAATTCAGGGTCCAAACATAGGTCAAAGCAACTTAATAAGAATAAAAGTGGGATGAGATGATCTAGCAAGGGCTACAGCAATTCCAAGGAACTAAATGATAATCTGTAACCCTAAAACAACCCACTTAAATTCACGAGGTTCGAGGCAAAGTAAAAATAGAATAAACCCTCTAAAATTCATAGAAAAATAATCTCTAGGGTTTAGAACCTTCAATTTGGCCTTCAAACCCATGTTGACCTACATTGAGAACCATGCCCAATTAATAACTTAATCTGGGTTTTCGCATAAATTGACCGGTCAAACAAGGTTTAATATAGAAATAAAATTCACCATCAGATTCCTTAGGTCCTAATTAATCATGTATAAAAACTTGAGCCTAAGAAGAAACCTCCTTGACCGACTTTACACTTTGGTCCTCATATATTTACTTTTTGGCCCTCAACTTTTGAACCGTCGCATTTTGGCCCCTAACTCTCCTTCGTTCTTTGCATTCAGGTCCCCCCTGCAAAACCGGCCAGCACCATGCTCCGGCGACCTTACGCGGCGCATGGCGCCGCGCAGGGTGAGGGGGAAAGCCTGGCAAGTAAACCAAGGGTGCCCTGCGTTGTCAACCGTCGCAGGGACACCCCCCTGGTCGCTGTAGCCCACCATACCGGCCGTGCGAACGCACGGACGGTATGGGCTTTCGTCTCCGGCCATCCTCCGGCGAGGGAGACACGTCGTCTCCCTCCACCTCCCTCCCTGTTTTGATCCCTATAAATACCCCCGTCGCTCCACCGTTCTTCCCAGCTCGGATCTGACGGAGAAAATCCCCAACTTTCCTCTCTTCTTTCTCCGGCAGACGCTCACCAGCTCCGGCGGTTCCTCCCCCTCCTCCTCTTCGCTCTGCCGCAATACCAGCAGCAGAGACTTCCTCCCCTGCTCTTCCCGCGCCACGCCGCACCCAGCTGGCGCCTCTCCGGCTCTCTGCTCGCCGCCGCCTCCTTCCCTGAGCATCTTCTTCTCCGGCGACAGTCGATACGACTGTCGCCCTACTGCTCCCCCTTCGTCCCTGCAAGTAAGTTAGAACTATTTCCCTTCTTCTCCTCTTTCTTTCCCTGGTTCCAATTTGTTCAATTACGCCCTCGACCGACCCTGACCATCGTCACCCCCTTCGACTCCGGCCACCCTCCGGCGAGATGTTCCCATCGCTCCACAGCCTCACACACCTCGCCGACCCTCACCGAACCTCCGCCTCATCACACTGAGCACCCCCCACCCCTCCACTGCCACTCCACACCTCCGTAACACTCCCCCGAACAAACCCATTCCTCCGGTTGCAGTCCAACCTAGGGCTGCCGCCAGACACCACCTTGCGGCCTGCCGCGCAGCTCCTCACCTTCGCCGTGCCACGGTGAAGGTTCCCCAGTGGTTTGATCAGGCCGAGAGGCCATATTCGTGTCCGACAGGTTTTGAGGTTCGACCGCCATTAACGCACATTGAAGCAGCTTCCCCACGCTCCAGGCTTGAGGACTCCAGGTCTCCAGCTGCTGCGGATTACGGGGAGTCTTGCGAAGGCAGCCAGCCAGCAACCTACGCAAATCAAAGCCGCAGCTGCAGAAGCCAGGCCGCGGTCTCCCAGCAGGCGCACGCGAGGAAAGGTCTGCGTTTAGTCCCACATCGGTAAGCCTCACACCCTTTCCACTGTTTAAATTGATTTTGTGCACTAGCCTTACTGCCTCAGCACACGGGGTGAGGTCCCCTTACACCCGCCCGGTTACCCGGTCTCGTCCGCGCTCACGCCCCGCGGACCTGACCCGACCCGACTTAGACTGACCTGCACTCCTCGCCCACCACGCACGCCGGTGGGCCTGGACCCGGGCGTGACCCGAACCCGATTACCCGGCAGCTCTGGGAGAGCTTTCCCAAGAGTGGTTTCAGAGAGAGAGAGACGCGGGGGGAGAGGGTAGAGTAGGTTTTGTTCTCTGACGTAAGCTCTGAAGTGTGCAGGCACAGGTGAAGAAGAAGAACCGCGGAAGAAGAAGGAAGCTGACTGTAGCAACAGGCAGTTTAAGTCGTCTGATTTGGAAATCAGACGACGTCCTGAAGGGAAAAGAAGAAAGACGGAGGAAGATCTGAAGAACAACAGAAGAAGGCGAGGCAGAGGAGAACACAAAAGAACAAGGGAAGAACTGAAAGAAGAAAAACAAAGAAGAAAGAAGAAGATCTGAAGAAAGACAGAAGAAAAAGGAGGAGCAGGAACAGCAGGAAGAAGAAGAAGAGCATCACCATTGCAGAAGAAAGACATCACCTCTGCAGACAAAAAAGAAGAACTGAAAGAAGAAAACAAAGAAAAGAAGACAACAAATTCTTTCCCTCTCTCTTTCTTTTTGTAAAAGAAACATGTATATCTCTAGAATACAACTTGCTCCCTGAGTTCGACCTCAGGAACTCTTTTATTTTCCGAGTAAAAAATTATATTTGAAATGTTGGCAATAACTGGCTATACTACAACGCTATAACAATAAAACCCGGTTATCTCTCGAAGCCAACGTCCCAATTACTAAGGTATCTTAGCTCAACTGAGTTGAGCTAAGCTGAGTCCCTGGGAGCTGGACTTGAGCTTCCTAAGCTGGAATGAAGTCATCTTTAGCTGGCCGGAGTTGAGTAGAGCTGGATGTAGCTGGACCTGAGCTGGGGTGAACTCCAGTCAACTCAGCTGAGCTAGCTAGAGCTCCCTATGGACTAATGGGAGCTGACATGAGCTAGACTCAGCTAAGTTGAGCTGGATCTGAGCTGACCTGAGCTAGGGTGAGCTAAGATGAGCTCTCTTGAGCTGCCATTCAGCTGAGATGAGCTGAATGAAGCTAAGATGAGCTAACCCTAGTTCAAGTGAGCTGGAATCCAGCTATGGTGAGCTGGATCAAGCTGAGTTCCAGTTAGTTTGAGCTTCTTCATCACCAGTTGCCTTCCTGAGTGCTAGGGTTTTGGAGTTCTGACAATCTGCATATCCCTAACACTCACAAAAACACATTAAAAAGATAATAAAAAGTGCAATGCATGCCTAACCTAATTGATGCCTAAATGCAACCCAAAAACCCGTTTGTGGAGCAAAATCCTAAGAGCTAAGTTTGTTTTAATGCATAAAAATGATGATAAACTGGCGTTTATCACACCCCCATGCTTATCTTTTGCTAGTCTCTTAGCAAAACTTAAATTTTTTTAAAAAAATGAAATTTTTGGGAAATCTAATTTTTTTCTACTTTTGAGGAGAAATAGATTAAGTGACCTTGGTTGATCTAAACACAAGAGGTACAGGATTTGTTAAAGATAAACATCGAGATTTGTTTTGGATCCAACCATTAGATGAAACGGGATCAATATATCCTCCAGAAACTTCGCAAATTAACTCCTTGTTAATTCAGATGACTTGAAATTTTTGTTTTTAGGATTTTTCTGGCTCATGAATCTGATTCGCAACTTGCAAAAATCCTTGTGATTGCGAAAAGCCAACATTTATAGGAGCATGTTAATTTATTTATTTATTCTTTTTTTTTCTCTCCCCCATGCTTATTATTAGCTTAGTCTTACAACAGATGTGTCGGGATCATCATTCCCGTTACCAATCCTCGAGGGGGCTCTGGCACCAGTACTTCGGGATAGCATTGTCCATGACACCACCTAGGAGCTCACAACCCCAAAACACAATGCGGTGTAAAGGGGCGCTCCAAGCAAACTCAAGCTCTTGCTCCGACACTATAGGTAGAGCACCGTCCAAGATACTTGAGCTACCAAAATGTGCTTTAATGCTCCGTCTAAAGATATGAAATATAGATATGGAGCAGCACCGAGGTGGTAACATGTTGACATCGCGTCCTCAAAGGAGGTATTTTCCTTCTTCTCGGCGGTGGGAACTCAAACCAATGATCTGCTTCAGACTTTTACTAAGTCCAAACAAGGGAGTTTTTCAAATTTTTAATTGTTTTTAATTGTTGGCTTGACACAAAAAGTTTCTCAAGACACGCAAGTTTTTGAATTAGAAGCTAAGTCAAATACTTTCCATATTACAAAATAGGATCAAGTCACCTGAACTATCATCAGTTCAGGTGGAGTTTTAGAGAAGGATATCTGATCTAATCTAAAATAGACCCTGGAATTCTAATGATCAGATCCATGTCCTCATCCTTAGTTTGTTAAAGATTAAATCCCATTGTACCAAAAGTGAATTTTTCGACCTTAGTCCCTATTTCAAAATTCTTCCTCAAAAAGTTTTCAACATTTTTATTTTTTTGGGTATGCAAGCAGGAAATAAATTAAAGAAAATTGCATTTTTTTTTTTAGGTATGCAAGCAGGAAATAAATTAAACAAAAATGCATGTTTTTAGGTTTTGAACATCCTAAATCGATCGTCAAATTTAAAAACACCCCCCATGCTTAAGATATGCCATGTCCTCATGCATTAAGAGGGAAAAGGGATCACCTTGGTGAAGAACGGTCAGGTTTAGGAGGAACAAAACCTGGAAAAAAAAAAAGGAAAGCAAGAAAAATTGATGGGTTACCTCCCATCCAGTGCTATCTTTTACGCCATTCAGCCGGGCGTGAAGGTATGCATGGAAGACGGAAAATCATGTAAATAATTGGACACTTGAATGTCTTTAATAAAAGTGTCTTCCTCAAGATCCCTAAAAAGATGAGTGGTAAAGATAAAGGGATCAAAATAAAATAGAGAAATGGAAAAAGGACCCCGATCTAGCCATGGTTTGAATTGATGATGAAGGCCAAACTCAGGTGGATCAGGTGGTAGGTCCAATAGAAAAGGGAGGGGAAAGGAGTTAGTGATATGCAAGATGGGTGAAGTTAGTGTGGATATTTTTGGTGAAAAATCAGGAAGATGAAAAGGGGGAAAATCAAACCCTAGTTGATCTGGAAAGTCTTGGACCACATAAGAATCAATAAAATCTAGATCAATAGTGGTCAAAGATGAATGAGATTGGATCAACATATACTTTTCAAATACTTCTTCCATTTTATTATCAGTGTCCTCAAAAATTTTGTGATCAATGGACCTCTTGGAAGCTAGAAAGAAATCTAATGAGAAGGTCTGGTTACTGCAACTTATATTCATTTTCCCAGAATGAGAATGGATATTAGCTGTTGCGGTAATCAAAAGGGGTCTTCCAAGAATGGTATTAATAAGAGCCTTAGGTACCTCTATGTCAAGGACCAGAAAATTTACCGGAAATAGACAATTCTGGACCTTGATGATACTATCCTCAACAACTCCCCACGGTTGAATGGTAGATCGGTCTTCCAATTGAAATTGAACCTTAGTAGGTTTTAAATCACTGAATCGAAATTCCTCAAATAAGACTGGGGGGATGAGATTACTAGAGGTACCTAAGTCGAGAGGGGCGCGAAAAAAAATGGTGTCAGTTATGACAACTGAGATGAGTGATGTGCCCTGGTCCTTTTTTGTGAAAGGTAACGTGCTCTGAAAAACTGAGCTGGCTGTCTTTGAAAGGACCAACCTTTCTAGATTCTGATCATGCCCTTTTGAAGTAAATTTTTTAGAGGCATGGGGAGAATCTAGGAAGGGAATATTCCTCTCAACTTGCTCAAATACGTCCAAAGGGTTGTGGTCAGAGGGCTCTGGTTTTGGATTGATGGATTGCAGTTTTTGACAGTAGGAAATAGGGTTTGAATCAGGTGTTTTTGGGATTCCTTGTTCTTCTTCCTTATTGAGGTTAGGGGAGTCAATCTGCATTGGTTGAGAATCAGTTTCATCATTTGAATGTGAAGGCCTTAAATCCATGGTGGTTTCCTCACTCCTCAAGGTCTCTACATACGCAGCTTGGTGATCACTAGGAGGAGGTGGGGGGGCCTGATTTTGATAGAAACTGGGTTGGTGCTGTGATATTGGGTTAATAGGAGGCTGGACCATGTGGTTCTGATGTTGGTAGCCACTCGGGTGTTGGTTCCTGTGATTAATAAAGTTTGGTGTGGGTTGGGATGGTGAGTGTCCTACAGGTCTTTGAGTCGGAATATCCCCAATTTGATCATTGAGATTGTTAATAAGATGGGTTGTTTCCTTTGTTTTTCTTTGTAACTCCTGCAGGGTTTTCATCATCTGGGCATTAATGTCTTCTTGAGATTGCCCAGATTGATAAGTCTGATTTGAACCATACCCTCCAAACGGGTTCTGTTGTTGGTGCGGAATCAGATTGGTCCAGGAGTGGGCTGGATAATTCCCCCCATTAGAGGAATTTTTCAATTTCTCCTGGAAAGTAGGGATATTTTGGCTGGGGTGATGATTGGGATAAACATAATTCCCTGTTGAACCATAGAAAGCCTCAGAATAACAATTATACTCAGCATGGGATTTATGCAGATTTTCTCTCTTGCGGGTGTTAAAAGGGGTGAGATGTGGAATGTGTGGAGCTTGGGCAGGTGTGGCAGGATTCCCTTGGTTGGCCAGGTTTGTTAAATCCTTATGCAACTGTTGTTGCTTAACTTGTAGCTGAGCCATGATAGAGTAGAAATTAGGTGGAGGGGCCTGATTAAGAAGCTCCTGGGTGGAAGAATAGGGGAAAGAAAAATTAGCATGCGGGTTAGAGGACCAATTTTTATTTTCCATTTTAAAAGAAGAGGAAGAATGCAGAAAAGTCTTTTCTTGGGGAGGCAAAATCAAGTGGTCCCTCCAAGTGTGGAGTTTTGGACCGCCACCCTTGCAAAATGGAAGAAACGGGAGGGGAGGAGAAGAGATGGAGATGAGAGAAAGTGTGCAAATCAAACAGACAAAACTAGACCTAACTTAAATGTGACTCCCTAATAATAACCTAAGACTTGGTCTATATAGGAAATAAGTAGTCAATAGTGAATACCCGTTCTATCAACAAATCTAGCCAAGTTGCTTAAGGGGAGGTTTGGGCCCAAACGTTTCCCAGGGAAAACCCCAGGTGCTTGTACAAACCCGCGCCTGGTCGTTTGACACGGCCCCTCAGCCTGAACACCAGATATAGATGACAGAATTGGTACTAACTAAAGAAAACTTAAGACCTAAATAGCAAGCCTAAGTTGATAAAGCCTTAGGGGTCAAGTTGCTACAAATTTTAATTAGGTCTAGGATTCTATAGTGCACATGGAATGTGGAGGGCGTTTATTAGGTTGTTGCCCTGTTATTTGATTTTTTTGTGTGTGTGCAGGAATTGGAGAGTGGCTCCAATGAAAATCAAGTTGTCACACAATTTTTTTATATTTTTATCTTTTAGGATGTGATTTAATTAAATGAATTTTAGGGTTTTTCTCTTTAAGTTTTCAAACAAGTTTGAAAGTTCACAATCAAAGGAAAGACAAGTTGTATGTGTGATTGTATATTTCCTTTTAATTCAGTCTCTAAAGAGAAAGAAGAAACCCTAAACCAATTATCCCTGAGACAGAAATTTAACTACCAATGAATTATTTTTAGCTTTCAGAATTAAGTAGTGGTCCAAACAAGTCAAACAACACCACTACTTTGAAAAAAATCAAACAAGGATTCCAGAAAAGATTTTTGTAAGATTTTAAGAATTAGTTTGATAATAGTTTTTAATTTTTAATTGTACTGGTGTCAAAGTCCAGAAATAATACCCGTGGGTATTATAGACTCTTCAGTATTACCACCGACCTCAGAAAATTTTTGTGATTTTATATGATATGTCAAATTTCACAGGGATTCCAACAAGATAAATTTCACAAAAATTGGATAAGTATAAAAATTCTGAAAATTCGCGGACAGTAGCAAAATAGGAAGATTAGAGGGTGTGACCCCTCTGTAATCCACGAATTTTTAAAAATTAAATACAAATCCAATTGATCTGAAATTTGGAACAGATGTTCCAAACTTAATTGGGAATCACTCTATGAAATTTTATGATTTTAGGAGGCCTGTGGTGTTAGGAATAGATTTTTCAAGTCTGGACAGAAATCTAGACCCGAAAAACAGAACACCAATACTTGCAATGGAATGGTGCTAAAGAAGCATACAAGCAAACAATGATTTTAAAATGCACCACTCCACTTAATTTAAGTGTTTAGGGTCCTGAAAGCCAAGTTTAATATATTTTTGGTAGTTTTAATTAATTATGTGACTAGAAAGAGGAACCAACCTGAATTTTCGCGGGAAGAAAAGGATCTTTAAGCTCTCGCTTCCAGATTCCCGCTTTCCCGCTGTAGTTCCTGCACACACAAAAGAAAGAAAGAGAAGGGGATGAGATCCACTTCAAGCAAGAGAAAATGAGTTAATGCAAAGCCGTGCCTCCCCGGCAGCGGCGCCAAAAAGTGGTGGCGAAAATACGCGGTTTGTTAAAATACGTCGTTGTAACGCGTAAATCCGCTTTCGCTCTTAAATTTATAATCCTAGATAGGGGAGTATCTAGGGTCGTCCAAGGAGGCCAAATGTTTGCAATAGTGATTCTCTTGCTAGGAATATAAATCTCAACTTTCTTTTTGGTATTTTTCAATATATCATTTTTTTTTATTTTTAAACTAAGGCAACATGCGAACTGATGGCGGGAAAAGTGTTTACACTTCGAATTAAAATACTACTTTTATGTGACAAGTAGAACCTCTCCCTAATCTCACTCTAGGCAAGTGGAGGCCTAGAATAATTAGGGAGAGGGAGTGAAGAATGCTGAAAATAAGCTAATAGAAATGCAAACAAGAAAAATTGCAAAGAAGGCAACTAGATAATTGATAAAGTGTTTTACAAAAGGCCTAGTAGAGGAAAGCTTGTACTACTAGAAAATTGCAAATAAGAAAATAAAACACAAATCCTCTAGATAGATGGTGAAGAAGAGGGCTTCTTGCTCCAAGGTTGGTGGCTCCCAAGCTTGAAAAGAATCCTTCAACTCCTTCCTTGCAGAACTCCGCCAAGGTGATGACCTCCAAGGCAAGCCCTAAGGGGGCGTGCCCTAAGTTTCTCTCCAAGGGTGGACATCCACCCTAAGTCCTTCTCCCTTGCCTGGCCGTCCTCCTTCAAGTGGAAGAGTCCTCCTCCTTGGCGTGGCCCAAGTTGAAGAGAGTGGGGAGAAGAGGGCACCAAAAGGGCTGGTGGTGTGCCCCTTTAATCTCCTTCTCTACTCCTTCTCCTTGGGCGTAGGTATAGGTGGATGTAGGTAGAAAAAATACACTAAAGGAGGATGGGAATTATGTGGTGGTAGGGTAGGGTATTTATAGGATGGGAAGGGGGGTGGTTATGGTGTTTTTTTGGAGGGAAATGAAGGGGTGCTTGGTTATTTTTGGAGGGAAAAATGGGAGGGAAATGAAGAGGTGCCTTGGTTTTCCCTCCAAAAATACCTTCTAGAAGGCAATTTTGGAGGGAAAAAAAATGGAGGGTGGAGATGGGTTTTGATGGTGGATGTAGGGTGATGATGGAAGGGATAGTTGGCACCAAAATAAAGTAGGAGTAGGTGGTCTTTTTGCTGGAGCTTAGGTAGTAGGGTAGTAGGGTAGTAGGTTTTGGTGCCATGGAGGTGGACTAGCTAAGTTAAACAGCTTAGCTAGCTTAGCTAGTAGGGAGTAGAGTTGGAGGCATTTGGAGCTAAGGTTTTCAGGGAGAAGAGTTGGAGGTATTTATCTTGAGCTGCACTAGAGCTGGTGGCTGCTGAAGAGAGCTGGAAGGAGCTACCTTAGCTAACTTAGCTTGCTAGTTCTTTGCTAGCTACTAAGCCAAGCTAAAGCAAGCTGGCTTCTGCTAAAAGGAGCTGAGGTGACCTGGGTCTAATGCTCCCGGGGAGGATCAAGCTGGGTGAGGTAGCTAAGGTATCTTAGCTCAACTGAGTTGAGCTAAGCTGAGTCCCTGGGAGCTGGACTTGAGCTTCCTAAGCTGGAATGAAGTCATCTTTAGCTGGCCGGAGTTGAGTAGAGCTGGATGTAGCTGGACCTGAGCTGGGGTGAACTCCAGTCAACTCAGCTGAGCTAGCTAGAGCTCCCTATGGACTAATGGGAGCTGAGATGAGCTAGACTCAGCTAAGTTGAGCTGGATCTGAGCTGACCTGAGCTAGGGTGAGCTAAGATGAGCTCTCTTGAGCTGCCATTCAGCTGAGATGAGCTGAATGAAGCTAAGATGAGCTAACCCTAGTTCAAGTGAGCTGGAATCCTGCTATGGTGAGCTGGATCAAGCTGAGTTCCAGTTAGTTTGAGCTTCTTCATCACCAGTTGCCTTCCTGAGTGCTAGGGTTTTGGAGTTCTGACAATCTGCATATCCCTAACACTCACAAAAACACATTAAAAAGATAATAAAAAGTGCAATGCATGCCTAACCTAATTGATGCCTAAATGCAACCCAAAAACCCGTTTGTGGAGCAAAATCCTAAGAGCTAAGTTTGTTTTAATGCATAAAAATGATGATAAACTGGCGTTTATCAGTCCCTAGCAAAATACATTTGTCATGGGAGGTTTTTCTTCTTGAATTATTTCTTAAGTTTAGAATCCAGTACATTTATTTCATGTGCATGTAGACTTGGTAATGGATCCTTGAGGAAAACCAATAAGCATTTGTAGTCTACTGAACCCTTGGGTAGTTCATAGGGAATCAAGCATACTCTCTTCTAGTAGATCCACCTCATATTTGTGAGAAGAAAGTAGAGAGATTACTGGTGCGCTAAGTCTAGTGCAAGGACTCTTAAGTTTTGGATAATTAGATGATGATACTTCAGAGTTAGGTGTAGTATTCACTCTCTATTCCTGTGTGAGTACTTTGTGTGAATTCCTGAGTGTCACCAAATAAGGCAGACACATAGAGATGGAGTCTTAATAAAGCTATGACTATTGTGGATGGTTACGACCGTCATTCATAGAGTCCTCGGCTGAAGGAGGGTAACAGTATCAAAGGTCAGAAATACGCCAGTCCTATCCATTCCTTCCGAGTGCCGAGAATAGGCACTTCCACCAAATAAGGCACATAATATCCTCTTGACCATCATCATCCCTAATAATGCCTCATAAATAAAAGTATGTGTCGTATTATGTTGATTTATATTATAAAAAAAAAAGAGAGAGAAGAAAAGAAGAAAAAGAAGAAATATTTATATTACAAAGAAAACAAAAAAGAAGTCCAAGTTTATAATGTAACATTGTTTCTGGGGCAACAGAACACTTATCACATTCCACCAAATATGACCCATACCTACCTTTTAGTATTTCTGATCACCCGAATACTGGTTGAGGACTCTAACTTAGTTGTAGAGTTGTTAGGACTTTAATTGAAGTGTGGATGCCATGAGAGGCCACCAAACAGTGAGTACAATTACTAAGTATGGCAAGATTTGTGATCTCAGAAAGAAAAGAAAGAAAGGAGTGAGTGCCCAAGAGCATCAAGAGAGTACAGTTTAGCCTCTCTTTGAGTTGACTTGTCCAGTAGTCTAGAGATCTAAAGTCTGCAATACTAGACTATATGTAGCACCAGATGAGTGTGTGCCACCAAATACAAATCCATTCAACTCGATATCTCCTACCTAAGCCAAATGCTGGGGTCAAATTACAGATTATCCTCTACTTTATCCCCAAGGGAAGTAGTTGCCTATTCCGATAGCAATATTTACCAAGGGTGAAGTACGAACTTCCAAAGCGAATTGGCCTTTTTCACTTGGATCTGTTACCTAGGCTATCATCACTTCACATTTGTTTGGATCTCTGAAGTTTTGAAATAAGATCAGAAGAAATTTTCTAATTACTTCAATTATTTTTTTTTTGCTAGGGACTAGCAAATCTTAGGCAAAGGGGTATTTGATGAGTCCATTCTAATGGACTATTGTTATGCTTAAGTAATTCTATTTTAACATTGTTTGTTTGTTAATAAGTACACTAAGTTGTAGAATGATTGCATGCATCATTATTTAAGTTTACATCTATTTTATCACATTCTATAACATAGTATGTAATTAGTTTATGTTTCATGCAGGTCCCGCAATAGCGCACTCGTTACATCATCACTTAATCTATCCATTCGGCGAATAATCAAGAAGAAGAGGGAGGAGGATCAATGGTGGAAAAGAACAGGTGGAGAAAAGATATTTTCCCGCACAAATTTTTCAACCTACGGTCGACCATCAACAACCTCACCAACAGCGTCGGCCATGTTTAGTAAGGGATTTTCAAATCCCTTGACTTGCGCAGGGTGGAGATAAAAAGAGAGGAACGTCGGTTCTTCTGGAGATCATGTTCTTCCTCCCCCTTAAGGGGATATCCACTGCATTTGAAGGCTTGCACTGTGCACCCACCGCCAAGCATAGCCTCTACTGCAAGCGTCTCCCTTCCAGCTTGTAGCCGCTTCAAGCGCACCACACCAGCGCCATCACCTTCCAGCCTGCACCAGCATCCAACACCTGCAGGCTCTCATGCCCTCGCCACCAGTTCCCTATAGGTGCTAGCATTGCCCCATTCGCACCCCCAGGCGCTTCCTCCTTCCAACACACATGTTCCCCCTGCACCTGCCAGGCCGCACCAGCACAGCATCGCTCATGAAGCCTGCAGGCACCCGCCTTGCCTCGCCCGTGCCCATGCAAGCGCCTGCAAGCACCACACCTTCTCCACCGCAGCACGCCTCCCCTCCTCCAGCGCCCACACCTTGCGCACCCCCTCCCGCAGGCACTGCACCTTATCCACCGCAGCGTGCCTCCCCTCCTCCAGCGCTCACACCTTGCGCACCGCCTCCCGCAGGCGCTCGCCCTTGCCACCAGCACCCTGCAAGCACGCACCCGAGTGCAGCCAGGCGCACGGCTGTCGCCTTCTCCAAAAGTAGGTCAGCGGCCCTCCTCCGCCCGCCGGCCACCTCTCGTCATTCTGTCATCATCATCGTGATCCCCATGTGTCGGTCAACCTTCCTCCATAGCAGCTCCGTCGCTAGTGCTCCATCTCCCACGAGAGGAGGAGAGAGAGTGAAAGCTCTGTTTTCCCTTCAATTAGATATTACATGTGCTGCCATTGCCAAAACATGATTTTTGATTTATTATTTTATTAATTGAATGAATTTATAGCCAAGCCCCTTTAGTCTGCTCCAATTAATTGGCTTATCAATTTGCATGATTATCTTCCCCTATCTATTAGCTTTATATTAAATGCTGATATTATGCTTTACATTAGATGCCATTGAATATTTAGGGTTGATTGATTTTAGAGGAGTACTATAGTAAAGGAGTATTTGCATGATTGGTCCATCTCTTTTCAGAAATTAGAGATTGGTTATTTGATTCATCTATTAGTGTTCTTTCTTTGGAATTAGGATGAATGAATGAAATTACTTTTAAGTAAACAAGAGGTAAATTTATCATGAATTTATTGGTCTATTCTTCCCTGTGGATACAACATCCGTTATTGTGTTTTAAATTCATATCTGTTTAATCTTTGATTGAGAGATTCTCCACCACCTTTTTTGATGAAACAATTTATTATCTTAATATTAATTATTCAAAGTGAAAATCGCTCTGTCAGGCACCATCTGGAGTGCTCTAAGTAAAGAAGGCTCAAATAAGTTGATTTTGAGGCCAGATCTGATCTGTTGATCTTCTGATTGACGAATCTGACCACCAGTGGGTTGTTGCACGATTTTGAGGGCACAAATGGCCATTTCTCCCCTCATAAAAGCTAAAAAAGATGGCCCAGGGCCTCCCCCAAAGGACATCTTCCACCAGAACTTCTCCAGACCCGCTCTAGTTCTTTAGACCTTCATCGACTCTCTCCATCTTTGGTTCTCTTCCTCTGAAGTGCCCACCAAGCCAACTCGTGGAACATTGTTGCTCTCCCCAACCTCTCTACAAGGCCACCGTAGACCACCTGTGGTGCCCTTATTATGCTAGATAGCAGTTTCTATTCATGCTCAAGTTATATAGCAAGTATATGTTCTAGTCAAAATTCTATTTTTGCAATCCATGATCAAACCATCTGTGTGATATACAGATTGAATCCATCACTTGCAAGACCCAACTGCACATTCCTTGTTTCTAAAGCGAATAAATTATTTCTTTTGTCAAATCTCTTCCAGTCTTCTGAATCAGTAGGATGATATCTTCTTCCATCTTGAGATTTACAATCCTACTATCATGCCATCCACTATGCAGTTTTAGTTGATATAAAAAGGCGTTGAAGCCTAGGTGTCAGTGGAAAGTAATGAAGAACTTTCTGAGGTTATTTCCTCTTACTTTCATTTTTACCTTGTTTATATCTCTCATGTCCATATTCAAGACAATTACACAAATTTGAGAATTCATTTCTATAAAGAATGTAGATTCGGGCAAGCATCGATTTTCTGACAATCCAACCAAGCTTATAAATCTGTTTCCTTGCCTCATATCATGAAGCTGGAAAACCATTAGGGCCATTCAACAGCTCAGCAATAAACTGAAGTATTCTTAACATGAATTTAGCACTAGCTCTATTCATAACCTTCTGTTGAAACATCTTCAACAAAAATGACAACTTTGACATGTTCATAACATCGGGAGCAATAGGATCCTCAATCTCCTTAACAGCATCATAGAATGGATCACAACTTAATGGATCTTCCTTGTCTATATTTATATCCTCTATTGTTCTCATCTCATTCAACATTTCTTCTATTTCTTCGGCTCCGCTATCAGCTATATTCTCGTCGATCGCTTGGTCAACAGTGTTCTCATTGTTTATGACTTTCTCAGTCAACTCTCCATGAGTGATTGCACAGCAATCGTAGGTCTTAATTGACCTAAATTAAGCTAAGACTTAGCGTAAGTTAGGGTTATTCATGCATGCATATGCATTATCTACATTTTTACTGCTTTCCTTTAGCTATGCATAAAATAATGTTATGATGTGCTGATTAAGTGTATTATGTCGATTGCAGGCAATAAGCAGATCTGGAGCTGGATCTAGAGCAGGATCTGAAGCTGGATCTGAAATAACGAGAACCGTGGCAGGGCTGGAGCAGAAGGCCTAGTTTAGATGTAGGAATAATAATGTAAAGGGGTTAAAGGTTTTCTATTCTATTAAGTAGAAATAAAGCAGTAAAATGTGAAGAGCTTAGGTCCATCCTAGCCCTAGGATAGCCTAGAGACTTCCCCAAGCCTTAGCCACCCTTAGATTAGGTCACAACACCCTAGGAAGCGCTAAAACCCTAGTTCCAACCATTCTCTGGACGTCCAAATAAGTTTTAAGACGTCTAGGACCCTTAGCCAACTCCCGCACACTTCAAACCCACTTCTGCAGTGTTGTTGGACGTCCAAACACTTTGTCAGACATCCAATTTCTGCAGAATACCCAAAACATAACTCGAAATCCTTGCTGACTCTGATTGGACATCCAGACAACAAGTCTAGACTTCTGATTTTTGAGTATAAGACGTCTGATTCTATAATTAGACATCTGATACTGCTCTCCAATTCCTGTTTTGAGATTTAAGCCTTGATCTTGGATCTCTAGGTCCCTAAACCCAATTCCAACCCCATAGGAACCTAAATTAAGGTGCCCTAACCCTAGTACATCACCTCTAGACCTCCCTAAGGACCTAATTAGGTCCTCACTAAACCTAATTGACTTGGATCTTAGTCAATTCCATCAGCCTATTCAATTGGACTAATTGAGTCCAATTGAGCCCTGATCTCAGCACACACTGTCCAATTGGACACAGTGAGAGTCCAATTGACCTAGACCTAACTTAATTGAGTTGTTTTACTCTCAATTAAGTTTCCAAACACCCAATTAAACTTGTATTAAGTTTAATTGCACTTTACCTTATTGAATTAGGGTTTATAACCCTAATTTGAGACCTACCTTGACCTAAACCCACTAGAACCCAACCTAATCAACCTAGCCACCTAAGTTTCGACCCACACACACCCACACACACCATCCACACGAAAATATCTAGCCTAGAGTTCTCTAGAACTCTCTACCATGTGTGGTTGCCTTGGTTGTCCAAAATAGCAACCAAGAGCAATTCAAGTTTTAGATCCACATTTGGTGGATCTAAAAACCACCATCCACCCTCTCTCTCTCACTCTCCCATGAGCTCCCACCATAGGCCTCTCTATAGAATTCCATAATTCTCTAGAGAGCTTCCATTGCGTCTATAAAAAGACCCCATGGGTGGCCATTGGCACCCATTCACTCCCTTGGCAATTGCTCTCCATTGGTGCCATTCACGCCACCTCCACTTAGCCACTCACTCCACCTCCACGAGCTCACTACCACCACCATGGAGGACACCATGCTGGGATGCTGGATCAACCCTACTTCTCTGCAAGGGTCGGCCTAAGCTACATTGGCTGCCCCTCATTCTCCTCTCGACCACTCCAAGGCCATCGGGGACCACCCCTAAATGCCTTTCCATTCTGCTAGATTTAGATTATGCTCTTCGTATATTTACTGCTTTTATTTATTGCTTAGTAGCGTAGTCTTATTTCTCCCCCAATGATGCATGTGAAATCCCCCCATCGATTCTTGTATGAGATCATTTTTTGGTAGGTAGATTTAATTTTCAAGTATTTATGGACAAGCTTCCCTCTACGTTTTATGTTGCAAATGACTCTCCTACTGAATGAATGAAAAATGCTTATATTTATATATTTGTCTCTATATGTTTGAAATCACCATGAGCTTAATAATTGTCATTCTTTTTGTGTGATTCAAGTTGCCTGTTTCCGATTCCTAATATTCTTGCAACTAAGCGTGTCATACCTAAATACGTAATAATCACGAACTGGCATGCGATTGTAAACAAAGTAGAGTAAGATCGATTTTAAAAGTAAAAGCAATGCCTCCCAGAGACGAACGACCGGGCTTCAAAGTCTCGTTATTTTCAAAACAATATCTTTGTTGGATCGTATTTTGCAACTATACTGTGACGCTTTTATCAAAAATGCAACCTACGATCTCCCAACAATATGGCGCCGTTTCCGGGGAGGCAACGTCATTTTTCTTGATTTCGATCTTTTACTTATCATTGACAAATCTGCCTCTACTTCATTTTTCTTGATGTGCAGGACAACAGGGAAGGAAAACGGGATCTGCGCACACGAGTGCGGAAAAAAAAATCAGGTGCACATCACATTCCTTTAGATTAGGTTTATTTTCTGAACCCAAGGACTAGATCTACTTCCTGCAACTTCTTTTGAAAATAAAAAAATAAAGAAAAAAAGATGTTTCTCATTTTCGTGAAAAATAAAAAAAAATCAAAAAGAAAAATTTCAAAAAAAAAATCTAGATTAGGTTTTCTTTCTAATCTAAGTTGTTTTTAAAAAAAAAAGAGAAAAAAGAAAGAGATATTTTCATTGAATCTTTTGAAAAAAATTCTTTTTGAAAAAAAAAGTGCAAAAGATTAAAAAGAAAAAAAAAGAATTTTTGGTGGAAGGCTTGAATTTCAAATTCAAACCTCTTTAAAACCTTTTTGACCACCTTCTGATTTTCGGCGAAATTTCAAATCTCACTTAAAAATTTGATTGCTGAAAAATCCGTTAGAGAAAAATTCTGAAATTCTTGTAAAACCTTCATTTTCAAACCTTCTTTCAAATGCCACCATTACATTGAAAAAACTCCAAGCACAAAATTTTTAAAAATTTGCGAAGTGCACGAGGGGTCAGATAGACCCAGATTCAAAAATTTTCAAAGTTCCAGAAGAGATTCCGAGCAATCTACGAATCTATTTTGACGAAAAATGGTGGGGTTTGAAAGCTGATCTAATTGGCTTTATTTTCCATATTTTTCCCGAATTTTTTAAGATCATTTGATGCTGTTTCAAAGTGAAAAACCATCCATGGGTCAACATTCTAAATTTGACCCCCTGATATTTAAAATTTCATACAAATTCGGTTGAAATAGTAAAAATTCAAAAGAAATATTCTTTGAAAAACTAATTGAAAATGGAATCTACTCACAAAATTTCAAATTAATTGGATTCCAATTATTTTTAGAGAATCAACATTATTTTTGTGGTCTGTTGAAATAGAGAAAAACCCTAGAAGTGCATGCAACTTAGGTTGAACCTTTAGGGTCACAAATAGAGACCACACTTTTGGCTAACCTAGCCTTAGTCAAGTCTAGTTAGCCGGTGAGCTTGGTCACCTTGTGGGCCACTCACCACAAACCCCACTGAAGAAAACAGGTTAAAAAATAATTTTAAAACACGAAATCAACCCGAGTTCGTTGTCGTACTACTGGATGAGTTTAATCCCTCTTGCCAAACCTGGTGACTAAGTCTGCGGGGTAGTGTCAAACGACCGTGGCTCGGGGGTCAACGGAACCGGAGGCGTAAGCCAAAGGAAGAACCTTCCCCTTAGTCCCCTCGTAACCAGACTGGCTGGGTTAGCTTGAGAGGCGGGATTCACATTCAGTCGGTTGTACGATGAACTTATCATCAGGAATTCAAATCCCTAACGAAAAATCTGGTCACCTGATTTATAAGGACCATTTGATTGATAGGGCCTTAGCCTTGTTCTGCGTGGCTACACCAACCCATGGGTTGGGCAGTGTATGCACGGAAGGAGGTCACTTCGACCTCACTTGGTTGGACCTTGGGAGTCACTCCCAAGGAGGCAAGTCACCTCACCCGGATCATCTTCTCGCCCCGTTTCTTCTATCTGCTGAGCCGCAATGGCTAACATTGGATCTAGATCTAATCAAGATCCAGAAGAGCTGGACCCATGAGCTTATCTGAGAGCTCGGGTCACTGAATCAGCTCAACCTTGGGATCAGAACCCAAGGTGGCGAAGATGATTTTTCGCTTCGCTTGATCCTTCTCCTCGGGTTACCGAAATGGTTAACCCATATCCTAACCCTGGATATTATGACCCATACCATTCGGTCCCTTAAAGGATCGCATCTTATAACCCAGGATACGGATTTCATACTCCTGCTTCTCACCCATGGAACATGGGTAGACCTGATTCACCCCCTGGAACCCCTGAAGAGCTACCGGTGCATGTGCAACCACAATATAGAATACAGAGAGCTATAGCGAGCGCTAAGGAAAAGGCTGCATCCTATCTATGCGAAGTCCAGGCTATCATTGAGCCGAACCAAAGACAAAGCCGGATTCTACATCAACAAGCTGTGATGGAGCTCCTTCAGGAAACAGCAGAGATAATAAGGCGAATTGGAAAAAATCGGGAAACTCAAGAGCTATTGCTTTTGAGATATCAAGTGGAAAATAGCATTGAAGACCTCGAAGAATCTGAAACAGCTCTCCGGAAGAACACACAGAAGATTCTCGAGAGTAGATGCCCGAAGATCACTTAGGGGAAAAAGAATCTAGCATGGATATAAGACAGGAGCAGGAAGTATGCCGAATGGGTTCATCTGAAATTGAGGAGGAAAGGACTGATATCTCCAGGACTAAGCCGCAATCAGATTATCCTGAATCCTGGGAGACACCTCTTGGGTTAGATAACCCAATTGAGATAAGGGAAGTAGATCCAATTGAGGATAGGGATCTGGAGGCAAACATTACTGAACAGCCTAAGCCACTTCCCATTGTAGGTGAACCTGTGCTAGAGCCAACACCTTCTGATCTACACTCTTCTTCTTTCACCTACATCCCTAATTCGGATGCTAGAGACTCTGAGATGACACTTGCTATCCCTGATCCTGACATCCGAAGACCAGAAGTAGCTATGGATAACTCGAACGAAGAAATAAATATGCTGCCTGAGGCAGGAATTACTGAGGAGCCCAATGCATATGAGGGTGAAGCTTCGAGCAAAATGAGCTGGGGACGCACCTATCATCCTAGTCAATTTAATAGATGGCTCGACCCCGAGCATGAAGAGTCAGCCTCCAATGAATCAGAGATGAATACTGATGTGGACGAAGTAATTTCTGACGAGGATTTCAATGACCTCCCCACAGATCTTCTACTTTCACGGATACCCCCATATGACCCAGAGCCTGGAGAGGGAATGATCTTTCATGTCAATTATCATTATGAGGATCCCTACCACTCAGATTCTGGTTCTGAGGTACATTTTGATCTACTCCCTCAGCAACTTCTTGCTGAATTGTGGGACATGATAAATCAGCTGAATCAACATCATGATCTCCCCTCTGATTATCCTCTTTTTTCCACCACCACTCCACACTTTCTTATAGCTAGACTTTTTGGAGTAGGGGTGCACAATCAGTTGGTTCGCATCTCCGGACCACTGAACTTAGGAGCGTATGAGCACATCTTTCTCTTAATCTTAGCTGGCTCCTATGCTAGAAATGACACATCTAATTGAGTTTTCGCCCAGCTGGAGGCGTTAAACTTAGCACATATAAATACCATTTCACCATCATCTATACATAACCATTTTTATACATAGCATATTTTAGTTTTAGCATATTTCCCTTTTGTATATTGCATGTTAACAGGTGGCCGATGCTGAATGTATAACTTCAGGAGCAATTACAGGTGACTTCTACCCACTCATCCTCTGTTAGAGTTATTTTCTTTTATATTCATGCATGAGGACATGCAAGAACTTAGGCATGGGGTGGTAGATATAGAAAAAATTGAAATTTCTTTTTTTTTTTTATGCCAACACTTAGGAAAACCTCGGAGCTGCATGCAAAATGTACTTTAGGACCTTAAATAAAAGAACAACCGACTCCACCTCCAGTGCTCGCATTGGAGCTAGAAATCGTTCGCAAGAGCCACTTTCGACTCACCCGCTCACCTTTTGTTCAAAATTTAGGGTCAAGCTAATTGTAACTCGATACGGGAAATTCACAAAGTACAAATTATATGAGGTTACATGTTTATAGCATATATAGATATTGCATTCATGAATAAGATTATTTTATTAAGAGAATGCATTAGGGATTTTATCCTTTAGTTGATTCCTGTAATCTGAAATCCAATACAACTTTTCACACACACGTAGAATTTGCAATGGATTCATGGTGAAGGCTGATAAGCGTCTTCAGCTTGTCGAGAAGAAGCAATGCTTCTTTTCCTAAACCCTTGGACAATGTTTTGGGAGTCAGGCAGATTTTCCTCCAAAAATCCACCAAATAGTGTGAGATGAGAGTAGAGTGTACTGGTGCTCTAAGATTAGTGCGAGGAATCTGGAATCCTAGATAATTAGGTGATGATGCTCTGAGATGTGACATAGTTTTCGCTCTCGGTTCCTGCGTATGCATTTTGTGCGAAATTGTGAGAGCCACTGAATAAGGCAAATACGCGGAGAGCGAGTTTTTATAAAACTAAGGGTAAGGTGGATGGTTACGACAATTCTTTACGGAATCCTCGGCTAAAGGAGGGTATTGATGTCAAGGTCAGAAATACACCATCCTATCCATCTCTCCCGGTGCTGTGAGTAGGCACTTCCACCAAATAAGCCACCCGATGTCTCTTGAGTACCACCAATCCCCAATAATGCCTCCTTAATAAAGTTCATGCATGTATGCTAGTTGTGTTATGCTAAAAAAGAAAAAATTAAAAAAAAAATGATAAAAAGAAAAAGAAAAAGAATGATGAAAAGAAAGAAAAATAAGAAAAAAAAAAAGAAAAAGAAGAAAAAGCAAAGAAAATAATGAATATTTAGTGTTTATTTCATCAAGGCAATACCACCAAATAAAATTGAGCTCCATCAAATATGGCCTTAACCTATTTTTCTTGTGTTTCTGACCGCCCGAATACTGGCTGGGGAATCCCGACTTAGTGTTAGGGTTATGAGAACTCAATTAAAGTGTTAATGCTTAGTGAGACCACCAAATACAGAACATATGTGTGAATCTGGTGAGGTTGTGAGCTCTAAGAAAAAGAAAGAAAAAGAGTAAGAGAGAATGAATACAAAGGAATCAAAAGGGAGCATAGTTTTTCTCGTCTTTCTCTGAGTTGAGTTACTTAGTAATTCGGGAATCTGGATTCTTTAGTATTAGTCTCTATGTAGCACCAAGTGAGAATGAGCCACCAAATATACAATCCTTTCCCTCAAAGATTCTCTACCTAAGCCTAAAGCCAGGGTGGAATTCATAAAATATCTTGAATACCCTGATGGAAGAAATCCGCCTATTCCGCTAGAATTTTTATTAGGGGTCAAGTACAGGCTTCAGAGGTGTATTAGTTTTCACTCGAATCCGTTGCAAAAGCTACATAGCTGCACCTTCACGATTGTCTGGATTTCTAGAGCATAGGATGAAAACAAAAGGGAGACAAATCTCTATGCAAACACTTGATAAAATAACCAGTCCCTTAGAGACCCTTGCTGTAAATAAATTAGTCTTGCATTTGCTAGGGACTAACAAGATTCAGGCATGGGGGTATGATTGCACAGCAATCATAGGTCTTAATTGACCTAAATTAAGTTAAGACTTAGCATAAGTTAGGGTTATTCATGCATGCATACGCATTATCTGCATCTTTACTGCTTTCCTTTAGCTATGCATAAAATAATGTTATAATGTGCTGATTAAGTATATTATGTCGATTGCAGGCAATAAGCAGATCTGGAGCTGGATCTGGAGTAGGATCTGAAGCTGGATCTCAAATAACGGGAGTTGTGGCAGAGTTGGAGCAGAAGGCCTAGTTTAGATGTAGGAATAATAATGTAAGGGGGTTAAAGGTTTTCTATTCTATTAAGTAGAAATAAAGTAGTAAAATGTGAAGAGCTTAGGTCCATCGCAGCCCTAGGATAGCCTAGAGATTTCCCCAAGCCGTAACCACCCTTAGATTAGGTCACAACACCCTAGGAAGGCCTAAAACCCTAGTTCCAACCCTTCACTGGACGTCCAGATAAGTTTTAAGACGTCCAGGACCCTTAGCCAATTCCCGCACACTTCAAACCCACTTCTGCAGTGTTATTGGACGTCCAGACACTTTGTCAGACGTCCAATTTCTGCAGAATACCCAAAACAGAACCCGAAATCCTTCCTGACTCTGACTGGACATCCAGAAAACAAGTCCAGACTTCTGATTTTTAAGTAAAAGACATCTGATTCTATAATTAGATGTCTGATACTACTCTCCAATTCCTCTTTTGGGATTTAAGCCTTAATCTTGGATCTCTAGGTTCCTAAACCCAATTCCAACCCCATAGGAACCTAAATTAAGGTGCCCTAACCCTAGTACATCACCTCTAGACCTCCCTAAGGACCTAATTAGGTCCTCACTAAACCTAATTGACTTGGATCTTAGTCAATTCCATCAGCCTATTCAATTGGACTCATTGAGTCCAATTGAGCCCTGATCTCAGCACACACTGTCCAATTGGACTCAGTGAGAGTCCAATTGACCTAGACCTAACTTAATTGAGTTTTTTTACTCTAAATTAAGTTTCCACACACCCAATTAAACTTATATTAAGTTTAATTGCACTTTACCTTAGTGAATTAGGGTTTCTACCCCTAATTTGATACCTACGTTGACCTAAACCCACTAGAACCCAACCTAATCAACCTAGCCGCCTAAGTTTCGACCCACACACACCCACACACACCATCCACACGAAAATATGTAGCCTAGAGTTCTCTAGAACTCTCTACCATGTGTGGTTGCCTTGGTTGTCAAAAATAGCAACCAAGAGCCATTCAATTTTTGATCCACATTTGGTGGATCTAAAAACCACCATCCACCCTCTCTCTCTCACTCTCCCATGAGCTCCCACCATAGGCCTCTCTACAGAATTCCATAATTCTCTATAGAGCTTCCATTGTGTCTATAAAAAGACCCATGGGTGGCCATTGGCACCCATTCACTCCCTTGGCAATTGCTCTCCATTGGTGCCATTCATGCCACCTCCACTTACCCACTCACTCCACCTCCACGAGCTCACTACCACTACCATGGAGGACACCATGCCGGGATGCTGGATCAACTCTACTTCTCTCCAAGGGTCGGCCTAAGCTACATTGGCCGTCCCTCATTCTCCTCTCGACCACTGAATGCCCTTTCATTCCGCTAGATTTAGATTATGCTCTTCGTATATTTACTGCTTTTATTTACTACTTAGTAGCGTAGTCTTATTTCTCCCCCAATGAGGCATGCGAAATCCCCCCATCGATTCTTGTATGCGATCATTTTCTGGTAGCTAGATTTAATTTTCAAGTATTTATGTACAAGCTTCCCTCTACGTTTTATGTTGGAAATGACTCTCCTACTGAATGAATGAAAAATTCTTATATTTATATATTTGCCTCTATATGTTTGAAATCACCATGAGCGTAATAATTGTCATTCTTTTTGTGTGATTCAAGTTTCCTGTTTCTGATTCCTAATATTCTTGCAACTAAGCATGTCATACCTAAATACGTAATAATCACAAACTGGCATGCGATTCTAAACAAAGTAGAGTAAGTTCGATTTCAAAAGTAAAAGCAACGCCTCCCAGAGACGAACGACTAGGACTCAAAGTCTCGTTATTTTCAAAACAATATCTTTGTTGGATCGTATTTTGCAACTATACTACGACGCTTTTATCAAAAATGCGACCTACGATCTCCCAACAATGAGCTACTCAAGTAGTGTAATGCTGCCACCAACCATTACAAATGCAATGCTTGAGCACAACATTATGATCATGCAAGGAACTATTTAAACATCTTCTGCATGGGTAGAAGATATTATCAAGTTGACCTCCTCCCTCAAATATCTTCCTATCATCATGAAAGGCCCAATCCTGGAATGAATTACTCCATCCTTATATCCGGTGCAATCTAAACCCCACAATCCAATCCAAGATTTATCCATTATAACCTAAAATTTAATGTAAACAAATCACTTATTAGGAGGGGAAATGACCGATGATGTGCATGTTGATTAAGATTTTCACATTATAGCCCATCCTCAAAGATTTGATGACAACTTAGTTTTTCTCATTACATGTAACCTTAGTGCGGTGAAATTTCGGCAACATCTCCCTGCACTTCTCCAGTATACCCCTGAATACTAACCTTAGCTAGATTTCCTTAACAATCAATTAAGGGCACCGTAGGAAACTAGATAAGATTAGTTGGTATATCAAAGAAGAGCAGGAATAAGCAACCGAAATTTCACTGCACATGGTTACATGTAACAAGTAAAACTAAGTTATCATCAAATATTTAAGAACCTTCTTTAGTTTGGTACTTCAACAAACTAAAGTCAATTGAGTCTTATGGCATGCTATAAAGATAACACATCATGCATGTAAGTGAGGTATAGATACACTTCCTGCATTGTCTGTATAACATGATCATAAGTCTCGATGGGTAAGTAATTTGGACACAATTTGACTAAGATGACTTTTACCTTAGGGGTCAGAATACCTAATGCTTGGCCTTGCGTGCATATATCTTGTTTAGCAAGTGTGTGTATCTAAAATAATACTCATAATTGCAAAGAAATTGACATAAACATAGGCAATCATCTGATAAGAAATAAAATCATTTTAATTAAATGTTGGAAAGAAATGTACAATAAATCAAATAGAACTACAAAGTGGGTGATGTAGCTTCAGAACAATAAATTATATGAACATAAGATCAAATGCCTTCTTGGGCGACAACTTGAGCAATTGAAAGTTGTTTTAATTTGTCTATCAGAGTTTGAGCAATTTTTGAGAGATTTAAATGAAGGTCTATGATTGGTTTTGAGTTGATTTTAATATTTGATGTGATTTTCCTCCTTCACTTTGTCAGCAGCATAAGGAGGTGATCAATTACGGCTTCTAGGATCTAAAGATTCCTAATATAAGTTGGATTGAATTCTAGATATATCACAGATTATTTGCAACAAGTTAGGATGGAGATTTATTGCTTTGAATCAGATCTAGGATGAACAATTTCATCACCCAGGTCTGAGGTGATTTATGGATTTCAAACATTCATTTAAAGGGTTAAGGTGTTGATTAAGGTTCAAAAATGGTTCAGAAGCTCAGATGTAGTTTAAATGGACTTTGATGGTTCAAAAATGGTTCAAGGGTTAAGGTGTTTCCAATTCCTCTCCCTCCCATTCCCCCTTCCCTACCCCTCCCCCCACGACGAGGACATCAACCTCAATGCCTTCTACCCCACCGTCCAGCTCAGCAACAGCTCATGAGATGGCAATGGTGGAAGAGATCCCCTTCACGATAACAAGGATGGTGGTGCGAGGGGTGCATGGTGTAGTGGAAACCAGATGCTGTGCACATAACCTAACCAAATCCTAACTTAACCTAATCAAAGCCCAACCTAACCTTATATCCCCAACTAATCAATACATTTAACATTAAAGAATTAAAAAAATTTTGATAGAGTTTCCCCTTAAATTATAAGCTTTTTCATAAATTTGCATGTCAAAATAACAGACATATTAAAAGTGCGCACACCGCACAATAACAGTGCATCACACAAAAACATAAAGTGCATAAAAGTGGGCAAACTGCACCATAATTCAAACAAATGACATTATCTAAGCACACCCCACCATACCTTCACACAAATGACATTATGTGGGCACACCCCACATCTAATATAATCCAAAAATATCATAAAAATAAATTCAAAGAAATGAAACTATACCTCTGATGTACTACAGACTCTGAGCAAGACCGAGCATGACCGTCACCAACAATCTATAAATTCAATAATGCATATTAAATTAAATAATAAATCATTATGTTATTAATAACCTAACATATTAATTTGATATAAGAAAAGCAAGATTACAAGGTGATGAAGAGGAGGGTGGAAGTAAGAAAGAGAAGAGGATGGGGGAAGGTGCAGTAGCTGAAGGAGGAGGTGGAGGAGGAGGAGGGGGTTGGCAGGTAGTAGAGGAGGGAGGGTAGGGGCATTCCCTACAAGATGAGAAGGGTGGTAAGGAGGGGGAGAAGGATGGCATGAAGGGGAGGAGGAGGAGGGGTTTAGGGAGGAGGAGTAAAGGTGCCAAGAGGGGGCGGCAAGAGGGTGGTATGGTGGATGTGGAGGCCAGCTGGAGGGGCTCAGGCTGGAGGAGGAGGAGGAGGAGGAGGGGGTCGGGGAGGAGGAGGGGGGTGGTAGGAGGAGGTTAGGAAGAAGGAGGAGGGTGACAGGAGGGGTTAGGGAGGAGGAAGAGGATGGTAGGAGGGTGAGGAGGAGCAGGAGGGAGTTGAGGGGGTGGAGGAGGAGGCCAGCAATAGGGGGTCTAGGTGGAGGATGAGGATGATAGGAGGGGTCAGGGAGAAAGAAGAGGAGTAGGGGGTCAGGGAGGAGGAGGGGGGGCGGTAGGCGTGGGGCAAGGTGGAGGAGGAGACCGGTAGGAGGGGGTCGAGGTGGAGGAGGAGGCCAGCAAAAGGGGTCATGGAGGAAGAGGAGGAGGGTAGGATGGGGAGGAGCAAGTGGAGGTTGTTGGGGAGGAAAAGGAGGAGGAGGATTACCTCGTTAGAGAAGGTAGAGGAGGAGGGTGTCGCAGATGGGAAGGAGGTTGCCGGGGATGGTGAGGACGATGAGCAGCAGGTCGAAGGAGCAAAAGGAGGGTGCCAGGGAGGTTACCTAAATAGGAGGAGGAGGAGGGGGCGGCGTGTGTTAGGTTTTATGGAAAATGATGAATAGTGATGGGGAGGTCGGCTACGGGTGATAGATGAACCTATATATGCCAAAGGATCATTTAAGTTCACCCTTGTACGCGCCTAAAATTTGGCCATTAAATATAAGCTATTTTTCACCGTCAGTTGTTACACTAACCGACGATATAGGTGACTAATCCCATGCAAAGTTTAAGAACAAATTTTAACCTTCTTTTCATCGTCACATATTAAGATAACCGATGGCAAAGGCTTACTTCACCAACTCTACAACGTGCCCAAATTTTGTCTGGTAAATTTGACCTACTTTTCATCGTCGTTTGTTTTGCTAACTGAAGGTAATCCCTCCAAAATTATAGGCGCAACTTTTAAGGACAATTTCACCGTCAGTTATTACAGGAAGCGACAGAGAAAATATATTTACCATAGCTTGAATAACTGATGATAAATATTTATTACCACCCGTGCCCATCCCCTTTTCTTTAGTTGAGTACAGACCTTCGCCATCGCTTAGTTTAAGAACCAATGGGGAAAATATATTTGCCATCGGTTATCCAAACTGACGGCAAGTAACTGACGACATAACCCATTTTTCTATTACTGTTTACTGACTTAGAATTCCATGATCCTGTAAGCACTCTCCAAGCATTTACATTTGAATTGAGTGAGCATCAAGAAGACTCTCTACATGAACCTACCTTTGAATCATTTCTTCAAGAACCTTGTCGATACCCAGATTTGGACCTCAAAGAAGCCAAACATTCTAATCCACATACAGAGCCTTCCAAAATCCGATCATAACCCCAACCCACCACTAGAATCAACTTCTACTTTTATTCACCTCTCTCTGATCTGGTTCCTTATGATTCTCCATCTTTTGAACGGGTTTTGGACATTGATCAAACTGATAATCACTTCCTATCCTTTTCTGATCTCATCACTAGGGTTCCTACATCCTCTACAGTTACTTTTTCTTTTGAGGATCCTTACTCTGACCAGGCTGAGATAACATAGCCAAACCCCAGATTCTCATTCCCATATCATTTTGAGCCTCAAAGTACCTGGTGGGCTCCACATCTATTGATTCACATCCATCAACCCACAAGACTGATTGGGTTTGGGCTATAGCATCAGATTGTCGATCTAAACAAGCACCTGGTTGGACCAACCAGGCTTATGATCAAGGTGCTTGTGCCACAAAACTCTTCTGATTTGACCAGTGGTTAGGAGTTTTTAACTTTTCAGAATACTGTTGTATCAGAAAAATCCATCGTCGCAATATGTAATGTGGTGGAAAACCCTCGATCAAAGTTACTAAAAATATACTAAAACTATACCACAGTTCAGGTCATATCACAGGGAGGCACAGACCAATAAATTCACCAATGTTTCTAGTGCATGGAATCTTGTTCCCAGGAAAATAATTAGTAAGATTATTCTTTTGCTTTAAGCCAAATCTTTACCTCTCATTCTAGTCAATCCATTTCATGACATAAAAGGAGAGAGGGAGAAGTTAAATGGCTTGGCATGCAATATTAACGTAATAAAGTAATTTCACAAATAAAGCAATAGTTCTTTCAACTGAAAATTCAAAAGCCAACTAATACCTTCCCCATCGTAGCAAAATAGGGGAGGATGTTCTCAGGGGTGCACACGAGAGAAGAGGGGATGACGGTCCATGAGCTCGACTGGAAGAGATCGACTGGAGGTAAGGAACCCGCTGGAGATGACGGCTCGGCTGGTGGTTCTCGAGAGAAATCAGATGGCTAGGAGTTCTGACCGGCAACGTGTGTTACTGCTGGCAGTAGAGGAGCTGCCAATCGGTGGCGTGGGTGCGGTTACACTTGAAGAGGATGTCGACGATGCTGGTGGTGAGGTAGGAGGTTGTTGGCGCATTGAGAAGGTGGCTGTGTGATGATGGTGGCAATGGGTTCCTCCTCTCCTCTGTCGGTGGAGAAGAAGAGGAAGATGAAAATGAAGAAGACAGAGAAGATGGCATGCACACGGGTTGACGTGCGCTGGCTGGGAGTGTGAGTGCCTGTTGCTCTTGGTTCGCGAGTGCCTGTTGCTGCTGGTGCACCACACATGGGGTGAGGATGCACTAGGTGGCTTAGGAAGGTGATGGCGGTGCATTTCACGAATTAAAATTAAGTGTTAGGAGGACGGAGGGCGGGGTAGGACAGCATCGCGACGAGGAGCTTCTTCCCGAAGGGCGGTGACATGATGGCCATGGGATGCTCCACCAATGGGGATGAGAGGCGGGAAAATATTTGGTTTTCCAGTCTACAGGAGCATCCTGGGCTTGGGACAAGCTCTCTCTAGAGCCATGGAGGTGGTGAGAGTAACAGGATGAAGGATGGCTTAGTCAGACGACGGAGGTGAGATGCAGGATGACATCAGGTAGAGGAAAGATTCATCCTGTCTCCAGAATGGAGATGAAATGGTAGAGATGATCTGCTACCAGAATGGAAGTGGGAGGTTGGCTCTAGGTTGACCTATGAATGCGGATGGGAAGTTGGATGAATATTTGCTAAGGCAAAGGTTCGCTACACTAATAGGAGCCTTGGGAGCTTGATAGTAAGCTCTAATGGAGTGTTGGTAGGTTTGCCAGAGCTTAGAAGTAGGTAGGAGTAGAGTAGGTAGAGATGGCTTGGAAGGGAGGGGGTGTAGGTCCTTTTATAACGGAGGAGAAGAGGTAAAAATAGGTATGGGACCATTAGTGATCTCCAAGCCATCGCTGGAAGAGTCACTGTAGGCAGCTCATGCCAGCTTATGCTTGCTCATGTGCTGGCGCTGCGCTGTGCGCATTCGAGCCTCCGCACGCGCATGCGCACACGCGTTGTTGTGCACATGCGATGGTGCGTGCATGCGCATGGGTGGCCTAGGTTGTGCGACATGGTGCAATTTGGGCCATCCACCTTCTTTTCGTTGTAGGGGTTGCTACATAGGTCGGACTGACTAGATTTTTACGCCGTTGGGCTACAATGGTTGACCCTAATCCATCCGCGCCGTCGGATTTGTCATTTGAAGCTCAAAATTTTGCCACATAGTCCCTTGGCCGTTAATCTTCCTCGGACTGCATATCGTGCTACGGGACTCCAAACGAGATGATTTTGGTGGCGTTGGACTGCGATCGTCGTCTTGATCAAATCTATATGGTCAGATCATCAATCTAAGGCTTTGAAATAAATATCCTTCTCTTCTGACCACAAAAAAGATGCAATTATCCTACATTATATACAACTACACTAAGTACAAAATGATGCATGCTATGCAATATTTATAACATGAAAAGAAAATTTAAGCCTAGGAACATGCATGAATAGGCATTTTACCCTCAATAATTATGTCTATGTTATAACCCCATGCCTATCTTTTGGTAGTCCCTAGCAAAATTAAACTACATGCTATGTATAAAAACATAATTAGGATTAGACCACTTAGGCCAAAGTCATTTATTAACAATGGAAATTTTCAACTAAGGTCCTAAACAATGAAAGCTCAACAGTACCTAGGTGTCTACCAAAGTGTAGACCACCCAAGTCCTCACCTTATTTGAAAAGGGCAGATACATTTTTTTATTTTTCTTTTTTTCCAATTTTTTTGTACTTTTGGAGTTTGAGTGTTCCGAGACAACTTTTTATAGCTACCCAACCTACCTCAGACTCGAAAAGGACTCTAAGTGATACGCATCTTGTGAAAATAGTGAAAGAATCACTAGACAGCTGTTAAAACAGGCTTCGAGTTTCTACAACCCTACGTGACCTTGCCTAGAGGTTTATCTTTTCGATCAATAGCTTTCTCCCTACTTTAATTTTTGGGGTCAACACAAGGGTGAACTCATTGTATATCTCCCCGATTTATTCGACTTCCCGGCTTTTTCCCCAAGTGTTTTGGGAATTATTGCACATTTTTTGTGAGCTAGGTTCTGGACAACCGGCCAATTGGCTGTTACCCACGGCAACTTGCCAGCCATACTCGTGCGGTGAAGTGTGGTTTTGTTTATTTTTTTATTTATTTTTTCCTTTTTCTATATATATAATTTTTTTCTCTTTCTTCTTATTTATTTATTTATTTTTAAGTAGGTGACTTCCCTGATCTAAGATTTACCTAGAGGCAGTACAACGAAAATGGTCTTGTGACTAGGCTCTGGACAACCTACTGATGAGCTATTACCATCGACAACTTGCCAGCCATCCCACCCTAGATAATTCATTAGCTACCGAATTTCAGAAGAAACCGTCAAAAAGTGAGTTAGTGCAAAAAAAAGTGTGTAGATGCTTAGGCTTAAGGTCCCCCCAAATCAAAGGGCAGGTTGATAAGTCGCATACTTATCATCCCAATTTATTTACCAACTTAAAATGAAATTTAATTGGCGAGAACTCGAGACTAAGTCCACATTCGAGTGGACACCTGTGCTAATTAAGCCTGAAGACCATAAGAGTCTAAGTGTTTAGGTCCTCTCGTGTCATTTCCTAAAGTTAATAATGTTTAAAAGCCTAAGTTTTCTTCTCCTAATTCTATTTTCTTTTTGTTTCCTTTTTTTAATTTTCTTTTTATACAAGAAACTAAAAGAAATTCTACAGAGTTATGAAAATGATTTCTGGATAAAGTATCCACCCCCCATGCCAAAACGATGTAATGTCCTCATTGTAAAAATAGAGATATGAAAAGGGCAGAGTAAATAGAATATCACCTGAATTTCGTGACAACCTGATCAGCTCCACAGAGAGAAGAGAGTATACACATTTGCTAAGTTTAATGCCTTCAGCTGGGCATAATATACATAGCAAGAAGAAGTTAAGAATTCACACGTACGAGTCAGAATTAAAATCAAAAGATTAGTCCTCAGACCTGCCAACAGAATATGTCCATAGACGTAGACCAAGTTATGGTGTAGACCCATGCTGCACGGTTAAGTAGTTCTCAGGTTCTGGATGAAAATCACCCATAACTTAAGATTATTGTGTTGACGGGCCTGGGCCTGCGATTTTGTGGTGTGCAACCCAAGTTCAAAGTGTCGGACAATGGGTAACGATGGTTCAATAGGTTTAGAAGTCCTCATAACATTCAGCTCAAAAAAATAATAAGTTATTTTGAGCTTGGGTTGCACATGGAAGATATCGTAAGGGTCCTGGTAGAAAGTAGGTGGTTTTAGGTCAACAAGAACCCTTACATCCAAAATCAAAGTTCCTATCCTTCGAAATCAAAGTTTCTGGGACCTCCAAATCGTTGTACAACCCATTTAAAGTACCCATGTCCAACAATTGTGGCTCAATCGTCATTGACTTGGGTCTGGCAATCTCATGAATATCATAATTTAGCTCTTCAGGGTGTGGTTGATCAATGGGACTATTGATTGAATCATCAGGATTCAGATCCTCCAACATAGCCCTAACTGAATCAGAATCTTCAATGGTCAGGCTATCAAATGGTTCGTCATACTCCTCAAGCCTGTTTGTCTCACTAAAATCATTTTCCTTAACTTCAAGTGAGATGTCACTCAGAGATTCCTCACCCTCAAGATAAAAGAATTCATGATCCTCATTTATATATGTCTCAAAATTGATTGTCATTTCCTGGTTCAAAGAGACATATTTTTCCTCTCTCCTTGGTTCAGGGATCTTAAGTGAGAAACTCGGTTCATCCTCAAAGGGTTGCTCTAGACCAACTTGGTCATCTCCAATCTCGGAATATGTATCCACCCCAACAAGCGCCTGAGCAGGTTCAGACATTGGCTCCCCTGAAGAGGGTTCATCTTGAGAATCACCCTAGGATTTGACTAGGGCAACCACAGATTTCATCCTCAACCTCGATAATTTCTTAAGAAGAAACTCACCCAGGTCCCTATCGCTAACACTTTGGAGCAAATCCAATGGAGAACTATTAAGTTCATCAATCATTTTGATCATAGGCTCCAATGCTTCAGTGCATGGTGTTGGCTGCGATTCTCAAGATTGTATATTGTTCCTCAAATTAGCCAACACCCTATCCTGGATTTAGTTCAGGTTTGGGTGGGTTCGGGTTAAATCTAGGGGAGTAAAGATGTCGGTGTTCTCCAGTTCCTCCTTCATAGTAGGTCATCTCAGGTTGTTCAAAGAATGGTGGTGACCTATATTCGGTGGAATACTGGGGAGGGAAGGTGTTATAACTATCATATCCATCCTGATTGTAGATCGGGTTGGTTTGGTCATCAAAGGATGGAGATCTATAATCATTGTAGCTCTTGGAAGGATAGTAATCATAGTCTTGGTGTCCAAGGTTAGGGCCTAGACACTAAGGTCCGTATTCATATCTCCAATCAAAGTCATCCTGGCTAGTGGATGGGTAATTACAAGTCAAGTCAGATTAGTAATCATCTTGGGGATAAGTGGTGGTAGGAGGATAGGATTGGAAATGTGTAAAAGATGTGGAAGAATACAATGTGGGGGGAGGAGGGAAAATAGAAGAGAGAAAGGTGCCCTGCAATACAACCAACCAAACTTGTCCTTATGTGGATAGCCTAAAGACCTACAAACTCCCAGGACCCGTCTTGAGGTTATAGATGATTTGGTCTACTTTTATCCGATCAATCCAACCAGTTAGAAGGAGGGACTAGGGAGAAGGTTCTTCCCTTCGCTTGCGGTTCCGGTTCTTAGTGTACCCCCTAGCCACGGTCATTTGACACTATTCCCCTAGCTAGACATCAGATGGACCAGTAGAAGTAGATTAATCAAAAAAATTGCAATCTAAGCCCCAAAGAGTGAATCAATCCTTAAGGCCAACGTCTACTCAGTTTTAGTTAGGCTTGGGATGATTGCGCTCTTAGAATGTGATGTGCCCTTTAGATGGGTTGTGCCCTTAATGATCAGTTAAAATGTGTGTGCGTGCACAACTAGGGTTTTCAAACAAGGTTATTTAATGATGTGTCCTTTAGGGTTGAGCCTTGTTTAGTAGCTTTTAGGGTTTAATCTTAGGCATATTCAATCAAGATTAGGTGAACACTCCAAGTTTTGAAAGCACGGGTGTAGATATGTTCCTTTAAAAATAAAAAATAATGTGGAGTGCCTGGTTCAACCGTAAGAATCAACCATGAGTGGCAAGCTACTTGATGAATCGCTTTTATTTTGAGTAGTACAACCCAAACAATTTAAGCAATTTGCCAATTGCTTAAATTGTTTGGCAATTGCACCACTGATTACACAGCAATCATGGGTCCTAATCAACCTAAATAATGTCTGAACCTATCTTAAATTGTGGATATTGCACTCATATCTTGCATATCATGCATTGCAAAAGTCTATTTAGAATAAGATGAGATATCCTGCTAGTTAATGGTTTTTATTGCTATTTACAGATAATAAACTGATCGAGGATGGAGATAGTGGAATAAAGCAATAAAGGAAGAAGAAGACTGATCCAGATAAGAGGAGTGAGGAGGATAGCCTTATCCCTACCCTTAAAAACCCTAGGACAGCCTTCCCAAACCCAAAACAACCTCCATTAGGGCACCTTAGCTGCAAAACCCAAACATGGATTGCACTATCCATGTTCCCATCCCTCTCCCAAACACTTAGGAACCAAAACCAACCATAGAAAACATAAAACCCACTCTCCAACACCTTTTAGGACGTCCAGACATCTGGCTTGACATCTGATTTCTGCAGAATAACAACCCAGGAAGCCAAAACTCATACTGACACATAATTGGATGTCTAATTTAGTGTCTAGACGTCCAATTTTGTAGTATAAGATGTCTGACCACTATCCTGGACGTCTGATACTGCTGTCTGGTTCCTGATTTTGGTGTTGGAAGCCCTAGCTTGCCTATTTTGACCTAGGAACCCCATCGGACACCATAGGAAACCTAAGTAGAGACCTCCTAAGCCTAGTCCACTATCCATATCCCTACTTGTCCTATCCCTAACCCAATTGAACGATCCCATACCTAATTGGGTGCATCTACAGTTGATTGGGTGCACCCGAGCCCAATTAGATCCACCCAGGATCTAGTTAACTCATACCTATTAGGGTTACCCTAGCCTAATCACATGCACATATCTAATTGGACTTGACCTAGAACTAATTAGGTTCACTCCTACCCAGTTAGACTTTCCTAAGCCTAATTAGGTCCACACCCACTTAATCTAGATTGACCCAACCTATTTAGCACCTAATCCTACCAAAACCCACAACCTAGCCCTACGAAAACACACACCCACACACACATGCACACCTTCCCATTTTACACCCACCAAACCCATGCACACTCTCTTGGAAACCCTAACAACTTGTGTCAAACCTAGATCCAAAAATTGTGGCATTGGCTATTTTTGGAGTCACCAAAAGTGGCAGCCAAATGGAGCCTTCCATAAGGGCAAAGAGAGAGCTACGAAATTGGACCATCTCTCCATACACTCTCCCATCCATACTCTCCACTCTAAACTTGCTTCCACCCTCCAAAACCTTAAGGCCGTCCTCCTCATCCTCCTCCAAGGCTCCATTGACGGCTAGCTAGAGAAGCTTCTCTCCAAAGCTTCAAGGACAGCCATTGGTAGAGAAAGGGAGGAGCACCCTCCTCTCTCCACTTGGGTGCACTAGCCCCCATCTTCTTCCTCTTGGACGGCCATGAAGGCTCACCCATAGCCTCTTGTGGCCGGCCATCTCTTTTGGTAGGTGTGTAGACAGGTTTGCACACCCAAGCTCTAGCTACACCCTCACACAAGGCCGATGGCCCTAGTGGAAACTTTCCGACGTGAGGGATTTTCTTCTATTTATATGCTTTCTAGTGTAAATGATGTGTGATAATTTTTTATGCGTAAATAATTAAATGATGTTTCTGTGATTGATTGTCCTCATGTTTGCTTGCCTATATGACACTTTGGTTTGTTCACACCATGCATGGCCACCATGGCCTCATGTAGATGCACATAGTCACTTAGGTTTTTGCTAGTTTATCTAGATCTAGGTTTCAATTCGCTTTTTGAAATAAAAAAAATCAAAAACACAAAAAGACAAAAATAGTAGCTTAGGTTAGATTTAGGTTGTAAAAGTCGATTCAAATCTCGATTCGTTTTCATGCCTCCAAAAGACAAACGACCGGGACTCAAGTTCTAAAAAGAATAAAGATCTATGAGAGTTTCATTATCACAAATATCTTTGACGAGTGGTTTTTGCGACTATACTGCGATTTCCAACAATTTGAAAATACGTGATTTCCACGCTCGACAAATGGCGCCATTGCCGGGGGGGTAACACATGAGTTTAGATTTGGATTTGCTCAACTTGTATTTGTTTTGATTGTAGGGTGTCAAGATGAGGATCTGCGCACACATCGACCCGTGGTGAAGACTACAGGTATCTTTTCCGTCCTCTAGTTTATTGCTTCGTTATGTTAGAAAAAAAGAAAAAAAAAGGAAAAAAAAATATATCTATATATAAATTCAAATTCAAAATTTCAGATCCGAATTAAAAAAAAAATCATTTTCTTTGGTGTGTGTTTTAACTTGGAAACTATTTAAACACATCAAAATCAGATTTGAAAATTCAGCCAGCAAATATTGAGGAGTTTTAAAAATTTATTGCTGTGAAATTAGGAGTCCGAAAATCTTGGTTTCCAGTGCCACCTTTTATTTGGAAAAATTTTCACTATAAAAATTTTAAAAATTCGTACAGTGGAAGGGGGTCAGAATAGTCTGTACTCTGATTTTTTATAAATTTAAACATTAATTCTATCCTTTAAATAAATCAGATATCTTTGAAATTTGTGGGTTGGAAAGCCAATTAAACCTAGTTTTCTCTATGAATTTTCAAGAATTTTTGGATTTTTTTATACTGTTTCAAACTGCCCTTCTCGCAGGGGGTCCATCTAGTCTGTTTGACCCCCTGGAACATAAAAATTCATGAAAAATTGCATGAAATAGTAAAAATATTAAAAAAAATATTCCATGAAAAATTTATTGAAAAAGTAGGATCTCTACCAAATTTCATATTATTTTTCTTCAGTTATTGATCTGGGGAGTGATTTCAAGTTAGACTAAGGTCTAACTGCAGATTTTAGAAGAAGCACAAACCCTAGGTAATTCACATTAGGGTTTAAATTTAGGGACTCAAAACAAACCCTTTTGAGCCTGATGTGGGTGTGATTGCATGAGAAGGGATTTGATGTGAAGACAATCTCTTATCTTTATTCGCATCTTCTCTCAAATATCCATGAACCCATATCATTCTTTTGACCCTCAGGGTCCTCCATCTCCCAACCCGACCATGATTTCGACTCCTCCTGGTTGGGAGACTCATCCTAACCAGCTGAGATATGATTATCCTTATCCCCTAGCTTATTTAGAACCTGAATCTCATGGATCTGACCCTTATCTAGATCAGAACCAATTGAAATCCATAGTTGCTGAATTCCGGGAATATAACAAGGACTATGCAGATCAATGTGCCAAGCTTCTGGAGCAAATTAGACGATCTCAGGCACAATCTCAATCTTATCACTCCTCCCAGGGACAAGAGACTTGGAACAACCAGCCTAGTGGATCTAGTGACCCATATTTTGGAACCACTATCTATTCTACTGATTCTTGCTACCATGGGGAGGCATCCTAGACTCAGCCAACCCAAAAGGCACCTTTGGACCTAATCCATGATTTGGGTAGATCAATTAAAGAATGCACTATTTCTGATACACCTGTACCTGATGAGATATCTCTAATGAATTGGAGTAATGGATCACAAGTACAGGACCACATAACAGGTTCTCAATCAACTCCCTCTGTAGTCAGCCCCACTCAAGGCAAAACACCTATTGCTTCATATCCAAATTCGTATAACCCTGAGTGGAGAAACAATCCTGACCTTTCATGGCCACCACAGAGACCAACTCAGACTGAACATCAATCTAGGCCAGCCCAATACTCCACTCAATCCATTTTAGGGCAACAATCTAGTCCAGCCCAACCCGCAACCACCCTTGAAGATATCATGAACATTTTGTTGGACTTTGATAAGAAAAATGAAGAAAGGCTGACTAAGTTGGAAAATCATGTGAAATCTCAAGGGGATCAAATCAAGAGACTTCAAGAATCACTCTATCCCTGAATACAAATGCCTTTTCACTCCTATTCTCCACCTATTCTTCCGACCCCTCCTCCAATCTATCAAACATACCCTTGTGCGGGGGTCAAATTTGTGGCCTCTAAAAGGAAGAGAAAAGCTAAGAGCCCACCCAAACGACCTGATTTGGGCTCAACCAAAAATCATAAGACCAAACCCACATCCAACTCAGACTCAGACTCAAGGGATAAAAAGAAGAAAAAGGCTTCTGAAGTTGATTTGACCCATTTACCCTTTCCTGAGGCCTTAAAGAAAGAGTCACAAAAGAAAAAAATGACTTGCACACCTAAAGAGGTGGTTTTATCAACTAACATAAGTGCATTTGTTTCTGGCACTATACCACCCAAAATGACTGACCCTAGAAAACCCTTCATATCTTGTGCCATAAAGGGATTCACCTTAAACAAAGCCCTTGTAGATCTAGGGTCTTCCATTAGCTTGATTCCTACCGCCCTTTTTGACCGCACCAAACTTGGAGATCTACAGCACACACCTGTCACCATTAGAATGGCAGATGGCTCCATCAAACTACCAAAGGGGGTAGCTCAGGATGTGATTGTTAAAGTGCAAGGTCTTAGCTTTCTAGTCGATTTTATTATCTTGGACATGAATATATCGGAGAAGCTAAGTAATTCACCCATTATTCTGGGTCGTCCTTTCTTGGCTACGGCCAATGCACGGATTGACTGTTACTCAGGATGTATGGAGGTGAGTAGCGGCAATGAGAAGATTCACTTTGATATGTATGCGGCCACTAAGAAAACAAAGTCAGGGTACTTTCTGGATGACATGGAAAGTGAGTCAGAGGGTAATTCAGAAGAAACTATGGCAATTGACACCTGGGTAGAACCACACGACCCGAATCAACAATCCACTAGATCACATAAGTCACCCTCCCTACCAGATCAAATCATTGATAATATGGTTGACTATCTTGATCGACCTAGCCCAATTTAAACCCCTGCCCCTTGGAATGAATCCCAGATTACTCAATTGATCAAAATGATTCATGAAATAAAAGAAGCTAGGTTAAGAGAATATGATGATATAAGGAAAGAGCTTCATAGAATCCGGGATGAGCAACAAAAACCAGAAATGTTTGAATCTGGGTCAGGTGTGTCACAACCGATTTGCGATTCGGTGGTGGTCATGCAGGATTTTGTTGATCAAACACCCGAGGTGGATGATATTGATAACCCTATGGAAGCTGAGAATGGAGATTTATTTGAGAATCTTGATCTTTATATAGGGCCTGAGTACCAATCATTTCTTTTTGAGGAACCAAGCATTAAGGGACCTGAATATAATTTTGTTGTATTTGAGAATACCCATGGAGACATTGATGAATTAATTCAAATGATCTCATACACGGAGCAACAAAATCAAAAAGACTGTAACAACTCAATCAATGATTCAGCCCATTCCACTTTCATGGAGGGACTCACTACTAAATCTAATGCCCAACTTCATCTAAGTGAGAAGAAGGAAATATCCCCTTATGAAATAGATATTCAGGAAATTGAAAGATTATTGGGGATAACATATGATGAGTTATCAGAGGAAGCTAAGAATTTTGGGGAATCATGTGATAATTGGGAATTGGCATTGGACAATTTGGAAGAGATAAAAGAGGAAGATGAGACCCAAACATCTTTAGTAGAGACAGAGACTGATCACTGGACCTTGATTTCCAGATCTGACCACACTACTTGGGTCATGCCTTCCATTCATCACCATTATCAGGACCCATATGATTTCACCCTACAAGACTCCACCCATACCCCTACCACCCACATTCTCCATCACCTCTTCGGGATGCCTTCACCTTCATTCCTTCCAGGCACCTGTATTTATTTGTCTTTCTTCTGTAGCATCTGGCTGCAGATAATCCCAAGCCCCATCTACATATTTTCCCGATTATTTGGACTTGGAATTCATGGACAGCTAGTTCGCATTTGCCATCCGCTTTTGGCGAATGAGACTAAAATCTTATCATTTTACTCACCATTCTCAATACTATATTGGTATATCCTTTTTGAAGTGTATGCCCAGCTGGAGGTGTTAAACTCAGCATGTATAAATACCATTTCATCATCATCTATACATAACCATTTTTATACATAGCATATTATTGTTTTAGCATATTTCCCTTTTCTATATTGCATGTTAACAGGTTGGCCGGTGCTGAATATAATTTCACGAGCAATTACAGGTGATTTCTATCCATTCTCTCCCTGCAACATTTATTTTCTTTTACATTCATGCATGAGGACATGCAAGAACTTAGGCATGGGGGGGGGGGTAGATATAGAAAAACTGAAAAAAAAAATTTTGCCAACACTTAGGAAAACCTCGGAGCTGCATGAAAATGTACTTTAGGACCTTAAATAAAAGAACAACTGACTCCACCTCCAATGCTCTTATTGGACCTAGAAATCGATCGTAACAGCCACTTCCAACTCACCCGCCCACCTTTTGTTCTAAATTTATGGTCAAGCTGATTGTAACTTTATACGGGAAATTCACGAAGTACAAATTATATGAGGTTACATGTTTATAGCATATATAGATATTGCATTCAAGAATAAGATTATTTTATTAAAAGAATGCATTAGGGATTTTATCCTTTAGTTGATTCCTGTAATCTGGAATCCAGTACAACTTTTCACACACACGTAGAATTTGCAATGGATTCATGGTGAAGGCTGATAAACGACTTTAGTTTGTCAAGAAGAAGCAGTGCTTCTTTTCTTGAACCCTTGGACAATGTTTTGGGAGTCAGGCAGATTTTCCTCCAAAAATCGACCAAATAGTGTGAGATGAGAGTAGAGTGTACTGGTGCTCTAAGATTAGTGCAAGGAATCTAGAATCCTAGATAATTAGGTGATGATACTCTGAGATTAGACATAGTTTTTGCTCTCGGTTCCCGCGTATACAATTTTGTGCGAAATTGTGAGAGCCACCGAATAAGGCAAATATGTGGAAAGCGAGTTTTCATAAAACTAGGGCTAAGGTGGATGGTTACAACCATTCTTTACGGAATCCTCGGCTGTAGGAGGGTATTGATGTCAAGGTCAGAAATGCACCGTCCTATCCATCTCTCCCGGTGCCGTAAGTAGGCACTTCTACCAAATTATCCACTCAATGTCTCTTCAGTACCACCAATCCCTAATAATGCCTCCTCAATAAAGTTCACGGATGTATGCCTGTTGTGTTATGCTGAAAAAAAAAAAGAAGAGAAAAAGAAAAAGAATGATGAAAAGAAAGAAAAATTGAAAAAAAAACTTAGAAAAAGAAGAAAAAAAAAATTTGGAAGAAGGAGAAAAAGTGTTTGTGAATATTTAGTATTTATTTCATTTGCATTAGTCTATTTAGAATACGATGAGATATCCTACTAGTTAATGGTTTTTATTGCTATTTACAGATAATAAAGTGATCCACGATGGAGATAGTGGAATAAAGTAATAAAGGAAGAAGACTAATCCAGATAAGAGGAGTGAGGAGGATAGTCTTATCCCTACCCTTAGAAACCCTAGGACAACCTTCCCAAACCCAAAACAACCTCCATTAGGGCACCTTTGCCTCAAAACCCAAACATGGATAGCACTATCCATGTTCCTATCCCTCTCCCAAACACTTAGGAACCAAAACCAACCTTAGAAAACATAAAACCAACTCTCCAACACCTTTTAGGACGTCCAGACATCCGGCTAGACGTCTGATTTCTGCAGAATAACATTCCAGGAAGCCAAAACTAATACTGACACAGAATTGGACATCT
Organism: Thalassia testudinum; assembly: GCA_037157565.1. Taxonomy (NCBI): domain Eukaryota; kingdom Viridiplantae; phylum Streptophyta; class Magnoliopsida; order Alismatales; family Hydrocharitaceae; genus Thalassia; species Thalassia testudinum. Next base: position 118,352,190 of record JAZHRO010000024.1, read on the forward strand.
AATTTAGTGTCCAGACATCAAATTTTGTAGTATAAGACGTCTGACCACTATCCTGGATGTCTAATACTGCTGTCTGGTTCCTGATTTTGGTGTTGGAAGCCCTAGCTTGCCAATTTTGACCTAGGAACCCTACCGGACACCCTAGGAAACCAAAGTAGAGACCTCCTAAGCGTAGTCTACTATCGATAGCCCTAATTGTCCTATCCCTAACCCAATTGAACCATCCCATACCAAATTGGGTGCACCAAAGCCCAATTAGATCCACCCTGGATCTAATTAACTCATACCTATTAGGGTTACCCTAGCCTAATCACATGCACACATCTAATTAGACTTGACCTAGACCTAATTAGGTTCACTCCTGCCCAATTAGACTTTCCTAAGCCTAATTAAGTCCACACCCACTTAATCTAGATTGACCCAACCTATTTAGTACCTAATCCTACCAAAACCACAACCTAGCCCTACGAAAACACACACCCCACACACATGCACACCTTCCCATTTTACTCCCACCAAACCGATCCACACTCTCTTGGAAACCCTAACAACTTGTGTCAAACCTAGATCCAAAAATTGTGGCAATGGCTATTTTTGGAGCCACCAAAAGTGGCAACCAAATGGATCCTTCCATAAGGGCAAAGAGAGAGCTACGAAATTGGACCATCTCTCCATACACTCTCCCATCCATACTCTCCACTCTAAACTTGCTTCCACCCTCCTAAACCTTAAGGCCGTCCTCCTCATCCTCCTCCAAGGCTCCATGGACGGCTAGCTAGAGAAGCTTCTCTCCAAAGCTTCAAGGACGGCCATTGGCAGAGAAATGGAGCAACACCCTCCTCTCTCCACTTGGGTGCACTAGCCCCCATCTTCTTCTTCTTGGACGGCCATGAAGGCTCACCCATAGCCTCTTGTGGCCGGCCATCTCTTTTGGTAGGCATGTAGACGGGTTTGCACACCCAAGGTCTAGCCTACACCCTCACACAAGGCCGATGGCCCTAGTGGCAACTTTCCAGCGTGAGGGATTTTCTTCTATTTATATGCTTTCTAGTGTAAATGATGTGTGATAATTTTTTATGCGTAAATAATTTCATGATGTTTCTATGATTGATTGTCCTCATGTTTGCTTTGCCTATATGACACTTTGGTTTGTTCACACCATGCACGGCCACCATGGCCTCATGTAGATGCACATAGTCACTTAGGGTTTTTCTAGTTTATCTAGATCTAGGTTTCAATTCGCTTTTCGAAATAAAAGAAATCAAAAACACAAAAAGACAAAAATAGTAGCTTAGGTTAGATTTAGGTTATAAAAGCCGATCCAAATCTCGATTCGTTTTCACACCTCCCAAAGACGAACGACCATGACTCAAGTTCTAAAAAGAATAAAGATCTATGGGAGTTTCATTATCACAAATATCTTTGACGAGTGATTTTTGCGACTATACTACGATTTCCAACGATTTCAAAATACGTGATTTCCACGCTCGTCAACCACTTAGTGCAAGCACACAGAAATGTTTGACCTATTCAGATTTCTACTCCCACATTTGTGTGTTAAGTGTACCGGATCCATAGGTTAGACCCCAGTTAAGTGGTGGAGTTGATGTAATTGTGCTCCTTAGGGTGAGAAGTTGTGGGTGTTACGTGTGTAGCTATCAAAAAATCCCACAAGAGAAGAGTATTTCTTTTTTATATATGTAAGGGTGAGATGAGTGGAGGTGGCAAACAAAGAACCAAATCTATCCTTGGGTTTATAAAAAGCACCTAAGTTGATTTGGGTTTGAGTTATTAGTGTGGTGAAATGAACTAGTGGGTAAGCGTGGTGGGGATAAACTTACAAAACCATCATCTGCACTTTTCTCCAATCTGATTGCCTTGGCCCTCCTTGGATGAGTACCTGCAATCATAGTAGATTAGAGAAAAAGTGAGATAAAAGTTATGTAAGGCAGAAAAACGTAGAAAAAAAAAATCGAAGAGCGTTGCCACCTAACAACGGTGCCAAAATGGTGGGGGCACATTTCGCGAATTAAAATTTGGGGTTTAGAGGATGGTACGAATGGCTACGCTAACGTGTTTGGTTTTAGAAAACCTGTCGTTGTAGCTTGAAAGCGAAGAATTCGTGTTCAAAAAATAAAATTTATACCGAAAAGAATTCCGGGTCGAACACAGGGAGGCTACGTTGATCTATATTCGCAATTATATTTTTTTAGGATTTTTGATAAGCAAGGCGATATAATTACAATGGAGCTATCAGACTAAAAGAAAGAGAGAGAGAGAAAGAGAACATGCATTCAATATTTCAACTGTTTATACAATCAAACTAAATAAAAGTTACACTAGAAAGAGGGAAATCAATTACACTATAAAGCAGGAAAATTCTACACTAGAAAAGCTGTAAATAAGAATGGGAGAGAGAAGTTATCCTCCTCAATGATTGCTTGGAGGACGAGCTGGACGGGACGATGCCTGAACGAAGGAGAACGAAGCAGGACGAAGGAGGACGAAGCAGAAGAACAGGAACGGAGCAGCATGCCGTCGTTGTCGCGGGATCCACTTTCGAAGGGGGACAAAAATTTAGACTTTATCTCGCGAGGAGCATCTCGGGTGTGGGACAAGCTTCTCTTGAGCTTTCGAGGTGTAGAGAAGAGAAGGGATGAGAATTTTGTATGGAGGGGGACTCCTTTTATAGTTGCAAGGAGTGGGGGCAAAATGGTCATTACAACTTCAAAATAATAAATGAGGGGTCTTTAGTGACAGATAAATCCGTCACTAAAGCCCCCAACGTGGGCGTATCTCCCGCGCCCACGCACGCCTGCTCAGCTACTCGTGCGCGCAACGCATGCACACGTTCAGCTATCCACACGATCGGACGGCTTAAGTCGCGCCTTCACCCGCTGCACTGCGCGCCCGCCCGCGTGCGATCGCGCATCCATGCCGCGTGTTCAATCGTGTTTGAACACTATTGGACGCGTGCGGTCGTCCGATAGAGATCCAACACCCGCCCGCGCCCGATCGCTCGCGCCTTCCAGCCCTTCGCTGCGGCTCGAACTCGCGCCCGCCGCTCGCGTAAGCGCGCTCGACCGCTATGCTACGAGACGAGGATGGTCGAGCGGATGCCTTCAAGCGCGGCTGACCACAGCAGTTGGATCAAGATCCAATGGCGGAGAGTGAGCAGGTGCGGGATCTTCAGAGGTTGCATGCGGCCGTTTGGCTGGTCGAGATGGCACCATCTTGGCCATCCATCTTCTAGAAATTGTAGATGGTGCCACGGATGTCAGATTGACTCGATTTTTGCGTCGTTGGGCTGCGATCGTCAATCCGAATTCATCCGTGCAATCGGATTTGTCATTTGAAGAGTGTATTTACACCATCCTGGCCCTTGATCTTCTACGATTCCCCGATCACTATCTGATGCTACGGATTTCTGATTAGGGCGATCTTGGAGTCGTTGAACTCCAATCGTCGCCCTGATCACATCCATATGGTTGGATCTTTGATCCAAGGCCCCGATAAAATGTTTGCCCTGTCCAAGCACATAAAAGGAGACAATTAACCTCCATTTTATTCAAACTACTCTAAATGCAAGATGATGCATGTTATGCAATATTTATATCATGAAATGCAATCCTATGCTTAAGAACATGCATAAATAGACATCTTAAGTAGTGTAAATGTGTTTACATCATACCCCCATGCCTATCTTTTGCTAGTCCCTAGCGAAAACTATATGTTATTTATAAAAGAATTAGGTTGGATTATTTTGACCTAAGTTATTTTCAATCATTAAGAAATTGTCTGCTTAGGAACTGAACTTTCAAAGGCACAACAGTGCCCGGGTATCAGCCAAAATGCAGACCGCCTCAAGCCTCGCCTTATTCAAAGAAAAATTTCTTTTTCTTTTTACTCTTTTCTAATTTTCTTGGATTTTCAAATTTTAGGGTTTAAGAGTGGCTTTCTACGGCCATTCAACTCACCCAAGATTTGATGAGAACCCTAAGCTTTAAACATCTTATTGTGATTGTGACAGACTCGTTGACCGGTAATTAAAATGGACTTTGGATTTCTATGCCTCTAAGTGACCTCAAAAAGAATTCTGCATAAAGGTGTATCTTTACAACCGGTAGCTTTCTCCCTACTTTTATCTTTTTTACGGGGTCAACACAAGGGTGAATCCAGTGTATATCTCCCTGGTTTATTCTACTTCTCCACTTCTGCCTAAGTGTTTTTGGAATTTTTAGTGCATTTACTGAGCTGGGTTCTGGACAACCGGTCGATGAGCTGTTACCATCGATCACTTGCCAGCCACACTCGTGCGACGAAGTGTGGCTTATTTCTTTTTTTTTTCTCCTTTTTTTTTATTTTTTTTTCCTTTTCTTTTTTTCTAAGTAGGTGGCTTCCCTGGTCTAAGATTTACCTAAAGGCAGCAAAACAAGAAAGGTCCAGTGACTGGGCTCTGGATAACCTACCTATGGGATGTTACCAACAATAACTTGCCAGCCATATCACCCTAAAAGGTTCATTAGCTACCCAATTTCTGTTAAAATCGTCGAACAACGAGTCAGTGCAAAGAAAGTGTGTAGATGCTTAAGACTCAAAATTTCCTCAAATCAAAGGGCGGGTTGATAAGTCACGTACTAATCACCCAAACTTATTTACTCCAATAAATTCAGGTTGGCAAGAACTCAAAAACCAAATCCACATTTTAGTGGATACATGGGCTGATTAAGTCCAAAGACCTGAAGGGTCTCTGGGTTTAGAGCATAATGTAGTATTTCCTAAGATTGAAAATTTTCTTAAACCCAAATTATCTTTCCTAATTCCGATTTTTTTTTTAATAAAAGAAAATAAAACAAATCTACGAAGCTAACGAATGAATTCAGAGATAAATATCCACTCCCCCATGCCTATCTAATGCAATGTCCTCATTGTATTAAAAGGACAGAAAACAGAGTGGAAAAGTGTAGAAAGCACCTGAATTACGTGAATGTCAGGTCCGCTTCGAGATGAAAATGCAAAAGAACTGTATATGTGCTGAGTTTAGTGCCTCCAGCTAGGCACACTATACAAAGAAAAGAAATGAACAATTCACAAGTGCAGGTCAGAATTAAAATAAACAGAAGAATCCTTTGACCTATCAAAAGAGGTCCATAGATGTGGACCAGATTGTGGTGTAGACCCATCCCCCATAATCGAGAATATCTTAGGTTCTGGATAAAAATTACCCAAAGCCTAAAATCAGAATGCAAGCGGGGTCGGGCCTGCAATTTATGAGGATGCAGCCCAAGACCAAAAAGTCGGGTTACAGAGAATTGAAGCTCAAAAGGATAATCGTTGAATGTGTGCTTGAGTTTGACATCCTCGAAACAAATGTTGTAAGGGTTCTGATTTGATGGTTTCAACTTAAAAGGAACCCTTCAACTCAATCTTCCATTTCCTCCAAAATTAACTTCCCAAATCATAACTTCCCAGCTCCTATCCTCCTCATTCCGAATGTCGAATTCCAGGACCTCTTGTATATTAATCACCCCATCTGAAATTTCCGAGTCTAAATGATGTGGTAGAATCAAAATTGACTTGGGTCTAATTATCTCAGAATTAGAATCATCAATATGCTCAACGGGGTGTATAACTGACAATCAGGGCATTGAATTGAATCCTCTAGAAAATGTAATTTTGGATCCGTAATGTGTGCCCTAAGATCAGTTTCCTCAATTATTGGGCTATCAAATGATCTATTAGATTCCTAAGGCCCAATCGTCTCACAAAAATCGTGTTCTGAAAACTTGTGTGAGACTTCGCAACTTGAATCTTCACCATCAAAGAAATCAGGATCCGTATCAATGTATGTTCCAAAATCAGTTGTCACTTTCTGTTCCCAGGAGACATATGTTTCCTTGTAACCCGGCTCAGGGATCTCAGGTGAAGAAATCAGATCTTCCTTAATTGATTGCTTCAATTCAATCTAGTCAGCCTCATAACACGTGTCCCCCCAACAGGTGCTTGAACGGGTTCTGTCATTGGCTTTCCTGAAGAGGGTTCATCCTGGGAATCATCCCAAGATTGAATCAAGGCAACCATGAATCTCATCCTCAATTTAACTAATTTCCCATGTAGAAACTCACCCGGGTTCTTATCCTTCACGTCCTGGAGCCAATCCAACAAAGACTTATTCAAATCATCAATCATTTCAATCAGGGGCTCCAATCTCTCAATGCAAGGTATTGGCTGAACTTCTAGAGATTGTATAATATTCCTCAAGTTAGCCAAAACCTTATCTTGAAGCTGGTTAACCTGAACCAAATGAGTTGGTTCAGGGTTGAGTGGGTTTGATATCAATGTAGAGGAATTAACGAATTGAGATTCGTTATACCCTTCCTGATAATAGGTCATTTAAAATTGTTCAAAAGATGGTGATGACCTAAAGGCAGTGAAATCAGAGGATGGGTAAAGATTGTTGTATCCTTCTTGATTGTAGATCGTATTAGGTTGTTCATGAAAGGAAGATGATCTATAATCGATGTAGCTCTGAGAAGGATAGAAATCAAAATCAAGGTGTTCAAGATTAGACCCTAAACACGGATGTCCGGAGCTGTATCCCCAATTCGAATTATCCCAACTAACTGATGGTTGATTACAATATGAGTCAGGATAATCGTCATGTTGAGGATAATTCACAACTGGAGGGAAAGAGTGGGAATGCGTGAAATATGTGGAAGGATTGATGAGACACGGGGGAAGAAAGGTGCCCTGCAATACAAACAATCAAACCTGTCATTAAATGGGTTAGCCTACAGACCTACAGACTCCTAAAACCCATCTTGAGATAAAGGAACGATTTGATCTACTTCTGTCTGTTCAATCCAACCAATTAGAAGGAGGGACTGTGGAGAAGGTTCTTCCTTTGGCTTGCGCTCCGGTTCCTAGTGTACCCCCCACCCACGATCGTTTGACTCTGCTCCCCTAGCTAGACATCAGATTGAACAGTAGAAACAGACTAATAAAAAATAATCTCATTCTGGATTCTGAAGAGCGAGTCCAATCCTTAAGGCCAACGTCTACTCTATTTTATTTAGGGCTAGGTTTGAATGTGCTTTGGAAAGTGATGGGCCTTTAAATGGGTTGTGCCCTTAATGATTGATTGATTTATGTGTGCGTGCACAACCAATGTTTTTCAAGCAAGATTATTTTTGATGTGGTGAATTTTAAGGTTCAAATCTTCCTTAGTAGTTTTAGGATTCAACTTTAGGTGTTTTCAAACAAGTTTCGTTGGCACACCAGGTTTTGCAAACACAGGTTAAGATGTTTTCCTTTAAAGTTTTAAAAAGAATGTGGAGTGCCTGGTAAATCCCTAGGAGTTGAACCTAATTGGCAGCTACTTGATGAGTTGATTTTATTTGAAGTGGTGCGACCCAATCAACTCAAACAATTGGCCTGATGCACCACTTAATTAGGCACACAAATGATTACCTAATCTGATTTCTACTCAATTATGTGTTTGAATTTGTGTACTAGTTCCTGAGGTCTATTTACCGGTTGAGTTTGAAAATCAGATGAGGTTGTGTACCTCTTTGAGACTTTTTTTTTAATTTTTCTTTTTTTTAATGTGGGGGTTGGGGTGAGTATGGGTGTCAAACAACAAACAATCTAACCTTAGAGTTTATAAAAACACCTAGGTTGATTGATGTTTGAATTATTATGTTGTGGAATGAAATATAATGGGTGGGGGGTGGGGGATAACTCACAAAACCTTCCACAGCACTTTAATCTGATCTACCGCTTTTGCCTATCTCGAAAGAGTACCTGCAATTACAATTAGGAGAAAAAGTGAGGTAAACGACTTGTAAGTTACAAAACGCGAAAAGAAATCAAAGATCGTTGCCTCCCCGGCAACGGCGTCAAAATCTTGAACGTACGAATGGCTACACTAACGTGTTTGGTTTTAGAAAACCTGTCGTTGTATCTTGAAAGCGAAGAATTTGTGTTCAACAAATAAAATTTATACCGAAAAGAATTCCAGGTCGAACACAGGGAGGCTACGTTGATCTATATTCGCAATTATAATTTTTTAGGATTTTTGATAAGCAAGGCGATATAATTACAATGGAGCTATCAAACTAAAAGAAAGAGAGAGAGAGAGAAAGAGAGAGAGAAAGAGAACATGCATTCAATATTTCAACTATTTAGACAATCAAACTAAATAAAAGTTACAATAGAAAGTGGGAAATCAATTACACCATAAAGCAGGAAAATTCTACACTAGAAAAGCTGTAAATAAGAATGGGAGAGAGAAGTTATCCTCCTCGACGATTGCTTGGAGGACGAGCCGGACAGGACGACGCCTAGACAAAGGAGAACGAAGCAGGACGAAGGAGGACGAAGCAGAAGAATGGGAACGGAGCAGCACGTCGTCGTCGTTGCGGGATCCAGTTCCGAACGGGGACGAAAATTTAGACTTTATTTCCCGAGGAGCATCCCGGGTGTGGGACAAGCTTCTCTTGAGCTTTGGAGGGGTAGAGAAGACAAGGAAGGGCTGAGAATTTTGTATGGAGGGGGTCTCCTTTTATAGTTGCAAGGAGTGGGGGCAAATTGGTCATTACAACTTCAAAATAATAAATGAGGGCTCTTTAGTGACGGATAAATCCGTCACTAAAGCCCCCAACGTGGGCGTAGCTCTCGCTCCCACGTACGCCTGCTCAGCTGCTCGCATGCGCAATGCGTGCGCACATTCAGCGATCCTCAGCCGTCCGATCGCGAGATTGGATGGCTTAAGTCGTGCCTTCACCTGCTGCGTTGCGTGCCTGCCTACATGCGATCACGCGTCCATGCCGCATGTTCAATAGCGTGTGAATGCTATCGGGCATCCGCGGCCATCCGATCGAGATCTAATGCCCGACCACGCTCGATCGCCCGTGCCTTCCAGCCCTTCGCTGCGGCTCGAACTCGCGCCCGTCGCTCGCGTAAGCGTGCTCGACCACTGCGCTACGAGGCGCGAATGGTCGAGCGGATGCTTTTAAGCGCGACTGACCACAGCTGTTGGATCAAGATCCAATGGCGGAGAGTGAGCTGGTGCAGGATCTTCAGAGGTTGCATGCAGCCGTTTGGGCTGCCGAGATGGTGCCATCTTGGCCGTCCATCTTCTAGAAGTTGTAGATGGTGCCACGGCTGTCAGATTGACTCAATTTTTGCGTCGTTGGGCTGCGATCGTTGATCTGAATTCATCCGTGTGGTCGGATTTGTCATTTGAAGAGTGCATTTGCACCATCCTGGCCCTTGATCTTCTAGGGTTCCTCGGTCACTATCAGATGCTACGGATGTCTGATTAGGGCGATCTTGGAGTCGTTGAACTCCAATCGTCGCCCTCATCACATCCATACAGTTGGATCTTTGATCTGAGACCCCGATAAAATGTTTACCCTGTCCAAGCACATAAAAGGAGACAATTAACCTCCATTTTATTCAAACTACTCTAAATGCAAGATGATGCATGTTATGCAATATTTATATCATGAAATGCAATCCTATGCTTAGGAACATACATAAATAGACATCTTAAGTAGTGTAAATGTGTTTACATCAGGAAATCAAACTAATTTAGAAAACAAGACTCAAGATTTGAATACTCATGATTTTTCTCAAGCACCTTTTCCTGAAGCCTTGATTAAACCTAGGGAAAAGAAACTGATCAATCTTAAGGAGTGGCTTGAGATCCTAAGGCATGTCCAGGTAAATATGCCACTCCTTGAGGCTATTGAGAACATCCCTGCCAGTGCAAAATTTCTGAAGGAAATATGCACATCGAAATGCTAGGCCAAATCATAAAAAAGGGTAGTGATTTTTGAATAGGCCAGTGCCATCATCCTAAATAATCTCCCTCCTAAAAGGAAAGATCCAGGGACCCCATTAATTTCATGTGAAGTAGATGGATTCATCCTAGATCAAGCCCTAGTAGACCTTGGTGCCTCCATCAACTTAAGCCCCACAGAATTATATGAAGAATTAAATTTAGGCCCCTTGCAACACACTGATGTGACCCTTCACCTTGTTGATAGGTCAACCGAAATTTCGAAGGGCCTTTTACAGAATGTGATTATAAAAGTGAGGGATTTTGAGTACCCTATGGACTTCCTTGTTCTAGATTTGGAGGCATCAGAAAACCTGAACCACACCCCGATAATCTTAGGGAGACCTTTCTTGGCCACGACCAAGGCCCTAATCAACTGTGAGATGGGGATTATGCACATCAGCTCTGGAAGGAAAAATTGTCAATTCAATATCTTTAAAACTTCCCAAAAGAATAAGGTGAATTTTGCTTCCATTGAGGTTCTAGGAACAATTGAACAAGTGTTGGAAATCCATACTAAAGATGATCCAAATCCTACCAAATCTCAAGACCAGCACAAAGGGAAAAAAAGGGATGTACTTGAGGATAATTCTGATCTACCATCTCCCATGGAAAATGAAATTGAACATGACATTAGTGCGATTGAGAAACTTCTGGAAGTAACTTATGATGAATTAGATGACAATATAAAGAATCCTCAATACATCTACCCTGAAATTCAAGAACTTTTGAATTCTTAGGGAGTTCAAGAAAATGGGAAATCTAAGGACATGAGCTCGGAAGTTACCCTAGAAGAAGAAGTTCAACACATAATGGACTGGGGAAGAACTTATAAGCCAATTGGTTCAAATGGATGGCTTGACTCAGAAGAAGTTACTTCGGATGAGGAAGAGGAAATTTCTAAAGAAGATTTTGTTGAATTCCACACAAGTTTACCCCTATCTTCATATGACCCAGAGCATGGAGAATTCATGATTTTCTATATCAACTACCATTATGAAGATCCCAATGATTTTGATTCGAAACCAGATCTAAATCTCTATCATGATCTTGATCCAAACCCTCTACCACCTCTTTTTGATCTATGGAACTGGATTAATGAACATGCTCTGCATCTTCAACCTCATCCAGCTAACCCTATTTCATATTCCAAATTAGGAAGACTCTTTGGAATAGGGATGCATCATCAGTTGGTCCGCATTTGTGGATCACTGATTCTATGACCAAATTATCATATCTTTCTACTTCTCTTGAATTCCCCTGCAACTGTTAGTACTTCTTCTCTTAACCCATAGTATTGAACTACATATTTTTGGGTTTAAGTCTGGTAAATGATGTTAAACTTAGTGCTGGCTGGGAGGCAACCTAGTATTCATTACAGGTAGCTCTGCATCTTCTGCATCCATGCTAACCTGGATTAACAGACATAGTTAAGTGATATCCCCTCCTCTTACTTACTATATTTTGATTTTCATGCAAACATTCCAATGAGGACATTGTAATGAATAGGCATGGGGTTGGACATTTCATGTCTTATCTTTATGTCTGAAAAAGAAAAAGGCATTTAGGCATAAAGAATTTTTATTAAGGTTTTATTAGGGATTTATTCTTAACTTGATTCTTGAGTTTAGAATCCAATATAATTTCACACTTACAGGTAGAATTTGCAATAGATCCTCTGTGAAGATTGATAAACATTTTTAGCTTGTCAAGAAGAAGCAATGCTTATTCTCCTAAACCCTTGGACAGTAATTAGGGAGCTAGGCAAACTATCTTCTAATAGATCCACCAAACAAGTGTGAAGTGAGAGGCGAAAGTCTACTGGTGCTCTAAGGCTAGTATGAGGAATCTTAAACTCTGGATAATGAGATAATGATACTCGGAGTTAGGCATAGTTTTCACTCTCAGTTTTTGCGTACAAGTTCTTAATGCGAACATCTTTTGAGAGCCACCAAATACGGTAAAATACGCAAAGAACGAGTTCTGATAAAACCATGACTAAGGTGGATAGTCACGACCGTCCTTTATGGAAACCTTGGCAGAAGGAGGGTATTAATGTCAAGGTCAGAAATACGTTGTCCTATCCATTTCTTTCTCGATGCCGAGAATAGGCACTTCCACCAAATAAGCCACCCGATATCCTCTTTAACACCCATAATCCGGAATAATGCCTCATGAATAAAAGTTGTATGTATTACTATGTTGCTTTAGTAGATGTCTAAAAAAAAAAGGGTATACATGTCTATGCATATAGAAAAAAATATACATATACAAAAAGAAGGGAGACAAGTAGAAAAGAAAGAAAAAGCAAAAAAAAAATGGAGTTCATAAGTGTTTTTTAGAGTTTTTTTCAAGTCTATTGAGGCAACAACACCCATCACTCTCATCATCCACCAAATACAGCCTTGACCTACTTTTTTGTATTTCTAGTTGCCCGAATATAGGCTGAGGAATGCTGACTTAGTCATAGAGTTATTAGAACCTAATCAATGTGTTAGTCCCAGAAGAGACCACCAAATATATTGATAAATCTGGTGAGATTGTGAGCTTAAAAAGAAAGAAAAGAAAAAGGAAGTGAAAGAAAGTGAGAGAAGTACAAAGGAATTAAGGAGAGCATAGTTTCTCGCCTCTCGCTGAGTTGAATTATTTAATAATATGAAAATCTAGGTTCTAAAGTACTAGTTTATATGTAGGACTAAATAAGTTTGTGCCACCAAAAATAAATCCACTTGACTCAAAAATCTTCTACCTAAACCAAAAGACGGGGCAGATTATACAGGTTACCTTATAATCCCGAGGAGAGAAGTTTGCCTAACCGAATATATTTTTACTAAGGGTCAAGTACGAGCTTTAGATGTGGATTGACTTTTCAATTGGATCCGTTGCATAGGCTACAACAAAACACATTCACGATTATCTAGATTACTAAAGTATTGGATAAAAAGAAAACACATAAATCTGTAGTCAAACTCTTAATAGAAATCTATCATGTAGGACCAGTTCAAATTTAGTCTTGCATTTGCTAGGGACTAGCAAGATTTAGGCATGTGGGTGTGATTGCACATCAATCATGCAACCTGAAACACCTGAATTGAGCTAGATTCTAGGATAACTTCCAGTCAATGCTTGCATAAGCATCGTAATTCTTATACTAGTTAGTTTATTAGTCATATAGATAATTTCATCATTTTATGACCTAAAAGTGAGATGATTTTAATCGCAGATGATTCAAAGCTGCAGATGTCAAATTAGACCAAATAGATCTTATCAGAATAATGATGGAAGTCCAACACTTCCAAAATTGTCCCAATTAGACAACCAGAGCATCGTGTGTAGTCTGTAGAAGATTGGAGATGGCAGAGCCAACGGACAAGGATCCGAGCATTAGATGAAGAATCCAACCGCACGGATGAATCTGGATGAACGATCATAGTCCAACGATGCAAAATCAACTCGATCAGAGGTCTACAACACCAGATGCAAAGAAAAGAAGATGGACGGCCATGATGGCACCACATGGTGCCATCACAGCCGCTACCTCACCACCACCCCTCTAGGAAGGCCGCACTGCACACTATAGGCCATTGGATCTTCATCCAACAGCCTACTACGTGCGGTCCACGTCACCCACCCAGACAGGATAAGGATAATTCAAATAGACAAGTATAAATAACAAAGGCCTTGCGTAGTGTAGTGGCTCGTGCATGCCCGTTAATGCGCGGGGTGCAGGTTCGAACCCTATGCTGTGCGAAATTGAATCGAGCGCGTGCAGGCGCAATTGCATGCAATTGGTCGCATTGAAGCGCGACGACGTGGCGTAATCAGAGCGCATAGCGGGTACGCATGATCTCACGCGATTGCTTCAACGCTAAGGTAGTTACCCTCGTTATGATCAGACGGCTGACGTTAAGGCAGGATTAAGGCTTCAGTGGTGAGAAGGAAAAGACGAAGGGTGCGTGAGAAGGAAGCGAGGTAGTGCGATCTTTGATCCGTCTCTCTAGTGGCTGCCACGTGTTGCCACCAGAGCTAACCAGAGTGTAGAAGGCTTTTTAAAGGCTATTATGAGGCCAAATTAGAGCCATCGATCTCCCGATCAATGGATCTGATTAGCCAAAGGGTTATTGCAGAAGATTAACGGTTAAAATAGCCTTTTTTCCCTCCATCAAAACTATAAAAGAATGCCCTGGACCCCCAGTTGAAGAATCAACTTAGAATCACTCTCTCCCATCAACTCCAGATCCCTTCTACCATCTTCTCTGCAATTCTCCATCCCTTTACAACTTTGTCCAAGCACTCTGGATCCGAGGTGCTGCCCCATCTCGTACAAGCATCGCACAAGCAGCGTCGTTTCTCTGCCACTTTCCTCTCTCTCTCTTTCTCTTTCTATCCATCTGTCTGTCTCTATTAGCATTTTCTACTGTGAAAAACTTTATCAAATTGCAATAAAATTCTGATCTTTGAATGTCTACTTTATACATATATACATATATATATCTAGTTAGAATTATTTTTATTGAAACACTTCTGCAAAAATCAAGATTGCCTCCCTGCGAATGACTCGATAGTCAACGAAGTTTTATGAATTTATTTGTTGATGTGTTTTCACGCTATACTGCAAGTAAACGACTTTTAAATGTGAATTACGCATTGGACATGGGGTAGGACGGCGTTGTGGTGAGGAACTTGCTCCGGAAGGGCGATGAGAGGACGGCCACGGGATGCTCCACGAATGGGGATAAAAGGCAGGAATATATTTGGTTTTCTACTCTAGAGGAGCATCTTGGGTTTGGGACAAGCTCTCTCTAGAGCCATGGAGGTGGTGAGAGGAACGAGACGAAGGAGGATGGAGTCGGATGACAGAGGTGAGACGTAGGAGGACGTCAGGTAGAGAAAGGCTTCGGTGTGGCTCCAGAATGGAGGTGGGAAGGTAGAGATAATCTGCTATCGGAATGGAGGTGTGAGGATGGCTCCAAGGCAACCTATGAATGGGGATGGGAAGTTGGATGAATATTTGGTGAGGCAAAGGTTCATTTAACTAATAGTAGCTTTAGGAGCTTGAGAGTAAGCTCTAATGGAGCATTCGTCGGCTTGCTTGAGGTTAGGAGTAGGTGAGAGTAGAGTAGGTACAGATGGCTTGGAAGGGAGGGGGTGTAGGCCCTTTTATAGTGGAGGAGAAGAGGCAAAAATAGGTATGGAACATTAGTGACCTCCAGGCCGTCGTTGGAAGCGTTGTTGTAGGAAATTCAAGCCCACTCACACCTATAGCTGGCTTTGTTGGTGTGGGAAGAATTAGCGACGGCTGTAAGCGTCGTCATAGGCTGGCGCCATCCGAGCACATGCCTGCCCCTTACATCGCTGGAGCTACACTGTGTGCACTCCTTCCCATGCACGCGCACGCTTACGCACTGGCACTGAGTTGTGTGCATGCATGCCTCTACACATGCGTGCACACTTGCCCTACTGTGTGCGTGCGATGGCACGTGTGTGCATGGGTGGCCTAAGCTGTGCCACATGGCGTAATCTGGGCCGTCCATCTTCTTTTTATTGTGGAGGCTGCTACAAAGGTCTGATTGGGTCGATTTTCATGCTATTAGGCTAGATCATCAACCTGAATCCATTCGCGTGGTTGGATTTGTGATTTAAAGCTCCAAATTATGTCACCTAGTCCCTTGTCCGTTAAACTTCCTCAGACTGCATATGGTGCTACGGGACTCCAATCGAGGTGATTTCGAAGGTGTTGGACTCCGATCGTCATCTTGATCAGATTTGTATGGTAGATCATCTATCCTAGGCTCCAAAATAAATATCCTTCTCTCCTGACCACAAAAAGGATGCAATTAACCTACATTATATACAACTACTCTAAATGTAGAATGATGCATGCTATGCAATATTTATAACATGAAATGCAAATCTAAGCCTAGGAACATGCATGAATAGGAATTTTACCCTTAATAATTGTGTCTACATCAGCAGCGGCATGCATTGATGGTGGTGGTGATGCTCTTTGTCATAGAGCACCACTCGGGGGTAGGCGACGTCGACGGTGGAGATCGCTCAAGCCGCGGTGCGCGCTTTGGTTTCATGGTGCAACTGAGAGGGCCACAGTGGAGAGGGTGGATGATGGGAATGCCATCATGAGACCTAAGTAGCTCATTTTGACCTAGAAAAGAGAATAAAAGCTCCAACATCACCAACTAGAGGTCCTAACTCAAGGAAAAACCCTTACGAAGTAAAAGTAAGAAACAAGGGGTAAAACTACAATTTTACCATTACAGTGCAACAACAAGATTTCTCAGGGGCTAAACACAGGTCAAATGGTCTTAACAAGATAAAAAGTAGGTTGGCTCAAACTAAAAAGGGTTCATGTAAAATCAGGCAATTAAATGACTTTTAATAACCCTAAAATAGACCCACTTAATTTAACAAGGTTCTGGTCAGAATAAAATTCACCTAAACCCTCTAAAATTCATGCAAAAATATCCTCTAGGGTTTAGAACCTTCAATTTGGCCTTTAGATTCTATTTTTACCTAAATAGGGGTCTGAGTCAAATGTTTGCCCTAAGTTGGATTTTTATTTAAATTGCCCAATCAAACATGGTAAAACCCAAAATCTAACTTTACCATTGGATTCCTTAGGTCCAAATTAGGTTTGTACCAAAATTTGGACCTAAGGGGAAATCACCTTGACCTACTTTGCAAATAAGTCCAGCCCAATTACATTTATACCCCTAACTTTTGAAAACTCTTGCAAACACCCCCTAGCTTCATCATCGTTCTTTGCAATTTTGTCCCTCCACCATTACAGCGGAGGAAATCCTACTCCGGCAAGGATTCAAGGGAAAGAACTCCATGATTCCATAGAGAATCCCTCACAAATTTGAAAGGAAGATTCTCTGAGAAATCCCTATTCATGTGAACCTAATTTGGAGCTCCAATTTCTACCAAATCTCTCATGCGAACGCATGAGCGATTTGGGTCTTTTCGACCTTCCAACTCTGGTGAGCTTGCCGTGCTTGGAAGCTTGGGTTCCAAGCGCAGGGCCCTCTGCTAGGGGCTAAAATAGGGTCCCCAGATCCTTCCGCTCCTCCCAAGCTTGAATTGGCCTGAGATAACCTCCAATTTCCTCCCCCTCCAGTCAACCTCCCAGCAAGCTCTGACGACTCCTATCTCCACCTCTCGTCGCTCTGCCACAATACCAGTGGCAGAGTTACCTTTGTCTCCTTCGTCCGTGCCGGGCCGAACAAGCCGATGCTCCAGCTACCCTCTCGTCATCGCCGTCCTCTCACTGGGCCTTTGTCTTCAGCAACGACACATATGAGCCGTCCACCTCTGCCGCTCCCCCCTTCATCTATTCCCTCCTAGATAAGTCCTTTCTCGGACTACCCCTTAGTTTTTCCTCATTTATTTCTACTATCACGCCTCGACATTCTTAAATCACCACCATCTTCTCCACCTTCGGCAGACCACCGGTGAGGTGCTCCCTCCACTCCACGCATCCACCCACCTCGACAGACACCTTACAAGCTCTGCCACATCGCACTGATCATAACCCTTCTTCCCATTCACTGTCACACGATCCCAACTGGTCCCCCGAGCACACCCACCTTCACAGCCACAGGGTGACCTAGGCATGCATGCCCAGGCCACCCGACGCCACGCCGACCACCGTGACACCTTCGCGGTGCCAAGGTGAAGCTCCCTGTGTGTTTTGATGAGGCCATAAGGTAGTTTTACTTGTAGACTCGGTTTAGGCTTCCGCCATCATTGAAGCAGGCTCGAAGAAGTTCGAGAGCTTCATCCCAAATCCCAGGCTTCAGGCTTCATGTTCCAGACGGTGCGGAGTTCCTTCACGCACGTTTCTAGCCTAGCAATTAGAGTCCAAGGTCCCTGCATCTGCATCAATTGAACAAGACATTTGCTGCGAGAGCGCCAGCGAAGAAGGTGGGACATTTAGTCCTACCTTGGAGGATTGAGAGCGGAAGCAGTGGAATAAAAGGAAAAAGTGTCAGGGGCTTATCACCTCTGACATAGGGTGAGGTCCCACTCAACCTATTTGCCTCGTCCTTGACCCACGCCACGTAGACCTAGTTTTGACCCAACTGCCTGTGCACTCCTCGCCCACCACCCATGCCGTTGGGCCTGATTTTGGGCACACTAACCCAACCCATTAACTTGAGAAGGCTCTAGGAGAGCGAGCCTAAGAGAAAAGAAAGAAGAGATCTCAAGGACGGTGGGGGGTAGGTTTTGCTCTCAGGAGAAAACGAGGAAGAAAAAGCTAAGTGTGAAGCCAAGGAAGAGGAAGGAGGAAGCCGTAGAGTAAGCCAAAGGAAGAAGAAGGAGAGGGCAGAAGCCTGAGCTGCTTAGGAAGAGAAGGCTCGGATGAAGAGAAGAGCAGGGATGAAGAAGAGCTGAAGTCAGAGGAAGAAGACGAAGAAGAAGCTAAGGCTAGAACAACCAAGGGCCAGTGAAGAGAGTAGAAATGAGAGAAGAAGAAAGAAGCCAGAGAAAGAAGAAGATAGAAGCCAAAGAAGAAAGAAGAAGCTGAAGATAGAGAACAGAAGAAAGAAGAAGAGAGAAATCAAAGACAACACTATAGCACTTAGCATTTAACATGTCTGATTTTCACATCTGACATCCATACTTTATTTTGAGCTTATATATACATTGAGATTATCTTTCTTGCTTTATAACTTTGATTCGTCATTGCATATTATAAATTTGAAAGTTGTGTTCTTGGTTTTTGAACCCCAATTTGCTCCCTATGTTCGACCTCGGATTTACATTTTTCGAGTAATAAAATTCATTTGTTTTCAAAGAGATTTTGGCTATACTATGACGCATTTATTTTAAAATCCGATTTCGCTTCAACAAATAGTGGAGGTGATGAAGAGCCAGCTAGCCAGAAGATGGAGCCTCTGTAGAGGCTTTTTTAAAAAAATCTCATTTGTTTCCATCCGATGCAACTTCTCTAACCACTCGCGAAGATTACGAGTGGTTAGAATGGTGGATAAGCATTGGTTGATCTTTATCAAACGTTTGACATCGTCATGAGACGTCTTAAAAAATGTAAAGCCAAGGAACTTGTCCTGGCAATTCCCAAACGTCCATCCTTAGCTCCAGATGTCTTATATATGTAGAATGACATTTGATTCGTACACCTAGCCTGCATCCAACCGTAAAGAATATGTGAATATATCATGAGTTGTTAAACATAAAATTGACGCACAAGATTATATGTAGACTAAGGTGAATTATCGTATAACTCCTAACCAATTGGAAACTATGAATAGATAATTAAAGAGTACTTAGGACAAATAATGATCCACTAAAGTGGACTTATCAAATGCTCCCATGCCTAACTTTTGCTGGTCTCGAGCAAAAGTGAAAAATAATAGAAGTAATTAGAAGGTTTCTTCTTTCCTTATTTGAAAAATTCAGAGATCCTGACGAAACTGAAGTGATAGTAGCCTGGGTAAGCAATTCAAGTGAAAAGTCAATTTACATTTATAGTTCACAGTGCACCCTTAATAAAATTCTACCGGGATAAGCAACTACTTCCCCTGGGGATAAAGTAGAAAATAATCTGCAATTTGACCCTGGCTTTTTGGCTTAGGTAGGAGATACTAAGTTAAATGGATTTGTATTTCGTGGCACACACTCATTTGGTGCTACATGTAACCAAGAACTACAAACTCTAGATCTCTAGACTATCAAACAAGTTAACTCATAGAAAGGCTAAACACTATGCTCTTTTTGCATTCCCTTGTGCTCACTCACTTTCTCTTTTCTTTTTCTCTTTCATCCTTCTTTCTTTTTCGAGATCACATATCTTACTAGATTTTTCTAAATGCACTCATTATTTGGTGGCCTCACATGGTATTCACAAGTCAATAAAAGTCCTAATAACCCTACAACTAAGTTAGAAGTCCTCAGCTAGTACTTGGGCGATCAGAAATAATGAAAAATAGGTATAGGTCATATGTGTTGGATCGCGATGGGTGTTTTTGTTGTTGCCTCAAAAACATTGACTCATAAAATGACATGAAAATAAAACTATAACTTGAATTCTTTTCTCTTTTCTTTCTCTATTTTTTCTTTTTGTAACTCCTTACACAACACGACGCATGCTTTTACTCAAGAGGCATTATTATGGATGATGATGGTTAGGAGGATATTGTGTGTCTTATTTGGTTAAAGTACCTACTCACCGTACCGAGAAGGAATGGATGGGACAAGCATATTTCTGAGCTTTGACATTACTACCCTTCTTCAGCCCAGGACTCTATGAAAGATGGTTGTAACCATCCACCATAGTCATAGTTTTATTAGGACTTAATCTCCGTGTATCTGCCTTATTTGGTGACTCTCAGAAGTTCAGACAATGTTTGCACATAGGAACAGAGAGTGAAAACTATGCCTAATTCTGGGATATCCTCATCTAATTGTCTATAACTTAAGAGTCCGTGCACTAGACTTAGCGCAATAGTAATCTTTTTACTTTCTCTTTATAAATAATAGGTGGATCTAATAGAAGATAGTATGCATGACTCCCTATTAACTATCCAAGAGTTTAGTATACTAAAATTACTTATTGATTTTCTACAAAAATCCATTACCCAGTCTACATGCAAGTGAAGTAACTGTACTGGATTCTAAACTTTAGAAACAATTTAAGAAGAAAATCTTCAATGACACCTCCTTGATAAAAATTTTTTGCTAGGGACTAACCAATTTAGCTCAAGAAAATAAAAGAATTTTTTCTTTAATGCATGCAAATATTTATAAATGCTATAAACATCCTTAGCTTATATCCCCTCATGCCTAAGACTAACAATGCCCTCATTGGTAAACTAAAGACATAGAAGACTATGACTTGAAGAGGAGAGTGGGAGGAGCAAAGGTTCTTCCAGCCGAAGTTAGTCCAAAACCTGGCCATCTGAAAGAGTAATATAAGGTTTAAGTCGTTGGCCATTTACCTTAAAGCTCCAGCCAGAAGTAGGGTTTTGAATTTCTATGGCTCCATGAGGGAAGGTATTGATAACAATGTACGGCCAATCCCAATGGGACTTTAATTTTCCTAGAAATAATTTAAGATTGGAATTAAAAAGCCAGACCCACTGGTTGGGCTGAAAGGTCTTTCAAATGTTGTACTTATCATCGAAGACCTTTGTACGTTGCTTGTAAGCTTGAGAAGTTTCATAGGCTTCATTACGAAGCTCCTCAAGCACTCACTTAACTCTAGCATACGTGCCTTTCCCACTTTATCTAGATTTAAGCTAACACTTTTAATAGACCAATAGGGTTTGTGTTGGATTTCAACGGGAAGATGTCACATCTCTCCGTACACAAGACGGAAAGGAGACATGGCCAAGGGAGTGTTATACGTAGTTATGTAGGCCCAAAGAGCATCATTTAGTCTTTTGGACCAATCCTTATGGTCAGGCCTGATAGTTTTTTCTAAAATTCGTTTAATCTCCCTATTAGACACTTGAACTTGTCCACTTGCTTGGGGATGGTAAGGTGCAGCTATCATGTGGTTGACTCCCAAATTTTGGAGTAGTCTTGTGAAGTGTACGTTCTTGAAGTGAGGTCCTCCATCACTTATGATCATCCTTGGGCACACGTACCAAGAAATGATATTAGCCCTAACAAAATCCAAGACCACAGAATGGTCATTGGTTCATGTGGGTATGGCTTCTATCTATTTTGATACATAGTTCACAACCACAAGCATGTATTCATATTCGAAGGACATAGGAAAGGGACCCATGAAGTCAATGCTCCAAATGTCAAAGATCTCAAGGAGAAGAATAGGTTACTGGGGCATCTCATCCCTTTTTCCAATGGTTCCCATCTGCTGGCAACGTAGACTTGCACCCACATATGTACGTGCATCTCGGAATAATGTGGGCCACCAAAAGCTAGACTGAAGAACCTTCTGGGCAGTCTTTTTTCAACTAAAATGTCCTCCACAGTCAAGGCCATGGCAGAAACTAAGAACACTCCTTTATTCTTTGTCAGGGATGCAACAGTAGAAAAGCTAGTTAGGGCCTATTCTAAATAGCTCAGGTTCCTCCGAGTGATAAAATTTAGCATAAGCAAGAAACCGGTCTCGCTTTTGCTTGTCCCAAGTACTGGGTGTGATGCCTGTGACCAGATAGTTCACCATGTCAGAGAACCAAGGAGTTTTGGCCTCCATAGCCATTAGAGACTCATCAGAGAAAGTCTCTTGGATACCGCCAGCAGGGGTTGCAGCCTCAATGGGGATCCTAGACAGATGATCTGCTACCACATTCTTAACACCTTTCTTATCTTTAATTTTTAGGTCAAACTCTTGGAGTACCAAAATCCAATGAATTAAGTGAGGTTTGGTGTCCTTTTTAGCAAGAAGATGCTTTAAGGAAGAATGATCAGTGAACACCACAACCTTGGATTCCAAAAGATAAGATCGAAACATTTTCGAAGAAAATGCTACAACAAGAATTTCCCTTTCAGTGACCGTGTAGTTTTGCTGAGGATTCGTAAGGGTCTTGCTAGCATAATGCAACACATGAGGTTTGCCATCAACCCTTTGGCCTAAGATCGTTCACAATGCAAAATCAGAAGCATCGCACATTAGCTCAAATGGGAGGATCCAATTTGGTGCTTGGAGAATCGGTGCAATAATAAGGGCTTTCTTTAAGACTTGGAAAGCCTCACCACATCTATCATCAAAATCGAAGGACACATTCTTTGCTAATAGGTCACAGAGTGGCTTAGAGATTTTACTGAAATCTCTAATGAAGCACCTATAGAACCCATCATGGCCAAGGAAAGATCTAACCTAGCGAACATTGGTGGGTGATGGAAGCTTAGAGATGGAATCAATTTTTGTGGTATCAACCTCTAATCCTCTTTCGGAAACTACATGCCCTAACACAATGCCTTGTTGGACCATAATGTGGCTTTTCTCCTAGCTAAGCACCAACTTTGCCTCTTCACAATGGGTTAAGACTTTATCAAGGTGAGAAAGGCATAGGTCAAACGATGAGCCATAAATGGAGAAGTCATCCATGAAAATCTCAACAAACACATTGATCATATCAGAAAAGATAGCCATCATACATCGTTGGAAAGTGGCAGGATTAATACATAACCTGAATGGCATTCGACGCAATGCAAATGTGGCATAAGGACTCGTGAAGGTGGTATGCTCCTGATCGTTAGGAAAGACAACTATCTGATTATACCCAAAGTACCCGTCAAGGAAACAAAAGTACATGTTCCCTACCAGTCATTCCAAAATTTGATCGATAAACGGTAGGGGAAAATGGTCTTTTTGGGTAGCTGTGTTCAAACAACGATAATCAATGCAGACCCTCCAACAAGTTGACAGTCTAGTGGTTATTAACTCTCCTTGGTCGTTCTCTTCCACAATGATTCTTGCCTTTTTAGGCACCACATGTATAGGACTGACTCATTTGCTGTCTGAAATGGGATAGATTATTCCTGCATCCAGCCATTTCAGAATCTCCTTTTTAACTACCTCCCGTATATTAGGGTTGAGCCTTCTCTGCATGTCTCGAAAGGGTTTCACTGACTCATCCGTGCATATATGATGCATGCAAAGGGAGGGATCAACACCGTTAATGTCAGCAATTGTCTAAGAAATTGCTTCCTTGTGCCTTTGTAAACACTCAAGCAGAGCTCCCTTCTATGATTTAGATAATGTAGATGAGATAATAATGGGGAGCATGTCATTAGGGCCAAGGAAAGCATACTTCAATGTGCCTGGGAGGGGTTTCAGCTCCAACTCGGGAGCCTTTTGGATTGAGGGTTTAAGTTGAGATGTCCCTGCCTCAGGTAGTGGATCTACCTTTACGATCCAGGGTGGGGACAGAGACTCTGCTTCTACCCCCAGCAATTCTTCAAATTCGGGTATATCCCCTTGAGTTTCTTAAATAGTCGGAGGATGTTCCTTGGATAAGACCTTTTGGAGGGGATCTCTACATAAGAGTGCTGGAGTAGTCTCTTCAATGATTTTATCAACTACCATAATCTAGGAACAATTTTCCAATCTGGATTACTTGTAGATATCAAAAACATTCAACCTGATCTTCTTGTTCCCAAAGCGCATTTTAGGTGCCCCTGATCTACAATTGATAGAGGCGTTGGTTGTGGCCAAGATGGGGCAACTGAGAATAATGGATGGCTTGGTGGGCATATTAGATGCGTCAGTATCTAGCACAAGAAAGTCAATAGGGAAGAAGAAGTCCTCCACTCTCACCAGGGCATCTTCAAGTAATCCCTATGGTACTTTAAGCGATCTATCTGCGACTTGGAGGATGACTGGACTAGGCTTTAACTCGCCTCCTTCCAAATGGTTGTAGACAAAGCTCGGTAAAATGTTCACCCCCACGCCTAGATGGAGAGAGCCTCATCAATGTGTTGGTTTCCTATATCCACTAAAATATATAGGGCCCCTGGGTCTTTCATCTTGGGGGGCATTCCATGTTGGAGAACCAAGCTAACATGGTTAGGTAGGATGACCTTAGTTTGGACTTGTCTCCTAGATCGGCACTTCTAGCTGCACAGATCCTTCAGAAACTTGGCATAGGACGGGATTTATTTGATAGCTTCCAACAAAGGCAAGTTGATCTGGACTTGCCTAAACGTGTCCATAAACTCCTCTGTCCTATCCTTGGCACCAGAGAAGCCAACAGAAGATTCCCTAGGAGCATAAAGGCACTTTCGATAGGGCACCCAAAGGGTTCATCATGGTGAGAAAGGGGTGGTGGAATGACAACATCCTCAAGGTGGGTGATTTCAAGCGACGGAGAGTAGTGTGTCTCTTTCTTGGTGGAGATGGAAGTCAGGTCAGGCGTAGGAGGGGAATCCTGAGAGGTGACCATAGGAGTGCTATCAGGCTTGTCGATTTTCCTTCCACTCCTCAGCATGACCACAACTTGGGAGTGTTCCCTGAATATAACCCCCTTGCCCTTTGGGTTCTCCTCAGAAGAGCTTGGCAATTTCTAGGGATCTTGCTGCCTAACTGCCTTAATAAGATGACCAATTTGGGATTGCATATCAGTAATCATCTTATTTTGATATTGGGTGACCATATTCCGATGCTCTTGCATCTCTTTCATCATGGCTTTAAGTTCATCTATCTCAGAAGGCTTGTTCCAAGGAGGGTTTGCATATGATGGCTGGTATATGTGTTGCGGAAGTAGGGGTCTTGTATTCCCTGAGTTAGAAGCATCACCTTGCTTCCATGAGAAGTTTAGATGGTTCCGCCACCCATGATTATAGGTATTGGAATAAGGGTTATTGCAAGGAGGTGGGTAGAAACCTTGGGCAGCATTCAGGTCGAACTAAATCAGCTCAAGGAATTGATTTGCTTGGTGGCACTCCGCAGTGGCATGCATTGTGCTTTGGCAAATGGTGCATTCACTTGAAGCCTGAAAGATAGAGGCTGCTTGCGAGTTCATGCCAGGGTTTTCTAAAACCCTATCAAAGTTTACGTTCAACAATTGAATCTAATAAGCCAAATCCTGAGTAGCCCTGGCTTCATGGGACTCTATCTTCCTCTGCAAGATTGATGGTTTTCTTTCGTGATAGGCAGAGGACATATGCCTGGAATTGTCACTTAATGTTTCAAATAATGCCTATGATTCATCCTCAGTTTTGGTCATGTAGGTTCCTGCACAGGCTGTATTGATGGTTTGCCTGTGCCTTTCAGATAATTTGTTATAGAACCTTTCGATCAACTACCACCTTGGCACCTGATGGTGCAGGCATAACATAAGAAGGTCATTAAAGTGCTCCCAAGTCTCGTGAAATTGCTCCCCTTCTTATTGAGTGAAACCCATAATCTCTCTTTTGTAATTGTTGGTCTTACTCATAGGAAAATACTTTTTCATGAATTCTCCCTTAAAGGTGGCCCAATCATTTACCCTTACATCGAGGGTATGATACCAATGCTTGGCCTTATCCTTAAGGGAGAATGGAAATAGAGACCTCATCAGGGCTTCATTAGTAAAACCCTGGAGCTTCACTGTGGAACAGGCCTCGATGAATTCCTCAAGATGCCTATAGGGATCCTCCCTAGCAGTACCATAGAAAGAGGGAAGAAAAGATATTGTACTGCTCTTGATTTCATGTGGATTATCCACTTCAAGTCTTTGGATAGGTAGGGCTTGGTGGGCTGTTGGGTGGAAATAGTCTCTCAAGGTTCTCTGATTTTCACCAACCCTATTCTCTTCTTTTGGTCTTTCTTTAGCCATTTTTCTTCTTTCTTGCTTAGCTTTCCTTATAATTCTCTCAGGCTCAAGGTTGAAAGGAAGGCTGGATCTAAGAAAGCACCTACCAAGCATACAGCAAGCAAACACAAGGCAAGAGGTCCTTCATTGATTTAAAGTTCTTTAAGTCCTCTTCCAACTCTTCAGCGTGGCCAAATATAGTCAAGGCAGTGTTTCTCCGTTCCAATGTAAGTGGTATAAGAGAAATGAGGCACGTGAAATTTTTGCTCAATGACTATTGAGAAGCTTGAGGTTACTTTTAGTCCTCTTCGGGTGATCAATCAAGTTGTCAAGCAATTACGCACCCTAAATTGACCTTCAAGTGCCCTAAGGCCGTACACTTTGTTGCGATGATATTCTCTAATGCTCAAGTAAAAAGGTACTCCAAGGATGGAACCAAGGGATGAAAGTAGGGCAAACCCTTCCTTTGATGTGTTGTGTTACGATGCCTCTTAACTACCCTTGAATTCCTTTAAGGGCTGTACCCCTCCTTAGAGTATCAAGTCACTTGGGCCAAAGTTAATATCACCATTTCAAAGTAAGATAGGGGGGTTTGCATCGGTAAAGAGATCAATGCCTATAGTGTGTGCACAGTGCAAGAACTGTGCAACACACCGCGAAAAGTGATTTTTCTTTTGAAAATCGCAATCAAGTTATTCCAACATTTCTTGTATATTTTATTTTCTTTTCAAGAAGTAATATGATGACTAGATTAATCTTTTCAAATCAATTTAAGTGGTCTTCTTTAATTATGTTCAGATGGAATGCATGTGCAAATAACTGATGCAGTAAGATAAGAAATTCGTACCTTGCTCCAGCATTCTTCTATGCAAAAATGCATGTAATGCAGTAAGAAAATCTAGATGCTACTCAAGCAATACTACATGGTCGTCCTATGGATATGCAGCTTCTAGCAGGCAGTTTGGATTTTTTTTTTAATAAATAGATGTGCAAGCAAAAGAACTAACTAACTATGAATAAACCTGGAAACAAAAGAATTGGGGACACTCCCCCAAAAATTGGCCTCAGAGTACAAGGGTGAGAAAACAAATAACTAGTACTTGTCTATCTGCCAAAATCTAAAAGAAGATCAAGTAACTAAATTAGGAAAGGCTCTTGTGTACGCCTTCACGTACGTGGGATCAAGGTCCACAAGCACCTGCAATTATCTTCGCATGCGGACGTCGCTCAAGGTCGACATCATCTGTCTGCTATGCCTGTCGCTTCATCAGATTCCTTACATAGAAAAGATAAAAGAATGATCAGATAAATGCACAATTCGGAGTAATCAGAAATAAAGTCAGGTGAATTTATTACATTGATTGCCTCCCCAGCAACGGCACCATTTGGTCGGGCATTTTTCGCTTTTCAGAATACTATTGTATCAGAAAAGTCCATTGTCACAATATGTAATGTGGTGGAAAAACCCTCGATCAAAGCTACTAAAAATATACTGAAATTATACCAAAGTGCAGGTCGAATCACAAGGAGGCACATACCAATAAATTCACCAATGTTTCTAGTGCATGGAATCTTATTCCCAGGAAAATAATTAGTAAGATTATTCTTTTGCTTTAAGCCAAATCTTTACCGCTCATTCAAGTCAATCCATTTCATGGTATAAAAAGAGAGAGGGGGAAGTTAAATGGCTTAGCACGTAATATTAATGAAATAAAATAATTTCACAAATAAAGTAATAGTTGTTTCAACTGAGAAATTCAAAAGCCAACTAATACCTCCCCCACTATAGCAAAATAGGTGAGGAGGATCTCGGGGGTGCTCACGTGGGAAGAGGGGGCGACGGTCGACGAGCTCGGCTGGAAGAGATCGGCCGGAGGTAAGGAAACCGCTGGTGGTGACGGCTCGGTCGGTGGTGCTCAAGAGCAGCTGGATGGCTAGGATTTCTGACTGGTGGTGTGTGTTACTACTGGTGGTAGAGGAGTTGCCAGTTGATGGTGTGGGTGCGGCTGTGCTCGAGGAGGATGCCAACAATGTTGTTGGTGAGGTGGGAGGTCGTTGGTGCATTGAGAATGTGGCTGTGTGATGATGGTGGCTATTGGTTCCTCGCCTCCTCTGTCTATGGAGAAGAGGAAGAAGAAACCGAAGAAGACAGAGAAGTGCACGTGCGCACGGGCTGGCGTGCGTGGGCTGGGGGCGCGAGTGCCTTTTGCCGTTGGATTGTGAGTGCCTATTGTGCATGAGTGGCTGTTGCTGCTGGTGTAACACACATGGGGTGAGGACGTGCTAGGTGGCTTAGGCAAGGGTAGGTGTTGATGGTGGTGGTGATGCTTTCTGTCATAGAGCACCACCTGGGAGTTGCTGGCGTCAACGGTGGAGACTGCTCAGGCCATGGTGTGCACTTTGGTTTCACGGTGCAGGCGAGAGGGCCATGAGTAGAGGGTGGAGGTGATGAAGAGCCAGCCAGCCGGAAGATGGAGCCTCTGGAGAGACCTTTTTAAGAAAATCTAATCTGTTTCTTTTTGGTGCAAATTCTCTAATCACTCATGAAGATTGCGAGTGGATAGAATGGAGGATAGGCATTGGCCGATCTTTTTCAGATGTCTAACATCATCATGTGATGTCTTACAAAATGTAAAGTCAAGGAACTTGTCTTGGCAATTCCCAAACGTCCATCCTTAGCTCCAGACATCTTATAAATGCAGAATGACATTTGATTCTAATACCTAGCCTGCATCCAACCATATAGAATATTTGAACATATCATGCATTATTAAACATAAAATTGAAGCACAAGATTGTATGCAGGCTAAGATGAATTACCATATAACTCCTAACCAACTACAAACTATGAATAGATAATTAAAGAGTACTTAGGCCAAATAATGATCCACTAAAGTGGACTTATCATCCACCCCTTCTCTTGACCACTTTCTGCTCGGCTGAAGGGAATGAATTTAGCAATTAACAAGAGGCAACCTGTCACTCCAGAAACCCTAGACCCTTTTGATAGACATGCATGAATTCATGATAAAATTCTTATTTATGATAGTTCCTTGGCATAGCATTTCATATCATGGTATAAATATTTCATAAACACCCATTGCATTGCATTTAGGATAATTGTATATTGTGTACATTAATTCTTTCATTTTATATGGTTTGGAGGTAGTGCAACATCTTTACGAGTTTCGGATGAAGAATCTGACCATATGGATGAATCCAAAGTGACGATCGCAATCCATCAATGCAAAACTCACCCCAATCAAAACTCCAGAGATGCATCAAGACATGGCTGGTCCTTAGTTGGGAAAAGAGCCACTTTATGACTTTGGAAGGCATTGTCCTGGGTCATTTGGTCTCTAATCGGGGTATTCAGGTTGGTAAGGGTATGGTGGATGCTATCTTTAGACTTCCTCCACCCATATGCATAAAACAGATCCGCTCTTTCCTTGGGCATGTGCATTTTATAGAAGATTCATCAAGGACTTCTCGAAGGATGCACGACCCTTGAGTAACCATTTGGCCAAAGACACGCCACTTGAGTTTGATGAATCATGCCAAAAGGCATTTGATTTGTTAAAAACGTCCGTCACCTGTGGCTCGGTGTTGCAACCACCAGTCTGGACAACCCCATTTGAGATTATGGCTGACGCATCTGATTATGCCATCGGGGCTATCTTGGGTCAAAAGATTGAGAAAAAGCCCTCTGTGATTTACTACGCTAGCAAGACTCTGGACGAGGGCCTAGGGAACTACACCATTACTGAAAAAGAATTACTAATTGTAGTTTTTTGCTTTTAAAAATTTCAGGGCTTATCTTTAAGGTTCTCATGTAATCATTTATACCGACCACTCATCCTTGAAACATCTCTTGGCCAAAAAGGATGCCAAGCCCTGGCTTATTCGCTGGATTCTATTACTTCAAGAATTTGATCTTGAAATCAGGGATAAAGTCGAGGCACAAAATGTAATGGCGGATCACCTCTCAAGAATCCTAATTGATTCTCCTCATCCGAATATTTCTATTTTAGACACTTTTCCGGATGAGACTATCCTTACAATCTCAGGTATCCGAACCCCCTGGTTTTCAAATATTGTCAATTATTTAGCCGTTGGTAAAATCTCCTAGGGTTGGACCAAACAACAATGGGACAGACTTGTGTCAAAGGCCAAATATTATTTTTGGGATGATCCCAAGCTATACTGCATCGGTGCAGACCAGATTATTCGTCGATGTATCCTAAAAATTGAGCTCCATAGTATACTTGAGTTCTGCCATACATCTGCGTGTGGTGGACACTTTTCCAGGAAAAGGATGGAAGCAAAAATCTTACAATCTGGATACTAGTGGCTGTTATTATTTAAGGATGCCCAGGAATTCTCAAAGTCATGTGCTCGATGCCAGACACTCGAGAACATGGATAAAAGAGATATGATGCCCCTAAACCCAATACTTTCCATTAAAATTTTTGACATTTGGGGCATCGACTTCATGGGACCCTTCCCACCTCCAATTGGACACCAGTATATTCTGGTCACTATTGATTACGTGTCCAAAAGGATTGAGGCAATCCTCACCCGGACCAATGACCACAAGGTGGTCACTGATTTTGTGAAGAACATGTTCAATTGGTTCAAGATTCCTCGAGTGATTATCAGTGACGGTGGTGCACATTTCACTCATGCCCAGTTTCATAGTTTATTGGGGAGATATGGGGTGAATCAAGGGATTTCCACACCCTGCCACCCTTAGAAGAACGGACAAGCCAAGGTGTCCAATTAGAAGATCAAAAGCATTTTGCAAAAAACTATAAGTCCTGATAGGAAGGATTGGACCCACAATCTAGATGATATTCTTTGGGCCTACTGTACGGCATACAAAATGCCTATCGGTATGTCTCCATTCCATCTGGTGTCCGGTAAGGCATGCCACTTACCTGTAGAGCTAGAACATCAAGCATTTTGGTCCATTAGGAAATGTAATTTTGAGCTAGAGTTGGCCGGGAAGACCAGGAAATTCCAACTATATGAGTTGGAGGAGATTAGAAATGATGCCTATGAAAATGCCAGAATCTATAAGGCAAGGACCAAAGCTCTCCATGACCAGATGATTTCACGTAAGAGCTTTGAGCTGAACCAGAAGGTCTGCCTTTTCAATTCTCGACTAAAGCTCTTCTCCGGCAAGCATAGATCTAATTGGGACGTCCCATTTGTTATTAAGCGGATTTTACCTAACGGGGCCATCAAAATCTTTAACCTAAAGATAGGAAATTCCTTCAAGGTCAATAAACAATGTCTCAAACCCTTTGTTGACCATGTGCTCCCTTAACCCGTCTTGGACATGGTTGCTCTTACCTTGCCCTAACCACCATCGACCGATCATCGCCTAGCTGAAGGTGATAAACTCAGCTCATTAAAGACTGTTCTGAGCTGACCAAAATCTCACTGGAACCAAGTGCTATTCTTCCACTTCTACTCTCTTGCATGCTTTCATTTTTAACAATGAAGACATTACCTTACCTAAGCATGGGGAGGGTGGATATATCTTATGAAATAATCTTTTTGTTAGCTGTAATAATAATTTCCTATTATTAAAAAAAAAAGATTTAGAAGGCGAGAACTTAGGCATTAGGAGTTGCAAACTTTAGGAATTGATATTTTGGGACCTAAATACTTACACTCTTCAGAGGTCACTTTTGGAGAAATCACACACGGGGGAGGAAAATGAGAGAGAGGAGGTGAGCGGAGGGTGATCGGCGTCGGGTGGAGGGCGGCAATGGGGCGGAGCCATCCAGGGCTGGAGTAGGAGGCGAATGGAGGATGTGGAGATCGACGGCATGGACGAGAAGGGAGCAGGTCTAGCAGGAGAGGTTCCTTAGGTCGTTTCAAAATTCTCGAAGATGGCCCTGGAGGAGGACAAACAGTGACGTTCTCTGCTTCAGATGTAGACAAAGGGAACATGTGGCCGCGATTTGTAAAAACCCTCTGATCTAGTTAGTGTGCAGGGGTGAAGGGCATAAGCGCGAGTCATGCCCTAGGAGGATTCCTTTCTAGATAAAGAGGGTAGTCTCACACCTTGTCAGGAGGGTTAAGAATGAAACCCGACTGCCGCCGCCGCTAGCCTTGGGCAGGCACTCAATCGAAGTCGAGATCCCACCTTTTGAAGAGATCTCATCTACAGAGATCATGCTGAGGGGTGGTTTGATTGGCGAGATCATGGAAGGAAAACCGTTGATAGA
Organism: Thalassia testudinum; assembly: GCA_037157565.1. Lineage (NCBI taxonomy): Eukaryota > Viridiplantae > Streptophyta > Magnoliopsida > Alismatales > Hydrocharitaceae > Thalassia > Thalassia testudinum. The sequence goes on from JAZHRO010000024.1 coordinate 118,384,517, forward strand.
AAAGCTTTAGAACCTGGTATGCTTCTTAGATCTCCTATCTACGGGCTGGAAGGTAGCCATGTTATCCCACTCTCGTTTCTTCATATATGGTTTAGGCATGTTGGATGTAGAATGACTGAGATTTCATTCAAGCTCTTTTGAAGATTTCATTCAAGCTCTTTTGAAGATTTCATTGTGATTTGGAGAATGGTTTCTCCATTAGATGGGGCTCTTCCTGATCGGCCTCCACAAAGAGTGAGCTCTCGGAGGATTCTTCGTGAGATTTCTGGACTGCCACTACATCTGCGATTAAAGGGGGTTGTCTCTAAAATGCTAGCAAGCTTTGCATCCATCTGTGGTGGTTCTAAAATTTTGATTAGAGAGGGGGACATTAGATCTCTACGAATTGGGGTGGATGTCACCAGTGCTGGTTCAATTCCTGATTTGGTTACAATTAGATGTGGGGGCACTTCTTGGCTTGTTCAGCTAGCAGTACTTGGATAGGTGCCTAGGCAGGATTAAAGTGGACAGGTTAAGTCATCTAAGGAAGGACTGATGTCTGGAGCCAACACTGAGGTGAGAAAATAGAGTGATAGATGTGGTCGCACTCCTCCTGCTGATGCTCCTGAGCCTAAAAAGAGGAAGGACTGTCACCTGGTCTATGCTGAGGAAGATTAGATGGAAGAGGTTGTTACAGCTGACGATTGCAGACAAGCTATGATAATCAAAGATGATGGTTGTCTTGAGGTTGCTGAGAATTTAATGACAGATTCAGAGATGAATTGCAGTAAAGAGGTGGGCATGACCGGAAGTGATCTGGTGCTTAAAGAGCCAGACCAGTTGCAGCTTTCTATTCCTACTGATATGAAGTATGGAAGTGGTCTCAATCAGAAAAAAGGTGTGGGTAGATCTCCCTACATGTCGACAAGGAGAAGGAAGGAGAATTTGCCACCCATTGAGGAGTAGAATATTGCTAAATCTATTATGGTCAAATTTGTGGGTTGTATGGCCCAAGGGAGTCATTCCAATGAGGAATGAGATTGTTGACTTGGAATGTGCATGGGCTGCACAATAAACAGAGGACTTCATTATGTGGATATCTCTCTGTGTGGGAGATTGACTGTGCTCTTCTACAAGAGACACACTTTGAGATGGAGAATGGTCAAGAATGGGATTGTTTTAAGCAATTTGGCCGTAGTGATGGTGCGGTTAAGGGTGCCTCTGGAAGGTCTGGTGGATTGGCCTTTTGGTGGATAAAGTCGTCCATATCAGTAACTGAAATTATTCGCGATAGGTACTTGCTTTCTTGTAAATGTCAATCTCCCCAAGGAGATATGGAATGGTTTATGTCGTGCATTTGTGGTCCTTGTGTGGCTGCAGACAGAGTTGGCTTGTGGGAGGAACTCTCTGCAATGCATCAAAGAGTGCAAGAGACCCCATGGCTGCTAGGGGGTGATTTCAATTGTTATCTCTCTAGTGATGACAACCCAGATGGGAGAGTGGACAGCTCTATGGCAGGCTTCCAAATGGCTGTGCAGAACATGGGATTGACTGAATACCCCATTAGTGGTGTGGAATTTACTTGGAGGAATGGCAGTGGACAGGTTTCCAAATTGTACAGATTTTTTGGCAGTCCTAGTTTGTTGGAGAGGTATTAGTTATCAGCAGTTATGAGCCTTGATAGGCCTTTCTCTGACCACACTCCACTTGTTTGGGATAGTGGGGTGAATTCAGACACAGGTTCATACTTCAAACTCAAGAGATCTTGGTTTAGGGAAGAAGGTTTTGTGCAAATGGTATCCTAGTGGTGGCAAAACAAGGTAGTGCAAGACACTGCTATACAGCAGCTGGTTGCAAAATTGTCAGGACTGCGTGAAGTGCTGAAGGAATATGGGCAGGCTGTGAATCTGATCATTGAACAGAAGAGGAGGGAAGCCTTGGCAGTAATTAGGGACCTGGATCTGAAAGAATGCAGGCAAGCTTTGAGCCATCAGGAGCAGCAATTAAGGTAGCAGATGCAAACAGTAGTGGGGGATGAAGATCTAAAAACAGAAATGGATTTGCGTGAAAATTCCAGACATCTATGGCTGAAAGAGGGTGACGCGAACACGAAATTTTTCCATCTTGCGGCCAGTGCTAGGAGGAGATTCAATCTTATTTCATCTATTAAAGTTGAAGAGAGAACTATTACCTCTGTTAGAGAAATCAAAGCTGAAGCAAGTACATTTTTTAAAGAAAATTCCAAGGCTGCTCCAAGAGGTTCTTGGAGGATGGCATCATTCGACTTCCCCTATGTTAATGAAGATAAGAGAGACATGCTTGTCACCCTTATATCTGAACAAGAAGTACTAAAAGCTATTAAAGAGTTAAATAGTGAAGGTGCTCCTGGCACGGATGGATTTCAGGTGTTCTTCTACAGAGAGCTATGGAGTGTTGTTAAGGTGGATGTTTTAAAGGTTATTCATGAATTTGAACTGGGCAACTCTGGATTTGAGAGGTTGAACAAATCCTATCTGTTTTTGCTTCCTAGGAAATCAAGTGCGGAGAGATTTTCTGATTATAGACCCATTGCACGATCTAACTCCATCTAGCTTATTATTAGTAATGTTATAGCTAACAGATTGCAGGAGGTTTCAAAGGACATAATAATGCATGTTAGCCAGCTTTTCTTCCTGGGAGATCATTACAAGAGTCCTTCATTGTTGCACAGGAGATGGTAATGGGTTGGCATAGGAGAAAATCCAAGGCTTTTTTATGGAAAGTAGTTTTTTCCAAGGCCTATGATTCAATCTCCAGGGCATACTTGTGGGAGACTCTTAGAAGAAGGAAGTTTCCACCTTTATTGATACAATGGGTGAAGAGGTGCATTACGACAACCTCTTTTTCCCCACTGATAAATGGTAAACCGTGTCCTTCTTGGATTTAGCCCTAGTGTGGAGTTAGGCAACGTTGCCCAATTCCTCCTCTGATTTTCAACCTTGCTGTGGATACTTTGGTTAGATTTGCCTGCAAACTGGCAGTGGATGGTTTTATAAGGGGGTACTCAATGTCTACTCATAGGGCTTTAGCCCCTATACTTCAATATGCAGATGATACTATTTTTTTTGCGGAAGGGGGGAAGAGAGAAGTGCAAGCACTTTTACATATGGTAAAAATTTTTGGAGAGATTTCTGGTCTCAGACTGAATGGAAATAAATCCTCCCTGGTCTACTTTGGAATGAACAGTGGGTCACAGAATGACATCTACACCATTTTGGGTGCACCTGTGGTTCCACTACCTATTAAATATCTGGGTCTGCCTTTAAAATGTTCTAAGATTAAGAAAGCAGATTGGTCTTTCCTTTATGAAAAGGTAGCTATGAAATTGGAGGGCTGGAGCACTAGATACCTATCAAAAGGGGGGAGGTATGTATTACTGAATTCCATCATCACTTCGATTCCAGTATTCTTCTTCTTTGTCCTTAAAGCCCCAAATTCTATCTGGAAAAAGCTAGATGTGATGTGGAAAAGATTCTTTTGGAAAGGGGCCTCTCATCTAGGGGCCTTTTTTCAACCATTGAAGTGAGAATCAATTTGCAAACCAAAAAAGATGGGTGGTATGGGTGTTAGATCCCTTAAGGAATTCAATGAAGCTTTACTATTGAAGTGGGTTGTTCGGTTGCTGCCGGGAGAAAAAAAAAATCTTGACAAAAATTATTCAGGATAGTTATGGGACTGCCAATGATGAAATTAATTGTCTAAACCCCCATAAACCTTCCCCCTTTTGGTCTTCTATGGTACGTACCCTAAGGGAGAATTGAAATTTTTTCAGATCTGTATTAGGTGATAAAAAAAGCTTCAAGTTTTGGTTCGAAAATTGGGTACATGTAGGGACGTTTAAAGACAGGTTCCCCCTTGCTTATGCTTCGGCTTCGGATAAAAATTCTATGGTGTCCGATTATTGGGATGAAGAATCTGAGTAATGGTTGTTCAATAATGGTGGGGGGAATAATCATGAAACAAGAACACGTGTAGAGAATGAACTTCTCATGCAAGAACTTGCTGGCTTCAAACCCATGCCCCATGAATATGACACTTACAAATAGGAGGGTAAATTTTCTACTGTGGCTCTTATGACAGATTGATAATGTCCACCAGGATGGTGGAAGCTGATGAGATGGGGAAGAAGCTATGGAAGTTAAAAATACCACTAAAGATGCAAATTTTATTATGGCTCTGCAGAATGGACGGCTTGATTACTGGAGATCTGAGGCACAGAAGGATGGGCACCCCGACCCAGTTTTGTCATTTATGTGGGATGCATAATGATTCTAGCACTCATATCCTCTCTTCATGCGCGATCACTGATTATGTATGGAGGAGAGTATGCAATGAGTCTTTACCCACACGGGAGAATTTGTGGCGCTGTCTTGTGGATGGGAATAAGCCATGTTTACATATGGTGGCTGTGTTATGGGCTTTATGGAGGGCTAGAAATGAGTGTTTTTCAAGAGACCCCAGTGTATGTGGATAATACTGTGAATTTTTGCTGGAGTCTCATACAGCAGTGCGGTTCGATCATGTAATTATTTTTTTTTATTATCAATAAAAGCTCTCCTGGTTTGCTATCGATGATTCGATGACATTCCTTTCTTTATCAAAAAAATATAAATACTTAGACTCTTCAGGTCTTTGGGCTTAATTAGCCCAAGTCTCCACTTGAATGTGGACTTAGTCTCAAGTTCTCACCAATTCAATTTCATCTTTAATCTCATAAATAAATTGGGATGATAAGTTCAGGACTTATCAACTTGCCCTATAATTTGAGAGGATTTTAAGTCTAAGCATCTACACACTATTCGCAGTGACTCACTTTCTGGTGATTTTTATGGAAATTGGGTAGTTAATGAACTATCTAGGGTGGTATGGCTGACAAGTTGTCGTCGGTAACAAACCATTGGCCGGTTATCTAGAGCCCAGCCACAAGCCCATTTTCTTCATACTACCTTTAGGTAAATCTTAGATCAGGGAAACCACCTAATTAGGAAAAAGAAAAAAAGAAAAAAAAATGGTACCCAAAAAGAAAAGAAAAATAGAAAACGGAGAAAAATAAAAAGTAAAATCACACTTCACTGCACGAGTATGGCTGGCATGTTGCAGTAGGTAATAGCCCATTGGCCGGTTGTCCAGAGCCTAGCTCACAAAATTGCACAATAACTCCTAAAACACTTAGGGAAGAAGTGGGCAAGTAGAATAAACTGGGGAGATATACACTGGGTTAACTCTTGTGTTGACCCCATAAATAAAAGTAGGGAGAAAGCTATCATTCAAAAAGATAAACCTTTAGGGAAGGTCACCTAGTGTCGTAGAAACCCGAAGTCCATTTTAACGGTCGCCTATTGAATCTTTCACTCTTTTTACTAGATGCTTAGCACTTAGAGCCCTTTTCGAGCCCTCGGCGAGTTGGGTAGTCGTAAAAAGTACTCTCAAACTTCAAAAGTACAAAAAAAAAACTAGAAAAGATGAGAAACAAAAAACTGTGTATCTTCCCTTTTCAAATAATTTGAGGGCTTGGGTGGTTTGCATTCTGGCAGACACCGGGGACTGTCGAGGTTTTGTAATTAGGTCTTGGGGTTGAGATTTTCTAAAGCAATCGATAAATCTTGCCTAAGTAATCAAATCCTGGTTCTACTTTACTACATAGCATTTAAGTTAATTTTGCTCGAGACTAGCAAAAAGTAATCATGGGGTTATAATAAACATGCATGAATTCATGATAAAATGATTATTTATGATAGTTCCTAAGCTTAGCACTGCATATCATGCTATAAATATTGCATAAACATCCATTGCATTGCATTTATGATAATTGTATATTATGTACATTAATTCATTCATTTTATATTGTTAGGAGGTAGTGCGACATCTTTATGGCTTTCGGATAAAGAATCCGACTATACAGATGAATCCGGAGTGACAATCATAGTCCATCAACGCCAAAATCACCACGATCAGAGCTCCGTAGCACCCTCTAGAAAAAGAAGAAGATGGACAGCCCTGATAGCACCACATGGCACCATCTAGGCTACCCCACCTAAGCCATCGCATCCCCAGCCTCATCGTAAGAAGAGATCCTAGCCATTGGATATCAAGCCAATGGTTGAGACACACGCTCCCACGGCTGAAGGTCACTTGGCCTCAAGTAGCTCAAGGAAGGATTCACCTCGACTGTTGGATCTTCATCCAATGGTCAAGGCATGTGCGACCACACCGCCTTACACTTGGCAAAGTGGCGTCTTGGCCAAATGGTGAAGCGCTTGCTCCTCAAATGATAGGTGTAGGTTCAAGTCGCAATCCACCCTACCAGCTATAGTGACAGCTGAATTGAGCCGCTCGATCCTGATCGAGCGGTCGAGCTTCTTCATGCACAATCTAACACCACCCACCAACGTGAGGATGCATGGCAGATCACACGGATGAGTTGTAGACCGCCGGATCTTCGTAAAGGAGTGATTAGCATGCATTTGAAGCAGCAAAGGCACAATCCGCGGGCGTCTCTCGACTATGCGACGGCTGTCAAAGCACATGCCAGCGGTGCGAGATTCAAATGCAGGTGAGCGTGCATTCCCTCTTGGCGATCTCAGCCATCCATGCCCGATCCATCGGCTATTGATCGCCACATCCTATGCCAGCTGCGGCCATGCTTCCAAGTGCTAGCCAAGGTGCGTGAATGCTACAGTAACACCTACGGTGGGTCTTTAGTGATGTCTGAAATGTTCCTAAAGATTCGTGCACGCAAACTGCCTCCATTCCACCACTATATAAACACCCCTACAACCCCCATTCCTCTTCATCTCTACCTACTCTACTCCCACCTAATCCTAAGTTCTAGTAGCCTACCAAAGCTCCATTAAAGCTTACTCTCAAGCTCCAAAGGCTTCCTGTTAGTGTAATATTCCTATTTCCCACTAAATATTCATCCTTCATCCCACCACCTTCATAGGTTTCCTTGGAGCATCCTCCCACCTCTATTCCGGTAGAAGATCAGCTCTGTCTCCTCACCTCCATTCCAGACCCTCAATGAAGCATTCCTCTACCCGACATCCTCTTGCATCTCACCTTCGTCATCCTGCATCTTACCTCTTTCATCCAAGCTTCAGCCAGGCATCATCGTCTCGCCAAACAGTCGATTTGGGAGACTTCCTCACACCTCTATCTCTTTATGCTTTTGTAGATTATTGTAATAAACATTGGAGTGAATATCATATTTGTTCCATCTCATTTTTTGAACTTATCTTGCTTGTCTTTTTATTTCAAAAAACACAAAAACATGAAAACCTCAAAATACCAAAAAGAAACAAAACGAAGCACGATTTTCAAACAAAGTAAATGTTGCCTCCTCGTGTTCGCCCCAAGACTCCCTTGGAGTTTCAGTTACAAATTGTATTTGATAGACGCATTTTGCGAGCTACGAGGATGTGTTCTCCAAATCCCGACTTAATTCACGAAAAATGACTCATCACCTTCTGATCATCTCTTAAGCTACACTCCTACTGCACTATTGAGTTTAACTTTAAAACAACCACTTCGACCCTTGGTACTTGTATGAAAACTTGAAATTGTTTGCAACAGTTATCTAGACCCATTCACCCACCATTTGACCCAATTCTAAACCGATTTGGTACCCTCCTGGTTTACAATGACATTGACAAACTTAGGCATGGGGGTGTGTTAAGGTGTAAACGTATGGAAATTCAATTCTTTGAGGGGTTCTCACAAAAAGATATACATATTCAAAAATGAAAGAATGAAAAAATGAAAAAGAAAAAAAAATGGAGAAATGGGAGGAATTTTGTGAAATAAATTGGAAATCATTCTTGAGGAGGAAAAGAGAAGAAAATTCAAATGTCAAAATGGAGCAAAAGGTAAGAAAAATTGATAGTCATTAGCACTTGATTATGGAATATACTTAAGTTCTAGACCAAATCAAAAGTAAAAGAATAATCAAGTCCTGAGATGACAAAGAGAAAAGGAGATTAGTATGAGTGCTAATCTTAGTCCTCTTGGGCAAGTTTTTGGGCTTAAACATTCATGTATCCGTTAAGATCCAGATTAATCCTCAAGAGGTGGAGGAAAATGTGAAGCTGATGTAGTAGGTCTAAGGCTTAGGGATCATTCGATCCTGTTTCCTGCCCTTTGGTTTGCAGGATTTTGTAACCTAAGCACCCAAAATCACACACTTAGTCGGGTTCGGTGCACTTAAAAAAGAAAAATCTGCCAAAAGTGTTCTGTTCTGAAAAGCCATCTAGAAGATCTAGTTTAGGAGTAGCTCGACAACACAAGTTTATAGGACAAGTCCCTAACACAAACAGGTGGGGAATTCCCCTAGAAGATGCGTAATAGCATATCATCACCTCGATGCTTATCTCCTACGATATCTAAATATTCTACCAGTGGCTTGTAAGCACCTTGTCCTGGTTCAGGTACAGTGGGTGGGATTATCCTGAAATGTCAATTGCTAGGGCCTGAGTTTAGCTATAGAGCGCCATGAGCAGCACTTTCTCAAAGTGTTGAAAGCCAGGAGTTCTGGGGATTGCCATGGGTGGTGCAATCCTAAAGAATCGAAAGCCAGGGACCCTTCGAGGATTGATGTTGGGGAAAAAGAATCCGATACAGATCGTGTTTAGGGACAATTCTTGGTTAGATCTAGGGAAATGTAAAAAAGAAAAGAGAGAAAACTCTGCAAATAAAAATCCTTTTATCTCTTCCTTACAAAGATGCATTGGCAAACTGAACCTAGACATGCTACATTTTACACATGGATGCTTTAACTACTGGGTTCAACGAACCTCTGGGTAATTTTGCATGCCCTAGAAACCTTCGCGGTAGACTTAGGCTGAAGCTGGTTAGGTCTGGATCTTAATTGAAACTTGAGTACCTCTAGGCCTATTGTTGAAATTTTGACCTAATTTCTTGAGAGTAAAACAAATTAGGCATCTGCACTTTAATGCATGGTTTAGAACTCTTGTACTTTCCACAAGATTTTGCTAAGGGACTAGCAAAAGCTAGGCATGGGGGTATGATGATAACATCATCATGAGCCCTAACTAGCTTTAATTATATAGGATTAATTATCAAATGCTCTTACATAATCACCGGATAGTCGCAATTCACTACATATCCTTTCTAAGAAGAATACATTAAATCAAGGTTAATTCAGCAGTTTTAACAGCATATCATGAATGCAAAATAATAATGGTGTTTCCCAGGGGTTAATCTAAGGTCTAATCATAATTAAAGTGTAATAAGAGGGTCCACACGGACAGAAATGGGTTTTCACACACTTCGAGAGCTAACACAGCTCCTGAATCCCTAAATTCTGACTTACTTAAATAACAGAGGTTTTGGTCAAGAAAAAATCCATATAAACCTTCTAAAATTCACAAAAAAATATTCCATAAGATTTTGTAACCTTGGTTTGACCATCTGAACCTATTTTGACCTAGAATAGAGTCACAGATTGAAAGTTGCCCTAATTTGGGTTTCTACGTAAATTTCCCAGCACACCTGGTCAAAAGTCAAATTTGACTTCACCATCAATTTCATTTAGTCCAAATTAGTTTTTTACCAAACTTTGAGCCCAATCAGAGATCCTCCTGACCTAGTTTGTATTTTAGTCCACTAAAACTCTTTCTCTCTTAATTAGCTCATTAGCTTTTGAATTATTTACAGATTGGTCCCTAACTTTCTCATCATTCTTTGCAAATGGGTCTCTACCACCGTTAGTGTGAGCATAGGAGCTCTGCCAAGATTCAAGCTAGGATTTCTCGCTCAATTCTCAATCAAACTCTTCCAAATTTGAATCGGAGATTCCTTAAGGAATTCCCTTCCAAATGAACCTAATCTTGCATTGTAATTCTTCCCCAAAAGCTCATGTGAACAGTACGAAGATTTGGGTATCCAATGTGCGCGAAACTCTCGAAGCTTCAAAGCTTCATTCCAAGATTGGAACATCTCTCTTTGGCCTATAAATGGACCTAGGGCAAGAATCCGTGCTCCGTAGCTAGGTACAGGGCCAAAAACGCTCTTCTTTCCATATCTCTGGCCTCCTCTGACCTAAGCTCCGGCTACCTCCGCCTCCATCATCCTCCATACGGCCAATAGCTAAATTGTCCTGTCCTTCTTCCTGATCAACTTCCGCTTCTCGCTAGCCACAACGAGGGCAGCCTCTCCCTTTCTTCGCCGCCGTCTCGCTCAACAAAGTAAGCTTCGTCAACAACACCGGCAATCACAATGGTGCTCATAATCCTCCCCGTTCGTCCTTTAGAATAGATTCAAATTTCTCCTCTCCCCTTCCAAACCTTCCTAACCTTTTCTTTTCCTAAATCAACCAACAACCATGCCTCTCCTCCGTCATCTTCTTCCGCTCTAGCCAAGCTCCGACGAGGTCATGAGCTCGCTGCACTGCACTGCTCGCCAAGCCACGACTCCCATAAGCATCACCATGCTCCCTACTTCAGAAGCCCTCCACCAATTTCATCCTTTATCTACCCAAACACTCCAACCACCAACCCACCTTACACCTCCATCTCTGACTTCGCACGCAGACCACATACACACACATGCCATGCAAACACAACCACCACCTTTGGTATCACTTGGTGATCCTTTTGAGTGCATTTGACTTGTCTACAAGGTCATTCTTTGTGTTTCAGGTCCTTACCAGAGTTCGTTGCCGCCGCCATCATCTCCGCCCCTGTTCGTAGTGCTTCGCGAGCTCAACGCTTAACCCTATGCTGCAGGTGCTACGGTTTAGCTTTAGGGCCTTTCCCAAGCCCTCAATTGGAGACCACACCTGCAACTTCACCCTCAATTAGAGGCCTTTCCTCCTGCAGCTGAAACATGAAGGAGCAATGAGCTATAGTCCCACATCGTAGGGATGCAGACTCAATGCAATGCTTAAGTTGATTTTATGAACAGTGCTATTCGCCCAAGACATTGAGGGGTTGGGTCCTCACCACCACCCACACACCCGACAACCTACCTACTAACACCTCGTATACAACTGCACGCTCGCAAGCCTGGTCACTATACATGACTCGATAACCCGACAAATGATCCGATTATACCCAGGTCTTGAGAGAGGAGGAGGGATTTATGAGAGAACGGGGAAGGGTTTTGCTCTTTGAAGTTATGCCCTTGTGCGTCACTTAGCCGTTGAGGAGAGGCTATGCTCTATGTGTGAGAAGGCATTGAAGGCCTTGAGAAGTGAGAAAGGCATTGTGAATTAGAAGGAAGAAAGCTGAAGAAGAAAAGAAAAGGAGGGCTCCCTGAAGAGCCTTGTGTTATGCTAAGACGTCTGATATGGTCTGATTTGTCACTGTTGAATGAATTAAGTAATAAGTTAACATCTGATTAGAGTTACTGTCGAAGTATTGAAGGCATGCTTAATTAAAGGGAATAACTGGTGATTCAAATCACCATTGTTTTTCTTCCCTTTCCTTTTTTGCTCCATCATACATTGGTCCTTATTGAATATATTTATGAGTATTTGATTCATTTAATATTTTTATGTTCAATTAATTGTGCTCATTGATTCTGAATGAAGATTGATGTATGAATTCCATATTTGCTCCCTATGATCGACTCATTTAGCGATTTTGATTTATAAATTTAATTATTTTCGAGCACCTGCGTGCACTTTACAGGGAATTAATTTCTGCGTAGGGCTTTGATCATGGGTCCTTGCGTCACGGTGGGGGCACTACCCAATACACCACCATCGTGGATTGTCGAGAAGTCTGATTCATGCGTAGTGGTCTGCAACCGTTGGATGAAGATTGAATCGTCAAGATTAAAGGATGCTCGTGGGAAGAAGGGCAGCTAGCAGCATTGGGCGGCTATGATGGCACCACGTGGCGCCATTGTAGTTTCCCTTTTTCCTCACTTTGTAGGTAATAAATGCCAGTTTATCATCATTCTTATGCATTAAAACAAACCTAGGTCTTAGGATTTTTCTCTGCAAATGGGTTTTTGGGTTGCATTTAGGCATAAATTAGGTTAGGCATGCACTACATTTTCTATTGTGCCTTTAATATTTTTCTTAGAGTGTTAGGGTTAAACAGATTATCAAATCCCTAAAATTGTAGCACTCTTAAAGGCAACTAGTGAAGAGGAAGTTCAATTAGGCTAGGACTCAGCTAATTCTAGCACATCATGGCTGGATACTAGCTCCCTTGTACTAGGGTTAGCTCCATTCATCTCCATTCATCTCTCCTTAGCTGAATGGTAGCACAAGGCAACTCATCTCAACTCAACCAAGCTCAAGCCAACTCAGATCTAGCTCAACTTAGTTGAGTCTAGCTCATCTCAGCTCCCATCAGTTCATTGGGAGCTCTAGCTAGCTCAACTAAGTTGACAGGAGTCCATCTTAGCTCAGCGCCAGCTCATTCCAGCTCCACCTAGCTCATGGCAGCTAGACAACCTGCTAGCTGAGCTACAACTTGTCAACTAGTAGCTTAGCTTGCTCTAGAGTTCCCATCTGAGGTAGTTCTAGCTCAACCTAGCTCGAGCTAGGTTGAAGCCAACTCAACTTAGCTCATCTACCCAAGCCTAGCTACTAGCATAAGAACTAGGTAGCTTAGCTAAGTAGTTAAGCTCCCTATGAAGCTACCTCATCAGATCCAGCTCCAGATGCAACAACCACCAGCTCTAGATTTATTTTCTCTAGGTCCCTTCATAAAACCCTTGCTCCACCACCTCTACTCTACTAGCTAAGCTAGCCTAGCTAGCTTAGCTATGCTCCCAACAATCTCCACCTATGTGGTTGTCCACTCCTTAGCCCTTAACCCTAACCAAACCCCAACCTGACTTACCTAAAAGTGGCACCAACCAACAACAACCACCAATGATTCACACTTGTTTATGTTGGCACCAAAACCCTCCGCACACCCCTTCATTTTGGTGCTGACATATCCTTAAATCCTAGCTCTACACATCACCACCTAAGGTCATCCTACCACCCACCTAACCTCTTCTAGAACACCTACCCTTGGCGCCAACTTGAAGCATCCTTCAACCGCCATAACCACGTCCTAACCAACCCTAGTTGGCACCAAAATATCCTACCCACACCCCTATAAATTGGCCCCAACATCTACCCTAATCTCCACCTTACACCTACCCTCATAAGATCATCACCACCATACAATAGTGGTGCCAACCCCTTAACCCATAAAACCTATCCTAACTCTCCTTAAGTTGGCGCCAAAAATCCACCTAACCAACATCTAAGTTGGCGCCTGGTTGTGTGGTTGTAAGTTGGCACCAAATTACAACCACACATCCACCCTCCATCCACTTCATAACTTCATCCGAGCCTTCCATTCTCCAACCCAACCACTAACACCTTAACCCTCCTATGGTTGGCGCCATTAATGGTGCCTTGATGAGAGCCTCATCATGAGCTCTAACTAGCTCATTTTGATCCAAGAAAGAGAATCCTGCATAGCTTAGAAGAAGGCTTAATTTGAGGAATAAGTGTTATGAGAAGAAAACATGAAATAAAGGGTAAAACTGTAATTTTACCATTGCAATACATAAACAGGATTTCTCAGAGACAAAACATAGGTCAAGTGGTCTAAATAAGATAAAAAGTGGGTTGATTCAATCAGAAATGGGTTCAAGTGCAATCAAGGAATTAAATGAAATCTGGTAACCTGAAAATAGACCCGCTTAATTCAACAAGGTTTCGGTCAGGATCAAAATCAAGTAAACCCTCTAAAATTCATGGAAAAATATCCCCTCAGGCTTAGAACATTCAATTTGGCCTTTGGAACCTAGTTTGACCTAGATTGGGATCCTAGCTCATCAATTGACCTAATTTGGGTTTTTACGCAAAATGTCCAGCCAAACGTGGTAAAACCTAAAATCCAACTTCACCATTGGATTCCTCAGGTCCAAATTAGCTTTTACCAAAATTTGGACCAATGGGGAGGACATCTTGACCTACTTTGCAAATTAGTACACCCAATTACATTTTGACCCTAATCTTTTGAAAATCATTACATAAACCCCCTAGTTTCCTTGCCACTCTTACAAATAGGTCCCTCCGCCATTAATGGGGAGGAATCCTTCTCTGGCGAGGAAGGGAGGGGGGATACTCCCTGATCCCTCAGAGATCTCCTCCCAGAATTGGAAGGGAGATTCTCTGAGGAATCCCCTTCCATCTATGCCCAATCACAATCTTTGATTTCTGTCCAATCTCTCATGCGAACGCACGAAAGATTTGGGATCCCAACTACCTTCCTTCTCTGATGAGACGACGGTGGCTGAAGGCTTGCACTCCATGCCGCAGAAGCTCGGCCATCAGCTATAAAAGGACCCCTGACCATCTGCGAATCTCTCAGACTTGTTTCGGCCATAGAACCCTCCAAATTTCATCTCTCCTCTCTCCGGCCAAAAAGCCTGCAAGCTCCAGCGATTCTTCCTCCTCCCTTTCATCGCTCTACTACCATACCAGCAGCAGGGTTCACTCTGCCTCATCCTCCCGCATTGCGCCGCACCAACTGCACGCCTCCCCTACCTCCTCCTCGTTGCCATTATCTCCCTCAAGGTCGTCTTCTCCGACGACGGCAAAAATGAGCCGTCTGTCTCCGCTGCCCCCTGCCACTCTCAACAATCCAGATAAGTTACCCATCTTCCACTCTTTCATTTTCCTCACTTTATTTCACACAACCGCCTCTCGACCATCACTGTCCACTGCCATCTTCCTCATCTCCGGCCACCCTCCTGCAAGATGCTCTAGTCACTCTGCAGCACCACACGTCTCGCTAACCATCGCATAATCTCCGCTATACTGCACTGGATATCCTCCATTCATCCACAGGCTACCTACACTGCCACAACCGCCCCCCGACCAAACCCATCCGTCCAGCCACAAACCGACCTAGGCACGCATGCCTAAGCCTCCCCGTGGCCTGCCACCTACTGCCTCTCCTTCGCTGTGACACGGTGAAGGTCTCCCTATGGTCTGATAGAGCCGCAAGGCCCTTTTTGTGTTGAGCAGGGTTTGAGTTTCAGTCGCCATTAGCGTTGACTCGAGGAGGTTGCACGCTCGCTCCAGGTTGATGGACTTCAGGATTCCTGGTGCAGCAGATTCAGGGATATCTCATGAAGTAATCTGTTCCAGCAAGTGGCACCATGAGATCTGCAGTGGCTGCAATCGGAGGAACGGTCTGCTACGGGCGCGCGAGAAAGAGCAGAGAAGCATTAGTCCCACCTCGGTAAGTCACAAAGTGCGTGAGTACTTTATATTCATTTTGTGCTATCATTAGGTTGCCTCGAATACACTGGGGTGAGGTCCCTCCTCACTTATCCACGCACCTCGTCTGGGACTTCATCCTACAGATCTGGTGCCCCGACCCAACTACCACCATTCCTGAGCACTCCTCGCGTACCACACCCACGCCGGTGCCCCTAGACATAAGCGAACGACCCGACCCAATAACCCGGCTCTGGGAGAGTGTAACGAATAGAGATTCAGAGAGAGAGAGATGCGCGGGAAGGGTATGGGAGTAGGTTTTGTTGAGTGGTGCTTGTGTGCAGGAAGCGGACGCTAAGGAGGAAGCAAGGACTTCGCCGCTACGAGCGAGGAAGAAGAAGAACAAGAACACCCTAAAGCAGAGGTGCGGCAGCCCAAGGAAGGAAGAAGAAAGAGATCAAGGTGTACATAAAGAAGCAAGAAAATAAAGGAAGAAGAGGAAGAAAAAGAAGAAGGCAACCTAAGAAGAGGCAAGCCAGGACTTAGCCGCAAGAAGAAAATCAAGAAGAGAAGGAAAAAGAAGAAGACCAGAAGCGGTTGAGGAAGAAAAAGAAAAGGAGACCAGTAGAAGAGAAGAATTTGAGAAGTACTTTAAGACGTCTGATGCAATATCAGATGTCCATTCTTTTTGAGCAATTTATTTCTATATCATTCTCATGTCACTTTTATTGAACTAGTCATTTCTTTTTATTTAAAAGTTGTGTTCTCAAGTTTTGGAATACTCAGATTGCTCCCTATGTTCGACCTCGAATACTCTGATTTTCGAGTTATAAATTTTTATTTGTTTGCATGGAAAGTTCATCTATATTAAAATGAGATATTTGTTAAAACATGATCTAGCTGCGTTAACATTTTGGCGCCATTGCCGGGAAGCAACAGGCACTTCCAAAGCTTTTGATCACAGCTTCTGATCCAATACTGACTTAATTCCTCTCTTTTGTTGATCTTGTCTCAGGGAAGTTAGAGAAAAGAAGAGTAGCTGCACAATAACCACACCAAGGAACAGGTAATTTTCATTAGCCTTCTCTCTTAACCTCCTCAAAATCTGAAAAGGAACAAAGAAGAATCAACCTAGGGTAACCTATTTCATACTTAGAAATTCATGAAAGTTGCCTGATTTTCATTTCAACACATCTTGAACTGCTCATCCAACTAAGGTAACTAGGGTGAAAACTTTCTTGATTGAGCCCAAGATACCAAATTCTGAGGCAACTAAATTGGACCAACTAGAGCCAACCTAAGGAATGCAAAGCTAGGGCTTTTAGAGACACATCTTCTCTTAAACAAAGAAAAATGTTTTTCCAAAAAGTGGTGTGCATAAACCATGTTTGAAAAGATCTACAAGAGAAACCCTAAGCAAATCAGGCTTTTAAATCCATTTGAACCTTAAAAGAAAGGACCCAAAAGCTCTCAAAGGAACAAGAGGTGAAGTTGATCCTTTGGGTCAACCAACATTAAAATTAGGTCACTTTTTCACTCAAAAGACCTAAAAGTTCAAGTGGAACCATAAGCACCTTGATCTTAAAGTAAAAAAGATAGACTTAAGAAATCAAGGTCCCCATTCAGGTCTACCTAGAATCTTAATGACAAGAGAGGTCGGGTGGGGGAAACCCTATAACTCGTGGGGACGCTCTACCATGTAGGGGTCTTTGCGGGACTCTCCCTCTCTGGCTGCCCAGGTACTTCTCAAGTGGATGACCTTTTTAACTAAGGGATATCATCCGCCCCGAACGTCTATAGTCACACAGCAATTTTTGGGTGTCTCGATTGGGTCCAGCACCTTCTAATCTCATCACATCCTTCGGTGCATGTTTGGTAGGAGGACCTTAAGACCATCATTAAGACCTCCTTCAGAAATTCACTCTCGTCAAGGCCAAGCCTCGACACCCATGTTTGTGCAGCAACCCCACCACATAAATCTTTCATCTGATTCAGAACCAAGTTCTCCTTCTTCTCCTATCATGACACAGCCCATTGAAGAAGAGAACAACCTTGTGCACCAACTTCAATGCCTCAATGATCTCTTTCAAAACTTTGTAAACCCACCGCAGCGACCAATCATGCGAGATCACTATAATCTCGCTGCAGTGGCGATCGAGCCTTGAGTCCAAATCCCGATTGGAGGTCCTGATTCTGAACTGAAGCCCAATATGATTCATGCCATACCAAAGTTTCATGGGCTTAACTCTGAGGATCCTTTCCAACACATTAAACAACTCAAGCATCTGGCTCAAACCTTCGGGTCAGATCCACAAAATTGGGATATCCTACTATGAAAATGTTTTCCTTCTCCCTCCTGGACAAGGCCACCCATTGGTATCAAACTCAGACCCTTCTGATCAACACATGGGAGGAACTTCAGTCCGAATTCTTGAAAAGGTTCTTCCTCATTTGCCGAACGAATGCCTTGCACCACCAAATCACCCATTTCACTCAACAACCAGGAGAACCTCTTCACGAAGCATGGGACCGATTCTTAGATCTCATGCGAAAGTTCCCACAGAGTTCCTAAATGGGAACAGGTCCAGTCCTGTTACCAGGGACTCCGTGAAGACATTCGATTATTCGTCAATGCAATGTGAGGAGGAAACATCATGGGTCAACATGAGGACATGGTGTGGGAGATTCTCGAAAACATGTGCGAGAACTCCATTAATAATGACTCCATGGGCTTATTCGACAGGACGAATGCCCGCGCATCGACGAATCTAAGAGGGGCACACGAGACGTAGGACTTGTCCACATCGATCGACTTGGAATTGAGGGCTAGTCGATTGGACAAGGTTTCTATCATAGAAAAGAAGGTGGACGAGCTAACTCGGCATCTGCAGCGAGCCACCTCTGCGCAGAACTCTTTTGCACGACCACCTCTAGTTAGGGAAACTATGCAAAACATCTACACCAATCTGCTAAGGGGATGGACCTGTATCCACCCCTGTCTGACTCTTGGACCGGAGTGACCTCCGATCCATTCTACTCGAGTTGGGGGAACTTTGAACCCTTGTATTTTGACTTTCCTTAGGTTCCTCAGACTTGCGAGGACCTCAACGTCATCCAAAATGACCCATTCTCCAATACCTACAACCCCAGATGGTGAAATCATCCTAACTTTCAGTGGAAGGGAAATTCTCAGACTCAAAGACCACTGTATTAGCCCTGTCCACAAGCCCCTCATCCATATCAGCCACCACAGCCTCGGCCCACTCCCACCTACCAATCCGGGCCAAACCAGGATCAAATGGCTCTTATCCTTCAGGCACTGGCTGACATTCAAAAGATGAATGCGGCAATGCAAAAACAGCACAAGGACGAGATCACAGATGTTCGCAACCAACTGGCCCAGATGGCAAATTCCCGCCAACTTGGCACCCTTCCTTCACAACCTCTGCTAAACCCAAAAAACGTGCCGACCTAGAGGTGCGTTATGAACCCAAATTCAGGCCACGCACATTTGATTTATCAGGCCCTTGCTGCTCCATCACCAAATGGAATGGAACTTCGACATCTTATGCGGGATTTCAACAGTAGCCACCCCTCTTACCAAACCCGAACCAAAACCAGGCCGGATTAAACTCAGTAACAACACGTAGTGGTAAAACAACCCAAGACCCACATTATCTGAACCACTCCAAGCCTGGTAGTAGCCAAGACCCTAGGATAGTTATCCAGGATACCACTATCCCATATCAAGAACCTGGACCTATTCTAGAGGAACCAACTAGGATTCCATTTCTTGAGGCCTTGACCAAAGGAAAAAGGATAACCAAACTCATGGCCCACGAGGAGGATCTGGTCAAGCTCTTTGAAGAGGTCCAGATAAACATCCCCTTGATGGATGCAATTCGCCATGTACCAGCTTACACAAGATTCTTGAAAGACGTATGTACACCTAAACGTAAGCCGCGAACCAAGGATGGGAATCCGATCATACTGTCAGAGCAAGCCAGCTCTGTCATCTTGAGTAAACTCCCACCCAAGGCTAAAGACCCAGGAACCCCCCTAATTTCTTGTAAAATTGGTGAAATACCCACATCCCTTACTAGATCTAGGTGCCTCCATAAATCTAATACCCAATCCCTCCTTGACCACCTTGAAGAGTCCGAACTTAAACTAACTAAGGTGACGTTGTAGTTAGCCGATCGATCCATCAAGTCACCTAAAGGAACACTCGAGGATGTCATTGTTAGGGTACGGGATTTCTACTTCCCGGTGGACTTCATAGTTCTGGACATGCACGCACCTGAGAACCCAAGGGACACACCAATCATATTAGGGAGACCCTTTTTGGCCACTGCTAAAGCCAAAATAAACAGCGAAGAGGGCCAGATAGAATTAAAATTTGGGAATCAAACTCTGAAGATTGAAATTTTTAAGGCCCAACAAGCGATTAATTGTGGGGTTGTAGAGCAAATATGTGAAATCAGGGCCGTGGTTGATGAATCTCATATGGAGGACAACCTGATTATCCCCGATCAACCACTAGAAGATCAAACCGCCAACAGAGGAGTGCGAATATGATCTAGACACACCTATGACTCCGACCCTTATTCCTGATATGAACCCCGAACCATCCGCTGCTGCTGACAATGCTATCATGGAACTCAAGCCCCTTCCCGAGCATCTGAAGTATGTCGTTTTGGGTTCCAATCAGACGTTTCCTGTGATTATCAACTCTCAACTCTCACCTGACCAGGAGCTCCATTTGATTACTATTCTCCAGCAACATTATAGAGCCATTGGATGGACTCTCGATGATTTGACTGGCATAAGCCCTTTGTATTGCACACATCAAATCTACACAGAAGACGATGCACGACCTTCAAGAGAAATGCAGAGATGCTTAAACCCTAACTTCAAGAGGTCATGAAAAAGGAGATCATAAAGTGGTTAGATGCAGGGATCATCTACTCGATCTCTGACAGTCGTTGGGTGAGTCCAATACAGGTGGTGCCTAAGAAAGCCAGACTTACCATCATCACGACTGAAATCGGAGAGGTCATTCCTACCCGAATAGCTAACTCTTGGAGAGTCTGCAATGATTATAGAAGACTAAATTCCTCCACGAAGAAGGACCATTTCCCACTATCGTTTATTGATCAGATCCTCGAGAAACTAGTGGGAAATAGGTTCTTTTGCTTTCTTGACGGGTACTCCGGTTGCAACCAAGTGGCAATCCATCAAGAAGACCAAGAAAAGACCACCTGCCCCTTCGAAACGTACGCGTTTCGAAGGATACCTTTCAGTCTCTGCAATGCACCTGCAACCTTTCAGCGGTGCATGCTTGCCATATTCTCTGATATGGTAGGTGATTATCCGGAAGTCATCATGGATGACTTTTCAGTTTTTGGAGCATCATTTGACGATTGCCTCCAACACTTGGTCCAAATACTTAGGCGGTGCATCGATGTGAATTTGGTTCTTTCTGGGAAAAGAGCCATTTCATGGTCCCTGAGGGAATTGTCCTGGGACATCTAGTCTCGGACAAAGGCATCCAAGTCGATCGAGCTAAGGTTAACCTGATTTCTAAGCTTCCTATGCCTAGCTCGATTAAGGACATCCGATCTTTTTTGGGGCACATCGGTTTGTACCATCAATTTATCCCTGACTTTTCAAAAATCATGCACCCCCTGACCACTCTTCTCTCGAAGGATGTGCCTTTCCAAATTTCCAACGAATGCACTCAAGCATTTGAGATCCTTCGTGACTAAGTCACCCATGCCTTTATCCTACAGTCCCCTGATTGGTCTCAACACTTTGAGATCATGTGCGATGCATCTGACTTCACTGAAGGAGCTGTGTTGGGGCAGAAAATTGATGGGAAACCCGTGTTCATTTACTATGCTAGCATAACACTAGATGAGGCTTAGCGAAACTAAACGGTTATTGAGAAAGAGCTGCTAGCTACAGTATTTGCCCTAGAAAAATTCAGATCATACCTTCTGGGTTCCTGTGTTATCATATACTCGGATCACACAGCTGTGAGGCATCTCCTTGCAAAGAAGGATGCGAAACCTTGATTAATCCGATGGATCTTGTTATTGCAAGAATTTGACCTCGAGATTCGTGACAAAGCGGGAAAGCAAAATGTGGTAGCTGATCACTTGTCCCGCCTTCCTTCTGAAATAATTGACCCTTCCGGACCCATCATAGAACACTTTCCTGATGAGCACCTCCTGACTATCAATATAGGCCTTCCATGGTTCGCAGATATAGTGAATTACCTAGCAGCACATCAGATTCCGTCCTATTGGCAGAAGGCCAAGAAGGGGAAATTGCGTTCTGATGCCAAGTATTACCTATGGGATGACCCGTATCTATTCTGCATTGGTGTTGATCAGATAATTTGACGGTGTGTCGTAGAAGTAGAAATCAAACGCATACTCTCCTTTTGTCATGACCAGGCATGTGGTGGACATTTCTCAGGATACAAAATCACATCAAAAGTCCTCCAGTGTGGCTTTTACTGGCCCACAATTTTTAAGGATGCATACGATCACTATAAGGCATGTACCTGTTGCCATACCTTGGGCAACATGTGCCATCGAGACATGATGCCTCTATAGCCAATCCTAGTATGCGAAATTTTTGACATCTGGGGGATCGATTTCATGGGACCCTTCCCAATCTCGGATGGCTTCGAATACATCTTACTCGCCGTTGACTACGTGTCCAAGTTGATAGAAGCCATCCGACCCGAACCAATAATCATAAGGTTGTTATCAAATTCATTCATCAAAACATCTTCTCAATGTTGGAGATTCCACGAGCAATAATTTTCGATGGAGGAACCCATTTCACAAACGCTCAATTCAGGTCACTGATGACCAAATATGGGGTGTCACATCGAATCTCTACTCCTTACCACCACCAAACTAATGGTCTAGCTGAGCTATCAAATCGAGAGATCAAGAAAATCCTTCAGGTTACTGTTCGACCTGACAGAAAAGATTGGTCTTCTCAGCTTCTGGAAGCATTGTGGGCCTATAGGACCACCCACAAGACCCAATTAGGAATGTCTCCCTTCAGACTGGTGTACGGGAAGGCATGTCACCTCCCTGTCAAATTGGAGCATAAAGCCTATTGGGTAGTATGGAATTGCAATTTAGATCTTTCTAAGGCTGGAACCCACAGAAGGCTTCAAATAAGCGAGATCGTTGAATTACGCCACGACGAATATGGGAACTCACGAATTTACAAAGAATGGGTTAAAGCTTTTCTTGACAAACACATTTCTAGAAAGATCTTTCATCCCGGTCGAAAGGTTTTACTCTTTGATGCCCAACTCAAATTATTCCCAAGAAAGCTACGATCTAAGTGGGTCGGACCCTACCTAGTTTGAAAAATCTTTGAAAATGGAGCCATTGAAATCATCCCACTCAGCCACGATTTAGAACCCTTTGTTGTGAACGGTCAGAGACTCAAACCGTTCATTGACATGACCAATACAAATTTCGCTGAGTCATCCTTTACCCTCCATTCCCCTTGAGCTCATTGCACCCAGCCGATGGCGTAAAACTCAGCGCTTAACGGGAGGCAACCCGTCATTCTTTGAAAAACCCGAAACCTTTTCTGACATCTCTATGTGGAATTCATATTGCACTTTAGGGTTCATCCATTAGAACAGCCGACTTCACCTCAGGTACCCCTACCCGAGATTACAATCATTCGCAACAAGTCACTTCGACCCGTTCACTCACCCAACACTAGTCCTAATGCATAAACTAAGCTGAAATTGAACCCACTTAATTTACAATGGGGACATTGCAAATCTTAGGCATGGGGGGTATGAAAGTGGAAAATGTCAGGAAAATTCATATCAAGAAAAGGTTTCAATTAAAAAAAAACTTGGAAAAAAAAGAAATAAGGAGGGGGGAGAAACAACTCGGGCCATACAAAATGAGAGGAGGCAAAAAGTAAAATGCCAAAAAAGGAGCACAAAATGAAAAAGAAAAAGAAATAGTCATTAGTAAAATATTAAGGGATTAACTGAAGTTCTAGACCAGATCAGGAAAAGACAAAAATAAAGAAAAGTGCTAAGGAGACATAACAAGTGATCAGAGGGAATGCTGGTCTTAGGCCTCTTGGGCTAGATTCTTTAGCATAAAAATTCATGTATCTGCTAAAATCTGGATAATCCTCAAGAGGTTGGGGAAAATGCGAAGCTTAAGTATTAGGGCTAAGGCTTAGGAAGTATTCGACCATGGTAACTGACCTTCGATTTGCGGGATTCGGTAACCTAGGCACCCAAATTCACACACAGTCTGGTTCAGTGTGCAAAAATATCCAAATCACGCAAAAAGCATTTCAATGTTATGAAAAAGTCACCTAGATTTGGAGCGGCCGATCAACACAAAATTCCCCTCGAAGATGCATAACAACATATCATCTCTTCAGTGCTTGTCTCTTATGATATTTAAATATCCTACTAGGGGCATGTAAGCACTCTGCTGGTTCAGATATCATGGGCAGCATTATCACGAAATGTCAATCGCCAGGGTCTGAATTCGGCCACGGAACGCCATGGTTGGGATTATCTCGAAAGCCAGGGTTCTTGGGGTTGCCATGGGCGGTGCTATCTTGAAACATCGATAGCCAGGGACCCTTGAGGATTGATGATGGGGATGAGGAATCCGATACAGACAGAGTTGACAAGCCAATCTGAAGCTAGAAATAAAAAAGAAAAGAGAGAGAAAACTCTCAAAATAAATAAATCTTTTGTCTCTCTCTTACAAAAATGCACTGCAAACTGAACCTAGGCTAAAAATGTCTCAAGCATGGGTGCTTTAACCGTGGAGTCCAACAAACCCCAAGTTAGTTTCTACGAGCCTTAAAGACCTTTGCGGAGGACTAAGGCTAAAGCAAGTTAGGTCTGGATTTTGGTTGATACTTGAGTACCTCTAGGCCTATTGTCAGCATTCTGACCTAATCACAAAAGAAAAAGAAAAGCACTTATCATAACTGATGACAGACACTCAGGGTCTAGAACAGAAGTTAAAACCTTGAAATTTTGCTAAGGGACTAGCAAAAGCAAGCCATGGGGTTATGATGATAGCCTCATCATGAGCTCTAACTAGCTCATTTTGATCCAAGAAAGAGGATAAAAGCTCCTGCATAACTTAGAAGAAGGCTTAATTGGCGGAATAAGTGTTCTGAGAAGAAATCATGAAATAAAGGGTAAAACAACAATTTTACCATTACAACACATAAATGGGATTTCTCAGAGATAAAACATAGGTCAAATGGTCTAAATAAGATAAAAAGTTGGTTGATTCAATCAGAAATGGGTTCATGTGCAATCCAGGAATTAAATGACATCTGGTAACCCTAAAATAGACATGCTTAATTCAACAAGGTTTCGGTCAGGATCAAATTCAAGTAAACCCTCTAAAATTCATGGAAAAATAGCCCCTAGGGTTTAGAACATTCAATTTTGCCTTTGGAACCTAGTTTGACCTAGATTGGGGTCCTAGCTCATCAATTGACATAATTTGGGTTTTTACGCAAAATATCCAGTCAAACGTGGTAAACCTAAAATCCAACTTCACCATTCGATTCCTTAAATTGAAATTAGGTTTTTACCAAAATTTGAACCTAAGGGGAGGCCATCTTGACCTACTTTGCAAATTAGTACACCCAATTACATTTTAACCCTTATCTTTTGAAAACCATTACATAAACCCCCTAGCTTCCTCGCCACTCTTACAAGCAGGTCCCTCTACCATTAATGGGGAGGAATCCTTCTCTGACGAGGAAGGGAGGGGGGAATACTCCCTGATCCCTCAGAGATCTCCCAGAATTTGAAGGGAGATTCTCTGAGGAATCCCCTTCCATCTGAGCCCAATCACAATCTTTGATTTCTATCCAATCTCTCGTGCGAATGCACGAAAGATTTGGGATCCCAACTACCTTCCTTCTCTAGCTAGATGACGGTGGCTGAAGGCTTGCCCTCCACGCACCAGAAGCTCAGCCAAGACTTATTAAAGTTCCCCCGACCCTCTGCGAATCTCGCTGATTTGTTATGGCCATAGAACCCTCCAAATTTCTTCTCTCCCCTCTCCGGCCAAGAAGCCCGCAAGCTCCAGCGATTCTTCCTCTTCCCTCTCGTCGCTCTGCTGCCATACTAGCAGTAGGGTTCACTCTGCCTCATCCTCCCACGTCACGCCGCACCAACCGCATTCCTCCCTGACCTCCTCCTCGTCGCCATTATCTCCCTCAAGGTCATCTTCTCCGACAATGGCACAAACGAGTTGTCTGTCTCCGCTGCCCCCCTTTCACTCCCAACAATCCAAATAAGCTCCCTGTCTTCCACTCTTTCATTTTCCTCACTTTATTTCACACAACCGCCCCTCGACCGTCACTGTCCACTGCCATCTTCCTCATCTTCGGCCACCCTCTGGCAAGATGCTCCCGTCACTCCGTAGCCCCACACGTCTTGCCAACCACCGTATAACCTCCTCCATACTCCACTGAATATCCTCCACTCATCCACAGGCCGCCTGCACCGCCCCCCGACCAAACCCATCCATCCGGCCACAGAACGACCTAGGCACGCATGCTTAGGCCACCTAGTGGCCTTCCACCTACTGCCTCACCTTCGCCGTGACACGGGGAAGGTCTCCCTGTGGTCCGATAGGGTCGTAAGGTCCTTTTTGTGTTGAGCAGGGTTTGAGCATCAACCACCATTAGTGGTGACTCGAGGAGGTTTCACTCTCGCTCCAGGTTGAAGGACTTCAGGATTCCAAGTGCAGTAGATTCAGGGAGATCTCGCGAAGTCATCGGTTCTAGCAAGTGGCGTCGCGAGACCTGCAGTGGCTGCAATTGGAGGAACGGTCTACTGCGGGTGCGCGAGAAAGAGCAGCGAAGCATTAGTCCCACCTCGTTAAGTCATAAAGCACGTGAGTACTTTATATTGATTTTGTGCTATCGTTAGGTTGCCTCGAATACACTAGGGTGAGGTCCCTCCTCACCTATCCATGCACCTCGTCTGTGACTTCATCCCGTGGATCTGGTGCCCTGACCCGACTACCCCCACTCTTGAGCACTCCTCGCGTAGTACACCCACGCCGGTGCACCTGTACTCGAGCACGCGACCCGACCCGATAACTCAGCTTTGGGAGAGTGTACTGAAGAGAGATTCAGAGAGAGAGAGATGCGTGGGAAGGGTACGGGAGTAGGTTTTGTTGCATGGTGCTTGTGTGCAAGAAGTGGATGCTTAGGAGGAAGTAGGGACTTAGCCGTTGCGAGCGAGGAAGAAGAAGAAGAACACCCTGAAGAAGAGGTGCGACAGCCTAAGGAAGGAAGAAGAAAGAGATCAAGGGGTAGATAAAGAAACAAGAAAACAAAGGAAGAAGAGGAAGAAAAAGAAGAAGGCAACCTAAGAAGAGGCAAGCCAGGACTTAGCCGCAAGAAGAAAATCAAGAAGAGAAGGAAAAAGAAGAGCAGAAGCGGCTGTGGAAGGAAAAGAAAAGGAGACCAGCAGAAGAGAAGAATTTGAGAAATACTTTAAGACATCTGATATCCATTCCTTTTGAGCAATTTCTTTCTAGATCATTCTCATGTCACTTCCATTGAACTACTCATTTCTTTTTATTTAAAAGTTGTGCTCTCAAGTTTTGGAATACTCAGATTGCTCCCTGTGTTCGACCTCGGATACTCTGATTTTCGAGTTATAAAATTTTTATTTGTTTGCTTCGAAAGCTCATCTATATTACCATGAGATATTTGTTAAAACACGATCTAGCCCCGTTAACATGCCTCTCCACCAACATTACTACCACCTACACAACCTCTCCCTTCATGCCAAATAACACTACCCTCGGATCATCTAACCACCCAAGCCCATCCTAACCCTACACCTCACCTACACCTACACCCTCATCACCACTTCTATATAAACCCCCTACCATCACCATTAAGGATCACCTTTTGCTACATATTTTCTACCTATATTCTACCCTATTGCCCATGACCAAGAGAAGAAGAAGAAGAAGAAGATTAAGGGGACACTCTGTCCCCATGGTGCCATCCCCTCTTCTCTTCTCTCTTGTGTGCAAGCCAGTTAGAGGAGAAGCCAGGCAAGGAAGACCTTTGGAGGAGGTTTTGAGGGTGGTACATGCACACCCTTGGAGGAGCAACTAAGGTGGAAGCATCCAACTTGGAGGAGCCAAGGCATGTCCCCCACTAGGCTTGCCAGGAGCAGACCACATTTTGGTTCAGGAAGAAGGAGAAGGACAAGCCCTTTTCAACTGTGGGAGCAACCGCAATTGGAGCAAGAGCTTCATCCTCTTCACCATCATCAAGATTTTTATTTTATTGACTCTTTAGTTTTACCTTTTGTAGTAGAAGCTTTCCTCTAAATTTGTAAGACAGAAATCCATTTTTAATCAAGTTGCCTTTTTCAATTTGGTGCATCTTCTTCTTGCTTTGATTTTGTTTTAGCACTTCCACACCCTCCTCATTATCCTAGGACCTCACTTGCTTAGGGTGAGCTTGGGAAGAGGTCATTCTTGTCACCTAGTTACTAAAATAAAATTAGCCCTTTCCCTCCAACATTTCGTATTGCCTTGTTTATTAAAAAAAAAACCCTAAAAACTTATATATACAAAAATACGAAAAGAAAGTTGGTTTTTGTTTTCAAGTAAGAGGCATATTTTGCAAACATTTGGCCTCCTAGGACAACCCTAAATACTTCCCTATCAAGGATTATAAATTTAAAAATGACTCAGATTTTGTGCATTGCAACGATCTTAAAATCCCTAATTACATACCACGCAATAACCTGATCAGTAGGTGGAGCCACGGATGTTGGATTGTGTTAATTTTCACACCATTAGGCTACGTTCGTCGATCCGGATCCATCCTTGTGGTTGGATTTATTGTTTGAAGCTCTGAATTGCATCACCTAGCCCCTTGGATGTTGATCTTCTTTGAATTGCAGAAGGTGTCATGGAACTCTGATCATGACGATTTCAGAGGTGTTGGACTTTGATCGCCATCTTGATCAGATCTGTATGGTTGGATCGTCAATTCGAGGCCTCGAAATAGATCTCCTTCTCTCTTGGCCACAAAAGGACATGAATTAACCTAAACTTTATACAAACTGTTCTAAATACAGAATGATGCATACTATACAATATTTATAATATGGAATGCATCTCTAAGCTTAGGAATAGGCATAAATAGGCATTTTATCCTAAATGAATGTGTATACATCACACCCCTAGGCCTATCAATTGC
The DNA here is from genome assembly GCA_037157565.1 of Thalassia testudinum. Taxonomy (NCBI): domain Eukaryota; kingdom Viridiplantae; phylum Streptophyta; class Magnoliopsida; order Alismatales; family Hydrocharitaceae; genus Thalassia; species Thalassia testudinum. Next base: position 118,413,033 of record JAZHRO010000024.1, read on the forward strand.
TAGTCCTTGGCAAAATTAAACTAAATGTTATGTACAAAATAGAATTAGGACTCGAATGGTTAAGGCATTAGTTGTTTGTTAACAAAAGGAAATTTCAACTAAGGTCCTAAACTATGAAAACTCAACAGTGCCCAGGTGCTTGCCAAAATGCAGATCGTCCAAGTTGCCTTTCTTTGAATGGGGAAGATACATTTTTTTTTTCTATTTTTTTTTCCTTTCTAATTTTTTTGGATTTTTGAGTTTAAAGTTTTGGGGCAGCTTTCTACGACTATCCAACCCACCCAAGACTCAAAAAGAACTTCAAGTTCTAAGCATCTTAACGTGAGAAGGTGATAAACTCACTAGGTGGCCATTAAAATGGACTTCAGGTTTCTACAAATGTAGGTGACCTTAAGGGTTTCTGCCTAATGGTTTATTTGTTCAACCGATAGCTATCTCTCTACATTTTTTATTTTTTTTCAGGGTCAACACAAGGGCAAACCAAGAATATATCTCCTCGATTTATTATACTCCCTTAGTTCTTCCCTAAGCATTTTGGGAATTATTTGCACATTTTTATGAGCTGGGCTCTGGATAAATGGCCAATGGGCTGTAACCCACGGAAACTTGCTGGCCATACTCATGCAGTGAAGTGCGGGTTACTTGTTTTTTCTCCTTTTTCAATTTTTTTATTTTTTTCTTCTCTTTTTTTTTAGTATGTATATATATATTTTTTCTAAATAGGTGGCTTCCATAATCTAAGATTTACGTAAAGGCAATTGAAAGAGAATGGTCATGTAGTTGGGTTCTGGACAATGACCCAATGGGCTGTTATGTACGACAACTTGCTAGCCATGCTACCCAAGAAAGTTTATTAGTGACATAATTTTCATAAAAATCATCGAAAAGTGAGTCAATGCAAATAGTATATAGATGCTTTAGACTTAAACTCCCCTTGAATTAGAGGGTGGGCAGATAAGTCGTATACTTATCACTGCAATTTATTAGACAAATTAGAATAAAATTAACATAGCGAGGACTTGAGAACAAGTCCACATTTTAGTGGAGACCCAGGCTGATTAAGCCCGAAGACCTGAAGAGTCTCTGTGTTCAGGTCCTAAAGTTTCGTCTCCTTAAGTTAATAACTTTTAATGCCTAAGCTCTCTTCTCATAATTCTATTTTTTTTCTTTTGTGTTTTTGAATTTTGATTTTGTTTTAAGAAAATAAAAGAAATTCCATTGAGCTAACAAAATATTTTCAAGATTAAGTTTCCACCCCCCATGCCTAAATGGTGCAATGTCCTCATTGTAAAAATAAAGGCATGAAAATGGTGAAATAAGTAGAGTATCACCTAAATTTTGTGACAGTCCGGTCAGCTCTATAGAGAGAAAATAGTATACACCCGTGCTAAGTTCATTTCCTTTAGCTAGGCATAATATACAAACAAAGAGGAAATTAAGAATTCACAAGTGTGGGTTAGAATCAAAATTAAAAGATTGATCCTCAAACCTGCCAGAAGAAGTCCATAGATGTCAACTAGATTGTAATGTAGACTCATTCCCCACGGTTGAATGGTTCTAAGGTTCTGGATGAATATCACCTAGAACCGAAGATCGTTGTGCTTGCGGGGCAGGACTGCGGCTTTGTGGTGTGCAACCCAAGTCTAAAGTGACAAACAGTGGGTAGATCTAGTTCGATAGATTCAGGTGTCCACTTAGAGTTCAGCTCAGAAAGATAGTCCATTATTATGTACTTGGGTTGCACATCAAAGATATCATTAGGATCCTGATAGAAGGTAGGCAATTTCAGGTCAACAGGAACCCTTTGATCCAACATTGTATTTCCCTCAAAATTAGCCTCCCATAATTTAACTTCCAAACTGCTCTACTTTATAATCAAGTGTTTGGTTTTTAGGACCGCTAGCATATTATTCGCCCCATGTGATTTACCCAAGTCCAAAAATCATGGCTGAATCAGAATTGACTTGGATACATTGATTTCAAAACTGTCATCATTCAGTTATTTGGGGTGTGGTTGAAGAATGGGGTTATTGATTGAATCATCCAATAAATCTTGATTTGAATCCTCCATGTCAACCCCAGCAAAATCAAATCCTTCAATTACAGGGCCATCAAATGATTGATCAGATTCTTTTGGCCCGTTTGTCTCACTAAAATTATCTTCCTTATGCTCAAGTGAGACTTCACTAAGAGATTCCTTACCCTTAGAATCAAAGAATTCATGATCCTCATTTATATGTCTCAAAATCGTCTATCATTTCATGGTCCATGGAGACATTTTTCCTCGTTTCTTGGCTTGGGGATCTCGAGTGAGAAAATTTGTTCATCCATAGTGGGTTGCTCTAAACCAACCTAGACATCCCCAATCACATAAAATGTCTCCCCCCCGACAGATGCCTAAGCAGGTTCTGACATTGGCTCTCCTGAAAGGGGTTCATCTTGAGAATCATCCCAAGATTTGACTAGGGCAACCATAAATTTCATCCTCAATCTTGATAATTTCCTAAGCAAAAACTCACCTGGGCCCTTTCCTCGCTATCTTGGAGCCAATCCAATAACGAACTATTCATATCATCAATCATTTGAATCAGGGGCTCCAATTTTTCATTGCAGGGTGTTGGCTGGGTTTCTAAAGATCGTACAGTGTTCCTCAAATTTGCCAGCACCCTATATTGGACCTGGTTCACCTGAACTGGATGATCGGTTCAAGGTTGGGTGGGTTTGGGTTAAATATAGGGTAGTCAAGAAATTGAGGTTTTCCCTGATAATAGGTCATTTTGGGTTGTTCAAAGAGGAGTGGTGACCTATATTCAGTATTATCATGGGGAGGGTAAGAGTTGTAATCATCATACCCTTGTTGATTGTATATCGGGTTAAGTTGATCATCAAAATGTGGAGATCTATAATTAGTATAGGCGTGGGGAGGATAATAATCATAGTCTTGTTTTCCAGGATTAGACCTTGGATATTGAGGTCCAAAATCATATCCACAATCAAAGTTATCCTGACTAGGAGATGGGTAGTCATATGTAGGATCGGGATGGTAATCATCTTGGGGATAAGTGGTGGTAGGAGTGTAGGGTTAGAAATGTGTGTAGGATGTGGAAAGATACATGGTGAAGTGAGAGGGAAAAGAGAAAGAAAAGGAGCCGTACAACACAAATAATCAAACTTGTCCTTAGGTGGGTTGGCATAATAATCTATAGACTCTCATAACTCATCTTGAGATGAAAGAAATGATTTGGTCTACTTTTATCTGGTCAATCCAACTAGTTAGAGGGATGGATTGGGGAGAAGGTTCATACATTGGCTTGTGCCTCTGGTGCCTTTGATACCCCCCATCCGTAGTCATTTGATGCTACTCCCCTAGCTATACATCAGATGGACTGGTAGAAGCAGATTAATCGAAAAAAATCTCAGGTGGTGACCCAAAGAGAGAGTTAATCCTTAAAGCCAGCATCCACTCAATTTTAATTAGGTTTGGATGACTGTGCTCTTGGAATGTAATGGGCCCCTTAGATGGGTTGTCCCCTTAATTATCAATTAAAAATGTGTGTGTGTGCACAACTAGGATTTTCAAGCAAGATTATTAGAGATGAGGTTGATTTTAAAGTCAAATCTTACTTAGTAGCTTTTAGGGTTTAAGCTTTAGGAATATTTAATCAAAGTTCAGTGGAACACTCCAAGTTTTAAAAACACGAGTGTACATATATTGCTTTAAAAATAAAAAATAATGTGGAGTTCCTATTTCAGCCCTAAAAACCAATCCTATGTGGCAAGATACTGAAGAGTCACTTTTATCTTAACTGGTGCTACCCAAATAGCTCAATCAATTGACCTATTGCACCAGTTTGTTAAGGCACACAAAAGATATTTAACTTATCCAAATTTCTAGTCACTTATCTATGTGTTAACTTTTACTGTACCAAGTCCACAGGTCAAAATCTCAGTTAAGTGATTAAATCAGAAATGGTGTGCCTTAAGTCGAGAACTTTGTGGGTGTGTGAGGTGTGTAAATTTTAGCTATGTCCCACAATTAGAATTTTATTTTTTAATATATGGGGGGTGAGGTGAGGTGAAGTGACAATCAAACAATCAGATCTATCCTAGGGTTTATAAAAGCACCTAGGTTGATTTGAGTTAAGATATTACGTGATAGAGTGGAAATCTAGTGGGTGGGTTGTCGGGATACACTTACATAACCTTCTAACTGCACTTTACTCTGATCTATCCCTCTTTGGCTCGCCTTGGAGGTGTACCTATAATCACAGAAAGGAAGGAGCAAAGTGAGCTAAAATGTTAAGTAAGGTGGAAAACACGAAAAAATCTGAGTCTTGCCTCCCTGGCAACGACGCAAAAATGTGAGCATAAATTTCGTAAGGGAAATCAAGGTGTTGGAGAACCCGTTGTTGTAGTAGCGAAATATCTCTACCGAATAAAATTTATACCAAAACTTGAAGTAAGTCCTTGGTCGAACATAGGGAGGCGAACATTTGGTTTTGAAATTAGTGCTTTGATTTTATTTCTTTTGTTGGTTTTATCTTTTGCAAATTTTTTTTGGTATTTTATATGATAAGAGATTAGATCAATGAAATCTAACTAATCCACTTGCAAAATAAGAGAGAGAGAGAAAACATCAATGTATATCTCAAAGAGTTTGCTACAGATAAAAAAGTAAAAAACTACACTGGAAAGAAAAAAGTTAGAGAGAGGTAAGAAGAATCCCCCTCGATGGTCGTTTGGCAGACGACTGGCTCTGATGATGCCCTAGATGAATGTGGTGCAAAGCTGAAAGAAGAAGAATGGAGCCTGAGGAAGGAGAACCAAGCAGGATGATATCATGGCGAGGATCTACTTCCCAAAGCTGGTGAGAGGATGACAATGGGTTGCTTCATGAAAGGAGGCGAGAAGTGGGAAAAATATTTAAGTTTCTACTCTAGAGGAGCATTCTAGGCTTCGGACAAGCTACCTCTAGAGCCTTGGTGGTGGTGAAGGAGAGAAAGGAAGAGATGAAGATGGATGGAGGGGTGTAGGGGTCCTTTTACAATGGAGGAGAAGGAACATTTTGTGTATAGGGAATTTAGTGACATTAAAGTTGCCACAGTAGCTTCGCAATAAACGTTGCAGAAGATCCAAATCCGTTGGCCCACTGCTTGCATAGCTAAGGCGTGGTCAAAGGAGACCCGTTCGATCTTCATCAGAGGGCTGCAGATCTCACGGACGTTGTGTGGTCAATTGACGTGTCAGATTGGCCATCAGTAAGTGTGTGATCTCACACGTGCATACTGCACGGCAATCATCATACCACGTCGCCTCCTTCTCTGCCAGCTGATTGATAGCGAAAATACGCGATTTGTTAATTAGGTAATTTAGTATCGTTGCAATGTGTAAATCCGCTTTGGCTTTTAAATTTATATCCTAGATAGTGGGGTATCTAGGGTCATCCAAGGAGGCCAAATGTTTGCAAAATTGATTCTCTTGCTTACAAAATAGATCTCAACTTTCTTTTCCGTATTTTTCAATATATCATTTTTTTGTTTATGAAATTAAGGCAACAAGCGAAATTGTGGCGGGAAAGTGACTTACACTTCCACTCAGTATGCTACTTCTAAAGTGGCAAGTAGAGCCTCTCCCTAAGCTCACTCTAGGCAAGTGGAGGCCTAGAATAGTTAGGGAGAGGGAGTGAAGAATGCTAAAAACAAAGCAATTAGAAATGCAAATAAAGAAATTGCAAAGAAGGCAACTAGGTTAATGAAAAAGTGTTTTACAAAAAAGCCTAGCAGAGGAATGCTTCTACTACAAGAAAAATTGCAATAAATAAAAGCAAACACAAATCCTCTAGATAGATGGTGAGGAAGAGGGCTTCTTGCTCCAAGCTTGGTAGCTCCCAAGCTTGAAAAGAGTCCTTCAAATCCTTCCTTGCTTTGCTCTGCCAAGGTAATGTCCTCCAAGGCAAGCCCTAAAGGGGTGTGCCCTAAGCTTCTCTCCAAGGGTGGACGTCCACCCTAGGTCCTTCTCCTTTGCCTGGCCATCCTCCCTGAAGTAGAAAAGTCCTCCTCCTTGGCGTGGCCCAAGTTGAAGACAGTGGGGAGAAGAAGGCACCAAAAGGGCTGGTGATGTGCCCCTTTAATCTTCTTCTCTACTCCTTCTTCTTGGCTGTAGGTGTAGGTGGGTATAGGTAGAGAAATGCACTAATGGAGGATGGGAATTATGTGGTGGTAGGGTAGGGTATTTAAAGGATGGGAATGGGGGTGGTTATGGTGTCTTTTTGGAGGGAAAGATAGGAGGAAAATGAAGAGGTGCCTTGGTTTTCCCTCCAAAAATGCCTTCTAGAAGGCAATTTTGGAGGGAAAAATGGAGGGTGGAGATGGGTTTTGATGGTGGATGTAGGGTGGTGATGGAAGGGATAGTTGACACCAAAAAAAAGTAGGAGTAGGTGGTCTTTTTGCTGGAGCTTAGGTAGTAGGGTAGTAGGGTAGTAGGTTTTGGTGCCATGGAGGTGGACTAGCTAAGTTAAGCAGCTTAGCTAGTAGGGAGTAGAGTTGGAGGCATTTGGAGCTAGGGTTTTCAGGGAGAAGAGCTGGAGGTATTCATCTGGAGCTGCACTAGAGCCGGTGGTTGCTGAAGAGAGCTGCAAGAAGCTACCTTAGCTACCTCGGCTTGCTAGTGCTTTGCTAGCTACTAAGCCAAGATAAGGCAAGCTGGCTTCTGCTGAAAGGAGCAGAGGTGAGCTGGGGCTAATGCTCCCGGGGAGGATGAAGTTGGGTGAGGCAGCTAAGGTAGCTTAGCTCAACTGAGTTGAGCTAAGATGAGTCCCCGGGAGCTGGACTTGTGCTTCCTAAGCTGGAATGGAGTCATCTTTAGCTAGTCGGAGTTGAGTAGAGCTGGATGTAGCTGGACCTGAGCTGGGGTGAACTCTAGTCAACTCAGCTGAGCCAGCTAGAGCTCCTTGTGGACTAATGGGACCTAAGATGAGCTAGACTCAGCTAAGTTGAGCTGGATCTGAGCTGAGCTGAGCTAGGGTGAGCTAAGATGAGCTCTCTTGAGTTGCCATTCAGCTGAGATGAGTTGAATGGAGCTTAAATGAGCTAACCCTAGTTCAAGTGAGCTGGAATCCAGCTATGGTGAGCTGGATCAAGCTGAGTTCCAGTTAGTCTGAGGTTCTTCTTCATCAGTTGCCTTCCTGAGTGCTAGGGTTTTGGAGTTCTGACAATCTGCATATCCCTAACACTCACATAAACACATTAAAAGTATAATAAAAAGGGCAATGCATGCCTAACCTAATTGATGCCTAAATGCAGCCCAAAAACCCGTTTGCGGAGCAAAATCCTAAGTGCTAAGTTTGTTTTAATGCATAAAAATGATGATAAACTGGCGTTTATCACACCCCCTTGCTTATCTTTTCCTAGTCTCAGCAAAACTTAAATTTTTACAAAATGAATTTTTTGGGAAATCTAATGTTTTTCTAATTTTGAGGAGAAATTGATTAATTGACCTTGGTTGATCTAAACACAAGAGGTACAGGATTTGTTAAAGATAAACATCGAGATTTGTTTTGGCTCCAACCATTAGATGAAACAGGATCAATATATCCTCCAGAAACTTTACAAATTAACTCCTTGTTAATTCAGATGACTTAAAATTTTTGTTTTTAGCATTTTTCTGGCTCATGAATCTGATTCGCAACTTGCAAAAATCCTTTAAAGCCTTGTGTCTGTGCATGTGAAAAGCCAACATTTATAGAGGCATGCTAATTTATTTATTTATTCTTTTTTTTTTCTCCACCATGCTTATTATCAGCTTAGTCTTACGACAGATGTGTCAGGATCATCATTCCCGTTACCAATCCTCAAGGGGGCTCTGGCTCCAGTACTTTGGGATAGCACTGTCCATGACACCACCCAGGAGCTCACAACCCCAAAACACAATGCGGTGTAAAGGGGCACTCCAAGGAAACTCAAGTTCTTGCTCCGACACTATAGGTAGAGCACCATCCAAGACACTTGAGCTGCTAAAATGTGCTTTAATGCTCCATCGACAGATATGAAATATAGATATGGAGCAGCACTCAGGCGGTAACATGTTGACATTGCATCCTCAAAGGAGGCATTTCCTCCTTCTCGGCAGTGGGAACTCAAACCAATGATCTGTTTTAGACTTTTACTAAGTACAAACACAGGAGTTTTTCAAATTTTTAGTTATTTTTAAGTGTTGGCTTGTGTGTGAAAATTGACACAAGAAGTTTCTGAAGACATGCAAGTTTTTGAATCAGAAACTAAGCGAAATACTTTCCACACTACAAAATAGGATCAAGTCACTTAAACTATCATGAGTTCTGGTGGAATTTTCAGAGAAGGATATCTGATCTAGTCTAAAATAGACCCTGAAATTCTAATGATCAGATCCACATCCGCTTCCCTAGTTTGTTAAAGATTAAATCCCATAGTACCAAAAGTGAATTTTTCAACCTCAGTCTCGATTTCAAAATTTTTCCTCAAAAAGTTCTCATCATTTTTTTCTTTTGGGTATGCAAGCAGGAAAATAAAATAGGTAAAGAAAAATGCATGTTTTTAGGTTTTGAAAATCCTAAATCAATCGTCAAATTTTAAAAACACCCCCCCCTTGCTTAAGATATGTCATGTCCTCATGCATTTGGAGGGAAAAGGGATCACCTTAGTGAAGAACGGTCAGGTTTAGGATGATCAAAACTTGGAAAAAGAAGAAGAAAAAGAAAAGCAGGAAAAAAAATGATGTGTTACCTCCCATCAGTGCTGTCTTTTATGCCATTTAGCAGGGTGTGAAGGTATGCACGAAAGACGGAAAATCATGTAAATAGTTGAACACTTGAATGTCTTTAATAAAAGTGTCTTCCTCAAGATCCCTAAAAAGATGAGTGGTAAAGATAAAAGGATCAAAATAAAATAGAGCAATGGAAAAAGGACCCGGGTCTGGCCATGGTTTGAATTGATGATGAAAGCCAAACTCAAGTTGACCAGGGGGTAGGTCCAATAGAAAAGGGAGGGGAAAGGAGTTAGTGAGATGCAGGATGGGTGAAGTTAGTGTGGATATTTTTGGTGAAAAAATAGGAAGATGAAAAGGGGGAAAGTCAAACCCTAGTTGATCTGGAAAGTCTTGGACCACATAATTATCCTTAGAATAAGAATCAATAAAATCTAGACCAATAGTGGTCAAAGGTGAATGAGATTTGATCAACATAGACTTCTCAAATACTTCTTCCATTTTATTATCAGTGTCCTAAAAAATTTTGTGATCAATGGACCTCTTGGAAGCTTGAAATAAATCTCACGAGAAGGTCTAGTTATTGCAACTTATATTCAATTTCCCAGAATGAGAATTGATATTAGCTGTTTACCAAAAAGTTTGTGATAAACGCCAGTTTATCATCATTTTTATGCATTAAAACAAAGTTAGCTCTTAGGATTTTGCTCCGCAAACGGGTTTTTAGGCTGCATCTAGGCATCACTTTGGTTAGGCATGCATTGCACTTTTTATTATCTTTTTAATGTGATTTTGTCAGTGTTAGGGATATGCAGATTGTCAGAACTCCAAAACCCTAGCACTCAGGAAGGAAACTGGTGAAGAAGAAGATCAGACTAACTGGAACTCAGCTTAATCCAACTCACCATAGCCGGATTCCAGCTCACTTGAAGTAAGGTTAGCTCATCTTAGCTCCATTCAACTCATCTCAGCTGAATGGCAGCTCAAGAGAGCTCATCTTAGCTCACCCTAACTCAGGTCAGCTCAGATCCAGCTCAACTTAGCTGAGTCTAGCTCATCTCAGCTCCCATTAGTCCACAGGGAGCTCTAGTTAGCTCAGCTGAGTTGACTGGAGTTCACCCCAGCTCAGGTCCAGCTACATCCAGCTCTACTAAACTCTAGCCAGCTAAAGATGACTTCACTCCAGCTTAGGAAGCTCAAGTCCAGCTCTCGGGGACTCAACTTAGCTCAACTCAGTTGAGCTAAGCTACCTTAGCTGCCTCACCCAGCTTGATCCTCCCTGGGAGCATTATACCCAACTCACCTCAGCTCCTTTCAGCAGAAGCCAGCTTGCTTTAGATTGGCTTAGTAGCTAGCAAAGAACTAGCAAGCCAAGGTAGCTAAGGTAGCTCCTTGCAACTCTCTTCAGCAACCACCAGCTCTAGTGCAGCTCAAGATGACTACCTCCAGCTCTTCTCCCTGAAAACCCTAGCTCCAAATGCCTCCAACTCTACTCCCTACTAGCTAAGTTAGCTAAGCTGCTTAACTTAGCTAGTCCACCTCCATGGCACCAAAGCCTACTTCCCTACTACCCTACTACCTAATCTCCAGCAAAAAGACCACCTACTCCTACTTTATTTTGGTGCCAACTATCCCTTCCATCACCACCCTACATCCACCATCAAAACCCATCTCCACCCTCCATTTTTTCCCTCCAAAATTGCCTTCTAGAAGGCATTTTTGGAGGGAAAACCAAGGCACCTCTTCATTTCCCTCCTATTTTTCCCTCCAAAAATATCCAAGCACCCCTTCATTTCCCTCCAAGAAAACACCATAACCACCCCCCTTTCCATCCTATAAATACCCTACCCTACCACCACATAGTTCCCATCCTCCATTAGTGCATTTCTCTACCTATACCCACCTACACCTACGGCCAAGAAGGAGTAGAGAAGAAGATTAAAGGGGCACATCACCAGCCCTTTTGGTGCCTTCTTCTCCCCACTCTCTTCAACTTGGGCCACGCCAAGGAGGAGGAGTTTTCTACTTCAAGGAGGATGTCTAGGCAAAGGAGAAGGACCTAGGGTGGACGTCCACCCTTGGAGAGAAGCCTAGGGCACGCTCCTTTAGGGCTTGCCTTGGAGGACATCACCTTGGCAGAGCATAGTAAGAAAGGAGTTGAAGGACTCTTTTCAAGATTAGGAGCTACCAAGCTTGGAGCAAGAAGCCCTCTTCTTCACCATCTATCTAGAGGATTTTTGTTTGCTTTTATTTATTGCAATTTTTCTTGTACTAGAGGCATTCCTCTACTCAGCTTTTTTGTAAAACACTTTTTCATTAATCTTGTTGCCTTCTTTATAATTTCTTTATTTGCATTTCTAATTGCTTTGTTTTTAGCATTCTTCACTCCCTCTCTCTAATTATTCTAGGCCTCCACTTGCCTATAGTGAGCTTAGGGAGAGGCTCTACTTGCCACTTTAGAAGTAGTATATTGAGTTGAAGTGTAAGTCACTTTCCTGCCACAATTTCGCATGTTGCCTTAATTTCAAAAACAAAAAAATGATATATTGAAAAATACCAAAAAGAAAGTTGAGATCTATTTTGTAAGCAACAGAATCAATTTTACAAACATTTGGCATCCTTGGATGACACTAGATACCCCACTATCTAGGATATAAATTTAAAAGCGAAAGTGGATTTACGCGTTGCAATGACATTAAATTACCTAATTAACAAACTGCGTATTTTCGCTAATCACTTTTTCGCATCGTTGCCGGGGAGACATGGCTTTGCTATTCCTTCTCCACTTGCTTGAAGTAGATCTCATCCCCTTCTCTTTCTTCTCTTTCATCTGTGTAGGAACTATTGCAGGAAGAAAGCGGGAATCTGGAAGAGAGAGCTCAAAGTTCCTTTTCTTCCCACGAAATTCAGGTTGGTTCCACTTTCTGGTCACATAATTAGTTAAAAACTACAAAAATACACTAAACTTGGCTTTCAGGACCCTAAACAACTTGATTAAGTGGAGTGGTGCATTTTAAAATCCATTGCTTGCTTGAATGCTTCTTTAACACCACTCCATTGCAAGTATTGGTGTTATATTTTTCGTGTCCAGATTTCTATCCAGAATTGAAAAATCTATTACCTACACCACAGGCCTTATAAAATAACAAAATTTCATACAGTGATTTCAAATTAAGTTGGGAACACTTATTCCAAATTTCAGATAAATTGGATTTACATTTAATTTTTAAAAATTCGTAGACTACGGAGGGGTCACACCCTCCAATCTTCCTATTTTGTTACAGGCCATGAATTTTTGGAATTTTTATACTCATCCAATTTTTGTGAAATTTAGTTTCTCGGAATCATTGCGAAATTTCACACATCATATAAAATAACAAAAATTTTCCGATGTCAGTGGCAATACTGAAAAGTCCAAAATACCCACATGTATCATTTTTGGACTTTGACACCAGTACAATTAAAAATTCAAAATAATTATCAAACAAATTCCTAAAATCTTATAAAAATCTTTTTTTGAATCCTTGTTTGATTTTATTCAAAGTAGTAGTATTTCTTGACTTTTTTCGACCACTAATTAATACAGAAAGCCTAAAATTAATTCATTGGTAGTAATTTTTTGTCTTATGAATAATTGACTTAGGATTTCTTTCTTTCTTTTTAGAGACCCACATTAAAGGAAATTAACCATCACCAATACAACTTGTTTTGCCTTTGATTGTGGAGTTTCAAACTTGTTTTAAAATTTAAAAAGGAAAACCCTAAAACATATTTAATTAAATCAAATCCTAAAAGGCAAAAATACAAGAAATTGTGTGACAACTTGCTTCTTGATTGGAGCCACTTTCCAATTCTTGCACACATACTAAAAAAATTGAAATAACAGGGCAACAACCCAATTAATGCCCTCCACATTCCGTGTGCACTATAATATCCTAGCCTTAACTAAAATTTGTAGCAATTTGACCCCTATGGTTTCATCAATTTAGGCTTGCTATATAGGACTTAAGTTTTCTCTAGTTAATACCAATTCTGCCATCTATATCTGGTGTTCAGGCTGACGGGCCCTGTCAAATGACCAGGCGCGGGTTTGTACAAGCACCTGGGGATTTTCCTAGGAAATGCTTGGGCCCAAACCTCCCCTTAAGCAACTTGGTTAGATTTGTTGACAGAACGAGTATTCACTGTTGATTACTTATTTCCTAGGTAGACCAAGTCTTAGGTTAAATTCTAGGGAGTCACAATTAAGTTAGGTCTAGAATTTGATTGCTTGTGTGCACACTTCTCTCATTCCTCTCTTCTCCTCCCCTACCATTTCTTCCATTTTGCATGGGCGACGGTCCAAAACTCCACACTTGGAGGGACCACTTGATTTTGCCTCCCCATAAAAGGACTTTTCCTGCATTCTTCCTCTTCTTTAAAAATGGAAAATCAAAATTGGTCCTCTAACCTACATGCTAATTTTTCTTTCCCCTATTTTCCCACCTAGGAGCTACTTAATCAGGCCCCTCCACCTAATCTCTACTCTATCATGGCTCAGCTACAATTTAAGCAACAATAGTTGCATAAGGATTTAACAAACCTAGCCAACCAAGGGAGTCCTACCACACCTGCCCAAGCTCCACACATTCTACATCTCACCCCTTTTAACACCCGCAAGAGAGAAAATTTGCAGAAATCCCATGCTGAGTATGATTATTATTCTGAGGCTTTCTATGGTTCAACAGGGAATTATGTTTATCCCAATCATCATCCCCCCAAATTGTCCCTACTTTCTAGGAGAAATTGAAAAATTCCTCTAATGGAGGAAATTATCCAGCTCACTCCTAGACCAATCCGGTTCCACACCAACAACAGAACCTGTTTGGAGGGTATGGTTCAAATCAGACTTATCAATCTGGGCAATCTCAAGAAGACATTAATGGCCAGATGATGAAAACCCTATAGGAGTTACAAAGAAAAACAAAGGAAACAGCCTGTCTTATTAACAATCTCAACGATCAAATTGGGGATATTCCGACTCAAAGACCTACAGGACACTCACCTTCCCAACCCACACCAAACTTTATTAATCCCAGGAACCAACACCCGGGTGGATACCAACATCAGAACCACATGGTTCAGCTTCCTATTAACCCAATATCACAGCACCAGCCCAGTTTCTATCAAAATCAGGCCCCCCCACCTCCTCCCAATGATCACCAAGCTGCGTATGCAGAGACTTTGAGGAGTGAAGAAACCACCATGGATTTAAGGCCTTTACATTCAAATGATGAAACTAATTCTCAACCAATGCAGATTGACTCCCCTAACCTCAATAACGAAGAAGAAAAGGAAATCCCAAAAACACCTGATTCAAACCCTATTTCCCACTCTTAAAAATTGCAATCCAACAATCCAAAACCAGAGTCCTCTGACCACAATCCTTTGGACTTATTTGAGCAAGTCGAGAGGAATATTCCCTTCCTAGATTCTCCCCATGCCTATAAAAAATTTACTTCAAAAGGGCATGATTAGAATCTAGAAAGGTTAGTCCTTTCAAAGATCGCCAGCTAAGTTTTTCAGAGCACGCTACCTTTCACAAAAAAGGACCAGGGCACCTCACTCATCTCAGTTGTCATAACAGACACCATTTTTTATCGTGCCCCTCTCAACTTAGGTAACTCTAGTAATCTCGTCCCCCTGATCTTATTTGAGGAATTTCGATTCAGTGATTTAAAACATACTAAGGTTCAATTTCAATTGGAAGACCGATCTACCATTCAACCGTGGGGGGTTGTTGAGGATAGTATCATCAAGGTTCGAAATTGTCTATTTCTGGTAAATTTTCTGGTCCTTGACATAGAGGTACCTAAGGCTCCCGTTAATGTCATCATTGGAAGACCTTTTCTGACTATGGCAATAGCTAATATCAATTCTCATTCTGGGAAAATGAATATAAGTTGCAATAACTAGACCTTCTCATTAGATTTATTTCAAGCTTCCAAGAGGTCCATTGATCACAAAATTTTTTAGGTCACTGATAATAAAATTGAAGCAGTATTTGAGAAGTCTATGTTGATGAAATCTCATTCACCTTTGACCACTATTGGTCAAGATTTTACTGATTCTTATTCTAAGGATAATTATGTGGTCCAAGACTTTCCAGATCAACTAGGGTTTGACTTTCCCCCTTTTCATCTTCCTATTTTTTCACCAAAAATATCCACACTAACTTCACCCATCCTGCATCTCACAAACTCCTTTCCCCTCCCATTTCTATTGGACCTACTACTTGATCAACTTGAGTTTGGCTTTCATCATCAATTCAAACCATGGCCAGACCCAAGTCCTTTTTCCATTTCTCTATTTTATTTTGATCCCTTTTTCTTTACCACTCATCTTTTTAGGGATCTTGAGGAAGACACTTTTATTAAAGACATTCAAGTGTCGAACTATTTACATGATTTTCCATCTTCTGTGCATACCTTCACTCCCGGCTAAATGGCGTAAAAGACAACATTGGATGGGAGGTAACCCATCATTTTTTTTCTTGCTTTCCTTTTTCTTCTTCTTTTTCCAGGTTTTGATCATCCTAAACCTGATCGTTCTTCACTAAGTTGATCCCTTTTCCCTCCTAATGCATGAGGACATGACATATCTTAAGCATGGGGGGGTGTTTTTAAAGTTTGACAATCGATTTAGGATTTTTAAAACCTAAAAACATGCATTTTTCTTTAGTTATTTTATTTTCCTACTTGCATACCCAAAAGAAAAAAATGTTGAGAACATTTTGGGTAAAAATTTTGAAATCGGGACTAAGGTCGAAAAATTCACTTTTGGTACTATGGGATTTAATCATTAACAAACTGGGGAAGAGGATGTGGATCTGATCATTAGAATTTCAAAGTCTATTTTAGACTAGATCAAATATCCTTCTCTAAAAATTCCACCTGAAGTCATGATAGTTCATGTGACTTGATCCCATTTTGTAGTGTGGAAAGTATTTGGCATAGTTTCTGATTCAAAAACTTGCATATCCTGAGAAACTTCTTGTGTCAATTTTCACACACAAGCCAACACTTAAAAATAACTAAAAATTTGAAAAACTCCCGTGTTTGGACTTAGTAAAAGTCTGAAACAGATCATTGGTTTGAGTTCCCACCACCGAGAAGGAGGAAAATGCCTCCTTTGAGGATGCGATGTCAACATGTTACCGCCTCGGTGCTGCTCCATATCTATATTTCATATCTTTAGATGGAGCATTAAAGCGCATTTTAGCAGCTCAAGTGTCTTGGATGATGCTCTACCTATAGTGTCGGAGCAAGAGGATGAGTTTGCTTGGAGCGCCCCTTTACACCGCATTGTGTTTCGGGGTTGTGAGCTCCTGGGTGGTGTCATGGATAGTGCTATCCTGAAGTACTGGCACCAGAGCCCCCTCGAGGATTGGTAACGGGAATGATGATCCTAACACATCTGTTGTAAGACTAAGCAGATAATAAGCATGGGGGAGAAGAAAAAAAGAGAATAAATAAATAAATTAACATGCCCCTATAAATGTTGGCTTTTCACAAGCACAGACACAAGGCTTTAAAGGAGTTTTGCAAGTTGCGAATCAGATTCATGAGCCAGAAAAATCCTAAAAACAAAAATTTCAAGTCACCTGAATTAACAATGAGTTAATTTGTGAAGTTTCTGGAGGATATATTGATCCCGTTTCACCTAATGGTTGGATCCAAAACAAATCTCAATGTTTATCTTTAACAAATCCTGTACCTCTTGTGTTTAGATCAACCAAGGTCTCTTACTCTATTTCTCCTCAAAAGTAGAAAAAAATTAGATTTCCCAAAAATTCCATTTTGTAAAAATTTAAGTTTTGTTAAGAGACTAGCAAAAGAAAAGCATGGGGGTGTGATAAATGCCAGTTTATCATCATTTTTATGCATTAAAACAAACTTAGCACTTAGGATTTCGCTCCACAAACGTGTTTTTAAGCTGCTTTTAAGCATCAATTAGGTTAGGCTTACATTGCACTTTTTATTATCCTTTTAATGTGTTTTTGTGAGTGTTAGGGATATGCAAATTGTCAGAACTCCAAAACCCTAGCACTCAGGAAGGCAACTGGTGAAGAAGAAGCTCAGACTAACTGGAACTCAGCTTGATAAAGCATACCATAGCTGGATTCTAGCTCACTTGAACTAGGGTTAGCTCATCTTAGCTCCATTCATCTCATCTCAGCTGAATGGTAGCTCAAGAGAGCTCATCTTAGCTCACCCTAGCTCTGGTCAACTCAGATCCTGCTCAACTTAGTTGAGTCTAGCTCATCTCAGCTCCCATTAGTCCACAAGGAGCTCTAGTTAGCTTAGCTGAGTTGACTGGAGTTCACCCCAGCTCAGGCCCAGCTACATCCAGCTCTACTCAACTCTAGCCAGCTAAAGATGACTTCATTCCAGCTTAGGAAGCTCAAGTCCAGCTCTCGGGGACTCAGCTTAGCTCAACTCAGTTGAGCTAAGCAACCTTAGCTGCCTCACCCAGCTTGATCCTCTCCAGGAGCTAAGCTAGTAGGGTGTAGATTTGGAGGAATTTGGAGCTAGGGTTTTCAAGGAGAAGAGCTGGAGGTAGTCATCTTGAGCTGCACTAAAGCTGGTGGTTGCTGAAGAGAGCTGCAAGGAGCTACCTTTCCTGGCTTGGCTTGCTAGTTCTTTACTATCTACTAAGCCAAGCTAAAGCAAGCTGGCTTCTATTGAAAGGAGCTGAGGTGAGCTGGGTCTAATTCTCCTGGGGAGGATCAAGCTGGGTGAGGCAGCTAAGGTAGCCTAGCTCAAGTGAGTTGAGCTAAGCTAAGTCCCCGGGAGCTAGACTTGAGCTTCCTAAGCTGGAATGAAGTCATCTTTAGCAGGCTAGAGTTGAGTAGAGCTCGATGTAGCTGGACCTGAGCTGGGGTGAACTCTAGTCAACTCAGCTGAGCTAACTAGAGCTCCCTGTGGACTAATGGGAGCTGAGATGAGCTAGACTCAGCTAAGTTGAGCTGGATCTGAGCTGACCTGAGCTAGGGTGAGCTAAGATGAGCTCTCTTGAACTACCATTCTGCTGAGATGAGTTGAATGGAGCTAAGATGGGCTAACCCTCATTCAAGTGAGCTGGAATCTAGCTATGGTGAGCTGGATCAAGCTGAGTTCCAGTTAGTCTGAGCTTCTTCTTCACCAGTTGCCTTCCTGAGTGCTAGGGTTTTGGAGTTCTGACAATGTGCATATCCCTAACACTCACAAAAACACATTAAAAAGATAATAAAAAGTGCAATGCATGCCTAACCTAATTGATGCCTAAATGCAACCCAAAAACCCTTTTGCGGAGCAAAATCCTAAGTGCTAAGTTTGTTTGAATGCATAAAAATGATGATAGACTGGCATTTATCACTGATCGGATCCAACAAGTGAATTTCACCTGGGCGTGCTCTGCAATGAATTACTCTGCACATGGGGCTTCGATTGCAAGATTCTTGCATCACAGGCTGGGGAGCTACCCAATGCACCACCGATGTGGATTGTCGAGAAGTCTGATTCATGGCACGGGTATCTACAACCATTGGACGAAGATCCAACGATCCAGATTAAAGGATGCTCGAGAGAAGAGGGGTGGCCAACAACATTGGGTGTCTATGATGGTGCCACATGGAGCCATTGTGGTTGTCTATTTCCTTCAGCTTGTAAGTGGCACCGCAAATGTTGGATTGGGTTGATTTTCATGTTGTTGCATTGCAATTGTCTATCTAGATTCATCTGTGTTGTTGGATTTTTCGTTTAAAGCTTTGAATTGCAGCACCAAGCCCCTTGGCCATTGATCTTCCTCGTACTGCATAAGGTGCTACGGAACTTCGATTAGGATGATTTTTGAGGTGTTGGTCTCCGATAGCCACCTTGATGAGATTTGTATGGTTGGATTGTCAATCTGAGGTCTCGAAATAGATCTACTTCTCTCCCAGCCACAAAAGGACACGAATTAACCTAAACTTTATACAAACTATTCTAAATGCAGAATTATGCATGCTATGCAATATTTATAATATGGAATGCATCTCTAAGCTTAGGAACATGCATAAGTAGGCATTTTATCCTAAATGAATGTGTATACATCAACCACAAATGTGACAAGTATTTTTATGTGGAAACCCAACCTGAGTAAAAACCACAACCTAAGATTCTTGATGTAGGATTTCCCAATTGATCAAGTAGACCAAATCTACTACGTGTCACGTAAATGAGGGTGACACAACCTCAATTACAACCACTCTATTTTAACCCAAGGATAGCATACCTCAAAACCACTCTTCTCAACAAAGGGTATTTTGTCTCACGAAGGAGACGGGAATTTGCCAAGCGAACACCCAACCATAAATAGAAGGAAATTACAGTAATGCTATAGATCCCAAATAGTATATTTATAATAGGCTCCTGTAAGTTTAGAGAACTTCCCTGATTTGGAAGTGAAGTATGCAGTAGATCGGTGCTCTCGAGTTTAGATTGTATAGGCAAGAGCAAGGGCACTTCTAACTCTTGGATCTTCTCTTCAATTACATGATATGGTCGAAGTAGTATATCAAGGTGTCTTAGGTGTATCTAAGCGAATGAAGGGTCCCCTATTTATGGAGGCCATAAGAAACCTTTAGAAGACTTACGAAGGCTTAGATAGTCGTTAAGAAAGATTCCAAGGAGATTTAGGTCAAAATCAGAATCAAATCAGGGTCATAATGAGTCTGACACAATTATCAGATGTCTGTTAATACATATGATCTATGTTTTGGATGTCTGATCTTGAGGGTCAAAGTTTCTGATTTCATTCGATCCAAATAGGGATCTAAGTGAACATTTGATAATGATTTATAGGACTTCTAGTACATTTATTCGACATCAAACTTTGTGTGGGTTAGTACTTATTTTGACCAAATCTAAATAGGGCTCTAGATTTTAAGGGTCAAACGACGATCTGGACGTCTGAAAGGTGTGGGAATTGATTTCAAGGAGCTAACAGTCAGATACGGGTCTAACATTCTTGGATTTTGGTCCAACGTCTCTTTATCAAACATCTAAACACCTTTACGGACGTCTATAAATAAATGGCAAATTATCCTAAGTTGGCTCACAAGGGCAATGGCTAATGATCCTCTAGTTGGACGCTTGGCAAGGTCATTAAACATCTTGTAAGACATCTGAACTATGGGCAAGATGTCTAAATGGAAAGGCACAGACTATTAATTTCTAGCCTAAGTGTTTGAAGGTATGGCCAAAAGGTCAGATGACTTAAAGTCACGTATCAGATGCCTGATGTCCATATTGAATGTCTGATTAGGATGTCTGAAAGCTATTTTGGTTTTCTAAGTTTGTCTAAGTGTTCTAGGACTACAAGAAATCAACCTTTTCGCAAAGGCTCAAAGCCACCGACAAATGGTATAAAATTGTCGCTAAGAACGGACGGCGAATCCCTCGTCAGCAAAGATATTTGCCATCGGTTTCGATAGGAACCGCCGACGTATATTGAAAACCGCCGTGAAGATAAACCGCTGGCAAATGTCTACCTTTGCCAATGGTTTTGCTACCCATCGGTTAATGTAACCTTTTACCAAGGGTTGACAACTGTCGGTAAATGTAACCTTTTACCATGAGTTGACAACTGCTGGTAAATGTAACCTTTTACCATGGGTTATATAATCGCCGGTATAACTTATGGCGATAGTTTTAAATCCAATGGTAAAAAGTTTAGCGGCAATGACAAAAACCGCCGGTAAAGAAGTTTAACATCAAATTTCTTTTCACGATAGTTACATAATCGCCAGTGTAGATCTTATAACACAACCTATATACAATCATATAATAAAACATTCACTTAATAACCTATATACCAATCATGTACATGCAAAACTATGGCATTCACATTATAACATGAAACTCACATAGCATTCACATAATAACCTGTATACCAAGCATGGATTCCATCACATAGCATTCACATAATAACATACAAACAATATAATCCAACAAAATAAAATTTAGAACACGTAAAAGTTGAACATATGAAAGTATAGCATATATAAAAGTTTTAGAACATAAGTTTCCCAACATAGTTTCCAAATAGTCAAACATAGTTTCCAACATAATTTCCATCATAGATAATCAATCTAAGGATCTACCGAACCATGTCAAGGGGACACATCATTATGGTCACGACGATGAGAAAATTGTGATGGTGTATGCTCAACAAATGTAGTAACAAGATCGAATAGGCAGTCAATCTTCTGATTTTGTTTTTCGATTAATTCTTTATGCTTCTTCCTATCTTCACAAAGTTCCTCCACCTAGGTCGCAAGATTTTCCACCTAAGTCATGAGATTGTTAAGCTGCTCTTGTGATGCTCCTCCAGCTTTTTTACCATACCAACAACTAATGGTGGCACCTACTCTACCACATAGGACATGACCTGGTTGCTCTTTTGGATGTATTGTCCTAAATGCATCCTCTGCAATCATCAATGTTGATGGGCATTCACCATTACTCTCAACTGGAGTCATGAGTTGTGTCATTTGGTCCTAATTAAGAAAATGCTAGTCTCTATATTATTTAATATAACTTTAGAGCAAAATTATAACATCAGAAAGAAGACATTATAACTCCAACATGTGGACTACAAAATATATTATTATTCAAAGAAAATCTTGCTATTCTACAATGTGTGAAATTAACTGACAAAAGCATGCCCACTTTTCTATAAGAAAACCAATCATTTCCACTAGGGAAAGAAAAATCATCCACTTATTCACGTCACAACATGTGCATTTTGTTTCTCACATATACATGCACATGTACAAACACTAAACCAATTTAGAACTTAAACAGATTATCTATCCATGATAGATAGCCAAATTGAAAAGCACACACACAAACATAGCCAAATCATGCGCCAAAGCTCAAATCATGTCCACTAATTAGTAACTGGACAGAACAACAACAGCAACAGCAAAAAGCAAAAAAAGTTATTTAAGTTCAGATTTTAGTAGCACATATAAAGAACTCAAAAATGTCAAACAAGAGCTTTTCTTCCTTCATTTCTGGAATGAAGAGTAGAATCAAATAAAAAAAATATATCAATGCTTTATGAAGCTCTAATTTATGGTAGTTGTTTGTTTATCTTATTTAGGGTGCTTGTAATTTTACTCCTTTTACATGGAAACATTTTGCTATCACCAAGTCATTGGAACACTTACTGGTTGCTATTTCGGGTATCCAACTGAATTATTATACTCTTTGATTTGAAGATGTTATGCAATAGCACCTGTAGCAAAGCATCATTTTGAAATGTCTCATTGGAGCTGGTCTTTTTCTCTCTCTCTTCCCCCAACAACGAACTATCAAGTTCTTATATTTATCTTGATGTAAATAATAGACATTTTACCTCTTGCCATTTTACTTGAACAACATGTTTGATCCTGCTGCCAATCTTTGTGGGTTGAGATTCTTGCACTGTTGCCATTTACTGCTATGGAGCTTTAAGGAAGCTATCATGCTCAATCCAACTTAACAGGGTGAAAGGATTATTTTTGCTTTATGGAGGTTTTCATGCCTACTGGTAGTCTCCACAGAGAGACATTTGCATTTCCATGAAACAAAATGGCCATGAAGAGTGCACATTATCATGTCTATAAATGGAATCTTGACCTTGGAATTCCATTATACATCCGTAACTGTTACTATATACTGAGATAGTACAATGCTCAATAGAAATTATCGAAAGTCATACTGAATGAGTAGAAGTTGTAAAACATGTGTTCTATTTTGATAAATGTGCCTTTCTGTTAACATGTTCATGGTGGTGGCAAATCCTTTTCTTTCTTTCATGCCTCTGTGATAAAAGTTCCTGTCCTCAATTGATTTCACAAAACCCAATGGCTTCTATCTTGGCAGTGATAGATAAGGTCAAGGACTTCCTTGATTGGTCATTGCTGTGGTGAGGGGTAGATCAGTTACTTCTCATTTGTTTGTTGGCAGATTTTGCTTTAGATCATGTGTCAGTATGCTCTTGGCAGAAATGGTTTACTATGCATTTGACTAAAGAGACTTTTGCATGCATGTCAGCCATACCTTAAAGTTTGAATTCTACTTCAACAAGAATACCTTTACTGTGTGCTCAAGAAGTGTTGTAATGTAGTAGCTCTCTTTTGATCATCATCCAAAGGGCCAAAAGCTTTCCTCCTGTTCTCAATAGGGGAAGAGGGAGTTTGGCCAAAGGATCCTACTGCATTCCAACGCCTGCTATATATAATAGTATGGCATAGGTGCAGGTGAGCATAGGACAATAGACACATATAAAGTTTTGAATCATACAAAACTTGAAAGTTGTAATGGGTGGTATGGCTAACAAAAGGAGGTTTAGTACGTACCTAGTTATGAAGTAGAGGGCATGAATTTCAATTTGCAAATAATTTCTTATTTCATACACTTCTTCAATTAAGAAAGCACGTTATCAAACTTTTTTCAATTCAATCTAAATCATAAAGGGCATTGAAATGCAAACATCAAATATCACATGGAAAATCTTGCCATTATTTTGCAAGGGAAACCATGTTGTTGGCTTCACCATCGGAAAATATCCCAGATGGCATACTTACTTTCGAAATGGCACCTTGCACGGCTCCTCATGCTCATATTCTGAGACATTTACTTTCTTTACTGCCAAATGTTTTCCAAGGCAAATGTCTATCCGGTAGATAGTACCATGCCTGCCCCTTCCTATGACATATTTCTCACTTCAATCTTTAGTAACCCAGAGTATATCCTCAAACTTCAGATCTGTTGGTAAGCTTTTAGATGAGTCACCATTATGTGATAGAAGGCGAAGAGAAGCATGCATATGCTGAGACTTCCGCATTAAATGCACTATAAGCATTCCAACAATGAACAGGGCTCTGCAGAACACCACTGTCAGGATCAAGGGTAGTCTCGCTCTGTCAATTACAGCTCTGCTACAAATATGTTTGCCATCTATGACAACAAAATTTTGGATTTCCTTTGAATGAATTGGGCATTGCCTCAGATCACACGGGTTTCATGTGTTTGAAATCGGGGCTACGAGGAACCTGTCATCGTAGTTGCAAAACTCGTGATCAAATATAATTTATACCAAAACTCCAAGGGAGTCCTGAGTTGAACACAGGGAGGCGACGTTTACTTTGTATGAAAACTGCTCTTCGATTATTTCTTTTTGGTGTTTTGTGGTTTTGTTATTTTTTTGTTTCTGAAATAAAATGGCAAACAATCACAAGAGAGAGATTGAATCGAATATGATATATTGCGAGAATGTCAATTACAATAGTTTACAAAACATAAAAAGAGATGGAGGTGACAAGAAATCTCCTGAAGCAACTGTTCGGTGAGACGATGATTCCTGGTGGAAGCTCAGATAGAGGAGTTGGGAAGCACGACGACAGAGGTGAGAAGTGGGAGGACGTCAATTAAAGGAAAGCTTCAGCGCAACTCCAAAATGGAGGAGAAGGCAAAGATGATCTGCTATCAGAATGGAGGTTGGAGGATAGCTCCAAGGTGACCTATGAATGGGGATGGGAAGTTGGAGGAGTATTTGGTGGGGCAGAGTTTCGTTACATTAATACATGCCTTGGGAGCCTATAAGCAAGCTCTAACAAAGCGTTGGTATGCTTGCTAAAGCTTGAGAATAGGTGGGAGCAGAGTAGGTAGAGATGGCTTGGAAGGTAGTAGGTGTAGGTCCTTTTATAGTGGAGGGGAAAAGGCTAGAATAGGCATGGGACCATTAGCAACCTCCAAGTCATCGCTGTAAGTGTCGTTGTAGGCAGGTCACGCCCTCTCACGCACGCAGTTGGCCTTGCTAACGTGTGAACAATTAGCAACGGCTGTAAGAGTCGCTGTATGTTTGCTAGGTTGTTACTGAAAGCTGGTGCCAACCAAGCATGCGCCAACTCATGCCCGCAGCTGGTCCACGCATCACGTGCCTCTAGTCGTGCACGCACCCTCGTGCACTGGCTGTGTGCGTGCCTATTCATGTGTGTCCTTGTGCTGCGTTGGTGTTGTGGCTAGTGCTGCGCATGCCTCCAATTTCTGATTTGGGGGGTTCGCAAGTCTCGAACCCGCTACCGTTGATCTGTAGAGAGTGCTTAACCACTGTGCTGGGCTCTCCCTTGCGTTGCAAAGAGGCATGCGGTGCAGAGTCTTCTCAGTCGTTGGATCAAGATCTAGTGGTTGGGAATGAAAGTCACAGATGATGAAGAGGTGGGAGCAGGTGTTGCTGGTTGATGTTTGGTGGCCTAGATGGCACCATGTGGCTCCATGTGGGCCATCCATTTTTCTTTCTTTTGTAGAGGGTGCCACGGTGCTTAAATCAAGATGATTCTCGCATTACCGAACTATAATCGTCACTCCGGATCCACCCGTACGAATGGATTTTCCATCTGAAAATCGTATGGATGTCACATTGCCCCCATGGCCGTTGATCTTCCTCAGACATCATATGATGCCATGGGAATCCGATCTAGATGATTATGGAGGAGTTAGACTCTGAACATCATCCTGATCAGATCCGTATGGTTTGATCATCCATCTGAGGCCCTGAAATAAGTCTTCTTCTCTCTTGACCATAAAAAGGACCTAATTAACCCAAAATATGTACAACTACTCTAAATGTAGACTGATGCATGCTATGTAGTATTTATAATGTGAAATGCAAATATAAGCCTAGGAACATGCATGAATTGGCATTTCAACCTAAATAGATGTGTTTACATCATACCCCCATGCCTATCTTTTGCTAAGCCCTAGCAAAATTAAACTACATGCTATGTAAAAAAGCAAAATTAGGATTAGATCGCTTAGGCTTAAGTCATTTATTAACAATAGAAAATTTTAACTAAGGTCCTACACAATGAATATACAACAGTACTCGGGTGTCTGCCAGAATGTAGACCGACCAAGTCCTCACCTTATTTGAAAAGAGAAGATACATTTTTTTTTTCTTCTTTTCTAATTTTTTTGTACTTTTGGAGTATGAGAGTTATGGGATAACTTTTTACATCTACCCAACTCGCCTAAGACTCAAAAAGGACTCTAAGTGCTAAGCATCTTGTTAAAATAGTGAAAGACACACTAGGAAACCATTGAAATGGACTTTGGGTTTCTATGACCCTAGGTGACCTTGCCAAAAGGTTTATCTTTTCAATTGGTAGCTTTCTCCCTACTTCTTTTATTTATGGGTCAACACAAGGGCGAACCCAGTCTATATCTCCCCGGTTTATTCTACTTCCCCACTTCTTTCCTAAGTGTTTTGGGAATTATTGTGCATTTTTGTGAGTTAGGCTCTGAACAACTAGCCAATGGGCTGTTACCCATGGCAACTTGCCAACCATACTCATGCAGTGAAGTGTGGTTTTGCTTTTTTTTTTTTTTTTTTCCTTTTTCTATATTTTTTTCTTTTTATTTTTATTTTTATTTTTATTTTAAAGTAGGTGGCTTTCGTGATCTAAGATTTACCTAAAGGCAATATAGTGAAAATGGTCTTATGACTGGGCTCTGGACAACCGACCGATGAGCTATTACCACCGACAACTTGCTAGCCATACCACCCTAGAT
Source organism: Thalassia testudinum (assembly GCA_037157565.1). Taxonomy (NCBI): domain Eukaryota; kingdom Viridiplantae; phylum Streptophyta; class Magnoliopsida; order Alismatales; family Hydrocharitaceae; genus Thalassia; species Thalassia testudinum. Next base: position 118,439,393 of record JAZHRO010000024.1, read on the forward strand.
AGCTCATTAGAGACCTAATTTCTGAAGAAACCGCCGAAAAGTGAGTCAATGTAAGAAAAAAGTGTGTACATGCTTAGGATTAATGTCTCCCTAAATTAGAGGGTGGGTCGATAAGTCGCATACTTATCATCCCAATTTATTTGCCAAATTAAAATGAATTTTAATTGATGAGGACTTGAGATTAAGTCCATATTTGACTCGACACCTGGGCTAATTAAGCTCGAAGACCTGAAGAGTTTAAGCATTCAGGTCTTATCGTATCGTTTCCTAAAGTTAATAACTTCCAAAATGCCAAAGTTACCTACTTTTAATTCTTTTTTTTTTCTTCTTTTTGAATCTTCAAAATTCTTTTATTTTATTCTTTGTTATTATTATTTTGCATCAAATAACTAGAAATTACTATTACAATTGACAAAAAGGTTATAAAATATGTCTACCCCCCATGCTTAGCTATTGCAATGTCTTCATTGCGAAAATTGAACGCATGCAGGAGAGTAGAAGTGCAAGAATAACACCTGTTTTTTGTGAGACTTTGATCAGCTTGTAATGGTCTTTACATGTGCTGAGTTTAGTGCCTTCAGCTAGGTGAAGTCCTCAATCAAATATAACTAACATTGAGACTGCAGTAACATAGTTTCTGGGCCCCAAGATTTGGGTCCTAGATAGTGAAAATAGACTTACCTAAGAGATGATCAATGAAAGTGGCAAGCTAGTGGTGTAGGGAGAGCCAAAATGGTCTCCAATAGGAGTTTTGTTGATTTATTACAGAGGAAGTGTGGTTGGGTGTAGAATTTGTGCATTGGTTGGGTGAAAAAGGATGACGAGGGTTTTATGATGTGCTGGGGATTCATGGGTACTCTAGAAAACCTAATGTTTGAAGAGTTCTTCCCCAATGTTCAATTTCATCCTCACACTCTGGGTTCTTAAACCAACCATCCTGATCCTCAGAATTCCCACCGACAAGTTGGACCTCAAACTCTAAGCATTCAGGATAAAGATGTTGGGTTTTAACTTGATCATGTGAACCATCCAACAAATTTCTGATTTCATATATATTTTCCTCATCCCATGTTGCTACAATTGGTCGCATTTTAGCTTTGTCCTCAATTATTTCCACAACCGTGTGATCTTCTTCCCGAGTTTGGGTTGAGTTGGCCACTAAAAGATTGTCTAAGGTATGTATGGCCATTACTTCCTCTATTCTATCAAACTCCTCCATCAAACCACACTTAATTTTATTCTGTGAATCTGGAAATATGGAAATGGCCTCGAAAATATTGAATTGATTTGTCTTATCCCTTGAGGCCATTTCCATATTTCCAGATTCATAATCAATCATTGCCTTAGTAGTAGCTAGGAAAGGTATTCCCAAAATAATCGGGGTGTGGTTGAGCGATTTTGGGGCTTCCATGTCTAGGACCATGAAATCAGCAAGGTAATGCAAATCATTAACCTTGACTGAAACATCCTCCAAAATACCCCTTGGTTTTGTAATGGATCTGTCGGCTAGCTGAAAGGTTATGCCTGTGTGTTTTAGGTAGCCTAGACCCAATTCCATAGGTAGTGATGTGGGGATCGCATTAATGGAAGCACTGATGTAAACATGCTTATATTACATAAGATGTCTATTTATGCATGTTCTTAAGCATAGAATTGCATTACATACTATCAACATTGGATAGCAGGCATCATCTTGCATTTAGATTAGTCTGAATAAAATGGTGGTTAATTGTCTCCTTTTATGTCCAAGGACAGGGCAACTTTTTGTTGGGTCCTTGAATCGAAGATCAAACCGTACGGATCTGATTAGGGTGACAATTTGAGTTGAACGACTCCAAGATCGCCTAAATCAGACATCTATAGCATCAGATAGAGACTAAGGAACCCTAGAAGATCAAGGGCCAAGAAGGTGCTAATCCGCAATTCAGATGGCAAATCTGACCGCATGGATGGACTCTGATTGACGATCGCAGCCTAACGGTGTGAAAATCGACTCAATCTGATACCTGTGTCATCATCTACATCACCCAGAAGATGGATGGCTAAGATGGCACCACATGGCGTCATCTCAACCGACCAATCGACCGCATGCATCCACTGAAGGCACCTGCACCAATGTTTCCCGCGCTTAAGTTAGGTGCTCGACATAAATGCGCCCACAACGCATTGGTCGAGCGCTTTAACGCGAAGTTGGGGCATGCATTCGAGCATCGCCATGCCTCATTTGGAGCGAGAGCATGTGTGTGATCGATCGCCCGATGAGGATCTAGCGACTGTGGGCACCTGATAGTGTCCATGCACCATCGCATGCCCCCGCGTGACCTACGATCGCACGTGTATGTGCGTAGACGAGGCACAGTGAGGAGCACTCTTGGCTATTCGATCTCACGATCGAATGGCGGAGATTTGGAGGATGTGAATGTGTGTTTAACACATGGAGGTGAGTAGGCGCACGTGCGTTGCCCCACTACAGCCACGTTCAAGCCTTTAGTGATGGATTTATCTGTCACTAAAGGTCCTGAATTAATGATTTTCAACATAAAAAGACCAAATTACCCTCACTTCTTGCAACTACAAAAGGAGACCCACTACATACGAAATTGGGATCCCTTCTTCTCTTCTCTCACCCCTTCCAAAGCTCTAAAAGCTTGTCTCAAACCCAGGATGCTCCTCTAGAGTAAAAATCTTAATTTTCCCACCTTCGTCCCCCTTTGTGGTTGTCCACTCTCTTCATTCGAGAAGCAGATCCCACGACGACGATGACGTGTTGCTCCATTCCCGTTCTTCCCGCTTCATCCTCCTTCTTCCCGCTTCATTCCCCGTCTTCCAGGCGTCGTCCCGTCCGGGTCATCCTCTGAGCGATCGTCGAGGGTGATATCTCTCTCTCCATTCTTTTTACTACTTTCGAGAATAGATTTACTACTTTCTAGTATAATCATTTCCTGCTTTCTAGTTGTAATGAGTAGTGTAATGAACAATTTTTTATAATTAAATTCATGTTTATTCTACATCCCTTTTTCTTTTATTTGTAATATTCTCTTTCTCTCTCTTCTATTTATTATTTGCTAAATAGTTTCCAACTAGTTATTTTTTTTTGGGACAAATTAAACAAATGCGTATTTTTAATCGAACATTAGCCTCCCTAAGTTTGACCCAGGATTTCTATTCTGCTATAAATTTTATTTGTTGAACATGAGTTCTTCGCTTTCAAACAACAACGATAGGTTTTCAAAACCAAATACGATAGCATAGTAACCCGCAGCTTCAACATTTTGGTGCCGTTGCTAGGGTGGTGATGCTCTTTTATTTTTTTTTTGCTTTTCCAACATACAAATCTTTTACCTCACTTCTCTCCTTTCTTATTGTGATTGCAGGTACTCTTTTGAGATGAGCAAAAGTGGTAGATTGGAGCAAAGTGTTGTTGAAGGTTCTGTAAGTTTTTCCCCACCTCCCTTCCGTAAGTTTCCATTCCACCTTGTAATAACACAAACAAAAATCAACCTAGGTGTTCTTATAAGCCCTAAGGTTAGTTTTGTTTGTTTGTCTGCCACCTAGACCTGGCTCAACCTCCAGATTTAGAAAAGAATAAAAAATTCTCACAGAGGTACACAACTTCATCTGATTTTCAAACTCAACCAGTAAACCGATCTTTGCAACTAGTACACACATCTAAACACATAATTGAGTAGAAATCAGATTAGGTAATCACTTGTGTGCCTCATTAAGTGGTGCAAAAGGCCAATTATTTGAGTTGATTGGGCCGCACCACTTCAATTAAAATCAACTCATCAACTAGTTGCTCCACAGGTTCAACTCTTTGGGATTTGCCAGGCACTCCACATTCTTTTAAGTTTAAAGGAAAACATCTTCACCTGTGGTTTCAAAACCTGGTATACCAACAAAACTTGCTTGAAAATACCTAAAGTTGAATCCTAAATGCTACTAAGCAAGATTTGAACCCTAAAATTCACCGCATAAAAAATATTCTTGCTTGAAAACCACTAGATGTGCACGTACACACACATCAATCAATCATTAAGGGCACAACCCAGATTAAGGGCCCATCACATTGCAAAGCACATTCAAACCTAGCCCTAAATAAAATAGAGCAGACGTTGCCCTTAAGGATTCGACTCACTCTTTGGAGTCTAGAATGAGATTATTTTCGATTAGTTTGTTTCTACTATTCAATATGATGTCCAGCTAGGGGAGCAGAATCAAATGATCACGGCTGTGGGGTACACTAGGAACCGGAGGTGCAAGCCGAAGGAAGAACCGTCTCCCCAGTCCCTCCTCCTAACTGGTTGGATTGAATAGATAGAACTAGAACAAATCATTTCTTTATCTCAAGACAGGTTCTGGGAGTCCGTAGGTCTTTAGGCTAGCCCACTTAAGGATAGGTTTGATTGCTTGTATTGCAGGGCGCCTTTCTTCCTCCCGTTTGTCATGAATCCATCCACATTTTATACACATTCCCACTCTTTCTATCCTATTATGAGTTATCCTCAATATGATGATTATTTCGACTCGTACTGTAATCAACCATTGGTTAGTTGGGATAACTCGCATTGGGGATACAGTTCCAGACCTCCGTGTTTAGGGTCTAACCTTGAACACAATAATTGTGATTTCTATACTTGTTAGAGCCACATCGATTATAGATTGCCACCCTTTCATGAACAACCTAATACGATCTACAATCAAGGAGGATACACTGATCCTTACACATCCTCTGATTACACTGCCTTTAGGCCATCATCACCTTTTGAATAATCCAAAATGACCTATTATCAGGAAGGGTGTCATGAATCTCAATTTGTTAACTCCCTTGTCCTGATCCCAAACTCGCCCAACCCTAAAACAAGTCATTTGGTTCAGGGGAACCAGGTTCAAGATAAGGTTTTAGCTAACTTCAGGAATATCATACAATCTTTAGAAGTTTAGCCAATACCTTGCATTGGAGAATTTGAGCCGCTGATTGAGATGATTGATGATTTGAACAAGTATTTGTTGGATTGGCTCCAGGATGTTAAGGATAAGAACTCGGGTGAGTTTCAACTTTGGAAGTTAGTAAAATTGAGAATGAGATTTGTGGTTGCTTTAGCTCAATCATGGAATGATTCCTAGGATGAACCCCCTTCAGAAGAGCTTATGTTAGAACACGCACAGGCACCTGTTGAAAGGGACACACATTATGAGGCTGACTAGATTGAATTAGAGCAACGAATTATGGATGATCTGATTTCTTCACCTGAGAAGCTTGAATGGGGGTATGAGAAAACATATGTCTCCTTGGATCAGAAAGTGATGGATGATTTTGGGACATACATTAATATGGATTTTGATTTCTTTTATTCTGATGGTGAAGATTCAATTTGCCATGTCTCACATGAGTTTATAGAACACGATTTCTGTGAGGCGATTGGGCTCGAGGAATCTGATAGATCATTTGATAGCCCAATAATTGAGGAAACTAATCTTATTGGGGCTCACATGATGGATCCAAAATTGCATTTTTTGGAGGATGCAATCTAATGCCCTGATTGTCAGTTACACCCCATTGAATTTACTGATAATTCTACTTTTGAGATAATTAGACCCAAGTCAATTATGATTCAGCCACATCTTTTAGACTTGGAAATTTCAGACAGGGTGATGAATATGCAAGAGATCCCAGAATTTGATATGTTGAAGGAGGATAGGAGCTGGGAAATTTTGATTTAGGAAATAAACTCTAAAGGAAGTAGAAGACCAAGTCTAAGGGTTCCAATTAAGCTGAAATCATCAAACTAGGACCCTTACGACATTTGTTCTGAGGATGTCCAACCCAAGTACACATTCATTGATTACCCTTTGGAGCTTGATTTCTCTGTAACCCGACTCTTTGGTCTTGGGTTGCATCCTCATAAATCGCAGGCCCGACCTCGCCTGCATGCTGATTTTAGATTTTGGGTAATTTTTATCCAGAACCTTAGATATTCTCAATTATGGGGTATGGGTCTGCAACACTAGCTGGTCCACATTTATGGACATCTACTAGTTGGTCAATGGTTTCATCTTTTTATTCTGATTCTGACCTGCACCTGTGAATTCTTTATTTCTCTTCTTTCAATAGTATGCCTAGCTAAAGGTACTAAATTAAGCACATATACAGTTTTTCATTATCTCGGAGTGGACCCGTCATTCACGCAAATCAGGTGCTTTCTACTCTATTCCACTCTATTTATTTCCTTTTAATACAATGAGGACATTGCATTAGATAGGCATGGGGGTGGATATTCATCTCTGAATTAATTCGTCAGCTCCGTAGAATCATTTTATTTTCTTTTATTCTTATATTAAAAAAGAAAATTGTGGAATTAGGAAAGAAAACTTAGGCTTAAGAAAATTTTCAATCTTAGGAAATATTACATTAGGATCTAAACACAAAGACCCTTCAGGTCTTTGGGCTTAGTCAGCCCGTGTATCCACTAAAATGTGCATTTGTTTCTCAAGTCCTCACCAGCCTGAATTCCATTTGAGTAAATAAGTTTAGGTGATAAGTACATGACTTATCAACCCACCCTTTGATTTACGGGAACTTTTAGTCTAAAGCATCTACACACTAACATTTCACTGACTTGTTGATAGACAATTCTAATCAAAATTGGGTAGCTAATGAACCTTCTAGAGTGATATGGTTGGAAGTTATTGTGGGTAACAGCCCATAGGTAGGTTGTCCAGAGCCCAATCACTGGACCACTCTCTTCTTGCTACCTTTAGGTAAATCTTAGACTAGTGAAGCCACCTAATTAAAAATAAAAAAGAAAAAGAAAGTGAAAAAGAAACGAAAAAGAAAAGGAAAAAAGAAAAAGAAAACAAAAGAAATAAGCCACACATCGCCGCACGAATATGGCTGATAAGTTGTCGGTAGTAACAGCTCATCGACTGGTTGTCTAGAAACCAGCTCAAGAAATGCACTTAAAATTCCAAAAACACTTAGGAAGGAGTGGAGAAGCAGAATAAACCAGGGAGATATACACTAGATTCACCCTTATGTTGACCCCATAAAAATAAAAGTAGAGAAAAAGCTTCAAGTTGTAAAGATACACCTTTAGGCAAAACTCTCTTTTTAAGGTCACCTAGAGGCGTAGAAACCCGAAGTCCGTTCTAATTGCCGATCAACGAGTCTATCACATCCACAATAAGATGCTTAGAACTTAAGATTCTCATCAAATCTTGGGTGAGTTGAATGGCCGTAGAAAGTTGCTCTTTAACCCTAAACTCAAAAATTAAAAAAAAATTAGAAAAGAAGAAAAAGAGAAAAAGAAATTTTTCTTTGAATAAGGCGAGGGCTTGAGGCGGTCTGCATTCTGGCAAATACCCGACCACTATTGTGTCTTTGAAAGTTTAGATCCTAAGTAAACATTTTCTTAATGGTTGAAAATAACCTATGCCCAAATAATCCAACCTAATTCTTTTATAAATAGCACATAGTTTTTGCAAGGGACTAGCAAAAGATAGCTAGGGGGTGTGATGTAAACATACTTATATTACATAAAATGTCTATTTATGCATGTTCTTAAGCATTGAATTAAGTTGCATACTATAAATATTGCATAGCATGCATCATCTTGCATTTAGATTAGTCTGAATAAAATGGAGATTAATTGTCTCCTTTCATGTTCAGGGACAGGGTGACTTTTTTGTCGAGGCCTCTAATCAAAGATCCAACCGTATGGATCTAATCAGGGAGACGATTGGGGTTCAATGACTCTAAGATCACCTTAATCAGACATCTGTAGCATCAAATAGAGATAGAGGAACCCTAGAAGATCAAGGGCCAAGATGGTGGTAATCCACACTTCATATGGAAAATCTGACCGCACGGATGGATTCAGATCGACGATCGCAGCCTGCCAGCGCAAAAATTTACTCAATTTGATATCTGTGGCATCATCTACATCACCCAGAAGATGGACGGCCAAGATGGTGCCACGTGGTGCCATCTCGACCACCCAACTGACCGCCTGCATCCGCTGATGGCACCCGTACCAATGCTTCCCCACCATTGGATCAAGATCCAACTGTTGTGATGTGCCTGCGCATAAGTTAAGCGCTCAACACAAACGCGCCCACAGCACGTTGGTCGAGCACTTTAATGCGAAGGTGAGGCATGTGTTTGAGCCTCGCCATGCCTCAATTGGTGTAGGGGCACGCGTGAGATCGACCGCCCGATGAGGATCCAGCAGCTGTGGGTACCCGATAGCATCCACGCACCATCGCATGCCCCCGCATGATGTAGGATCGCACGCGTATGTGCGCGTAGAGGAGGCGTAGCGAGGAGCGCTCTCAACCGTTCGATCTCACGATCGAATGGTCGAGATTTGGAGGACGTAAATGTACATTTAGCATGGGGTGGTGAGCTGGCGTGTGTGCGCTGCCCCACTACAGCCACGTTTAGGACTAAAGGTCCTGAATTAATGATTTTCAACATAAAACGACCAAATTGCCGTCACTCCTTGCAACTATGAAGGAGGCCCCCTCCATACTAAATTGGCATCCCTTCTCTTCTCTCACCCCTTCCAAAGCTCTAAGAGCTTGTCCTAAACCTGGGATGCTTTTCTAGAGTAAAAATCTTAATTTTCCCACCTTCGTCTCCCTTCGTGGAGCATCCTACGATTGTCCTCTCTCTGCATTTGAGAAGCGGATCCTGCGACGACAACGACATGCTGCTTCATTTCCATTCTTCCTACTTCGTCCTCATTCCCACTCCGTTCCCTGTCTTCCAGGCGTCATCCTGTCTGACTCGTCCTCCGAGTGATCGTCGAGGAGGATATCTCTCTCTCCATTCTTTTTACTGCTTTCTAGAATAAATTTACTGCTTTCTAGTATAATCATTTCCCACTTTCTAGTCGTAATTAGTAGTTTATTGAATAATTTCTGATAATGAAATTCATGTTTATTCTACATCCCTCTTGCTTTTATTTCTAATATTCCCTTTCTTTCTCTTCTATTTATTATTTGTTAAATAGTTTCCAACTAGCTATTCAGCTTTGTGACAAATAAAACAAACACGTACTTTTAATCAAACATCTACCTCCTAGAGTTCGACCAGGGATTTCTATTCCGATATAAATTTTATTTGTTGAACATGATTTTTTCGCTTTCAAACTATAACAACAGGTTTTCAAAATCAAATATGATAGCGTAGTAACTTGCAGCTTCAACAAGCACCCAAGTTGAGGAGGGTCCAGTCAAAAGTAATGTTTCCTATTGTGTAGGAAATCAGCAGGGCTCCTGGGTCCTGCTTCTTAGGAGGTAGCTTGTTAAGGATTAGTTTGCTTGTGTTATCGGACAAAACTACTCTCCTATTATTTTCAGATTTCACTCTATGCCTTTCTCTATATGCATTCAGTAAACCTATGGCATGGGTGGGGATTGATCTGATAGCTGCGAGGAGTAAAATGATTATCAATTTGAAAGCCTGAAGTAAGGACATCCTTTCCTCCAATTTCTCCTTCGACTTTTTCAGTTTGCCCATACAACAACAACATACTCCCGAATCAGACTCTGATGTTTTGTTGATCACATTCTTAGTTGGGAGTCTGGAATTCTTACTATGGGGCCTAATGGGGATGACATGGGGTCGGGTAGGTCCCTTTTGTCTACTACCACTCCTTAAGGTGATGGTGTTTGCAGTGGTAAAATGCTATTGGTTAGTGCCTTGGGGAGGGTTTGGTAAATTAGGAGGCTGCCGGCTGATTATGGTAGGAACATGGTTTGTTCTGGGAGGGGCTGGGTAGCCTGGTAGATAGCATGAGACTGAGCATATGACTCGCTACTATTACCAAACCCTTGAGGCCCAGCACTTTGGTTTAGTACATTCCTTGGGTTTGGTATAGGTTGTGATGGTAGAGATTCAGGCTATCGGTTGTTTGCACCAAGTTCGGATTACAAGGTATCCAGAGAAGTTTTCATTTGTTGCATGAGCTGTAGCATTGACCCTTGCATTTCTACCATCCTTAGGTTTGAATCAGCCTACTCGGCGAGTTGTTGAGCATTCCACATGGACTGATTAACCTGATTCAAGGGCAATTGAGTATATACATGACTCTGGCCTATTGGTTTTTGCGGTACATGGTTGTTGGGTCGATATTGGGTCAATTGCCCTTGATCTTTCCAAGAGAAGCTAGGCTGATTTTTCCGACCATAATTATAGGAATTTGAGTAAGGGTTAGACCTAGCATTCTCCTGCACGGCCTAAACATCCTCATAAGATGAGGATGAAGAAGAATCAGTAAAACTGGGATCAAAGGCCCCAATTTGGAACCCATAAGGTTCCGAGAAGAGTTGGCCCGAAGGTTGAGCTAACTCGAACTGGTTCACAAACTCCCATCCCGTAGGAGCTTGCGAAGAATGGAATCTTGATCCCTGGGATTGAGTGGATCTTGAGAAATTAGAGTATCCAGACATCCACTCTTCCATTTGTTTAGCAACTAGATCCATCTTATCTAATCTATTGCAGATCAATTCCATATCAGATGCTTGAGAATCTTGGACCACATTGGCATTTGATCTAGTTTGTTGGGATCGGTTGAAGATTTCCACGGAGGAGTGGTTTAAAGAATTTTCACTCATTTCCTCAAACAAATCATATGCACTATCTGTGTCTTTGTTGAGGAAATTGCCCCTACAAGAAGCACCCACTTGATTACGGAGTTGATCATTCAACCCGTGATAAAAAATATGCACAAGTTTCCATTTAGGCACCTCGTGGTGTGGACACTTCTACAATAGATCTTGGAATCTCTCCGAAGCCCCATTAAATAGTTCCCCCTACCGTTGGGCAAAAGTGGTAATTACCCGTCGCAATGCATTGGTTGGCCCAATTAAGAAGAATTTCTTCAGGAAGGCTGATTTCAAAGCTGTCTAGGTAGCAATCGATCTTCCAATTGTATGATACCAATGTGAGGCCTTATCCCTAAGTTAATGGGGGAAAAGTCTCATGAGCATCTGCTCTTCATCCACATTCCATGATTTGGTGGCCTGAACTAGAGTGATCAAGTCCTCCAAATGTTGGAATGATCCACTGAGTCAAGCCCGTGAAAGTGTTTAATTAGACTCAAAATATGGGGCATGATTTGAACATCACCGGCAGGGATCATAATGCCTGGACGATGCTCATAATTTGAAGGATTGTAAAAATCCTTCAATGGTCGAGCACCCTGACCATTCATTCATTGGAACTATTGCTGCATTTGTTGTAATTCTTCCAACTACCTTTGAATTAGCTCCTGCTGGTTTGGGGGCAGGGGAGGTGGTTGTTGATCGGCCATGGGATCTACTTGGATATAGCTCAACCTCCACCCTGGGGTATGGTGTAAAGATCCTTCCAAACGAGGGTTCAATGACCTCCTTCCAAGCATACACTTGAAGGAAGTCGGAAGGACGGGAAAGAGAAGGGATCCTATAGCACAAAAAATACAAGCCAGTCCTTTGGTTGTGTAGCCTAAAGGTCTACAGACTCTCAGAATCTTTCCTATGATTATTGACGAATTACTCTACTTATGTCCAGGCAATGCAACCAGTTAGAAGGAGGGACTGGGAGAAGGTTCTTTGTTTGGCTTCTGCCACCGGTTTCTAGTGTATCCCCCAGCCATGGTCGTTTGATGCTACACCCCTAGCTAGACATCAGATTAACTAGTATAAGTATGTTAATCGTGAACAATCTCAATATGGACCTCGAAGTGCGAATCAGTCCTTATGGCCAACATCTAATCAATTTAGTTAGGCTTGGGATATTGGTGCTTCCGGAATGTGATGGGCCCTTAATGGGTTGTGCCCTTAATGATTTGTTCAATAATTGTGTATGTGCACAACCAAAATGTTTTCAAGCTATATTATTGAGAATGATGTGAGTTTTTGGGTTCGAATCTTGCTTAGTACCTTTTAGGATTCAAATACTAGGTATATTCAGTCAAGTTTTGTGAGGCAATCCAAGTTTTGAAAGCATGAGTTCAAGTATTTCTCCTTTGTAAATTCATAAAATATGGAGTGCCTAGATTGACCAAAGTATTGAATCCTTTGGGGCAACTACAAAATGAATCTCCTTTGAATTAGTTGGTCCGATCGAAACAATTCAATCAATTGGCTCAAATGCACCACCGATTGAGTGATTTCTACTCTATGCGTTGATTTATGTGTACCGGTTCCACAAGTCGGAATCCCGGTTGAGTAGATAAAAATCAATTTAGGTTATGTGCTTCAAATGTGGGCGTATGAAGTATGTATATTGATTCGTCCCACAAAAAGTATCTTTTTATTTTTTTTAATAAATTGTATGGGAGAAATGGATGAAGGTGGCAAACAAGACCCACAAAGTCTATCCTAGGGTTTATGCAAACACCTAAGTAGTTTGTGTCTTGGTTATGGGTGTGTCGAAATGAAACTAGTGGAAGGGGAATGTGGGGGACACGTGCAAACCACTCTACCTGCACTTTACTCTGGTCTGCCGCACTTGGATCTCTTTGCTAGGGTGCCTACAAGACAGTAGATCAAAGACAAGCAGGGTTAGTGCTATGTAAATGCAAAGAAGTGTAGAAAACAATAACGTAAATTCCATTGCCTCCCTGGAAACGACGCCAAAATGATCGCATGGGTTTCGCATGTTTGAAATCGGGTTTACGAGCAACTCGTCGTCATAGTTGCAAAATTTGTGATCAAATATAATTTATATCGAAACTCCAAGGGAGTCCCAGGTCGAACACTGGAAGGGACGTTTACTTTGTATGAAAACTACACTTCTATTTGTTTCCTTTTGGTGTTTTGTGGTTTTGTTATTTTTTTGTTTTTGAAATAAAATGACAAACAATCACAAGAGAGAGATAGAATTGAATATGATATATTGCAAGAATGTTAATTACAATAGTCTAGAAAACATAAAAAAGTGAGGGAGGTGAGAAGAAATCTCCCGAAGTAGCTATTTGGTGAGGCGAGGGTGCCTAGCAAAAGCTCGGATGGAGGAGTTGGTAAGCAGGATGACGGAGGTGAGAAGCGGGAAGACGTCAGGTAGAGGAAAGCTTTAGCGCAGCTCCAGAATGGAGGTGAGAATGCAGAGATGATCTACTACCGGAATGGAGGTGAGAGGACGGCTCCAAGGCAACCTATGAATGGGGATGGGAAGTTGGAGGAGTATTTGGTGGGGCAGAGTTTCATTACACTAATAGGTGCCTTGGAAGCTTGAGAGCAAGCTCTAACAGAGCATTGGTAGGCTTGCTAGTGCTTGAGAGTAGGTGGGAGTAGAGTAGGTAGAGATGTCTTGGAATGGAGGGGTGTAGGTCCTTTCATAGTGGAGGAGAAGAGGCTAGAATAGTAATGGGACCATTAGTGACCTCCAGGTTGTCGTTGTAAGTGTTGCTGTAGGCAGCTCACGCCTGCTCACACATGCAACTGGCCTTGCTGGCGTGCGAACAATTAGCGATGACCGTAAGCATCACTGTTTATCTGCTAGGCTGTTGCTGAAGGCTGGCGCCAACCAAGCACGCACCTGCTCAGACTAATTGCTAGTCCACGCATTATGCGCCTAAGGTCGTGCACTGGCACTCATATGTTGCCTGTGCACGTGCTGGCGCGCATGCGTGCTTGCGCTGCGGCTGGTGCTGTGCGCACCTCCAATTTCTAATTTGGGGGGTCTGCAGGTCTCGAACCCACGCCCCTTGATTCGTAGAGAGCACTTAACCACTGCATTGGGCTCTCCACAGCGTTGCAAAGAGGCATGCGGTGCGGAGGCTTCTCAGCCATTGGATCAAGATCCAACGACTGGGAATGAAAGTCACGGATGATGGCGAGGTGGGAGTGGGCATTGCTGGCTGATGTTGGGTGGCCTAGATGGCGGCACATGGCACCATCTGGGCTGTACATCCTTCTTTCTTTCGTAGAGGGTGCCACGGTGCTTAGATCGAGATGATTCCCATGTTGCCGGACCGCGATCATTGCTCTAGATCCATTCGTAGGATTGGATTTTCCATCCGAAACCTGTATGGATGTCACATTGCCCCCAAGCCATTGATCTTCCTCAGACATCATATGTTGCTATGGGACTCCATCTAGACTATTTCGAAGGCGTTAGACTCCGATCATTGTCCTGATCAGATCCATATGGTCCAATTGTCCATCTGAGTCCCTAAAATAAGTCTTCTTCTCTCCTGACCATAAAAAGGACCTAATTAACCCAAAATATATACTACTCTAAATGCAGAACGATGCATGCTATGCAATATCTATAACATGAAATGCAAATCTAAGCCTAGGAACATGCATGAATAGGCATTTTAACCTAAATAAATGTGTTTACATCAGTAGCCAAAAATTTTAGCCTGTTAGGAGGGAGCTCCCCAGATAATCGATTGTTTGATATGTTTACAGAAGAAAGTGAGATCATTCCATCCCTGTCCAGTGGAATCTCACCACTCAGGGAATTTTGAGACAAATCTAACGTCTGCAACTTGCTCAGATTATTGAGTGTATTTGGAATGTTCCCAGATAATTTGTTAACATTTATGTTAAGCATACTTGAATGTTGAAAAGCATTAGTAAGGCTTGGAGGTATATGACCCTCCAAAATATTGTCTCCAAGTTGTAGTTCATCAAGATCATGAGTAAATGTAAACACATCAGGAATAGAACCCCTTAGCCGATTGCCCAGGAGAAGAAGGCTGCGCATGCTAACTAACTTCACAACCTCCACAGGAACAGCACTCGAAAGAAGATTGTTGCTAAGGTTCAATTTTATGAGCCCTGTGCAATTACCCAACTTAGAAGGTATGGGCCCACTAAATTTGTTAGAGGAACCTTCAAAACTTAATGTTTCTAAAGGCTACCCAACTCAGTATGCATTAGTTGCCTGAGATATCTAGCATGGTGAGATTGCTCTAGTGGCCAAGATCTTTTGGGATGACTCCATTGAATGAATTAGCTTTTAAGTCCAAATAAGAAATCCCCATATTTCGACCCAAGTTTTCAGGAAGGGTCCCTTGCATCAGATTGCTACTAAGGATTACCCTTCTCAGGGACGTACACTGTCTAATCTTAATAGGAAAGGTTACATTCAACGAGTTACTTCCAAGAGCTAGAACTATTAAGTGATTCCCATGGTAGAGGTCGGAAGGTGTTGGTCCGTAAAGATCATTCCCGTTGAGATCAAGCTTAACGAGCTCGATTGAGCTCAACTTGGCTAATGCAGGGGGAATAATTCTAATCAGATTGTTGTGCACCAGTGAGAGATAACTGAGGCTCCTAAAGGATGCCATCTTTGAGCGAATCACACCACTTCAATTATTGTTATACAGCTTCAGATCAGCTAGCTTACTCTTATTTTTGATATCAAGAGAAATGATACCCTCAAGCTAAATGTTAAAAAGATACAAATGCTCGAGATTAGCTAGCTGGTAGATCTCCTTAGGGATAAGCCCTTTGAGATGGTTGCTCTGAAGCCTAAGATCAAATAATACGCTGCAATTCCCGATCCCTGGTGGATTATTGTCATAACACCGAGAATCTAACCACGAATAGAGAGAACAATGGGGAGAAGGCGAGTAGAGGGTGATCGGCGATGGGCGGAGAGCAGCAGTGGGGCGAAGCCATCCAGGGTAGGTGCAGAAGGTGATTGG
Source organism: Thalassia testudinum (assembly GCA_037157565.1). NCBI lineage: Eukaryota > Viridiplantae > Streptophyta > Magnoliopsida > Alismatales > Hydrocharitaceae > Thalassia > Thalassia testudinum. The sequence goes on from JAZHRO010000024.1 coordinate 118,455,043, forward strand.
AGGATGTGGAGATCAATGGCCTGTAGGAGAAGGGAGCGTATTTGGCAGGAGAAGTTCCTTAGGTCGTCTAGTAATACTCGATGACGTCCCTGGAGGAGGAAGAATGGAGATGTTCTCTGCTTCAGATGCAGACGAAGGGGGCATGTGGCAGCGATTTGTAAAAACCCCTTCATCTGCTTGGAATGCAAGGGTGAAGGACACAAGCGTGATTCGTGCCCTAGGAGGATCCCTTTGCGACCACATAGGGCAGTCTTTCATCCTGTCTAGAGGGTCAAGAATGAAACTTGGCCGCCACCACCGCCGATTTTGGGTAGGCACACAATTGAAGTTGAGATCCCATCTTCGAAAGAGATCTCAACTACAGAGATCACACTGAGAGGTGCTTTGATTGGGGAGATCATGACAGGTAGGCCATCGATCGAAATGCTTCAGAATTTGGTACGTTCCTTAGATCTTCTATCTACAGGCTGGAAAGTTGACATGTTATCCCATTCTCGCTTCTTGGTGTATGGTTTGGGAATGCTGGATGTAGAACGATTGAGATTTCATTCAAGTATCTTCGAAGACTTCCTTGTGATCTGGAGAATGGTCTCTCCTTTTGATGTGGCTCTATCTGAGCGGCCTCCACAAAGAGTGACCTCCAAGAGGATTCTCCTTGAGATCTCTAGACTGCCACTACACTTGCAGGTAAAGGGAGTTGTCTCTAAAATGCTAGCAGGCTTTGCATCAATCTGTGATGGTTCTAAAGTTCTTATTGGAGAGTGGGACATTAGGTCTCTAAAAATTGAGGTGGAAGTTACCAATGCTGGTTCAATTCCTGATTCGATCAGAATCAGTTGTGGGGGCACCTCTTGGCTTGTTAGGCTAGCTATTCTTTGACAAGTTGAATGTAGTCAAGATAAGTCATCTGAGGAGAATCTAAAGTCTGGAACCAACAATGAGGCGAGAAAACAGAGTGACAGCTGTGGACACACCCCTCCTGTTGATGCTCCTGAACCCAAAAAGAGGAAGGATTGCCATTGTGTCTTGGCTGAGGAAGATCAGATGGAAGATGTTGTTATAGTTGCTGATAACAGACTAGCTATGCTAGTCAAAGAGAATGACTATCTGGAGGTTGCTGAGACTGATTTGGCAGATTCTGAGATGAACTGCAGTATGGAAATGGGCAGTACAGGAAGGGAGTTGAGGCTTAAAGAGCCAATCTAGATGCAGCTTGCTATTCCAGCTGATTTGCAGTATGGCAGTGGTTCCAATCAAAAAAGAGGTGTGGGTAGATATCCATACTTGCTGAGAAGGAGAAGGAAGGAGACCTTGCCCCCTATTGTGGAGCAAGATATTGCTAAATCCATTATGGTAGAACATGTGGGCTGCAAGGCGAATCAGGATCTTTCTAATGAGGAATGAGAGTTTTTTCTTGGAATGTGCATGGGCTATGCAACAAACAAAGAAGGGCTTCATTGTGTAGATATCTCTCTGAGTGGGAGATAGACTGTGCCCTTATACAAGAGACTCACTTGGAGAGGGAGAATGGTCAAGAATGGGATTGTTTTAAGCAGTTTGGCCATAGTGATATTGTGGCTAGGGGTGCTATTGGTCGGTCTGGTGGACTGGCTTTTTGGTGGAGAAAATCTGCCATTTCAGTAACTGAGATTATTCATGATAGGTTCTTAATTTCTTGTAGATGTCAATCTCCCCAAGGTGATATGGAATGGTTTATATCATGTATTTATGGTCCTTGTGTGGCAGCAGACAGAGTTGGCTTGTGGGAGGAACTCTATGCAATGCGTCAAAGAGTGCAAGAGACCCCATGGTTGTTAGGGGGTGATTTCAATTGTTATCTTTCTGGTGATGATAACCCAGATGGGAGAGTGGATAGTTCTATAGTTGGCTTCCAATTGCTATGCAGAACATGGGCTTGACTGAATATCCCATCAGTGGTGTGGAATATACTTGGAGGAATGGCAGTGGACAGATTTCCAAATTGGACAGATTCTTTGGCAATCCTAGTTTGTTAGAGAGATATTAGTTATCTGCCATTTTGAGCCTTGATAGGCCATTCTCTGACCACACGCCTTTGGTTTGGGATAGTGGGGTGAATGCAGACACAGGATCATACTTCAAACTCAAGAGATCTTGGTTTAGGGAAGAAGGCTTCGTGCAAATGGTTTCTCAGTGGTGGCAAAGCAAGGATGTTCAAGGCACTGCCACACAGCAATTTGCTGCAAAATTGGTTGGTCTACGTGAAATGTTGAAAGAATATGGGCAAGCTGTGAATCTGATCAGAGACCAGAAGAGGAGGGAAGCCTTGACAGTCATCAGGGATTTGGACCTGAAAGAGTGCAGGCTGGATTTGGACCAACAGGAGCAGCAACTGAGGCAGTAGATGCAAGCAATTATGGGGGATGAAGACCTGAAATTAGAAATGGATTGGCGTGAAAAATTCAGATAGCTTTGGCTTAAAGAGGGTGATGTAAACACAAAATTTTTCCATATTGTGGCCAGCGCAAGATGGAGATTCAACCTTATTTCATCTATTAAAGTTGAAGAAAGAAATATTACCTTGGTTAAGGAGAACAGATTTGAAGCAAGTAAATTTTTTAAAGAAACTTCCAAGGCAGCTCCAAGAGGTTCTTCGAGGATGGCAGCAATGGACTTCCCGTGTGTAACTAATGAATAGAGTGAAATGCTTGTGACTCCTATTTCTGATCAGGAAGTGTTAAAGGCTATTAAAGAGTTAAATAATGAAGGGGCTCCAGGTCCAGATGGATTTCAGGTGTTTTTCTACAGAGAGCTATGGAATGTTGTTAAGGTGGATGTGTTAAAGGTTATCCATGAGTTCGAATTGGGCAACTCCGGATTTGAGAGGCTAAACAAATCCTATATGTTTGTTTTACCTAAGAAATCAAGTGCGGAAAGTATTTCTGATTACAAACCCATTGCATTATCTAATTTCACCTACCTTATTATTAGTAAGGTTATTGCTAACAGATTGCGGAAGGTTCTAAAGGACTTGATAATGCTTGTTCAGTCAGCTTTTCTTCCAGGGAGATCGTTATAAGAGTCATTCATTATGGCGTAGGAAATTGTAATGGGTTGGCAAAGGAGAAAATCCAAGGCTTTCTTATGGAAAGTAGATTTTTCCAAAGCCTATGATTCTATCTCCTGGTCATACTTGTGGGAGATTCTTAGAAGGAGGAAATTTCCACCCATATTGATTCAATGGGTGAAGAGATGCATTACAGGAGCCTCTTTTTCCCCATTGATTAATGGTAAACCGTGTCATTCTTGGATTCAACCCCAATGTGGAGTAAGGCAAGGTTGCCCTGTTGCCCCTCTAATTTTTAACCTTGCGGTGGATACTTTGGCTAGATTTGCCAACAAATTGGCTGTGGATGATTTTATAAGGGGGTATTCAATGTCTAATCATAGGGCTTTAGCTCCTATACTTCAGTATGCTGATGATACTATTTTTCTTGTGGAAGGGGGGAAGAGAGAAGCGCAGGCTCTGTTACATATGGTAAAATGTTTGGAGAGGTTTTTGGTCTCAGATTGAATGGAAGTAAACCCTCCCTGGTCTGTTTTGGGATGAATAATTGTTTACGGAATGAGATCTCCACCATTCTTGGTACACTTGTGGTTCCATTGCCGATTAAATATCTGGGTCTGCCTTTGAAATGTTCTAAGATGAAGAAAGCAGATTGGTCATTCCTCTTTGAAAAGGTAGCTATGAAATTGGAGGGCTGGAGCAGTAGATACCTATCAAAAGGGGGAGGTATATATTACTGAATTCTGTTATCACATCGATTCCTTTTTTTTTTCTCTGTCCTTAGAGCTCCGAATTCTATTTGGAAAAAGCTCGAGGTGATGTGCAAAAGATTCTTTTGGAAAGGGGCCTCTCATCAAGGGGCTTTCTTTCAACCCTTGAAGTGGGAATCAATTTGCAAACCAAAGAAGCTGGGAGGCATGGGTGTTAGATCCCTTAAAGAATTCAATGAAGCTTTACTATTGAAATTGGCTATTCGGTTGCTGCACGGGGAAAAACAAATATGGATAGAAATCATCCAGGATAGTTATGGGAGTACCAATGATGAGAAAAATTGTCTTAACCCATGTAAACCATCCCCCTTTTGGTTTTCTGTGGTGCGAGCTTTGAAGGAAAATTGGAATTTTTTCAAATCTATTTTAGGTGATGGAAAAAGCTTCAAGTTTTGGCTGGAAAATTGGGTACATGGAGGGATGTTTGAAGATAGGTTCCCCCTTGCTTATGCTGCGGCTGCAAATAAAAATGCGGTGGTAGCTGATTATTGGGATGCTGATTCGGAGCAGTGGTTTTTAAATAATGGTGGGAGGAATAATCATGAAACAAGAACTCGAGTAGAGAATGAACGTCTCATGGAAGAGCTTGTTGCTTTCAAACCCATGCCTCATGAATATGACACATACAAATGGGAAGGTAATTTCTCTACTGCGGCTGCCTATGATAGATTGATAATGTCCTCCAGGATGGCAGAAGATGAAGAAATGGGGAAGAAGCTATGGAAGTTAAAAGTACCACTAAAGTTACAAATTTTCTTATGGCTTTGCAGGAGGGATGGATTGATTACTGGAGATCTGAGGCACAGAAGGATGGGGACCCCCACCCAGTTTTGTTATTAATGTGGGCTGCATAATGATTCTAGCATTCATATCTTCTCTTCAGGTGCGATCACTTATTATGTTTGGAGGAGAGTATGCACTGAGTCCTTACCCACTTGGGGAAATTTGTGGAGCTATCTTGTGGATGGGAATAACCCTTATATACATATGGTGGCAGTGTTATGGGCTGTATGGATGGCTAGAATTGAGTGCGCTTTTTAGGAGACCCCAGTTTTTGTGGAAAGTATTGTAAATTTATGCTGGAGTCTCATACATCATTGGGGGTCAAACTTGTAAATATTTTTTATTATCAATAATAGTTCTCGTGGTTTGCTATCAGTGATTTGATAGCATTCCTTTCTTTCTCAAAAAAAAAAAAAAATTTCCTGATCCCTGGCGGGATCTTCACAATGTGATTGTTTTCAAACACCAATAGGCTGTTTAAGTTCTCCAAAGCCTGGGGAAAATTACATAGGAGATAAGATCGTGAAGCTGGTTCTTGGATGCGACGAACATGGTCAGATGGCTGCAATTCGCAAGGCCACGAGGAAGTGGTCCCGACAACATGTTCTCCTTGCTATCACATTGGCTGTAGACAATCTGAAATGGCTGATAGGTTATTATTGCTTGAGATGTAATGAAGTTGACACCTGTAAGTTGTAAGAAATCCTTCCAAATAGGGGTCAGAGAGCTCCACGTCATAGTTTTTTCAATGGGAATGATGCATCTGGTCCATCCATCTATTTGCTATTTAAGGCAAATAATTGGAAGGCAAAACCTGGCTAGTTCACTTGTCGAAAGATTCCTCCTCATGTAAGTCAATCCACATCACCGAACAAGGTATTCTATCTCAAAAAGAAAAAGAAAAAAAGATCGGATACGAGCATCAATGTAGTTTTTTTTGGTTATGGGTCAGATTGTGCTCGAACTACAACCCAAACTCTACCAAAGACATAATTAAGTTTGACTGATGCCCACGCTTTAATGCAATTTAATGTTGTACCACTCAAACATACTAAACTTTTAACCAATAATCCAAGACTAAGTCCAAACCCATTGGTGCTTACATCTCCACATCACTTCACTAACTTTTTGTAACAGGAATCAGGATTGTAAAATTGACATGGATATTACCTGAAAGAGAAATTAGGAGAAGGATTAGAAGCTATCAATGTTTGGGTTGCAAATGTCGCTTTAAGAAATCAGGTGAAATTTGTAAGTAATAGATTAATTCCCTCTATAAAGCATAATTGATCTATGCCAGGGGTAAAGAGTGCACTTCGGAAATTTGGCTTTCCAAACCTTGGGAGCTCAATTTCTTCTAGTAAAAGGACCTTGATGATGGACCCGATCAAAGGTCTGCAATGATGAATTACCCCTGCAATTTCCCTTAATCTTGTATGTATCTTCCATTACCTGAAGCCTTCCATAAGAGGGCCTCATCGCGACTATGAGAGAGGAAAGGTGGTACCAACAGGAAACACACACAGGTATATGCATATGGCAACCCAAAATGAGTCACTTGACTTGGGTAATGCATACAGGTCTTATTATTGTGGTTACTGGTTATAGTTGTGAATGTGGGAAAATGTTGAAATTTTATGGTTGTAACGACCCGGTTCCCGAGTCCCTACGAGACACGAGAACCGGACCGACTCGACTAATCCCAAGACCTAGTCGTCCAACGAGGAAGTAACCAAAAGACAGTAAAATAAATCACATTCAGCATGAATATAACTAACAGTAAGAAAGTACAACAGTAAGGAAAGAAACTACTACAGTAGGTACCACCACAACAGTAAAACAACATTTATCATATAACAAGAACTGCAGGTAAAGAAGGTACAGCGGAAACAAAAACTACTCACTAGAACAGAAACAAAAGAGGTACAAAAGGCTGTGGTAACTCTACTGGACCCTACTCGGCCCAGTGTCCTCTGCAGCCGCCGACCCTGGCTGCTCAACACCTGGTCCTGAAAAAGGTAACGAGTGTAACACGTCAGCAAAACGTTGAGTAGAGTGGCAAACTAACTAAAGGCAATAGTAGAGTGTACAGTAGCTGTTATGTTCTATTACTTCCTTTATTCACATCTTTCAATTTTTCTCACTATTTCATTTATTTCTCAGATCCTTTACTTGATCTAGAATGTCCTCGTGGGAACGATCTTGATTGCAGTCTTTTCCAAAAGTAGAAGTAGCACGTGGTGCTCTCCGGGCCGGGAGAGTCCCCCGTGGTGATCCTACCCTCAGTCAACCACCCCAAGGTCACTGACAGACGTAACGGTGACTACGGCACGCGCGATAAACGCACAGGTAGCTAGCCCGCATTGGCACGCGGTCAGTCGTTTCCGTTAACGGGTGCGCCCAAAGCATAGCACGGAACCAGGGCAGAGCCCTCTCAGTAACAGGGGTCCAACCCCTCCACAGTAACCAAACCGTGGCCTTGCCCCTCCACAGTCTGCGCACCCTCGCCTGACTACCCTGGTTTGCCCTAGTGGGCCTAACAAGTCGGTGAAGGAGGCTAGCAGAACCCCGGGGTCCGTGGGGTAGCTAGTACTCTCCTAACACTACTAGCTCTCCTCGGTACTACGTACACGAGGGCCAACAAGTCGGTACAGAGTGGCCAGTCCTAACCCCCAGGTCCCTGGGGTGGCTAGCTCAGCTCTGCACTAAACAGGGGGACAGTCGCTCTCCTTGGTACTCCGTACTCAAGGGCCAGCTCACTTCCCCAATTCTATTCCATTCGCTTTCCAGGAGTTCTACTCCTACTTCCCCGTAGGGTTCCAGAACATCTTATGTCTTACTTTCCAGTTTCACGTTCTTACAAACCATGATCCCAATCATGTTTCTTTATTCATAACAGGCAGCTGTGAATTCAATTTACAGGTAGCTTCATATATTCCTTTCCATTTTTCCAAGACTGCATTATTATACATTCCACTAGTTTTTCCATCCTAGGATTCATGCCATATCCTAGGGTCTATCATACAATCTAGTTTTCCGGCCCTAGGATTCATGCAACACCTAGGAACTATCATTCCATATATTTCTCATTCCTAGGATTCATGCAATGTCCTAGGTTCTAGTTATGGTTCCATACTTTAACAAATTTTATTAATACTTAAAGCCACTCTACCAGGTACAACGGGAGTAATGGGGGCGTGATCGGGAATCCCGCGTGCCTCCGCGACTCTCAAGACTGCGACCGAACGAGGTCCTATCACAAGGATCAAACACAAGGAGTGTCTCAAAACAGTGTATAGCTAGTGTAGACGGGTAGAGGAATTACTTCTGAAAAGAACGCAACTCAAATCGCGGAAAACGGAGCCCGAACGGGCCCTAAATGGGTCGAAAAAGACGATACTGTGCAAAATCAGACGTCTGGAACTCCTTCCAGACGTCTTAAAAAGTGGATCAGAGAATTACCTGTTCAGCGTGGTTTCCCAGACGTCCAGAAGTCTGCGGGGACGTCTGCCCTAGATCCCAGACGTCCGATGGTCCCTCCGGACGTCTGGAGGTCACTCCCGCTGTCTGGTACAACTTCCAGACGTCTGATTCGCAAAGGATGGCGAATCAGCGAACCTGCGCACAGCCAACCCCCTCCCTCAGTACGGTCAGTCGACAAGAAGGAAGAAGAAGGTGGAAACTCACCTTTCATATGTCTGTATGATCTTACAGACGTCGACCTTGCCGTCTGGCTGTCAACCCAGACGTCTGATTCTCGAAAATTTTCCAGAATCAGAACCCTGCTCGGCCTCCGCTCGAGACGCCGCCCGCGTCTCACCTCGCGCTCCTGCTGCTCACACCGCAGCAGGTCCCTCTCCGCGTCGCTCCGTGCCCCCTGCGCCCTCCGCCAGCCGGCCAAGCCGCTCCGGCGAGCTCGCCCTCACGGCAGAGCTCCGCCCTCGCACGCCGCACCTCCACGCTCACTGCGGCCGTCGCTGCCGCCCTCGCGTCCGCTCGCTCTCGCGCACAGGAAGGAGAAGAAGAAGGAGACTGTGGAGACGGGAGGGGAGGCATGGCCCTTTTAAGGCCGCGTGAGGAGGAGAGAGGAGGTGGCAGGCCGCCTGCAGCCGCAGAGTGAAAAAAGAGGGAATATGCGGTCTGCGCGCTCAGGCGCGCAGGCGACTCGCGTGTGTCGAAAATAACGGATTTCCAGACGTCTGGAAACGATCCCAGACGTCTTATCAGACGTCTGGTTGTGATCCCAGACGTCTTGTCCGACGTCTGAGCCACCTCCCAGACGTCTTAAAAGACGTCTGGGGCACACATTCGTTACAATATAACAAACTCAAAGGAAGTTTCGTCCCCGAAACTTGCGCCAACTAGGGTGCGGGAAAAAGATGTCCAAATAACCATAACAAACTCAAGGAGGACCGAAGTCGATCCGAAAAGACGTACCCGCGAAAAGCTTCGGGTACCGCTCCCGCATTGCCGCCTCAGGCTCCCAGGTAGCCTCCTCGTACCGCTGGCTCCTCCACAAAACCTTTACCAGGGGTACTTGCTTTCGTCTCAACCTGCGGACGGCTCGGTCTAGGATCTGCACTGGCCGCTCGGGGTAGGTCAGGTCGTCGCTCACCTCGACGCTCTCGTGACTCAGTACGTGGCTGGGATCGGCTATGTAATTCCTGAGGTTGGGCACGTGGAACACGTCGTGCACACCAGAAAGCTGCGGGGGAAGGGCAAGTCTGTAAGCAACGGGTCCAACCCGCTCCAGGACCTCAAAGGGCCCCACGAACCTCGGCGCGAGCTTCCCTCTCACCCCAAACCGCTGTAAGCCCTTCATGGGCGAAACACGAAGGAAGACGTGGTCCCCAACTTTGAACTGCACCTCTCTGCGTCTGCGATCTGCGTAGCTCTTCTGTCTGCTCCTGACAGTGCGGAGTCGTCTGTGGATCTGCTCAACTACCTCCTGACTCTGCCGGATCAACCTGGGGCCAACCTCCCACTTGGTCCCCACCTCAACCCAACTCAAGGGTGCCGTGCATTTCCGTCCGTACAGAGCCTCGTAGGGAGCCATGCCGATGCTCGAGTGATAACTGTTGTTGTATGCAAACTCCGCCAGGGGCAGGTGCTCCTCCCAAGAGCCCCTCCAGTCTAGTACACAGGCACGCAAAAGGTCCTCAAGTGTCTGTATCGTGCGTTCCGACTGTCCGTCCGTCTGGGGGTGGTAAGCCGTGCTAAACCTCAACCTCGTCCCCAAAGCCTGCTGAAACTCAGCCCAAAACTGGGACGTAAAGCGGGTATCCCGGTCGGATACGATCTCCCGCGGAACTCCGTGTAGTCGCACCACATCACGGATATACCTCTCTGCCAACTGTGCTGGTCCCAAAGTGACTCGTATCGGCAAGAATCGTGCCGTCTTCGTCAATCTATCCACTATTACCCAGACTGCGTCGTGTCCTCGCTGGGTAACAGGTAAGCCCACCACCAAGTCCATGGTGATGCTCTCCCACTTCCACTCTGGCACTGGAAGCGGCTGAAGCGGCCCTGCAAGCCTCTGATGCTCGACTTTCACCTGCTGGCACACTAAGCACTACTGCACGAACTCACCCACATCCCGCTTCATCCCTCTCCACCAGAACTCGCGTCTCAAGTCATGGTACATTTTCGTGTTTCCAGGATGTATGGTGAATCTGGAACCGTGTGCCTCAGTCAGGAGCCCTCTCAACAGCTCCTCGTCTCTGGGGACGCACAACCGTCCCCTCAAGCGTAACACCTGGTCTGTGAAAGAGAAGTCCCCTGGGTCCCCTGATAGTACTCTGTCGCGCAAAGACTGCAAGTACGGATCGGCCATCTGTCCCGTGATGATGCGGTCTATCAACTCTGGCCTAGTCTGCCGTGTCACCGTCACTGCCCCACAGTACCCTCGTAACTCTAGAGGTCGCCAACTGCCCACCTCCTCCAAAAGTCTCCAACTCTGTAACTGCAAACTGGCCAAACTGGACCGACTCGACTAATCCCAAGACCTAGTCGTTACAAGATGGTATCAGAGAATTACCTGTTCAGCGTGGTTTCCCAGACGTCCAGAAGTCTGCGGGGACGTCTGCCCTAGATCCCAGACGTCCGATGGTCCCTCCGGACGTCTGGAGGTCACTCCCGACATCAGGTACAACTTCCAGACATCTGATTTGCAAAGGATGGCGAATCAGCGAACCTGCGCACAGCCAACCCCCTCCCTCAGTATGGTCAGTCGACAAGAAGGAAGAAGAAGGCGGAAACTCACCTTTCAGACGTCTGTATGATCTTACAGACGTCGACCTTGCCGTCTGGCTATCAACCCAAACATCTGATTCTGGAAATTTTTCCAGAATCAGAACCCTGCTCGGCCTCCGCTCGAGACGCCGCCCGCATCGCACCTCGCGCTCCTGCTGCTCAGACCGCAGCAGGTCCCTCTTCACGTCGCTCTGCACCCCCTGCGCCCTCTGCCAGCCGGCCAAGCCGCTCCGGCGAGCTCGCCCTCACGGCAGAGCTCCGCCCTCGCACGCCGCACCTCCGCGCTCACTGCGGCCATCGCTGCCGCCCTCGCGTCCGCTCGCTCTCGCGCACAGGAAGGAGAAGAAGGAGGAGACTGTGGAGACGGGAGGGGAGGCATGGCCCTTTTAAGGCCGCGCGAGGAGGAGAGAGGAGGGGGCGAGCCGCCTGCAGCCGCAGAGAGAAAAAAGAGGGAATATGCGGTCTACGCGCTCAGGCGCGTAGGCTACTCGCGTGTGTCGAAAATAACGGATTTCCAGACGTCTGGAAACGATCCCAGATGTCTTATCAGACATTTGGTTGTGATCCCAGACGTCTTGTTCGACGTCTGAGCCACCTCCCAGATGTCTTAAAAGACGTCTGGGGCACACATTCGTTACAATGGTGCTTTCTGCAACTCATAATTCACAGTCCTTGCTAGTAACAATCGAAAGTTCTGGATTAACACTAAAGAAAGGTGAGGCTACTTTGATCTAAGCGGAGAGAGCTCCAAAAACCTATTAGTAAATGAAAAATCAACTAGGATGCTGGATGTAGACAGATCAGTTTAGGATAAAATGCCTATTTATGCATGTCTCTAAGCTTAGATATGCATTCCATGCTATAAATATTGCATAGCATGCATCATTCTGCATTCAGAGTACTGTGTATATTTTAGGTTAATTATGTCCTTTTATGGTCAAGAGAGAAGGAGATTTATTTCAGAGCCTCAGATTGACGATCCGACCATACAGATCTGATTGAGATGATGATCAAAGTCCAATGCCTCTGAAATCACCTTAATCGGAGTCCCGTAGCACCATACGCAGTTCAAGGAAAATCAACCGAGGGGCTAGGTGACACAATTTGGAGCTTCAAACGACAAATCTGACCACACGGATGGATTTGGGTTGATGATTGCAGCCTAATGGCATGAAAATCAACTCAATCTGACCTCTGTAGTAGCGCCTAGAATAGAAAGAAGATGGATGGCCCAAATCGCACCACATGGAGTAACCTAGGCCACCCATGTGCACACACACGACACCGCATGCACACAGCAGCGTTGGTGCGCGTGCACGCATGGAGGCATAGGCACGCAAGAGTGTAGCAGGCATGAATGGGTGAGAACAGAGGTAGTGGCAGCTCAGTGGCAGTGCACGCGGGCGCGTAGCGCAATGCGAGGTGTGGGTGCATATCACGCGTGCACATGAGACAAGGGCCCCCACTAGCGCGAAGGCAGTTTGGGGGCAAGGCTGTCTTCAGTGATTTTTGCTCCAGATCTTCTACTTCATTTATGACTGTCACTAAATATCTTGTATACAAAATTGATCCTTTCCTACACTATAAAAGGATCCTTACCCCTCCCATTCTTCATCATCTCTTCCTTTATTTCCATTACCACCTCCAAGGCTCTAGAGAGAGCTTGTCCTAAGCCCAGAATGCTCCTTCAGAGTAGAAAATCAAATATTTTTCCCTCACCCCATCCCCATTCGTGGAGCATCCCACGACTATCCTCTCACCTACTTCGGGAAGTAGATCCTCATCGAGATGCCATCCTGGCCCACCCTCCGCCCTCTGGCTCCGTCCTCGTTCATTCTGCTCCTCACCAAGTTCCTCTAGGTGACATTAGAGCGAGTCGTCCTCCGAGTGACCGTCGAGGGGGATTCTCTCACCTATATCTATCTTTATTGATGTAGCAGTGTAGCTTTCCCACTTTCATAATTGTAGAAAACATTCGTGTGATATATATGTTATTACTTCTCTCTCTCTCTCTTATATTTTGCAAGTAGATTAGTTAGTCAAGTTTGCATTGACCTGATCTCTTACATGATAAAAATACCAAAAAGTTAGAAAAGACAAAAACTACAAGAATAAATTAAATGTGAAACGTGTATTTTTTAAATCCAAATGTTTGCCTCTCCGTATTTGACCTGGGACTCACCTTTCGAGTTTCGATAATAACTATTATCTGTTTGACGGATTTTCTCGTGAATCTAACTATGACGACGGGTTTCCCAACTCAAACCTTTTCGCGATGTATCCCCAATGCATCATTTTGGCACCGTTGCCAGGGAGGCAACGAAATTTGGTATCTTGTCTTCCATGTTTCTCTGCATTTACTTAATATTAAATCTTCTTGTCTCCGATTTACTGTCTTGCAGGTGCCCTACCAAGGAGATCCGAGTGCTGTAGATCAAAGTGAAGTGTAGGTAGAGTAATCCATAAGTGTCCCCACATTCCTCCCCACTAGTTTCACTTTCGCCACATCCATACCAAGACTTAATCTACTTAGTTGTTTGCATAAACTCTAGGATAAAATTTGTATGTCTTGTTTGTCACCTCCACTCATCTCACCTTAACATATTATAAAAAAAAACTAAAAAGATACTTCTTTTGGGACAAGTCAACAGACACACTACATACACCCACATTTGAGGCACATAACCTAATTTGATTTTTGTCTACTCAACCAAGATTCCGACTTGTGGAATCAGTACACACAAATCAACACATAAAAGAGTACAAATCAGACTAGGTTAGTCATCTCTGCATGCCTAATTGGTGGTGCATCTGGGTCACTTGTTTGAGCTGTTTGGACCGCACCACCCAATTTAAAAATAATTCATTTTGTAGCTGCCCCATAGGATTCAATATTTAGGTCAAGCCAGGCACTCCATATTTCCTTTTGATTTGTGAAGGAAAGCACTCAAACTCGTGATTTCGAACTTGGTTTGCCTCCTGGAAATTTGGTTGAATCTGCCTAATATTTGAACCCTAAAAGCTCCTAAGCAAGATTCGAACCCTAAAACTCACTTCATCTTCAACACTCTTACATGAAAATGTTTTGGTTGTGCGCATGCACACATTTTCAACGAATCATTAAGGGCACAACCCAATAAGTGCCATCACATTCCAAAAGCACTAAATAGCCTAAGCCTAAATAAAATTGATTAAACGTTGGCTGTAAGGATTGGGTTGCTCTTTGAGGCCCAGATTGAGATTATTCATGATTAACCTACTTATACTTGTCAATCTGATGTCTAGCTAGGGGAGTAGCGTCAAACGACCACGGTTTGGGGGTATTAAAGGAACTAGAGCTGCAAGCCAAAGGAAGAACATTCTCCCCAGCTCCTCCTTCTAAATGGTTGGATTGACTGGATACAAGTAGTGTAAATCATCTTTAATCTTCAGACGGATTCTAAGATTCTATAGACCTTTAGGCTACCCACTTAAGGATAGGTTTGGTTGATTGTACTGTGGGGCACCTTTCTCTCCTTTGTTTTCCAGGCCTAGTTCACTAAGTATCCTTCCACATCCTACACGCAATTCCAATCCCACCCTCCTACCACCACTTATCCCCATGATGAGTACTATCCCAACTTGACTGATAATTACCCATCCACTAGGCGGGATAACTTTGATTGGTGATATGAATCCAGACCTCAGTGTCTAGGGCCTAACCTTGGACAACACGACTATGATTACTATCCTTTCTAGAGCTACAATGATTATAGATCTCCACTCTTTGATGATTAACCTATCCTGATCTACAATTAAGAAAAATATGTTGACTACAACACCTGCACCCTAGAAATATGCCGAATATAGGTCACCACCATTCTTTGAACAACCCAAATTGACCTACTATTAGGGAGGGACTCGAGAAGCTCAATATCTTTACTCCCCTAGATTGAACTCAAACACATTGAACCCTAAACCAAACCATTTGGTTCAGGTGAACCAGGTCCAGGATAGGCTGTTGGCTAATGTAATGAACACTATACAATTTTTAGAATCTCAGCCAACACCATGCACTGAAGCATTGGAGCCTATGATCAAAATGATTGATGAGTTGAATAGCTCTTTATTGGATTTACTCCAAGATGTTAGAGATAGGGGCCTCGGTGAGTTTCTACTTAGAAAATTATCAAGACTGATGATGAAATTTGTGGTTGCCCTAGTCCAATCATGGGATGATTCTCAAGAGGAACCACCTTTAGGAAAGCCAATGTTTGAACTCGCTCAGGCACCTATCTGGGGGGATACATATTCCAAGACCGGAGATGACCAGGTTGGTTTGGAGCAACTGATTCATGATGAATCGATTGCTTCACCCAAGATCCTTGAGCTAGGGAATGACAAAACATATGCCTCCATGGACCATGAAATGACATATGATTTTGAGAGAAATAAATGATGATCAAGAATTCCTTAATTCTGAGGATGAGGAATCATTAGGTGATGTCTCACTTGAGCTTATGGAAAAGGATTTTAGTGAGACAAACATGCTTGAGGAGCATGACGAACCTTTCGATAGTGCAATTATTGGAGATTATGGTCATGTTGGGGCTAACTTGGATGATCTGAATCGTGATGATTCAATTAGTAGCCCCATTGCTCAACCACTCCCAGAAGAGCTGAATTATGATATTCTTGAGATCACCAGACAGAAGTCAATCTTGATTCAGCCACAATTGTTGGACTTGGGTATTTTAGAAGAGGTGTGCAACAATCTAGAGGTCCTAGAAACAATGATTTTGGAGGATAGAAATGAGGAAATGAAAATCTGGGGGCCTAATTCTAAGGGAAACACAATTTTGGATTTTTGGGTTCCTGTTGACCTAAAACCAGCTACTTTCTACCGGGACCCTCATGATATCTTTGATGTACAACCCAAGCCTGGAATAACTGAGTATCTTTCTAAGATGAACTTTAAGTGGACATTCGAACCTAGCAAATCAAATCTACCTTTTGTCTGACACTTTAGTCTTGGGTTGCATACTACAAAACCTCAGGCCCAACCCTGCAAGCATAATAATCTCCGGTTATAGGTGATTTTCATCTAGAACTTGAGAACCACTCGACCGTGCGGCATGGGTCTGCATTACAATCTCGTCCACATCTATGGACATCTTTTTGCAGGTCCCAAAATCAATCTTCTTATTCTAATTTTGAAATGCACTTCTAAACTTTTAATGTCTTCTTTAATTGTGAATCATGACTAACTGAAGGGAACAAATTTAACGCGTGTGTATATTCCACGTTCTCTTCGAAGCTGATCGAATTTTCATGAAATTCAGGTGATATTATGTTTACTCTGCCCTTTTCATGTCTCTATTTTTATTATGAGGACATTGCATCATTTAGGCAAGGGGGGTGGATAATTAATCTTAAAATCATTTTGTTAACTTTGTGGAATATATTTCTTTTACTTTCTTTTAAAAGAAAAGCAAAAGAAAAAAGAAATTAGGAGAAGAGAACTTAGGCATTTGGAAGTTGTTAACTTTAGGAAATGATATGATAGGACCTAAATACTTAGACTCTTAAGGTCTTCGAGGTTAATCAGCTTGGGTGTCCACTCAAATGTGGACTTAGTCTTGAGTCCTCGCCATGTAATTTTATTTTAATTTCATAAATAAATTGGGGTGATAAGTACACAACTTATCAACTTGCCCTCAGATTTGAGGGGACTTTAAGCCTAAGTATCTACACACTATTTGCACTGACTCATTTTATGGCAGTTTTTACAGAAATTAGGTAGCTAATGAACTTTCTAGGGTAGTATGGCTGGCAAGTTGTCGTGGGTAACAATCCATTGGCTGGTTGCCCAAAGCCCAGCTACATGACCATACTCATTTTACTACTTTTAGGAAAATCTTAGATTAGGGAAGCCACTTACTTTAAAAAGGAGAGAAAAAGAAACACCCAAAAAGAAAAAGGGAAAAATACAAAAAGGGAAAAATAAAAAATATATATACAAATAAATAAAACCACACTTCACTAAACGAGTATGGCTGGCAAGTTGCCATGGATAACAACCCATTGGCTGGTTGTCCAATGCCTAGGGTAGAAAAAGGAAAAACTAAAAAATATATATACAAATAAGTAAAACCACACCTTACCGAACGAGTATGGTTGGCAAGTTGCCATGGATAACAACCCATTGGCCAGTTGTCTAGAGCCTAGCTCACAAAAATGCGCAAATAATTCCCAAAATCAATGACCGATGGACTAAGTAATATAATTTAGATCTCCAAACAACAAATTTGACCACCCGGATGGATTCAGATCGATGATCGTAGCCTAATGGCATGAAAATCAACTCAAATCGAACTTTGAAATAGCCCTTTCAAAGGAAGGAAGATGGATGGCCCAAATCGTGCCACGTGACGTGACCTAGGGGGCCCATGCATATGAACGTGCCATAGCAAACGCATAGCAGTGTAGGCACATGCGCTCGCGGGGAGGTGACGAGTCGATTGTTCGCTTTTAAAGTCGTTTGTTGTTTTATGTGGTGGAAAAATCGACTAATCAACAATTAATATAACAACTCAATTAGGAGCAGGTCGTGTCCACAGGGAGGCAATGATGCAATAATATCTCAATTAATTCATATTTATTCAATCTCGTGAGAAATCCATAGTCAAATCTGACATGAAATGAGACGGAAAGAAGATGCATAATATCTTGAAAACATAAGGGTAGATGTGCAATTTTTCCTCACTGAAATATTTGATAAACATGTGATGATTTTATGCAATTTTCCATTGACATGTATTAAAGAAAATTTGTGCACATTTAAATCCGAAAACCAATGTCAAACAATGTTAATTACAAAAGCCACGCAATTGTAAGAGAGCTTGAGTATGAAGTTGTAAATTTTACCACAATAAAATATTCACAAACCAAAATTATTTTTCCTGGCAATGGCATGAAATGTAGTAACTAATTAAGTCCAAAATAGAGGATTTTACATCTCTACTCCTCGGGATCGGGAGAGAGGTTCAATCGAGGAGAGGTTCCTACAGATGGTTGGCTGAAGTTAGGCCGTCGTGGTGGTGGCAGCCGCACGTTGAGTGGTGGCCGGAGCTGGCCTACCGGAGCTCCGGTGAGGTGGGTTGTGCCGATGGTTGCACCTACTGGAGGAAGCACAGATGGGGGCGCGAGTGGAGGCTGCTGCAGAAGGTGCCTGCGGAGGCTGCTGTTGCAGAAGGTGCGGTGCGCCGAGGTTGCAAGGAAGGTGCGTGCACTGCTGGAGCATACCGTTGGCCGCACTGCTGCAAGGCGGGTGCATGGTAGGTTGGCGGAAGCGCATTGGAGAAGTGCTGCAGGCTGTGCGCGATCTGCAATTACACTTGTGTAGCCAGATGCGTGCTCGAGAAGAGAGCGCGCCTACTGCGTGCGTGAGTGGTGCACTAGAGGCGGTGTTGCTGCAAGCGGTGCGCGGTCTTGTGCAGCTATGGTGTAGTAGTGTGTGCAGGAGCAGCCGGTCTTGCTGCTGTGTGCGTGGGTGGTGTGATTTGGGCACGAGCGGGGAGGCTCAGAAGGAGTGGGTGCGGCTGCAGGCTAGAGATGATGAAGAGGCGTGCGTGGGCTGGTGGTTGGCACTTGAGTAGATGCTACAGGAGGTGGGGCGGAAGTGTACAGGCAATGCATGAATAGAGAAGAGCGTACGGTGCTGGCAGGCTTGGCGTTGGGGCGCAACAGGGTGTGCGCGTGGCTACTGCAGGAGGTGATGCAAGTGTGCAACCTGAGGGTTACGGGCGTGGAGTGAGCAGCCGGTTGCTGTTGGAGTGTGGGTTGAAGCTTCAGATGTCCGGGAAATTTCCCGGACGTCTTAACTGACCGAGAAGATGAAAATGCAGTGGCTGCAGCAGTGGTTGTTGGTGACGACGGCGAGGGAGGTGCACGCTGAGGTGCTCACGGTAATGCGGACGAGCTCCGGATGGAGGTGTGGCCTGTCACACCACACGCCCACGGTGGTGGAGACTCGTCGCCACAGTTGAGGTCGGTGGTGTGGAATGGAAGCGAGATGAACTCTCTGCACAGTGGTGGGTCAGGGGTGGAGGCCTCTTGAGCTCGGCTGCCTCGTCCTCTCTTTTGAAATTAGCTGCCCCGACCGAATCCAACACATCTGCTCCTCCTTGATTGGGTTCTTCACTGCAGCAGCTGGAAGAAGAAATGGAGCCGTTGCACGTAGAAGAAGAATAAAAAAAATAGTGATAAAATATTATGGTTATTTTTATACAAACCCTCAACTTTTATGTTAACCTAAATTAATGCATGAAATGTACCTAATTGGTTAACTACTGCAATTCTAAGTTAATTCTAACAGAATTTAAATATGAATAAGATGCATGAATTATGTAATTAAATTGGAAATATGAATTAATCTATTTACATCCTAATTTATACTAAATAAATGTTTGAATTAACTTAATGTCTAGGCACTCAAATACTTAAATAGCTCACAAATATGGGCTAATCAAACACTGCCATGCCTAGTTTTTGCTAGTCCCTAGCAAAATTAAGCGAAACCTAGCACTCCAAGTAAACTAGTCAACCCAATCGGTCTTCCTTTAGAAACATATTATGTTTAGACTCTAGACCTAAGGTTCCCAAGTAGTTGCTAAGTTACAGACTAGGTCGGCTAACGACAAGTTGCAGGCACAAGTTTCCTTGATTTCTGACTCTACCTTAATGTTTATTGATCCCTGAGATTAAAGCATCCGTGCATGTGCATTGGTCTGAGTTATTTGAGTTAAAGCAAAAAGGATTTTTTTTTTGAATAATATATATGTATATTTTTATTCTTCTAAGTCTAACCTCAGATCAGCTATCAACACGGTCTGTGTCGGATTCATTGTCCCCATTACCATACCTCGAAGGGTGCCTGGCTTTCGATGCTTCGAGATAGCACTGCCCATAATGACCATAAGAACTCCTGGCAATCGACACTTCGAGATAGTATTGCTCATGGATTTCTTAAGCGAATTTACGCATATGGCAATCGGCACTTCAAGATAGAGCCGCCCATGGTACCTGAACCGCACAATGCGCTTACATGCCCCCAGTAGGATGGATATCCTACGAGACAAGCACCGAGGAGGTAATATGTTATCATCGCATCCTCAAGGTGAGTATATACTCTACCTCTCCTGTAGTGGGAACTCTTCCAATCAAATTGTGTTTTCAAGCCTCTCCTCAGTCAAAACTAAGAGAACCAAATCTTTTTCAAGAAATTAATTAAGTTGATTACCAGACCAAGTGTGTGAAATTTTGATGCTTGGGTTACAAGGACCCGTAAACCAAGAGGTAGAACAAGACTAAAATTCTACCCCACCTTTTAACTCAAACCCTAGCTTTCCTTCCTCAACCTCTTGAGGAATGGTCCGCAACTTAACTCCTACTTAAGTTTTTAAGTCCACAAAGGACCCTAAAGGTCTAAAGCTAGTAGCTCATTTAGCTTCTAAAGTTTGACCCTAGAATTAACTTAATCTACCCTATAGTTCTGATTTGCTTAAGACTGCAAGATCTAGCAAGTTAAGCTCAAATTTTTTTTTTATGCAAATATATGCAATGAATGCACTATGCTATGTATATTCCCAAGCATACCCCCCCATGCCTAAAATTTGCAATGTCCTCATTACATAGAAGGATATTACTTGGGTCAGAGCTGGGCTACCGTTCCTTTGTTAGCAGCCGAAAAGCCAACGAACATGCAAATCAGGTTCAAGGATTGCAGAAATAGGCCCTAAAAATGAACAAAGCAATGTTGGCCTAGAAAATAGGTAACCTAGGATGTTGGCGAGCTGATGATGAATCCCGTTAGCAAATGCTCACCCAACTAAAATGGGAATGAAATCTTCCCAGGTCACCAGAGGAGGTTCTAAAGGATAAATAGGTATAACAACCTCCAAAGGGGTAGGGTGAGGATGACAAGGATCCTCCAAAAGGAATTGGGAAGGAATGGTGCAGAGATAAACCCCCAGGGTAATGGACTGACTAAAGAAATCATCAATCCATACCTGATACGCCATTATGGGAAATATTGGTTTGTTAAGCCCCCTGGTCATAACAAAAGTGAGCAATTCTCTAAGGCAAGGATCATCTAGGTTGTCCAAGTTTCGAGGTTGCGGGATGGCTATAAGATCTTGGTTGGGTTTAATCAGCTCGGTGTCCATCTCTAACACTCTTTCTAAATCCTCAATTGCATCCCTAGCATTCCTTGGACCATCACATGTATCTTCTTGCTCTTCATCAGGAGTCACAATTTTGCTTTCAGATATAAGCGAATCAGAGGGTGACTTCGAAATGAATGAAGGCAGGTTGGAAGCAACAGATCTAGGGATTGTCCTATCAATGTCATCCCCGAGTTTTTATTCTTTACTCAAATCTTCCCTGGAGTCTATATGTGAATCCACATAAATCTTAGAAGTTGCTTCCAAATTTTCCATCATTTCATCATGAGGAGAAATATCATCAACGGGTGTGCTAAGGAAACCTAATTTGGTCAAATTTGTGACATCCTCATGGGCTAACTCTTCAAATAAGGCATAATCACCATTAGTGTCACTCCAAATCTTGAATGTAGGTTCCTCATATGATTCGTCTTTCTCGTCATCACACAATTCATCATATACCTGAGGCCTAGAATCATCTAATATCTCAGCAGATCCCCTAGGGTGCTCTATCTGAGGTAAATGGTTTACGCTGGTAACATCAAACTCCTCAGATAGGTCAATTTCTTCAGGGTTAGGTTCCCTAAGGGTGGGCTTGAGTTCCATCTCATGATCAGAAGGGAGGGTAGGATTAACAACTTGACTTCGACCCACTTCATCAAATGTCACGAAAATACTATCATCTGGGTCGAGGTCTTCCAATGGTACCTTCATTCCCTTCTTTTGACTCCAATATAATTCAGTTGGATACTCAACCATATCATCATGTTCCTTGGGTTGCCACCATTCTTCATCAAATGCATAGCTACTTTCATATGTGTCTTCCTCCCACTTAAGGTGTGGATCTCTCAAGGAACTGTCATCTAATGGGAAGGTTTCAAAATCGATCCTCGAAAAGTAGCTATTCTCCCCAGAATTTCCCTCCAACTTAATGGGTAGCTCTCCCACGGGAGATGCATCTATTGTAGAGGGGTGTACGCCATCCTTAATGGGGTAGATTGGGTGGCTAATTCCATCTCTTTCTTGTTTGCTTGCTCTCGAAGATTCTCCTAGCAATTCAATCATTTCATTTTGCATTTTCTATATTTCCATCTTCAAAGCGGAGAGGTCATTTCTATCATGAGAGAAGTCAGGCTCAGGCATATAGTACACAGGAGTGTCTGTCCAACCATAATAATTTTTCAGGGACGGTGGGTTGGGTATTTCTATGGTGTGTGGGATATTGGGCAAATCAAATCCCACTCCTAGGTTCTGCTCACTAATTTGGGGCTTAAGTAGGCCAATACTCCTATAATAGGAGTAAAATGGATCCCAATGATTGTTACTCTGTCCATCAAGAGATGGACCATCTCAGTGTCTGGGATCGAAGGATGCAGAGTGGGGGTGAGGGTGTGGGCAAGATGTGAAAGGATGAAAATCAATGTGGTCCATTCTAACTCACACCACAATCAGAATTCCCCAAGCAAAACTCAATTCAAACAAGACTTTTTAGGTCTTTCCCAATTTAGGCTTTTGATATAAGTTAGATTGTAGGTGACAATACAATTTGTTCAGTCAATTTACGTGCTTATTTTCGACCCACGGCTTGCCTAAGAAGACCTAGTTGGAGCTTAGGTGTTCTTCCCTAAATCTCAAATGGTAAAGCAACTCCACAGACGGAAAATTGAGGGATGCAAGGAGGCCTAAGCCTTTTTTGAAGCTGTGCTTTCGCGGTGCTTCACAACTGCCCCCAAAATTCTGTGACAGGGTATCCCCCTCTTTGGATTTACAAAACCTTTGATCTCAAGTTCCGAACACTTCAGAATCCATTGGTAGGAGGGCTCTTGTCCTAGTATTTCCAAACCTAAGGAGTGTTTAAAAGCTTGTCGTGGTGCAAGCAAAATAAGTGTGCATGCACCGCAAAAGATTTTACATTTTGAATCGCATGCCAAGTTTGAAAGTCAAATCCTTGGTTTTTAAAATCTCCCCCCTCTAATTTGTCCATTTTCTAGAAAATATGTGACCACTTGTTTAATTTATTCAATATAGATTAGGTGGTCTTCACATTAAGTCTAAATGCAATGCATGATCAAGAATAGGATGCAAAGTAAGAGAATGCGTACCTTGCTTCCAGCAATCAACGATGCGAGAATGCACGCAGTGCAAAGAAGTAAATCTAGAGGCTGCTCATACAGACCTAAATGGTTCATCCTAGGGCAGGCAGCTCATTTTTTATTTTATTTTTAAACTACTTATGCATAAGCAAATAAAAGTAAACAATCCACAAAATAAACAGAAAAACCTAAATCTAAAGAAAAAGGGAACAGGCTCCCAAAAATTACCCAACACGGGCCTAAAACAAAATTAGGGAACAAACCCCTCAAAATAAACCCCAGAACAAGGGTTTCAAATGAAATGCAATGAAAAATTAAATCTAAAGTCTTAATTCTACTCTAATCAAGTTAGCGACTAAATGTACAATGATGACCATCGCGTCCTCATCCTTCTCCTCCTTTTCAAAGTAGCTCGACCAATTTTCCTCTGGCGACGTCAAGGGTCGCCTCTCATGATGGCTGGTTCCTCGCACAAAATTTCTTGCACAGAAAAGAAAATAATAAAAGGTCAAATCACTGTGCAATGAGAAATAATCAAAATAAAATCAGGTGAAATTATTGCATCTGTTGCCTCCTCGGCAACGGTGCCATTTTGACGAGTCGATTGTTTGCTTCTAAAGTCGTTTGTAGTTTTATGTGGTGGAAAAATCGACTAATCAACAATTAATATAACCACTCAATTAGGAGTGGGTCGTGTCCGCAGGGAGGCAATGATGCAATAACATCTCAATTATTTCGTATTCATTCAATCTCGTGAGAAATCCGTAGTGAAATCTGACATGAAATGCGACGGAAAGAAGATGCACAATATCTTGAAAACATAAGGGTAGACGTGCAATTTTTCCTCACTGAAATATTCAATAAACATGTGATGATTTTATGCAATTTTCCATTGACATGTGCTAAAGAAAATTTATGCGCATTTAAATCCCAAAACCAATGTCAAACAATGTTAATTACAAAAGCCACGCAATTGTAAGAGAGCTTGAGTATGAAGTTGTAAATTTTACCACAATAAAATATTCATAAACCAAAATTCTTTCTCCTAGCAATGGCATGAAATGTAATTAATAATTATGTCCAAAATAGAGGATTTTAATCTCTCCTCCTCGGGATCGGGAGAGAGGTTCAATCGAGGAGAGGTTCGTACTGGAGGTTGGCTGAAGTGAGGCCGTCGTGGTGGTGGTAGCTGCACGTCAAGTGGTGGCCGGAGCCGCCCTGCCGGAGCTCTGGTGAGGTGGGTTGTGTCGGTGGCTGTACCTGCTAGAGGAAGCGTAGATGGGGGCACGCGCGGAGGCTGCTGTAGAAGGTGCGGCACGTCGATGTTGCAAGGAAGGTGCGTGCACTGCTAGAGCATACTGTTGGCTGCACTACTGCAAGGCGGGTGCTCGGCGAGTAGGCGGAAGCGCGTTGGAGAAGTGCTGCAGGCTGTGCGTGGTCTACAGGCACACTTGTGCAGCCAAATGCATGTGCGGGTAAGAGCGTGCGCCTGCTGCGTGCGTGAGTGGTGCGCTGGAGGCGGTGCTGCTGCAGGCGATGCGCGGTGATGTGCAACTATGTGCAGGTCATGATCATGAGATGGAACTCTTGCACATCACACCTTCTGATCATGTGATGGTCATGGGAGGGTCATGCAGCAAGGATTATGAGATGTTAACATCACACCCTGCGGGGATTATGAGATGTTAACATCACACCCTGCTGCATGACCCGCATCCAGTGCACACCCTGTTGCATGACCCTCATGTGTTAATTCAGGACATAGCACATTGGCGAGTTGTCCATAGCCTAGCACACAAAAATGCACAAATAATTTCCAAAACTCTTAGGGAAGAAGCGTGGAAGTAGAATAAATCATGGAGATATACATTTGGTTTGCCCTTGTGTTGACCACATAGAAAAAAAAGAATAAGTAGGGAGAAAGCTACCTGTTGAACAGATACACATTTAGGCAGAAATTCATCTAAAGGTTGCCTAGGGTTGTAGAAACCTGAAGTCCGTTTTAATGGTTGCCTAGTGAGTCTATCACTTTATCACAAGATGCTTAGAACTTAAAGTACTTTTCAAGTCCTAGGCAGGTTGGGTATGATAAACGCCAATTTATCATCATTCTTATGCATTAAAACAAACCTAGCTCTTAGGATTTTACTCCGCAAACGGGTTTTTGGGCTGCATTTAGGCATAAATTAGGTTAGGCATGCATTGCATTTTTTACTGTCTTTTTAATATGTTTTTGTGAGTATTAGGGATGAATAGATATACAAATCCTTAAAGCCCTAGCACTCAAGAAGGAAAATAGTGAAGGAGAAGCTTAGACTAGCTGGAACTCAGCTTGATCCAGCACACCACAGCTGGAATCTAGCTCACTTGAACTAGGGTTAGCTCATCCCAGCTCCATTCAGTTAATCTCAGCTGAGTGGCAGTTCAATAGAGTTCATCTTAGCTCACCCTAGCTCAAGTCAGCTTAGATCCAGCTCAACCTAGTTGAGTCTAGCTCATTTTAGTTCCCACAAGTTCACAGAGAGCTTGAGCTAGCTCAGCTGAGTTGACTGGAGTTCACCCCAGCTCAAATCCAGCTACATCCAGCTCAACTCAATTCCAGCCAGCTGAAGAATAACTCATCCCAGCTCAGGAAGCTCAAGTCCATCTCTTGGGGACTCAGCTTAGCTCAACTCAGTTGAGCTAAGCTACCTTAGCTACCTCAACTAGCTTGATTCTCCCTGGGAGCACCAGACCCAGCTCACCTCAGCTCATTATGGTAGAAGCCAGCTCACTTTAGCTTGGCTTAGCAGCTAGCAAAGAACTAGCAAGCTAAGCCAGCTAGAGTAGCTCCATGCCAGCCTCTTTAGCAGCTGCTACCTCCAGACTTCTGCTCAGCTCCTCTCTTCAAACCCTAGCTCCAATACCTTCTCCTCTACTCCATAGCTATCACCCAGCTCCTTGGCCATCCACCACCTTCAACTCAACCCTAGCAAGCTCCACCAACTTAAGCCCTACATATGCTACCTATCCTACTCCAAGTTGGCACCACCTCTTAGCTACCTCTTCAGCCCATCATCACCACCAAAAGGCACAATTTTAGCGGCAAAACCTATCCCTAACTACCCCCCTTTTTGTTGCCAACATCCACCATACACCTAACCCTACAACCCATCCTAGCCTCCCACCTACCCCTCCTTCTAGAACCCTACTTGGTGCCACCTAGGCCCCCCTTCTAGAAGCCATTTTGGCACCAACTTCAAGGGGTGCCACCACCCATAACCACCCCCTAAGTGTCCCTTGGGTTGGCACCAATTGCCCTTAGCCATAGGATCCCCAACGACCTCCATCTTCCCATCTTAGCCCATCATTTCAAGAGTCACCTTAGCCCCCTTCCTACTCTATATAAACCCACCACCTACCACCATTTTAGATCATCCTCCATTAGTGTATTTTTCTACCTATACCAACCTACACCTAGGGCCAAGAAGAAGGAGTAGAGAAGAAGATTAAAGGGGCACATCACCAGCCCCTTTGGTGCCTTCTTCTCCCTACTCTCTTCAACTTGGGCCACACCAAGGAGGAGGACTTTTCTACTACAAGGAGGATGGCCAGGCAAAGGAGAAGGACCTAGGGTGGATATCCACCCTAGGTCCTTCTACTTTGCCTAGCTGTCCTCCTTGAACTAGAACCCTTGGAGAAAAGCTTAAAGCACGCTACCTTAGTGCTTGCTTTGGAAGACATCACCTTGGTGGAGCATAGCAAGGAAGGAGTTGGAGGACTCTTTTCAAGCTCGAGAGCAACCATGCTTGGAGCAAGAAGCCCTCTTCTGAACCATCTATCTAGAGGATTTGTGTTTTCTTTTATTTATTGCAATTTTCTTGTGGTAGAAGCATTCATCTACTAGGCTTTTCTGTAAAAAACTTTCTCATTAATCTAGTTGCCTTCTTTGCAATTTCTTTAGTTGCATTTTTAATTACTTTATTTTTAGCATTCTTCACTCCCTCTCGCTATTTATTCTAGGCCTCCACTTTCCTAGAGTGAGCTTAGGGAGAGGCTCTACTTGCCACTTTGGAAGTAGTGTATTGAGTTAAGTTTAAGTCACTTTCTCGCCAACAATTTCACATGTTGCCTTAATTTCAAAAACAAAAAAATGATATATTGAAGAAAGGCCAAAAAGATAGTTGAGATCTATATTGTAAGAAAGAGAATTAATTTCGCAAACATATTGCCTCTTTGGATGACCCTAGATACCCCACTATCTAGGAATACAAATTTAAAAGTGAAAGCGGATTTACACGTTTCAACAACACTAAATTGCCTAAGTAACAAACTGCGCATTTTCAGGATCACTTTTTGCCACCATTACCGAGGAGGCACGGATTTGCTTAATTTTGTTTTCTCTTGCTTGAAGTAGATCTCATCCCCTTCTCTTTCTTTTCTCTAGTGTGTGTAGGAACTACAGCGGGAAAGCGGGAATTGAGAAGCAAAATCTCAAAGTTCCTTTTCTTCCTGTGGATTTCAGGTTGGTTCCCCATTTCTTGCCGCATTTAGCCTAAAAAACTACCAAAATACACTAAACTTGGCTTTCAAGGTACTAAACAACAAGGTGGAGTGGTGCATTTCAAAACTCATTGATTGCTTGTTTGCTCCATTTAACACCAGTTCATTTCAAGTATTGGTGTTCTATTTTTTGGATCCAGATTTCTATCTGGACTTGAAAAATCAATTCCTAATACCACAGAGCTCTTAAAATCATAAACTTTCACACAGTGATTCCAAAATAAGTTAGAAACATCTTTTCCGAATTTCAAATCAACTGGGTTTCTATTTAATTTTTAAAAATTCATGGACTGTAAAGGGGTCACACCCTCCAATCTTCCTATTTTGCTATTGTCCGCAAATTTTTAGAATTTCTATACTCATCCAATTTTTGTGAAATTTAGCTTACTGGAATACTTGTGAAATTTTACACATTATATAAAATCATCAAAATTTTCTGAGGTTGGTGGTAATACTAAAAAGTCCAAAATACCCACGGGTATCATTTCTGGACTTGGACCCAGTACAATTAAAAATTCAAAAAAATTATTAAAAAAATCCCTAAAATCATACAAAAATTTTTTATGGAATCCCTGCTTGATTCTATTCAAAGTAGTGGTGTTGTTTGAATTGTTTGGACCATTACTTAATACAGAAAGCCTAAAAACTTCTCATTGGTTGGTAAATTTCTGTCTTAGGACCAATTTGATTAGGATTTCTTTTTTCATTTTTAGAAACAAACAACAAAAGGAAACATATCTTCACCCATACAACTTGATTTCCTCTTGTTTTTGGAATCTCAAACTTGTTTGAAAACTTAAAAAGAAAATCCTAAAAATACACTAACTTCAATCCAATCCTAAAAGACAGAAATACAATAATTGTGTGACAACTTGCTTTTCATTGGAGCCACTCTCCAATTCTTGCACACAAAAAAAAAAAAAAGAAATAACAGGGCAACAACCCACATTGCGTGTGCACTATAGTATCCTAGACCTAACTAAAATCCGTAGCAACTTGACCCCTAAGGCTTCATCACTTAGGCTTGCTATATAGGTCTTAAGTTTTCTTTAGTTAATACCAATTCTGTCATCTATATCTGGTATTCAGGCTGAGGGGCTATGTCAAACGACTAGGTGTAGGTTTGCACAAGCACCTGGGGATTTTCCTAGGAAATGCTTGGGCCCAAACCTCCCCTTAAGCAACTTGGCTAGATTTGTTGACAGAATGGGTATTCACTGTTGATTACTTATTTCCTAGGTAGACCAAGTCTTAGGTTAAATTCTAGGGAGTCAGAATTAAGTTAGGTCTAGAATTTGATTTCTTGTGTGCACACTTCTCCTATCCCCATCTCTCCTCCTCCCCTACCATTTCTTCCATTTTGCATGGGTGGCGGTCCAAAACTCCACACTTTGAGGGACCACTTGATTTTGCCTCCCTAGAAGGGACTTTTCCTGTATTCTTCCTCTTCTTTAAATGGAAAATCAAAATTAGTCCTCTAACTCGCATGCTAATTTTTCTTTCCCCTATTTTTCCACCTAGGAGCTACTTAATTAGGCCCCTCCACCTAATCTCTACTCTATCATGGCTCAGCTACATGTTAAGCAACAACAGTTGCAGAAGGATTTAATAAACCTAACCAACCAAGGGAGCCCTACCACACCTACCCAAGCTCCACACATTCCACATCTTACCCCTTTTAACACCCACTAGAGAGAGAATCTGTATAAACCCTGTGCTGAGTATAATTATTATTCTGATGCTTTCTATGGTTCAACAGGGAATTATGTTTATCCAAATCATCACCCCACCCAAAATGTCCCTGCTTTCTAGGGGAAATTGAAAAATTCCTCTAATGGGGGGAATTATCCGACTCACTCCTGGACAAATCCAGTTCCACACCAGCAACAGAACCCTTTTAGAAGGTATGGTTCAAATCAGACCTATCAATCTGGGCAATCTCAAGAAGACATTAATGCCCAGATGATGAAAACCCTGCAGGAGTTACAAAGAAAAATAAAGGAAACAACCCATCTTATTAACAATCTCAATGATCAAATTGGGGATATTCCGACCCAAAGACCTACAGGACACTCACCATCCCAACCCACACCAAACTTTATTAATCACAGGAACCAACACTCGAGTGGATACCAACATTAAGACCACACAGTTCAGCCTCCTATTAACCCAATATCATAACACCAACCCAACTTCTATCAACATCAGGCCCCCCCACCTCCTCCCAGTGATCTCCAAACTGCGTATGTAGAGACTTTGAGGAGTGAGGAACCCACCACGAATTTAAGGCCTTCACATTCAGATGGTGAAACTGATTCTTAGCCAATGCAGATTGACTCCCCTAACCTCAATAAGGAAGAAAAAGAAATCCCATAAACACCTTACTCAAACCCTATTTCCCACTCTCAATAACTGCAATCCAACAATCCAAAATCAGAGCCCTCTGACTACAATCCTTTGGACTTATTTGAGCAAGTCAAGGGGAATATTCCCTTCCTAGATTCTCCCCATGCCCCTAAAAAATTTACTTCAAAATGGCATGATCAGAATCTAGAAAGGTTGGTCCTTTCAAAGACAGCCAGCTCAGTTTTTCAGAGCAAGCTACCTTTCACAAAAAAGCACCAAGGCACATCACTCATCTCAGTTGTCATAACTGACACCATTTTTTTTCGTGCCCCTCTCGACTTAGGTACCTCTAGTAATCTCATCCCCCCTGTCTTATTTGAGGAATTTCAATTCAGTGATTTAAAACCTACTAAGGTTCAATTTAAATTGGAAGATCGATCTACCATTCAACCGCGGGGAGTTGTTGAGGATAGTATTATCAAGGTCCAGAATTGTTTATTTTCAGTAAATTTTCTTCTCCTTGACATAGACGTACCCAAGGCTCTCATTAATGCCATCCTTGGAAGACCTTTTTTGATTATGCAGTAGCTAATATCAATTCTCATTCTGGGAAAATGAATATAAGTTGCAGTAACCAGACCTTCTCATTAGATTTATTTCAAGCTTCCAAGAGGTCCATTGATCACAAAATTTTTGAGGACACTGATAATAAAATGGAAGCAGTATTTGAGACATCTATGTTGATCCAATCTCATTCATCTTTGAGCACTATTAATCTAGATTTTATTGATTCTTATTCTAAGGATAATTATGTGGTCCAAGACTTTCCAGATCAACTAGGGTTTGACTTTCCCCCTTTTCATCTTCTTGATTTTTCACCAAAAACATCCACACTAACTTCACCAACCCTACATCTGATTGACTCCATTCCCCATCCCTTTCCATTGGACCTATCACCCGACCAACCAGAGTTTGGCATGTTACATGCACTTAAACCATGGCCAGATCTGGGTCATTTTTCCATTTCTCTATTTTATTTTGATCCCTTTATCTTTACCACTCATCTTTTTAGGGATCTTGAGGAAGACACTTTTATTAAAGACATTCAAGTGTCCAACTATTTACATGATTTTCCATCTTCCGTGAAGACCTTCACGCTCGGCTGAATGGCATAAAAGATAGCACTGGATGAGAGGTAACCCATCATTTTTTCCTGCTTTCCTTTTTTCTTCTTCTTCCAGGTTTTGATCATCCTAAACCCGACCGTTCTTCACTAAGGTAATCCCTTTTCCCTCCTAATGCATGAGGACATGGCATATCTTAAGCATGGGGGGGTGTTTTTAAAATTTGATGATCGATTTAGGATTTTCAAAACCTAAAAACATGCATTTTTCTTTAGTTATTTTATTTTCTTACTTGCGTACCCAAAAGAAATATAAATAATAAAAATGTTGAAAACTTTTTGAGGAAAAATTTTGAAATCGAGACTAAGGTCGAAAAACTCATTTTTGGTACAATGGGATTTAATCTTTAACAAGCTAGGGAAGAGGATGTGGATCTGATCATTAGAATTTCAGGGTCTATTTTAGACTATATCAGATATCCGTCTCTAAAAATTCCACCTGAACTCAAGATAGTTCAGGTGACTTGATCCTATTTTGTAATGTGGAAAGTATTTGGCTTAGTTTCTGATTCAAAAACTTGTATGTCTTAAGAAACTTCTTGTGTCAATTTTCACACACAAACCAACACTTGAAAATAAATAAAAATTTGAAAAACTCCCATGTTTGGACTTAGTAAAGGTCTGAAACAGATCATTGGTTTGAGTTCCCACCGCCGAGAAGGAGTAAAATGCATCCTTTGAGGATGCGATGTCAACAAGTTACCGCCTTGGCACTGCTCCATATCTATATTTCATATCTTTAGACAGAGCATTAAAGCACATTTTAGTAGCTCAAGTGTCTTGGATGGTGCTCTACCCATAGTGTCAGAGCAAGAGCTTGAGTTTACTTGGAGCGCCCCTTTACACCGCATTGTGTTCTGGGGTTGTGAGCTCCTGGGTGGTGTCATGGACAGTGCTATCCGGAAGTACTGGCACTAGAGCCGCCTCAAGGATTGGTAACGGGAATGATGATCCCGACACATCTGCTGTAAGACTAAGCTGAAAATAACCATGGGGGAGAAAAAAGAAAATAATAAAAAAATAAAAAATAAACATGCCCCTATAAATGTTAACTTTTCACAAGCATAGACACAAGGTTTTAAAGGATTTTTGCAAGTTGCAAATCAGATTCATGAGCTAGAAAAATCCTAAAAACAAAAATTTCAAGTCATTTGAATTAACAAAGGGTTAATTTGTGAATTTTCTGGAGGATATATTGATCCCATTTTTTCTAATGGTTGGACCCAAAACAAATCCCAATGTTTATCTTTAACAAATCCCGTACCTCCTATGTTTATATCAACCAAGGTCGCTTAATCTTTTTCTCCTCAAAAGTAGAAAAAAAATAGATTTCCCGAAAATTCTGTTTTCCAAAAAAATTGAAGTTTTGCTAAGAGACTAGCAAAAGATAAGCATTGGGGTGTGATAAATGCCAGTTTATCATCATTCGTATGCACTAAAACAAACCTAGCTCTTAGGATTTTACTCTGCAAATGGGTTTTTGGGCTGCATTTGGTCATAAATTAGGTTAGGCATGCATTACATTTTTTATTGTCCTTTTAATATGCTTTTGTGAGTGTTAGGGATGAACAGATATACAGATCCTTAAAACCCTAGCACTCAAGAAGGCAAATAGTGAAGGAGAAGCTCAGACTAGCTGAAACTCAGCTTAATCTAGCTCACCACAGTTGGAATCTAGCACACTTGAACTACGGTTAGCTCAACCCAAGTCCATTTAGTTAATCTCAGCTGAATGGTAGCTCAAGAGAGTTCATCCTAGCTCACCCTAGCTCAAGTCAACTCAGATCCAGCTCAACCAAGTTGAGTCTAGCACATTTTAGTTCCCACAAGTTCACAGGGAGCTCTAGCTAGCTCAGCTGATTTTACTGGAGTTCACCCGAGCTCAGATCCAACTACATGCAGTTCCACTCAACTCCAGCCAGCTGAAGAATAACTCATCCTAGCTCAGGAAGCTCAAGTACATCTCCCAGGGACACAGCTTAGCTCAACTCAGTTGACCTAAGCTACCTTAGCTGCCTCAACCAGCTTGATTCTCCCTAGGATCACCAGACCCAGCTCACCTTAGCACATTATGGTAGAAGCCAGCTCACTTTTGCTTCGCTTAGCAGCTAGCAAAGAACTAGCAAGCTAAGCCAGCTAGAGTAGCTCCATGCCAGCCTCTTCAGCAGCTGCTAGCTCCATACTTCTCCTCAGCTCCTCTCTTCAAACCCTAGCTCCAATACCTCCTCCTCTACTCCATAGCTAGCTAACCTAGCTTAGCTTAGCTAGCGCCAAGCTCCTTGGCCATCCACCACCTTCAACTCAACCCTAGCTAGCTCCACCAACTTAAGCCTTACCTAAGCTAGATATCCTACTCGAAGTTGGTGCCACCTTTTAGCCACCTCTTCACCCCATCATCACCACCAAACGACACCAATTTTGGCGCAAAAACCTAACCCTAACTACCCCCCTTTTTGGCACCAACATCCACCCCCACATCCACCATACACCTAACCCTACAACCCACCTAGCCACCCACCTATCCCTCCTTCTAGAACCCTACTTGGCGCCACCTAAGCCCCCATTCTAGAAGCCATTTTGGTGCCAACTTCAAGGGGTGCAACCACCCATAAACACACCCTATGTGCCCTTGGGTTGGTCCTAATAGCCCTTAGCCATAGGATCCCCAACCACCTCCATCTTCCTATCATAGCCCTTCATTTCAAGAGTCACCTTAGCCCCCTTCCTACTCTATATAAACCCACCACCTACCACCATTTTATATCATCCTCCATTAGTGTATTTTTCTACCTATACCCACCAACACCTATGGCCAAGAAGAAGGAGTAGAGAAGAAGATTAAAGGGGCACATCACCAGCCCCTTTGGTGCCTTCTTCTCCCCATTCTCTTCAACTTGGGCCATGCCAAGGAGGAGGACTTTTCTACTTCAAGGAGGATGGCCAGGAAAAGGAGAAGGACCTAGGGTGGACGTCCACCCTTGGAGAAAAGCTTAGAGCACGCCCCCTTAGTGCTTGCGTTGGAGGACATCACCTTGGCAGAGCATAGCAAGGAAGGAGTTGGAGGACTCTTTTGAAGCTCGGGAGCTACCAAGCTTGGAGCAAGAAGCCCTCTTCTTCACCATATATCTAGAGGATTTGGGTTTTCTTTTATTTATTGCAATTTTCTAGTGTTAGAAGCATTCATCTACTAGGTTTTTCTGTAAAACACTTTCTCCTTAATCTAGTTGCCTTCTTTGCAATTTCTTTAGTTGCATTTTTAATTGCATTGTTTTTAGCATTCTTCACTCCCTCTCCCTAATTATTCTAGCCCTCCACTTGCTTAGAGTGAGCTTAGGGAGACACTCTACTTGCCACTTTGGAAGTAGTGTACTGAGTTAAGCGTAAGTCACTTTCTTGCCAACAATTTCGCATCATGCCTTAATTTCCAAAACATAAAAATGATATATTGGAAAAAGACCAAAAAGAAAGTTGAGATCTATTTTGTAAGCAAGAGAATTAATTTTACAAACATATTGCCTCTTTGGATGACCCTAGATACCCCACTATCTAGGAGTACAAATTTAAAAGTGAAAGCGGATTTACGCCTTGCAACGACACTAAGTTGCCTAATTAACAAACCATGTATTTTCGCGATCAGGGTACAGTAGAAACCTGCCCAAAAACTCTAAACTCAAAATTCCAAAAAATAATTGGAAAGAAGAAAAGCAAAAAAATTTATCTTCCCTTTTTAAAATAAGGTGAGGACTTGGGCGGTCAGCATTTTGGTCGACACCCAGGCACTGTTGAATCTTCATAGTTTAGGACCTTGGTTGAAATTTCCTTCTATTAATAAATAACGACTGCCTTAAGCGATTGAGTCCTAACTCTATTTTTCTATACATAGCATTTAGCTTAATTTTGCTAGGGACTAGCAAAAGATAGTCATGGAGGCATAGTGTAGATGATGAGTCCATTTTAATGGACTAATATTACGCCTAAGTAACTTTGATTATGTCTTTTAGGTTTGTTAATAACTATATTAAGTTATAGAAGGTTTGCATGCATCATGATTTAGGTTTACAATTATTCTATAACTTAATATGCTAATTTTATGTGCGGGAAAAATAATTGGCAAAAGAATGAGGGGAAAAGCATAAATTATCCTTTTTCAAATCACCGGCGGCTGTTCTTTTCCCCATTCTCCCGGGGACCCTCAACAGCTACTGGCCAGAGATAGCTAAGGGATTTGAAAATCCCTTAACTCTCGGTGGTGCAACGGAGAAGTTAAAAGGAAGAGGAGGGGAGCGAAGGAAAGGGCAGCTTGATCGACAGGTCCTTCTGCCTCCCCTTGGGGGGATATCCTTCCTCTCCACTGTGGAGAGAGTATGCACTATAGAGAAGGCGCACCACCCTCTCCTGCCCTAGCCACGCCACAGTGCCATCACCCTCCCAAGGTCCGCAGGCGCAGCACCATCCCCCCCTGCAGGCTCTCTGCCCTTGCATGATCGAAGGGTTGCTCCCACACCACTGCAGGTAGTTCTCTAGCCCACGCGGCATACTCGCCCCTGCAGCCACATGCAGCGCGCAACCGCGCCCCTCCCTACCTTTCCAGCACACCAAGTCCTCCGACGCCCCCTGTTGCAGGTGCTCACTCCACCTCTGCCCGTAGATCCGCCTCCATCGTCCCAGCAGGCACCGCAAGCCAAGTTCTTCAAAGCTGCCTCAAGCCAGTGCCTGGCGCTCCCCTCGCCTCCAGCGCACCATAGCGTGCGCACCATTCATCTGCAAGTGCCATCTGCCTACCCTCACGCACCAAGCCGTGCCCCTCATCACCTTTCGCCCACGCCACAGCAGGTGTATCCTCTCAATCGCACGCCATCTCCAACGCCCTACTGCAGGTGCTCTCAACTGCACGCCATCTCCAGCGCCCTACTGCAGGCGCTCTCAACCACACGCCATCTCCAGCTCCTCCCTGCACAGGCACTCTCAACAACACGCACTGCTGCAGGTGCTCTCTGCCCTCTCCGCCTGTGTGCCTCTCCCTTCAGCGCCATCTATAGGCACACCGCTCCACCTTCCTGCAGACCGCATGCCTGCAAGCACGCTTCACTGCCCATCTGCAGGTGCACCAGCACGCGCACACTCGCACAGCACCGCACGCAAGCCCTGCAACAGGACCTCTGCCTGCTTGTTCAACAGGCCGGAGCGTCGGCCACCTCCTGCCACCTGCGTTGCTACCGCTGCCATCACCAGAGAGCTCTCGACCTCGCCGTCCTCTTGAGCCTCGCAATAACCCCCGCGGTGCTCTCCCTCTCTAGCAAGGAGGAGAGAGAAAAAAGCCCTATTTTGCTCTCAATTAAAATTTACATTCAATGCCATTGCCACCTAATTTGATATTTATTATTATTATTATATTATGGCATAATTGCATTCAAACACTCATAGTTCTTTATAATTGCATGGTATTGATATTAACTAGTTTAAAGATTTATTTTGGGGTTTAATTTAAGTACTAATTGTCTTTAGTACACATCACGTGAAAACTGCATGAATTCATCCTAAATTTATTGAGGATTTCTATGAGGGAAAATTACACTTATACCTTTATCTTTTTAAGTTATTGCAAATCTACTTTCCTTCACAGTTTAAGTCAGATTTGAACAGGGATTTCGCACTATCTAAAATAATATTAAATAATTAAGTATTGATTGCATCATTGCCTCCCTGTGAACACGACCCACTCTTATGCGAGTGGTTATTTTCAATATTTTTGATTAGTCGATTTTTCCACCACTTAAATACTATAATGCTAAGCGAAAAGTCGTCTATCAAAATTGGCGCCGTTGCCGGGGAGGTAACAGACGCAATAGATTTACTTTATTGTTTTTAAATCTTTTGAGTTGTGAAATTATCTAATCATTTTTATTATTGTGCGAGGAATCCGACACGGCGACGAGGCACAGCAAAGTGACGACTTTAAACGTGAACAACGTGCACAGTGGAGACCATCTTTTTGGTGGACCTTGACGCCACCTGGAGGATAGGAACAGGAACACGTGGGCCTTGATCCCACGCATATTGGCTTACAGGGAAGCCTATTTCTGATTTAGGCAGTATATCTTAGTTAGATTTAGTTAGATAGACATTAGAATTTAAATTACTGTCTTTTGGGCCCTTGTTGGGTATTTTTGGGAACGTGTTCCCATTTATTTAGATTATAGGATTATTTGAACTGCTTGAACTGAATTTTGATTAGTTAGTTAGGTTAAGTCTGTTTGTTTAGTATAAAAAAAAAATTTTGAACTGCCTGTTAGAAGCTGCATATCTGTAGGATGGCCATCTAGGACTGAGTGAGCTGCATCTAGTTTACTCTTATTGCACTGCATTCATTTTTGCACGAAGAAAGCTGGAGTAAGGTACATCTTCTCTTGAGCATTAGTTAGTTATCATGCATATGCATTGAACCCAAATCTAGGACCACTAAAGTGCTTGAATCAAATTAATTCAGTGGTCACTTTAAAAAAATTTGGGACTATTAAGAGG
The DNA here is from genome assembly GCA_037157565.1 of Thalassia testudinum. Classification (NCBI taxonomy): domain Eukaryota; kingdom Viridiplantae; phylum Streptophyta; class Magnoliopsida; order Alismatales; family Hydrocharitaceae; genus Thalassia; species Thalassia testudinum. The sequence goes on from JAZHRO010000024.1 coordinate 118,492,782, forward strand.
TTGGACATTAAAATCTGTGACTGAAAATTATGTGCAAAAGGATCCTGTTTGTGGAATTTCAAAAAAATCAAAACACGATCGTATGCTTGCACACTTGTGACACTATGCACCTCACACATAAGGTCAGTAGATAAATTTCTACCTCTCCTCTTTTGCACCACAAGGGAAGTTAGTTGGAAATCAACAAGCCTATCCACCAAGTTACTTCGGTTCCTCGTGTGTGGGCTCGATTTGAGACTTCCATCCCTTGTGAGTAGGTTATAGGCACCAGTGAAGGTTGGCCTAGGAAGCATAATTTTTGCAAAACATGTGTGGCCACCAACTAAACATATAACTCTAAGACCTGCAATCTACTAAAAACAGATCCCGTTGAATTTGCATTTGCTTTGACAATAGGACTCTTTAGGATGTTTTCTGCTGAATCCTAAGAAGGTTAAAATTGTTTTGCTTAAAGAAATGGATTACTCTTACTCCTGTCATTCAGATTATCTGAGTCAATACTTCCCATATTTTAATCAAGATCCCATGCTCCGTGCATATCCATCCTTTGATGAGTACATTGACAATTCATGGGATCATTCTCATTCTTACCCTGGGAGTACTAGCTTGATAACTCCCACTTTTGAGCAGAGCGTAGGAGCAGGATTTTCCAATCCTAAAATCCCTACTTCCATGTAAACACCCAACCCTCCCACCCTTCATGATTTTCTGTATCGAGGTTGGACCGATACCCCTAGGCAACTAAAACCTGAAATTGACTATCCTCCCCAACCAGCTAATAGTAACCTCTCCTCTTTTATGATAGAAATGCAAAAATAGCAAAAGGAAATAATGGAATCAATGGGAGAGATGTTGAGGAATAGTCAACACTTAAATGAAGAAATAAGACAACTTAGCTACACGCTTCCCAATAATCCTGATCCCTACCCAATAAACCATGATCATGAAAATAATTCTGAGAAACCTAATGACAATAGGGCTCCAATTTTTGGTAGCTATCACTCAGGCTCTCCCAATGAGACACGGCCACTAGCGGATAATGATCATAGTGATTATCCACCTGAATTATATTGCAGTCAAAAGTAAGGGAAGATGGTATCTCTTGAGGACCTTGACCCCAATAACGGTATTCTCCTTACCCCTACCAACCTAGGTCAAAGGTTGTATTATTCCTATCACTTCCTCTCTTGATTATTTGGTGGAATTCCATTCTACTCTTAGTGATCCTACTCTTGACCCTCCATTTAGAGAATCAACACCTACCATTCAATATTCTAAAGATTCAAATGCACCTAGTGAAGTTGACCTTAAGGGAATAGAGGATGATCAATTCTGGTCTCAGGGATATGAAGAGTCTAATTCAGAGGATGAGGATGCCTCAATAGAGGAACCTGGACAGAAAATCTGGAGTGAATCACAGGAGAATTATTTATCATTTGAGGATTTACCTCTTAAGGGTAGGAATAATATGATTAAATCCAAATTCCTCCTTTCTTTTGAGAGACATCCTCCATTAAAATGGGAGTTGATATTAGAGGAGGACAAACAAAATAATGAGAGGTCTATGGGAGACTCTCGGGAATAAAACACGTCAATTCAGGATTTATACCCCAAGAAGAATGACGAATTGAATGCTATAGGCTTCCTGCAAAATATGAAGACTGATCCTCTTTTAGAAATAATTGAGGATACTGATCCAACTCCTAATGAATCAGATATACACCTTGACAAATATTTCAGTGAACCAAACGAATCTGGGGATGAGCTGAATGATAGTGATTCTTACATTTTGACCCTGCCATCAAAAAGTTGTAATTTGGAGTCTACCCTTGATTCAAATATGACTCCGATCATTAATGCTAGGCAGGATAAGTTCAAGTTGTCTACTACTATTAGGGAGTGTACACAATCTGAATCATTGTTGGAATTGGACCTAACACCAACTAAGCCCTCATTGGACTTAACCATTACCTTCCAACACTACAAACAACTCTTATACTCCCTAACTGATCCTTGGCTCAAACCTCTGCTAATGTACATTCTTTCTGGAGAATATATCAGGCCAATACATCCTAGGGTAGAATGGCGAGTATGGATTGATGCTTGTACTTTTACTCTTGCCATTCAAGGGTTTGAACTAATTATGTGTATATCTTTTAAAACCCGTCCAGCTTTGGAGGATCCTTGTTATCCTCCACTTATTCCGTTTTGGGAGGCCTCTTTTCATATTCCATTTATTATTCCGAGACCTCCCAAGGTAGCCAATGAGATTTTCTGTTTTCATTTCTTCTGGTGAGAATTTGGAATTACAATGCATCATCAGCTCACCAACATCCGTAGTTACCTGTTTTCTAGGCCTGCACTGCTACGAATATTTTTAGGGCCTAACTTTGATTGGTTGGAACCAGACTTATAGGTTCCTTATAAGTCTGGCTGCTGACAGAAAATGCAGTGCTTGTTGGGAGGCAACCCAGAAAATTGTATCAAATAATATTTTTCCTTTGTCCTATTTTAATTTTATAATGCGGACATTCTAGGATTCAGGCATGGGGGAGTGCATTTGCATTTTAGGAAGTATTTATGCATTTACATTAGTAAAAAAAAAAAAAATTTGAGCTGAAAGGGTTAGTCCCTAGCAAAATACCTTTGTTATTGGAGGTTGTTCTTCTAGAATTATTTCTTAAGTTTAGAATCTAGTGCATTTATTTCACGTGCACGTAGATTTGGTAATGGATCCTTGAGGAAAACCAATGAGCATTTGTAAGTCTACTGAACCCTTGGACAGTTCATAGGGAGTTAGGCATACTATCTTCTAGTAGATCCGCCTCATATTTGTGAGAAGAAGTAGAGATATTACTGGTGCGCTAAGTATAGTGCAAGGACTCTTAAGTTTTGGATTATTAGATAATAATACTTCAGAGTTAGGTGTAGTTTTCACTCTCTGTTCCTGTGTACGTACTTTGGGTGAATTCCTAAGAGTCACCAAATAATGCAGATACATAGAGATTGAGTCTTAATAAAGCTATAACTATGGTGGATGGTTACGACCATCCTTCATAGAGTCCTCAGCTGAAGGAGTGTAATAGTGTCAAAGGTCAGAAATATGCCTATCCTATCCATTCGTCCCCGATGTTGAGAATAGGCACTTCCACCAAATAAACCACATAACTTCCTCTTGACCATCATCATCCATAATAATGCCTCATAAATAAAAGTCCGTATCGTGTTGTGTTGATTGAAAAAGAAACAAAAACAAGAACAAATAAATAAAAAAAAAGAGAGAGAGAAAAAAAGAGAAAAAGAAGAAATATAAAGAAGAAAAAGAAGAAAAAGTTATATTACAAAAAAAAAGTCCAAGTGTATGATGTAACACTGTTTCTGAGGTAGCAAAACACCATTCACGTTCCACCAAATATGACCCATACCTACCATCTAGTATTTCTGATAGCTTGAATACTAGTTGAGAACTCTAACTTAGTTGTAGAGTTATTAGGACTTTAATTGAAGTGTGGATGCCATGTGAGGCCACCAAATAGTGAGTACAATTTGTAAATCTGGTGAGATTCGTGATCTCAGAAAGAAGGAAAAGAGAGAGTGCCCAGGAACATCAAGAGAGCACAATTGTGTAGCCTCTCTCAGAGTTGAATTGTCTAATAGTCTAGAAAGCTAGAGTCTGCACTACTAGACTATATGTAGCACCAGATGAGTGTGTGCCACCAAAATACAAATCCATTCAACTCAATATCTCCTACCTAAGCTAAACACCGAGGTCAAATTACAGAATACCGTTCGCTTTATCCCCGAGTGAATTACTTTCCTATCTCAATAGAAATTTTTGCCAAGGGTGATGTACGAACTACTAATGAGAATTAGCTCTTTCACTTGGATCTGTTACCTAGGCTATCAGCACTTCACATTTGTCTGGATTTCTAAAGTTTTGAAGTAAGAAAAGAAGAAATCTTCTGATTACTTCTATTATTTTTCATTTTTGCTGGGGACTAGCAAATCTTAGGCATAGGGGTACTTGATGAGTCCATTTTATTAGACTGATATTATGCCTAGGTAACTTTAATTATGTCTTTTAGGTTTGTTAATAACCATATTAAGTTATAGAAGGTTTGCATGCATCATGATTTAGGTTTACATTTATTCTATAACTTAATATGCTCATTTTATGTGTAGGAAAAATAATTGGCAAAAGAATGAGGGGAAAAGCATAAATTATCCTTTTTCAAATCACCGGCGGCTGTTCCTTTCCCCATTCTCCGGGGGACCCTCAACAGCCGCTGGCTAGAGATAGTTAAGGGATTTGAAAATCCCTTAACTCTCAGAGGTGCAACAGAGAAGTTAAAAGGAATAGGAGGGGAGCAAAGGAAAGGGTGGCTTGATCGACGGGTCCTTCTTCCTCCCCCTGGGAGGATCTCCTTCCTCTCCACTGTGGAGAGAGTATGCACTATGGAGAAGGCGCACCACCCCCTCCTGCCCTAGCCATGCCATCACGCCATCACCCACCCAAGAGTCCGCAGGCGCAGCACCGCCCCCCCCGTAGGCTCTCTTCCCTTGCACGACCGCAGGGCTGCTCCCACACCATTCCAGACAGTTCTCCATCCCACGTGCAAATACGCGCCCCTGCTGCCACACGCAGCGTGCAACCGCGCGGCTCCCTGCCTTTCCAGTACACCAAGTCCTCCAGCGCCCCCTGCTGTAGGCGCTCACTCCACCTCTACTCACAGATCTACCTCCCTTTAGCGCCTCCATAATCCCAGCAGGCAACGCATGGCAAGTTCTTCAAAGCTGCCTCAAGCCAGCGCCTGGTGCTCCCCTCACCTCCAGCGCACCGCAGCGTGCTCACCGTTCATCTGCAAGTGCCATCTGCCTGCCCGCAATCACCAAGCCGCGCCCCTCATCACCTTCCACCCACGCCACAGCAGGCGCATCCTCTCAACCGCACGCCATCTCCAGCACCCTGCTGCAGGCACTCTCAACAGCACGCCATCTCCAGCGCCCTTCTACAGGCGCTCTCAGCCGCACGCCATCTCTAGCGCCTCCCTGCTACAGGCGCTCTCTACCCTCTCTGCCCATGCGCCTCTCCCTTCAGTGCCATCTGTAGGTGCACTGCTCCACCTTCCTGCAGACCGCATGTCTATAAGCGCGCTCTGCCACCCATCTGCAGGCGCACCAGCGCGTGCACACTTGAACACCAGCAGGCGCAAGCCCTACAGCAACATCTCCGCCTGCTTGTTCAGCAGGCCAGAGCGCCGGCCACAGTCGTCGGCCACCTTCGGCCACCTACATCGTCGCTGCTGCCGCCACCGGAGAGCTCTCGACCTCGCCGTCCTCTTGGGCCTCGCAACAACCCCTGCGGTGCTCTCCCTCTCTCGCAAGGAGAGAGGAAAAAAAGCCCTATTTTTCTCTCAATTAAAATTTACATTCAATGCCATTTCCACTTAAATTTATTTTTATTATTATTATTATATTTTGGTTGGATTGTGTTCAAACACTCATAGTTCTTTATAATTGCATGGTATTGATATTAACTAGTTTAATGATTGATTTTGGGGCTTAATTTAAGTACTAATTGTCTTTAGTACACATCACGTGAAAACTGCATGAATTCATCCTAAATTTATTGAGGATTTCTGTGAGGGAAAACTGCACTTATGCCCATATCTTTTTAAGTTATTGCAAATCTACTTTGCTTTACATTTTAAGTCAGTTTTGAAAAGGGATTTCTCACTATCCGAAATAACATTAAATAATTAAGTATTGATTGCATCATTGCCTCCCTGTGGACACGACCCATGCTTCTGCAAGTGGTTATTTTCGTTGTTTTTGATTAGTCGATTTTTCCACCACTTAAATTCTATAACGCTAAGCGAAAAGTCGTCTATTAGTAGACACATCCATTTAGGTTAAAATGCCTATTTATGAATGTTCCTAACCTCAAAGATGCATTCTATATTTTAAATATTATATTGCATGCATCATTTTGCATTTAGAATAGTTTGTATAAATTTTAGGTTAATTCGCATCCATTTGCGTCAAGGAGAGAAGGAGATCTATTTCGGGGCCTTGGATTGACAATCTGACCATACGGATTTGATCAAGATGACGATCGGAGCCTAATGCCTCAAACATTGTCTTAATCGGAGTTCTGTAACACCTTATGCAGTCTAAGGATGAACAACGGCAATGAGGCTAGGTGATGCAATTCAAGGCTTCAAATGACAAATCCAACTACACTGATGGATTCAGATCAATGATCGTAGCCTAACGACATGAAAATTGGCTCAATCCAACATCCATGGGTTCATCTACAAGCAAAAGAAGGAGGATGGTCCAGATGGCACCACGTGGCACCATCTAGGCTGCCCAACACCGGCTGTAGTATCTGATGCACATCCTTACCATGTGATCTTAGCCATTGGATATCAATCCAACTGCTGAGATCCATTGTCGGCCGAGCCTCATCACTTGAAGGAGAGCGCCACGCCAAGTCATGAACATTGGATTGAGATCCAACAATCAAGATCACATGTGCGCCTCATCAACTTCTCAAGACAATTCATCCTCAACATAGTGGTTGTGAATAGCGTTCCCAAGAGGCAGATAGGTGTTCGAGTCTTGTCCTCCCACAGTCGAATTCCTTAGAGCACAATAGAACAAAATTTGACTACTCAATCGTGATCAAGCGGCCAAGATGCTGTCACACCACCCCTTGGACTAGAGGCGGCATGATCCACGCGCAATCCGATGTCCACTATATGCGTGATCCTCAGCCTTTGATTGCACTATCAACGACTCTCACCAGTGAGTGTTCATCTAGTGCAATCTCAAGAGCACGATCCTCGTGCACTCTCGTCCATGTGATGCAGATCAGAGGGTAGAGGGTTCCCAACATGACACAAGCGATGTGGACTCACGATCCATGCACTAAAGTGCGATCTTGAGCACACATTTGCATGCGTTGACAGCCTTCAAATCTTGATCTAATGGTGGGGTGGCACTCCAGTAGATACCAATAGATGCATGCACAAGCACCAGTTGTGGTGTGCATAGGCTTCAGCGACTTCCAAGGTTGGTCTTCAGTGACATTTGAAATGTCATTGTTGACCCATGCATGCAAATACACCTCCCTCCACCACTATATAAAGCCCTGCACCTCTCCCATCTCTCTTGGTCCCTTCCTATGCTCTCCTCACCTACTCTAGAGCTCAAAACACACCTTGGGCTTGGGTCCCAAGTCTTTAGGATGCTTCACTAGAGAAAAGAAAATTATTTTCCACCATCTTACCACCACTTTTGGAGTTCTTATCAACCATCCTCTCAACCCCATTCCTGGAAGCGGATCACATCGTGACACCACCCGTCCTCCTCTCCTCTTTTGACATTGTTCTTCTCCTTCCAACTCCTCAACATCTTCATCTGGGCCACATCAATGGAACTTCGTCCTCTGAGCAGTTGTTCGTTAAGTCATAGAGCACATTTTGATAGGAAAAGTGTCCTAGTATAGTGCGCAATATGATCAAACAAAGATATTTATAAAAAGATAACGAGACTTTGAGTCCCAATCATTCATCTCTGGGAGGCATTTGCTTTAATTCTGATTTCGATGTTTTATCTCTCTACCTTGTCTAAAATTGCACGCTAGTTTCCAGTCTTTGGATTAATATTTTTCTACTTCGATTTTGATCCTTGATTACGTGTGCATGTGTTAAATAGATCACAAAGCTGAAAGTGTGAGTTTTAGTGTGCACGATTCTAGTGAGGTGGTGGCTGTTTACAGAAAATGCATCTATAGTTAGATTTTCTATATTTTCCGAAACCGACATGCATGTTGTGAAATAAATAAGTGAGAACAGGCAACTTGAATCACGTAGAAAAGATGGCAATCAATAAGCTCATGGTGATTTGAAAACATAGAGATGTATATAGAAATGCATCGTTCATTCATTCATTTGGAGAAGTGTTTGCAACATGAAATGTAGAGGAAAGCTTGTACAGGAATGCTTGAAATGTAAATCTAGCTACCAGAAAATGATCGCATACAAGAATCTATAGGGGGATTTTGCATGCATCATTGGGGGAGAAAAAGCACTACACTACTAAGTAGTAAATGTAAAGAGGTAGCTACTTATCTATCAGAAAGTGAGGGCATTCAGGGGTGGGCTCCGATGGCCTTGGAGTGGTTGAGAGGAGAATGAGGAGTGGCCAATGGAGCTTAGGCCAACCCTTGGAGAGAGGTTGGAGGAGTGATCCAGCATCCTGGCATGGTGTCCTTCATGGTGGTGCTCAACTCGTGGAGATGGAGTGGAAGTGGCTAGCCTAAGTAGAGGTGGATGTATATGGAGCCAAGCATTTATGACTAAGAGTGGATGGATGGAAATGGCCACCCCTTATGTCCTTTTATAGACCTAAAGGATTCTCTCTAGAGAAGTGTGGAACTCTCTAGAGAGAGTCCAAGAATGGCCGGCCAAATGAGAGGTTGGTGGTTTCTTAGATCCACCATTTGTGATCTAAGAATTGAATGCCTCTTGGTTGCTAAATTTGGCAACCAAGAGCTGGTGCCACTCCAAGAGAGTTCTAGAGAACTCTAGAGGAGTGTGTGTGCGTGAATGGGTGTGTGTGCATGTGTATGTGTGCCCTAGGTGTCTAAGAGGTCTAGGTTAGGTCCTAAGTGGTTTGGGTAGGTGTATGCCTTGAATTAGGGTTGTAAACCCTAATTGCTAACGGGAAATTCCTAGTAAACTTGACCTAAATTTAATTGAATGAGTGTGAACCTAATTAAGAGTGAAACGACTCAATTAGGTAGGGTTTAGGTCAATTGGACTCTCACTAAGTCCAATTGGACTTGTGTGGGTTGAGATCTGAGCTCAATTGGACTCAATGAGTCCAAGTGGCTTAGGTGATGGTAAGTGACTTTGATCTAAGTAAATTGGGTTTGGTGAGGAGCTAATTAGGTCCTTAGGTAGGCCTAGAGGTGATGTAGTAGGGTTAGGACACCTTAATGTAGGTTCCTATGGGGTTGGGATTAGGTCTAGGGAGTTAGAGATCCAAGATCAAGGCTTGAATCTCAAAACAGGAACTGGAGAGCAATTCCAGACGTGCAAAAACATGACCAGATGACTTATACTCAAAAATCAAAAGTCTAGACTTCAGTTCTGGATGTCTAATCTGAGTCAGGGTGAATTCTAGGATCTATTTTGGGTATTCTATAGAAATTGGACATCTGACAAAGTGTCTGGACGTCCAATAACATTGCAGAAGTGGGTTTGAGGTGTGCGGGAGTTGGCTAAGGGTTCTAGACATCCTATAACTTATCTAGCCATCAAGATAACAGTTGGAACTAGGGTTTTAGGGCTTCCTAGGGTGCTGTGACCTAATCTAAGGGTGGCTAAGGCTTGGGGGAAGTCTTTAGGCTAACCTAAAGCCAAAATGGACCTAAGCTCTTCACATTTTGCTGCTTCATTCCTACTTAATAGAATAGCATACCTTAACTCCCTTACATCATTATTCCTACATCTAATCTAAGTCTTCTGCTCCAGTCCTGCTGCAACACCCCTTATTCCTGATCCAGCTTCAGATCCAGCTCCTGATCCAGCTTCTGATCAGCTTATTGCCTACAATTGACATAATGCCCTCAATCAGCACATTACAACATTTTATACATAGCTAAAGTAAAGTAGTAAAGATGCAGATAGTGCTTGTGCAAGCATGAATTACCCTAACTTATGCTAAGTTCTAGCTTAACTTAGGTCAATTAAGACCTATGATTGCTTCGCAATCAGCAGTCGACAAAGAGGATTTCGCTCACCCCCTTTCCCTTTTACCACTTTCATAGTATAGAATCTATTGTAATAAACATTTTTGAAGAATATATCTAGAAGTAGATTTTGATTCTCTTTATCTTCCTTCATATTTAGCAAGTAGAATGGGCCTTTCCTGCTTTAGCTTAGTATAGATAATATTCGTGCTTGTTTCCTTACTATCATAAAATGCCAAAAAACAATAGCAATTACAATATAGCAAAAAGAAACAAAGTAAAATGCAGTTTTCAAAGAATCAAACGTCACCTCCCTATGTTAGACCTAGGGCTCACCTCAAGCTTCAATAAATTTATTTGGTAGCGATTTTTGCAACTACGATGATGGGTTCTCCAAAACCCTAACTTTTGCTCGTGAAAAAATGCCAACCAAGGGTTTTACCTCCAATGGTATGGATTCCAACCACCTTACTCATTTGGTTCACCAAGAATCCTCATTCCTCCTACATGGACTCTGTAGAGAAAATATCTTGGCTGAAATGGAGTGTTATGGTAACCTAAAAAACAAGAGTCTAACAAGTGTTTCAATACCCACATTTTCTTGGGTCCACCATGGTTAGTTCTTCTCATCCAAGGTTGGGGTCCACTTGGATTCCAACCATTTGTCATTTGTGCATAAAAGCTCTTTGTGTGCTTATTTCTAGAACTGCTATTTATCTTAGTCTTTGCTTTTGTGAATTTATCTAACTAAACAATTTATCTGATTTTTCCTTAAGGCAAGTAAGGTCATTTTCAATAAAACTCTTCTTGCTTTTTAAAATAGAAGTTTTGGATTTAAATATTCTATCTTCCTCCATCAATTTAGTGTTCTTTAAGATTAGGTCACGGCTTTCCAAAACAAGAACATTCTTTTCAGTTTTAGTGGAATTAAAAGATCCATTTAAATCTTATTTTTCAATAGTAAGCTTATCTATTTTAGATTTTAAAGAAATAGACTCCTTTTTCATATTCTTTTTTTCGATTTTTAATGATTTGCTTAGAATATATAGTTCTTCTAATGCTTCTTGAAATTCTGAAATTGTAAATGAACTTACCTCCTCGATGGAGTTTTTGCCGTTGTTGCAATTTACGATAGCCATTAACTCGAGGCACATAGCCTCATTATTCTTCTCAGGAACCTTCTCTTCCTCTTCCTCTAAGGTTGAGTCACCGTAAGTGGGTTGGAATGCCTTCTGGTTGTTCTTCTTCTCCTTCTTCTTTTCCTTCTCTAGGAGAGGGCATTCAGGATGGATATGCCCTTTCTTATTGCAATGGTAGAAACGAGTTGAACATTTTTTGTCCTTCTCCTTCTTGTCCTTCTTTAAGGCCCTGCAAAACTTGTAGAACTTTTCAACCAAAAATTTAATTTGCTCGTCATCGGAACATACCTTTCCATCTGATGCAGCTTTGAAGGCAAGGCTTTTCCTTTTTGACTCAGGTGTCTCCTTTTTCCTTTGTTTCATCTTTGTCTCATTGGCCATGAGATTGACTAAGAGATCCTCCGTGTCGAGCTCCTCAACTTGATTAGCCTCCTCAATTGTGATGACCTTTTGTTCCCATTCCAGTGCAAGGGAACGAAGAAGCTTGGATTGAAGCTCACCTTTAATGAAGGTCTTCCCTAAAGATTTGAGATTGTTCACTATAAGAGTGAACCTTGTGTACATCTCACTCAAAGAATTGTTAGCTTTCATGCAAAAAGATTCAAACTCTTGACTAAGCAAACTGATTTTAGAGGACTTTACCTTGGAGGTACCTTCATGGGTAACCATGAGTGTATGCCAAATTTTGTAGACAGTGGTGCATTGCGAAATCTAGTTGAACTCCTCCAGACTTAACATGCAAAACAATGCGTTCATCATCTTTGCATTGAGGGATAACTCACGGACTTGTTCCGAGTATCCCTCCGCAGGTCTCTTCAGAATGTTGAATGGAGTCTCGCATCATTGCCATATCCTGTACTCATTTGCTAAAGCCACATCTTCATCTAGAGTTTCCAATATGCATAGTTGCTCTCGTCGAAGAATGGTGGATAGGTAGTAAATTGCACTTAGGTGGTCTCGTAGTGAAAATGCTCTCCTCCATGCTCGGATCCTTGCCAATGTGTAACATCGAAAATGCGAGAACCTGCTCTAATACCAATTGAAATTTCAGACTAGAACAGGGTTGAATACTGTAGAATGAAAAATAAGGAGAAATAAAAATCAATCCAATCATACAAATATCTTTCACCAATAATGAGACAAGTACTTTTAGGTGGAAACCCAACTGATTACGCAGCAATTCACACCTCTAATTTGGCCATCTTATGCTAGTTTCTAACATTATGTAATTGGATTTGATAGGTTTACATACGTCTTGTAAATATTAGCATTTGTGTATTTTAAAGGGAGGAAGATATATAGAGAGATTGAACCTCCATTTTTATAACATTCCCATTTCATTTCTTCCACATTTCTACCTAACACAACACCACATACTTCACCTACAGTAATTTGATGACACTTCAAGTGCATACATGCAAAAACCCCACACACAATTCCCACACCCCAACGGCCTCCCCTTGTCATCTTCTATCCCCCCGCATCTATATAACCCCCTTCACCTCCTCCATAGAAGTCGTCGGCACTCATAACTCCCCACACCTTTAGCCATTCCCTCCACCTCTGTATCCCTAAGACACACACACACCATCACAACACACACAACTGGCCACTCACCTGAGCTCTCCTCACTCCCTCTCTTCCCCTCCTCATTCTCAGTATCCTCCCATGAGTTGAGAGGAACACTGAGAGCAGAGGAGACTCTCCTGTGGGTGCAACCACAAAGGTGAGGGAAAACCACCACCCAACTCCATTGTAAGTAGGTGGGAGTGGTGTATTCTCCTTTTTAGTTATTTTTGTTAGTTTTGATTTATTTTTTTTTCATTTTGGTTTTCTTTTCTTGGTTTTTTTTTTGTCATCGCCATTTTTAGAGCAAGAAGCTCTTAACCTCCTTCCCATGCAACTGTGTGCTCAACCTTGCCCCCACGTGCCTTTGCATGCATCTGCTGACCACTCCACACACCTCTACACGTGCCCCCTACCAGTCTAAGCCTTCTCCATGCACCTTCACCTTTGCTTCATGCACGTAGGCCAACCGATGAGTTGCGGAACCAACCAGTTGCTTTTTGTCCTTGGCACTATAGTCGTGACCTCAGACGGCTATAGTGTCGTGACCAGCCATTCCTTACTTATTCAGTGGCCACGCTGCTCTCTCTTCTCCCCGTGACCTACTGTGGCCAGTTGTAGAACCCCCCTGCCTGTGCATCTCTCTGCGCGCCTCTCTCAGCATTGCACGTGCCTCCTTTAGTGCTTGCATGTAGTGCTCATCTCTCCCCAGCACGAGCAACTCCTCTTCCTAGTGTGCTGCACAGGCATTCTCCCTCCGTCTTGCTCTTTCTCACGCAGTCACACACAGACAGGCACACACACACACCCTTTTTCTCACACACACATACAGACACACTCACACACATACATACACATGCACATAGACATATATATATACACCTATTACCTATATACATATATATATATATATATATGAACATATATAGTCCACTTTCTCCTACACACATCCACCAATACATCCTCTCATTCACAAGACCGTGCACCTACCGATTTACCATGCATTTTATCATGTGTGTATATGCACTACTTGCATACACATTCGCGATATTCGCACACATCAAAGCATTCTACCCACAATTCCACAATTCGCTCTACACCCACACGCGGCACGGAGCTAGGTTAATACTGTCTTTCTTGACGACGGTTAACCTATTCTGGTGCTACATTCCCATTGAATCTCCGATTCAATGCTCACCTTTTTATTATATAGCTATATATATACATATCTCTATGATATATCTATATGATATATACATTCTACATATATATAAGCTAAGTTTTTCCATTCCTTTTCATTTCGTATTTTCTTTCCACATTTCTTTTCCTTGTCTTTTATTTTGTTGATAAAGAAAAGATAAAAAAAAAATCCTAAAATAGAAAAGATAACTCTTGTCTTTGCAGGTACACGATCTTGCATGTCGCAAGATCCATTCTTGAACTTGATTTTTGGAGAATCGTCGAGGACCAATTTTTGGCAGTAGCTATGGACAAAATTTTGAGGGTATGCCTCAAGGGCAAGAGTATTCAAAAAATTATAAAACCAAGAAAACTCAAGAATACAATAAGCGAACGGAAATCACCCATCGTTAGGAATTGCGTAGAAACAGATTAACCCCAAACCAGCATGCCTAAGTTCGACTCTGGCCTAAAAGTGACAATCTTAAAATCTAAGTTAGCCAGGATAATAAATTTTTGATAAACTAGTGTAGATTTGCTTATAGGCTAACCACTTCCACTATACATAATTTGATGCTAATTTCACCTAAGTAAATAACCCTACTTGCATTCTAACACTAGTTTTTTGTCCCCGTTGCCAGGGAGGCGCTATCTGGAGCTAGTTTCTATTGTCTTCCTTTGATTTTCTCTTCGTCCACCGATTTCTTCACGGGTGTTCTTATTTGTTTTTGTGCAGGTGTACCTATCGCGAGGAGAGACGCAGAGGAGGTAGTAGATGTGGGCAAATCCGAGGCGGGTGCAAGAGTGTGAGGTTGCCAACACCAAATTGGAGTTTCGCCCACGTTCCAATGGAGGAACGTGTTTTCTTTCAAGCAATTTAGGTCATTTTGTCATAATGAAAATATAAACAAATCAAAAACCCTAGAAAATCATCTTGGGATTTCTGGGGTAAGTGGATTAAATGCCACTGTTTGATTCTTTCTATCACCACCACCGCCCTTGACTTTTCATATTTTCGTGCACAAAAAATCTTAGTCTCGATTCTTGGGTATTTTGCGACGTGAAATTATCTTTGGGGTGGATTAAAATCAATTGTTTGCCACATTTTTTTCACATCATTATTTCGTATTCAGGATCTAAACTTTGTTTGGGTAGTCTTGGAGTGATTTGACTCCAACCCAACCATGACCCTTGCCTTGATTTGATCATGAATCTCAACCCCAGTATATTCATTTTTCATTTCTTCTATACTCTGGTGGTTGAGCATTGTGTGCAATCTCATTTTGGGGATTGGGAGTGCTTGAATTGAAGTGCTTTGGCTCCCTTTCACATTGAATTAAAACTGATTCATGCATCCACACTTAGAAACTTCCAATTAGGAGCCAATTCACATAATAGCATTGACGTTCGTTGTAGTGCGTTTACGACATCAATTTTAAATAAAGAATCAGATGTGAGTCCGAGTGTCGAGCACAAGGAGGCAATAATAGGAATCACTTAGCCGCTTTGGTGTCATAGAAATATGTCATTTGTTCACTTGAAAACTGATTTGAAAAAGAAAGAGTGGGATAGAGATAGAAAGAGAGAGAGAAAGTTAGAAATCCATGATCAAGACAAGAATAATGTATCAAAAATATATCATCAAATGTTGTAATCAATACAATATAGATGAATGCTTAACAAAATAAAAGACATGAACTACACTATAAAAATAAAATAAAACTAAAACAAGGATGAAGATGGTGTCAAGGTAGCCATGGGGGTGGAGGAGATTCCATTGGCTGCTCGGCTGCTTCAAGACCTTTCTTGGAGCTCTAGAAGGTGGTGGTATCTCTTGGGTGTATGCTTGGTGCAAATTTGACCTGTCGGACCCTTTTTATTGTTGAAGAAAGGGCTCAAATTCATCATTGGTCTTTAGTGATAGCTGCAAGTGTCACTAAAGACCCCTGCAGCTATCATTGAAGGTACGGCCTGCCATTCGCACCCTTGCTGGTACATGCCTCAAATGCCCATGCTCCCCGAGCCTTGCCACGCGGACATGCATAGGCATGCGCTGTGCCTTGCATACGAGCCTTGTTG
Organism: Thalassia testudinum; assembly: GCA_037157565.1. NCBI lineage: Eukaryota > Viridiplantae > Streptophyta > Magnoliopsida > Alismatales > Hydrocharitaceae > Thalassia > Thalassia testudinum. The sequence continues at coordinate 118,508,508 of JAZHRO010000024.1, forward strand.
CCTCGTGCTTATCCTTGTGCACTGCTACTACTGCCTATGCACGTGCATGCACGCACATGCCTTACTACACTACTGAATTACTCTAATTGTTCTTGAGGGGGGGTCGCGGGGATTTGAACTCGCACCCTCTCCTTGAAAACTTCTCTCAGGACCACCATGCCATGCCCTTGAAATGGTCGTGAGGAGGATCCAAAGGCATGCGATGGAAGTGGCCTCTCGGCCATTGGATCTTGATCCAATGGTCGAGATTTGATTGTAAGAATGAAGAGGAGTCTATGCTGAGCATTCATGGCTGGCGTTGAGCGACCTAGATGGTGCCCCATGGCACCATCTGGGCCCTCCGTCTTCTTTCTACTATAAGTGATGCCACGGTGCTTGGATCACGATGATTACAACATTGCCGAACTGCAATGGTCGCTCCGAATCAATCCATACAGTTGGATTTTTCATCTGAAGACTATAAGGATAGCACATTGCCCACAGGCCATTGATCTTTCTTGGGATTGTTGTGGGTGCTATGGGGGTTGGATCAAAGTGATTTAGAGTCCGTTGGACTTCATTCGTCGGTCTAGGTCCATCGATATGGTTTGATCGCTCATATGAGACCTGTTTCAAAATGGACTTGTGCACATGGTCATTAAACATTGATTCTACGTGATTAAAAGTTAAGGATCATGCATTATGTATGCAATGCTCCCAAGCCCATTGCAATATGTCATTATTGCACAAGTACCCTCGAAATTGACTCTAATTGATGTTGTTAACACTAATAATTGTAGAGTCATCATACCCCCATGCCCACCCTTTGCTAGTCCCTGGCTAGGTTTGACCTAAGTGATATTTACAACAAAAATTAGGAATTGATCACTTAGGTAGAAGCTGCTTGTCGCCTGCAAGAAATTTCTACAAAGCACCTTCCTCGCTAAGACTCAACAGTGACTGGGTTGTCTACCAAAGTGCCAACCGCCTGAGTCCTTACGTTATCTTTTATGCAAGCACAGTATATATATATATATATTTTTTTCTTTTCTTTTACATCTTTTCGAATTTTTTTGTACTTTTGGAGTTGAGGATTTTGGGATAACTTTATACGGCTACCCAACCCACCCAAAACTTGAAAAGGACTCTTAGTACTAAGCATCTTCTGTGAAAATTGTGAAAGACTCACTCAACAGCAATTTAAATGAACTTTAGATTTCTATGCCTCTAGGTGACCTAAAAGTTCTACCTTAGGGTTTATCTTTTTGATCGGTAGCTTTTTCCCTACCTTTTATATCTTTTATGGGGTCAACACAAGGGTGGATCTAGTGTATATCTCCCCAATTTTGTTCTACTTCCCCACTTCTTTCCTAAGTGTTGTTGGAATTTTTGTGCATTTCACGAACTCGGTTTGGACAACCGACTGATGAGCTGTTACCACTGGCCACTTGCCAGCCATACTCGTACGATGAAGTGTTGCTTTATTTTTATTTTATTTCTTTATTTTCTCCTTTTTATTATTTTTTCTTTGTCTTCTTGGGTATAATCATTTCCTTTCCTTTTTCTGAGTAGGTGGCTTCACTAATCTAAGATTTACTTAAAGGCACTAAAAGAGACTGGTCCAATTTCTGGGTTCTGGACAACCAACTGATTAGCTATTACCACTAACCACTTGCTAGCCATGCTACCCTAGAAGGTTCATTAACTATCCAATTTCTATTAGGATCGCCGATGAGTGAGTCAGTGCAAATGTGTGTAGATGCTTAGACCAAAAATCTCCCCAAATCAGAGGGCAGGCTTGAGACCAAGTCAACATTTTAGAGGACACCCAGAATTATTAAGTCCGAAGACTTGAGGAATCTAAGTGATTAGTTCTCTAACATATTATTTCCTAAAGTAGACAAGCTTTTAATACCTAAGTTTTCTTTTCCTAATTTTAATTTTCTTTTTTTGAAGAAATAAAATTAGTTCAAGGTGACAATTTTGTACTAAGATCCTATGGATTACCACCCCCCATGCCTAAGTTGGATAATGTCCTCATTGGAAGAATAAATGTATGCAAGGGAGTAGGGAGAGAAATCACCTGAGTTGTAATCATAAATCCAGTCAGCTTGAACCCTGTTGGTTGCCTCCTAGGAAGCTCTGAGTTTAGTGCCTTCAATTGGGCATAATGCGTAGACAATAAAGTATAAATTAGTTGAATGGTCTAGGTTAATAAGGTATAGACAAAAGTAGATAGACCCAAAATTAGAAGTCTGCAAATGTAGACTAGGTTGTGGTGGAGTCCCATCCCTAAGGGATGGGAACTCTGCAACTGGTGTAACATGCATGCCCATGTCCGTTCCTCTTGTAGTTTTGAGCATGCAGAGAAGTTGATTTGGATGAGCACAACCCGAATCTAAATTGCCAAGCACTGAAGACGTAGATTTTGTAATCAGCTTGTGTCCCTTTAAAGTTGTAATCCCTTAGAGGTGTATCAATTCCTGTGCATTCGGGTTGTAGGATTTCAATTCTGATAGGGCACGTAACAAAATCAAGAGCTTCACAATAGGCTCTAAGCATGAGGTTGCTCTCCAAAGAAAAATCCATCCCTTCTTCAATTAGAGTTTCATTGCTTATTCCGCCCAATTTCCTGACCCCAAGAATATTATCTTCAACCTCTTTCATATTAGACTCAATTTTCGAGGTTGCATTAGAGGTAGGGCTAATTTCATCCTCTAGCTCAGATTCTTTCCCTTGGCCCTCCTATAAACTTGTGATGGGGGTTTCAAATGATTCAAAATCAATTATTTTAGAATTGTTATCCCACTCCTAATGTTCAATCTTGGATGTCTCTTCCACCAAATCACTTTCCTTGGGAAGAATAGATTTGTATTCAAAGACATCATCCCCTAAATTCTAAGTTTCCTCCTAATGTTTGTCCTCAACTCTCCCCAAATCATGTAATGAGGAATCCTTAATGACATTTTCTATTGAGTTGTCCAACTCTTGGGGAGTAACATTGGTGGAATGAACCAATTTTGGGTAAATAGGTCTAGTACAATTGATCAATGCAGGGCCTTGCTTCATGAATTCCATAAATGGAGTTGTTTTCAATAGTTTTCTTTAGCCTCTTCCTCCAGTTGTTGGAACAAATCAATCATTGCTTGTTGCCCTTCAATCAATTCTTGATTTTGTCTATGTAACTCCAACTGAAGGCTATCAAGAACTGACTGGGTGTCATTAGGTTTCCCTTGGGTTTCCTCCTTAGTATTTAAATCAGAGTTGGGAGGGTATGGTTGAGAATATGTGTTAGAATCCGTATAGGGGTTTAAATTCTTTGGTGGGTCCTTTATTCTATCATTTTTAGGGTCTAATTTTTCTAGAGGAAACATTTTCTGTCTAGTCCTACTCCAAAATAATTGAGGTCCTAAGTCATCCACCCTGTTGGATTCTTCATCAAGGTCCAAAGCACTGTCTGATCGTTCATGATTTTCCTAGGTTTATGATCATCCTTCACTTTCCACTTTTCTAAAATCCCTTCCAATCCATAGGTCAAGTAGGATGGATCCTTGAATTCAGATGACCTATCATGGTTATGGCCTTGGGAAGGGTAGGGGCCTTGATGTTCTCCTAGAGTGTAGGTCCTATCAGATTGATTAGTGGGTGGGCAAAACCTAAAAGAACAATCATCATAAGGATAATCAAGATAAGGATCCCCAAGGTTTGGATTGTATCGCTAGGTTGTTGGGTTGGATACATCCCAATAGGTAGTTGGTGTGGGCTAAGTGAAATTGGGATAGTTGGGATAAGAAGGGTCTTCAAGATGATCAGATGCTGGATTGTATACCGAACTAGGTGGCAGGTTATCCCATGTAAACTATTGATACGATCTACTTGGGTTAGAATATAAATCATGTTGGGGTTAGTTTGGGTAGGATTGATAAGCATTAAAATCCATGGATGGACTAGGAAAGAATAGAAGAGAGAATTATGTGCACAATGAAGCAAACAAATCTAGGCCCTACAGTGTAGACCTAGATGACCTAGATGTCCTGAAGAGAGTGATCAAATCTGTATGCACTTACGCCTCTTTTCACAAAGTTAAATCTGGCCAGGTTGATTATGAGTCGATTGATGGGAAGGTTCTTCCATTGGCACGTGCCGCCAGTTCCTTTGTACCCCACAACCACAGTTGTTTGACACTTCCCCACAACCTAGACACCAGATTAAGCAATGGAAATTAAGACCAAGCACTTCCAAACCTAATCATACTTCCAAGACTTAGATTGGTCCTATCTAGGCCATGTCTGTGCATAATTGGTTGCAAGGACCCAATGTCAAAACAAGTGTTCGTTATCAAGCAGGATTGAGATGTGTGATTTTTTGGGTTTGAATCTTGCTTTAATAGATTTTAAAAATTCCACTTGTTTACACATTCAAACAAGGCACAATTGTATACTCACATGGTTGGTGCAGATTGATTTTCTTTAAGGCCTTTTGTGTGGCTATAAAATCAAAAACTCCCTAGTGTGGAAAATGCTAGGGTGTGCAGCTTCTACTCAATGAATTTTTTAATGATTTTGCCAGGAAGGGTCTAATCTAAACAATCAATGACCATATCTTCACCAAAATTGAATGAGCTTTTCAAAAGATTTAATTTCAAAATTTTTTGAGGATGATAGACCATCCAAATTCACATTTTTCCAAGAGGGGGTCAATCTGTCCAGAACTTCTTGATCAGTGTGCAAGTTTAAGATTTTGATTAGAACAGGCATTAATCAATTTCAAATGCAAAAATGGTCTTCTGATGAAGTGTATATAATTTCAAGAGCTTTCTAGAAATATGAATTTCGCAGAAATCCAAGCTGGGTGGAGCTTGCAACAGCAAGTACAACCTACAAATCTTCGAAACTGAAGACAACCTTGTGCACTTTTAGTAGAGAATTTCTCACGGCCAAACTGCGAGGTTTTTGGTTCTGAAATTTGAGCAAGAGTTCACCAACTAGAAGTAGCACCTTTGAGATTTTTCTCAAAATTTTTAGAGGTGTTTAGTGTCCTTAAATTGTGTCCTCAACCCGAATCCAGATAATCATATTGCGAAATTAACGGGTTGCAGACTTAATGGTAGTGTTTTTCTTTGACAAACAAATGAGTGGGTTTTTTTTCTTTTTAACACACCACAATTTTTCTTGGTCCAAAGATGAGAGGTTTCATTTGGATCGTGAGAAGACAAGATCAAACCTTCGGGTCGATGGCAGTCTTCTTGTGCTTCCTTTGATCCACCTAGGCTCATTCTCCTCCCATTGCCAATGCTCGAGGTTCTTGCAACCACAAGATAGAGAAGAGCAAGCTAGATAACACAAATATGAATAATGAATAAGAAAATGAAAGTGAAGAAGCGATCCATTTCTGATAAATACCAGTTTATCATCAATCTTATACATTGAAACAAACCTAGCTCTTAGGATTTTACTCCGCAAACAAGTTTTGGGGTTGCACTTAGTTATAAATTAGGATAGGCATGCATTGCATTTTTCTTATCTTTTTAATGTGTTTTTTGTGAGTGCTAGGGATGAACAGATATACTGATCACTAAAACCCTAGCACTCAAGAAGGCAACTGGTGAAGAAGAAGCTAAGAATAGCTAGAACTCAGCTTGATCCAGCTCACCACAGCTGGAATCCAGCTCACTTGGACTAGGGTTAGCTCATCCTAACTCCATTCAGCTCATCTCAGCTGAATGGCAGCTCAAGAGAGCTCATCTTAGCTCACCCTAGCTCAGGTCAGCTCAGATCCAGCTCAACTTAGCTGAGTCTAGCTTACCTCAGCTCCTACTAGTCCACAGAGAGCTCTAGCTAGCTCAGCTGAGTTGACTGGAGTTCACCCCAGCTCAGATCTAGCTACATCCAGCCCCACTCAACTCCAGCCAGCTGAAGATGAATTTATCCCAGCTCAGGGAGCTCAAGTCCAGCTCCCAAGGACTCAGCTTACCTCAAGCTAGTTGAGCTAAGCAACCTTAGCAGTCTCAACCAACTCAATCCTCCACGGGATCAATAGACCCATTTCACCTCAGCTCCATTCAATAGAAGCCAGCTCAATTTAGCCTAGCTTCATAGCTACCAAGGAACTAGCAAGCTAAGCCAGCTAGAGTAGCCCCATGTTGACCACTTCAGTAGCTGCCAGCTCCAATTCAGCTCAAGACTCTTCATAATCAGCTCCTCTCCTCAGACCCTAAGCTCCACATGCATACTTCTCTACTCCATAGCTAGCTAAGCTAGCCTAGCTTAGCTTAGCTTAGCTAACATCCAGCTCCTTGGCCATCCTCCACCTTCAACTTAACCGTAGGTAGTTCCACCAACTAAGCTTACCAAGTCCACCTAAGCTACCTAACCTCTACTCTTTCTTGGTGCCAAGATGGACACCTCCTGGCCCCTCAACTACGTCTAAAAGACACCTTGTTTTGGCCCCAAAATACCCTTCTAGATGCCCTCCCTTTTGTCACCAAAACACCCCCACATCATGGCCCTACACATATAACCTATCCTAGCCATCAACCTAACCCCCCTTCTAGAAGCCTTCATGGTGGTGCCACCTTTAGGCTACCCTTCACCACCATAACCACCACCTTCACACCCCCCTACTTGGCACCAACTCTCCTTAGCCCTAGGATTACCTAACCACCCCCACCTTCCCATCTTAGCCATCCATCTCAAGAGTCATGTTAACCCTCTCATCCTACCCTATAAAAAGTCCAATACCCACCACCTTACAACCCATCTTTGGCTAGCAAAATACCTCTCATATTCTACCTAAAGCTCATGCCCAAGAGAGAAGAAGAAGATTAAGGGGATATTCTGTCCCCTTGGTGCCTTCCCCTCTTCCCTTCTCTCTTATGCCTACGCCAGCCAAAGGAGAAGCTAGGCAAGGAAGACCTTTGGAGGAGGTCTTGTGCCCACACCAGCAAGAGATTTGAATTGCAAACTTGCCTCCTTGGATGACCCCAGATACTTCCCTACCTAGGAATAGAAATTTAAAAGCATATGCGATTTCGTGTGTTTAAAAACCCTAATTACAAATCACGCAATTTTTTCCATCACTTTGTGGTGCCATTGCTGGGGAGGCACGGCTTTGCATTAATCATTTTTCTCTTGCTTGAAGTGGATCTCATCCCTTATCTTTCTATTCTCTTGTGTGTGCAGATATTGCAGGAAGAAAGCGGGAATTTGGAAGCGAGAGCTCAAAGTTCATTTTCTTCCCACAAAATTCAAGTTGGTTCTCTTTTCTGGTCACATAGTCAATTAAAACTACCAAAACATATTTAACTTAGCTTTCAAGATCCCAAACGTCTTAATTAGGTGGAGTGGTCTCCATTAAAATTCATTGTTTGCTTGTATGCTTCATTAAACACCACTCCAATCCAAGTGTTGCTGTTCTGATTTTCGAGTTTAGATTTCTATCCGAACTTCAAAAATTAATTCCTAAAGCCACAGGTCTCTTAAAATCCTGAAATTTCACATAGTGATTTCAAATTAAGTTAGGAATATCTTTTCCAAATTTCAAATCATTTTTCTTTGTATTTAATTTTTCAAAATTTATGGACTGCTGAGGGGTGACACCCTCTAAGCTTCCTATTTTGCTACAGCCCGTGAATTTTTAGAATTTTTATGCTCATCTAATTTTTGTGAAATTTAGCTTTCTGGAATTCTTGTGAGATTCTACATCTCACATAAAATTACTAAAATTTTCTGAGGCCAGTGGCCGTACAAAATGTCCAGAATACCCACAGGTACCAGTACTAGACTTTGACACCAGCATAAATAAAAATTCAAAACAAATACCGAACAAATTTCTAAATTCTTAAGAAAACTTTTTCTAGAATCCTTGTTTGATTTTACATAAAGTAGTGGTGTTGGTTGCATTGTTTGGACCACTACTTATTTAAAAAGCCTAAAAACAATTCATTGGTAGCAATTTTCTATCTTAGGGATAATTGGCTTAGGGTTTCTTTTTTTCTTTTTTTAGAGACTCACATTAAAGGAAATTAACCATCACCAATACAACTTGTTTTTCCTCTGATTGTGGAGTTTCAAAATTGTTTGAAAATTTAATAAGAGATCCTAAAACACATTCAATTAAATCAAATCCTAAAAGACATAAATCCTAAAAATTGTGTGACAACTTATGTGAAATTGAAACCACTTTCCAATTCTTGCACACACTAAAAATTGAAATAATAGGGCAACAACCCAATTAATACCCTCGATATTCCGTGTGCACACTAGTATCCTAGACCTGATTAAAATTGGTAGCAATTTGAACCCTAAAGTTTTCATCAACTTAGGCTTGATATATAGGTCTTACGTTTTCTATAGTTAATACCAATTCCGTCAACTATATCTGGTGTTCAGGCTGGGAGGCCGAGCCAAACGACCAGGCACGGGTTTGTACAAGCACCTAGAGTTTTTCCTAGGAAACGTTTGGGCCCAAACCTCTCCTTAAGTAGCTTAGCTAGATTTGTTGACAAAATAGGTATTCACTGTTGAATACTTATTTCCTACATAGTCCAGGTCTTAGGTTTGATTTTAGGGAGTCACACTTAAGTTATGTCTAGAATTTGTTGTTTGAGTTGCACGCTTTCTCTCATCTCTTTCTCTTCTCCTCCCCTCCAATACTTCCAAAACAGTGCATGCATGGGCGAAGGTCCCAAAAACCACATCTTGAGGGTCCATCTGATTTTGCCCCCAGCACCAAAAAATTGTTGTTTTCACCTCCCTTGTCTTCTAAGAAAATGGAAAACCCAGGAAGCCGACAAAAAAATTCTGCTTCCACTTCTAACATGTCAGCTGACCTACAAGCTGACTTCCCCCTCCCTCACCTCCCTCATCTAGAGCAAGCGAAAATTTCTACAGGGTAGGTGGCCCTCCAATTCTAACTCAAAATCCAAACCCCTTTGCCTTGATGGTTGACCATTTGGATCGGCTACAACAAAATCAAGAAGATTTGCCTTGGACTGTGACGAACCTAGCTAAACAAGGGCAAAGCCCACCACCCTGCCAATAGCCTGTCGTTCCTCTTAAGGATTTCTATGATCCTTCCAATTACGAGAAAATACACGGGGTGGTCATACCACACGGTTATTTTGAGATCAAACCATCCATTCTAAATCTTATCAAGCATTTTCATGGTCTTCCAAGAGAGGACCCTTTTTATCATATCAAGGAATTAACTATCCTCGTTCAAACCACTCATTCCTGCAATGTGCGAGAAGACATGTTGTTAATGGGACTTTTTCCTCTCTCTCTTAAAGACAAAGCTTCCCATTGGTTTAGAATGGTTGGTTGTCCGATTATCACCTGGCCCCAATTAAAGATTGCTTTTCTAAAAAAAATTTTTCTGACCGGTCGTACGAATGCTTTAAGAAGATCCATAACAACCTTTCAACAAAAAATTGGTGAACCCATCCATGAAGCTTGGGAAAGATTTCAAGAACTTTTAAGTTGTCCCCACCATGAAATTCCGCAATGGCTGTTAGTGCAGAACTTCTATCATGGATTAGAAGATCAACTGAAGTGATTTGTGGATGCCCCATGTGGGGGCAATTTCCTTAATAAAGATGCCGAAAGTGCTTATCTCCTCTTTGAAGAAATGAGTGAAAACTCATTTAATATGACTTCAATGGACACTTTTGGTGGAACACAAAACCCCAGACACGGAGTCCATGAAATTGACACCAAATCCACCTCTGTTCTAATCACTCAAGATGATCTATATATGTTAGCTCAACAACTGGACCAGATGCAAATTCACCATAAAAAAATGGAAGAAAAGCTCACAAATAAACAAGCTTCACACTTTAACTCTCCACACACTAACACTCCACAACTTCTCCAAAGAGAAGATCTGCACAATATTGATGCCACACCTGCTAGTTAGAAGTTACCAACTGATTTTCCATAAGAATTGACTGGGAATTTTGATAAAAATATTTTTTATCCCACCACAAAAAATTTTTATGCTCTCCAGGAGCAATTTAGAAACCCCTCTAACACCTTCAACCAAATCTGGAGGACTAACCCGAATCACTCCTGGAAAAACCCGAACCTGATTCCTTTTCCCAAACAAAATCATTTTGGGAATTATGGGCAACCTCTGTATCAACCTGGACCACCCAAGAAGATATTAACGCTCAGGTCATGAAAACTCTACAAGGTAAGTAGAATCAAATGATAGAAGTAACCCGCATGATTACCAACTTGCAGCACCAAGTTGAGGTTACTCCTAATCATCGACTTGTTGGGAATTTACCTTCTAAACCCATGCCCAACCCGAATAATCAACGGAATCAATTCCAAGGTTGATATCCTAATCAACCCATTCAACCAGCACCTCAGCAACCCCCTAGTTTCAATAATAGTCAGGCTTCCCGTCCTCATCCTAGAAACAACTAGACTGCAAAAGCAGTTACTTTGAGGAATGGGAAATCCACTCACAATCCCCTACATGTTAAAGAAACTCATTTTAATGAAACACATATCAACTCTCCCCCATCTTCCTCTCACAATGTTCAGGAAAATATTAATGCAAAATAGGGAAACCCTACACCATTTCCACAAGCCCTCCATTCTTCAACAAATAATAAAAAGAAGAAATTCGAGCCCACTCAAAAGGAATTAATGGATTTAGTTGGGCAAGTTGAAATTAAGATCCCTCTCCTAGATGCAATAAAATATATCCCTACCTATGCAAAATTCCTAAAGATTTGTGTACTCCAAAAGGGTAGCCTTGAAATTTAAGAAAGGTGATCCTTCCTGAGACAGTCAGCTCAGTTGTGCAGAGTCGACTGCCTCTTAGGAGAAAAGATCCAGGCACCCCCTTGATTCAAGTTATCATTAATGATACTTCTTTTGATTGCACTTTGTTGGATCTCGATGCCTCAATTAATCTTATCCCTACAATTATTTTTGAGGAATTTAAGATCGGTAAATTAAAGCCTTTTGAGGTTACTCTTCAATTAGCCGACCGATCAACAATTAAACGAAGGGGAATTGTTGAGGATGTCCTTGTCCAGGCCAAAAATTGTCTATTTGTAGTAGACATTTTAGTCTTGGACATAAAGGTACCAGAAGTACTAAAGTTTTCCCCCATAATTCTTGGAAGACCATTCTTAGCCACCGCCTATGCAAATATTGATTGTGATTCAGGAAAAATGAAGATCATGTGTGGTGGTGAATCTGTAACCCTGGATATTTTTAAAGCTTCTAGGAGGTTCCAAGAACCTAATTTCTTTGATGATTTGGATTCAGAAATAGAAAATATTATGGAGGAAACTTTGCAGATTTCCCATTTAGGTTCTTATTTTTCCATCAACACGATTCCTAAACGATCCACTTCTTATCACCCTTCCACCCTAACCACACATTCAGCTAACCCTCCAGCTGACCCTTTCACTCACCTCACCACTAACACACAAAGCAGAAATTCTTTCGGAGCCGGGCCCACAATTGGAATTAAAACCTTTGCCTGACTCCCTTAAATATGTCCTCCTGGGTCCAAATCAGACTCTGCCCTTGATTATAAATTCTGGACTTACTGGGTCACAAGAACACAAACTTCTCGAGGTTTTGAGTAAATACAGAAAAGCTATTGGCTGGACCCTTTCTGATCTTAAGGGTATTCATCCGTCCTATTGTACACATCGTATATATTTAGAGGACAATTCTCGCCCCTCCCGCCAACCACAAAGTCAGTTGAACCCTATTATGCAGGTGGTGGTAAAAAAGGAGGTTATTAAGTGGCTTGATGCTAATATCATCTACCCCATTTTTGACAACTCCTAGGTTAGTCCAACATAAGTTTTTCCCAAAAAGGCTGGACTAACAGTTGTCACCAATGATAATGGGGAGAATAGAGCCACTCGAATTGCCTCTTCTTCTCATGTGTGTATTGATTATAGAAAATTAAACACCGTCGCCAAGAAGGACTATTTTCCGCTCCCCTTTTTTGATCAAAACTTGGAGCGTTTAGCCAGATGGGATTTTTACTGTTTTCTGGACGGTTATTCCAGCTATAATCAGGTAGCGGTTCATCTTGAAGACCAAAACAAAACAACTTTCACCTGCCCCTTCGGAACCTTTGCTTTCGGTAGGATGCCCTTTAGTCTTTGCAATGCACTGTGAGTTTTCAAATGTGTATGCTTGCAATATTTGCAGACCTGGTAGGTGAATGCTTAGAAGTCTTTATGGATGACTTCTCTATTTTTGGAGATTCTTTTGACCATTGTCTCAAGAACATTGAAAGAACTCTCCAAAAATGCATAGAAGTCAATCTGGTCCTCAGTTGGGAAAAAAGTCATTTCATGGTCCAGGAAGGTATTGTCTTGGGCCATGTTATTTCAAAACAAGGAATCGCAGTAGATAAAACAAAAATAGATGCTATATCTAAGCTCCCACCGCCCACTACTGTCAAATAGATCGGATCCTTTTTGGGTCATGTGGGTTTCTACCGTAGATTCATGCAAAATTTTTCCTAAATCTCCAAGCCCTTAAGTCAGCTGCTTACAAAAGACCAGCTATTTGATTTTAATGATAAATGCTTGGAGAGTTATTTGAGGTTGAAGAAGGAGGTTACTGAGGCATCAATTTTGCAAGGACTTGATTGGAATAGTCCCTTTGAATTAATGACAGATGCCTCAGATTTTGTTGTGGGGGTCGTTCTAGGGCAAAGAATTGGAAAGAAGCCCATTGTGAACTATTATGCTAGCAAAACTCTTGATGATGCACAACGAAATTACACGGTTACTGAAAAGGAACTTCTTGCCATTGTATTTGCCTTAGAAAATTTTAGATCTTATCTTTTGGGGTCACATGTTACTGTATATACCGACCACTCAACACTTAAATATTTGCTGACAAAAGAAGATGCAAAATCCCGCCTTATCCATTGGATCCTGCTGCTCCAGGAATTTGACCTGGAAGTCAAGGATAAGGCAAGATCGCATAATGTAGTGGCCGACCATATCTCTTGTCTTATGACAAATGACAAAATGACCCCACCTGATCAATTCCTCGATGAAAGCATTTTAGCTACTACTACCCTCCCTTGGTTTGCACCCATCGCAAACTATTTAGCAACAGAATGAATCCCCGCTGATTGGCCAAAAAAAAATGGGATAAGTTCGTTGCTGATATTAAATACTATTTTTGGGAGGAGCTCGGTCTTTTCCGCGTTTGTGCCAATCAGGTCATTTGATGATGTGTACCTGATTCTGAAATCCATGATATTTTGACACATTGTTACTCAATGGCCTATGGCGGACATTTCTCGGGCAAGAAAACTACAGCTAAAATCATTAATGTGGGATTCTTTTGGCCCAGCTTGCACAAAGACGCCCATGATTTTGTTCGGTCCTGTGTTCGTTGCCAGAGCTTTAGCAACATGACTTGGAAGGATATGATGCCCATTAATCTTATTTTATAGGTTGAAATTTTTGATGTCTGGGGCATCGACTTCATGGGATTGTTCATCAACTCTGGTGGGCATTTATATATACTAGTCGCAGTCGATTATGTTTCAAAGTGGATAGAAGCAATACACACCTGCACTAGTGATCACCTTGTGGTTGTCGAATTTCTTAGGAAAAATATTTTCTAAAGATTCGACATTCCAAAAGCCATTATCAGTGACGGAGGCTCACATTTCACTCATTCACAATTCCATCACCTTCTTTCAAAATATAGGGCTAATCATAAAATTTTCACACCTTATCACCCACAAACAAATGGCCAGGCAGAAGTTTCTAACTGGGAAATTAAAAATATTTTGCAAAAGACGGTTAGGCCCGACTATAAAGATTGGTCCACCAAATTGGACGACATTTTGTGGGCTTACCGTACCACTTTTAAAACCTCGCTCGGCATGTCTCCTAATTAGCCCATATTTGTGGGCTATTTAAGTATTTAAGTGCCTAGACATTAGGTTAATTCTAACATTTAGTTAGCTTAAATTAGGATGTAAATAGATTAATTCATATTTCTAATTTAATTACAAAATTCATGCATCTTATTCATATTTAAATGCATTTAGAATTAACTTAGAGTTGCATTAGTTAACTAATTAGGTACATTTCATGCATTAATTTAGGTTAACAAAAAAGTTGAGGGTTTCTATATAAATAACCATAATATTTTATCATTATGTTCTATTCTTCTTCTATGTGCAACGGCTACATTTCTTCCTCCAGCTGCCGCAGTGAAGAACCCAACCAAGGAGGAGCAGATGTGTTGGATTTGGTCGGGCAGCTGATTTCAACAGAGAGGAGGAGGCAGCCGAGCTCAGTAGGCGTCCACCCCCAACCCACCACTGTGCAGAGAGTTTGTCACTCTTCCAATCTCCACTGCTGGCCTCAACTGTCGCGACGAGTCTCGACCACCGTGGGCGTGTGGTGTGACAGGCCACACCGCCATCCAGAGCTCGTCCGCATTACCGTGAGCACCTCAACGTGCACCTCCCTTGCCGTTGCCACCGACAACCACCACCGCAGCCACTGCAATTTCACTTCTCAGTCAGTTACGACATCCGGGAAGTTTCCCGGACATATCAAGCTTCCACACACACACCAGTAGCAGCTGGCCACTCACTCCACACCCGCGCCCCTCCGGTTGCACACTTGAACCACCTCCGGTAGCATCAACTCTAGGGCCAACCACCAGCCCTCCCCCGCATCACCACTAGCATTGACCGCCAGCCCACGCACGCGCATCACCTCCAACTTCCAGTGCGCGGCCACTAGTACCCTGCACCTCCACTTCACGCCCGCACCAACCGTGCGCATATGCACCTCCTGCAGAAGCGCGCCCCTACGGCTGCAGCGCCTGCCTGCACGCCTGCTGCAGGGTCGCACCTCCTGCAACATTCCCCTGCACGCCCTCTAGCCGTGTGCAAGGAGGGCATGGCCAGCATGCTGCAGCGCCTCTTCACGCACGTAGCAGGCATGCGTTCTTCTCCGCACGTTGCAGCCTGCAGCGCACCCACACCGTCTGTCGGCGCCTACCGCCCGCAGCAGTGATGAGTCCATTAAAATGGAGTAATATTAAGCCTAAGAATATTTAGTCATATAGTTTAGGTGTGTTAATAATGGCAATTAAGTTATACAATAATTGTACACCTCATGATTTAAGTTATAACATTCTATAACTTAATGATTTTTTTGTTTTTATGTGCAGGTAATAAAATGAACAAAGAGCAAGGGTGGGGGGATAAATTTCCCCAAACAGCCGCAACTCTTTCCCCCCTCCCCTGCCGGACATTGGGGTAATCTTCTCTTCCTCTGCCTTTCTCAACAACTGTGACCGGGAATTTGGGAAAATCCCTGAAGTCACGTGCAAGGGAGAAGTTAAAAAGGAAGAGGAGGGGAGCAAAGGAGGGAAAAAATTTTCCCCCCATTGCGGGGAAATGCTCCATCTTCTCCACCGCTCCTTCTCCACCACATGCACTGTGTCCACAGGCGTACACCGCTCCTCCTTCCATGCCCACAGGTGGGTGCCATCTCCAGCCGGGTTGCTTCCACCGCACCTGCCCTACCGCACGCCTACCTTCCAGCCACCGATCCAGCTCGCCCTGCAGTGCAAGCGCCTACCCGCACGCCAGCTCCAGCCACAGCAGCCGCATCAACCAAGCCAGCGTGCCTCTTCCTTGCTGCGCCTCCTTGCTGCATCCACTAAGCCAGCGTGCCTCTCCCTCAACCACTGCAGGCAACCACATGCCATCACGAATGCCTCCTGCTACAGGCAGTTCTCCAGCCCTGCACGCACACGCGCCCCTGCAGCTTCCCTCTGCAAGCACCTGCCCACTCGCCATCTTCCATCGCGCGCACCAGCGCGCCCCACCGGCATCTGCAGGTGCTCTCAACCGAGGCCATCTCCAGCCCTACTGCAGGTGCACTCTACCCTACACGCATCCACGCCGAGCCACTTTTCCCTGTTGAAGGCGCTCACGCACCGCACAACAGATGCCACACCCTCTCTGCCCACAAGTCTTCTCCCCCCCGCGCTTCCACCCACTTGCAGACCGCAGCCTGCAAGCGCCTGCTTGCGCACCAACGCACACGCACGCACACTCGCACAGCTGCAGCAGCAACTATGCCCTCTTGCTCCATAGGCCGGAGCTCCGGCCACCGCCGCCGGCTGCCTCTGGCCACCTCTGTCGCCACCACTACCACCGTCGGAAAGCTCTCAACCTCGCCATTCTCTTGAGCCTTGCAACGACCCCTACGGTTCTCTCTCTCACGTGAGGAGGAGAGAGGAGGAAAGCTCTGTTTTCATCTTAATTAAAAATTACATTCAATGCCATTGCCACCACTTTGATTATTATTATTATATTGTGGCAGAATTGCATTCAAGCACTCGTAGTTCTTTATAATTGCATGGTATTGATATTAACTATCCTAAAGATTGATTTTGAGAATAACTTAAGTACTAATGGTCTTTAGTACACATCACGTGAAAACTGCATGAATTCATCTTAAATTTATTGAGGATTTCTGTGAGGGAAAACTGCACTTATACCCTTAACTTTTTAGGTTATTGCAAATCTACTTTCCTTCACATTTTAAGTTCGTTTTCAGAAGGGATTTCACACTATCTGAATTAACAGTAAATAATTAAGTATTGATTGCATCATTGCCTCCCTTGGACACGACCCGCTCTTCTGAGAGTGGTTTTCTTCATTGTTTTTGATTTGTCAATTTTTCAACCACTTAAATACTATAACGCAAAGCAAAAAGTCGTCTATCAAAATTGGTGCCGTTGCTGGGGAGGCAACAGATGCAATATTTTTACTTTATTGTTTTTAAATCTTTTGAGTTGCGAAATTATCTAATCATTTTTATTATCGTGCGAGGAACCTGACACGGCGACGAGGCGCAGCAAAGCAACAACTTTGAACGTGAACAACGCGCACGATGGAGACGATCTTTTGGTGGACCTTGACTCCACCAGGAGGATGACAACAGGAGCACGTGGGCCTTGATCCCACTCATATAGGCTTACGGAGAAGCCTATTTCTGATTTAGGTAGTAGGTCTTAGTTAGATTTAGTTAGATAGACATTAGAATTTAAATTATTGTCTTTTGGGCCCTTGTTGGGTATTTTTGGGAACGTGTTCCCATTTATTTAGATTATAGGATTATTTGAACTATTTTAAACTGCATTTCAGTTAGTTAGTTAGATTAGGTCTGTTTGTTATTATTTTTTAGAAAAAAAAAATCGAACTGCCTGCTAGAAGCTGCATTCCATAGGACGGTCATCTAGGGCTGAATGAGCAGCATTAAGTTTATTTTTTTTATTGCATTGCATTCATACACAGCATAAAGAAAGCTGGAGTAAGGTACGGCTTTTCTTGAGCATTAATTACTTCACATGCATATGCATTGAACCTAAGTCTAAGACCACTAAAGTGCTTGAATCAAATTAATTCAGTGGTCACTTTAAAGAAAATTGGGACTGTTAAGAGGTTGGACTTTAAAATCTGTGACAGAAAATTGTGTGCAAAAGTATCCTGTTTATGGAATTTCAAAAAATCAAAACATGATCGTATATTTGCACACTTGAGACACTGTGCGCCTCACACATAAGGTCACTAGATAAATTTCTACCTCTCCTCTTTTGCACCACAAGGGAAGTTACTCGGAAATCAACAAGCCTATCCACCAAGTTACTTCAGTTCCTCGTGTGTGGGCTCGATTCGAGACTTTCATCCCTTGCGATTAGGTTATAGGCACCAGCGAAGGTTGGCCGAGGAAGCGTAATTTTTGCAAAACTTGTTTGGCCACCAACTAAACATATAACTCTAAGACCTACAATCTACTAAAAATAGCTCCTGTTGAATTTGCGTTTGCTTTGACAATAGAACTCTCTAGGAAGTTTTCTGCTTATATTCTGAATTTTGCTAAAGCCTAAGAGAGTTAGAATTGTTTTGCTTAAAGAAATGGATTACTCTTACTCCTATCATTCAGATTATCAGAGTCAATACTTCCCATCTTTTAAGCAGGATCCCATGCTTCGAGCGTATCCATCCTTTGATGGGTACATTGGTAATTCATGGGATCATTCTCATTCTTACCCTGGGAGTACTGGCTTGATAACTCCCACATTTAAGCAGAACCTAGGAGCGGGATTTTCCAATCCTGAAATCCCTACTTCCACGCAAACACCCAACCCTCCCACCCTTCATGATTTTTCGTATCGAGGTTGGACCAATACCCTAGGCAACTAGAGCTGGAAATTGACTATACTCCCCAACCTGATAATAGTAGCCTCTCATCTTTTATGATAGAAATGCAAAAATAGCAAAAGAAAATAATGGAGTCAATGGGAGAGATGTTGAGAAATAGTAACACTTAAATGAAGAAATAAGACAACTTAGCTACACACTTCCCAATAATCCTGATCCCTACCCAATAAACCATGAGCATGAAAATAATTCTGAGGAACCTAATGACAATAGGGATCCAATTTTAGGTAGCCATCACTTAGACTCTTCCAATGAGACACGGCCACTAGAGGATAATGATCATAGTGATTATCCACCTGAATTATATTGCAGTTAAAAGCAAGTGAAGATGGTATCTCTTGAGGACCTTGACCCCAATGACTGTATTCTCCTTACCCCTACCAACCTGGGTCAAGGTTATATTGTTCCTATAACTTCCCCGCTTGATTATTTGGTGGAATCCCATTCTACTCTTAATGAGCCTACTCCTAACCCTCCACTTAGGGAATCAACACCTACCCTTTAATATTCTAAGGATTCAAATGCACCTAATGAAGGTGACCCTAAGGGAATAGAGGATGATCAATTCTGGTCTCAGGCATATGACGAGTCTAATTCTGAAGATGAGGATACCCTAATAGAGGAACCTGGATTGAAAATCTGGAGTGATTCACAGGAGAATTATTTATCATTTGAGGATTTACCTCAAGAGGGTAGAAATAATATGATTAAATCCAGATTCCTCCTTTCTTTTGAAAGCCGTCCTCCATCAAAATAGGAGTTGATATTAGAGGAGGAAAAATAAATTAATGACAAGTCTATGGGAGACTTTCGTGGACAAAACACATCAATTACGGATTTATACTCCGAGAAGAATGACGAATTCAATGATATAGGCTTCCTCCAAAATATTAAGACTGATCCTCCTTTAGAAATAATTGAGGATACTGATCCAACTCCTAATGAATCACATATGCACCTTGACAAATATTTCAGTGAACCAAACGAATCTGGGGATGAGCTGAATGGTAATGATTCTTACATTTTGACCCTGCCATCAAAAAGTTGTAATTTGGTGTCTACTCTTGATACAAATATGACTCCGATCATTAATGTTAGGCAGGATAACTCAAAGTTGTCTACTACTGTTAGGGAGTGTACACAATCTGAATCATTGTTGGAATTGGACCTAACATCAACTAAGCCTTCATTGGACTTAACCATTACATTCCAACACTACAAACAACCCTTATACTCCCTAACCGATCCTTGGCTTAGATCTCTGCTCATGTACATTCTTTCTGGAGAATATATCAGGCCAGTACATCCTAGGGTAGAATGGCGAGTATGGATTGATGCTTGTACTTTTACTCTCCCCATTCAACGGTTTGAAATAATTATGTGTATATCTTTTAAAACCCATCCTGCTTTGGAGGATCCTTGTTATCCTCCACTTATTCTGTTTCGGGAGGCCTCTTTTTGCATTTCGTTTCTTATTCTTAGACCTCCCCAGGTAGCCAACGAGATTTTCTATTTTCATTCCTTCTGGGAGCATTTGGAACTACATTGCATCATCAGCTCGCTAACATCCGTGGTAACCTCTTTTCTAGGCCTGCACTGTTACGAATATTTTTAGGGCCTAACTTTGTTTGGTTGGAACTAGACTTATAGGTTCCTTCTTAGTCTGGCTGCTGACAGAAAATGCAGCGCTTCTTGGGAGGCAACCTAGCAAACTGTGTTAGGAAATATTTTTCCTTTCTCCTCCTGTTTTAATTTTACAATGGGGACATTGTAGGATTTAGGCATTGGGGAGTGCATTTGCATGTTAGGAAGTATTTATGCATTTAGGTTGGTATTAAAAAAAAAAAATGAGCTGAATGGGTTAGTCCTTAGCAAAATACCTTTGTTATTGGAGGTTCTTCTTTTGGAATTATTTCTTAAGTTTAGAATCCAGTGCATTTATTTCACGTGCACGTAGATTTGGTAATGGATCCTTGAGGAAAACCAATGAGCATTTATAAGTCTACTGAACCCTTGGACAGTTCATAGGGAGTCAGGCATACTATCTTCTAAAATTTCTACTTCATATTTGTGAGAAGAAAGTAGAGAGATTATCGTTGCGCTAAGTCTAGTGTAAGGACTCTTACATTTTTGGATAATTAGATGATGATACTTCAGAGTTAGGCGTAATTTTCACTCTCTGTTCCTGTGTACGTACTTTGAGTGAATTCCTGATAGTCACCAAATAAGGCAGACACAGCTATAACTATATGGATGGTTACAACCGTCCTTCATAGAGTCCTCAGCAGAAGAGGGTAATAGTCTTAAAGGTCAGAAATACGCCTGTCCCATCCATTCATTCCCAGTGCTTAGAATAGACACTTCCACCAAATAAGCCACATAACGTCCTCTTGAACATCATCATCCCTAATAATGCCTCGTAAATAAAATCTGTATCGTGTTGTGTTAATTGAAAAGAGACAAAAACAAGAAAAAATAAAATAAAAGAGAGAGAAAAGAAGAAGAAAAAGAAGAAACAAAAAGAAGAAAAAGAAAAAAATACTTATATTACAAAGAAAGAAAAGGGTTGAAGTGTATGATGTAACACTATTTCTGAGGCAGCAAAACACTTATCGCGTTCCACCAAATATGACCCATACCTACCTTCTAGTATTTCTGTGCCTGAATACTGGTTGAGAACTCTAACTTAGTTGTAGAGTTATTAGGACTTGAATTGAAGTGTGGATGCCATGTGAGGCAACCAAATAGTGAGTACAATTTCTAAATCTGGAGAGATTTGTGATCTCAGAAAGAAAGAAAAGTGAGTGCCGTGGAACATCAAGAGAGCACAGTTGTGTAGCCTCTATCAGAGTTGACTTGTCTAATAGTCTAGAGAGCTAGAGTTTGCAGTATATGTAGCACCAGTAGAGTGTGTGCCACTAAATACAAATCCATTCAACTTGTTATCTCCTACCTAAGCCAAACACCGGGGTCAAATTACAGATTATTTTCTGCTTTATCCCTGAGGGAAGTAGTTGCCTATCTCAACTGAAATTTTTGCCAAGGGTGATGTACGAACTCCTAATGTGAATCGACTTTTTCACTTGGATCTGTTACCTAGGCAATCAGCACAAGACATTTGTCTGGATTTCTAAAGTTTTGAAATAAGAAAAGAAGAAGTCTTCTGATTACTTCTATTATTCATTTCTACTAGGGACTAGCAAATCTTAAGCATGGGGGTATTTGATGAGTACATTAAAATGGACTAATATCAAGCCTAAGAATATTTAGTCATATAGTTTATGTGTGTTAATAATGGCAATTAAGTTATAGAATAATTGTACACCTCATGATTTAAGTTATAACATTCTATAGCTTATTGATTTCATTGTTCTTACGTGCAGGTAATAAAATGCACAAAGAGCAAGGGTGGGGGGATAAATTTCCCCAAACATTTGCAACTCTTTCCCGCTCCCCCACCAGACATTGGGGTAATCTTCTCTTCCTCCGCCTTTCTCAACAACTCTGATCGGGGATTTGGGAAAATCCCTGAGCTCATGCGCAAGGGAGAAGTTAAAAGGGAAGAGGAGGGGAGCAAAGGAGGGAAAAAATTTCCCCCCCTTGAGGGGAAAGGCTCCATCTTCTCCACCGCTCCTTCTCCACCACATGCACTGTGTCCACAGGAATACACCGCTCCTCCTTGCGTGTACGCAGGCGGGTGCCATCTCCAGCCGGCCTTGCTTCCACTGTACTTGCCCTACCGCGCGCCTACCTTCCAGCACCGCTCCGGCTCGCCCTGCGCCGCAAGCGCCTGCCCGCACGCCATCTCCAGCCACAGCAGGCGCATCCACCAAGCCAGCGTGCCTCTCCCTTGCTGCGCCTCCTTGCTGCATCCACCAAGCCAGCGTGCCTCTCCCTCAACCACTGCAGGCAACCGCAGCCATCACTGGCACCTCCTGCTGTAGGCAGTTCTCCAGCCCTGCGAGCACACGCGCCCCTGCAACTTCCCTCCGCAAGTGCCTACCCACTCGCCATCTTCCAGCGCACGCACCAGCGTGCCCCACTGCCATCTGCAGGCGCTCTCAACCGCGCGCCATCTCTAGCCCTGCTGCAGGTGCACTCCACCCTGCACACATCCACTTCACGCCACTCCTCCCTGGAGAAGGTGCTCACGCACCGCACAGCAGATGCCGTACCCTCTCTGCCCGCAAGTCTTCTCCGCCCGCACGCCTCCACCAACCTGCAGACCGCAGCCTGCAAGTGCCTGCCCGTGCACCAGCGCACGTGCTCGCATGCTTGGACAGCCGCAGCAGTAGCTACGCCCTCTTGCTCCACAGGTCGGTGCTCCGGCCACCTCCGTCGCTGCCGCTGCCACCATCGGAAAGCTCTCGACCTTGCCGTCCTCTTGAGCCTTGCATCGACCCCCACGTTTCTCTCTCTCCCGCGAGGAGGACAGAGGAAGAAAGCTTTGTTTTCATCTTAATTAAAATTACATTCAATGCCATTTCCAACAATTTGATTTTTTTTATTATTATTGTATTATGGCAGAATTGCATTCAAGCACTCATAGTTCTTTGCAATTGCATGGTATTGATATTAACTAGCTTAAAGATTGACTTTGAGCTTAACTTAAGTACTAATGGTCTTTAGTACACATCAAGTGAAAACTGCATGAATTCATCCTAAATTTATTGAGGATTTCTCTGAGGGAAAACTGCACTTATACCCATAACTTTTTAGGTTATTGCAAATCTACTTTCCTTCACATTTTAAGTCCGTTTTGAAAAGGAATTTCACACCATCCGAATTAACAGTAAATAATTAAGTATTGATTGCATCGTTGCCTCCCTGTGGACATGACCTGCTCTTCTGTGAGGTTCTTTTATTATTTTTGATTAGTCGATTTTTCCACCACTTAAATAGTATAATGCAAAGCAAAAAGTCATCTATCAAGCAGCATCCACTTCCACCAAAGTGTGCTCACCAGCAACCCTCCCCGCACTCAACTCCTGCGTGCCCGCAACACCAGTAGTCTGTGCACACCCCCTGCAGTAGCGCTCAATGCGTGCGCACAGCCGCCCCTTCAACAGCTGCAACCACCTTTGGCAGCCACTTTCGTCGGAGCTCCGTCCGGCAGACTTCGACCACCACGCGACTCGCTGCCACCACCGCTGCGAAGCACTCAGTCCAAAGAACTTCCTCCGAGCTTCCCGCCTCCAGCCGTCCACTCCTCTTCACGCACGGCCAAGAGGAATAAATCCCCTATTTTGCTACAATATTCATCCCATTAATAATTATATTTTGTACCATTGTCATCTTTTAATGATATTTTATTGAATCTGCATTGCAACAAATATTCTATAGTTATTAAAAATTGCTATTTCAGCATGTTTTCTTGATTCAACTTTACTCTGAAGGCAAATTTGGCTTGATTTTCGTCTAAGCTAACTATGAATAAATGTTTTTAACCGGTGTGAATTTAAATACGTCATTGCCTCCCTGTGGATATGACCCGCTATTCTGCGAGTGGTTTTCTTAATTATTGATTAGTTGATTTTTCCACCGCATAAAACTACAAACGACTTGAAAAGCGAACAATCGACTCGTCAAAACGGTACCGTTGCCAGGGAGGCAACAGATGCAATAATTTCACCTAATTTTATTTTGATTATTTGTCAATTGCATAGTGATTTGACCATTTATTATTTCCTTTTCTGTGCGAGAAATTTTGTGTGAGGAATCAGCCATATTGAGAGGCAACCCTTGATGTCGCCAGAGGAGAATTTGTCAAGCTACTTTGAAAAGGAGGAGAAGGACAAGGATGCAACGGTCATCATTGTACATTTAGTCGCTGATATGATTAGAATAGAATTAAAACTTTAGATTTAATTTTTCATTGCCTTTGGTTTGAAATCCTTATTTTGGGTTATATTTTGAGGGGTTTGTTCCTCCATTTTGGTTTAGGCCCGTGTTGGGTAATTTTTGGGAACCTGTTCACTTTTCTTTAGATTTAGGTTTTTAGTTTATTTGGTGGATTGTTTACCTTGATTTGTTTGTGCATAAGTAGTTAAAAAAAAAATAATAATAATAAAAATGAGCTGCCTGCTAGAAGTTGCTTGCCCCTAGGATGAACCATTTAGGTCTGCATGAGCAGCCTCTAGATTTATTTCTCCGCATTGCGTGCTGATAACGATGGCTTCGAGAGATAACCGGGTTTTATTGTTATGTCGTTGTAATATAGCCAGTTGTTGCCATCATTTGAAATATATAAATTTTTTTACTCGGAAAAAAGTTCCCGAGGTCGAACTCAGGGAGCAAGTTGTATTCTAGAGATATACATGTTTCTTTTACAAAAATAAACAAAGAGAGAGAAAGAATTTGGTGTCTTTTTTTTTCTTTGTTTCTCCTCGTCTCAGATCTTCTTCTTCTTTGTCTGCAGAGGTGATGTTCTTCTTCTGCAGTGGTGATGCTCTTCTTCTTGTTCCAGCTGTTCTTCCTTTTTCTTCTGTCTTTCTTCAGATCTTCTTCTTTCTTCTTTGTTTTCCTTCTTTCAGATCTTCCCTTGTTCTTTTGTGTTCTCCTCTGCCTCGCCTTCTTCTGATGTTCTTCAGATTTTCTTTTTCCAGTCAGGACGTCGCCCCTCCTTCTTTCTCTTTTTTTTTCTTCAGGACGTCGTCTAATTTCCAAATCAGATGACTTAAACTGCCTGTTGCTACAGTGTCTCCCTCAGCTTCCTTCTTCTTCCGCGGTCCTTCTTCTTCACCTGTGCCTGCACACTTCAGAGTTTTACGTCAGAGGCAAAACCTACTCCACCCTCTCCCCCCCCGCATCTCTCTCTCTCTGAAACCACTCTTGGGAAAGCTCTCCCAGAGCTGCCGGGTAGTCGGGTACGGGTCGCGCCCGGGTCCAGGCCCACCGGCGTGCGTGGTGGGCGAGGAGTGCAGGTCAGTCTAAGTCGGGTCGGGTCGGGTCAGGTCCGCGAGGCGTGAGCGCGGACGAGACCGGGTAACCGGGCGGGTGAAGGGGACCTCACCCCGTGTGCTGAGGCAGTAAGCCTCCAGCACTTTTGCGTCTTATATCGCTGCGCCTCTTCAGACTTTTCCGAGGTGGGACTAAATGTCCCACCTCAATTGCGCGCCCGCAGCGGGGAAAGACGCGGGCAATCGCGGCGTCACGCGAAGCCTTCTGCCTTAGCTGCGAGCCTGGTGTTTTGTCGAAACGCCTCGCAAGGCCTGGGAGTCGAATCTGGGCGTGGCGCTGAGCGTGGCGCCTGTAGCTGCAGGCGGAAGCAGCTCCTTCTGCACGGCAATGGCGGCGGAGGGCGGGTGGCCTGTTCACAGAAAACGGCCTCTCGGCCTAATCAGAAGGTGCCGGGAGCTTCGCCAGGGTGCGGCGAAGCTCGTGCGGGTGGTGGCGAGGCGTGGGGCGGCGTGCAAGGGCTGCCCTAGGTCGGACTGTGGGTCGGAGGATGGGTTTGTTGGGGGAAGCGTTACGGAGGTGTGGAGTGGCAGTGAAGGGGTGGCGGGTGCTCAGTGTGACGAGGCGGAGGTTCGGTGAGGGTCGGCGAGGTGTGTGAGGCTGTGGAGCGACGGGAGCATCTCGCCGGAGGGTGGCCGGAGACGAAGGGGGTGACGATGGTCAGGGTCGGTCGAGGGCTTAATTGAATAAATTGAAAGCGGGGAAAGAAAGAGGAGAAGAAGGGGAGTAGTTCTAGCTTACTTGCAGGGACGAAGGGCGAGTAGCAGGGCGACAATCGTGTCGACTGTCGCCGGAGAAGACGATGCTCAGGGAAAGGGGCGGCGGCGAGCAGAGAGCCGGAGAGGCGCCAGCTAGGTGCGGCGTGGCGCGGGAAGAGCAGGGGAGGAAGTCTCTGCTGCTGGTATTGCGGCAGGGCGAAGAGGAGAAGGGGGAGGAACCGCCGGAGCTGGTGAGCGTCTGCCGGAGAGAGAAGAGAGGAACGTTGGGGGTTTTCTCCGTCAGATCCGAGCTGCCCCGGTCGGTGGAGCAACGGGGGGTATTTATAGGGATCAAAACAGGGAGGAAGGCGGAGGGAGACGACGTGTCTCCCTCGCCGGAGGACGCCGGAGATGGAGACCCATACCGTCCGTGTGTTCGCACGGCCGGTATGGTGGGTTAAAACGACCAAGGGGGTGTCCCTGCGACGGCTGACGACGCAGGGCACCCCCGGTTTACTTGCCAGGTTCCCCCCCTCACCCTGCGCGGCGCCATGCTTCGTGCAAGGTCGCCGGAGCATGGTGTTGGCAGGTTTTGTAGGGGGGACCTGATCGCAAAGAACGAAGGGGAGTTAGGGGCCAAAATGCGAGGGTTCAAAAGTTGAGGGCCAAAGAGTAAATATATGAGGACCAAAGTGTAAAGTCGGTCAAGGAGGTTTCTTCTTAGGCTCAAGTTTTTATACATGATTAGTTAGGACCTAAGGAATCTGATGGTGAATTTCATTTCTATATTAAACCTTGTTTGACCGGTCAATTTACGCAAAAACCGAAATTAAGTTATTAATTGGGCATGGTTCTCAATGTAGGTCAAAATGGGTTCTGAAGGCCAAATTGAAGGTTCTAAACCCTAGAGATTATTTTTCTATGAATTTTAGAGGGTTTATTCTATTTTTACTTTGCCTTGAACCTTGTGAATTGAAGTGGGTTGTTTTAGGGTTGCAGATTATCATTTAGTTTCTTGGAAGTGCTGTAGCCCTTGCTAGATCATCTCATCCCACTTTTATTCTTATTAAGCTGCTTTGACCTATGTTTGGGCCCTGAATTACCCTGTATGCAGATTATACTGGTAAAATTGCATTTTTTACCCCTGATGACTTGTTTTCTTCTCAAACTCAGAATTCTCTGAGTTAAGCCTTTCCTTGAGATATGTAGGAGCTTTTATCCTTTGTATTAGGTCAAAATGAGCTAGTTATGGCTCATGATGAGGTTCTCATCATACCCCCATGCCTAGCTTTTGCTAGTCCCATAGCAAAAACTTAAGGTTTCAACCCCTGTTCTAGACCATGAAGTTTTTAATAGTTTTAGATAAGTGCCCTTTTTTATTTGAGCATAGATTAGGTTAGAATGCTGACCATAGGCCTAAAAGGTACTCTAGTACCAATCAAGATCCAAATCTGTCTAGCCTTAGCCTCAGTCTTTTAGCAAAGGTTTTTAAGGTCCACAAGAACTAACCTAAGGTTTATTGGACTTCGTGGTTAAAGCACCCGTGCTTGAAATGATTTTAGCCCTGGCTCAGTTCGCAGTGCGTTTTGTAAGAGAGAGATAGAAAGTTTTTCTGTTTGGAGAGTTTTCTCTCTCTTTTTCTTTTTAGTTCTAGCCTAGGATTGGCTTTTCAACACGGTCTGTATCAGATTCCTTGCTCCCATCATCAATCCTCATGGGTTCCTGGCGATCGATGCTTCGAGATAGCACCGCCCATGGCAACCCCCGGAACCCTGGCTATTGAGATTTCGAGATAATCCCATCCATGGTGTTCCGTGGCCGAATCCAGACCCTGGCAATTGACACTTCGAGATAATGCCATCCATGGAATCTGAACCAGCAGAGTGCTTACATGCCCCCAGTAGGATATGTAAATATCCTAAGAGACAAGCACCGAGGAGATGATATTTTGTTACGCATCTTCGAGGGGATTTCCCGCCTCTCCGCGCTGGGAACTCGTCCAAATCAACTTGTGTTGATCGGCCGCTCCTATTCTAGGTGTTCTTTTCAGATTTTTGCGATGCTTCTGCGTGATTCTGATTTTTACGCTTACTGAACCAGGCTGTGTGTGAGATTAGGGTGCTTAGGTTACTGAGTCCCGTAAACCAAAAATTAGTTAACGAGGCCGAATACTCCCTAAGCCTTAGACCTAATACTTCAGCTTTTCATTTTCCTCAACCTCTTGAGGAGTGTCCAGATCTTAATGGGTACTAAGAGTCTATTCAAGAATGCCTAAGGTTTGCATTCTTTACTAATCTTATTGTGCACTTTTCTTGAATGAGGTCTAGAACTTAGGTTAATTCCTTAGTTCCTTACTAATGACTATCACTTTTTCTCATAATTTTGTGCTCCTTTTTCATTTTGTTTCTTTTCTCCTTCGCAAAATTTTCTTCTCTTTTCCTCTTATTCTTTTTCGAAAAATTTTTTTTAATTTTTATGGTGTTTTTGGCATATGTGAATTTTTTTTGTTTGAAACCTTTTCTTACAAGTTTTGCACTTTCATACCCCCCCATGCCTAAGATTTGCAATGTCCTCATTGTAACCTAGGGGGTCTTAGTTCATTCCTTAAGACAGAAATTTGGATGAGTGGATGGGTCGGGTTGAATTTTTGCGGACGATTTCAAATCCCAGATGCAAACATCTGAGTTGGGGTCGGCTGTCTACAAGGGTGAACTTCGAGTGCTGAAAGGTGTCAGAACAAGTTTCAGGTTTACAAAGAGAATGACGGGCTGCCTCCTGTTAAGCGCTGAGTTTTACGCCATCGGCTGGGCGCAATAAGCTCAAGGGGAAAGGAGGATATAAGATGCCTCAGCCAAATCAGTAGAAGTTACATCAATGAACGGCTTGAGTCTCTGACCGTTCACGATGAAAGGTTCAGAATCGTGGCTGAGTGGACTGATTTCGATTGCTCCATTTCTAAAAACCTGTCGGACCAAATATGGTCCGACCCACTTAGATCTCAGTTTTCCTGGGAAGAGTTTGAGTCGGGCATCAAAGAGTAGGACCTTTTGACCAGGATGAAAGATCTTTCTCGAGATGTGTTTGTCGTGGAAGGCTTTAACCCGCTCCTTGTAGATTTGCGAGTTCTCGTACGCGTCTATGCGTAATTCATCGATCTCGCTGATTTGGAGTTTTCTGTGGGTCCCATCCTTGGAAAGATCTAGATTACAGTTCCGTACTGCCCAATAGGCTTTATGCTCCAGTTCTACGGGAAGGTGGCATGCCTTTCCGTACACCAGTCTAAAGGGGGACATGCCCAATTGGGTCTTGTGGGCGGTCCTATAGGCCCACAATGCTTCCGGAAGTCGGGACGACCAGTCCTTCCTGTCAGGTCGAACAGTGACTTGCAGGATTTTCTTGATCTCCCGATTAGACAGCTCAACTAGACCATTAGTTTGGGGGTGGTAAGGAGTAGAGATTCGGTGAGACACCCCGTATTTGGTCATCAGTGACCTAAACTGAGCATTTGTGAAATGGGTCCCCCCATCAGAGATTATTGCACGAGGAATCCCGAACCTTGAGAAAATGTGTTGATGAATGAATTTGAGAACGATTTTGTGATCACAGGTTCGGGTCGGTATGGCTTCGATCCATTTGGACACGTAGTCCACAGCCAACAGAATGTATTCGAAACCATCCAAAACAGGAAAGGGGCCCATAAAATCAATCCCCCAAACATCAAAGATTTCGCATACTAGAATCGGTTGCATAGGCATCATGTCGCGATGGCTCATGTTGCCCAAAGTCTGGCAACGACTGCATGCCTTGCAATGACTGTATTCGTCTTTGAACAGTGTGGGCCAGTAAAAGCCGCACTGGAGGACTTTTGATGCGGTTTTATGCCCGGCAAAATGGCCACCGCATGCCTGGTCATGGCAGAAGAGAGGATATTGTTGACTTCCCCTTCCGGGACACATCTCCGGATGATCTGATCGGCACCTATGCGGAAGAGGTACGGGTCTTCCCAAATGTAATACTTGGCATCGGAGCGTAATTTATCTTTCTTGGCCTTCGGCCAATCGGACGGGGTCTGATGAGATGCCAAGTAATTTACTATATTAGCAAACCATGGAAGGCTAGTACCAATAGTCAGCAGGTGCTCATCGGGAAAATGCTCAGTGATGGGTCCGGAAGGGTCAATTGTTTCAGAAGGAAGACGGGACAAGTGATCAGCTACCACGTTTTCCTTTCCCGCTTTGTCGCGAATCTCAAGATCAAATTCTTGCAACAGCAAGATCCATCGGATTAATCGAGGTTTCGCGTCCTTCTTCGCAAGGAGATGCCTCACAGCTGTGTGATCCGAGTATATGATGACATGGGAACCCAGAAGGTACGATCTGAACTTCTCTAGGGCAAATACTACAGCTAGCAGCTCTTTCTCAGTAACCGTATAGTTACGCTGAGCCTCATCGAGTGTTTTGCTGGCGTAGTAAATGACCACAGGTTTCTTGTCATTTTTCTGCCCCAAAACCGCTCCTACAGCGAAGTCGGATGCATCACACATGATCTCAAAGGGTTGAGACCAATCAGGGGACTGTAGAATCGGGGCTTGGGTGACTCGGTCACGTAGGATTTCAAATGCTTGAGTGCATTCCTTGGAGATTTCGAAGGGAACATCCTTGGAGAGAAGAGTGGTCAGGGGGCGTGCGATTTTTGAAAAATCAGGGATAAATCGTCGATAAAACCGACATGCCCTAAAAAGGATCGGATGTCCCTGATTGAGCTAGGCATAGGAAGGTGAGTGATCAGATTAACCTTAGCTCGATCCACTTGGATACCTTTCTCCGAAATTGAGTGTCCCAGGACAATTCCCTCAGGCACCATGAAATGGCTCTTTTCCCAGGAAAGAACCAAATTCACATCGATGCACCGCCTGAGTATCTGGACCAAGTGTTGGAGGCAATCGTCGAATGATGCTCCGAAAACTGAAAAGTCATCCATGAAGACTTCCAGATAATCACCTACCATATCTGAGAATATGGCAAGCATGCATCGCTGAAAAGTAGCGGGTGCATTGCAAAGACCGAAAGGCATCCTTCGGAAAGCGTATGTTCCGAAGGGGCAGGTGAACGTGGTCTTTTCTTGGTCCTCAGGATGGATTGCCACCTGGTTATAACCGGAGTACCCGTCAAGAAAGCAGAAGAACCTATTTCCCGCTAGTTTTTCGAGAATTTGATCAATGAAGGGTAGTGGGAAATGATCCTTCTTCGTGGAGGAATTGAGTCGACGGTAATCTATACAGACTCTCCACGAGTTGGCTAATCGGGTAGGAATGATTTCTCCGGTCTCAGTCGTTATAGTGGTGAGTCCTGCCTTCTTGGGCACGACCTGAATTGGGCTCACCCAACGACTATCGGAGATCGGGTAGATGATCCCGGCATCTAACCACTTGATGATCTCCTTTTTCACGACCTCCTGCAGATTGGGGTTTAAGCGTCTCTGCATTTCACGAGAAGGTCGTGTGCCCTCTTCTGAATAGATATGATGAGTACAATAAGAGGGACTTATTCCAGTCAAATCATCGAGAGTCCATCCGATGGCTCTGCGATGTTGCTGGAGGACAACAATCAGACGGGATTCCTGTTCAGGACTGAGGTTGGAATTGATAATTACAGGAAGGGTCTGATTAGAACCCAAAAAGACGTATTTTAAGTGAGCAGGAAGGGGTTTCAGTTCGAGGATGGGGTTTTCAGCAGCAGCGGGTGGTTCAGTATAGATGTGAGGTTCAAAGGTGGGAGTTACTGGGTTGTTCACATCTGGATTTCACTCCTCTGTTTGCGGGTCAAGATCCTTCTGTGGTTGATGAGGCATACTCGAGTCATTCTGGAGGTGTGATTCATCAACCAAAGTCTTGATGTCACAAATTTGCTCGATGACGCCGCAATTAATTCCTTGTTGGGCCTTAAATATATCAATTTTCAGTGTTTGATCTCCAAACTTAAGCTCTATTTGGCCCTCCTCACAGCTGATGTTGGCTCTAGAAGTAGCCAAGAAAGGTCTCCCTAGAATGATTGGTGTATCCCTAGGGTTCTCAGGTGCATCCATATCTAAGACTATAAAGTCCACTGGAAAATAGAAATCCCGCACTCTCACGATAACATCCTCGAGAATCCCTTTTGGTGACTTTATAGATCGATCTGCTAATTGTAATGTCACCTCGGTTGGTTTTAGCTCAGATTCTTCTAGATGGTCGAGTAAGGATGTGGGTATCAGGTTTATGGATGCACCCAAGTCTAACAAAGCTCTCTCAAATTGGGTACCACCTATCTTACAGGAAATCAGGGGAGTTCCAGGATCTTTTGCCTTGGGTCGGAGTCTACTGAGGATTACAGAGCTGGCTTGTTCTGACAGAACAATTGGGCTCCCTCCCTTGGTTCGCGGCTTACGCTGGGGTGTACATATATTCTTTAGAAATCGTGCGTAAGCTGGTACGTGGTGAATTGCATCCATCAAGGGGATGTTTATGTGGACCTGCTCAAAGAGCTTGACCAGGTCCTCCTCAGGGGCCACGGGTTTTGTGGTCTTCTTTCCCTTGGTCAGGGCCTCGGGAAACGGGATCTTGGTTGGTTCTTCTAGGATAGGTCCAGGTTGTGGATCTGGAACAGCGGTACCTTGGATAACTATCCTAGGGTCATGGTTATCAGGCTTGGAGTGGTTTGGATAATGCGGGTCTTGAGTTGTTTTACCACTACGTGTTGTTACAGAATTTAATCCGGCCTGATTTTGGTTTGGGTTTGGTAGGAGGGGTGGCTGCTGCTGAAATCCCGCATAAGAAGTTGAGGCTTCCATCTCGTCTGGAGATGGAGCAGTAGGAGCCTGATAAATCCATTGGGCGTGGCCTAAATTTGGATTCATAACGCGCTTCTGGGTTGGCACGTTATTTGGGTTAGGAAGAGGTTGGGAGGGGAGTGTGCCTGGTTGGCGAGAATTTGCCAACTGAGCCAGTTGAGTTTTAACTTCTGTAAGCTCGTCCTTGTGCTGTTTTTGAATAGCCGCATTCGTTTTTTGAATGTCAGCCAGAGTCTGAAGGATTAGGGACATTTGATCCTGATTTGGCCCTGATGGATATGTAGGGTTGGGCCGAGGCTGAGGCGGCTGGTAGTGATGAGAGGGCTGTGGGCGAGACTGAAAAGGTGGTCTTTGGGTTTGGGAATTTCCCGCCCACTGAAAATTGGGATGGTTTCGCCATCCAGGGTTGTAAGTGTTGGAGAATGGGTCGTTCTGGATGGCGTTGAGGTCCTCGCAGGTCTGAGGAACCTCCTGAGAATCAGGGAAAGGAGGAATGGAGTTCCCCCGGCTGGTGTAGAAAGGATCGGATGATCTTCCAGTCCAAGAATCAGATGGGGATGGATATGGATCCATCCCAGGGGAAGATCGGTGGAGGATGTTTTGCACAGTCTCCTGTGTGGAAGGAGGTTGTGCAAAGGAGTTACGCGCGGAGGTGGCTCGCTGCAAGTGCTGAGTCAGCTCATCCACCTTCTTTTCAATGATTGAGACCTTGTCCAATCGACTGGCCATTAATTCCAGGTCGACTGATGCGGACAGGCCCTGCATCTCATGTGCTCCCTTAAGATTCGTCGCTGCGCGGGTATTCGTCCTGTCGAATAATCCCATGGAGTCATTGTTGATGGAGTTCTCGCACATGTTTTCGAGAATCTCCCATACGGTGTCTTCATGTTGACCCATGATGTTTCCTCCGCAAGTTGCATTGACGAAAAGGCGGATGTCCTCACGGAGTCCCTGGTAAAAAGATTGGACTTGTTCCCATTTAGGAACTCCGTGATGGGGGCACTTTCTCATGAGATCCTGAAAACGATCCCATGCCTCATGAAGAGGTTCTCCTGATTGTTGAGTGAAGTGTGTAATCTGATGGCGCAAGGCGTTGGTCCGACCAACGGGAAAGAACTTTTTCAAAAACTCGGATTGAAGTTCTTCCGAAGTGTTGATCGGCCGGGTCTGAGTTTGATACCAATGGGCGGCCTTGTCCATAAGAGAAAAGGAGAACATCTTCAAGAGAAGAATATCCCGATTTTGCGCATCTGATCCAAAAGTGTGGGCCAGATGCTTTAGCTGTTTGATGTGCTGGAAGGGATCTTCAGAATTAAGCCCATGGAATTTAGGTATAGCATGAATCATGTTGGGCTTTAGTTCGGAATCAGGTCCTCCAGTCGGGATTCTGACTCGAGGCTCAATGGTCACCGCAGCAGGATTGTAGTGGTCCCGCATCATAGGACGCTGTGGTGGGTGCACGAAGTTTTGGAAGAGGTCATTGAGTCGCTGGAGCTGGTGTTCCAGATTATTTTCTTCCTCAACTGGCTGAGCCATGATGGGAGAAGAAGAAGAACTTGGTTCAGAAGAGAGAATAATGTGAGGGTGTTTCTGCACAAACACGGGCGTTGAGGCTTGGCCTTGACGAGAGCGAATTTCTAAAGGAGGTCTTAAGGGTGGTCTTAGAGACCTCCTTCCGTACATGCACAGTTGGAAGAGGTAAGTTTAGAAGGTGCTGGACCCAATCAAGGCACCCAAAAATGTGTTGGGTGACTATAGAGGTGCGGGGCAGATGGACCCCTTGATCAGAAAGATCGTCCACCTGAGAATTACCTGGGCAGCCAGAGAGGGAGAGTCCCGCGAAGACCCCTACACGGTAGAGCGTCCCCACGGGTTACAGGGTTTCCCCCACCCGACCTCTCTTGTCACTGCGGGTCCAGGTAGACCAGAATGGGGATCTTGACCTCTTAAGCCTACCAATTTTAGCTTAAGATCAGGGTGCTTAAAGTTACACTTGAACTCTTAGGTATTTTGAGTGAGAAAGTGACCTAATTTTAAGGTTGGTTGACCCAAGGAGTCAACTTTACCTCTTGTTCCTTTGAGAGCTTTTTTGGGTCTTTTCTTTTAGGGTTCAAGTGTTTAGAGAGCCAATTATTTTAGGTTTTCTTTGAATAGGTATTCTCAGACAAGGGCTTGGGCACACTTCATTTGGTTTTCTCAATTCTTGCTTAAGGAGTGTGTCTCCAAATCCCTAGTGTTGGATCCTAGGTTGGCTCTACTTGGTCTACTTAGTTCTTTGTTGGGTAATTAGGGCTCAAGCAAGAATGTGTTAGCCCTTAAATACCCTTAATAGTGTGTAGGAATAATGAGTTGAAAACATGCAACTTTTATGGTTACTAAGTATGGAAGACAGGTTATCCCTATATTGCTTGTTCTTTTCTTTCTTTTGAGTTTTAGGGGTTAATAGCGAGAGGAAAAATTTACCTGTCCTCGGAGTGGTTGTTGTGCGGTTGCTTGTCTTCTTGATTTCTTGTAGTTTTCTGCACAAAAGAGAGGAGATTATCAGAAATTAAAAAGAAACAAGAATGTTTACCTCTAGAATAGCCGTTGCTCCCCGGCAGCGGCGCCAATTGATAACGATGGCTTCGAGAGATAACCGGGTTTTATTGTTATGTCATTGTAATATAGCCAGTTGTTGCCATCATTTCAAATATATAAATTTTTTTACTCGGAAAAGAGTTCCCGAGGTCGAACTCAGGGAGCAAGTTGTATTCTAGAGATATACATGTTTCTTTTACAAAAATAAACAAAGAGAGAGAAAGAATTTGGTGTCTTTTTTTTTCTTTGTTTCTCCTCGTCTCAGATCTTCTTCTTCTTTGTCTGCAGAGGTGATGTTCTTCTTCTGCAGTGGTGATGCTCTTCTTCTTGTTCCAGCTGTTCTTCCTTTTTCTTCTGTCTTTCTTCAGATCTTCTTCTTTCTTCTTTGTTTTTCTTCTTTCAGATCTTCCCATGTTCTTTTGTGTTCTCCTCTGCCTCGCCTTCTTCTGATGTTCTTCAGATTTTCTTTTTCCAGTCAGGACGTCGCCCCTCCTTCTTTCTCTTTTTTTTTCTTCAGGACGTCGTCTAATTTCCAAATCAGACGACTTAAACTTCCTGTTGCTACAGTGTCTCCCTCAGCTTCCTTCTTCTTCCGCGGTCCTTCTTCTTCACCTGTGCCTGCACACTTCAGAGTTTTACGTCAGAGGCAAAACCTACTCCACCCTCTCCCCCCCCGCGTCTCTCTCTCTCTGAAACCACTCTTGGGAAAGCTCTCCCAGAGCTGCCGGGTAGTCGGGTACGGGTCGCGCCCGGGTCCAGGCCCACCGGCGTGCGTGGTGGGCGAGGAGTGCAGGTCAGTCTAAGTCGGGTCGGGTCGGGTCAGGTCCGCGAGGCGTGAGCGCGGACGAGACCGGGTAACCGGGCGGGTGAAGGGGACCTCACCCCGTGTGCTGAGGCAGTAAGCCTCCAGCACTTTTGCGTCTTATATCGCTGCGCCTCTTCAGACTTTTCCGAGGTGGGACTAAATGTCCCACCTCAATTGCGCGCCCGCAGCGGGGAAAGACGCGGGCAATCGCGGCGTCACGCGAAGCCTTCTGCCTTAGCTGCGAGCCTGGTGTTTTGTCGAAACGCCTCGCAAGGCCTGGGAGTCGAATCTGGGCGTGGCGCTGAGCGTGGCGCCTGTAGCTGCAGGCGGAAGCAGCTCCTTCTGCACGGCAATGGCGGCGGAGGGCGGGTGGCCTGTTCACAGAAAACGGCCTCTCGGCCTAATCAGAAGGTGCCGGGAGCTTCGCCAGGGTGCGGCGAAGCTCGTGCGGGTGGTGGCGAGGCGTGGGGCGGCGTGCAAGGGCTGCCCTAGGTCGGACTGTGGGTCGGAGGATGGGTTTGTTGGGGGAAGCGTTACGGAGGTGTGGAGTGGCAGTGAAGGGGTGGCGGGTGCTCAGTGTGACGAGGCGGAGGTTCGGTGAGGGTCGGCGAGGTGTGTGAGGCTGTGGAGCGACGGGAGCATCTCGCCGGAGGGTGGCCGGAGACGAAGGGGGTGACGATGGTCAGGGTCGGTCGAGGGCTTAATTGAATAAATTGAAAGCGGGGAAAGAAAGAGGAGAAGAAGGGGAGTAGTTCTAGCTTACTTGCAGGGACGAAGGGGGAGTAGCAGGGCGACAGTCGTGTCGACTGTCGCCGGAGAAGACGATGCTCAGGGAAAGGGGCGGCGGCGAGCAGAGAGCCGGAGAGGCGCCAGCTGGGTGCGGCGTGGCGCGGGAAGAGCAGGGGAGGAAGTCTCTGCTGCTGGTATTGCGGCAGGGCGAAGAGGAGAAGGGGGAGGAACCGCCGGAGCTGGTGAGCGTCTGCCGGAGAGAGAAGAGAGGAACGTTGGGGGTTTTCTCCGTCAGATCCGAGCTGCCCCGGTCGGTGGAGCAACGGGGGGTATTTATAAGGATCAAAACAGGGAGGAAGGCGGAGGGAGACGACGTGTCTCCCTCGCCGGAGGACGCCAGAGATGGAGACCCATACCGTCCGTGTGTTCGCACGGCCGGTATGGTGGGTTATAACGACCAAGGGGGTGTCCCTGCGACGGCTGACGACGCAGGGCACCCCCGGTTTACTTGCCAGGTTCCCCCCCTCACCCTGCACGGCGCCATGCTTCGCGCAAGGTCGCCGGAGCATGGTGCTGGCAGGTTTTGCAGGGGGGACCTGATCGCAAAGAACGAAGGGGAGTTAGGGGCCAAAATGCGAGGGTTCAAAAGTTGAGGGCCAAAGAGTAAATATATGAGGACCAAAGTGTAAAGTCGATCAAGGAGGTTTCTTCTTAGGCTCAAGTTTTTATACATGATTAATTAGGACCTAAGGAATCTGATGGTGAATTTCATTTCTATATTAAACCTTGTTTGACCGGTCAATTTACGCAAAAACCCAAATTAAGTTATTAATTGGGCATGGTTCTCAATGTCGGTCAAAATGGGTTCTGAAGGCCAAATTGAAGGTTCTAAACCCTAGAGATTATTTTTCTATGAATTTTAGAGAGTTTATTCTATTTTTACTTTGCCTCGAACCTTGTGAATTGAAGTGGGTTGTTTTAGGGTTGCAGATTATCATTTAGTTTCTTGGAAGTGCTGTAGCCCTTGCTAAATCATCTCATCCCACTTTTATTCTTATTAAGCTGCTTTGACTTATGTTTGGGCCCTGAATTACCCTGTATGCAGATTATACTAGTAAAATTGCATTTTTTACCCCTTATGACTTGTTTTCTTCTCAAACTCAGAATTCTCTGAGTTAAGCCTTTCCTTGAGATATGTAGGAGCTTTTATCCTTTGTATTAGGTCAAAATGAGCTAGTTATGGCTCATGATGAGGTTCTCATCACGTGCATTCTCGCATCGTTGATTGCTGGAAGCAAGGTATGCATTCTCTTACTTTGCATCCTATTCTTGATCACGCATTGAATTTGGACTTAATGCGAAGACCACCTAATCTATATTGAATAAATCAAACAAGTGGTCACATATTTTCTAGAAAAAGGACTAATTAAAGGAGGGACATTTTAAAAACCAAGGATTTGATTTTCAAACTTGGTGTGCGATTCAAAATTCAAAATCTTTTGCGGTGTATGCACACTTATTTCGCTTGCACCATGGCATACTTTTAGACACTCCTTAAGTTTGGAAATACTAGGACAAGAGCCCTCCTATTGTTGGATTCTGAAGTGCTCGGAACTTGAGATCAAAGATTTTGTAAATCCAAAGAGGGGGATACCCTATCACAGATTCTTGGGGTTAGTTGAGAAGCACCGCGAAAGCACAGCTTCAAAGGAAGGCTTAGGCCTACTTGCATCCCTCGATCTTCCGTCTTTGGAGTTGCTCTACCATTTGAGATTTAGGGAAGAACACCTAAGCTCCAACTAGGTCTTCTTAGGCGAGCTGTAGGTCGACAATAGGTGCGTAAATTGATTGAACAAATTGTATTGTCGCCTGCAATCTGACTTAAAATCAAAAGCCTAAATTGGGAAATACCTAAAAGGTCCTTTTTGAATTGTGTTTTGCTTGGGGAATTATGATTGAGGTGTAAGTTAGAATGGACCACATTCATTTTCATCCTTTCACATCTTCCCCACACCCTCACCCCCACTCTACATCCTTTGATCCCAAACGCCGAGATGGTCCATCCCTTGATGGACATAATGACAATCATTAGGATCCGTTTTACTACTATTATTGGAGTATTGGCTTGGTTAAGCCCCAAATCAGTGAGGAAAACCTAGGAGTGGGATTTGCTTTGCCCAATATCCCACACACCATAGAAATACCCAACCACCCTCCCTGAAAAATTATAATGGTTGGACAAACACTCCTGGGTACTATAAGCCTGAGCCTGACTTCTCTCATGATAGAAATGACCTCTCCTCTTTGAAGATAGAAATACAGAAAATGCAAAATGAAATGATTGAATTATTAGGAGAATCTTCGAGAGCAGGCCAACAAGAAAGAGATGAAATTAGCCACCCAATCTACCCCATTGAGGATGACGTACACCCCTCTACAATAGATGCATCTCCCATGGGAGAGCTACACTTTAAGTTGGAGGGAAATTATGGGGAGAATAGCTGCTTTTCGAGGATCGATTTTGAAACCTCCCCATTAGATGACACTTCCTTCAAAGATTCACACCTTAGGTGGGAGGAAGATACACATGAAAGTAGCTATGCATTGGATGAATAAAGGTGGCAACCCGAGGAAGATGATGATAAGGTTGAGTATCCACCTGAATTATATTGGAGTCAAAAGAAGGGAATGATGGTACCATTTGAAGACCTCGACCCAGATGATAGTATTTTCGTGACATTTGATGAAGTGGGTCAAAGTCAAGTTGTTAATCCTACCCTCCCTTCTGATCACGAGGTGGAACTCAATCCCACCCTTAGGGAACCTAACCCTAAAGAAATCGACCTATCTTAGGAGTCTGATGTTACCAATGTAAACCATTTACCTCAGATAAAGCACCCTAGGGGATCTGCTGAGATATTAGATGATTCTAGGCCTCGGGTACATGATGAATTGTGTGATGAGGAGAAAGGCGAATTATATAAGGAACCTACATTGAAGATTTGGAGTGACACTAAGGGTGATTATGTCTTATTTGAAGAGTTAGTCCCAGAGGATGTCACAAATTTGACCAAATTAGGTTTCCTTAAGACACCCATTGATGATATTTCTCCTCATGATGAAATGATGGAGCATTTGGAAGCAACTTCATAGATTTATGTGTATTCACATATAGACTCCAGGGAAGATTTGAGTAAAGAACAAAAACCCGGGGATGACATTGATAGGATAATCCCTAGATCTGTTGCTTCCAACCTACCTTCATTCATTTCGAAGTCACCCTCTGATTCGCTTATATCTGAAAGCGAAATTATGACTCCTGATGAAGAGTAGGAAGATACATGTGATGGTGCAAGGAATGCTAGGGATGCAATTGAGGATTTAGAAAGAGTGTTAGGGTTGGACACCGAGCTGATTAAACCCAACTTAGATCTTATGGCCATCCCGCAACCTCATAACTTGGACACCCTAGACGATCCTTGCCTTAGAGAATTGCTCACTTTTGTTATGACCTGGGGGCTTAACAAACCAATATTTCCTGTAATGGAGTACCGGGTATGGATTGTTGATTTCTTTAGTCAGTCCATTACCCTGGGGGTTTATCTTTGCACCATTCCTTCCCCATTCTTTTTGGAGGATCCATCTCATCCTCTCCCTACCCCTTTGGAGGTTGTTATACCTGTTGATCCTTTAGAACCTCCTCTGGTGACATGGGAAGATTTCACTCCCATCTTATTTGGGCGAGCATTTGCTATCGGGATTCATCATCAGCTCACCAACATCCTTGGTCACCAATTTTCTAGGCCAACATTGCTTTGCTCATTTTTAGGGCCTATTTCTGCAATTCTTGAACTTGATTTGTAGGTTCTTTGGCTATTCAGGCCACCTCTAACCAAGGTAATATCCTTCTATGCAATGAGGACATTGCAGATTTTAGGCATGGGGGGGTGTACTTGGGGATATAAATAGCATAGTTCATTCATTGCATACATTTTCATAAAAAAAAAAAAGAGTTTTGAGCTTAACTGGCTAGATCTTGCAGTCTTAAGCAAATCAGAACTCTAGGGTAGACTAAGTTAATTCTAGGGTCAAACTTTAGAAGCTAAATGAGCTACTAGCGTTAGACCTTTAGGGTCCTCTGTGGACTTAAAAACTTAAGTAGGAGTTAAGTTGCGGACCATTCCTTAAAAGGTTGAGGAAGGGAAGCTAGGGTTTGAGTTAAAAGGTGGGGTAGTACCTAGAGTCTTATTCTACCTTTTGGTTTACGGGTCCTTGTCACCCAAGCATCTAAATTTCACACACTTGCTCTGGTAATTAACTTAATTTCTTTCTTTCTGAAAAGTGATTTGGTTCTCTTAGTTTTGACTTAGGAGAGGCTTGAAAACACATTTTGATTGAACGAGTTCCCACTGCGGGAGAGGTGGAGTATATACTCACCTTGAGGATGCGATGATAACATATTACCTCATCGGCGCTTGTCTCTTAGGATATCCGTCCTACTGGGGGGATGTAACTGCATTGTGCGGTTCAGGTACAATGGGTGACCCTATCTCGAAGTCCTGATTGCCATAGGCCTGAATTCGCTTAAGAAATCCATGGGCAATACTATCTCGAAGTGTTGATTGCCAGGAGTTCTTGGGGTCGTTATGGGCGGTGCTATCTCGAAGCATCGAAAGCTAGGCACCCTTTGAGGTATGGTAATGGGGACAATGAATCCGACATAGACCGTGTTCATAGCTGATCTGAGGTTAGACTTAGAGGAATCAAACAAAAAGAAAAATATATATTATTCTAAACAAAAAATATTTTCCTTTAACTCAAATAACTCATACCAATGCACAGGCACAGATGCTTTAATCTTAGGGATCAATAAACTTTAGGCAAGAGTCAGAAATTAGGGAAACTTCTGCCTGTAACTCGTCTTTACCAGACCTAGTCTGTAACTTAGCAACTACGTGGGAACCTTGGGTCTAGAGTCTGAACTTAATATGTTTCTGAAGGAAGAACAATTGGGCTGACTACTTTACTTGGAGTGCTAGGTTTCGCTTAATTTTGCTAGGGACTAGAAAAAACTAGGCATGGGGGTATTTGATTAGTCCATATCTGTGGGCTATTTAAGTATTTAAGTGCCTAGACATTAGGTTAATTGTAACATTTATTTAGCATAAATTAGGATGTAAATATATTAATTCATATTTTTAATTTAATTACAAAATTCATGCATCATATTCATATTTAAATGCATTTAGAATTAACTTAGAATTGCATTAGTTAACTAATTAGGTACATTGCATGCGTTAATTTAAGTTAACATAAAAGTTGAGGGTTTGTATATAAATAACCATAATATTTTATCATTATTTTCTATTCTTCTTCTACGTACAATGACTGCATTTCTTCCTCTAGCTGCCGCAGTGAAGAACCCAATCAAGGAGGAGCGGATGTGCTGGATCTTGTCGGGCAGCTGATTTCAAAAGAGAGGAGGAGGCAGCCGAGCTCAGTAGGCCTCCACCCTCAACCAACCACTGTGCAGAGAGTTCGCCACTCTTACATTCCGCATCGTCGGCCTCAACTGTGGCGACGAGTCTCGACCACCGTGGCCTTGTGGTGTGACAGGCCACACCGCCATCCGGAGCTCATCCGCATTACCGTGAGCACCTTCGAGTGCATCTCCCTCGCCATTGTCACCAACAACCACCACCGCAGCCACTGCAATTTCACTTCTCAATCAGTTAAGATGTCCGAGAAGTTTCCTGGACATCTGAAGATTCGACCCACACACCAGCAGCAACCGGCCGCTCACTCCCCACCCACGCCCCTCCGGTTGCACACTTGAACCACCTCCAGTAGCATCCACTCCAGCGCCAACCACGAGCCCTCGCCCGCGTCACCTCCAGCGCCGATCGCCAACCCACGCACGCGCATCACCTCCAGCTTCCAGCGCGCACCTGCCAGTACCCTGCACCTCCACTTCACGCCCGCACCAACCGCATGTGTACGCACCTCCTGCAGAAGTGCACCCCTACGGCTGCAACGCCGGCCCGCATGACTATAGCAGGGCTGCACCTCCTGGAGCATTCCCCCACATGCCCTCCAACCGCGTGCAAGGTGAGCACAGCCAATACCCTGCAGTGCCTCTTGGTTCTTCTCCGCGCCTTCCATCTTGCAGCACACCCGCATCGTCCCCCTACGCCAACCACCTACAGTAGCATCCGCCTCCACCACAGCACGCCCGCCAGCAACCCTCCGTGTGCTCAACTCCAGCACACCCGCAACACCAGCAGTGCGTGCACACCCCCTGCAGCAGTGATCAACGCGCACGCACAGCTGCCGCTTCAGCAGCTGCAACCACCGTTGGCAGCCACTTTCGCCGGAGCTCCGTCTAGCCGACTTCGACCACCGCTGCGAAGCCCTCGATCGAAACAACTTCCTCCGAGCTTCCAACCTTCAGCCGTCCACTCCTCTTCACACACGGCAAAGGGGAATAAATCCCCTGTTTTGCTACAGTATTCATCCCATTAATACTTACATTTTCTGCCATTATCATCTTTTAATGATATTTTATTGAATCTGCATTGCAACAAATATTACCTAGTTATTAAAAATTTCAATTTCAGCGTGTTTTCCTGATTCAACTTTAATTTGAAGGCAAATTTGGCTCGATTTTCGTCTAAACTAACTATGAACAAATGTTTTTAACTAGTATGAACTTAAATACGTCATTGCCTCCCTATGGATACAACCCGCTCTTTAGTGGTTATTTTTAATTATTGATTAGTCGATTTTTCCACCACATAAAACTACAAACGACTTGAAAAGTGAACAATCGACTCGTCATCTCCCTTCCGTTTGATTTTTGGGAAGGCATGC
The DNA here is from genome assembly GCA_037157565.1 of Thalassia testudinum. NCBI lineage: Eukaryota > Viridiplantae > Streptophyta > Magnoliopsida > Alismatales > Hydrocharitaceae > Thalassia > Thalassia testudinum. The sequence continues at coordinate 118,552,221 of JAZHRO010000024.1, forward strand.
CATCTCCCAGTAAAACTAGAACATAGGGCTTTTTGGGCAATAAAATAATTAAACATGGATTTATCTAACATCGGTATCCATTGAAAACTACAATTAAATGAAATGGAGGAATTACATAATTTCTCCAATGAAAACATGAGGATTTATGAAGACTGAACAAAGAAATTTCATGATAAATACTTTGTTCGGAAACACTTTGCTGTTAATCAATGCATTTGGCTTTTTGATGCTAGATTACGTCTTTTTCTTGGCAAATTAAAATCCAAATGGACCGGCCTCTTTATTGTCCATAAAACTTATCCATACGGAGCTGTTGATCTTTTTGATCTTGAAACCAATACGACATTTCAAGTCAACGACCAATGTTTAAAGCCCTATTTTGATCATACCCCAAATATTCCGTTAGAATCGTTTGATTTCACTGAACCAACAACCTTTGATCACTAATGCAAACTACGCTCGGCTGAATGGCGTAAAAGATAGCACTAGATGGGAGGTAGCCCATCATTTTTTTTTCTGCTTTCCTTTTTATCTTCTTTTTCCAGGTTTTGACCATCCTAAACCCGACCGCTTTTCATTAAGGTGATCCCTTTTTCCTGCTAATGCATGAGGACATTGCATATCTTAAGCATGGGGGTGTTTTTAAAATTTGACGATCGATTTAAGATTTTCAAAACCTAAAAACATGCATTTTTCTTTAGTTATTTTATTTTCCTTCCTGCATAACCAAAAATATAAAAATGTTGAAAACTTTTCGAGTAAAAATTTTGAAATTGGGACTAACGTCGAAAAACTCACTTTTGCTACAATGGGATTTAATCCTTAACAAACTGGGGATGCGGATGTGGATCTGATCATTAGAATTTCAAGGTTTATTTTTAGACTAGATCAGATATCCTTCTCTAAAATTCCACCTGAACTCATGATAGTTCAGGTGACTTGATCTTCTTTTGTAATATGGAAAGTATCTGACTTAGTTTCTGATTCAAAAACTTGCATTTCTTGAGGAACTTCTTGTGTCAATTTTCACACACAAGCCAACACTTAAAAACAACTAAAAATTATAAAAACTCCCTTGTTTGGACTTAGTAAAAGTCTGAAGCAGATCATTGGTTTGAGTTCCCACCGCTGAGAAGGAGAAAAATGCCTCCTTTGAGGATGCGATGTCAACATGTTACCGCCTCGGTGCTGCTCCATATCAATATTTCAATCTTTAGACGGAGCATTAAAGTGCATTTTAGTAGCTCAACTATCTTGGACTATGCTCTACCTATAGTTTTAGAGCAAGAGATTGAGTTTGCTTGGAGCGCCCTTTTACACCGCATTATGTTTTAGGGTTGTGAGATCCTGGGTGGTGTCATGGACAGTGCTATCCCAAAGTACTGGCACCGAAGCCCCCTCGAGGATTGGTAACGGGAATGATGATCCCGACACATCTGTTGTAAGACTAAGCTAAAAATAAGCATGGAGAAAAATAATAAAAAAAAGGGTTTTACACCAAAAACACGTGCTTATAAATGTTGGCTTTTCACAAGCACGAACACAAGGTTTTAAAGGATATTGCAAGTTGTGAATCAGATTCAAAGGCCAGAAAAATCCTAAAAATAGAAATTTCAACTCATCTGAATTAACAAGGGGTTAATTTGTGAATTTTCTGGAGGATATATCGATCCCATTTTGTCTAATTTTTGCATAAACATCGGGATTTGTTTTTGGATCCAAAAATAAATCTCGATGTTTATCCTTAACAAATGATGTGCCTCCTATGTTTAAATCAACCATGGTCCCTTAATCTTTTTCTCCTCAAAAGTCAAAAAAATTAGATTTCCCAAAACTTTCATTTTATAAATTGAAGTTTTGCTAAGAGACTAGCAAAAGATAAGCAAGGGGGTGTGATAAACACCAGTTTGTCATCATTCTTCAGCATTAAAACAAACCTTACTGTTAGGATTTTACTTTGCAAATGGGTTTTTGGGGTTTCATTTAGTTATAAATTAGGATAGGCATGCATTGCATTTTTCTTGTCTTTTTATTGTCTTTTTTTTTAGTGTTAGGGATGAACAAATATACAGATCCCTAAAATCCTAGCACTCAAGAAGGCAACTGGTGAAGAAGCTCAGACTAGCTGGAACTCAGCTTGATCCAGCTCACCACAGCTAGAATCCAGCTCACTTGGACTAGGGTTAGCACATCCTAACTCCATTCAGCTCATCTCAGTTGAATGGCAACTCAAGAGGGCTCATCTTAGCTCACCCTAGCTTAGGTCAGCTCAGATCCAGCTCAACTTAGCTGAGTCTAGCTCACCTCAGCCCCCACTAGTCCATAGGGAGCTCTAGCTAGCTCAGCTAAGTTGACAGGAGTTCATCCCAGCTCAGGTCCAGCTACATCCAGCGCTACACAACTCTATCCAGCTGAAGATGAATTTATCCAAGCTTAGGAAGCTCAAGTCCAGCTCCTGGGGACTCAGCTGAGCCTAAGCTAGTTGAGCTAAGCTACCATAGCTGTCTCAACCAACTCAATCCTCCCCAGGAGCACCAAACCTAGCTCACCTCAGCGCCATTCAACTGAGGCCAACTCACTTTAGCCTGGCTTAGCAACTAGCAAAGAACTAGCAAGCCAAGCCAGCTAGAGTAGCCCCATGTTGACCTCTTTAGTAGCTGCCAGCTCCAATTTTGCTCTAGACTCTTCATATCCAGCTCCTCTCCTCAAACCCTAAGCTCCACATGCATACTCCTCTACTCCATTGCAAGCTAAGCTAGCATAGCTTAGCTTAGCTTAGCTAGCATCTAGCTCCTTGGCCATCCTCCACCTTCATCTTAACCCTAGCTAGTTGCACCAACTAAGCCTACCTTGTCCACCTAAGCTACCTAAACTCTACTCTATTTTGGTGCCAAGATGGACACCTCCTAGCCCCTCAACTACACCTAAAAGACACCTTGTTTTGGCACCAAAATACCCTTCTAGAAGCCCTCCCTTTTGGTGCCAAAACACCCCTACATCATGGCCCTACACATAACCCTATAACCTATCCTAGCCATCCACTTAACCCCCCTTCTAGAAGCCTTCATGGTGGCACCGAAACCAAGGCACCTCTCCATGGTTGGCGCCACCTTTAGGTGGCCCTTCACCACCATGACCACCACCTTCACACCCCTAGGATCACCTAACCACCCCCATCTTCCCATCTTAGCCATCCATATCAGGAGTCACCATAACCCTCTCATCCTACCCTATAAAATAACCAATACCCACCACCTTGCAACCCATCCTTGGCTAGCAAAATACCTCTCATATTCTACCTAAAGCTCATGCCCAAGAGAGAAGAAGAAGAAGAAGATTAAGGGTATATTCTGTCCCCTTGGTGCCTTCCCCTATTCCCTTCTCTCTTGTGCCCATGCTAGCCAAAGGAGAAGCCAGGCAAGGAAGACCTTTGGAGGAGGTCTTGAATGTGGTTCACACCACCTTGGACGAGAGCTTGAGGGTGGTGCATACCCACCCTTAACGGAAAGAATTGAGGTAGAGAGCATCCACCGTGGAGGAGCATTCAAAGAAGGAGAAGAAGGAGACCTTCATTTCAAGCCATGGAGCAGCTAAGCTTGGAGCAAGGGGACTCCCTTCTTCACCGGATTTTGCAAGAGGATTTGTGTTTCTTTTTATTGCTTTTATATTTTCCGTTTCTAGTAGAAGCATTCCTCTACATGGTTTTGCAAAAAGAACACAAATTCTACTAAATCAATTTACCTTCTTTTCAATTTCTATTGCAATTGCTTTGTCTTTGTTCTAGCACTTTTTTCACTTCCACTTCCTAATTACTCTAGGCCTCCACATGTCTAGAGTGAGCTTAGGGAGGGGTCATATTTGTCTCTTAGGTTTTAGCTTAGTGATTAAATGTGTTAGTTACTTTTTCATCAACAATTCACATTTTGCCCTTATTATTTCAAAACATAAAAATTTTATATTTAAAATACCAAAAAGAAAGATTGAGTTTCCCTTAAAAGCAAGAGATTTGAATTGCAAACTTGCCTCCTTGGACGACCCTTGATACTCCCTTTTCTAGGAATAGAAATTTAAAAGCGTATGCGATTTTACATGTTAGAACGACTTTAAAAACCCTTATTACAAATCACGCAATTTTTCGCGTCAATTTTCTCCCCAGCAATGGTGCCAACAACTAACGTTTGTTGATGTCTTTGTGTAAAAATGTTCGTTGTAGCATGCTTATGATGTCACTTTTAAATAAAGAATCGAAAGTGAGTCCAAGTGTCGAATACAAGGGCGAAATTATAGGAATCACTTTGTCGCTTTCATGTCACAAAAATGTGTCATTTCTTCACCTGAATATCGATTTGAAAAAGAGAGAGAGGGAGAGAGATAAAGGGAGAGAGAGAGAGAGAAAAAGAAATTTAGAAATCCTTGATCAAGATAAGAATAATGTATCAAAAATATATCATAAAATGTTGTAATCAGCAGGATATAGATAAATGCATAACGAAATAAAAGACATGAACTACACTATAAAATAAAATAAAAGTAAGAATTAGGATGAAGACAGCATCGAGGCAGCCACAACGGTGCAGGAGCTTCTGTTGATGGCTCAGCAGCTTCAAAACCTTCCTTGGAGCTCTAGAAGGTGGTGGTATCTCTTTGGTGTATGATTGGTGCAAATGGAGGGGTAGGACCCATTTTATAGTTGAAGAAAGGGCTCAAATTCATCATTGGTCTTTAGTGACACCCACAAGCGTCACCAAAGACCCTTGCAGCTATCGCTGAAGGTGTACCACTACCGCTCGCACCCTTGCTAGCGCGTCCCTCAAGCGTCCGTGCTCCCCACGCCTTGCCACCAGCTCATGTGCTAGCATGTGCTGTAACGCGCAGATGCACCTTGCTGCCCTACACTTGTGCTTATGGGCTGCTGCTACTCCCCGCATGCATGCACGTGCCATGCGACACTGCTGTACTACTCCAATTGAGCTTGAGGGGGGGTTGTAGGGATTTAAACCCTCACCCTCTCCTTGAGAACTCCTCTCAGGACCACCACGCCATAACCTTGAAATCGTCGCTAGGAGGATCCAAAGGCATGCGGTGGAGGTGGCTTCTCAGCCGTTGGATCTTGATCCAACAGTTGAGATTTGATGATGATGATGAAGAAGAGCCGGTGTTGGGCATCCTTGGCCAGCGTTGGGTGGCCTAGATGGCACCATGTAATGCCATCTAGGCCATCCATCTACTTTCTATTACAGGAGATACCACAGTGCTCGAATGGCAATGATTATCACGCTACCGGACTGTGATCGTCGCTCCGAATCCATCCGTATGGTCAGATTTTTCATTTGAGGACTATAAGGATGTCACATTGCCCCCTGGCCATTGATCTTTCTCCAGCTTGTTGTGGGAGATGAAGGGGTTGGATAGAAGTGATTTCAAGTTCATTGGACTCTGTTCGTCGATCTGGATCTATCCGTATGATCCAATCTCTCATATAAGACCTGTTTTAAAATGGACTTGTGCACATGGTCATTAAATATTGATTCCCAGCAATTAAAATGTACGGATCACATAATATGCATGCAATGCTCCCAAGCCCATTATAATATGTCATTATCGCCCAAGTACCCTCAAAATTGACTCTAATTGATGTTATTAATAGTAATAATTGTAGAGTCATCAAGCATTCATTCACTGAACTAAATTAAAGGAGGGTTGTTTGGGATTAGAGAACTTGTATTTCTTGAAAACCCAAAGATTGGTTGAATTGGCAACTAAGTGAAATCATGAAATCCATATTGGCTAAGGTTGGAATCCTAAAAGCCATTCACCATCTAAAACTTCAATTCATGGAGATTTCCCCATTGCATGCTTACTCTACACACTCAAAATCAATGCACTTGGGCATTACCCATATATAATACCCTTCAAATTCCAAAGCACTTGTATCCTAAACCTCTAAATTTAAAATTGGTAGTAACTTGACCCCATTAAGTTTTGGAGGTTTAACTACCTACCTGTAGTGCTTATGTACTGGTGCAAGTTTCCGCGTGTTATCAGGTGTCTAAGATTGGGGCGAACGACCTTTCAATCTGGCTCGGTGGTTCTGCGATACTCGTATTTGGTTTCGTAGGTTACAATAGCAGGTAACTTTGATCTTTAGGTCTTAGGTCACCTTTAGAGGTTAGGACCTTGATTGCTTGATTTGTCACCAAGCGCACCTATTCAATATCCTTTCTCTTTTTCCCTTCTCTCTTCTCATCACCCCAATTCTTCCTACGACAGTGCATGTTTGGGAGGAGGTCACAAAACCCTAAACTTTTGGAATTGTCTGATAACTCTAGATGGGTAGAAGCTGGTGAATCGTCCTCCTCCTTTATAAAGATGGTTGCTCGCCCACCTCCAAATCCTGAGGGAGGAAATAACCCCATCCAAATCAACCAGGTGGTGGAGTAACCGTTGACCCATTAACCAACCTCTAGGCCCAAATGAAATTGTATACTGAGCAGGTTGAAGCCATTAGGGAAACCATGGAGGAAATGCAAAACCCTCCTAAATAGGAGGAGCCTAGGTCTCTTAGCTCATATCAAAATCCTGCTGCTATAGTGACCAGTGGGCAGATTTATGTCACCATGGGAAGGGAGGATTTTGAGTTAAAATTGAACGTAATCAGCCTGATCAACTTCCATTACTATGGATTGGCTAGTGAAGACCATTTTCTTCACTTGTAGCGCTTAACCCATTTAGCTGAAATGATTAAACCAAGAAACATTGGGTTGCATATCATCCTCATGAAAATGTTCCCATTTTTGTTGCAGGACAAAGCTGTGCATGGTTGTGCACCATTGGGAAACCCCTTCGCTCTTGGGAAGGGATGCGTACAACGTTTCTCAAGAAATTATTCCCAATCAAGTGCACCAATGTGCTTCACCGTGCTATTACTTCTTTCATGCAACAAAACGACAAGCAATTCCATGAGGCCTGGGAAAGGCATAATGACCTTGTCAGGAAATGTCCACACCATAGTCCGCTTAAGTGGCATGTAGCCCAAATCATTTATTATGAGCTAAATGAAACTTTGAGGTAGATTGTGGATGCTTCTTGTGGAGGAAACTTCATGAATATAGACGAGGATGGAGCGTTTGAACTGTTTGAAAATATGAGTGAGAATTCTACGAACAACAATTCCATTATCACCTTTAGTCGGACCAGTGCACCCCTTAGTGGAGCTCATGAGGTAGACACGAGACCTTCCCGTTAATCCATTGTCTTAAATTTAATCGCAGAAAAATTGTATGAAGTCTCCATCATTCACAAAAAGCTGGATGAATTTTTGGCCAACCGTACTTGTCCCGTGGCTCACACATCGTCTCCTTCACCACGTCACAAACCCAATCCTTCCCAAGTCAGGATGATTTCCAAGAATCCCACATGACCTACACCATCCTTACCAAGTATTGTGCCAAGCGACTCGATGAGTAATGTGGATCTGGCCTCTGCTAGCCAGTGTTATGACATAGAGGACCAAGGCTCCATGTACTCGGATGCAGTACCATATACGGACTCGTCTTTTGAATGCAAAGATGTGTGCACCTTGGGGAATAACCCGTATTCTGCTACTTACAACCCAGGGTGGCACAACCATCAGAATTTTGCATGGTCCACCAAAATCCCGTAGGTGGACCAATGCAATCGCCTACTCTTGTCATCCCAAGGACCAAATATAATCCATTGGTAAATCCGTCACCGGGCCCTTACGTACCTTAAATAGATCACGCATCAAGTCTTCTTAATAAATTGATGCGAATGATGATGAAAATTTCCAAGTGCCATAAATAAAACATGACCTCTTGATGTAGACACATATAATTAGGTTAAAATGCCAATTCATGCATGTTCCTAGGCTTAGATTTACATTTCATGTTATAAATATTGCATAGCAAGCATCATCCTGCATTTGGAATAGTTGTGTATATTTTAGGTTAATTACATTCTTTTTATGGCCAGGAGGGAAGGAGATTTATTTTAGGGCCTTAGATGGATGATCTGATTGTACGGATCTGACGAAGACGACGATTAGAGTCTGAAGCCTTCGAGATCATCTAGATTGGAGTCCCATAGTACCTTATGCAGTTCGAGGAAGATCAATGCCCAAGAGGGCAATGCAACATCCTTACGGGCTTCAGATGGAAAATTCTACGGTACGGATGGATTCGAAGCAACGATTGCAGTTCAACAACATGGAAATTAAATTGATCCAAGCATTGTGGCACCCTCAGTAACAGAAAGAAGATGGACAGCTTAGATGGTGACACGTGGTGCCATCTAGGCTACCCAACACCAGCCAACAGCAACTGGAAGGTGTCCCCTCATCTCCATTCTTAGCCGTTGGATCAAGATCTGATGGCTGAGAAGATCACTCCATTGAAATCCCATAAGACAACTTCGTGTCAGAAGAGTCGGCTTGGCATAACGATGAAGCTCTTAGGTTGCAAAGAAGGAGCATGGGTTCTAGACCCACGGAGCCCCAAATTAGCAATTGGAAGCATGGACGCACATCGGCGTGTGCACAACTCACCGCAGCACAGTGCAATGCTAGCCTACACATCCACCGGTGTGCGCATAGCCAAACGGAGCGATAGTGCGCTAGCGCACTAGCAACTAGGGGTGCGTGATGCGTGGGACAACTGCGGGTGTGTGCTTGGTTGGCGTGACCTATAGCGACAGCCTAACAGGCCTTTAGTGACGCTTGCAATCGTCACTAATTGCCTGTAGGTGTGAGGATAGGTATGGGAGCGAGCAGTGGGGGTGCATTCTTCAGCGATAGCTGCAAGGGGTCTTTAGTGACGCTTGCAGCTATCACTACAGACCTCTACAGGAATTTCTTCCTCCCTCCACTATATAAACACCCCTACACCCCGTATTCCTCTTCATCTCTACCTACTCTACTCCTACCTACTCCTAAGCTCTAGTAGCCTACCAAAGCTCCACTAGAGCTTACTTGCAAGCTCCGAAGGCCTCCTATTAGTGTAATGATCCTACTTCCCACCAAATATTCATCCTTCATCCCACCACCTACATAGGTTGCCTTGGATCCATCCTCCCACCTCTACTCTAGTAGAAGATCGCCTCCGTCTCCATACCTCCATTCCAGAGCCTCGTCGAAGCATTCCTCTACTCGACGTCCTCCTGCATCTTACCTCCATTATCCTATACCTCACCTCCTTCATCCAAGCTTCCACCAAGCACCGTCATCTCGCTGAGCAGCTGATTCGGGAGATTTCCTCTCACCCCTATCACTTATATGCTTTCATAGATTATTGAAACAAATATTTGTGTAATATATCATAGTTGTGTTCCATCTCATTTTGCGAACTTGTCTTGCTTGTCTTTTTATTTCAAAAAAAAGAACAAACAAAACCACAAATACTAAAAGGAAACAAAACGAAGCATGGTTTTCGACCAAAGTAAATGTCTCCTCCCTGTGATCGACCTGGGACTCCCCTAGAGTTTTAGATATAAATTGTATTTGATAGACACGTTATGTGAGCTATGACGATAGGTTCTCCAAATCCAAATTTTAATTCACAAAACATGCCTCATCATTTTGGCACTGTTGCCGGGGTGGAAACGGAATTTACTTTCTTATGTTCTATAGTTCTTTGCATTTACATGTTATTAACCCTTCTTCTCTCTGATCTACTGTCTTGCAGGTACCCTAGCATGGAGATCCAAGTGCAGTAGATCGAAGTAATGTACAGGTAAAGTAATTTGTAAGTGTCCCCCACATTCCCCCCCACTGGTTTCATTTCGCCACATTCATAAACAAGACCTAATCAACTTAGGTGTTTGCATAAATCCTAGGATAGAAATTGTTTATCTTGTTTGTCACCTCCACTCATCTCGCCTTCGCATATATAAGAAAAAAATAAAAGGATACCTCTTGTGGGATTTAATTAAAAGAGACACATTTAACACCCACAAATTCTCATCCTAAGGAGCACAATCACTTTGATTCTACCACTTAACCTAGATCTGACCTGTGGACCTGGTACACTTCAACTCAATACACATAAGTGAGTAGAAATCTAAATAGGTTAAACATCTGTGTACCTTAACTAAGTTGTGCAATAGGCCAATTGATTGATTTGTGTCGTACCACTTAAGATAAAAGTGAATCATCAGTAGCTTGCCACTTAGGGTTAACTTTTAGCGCTGAACTAGGAACTTCACATTTTTTTTGGATTTGTAAAGGAATACATCATCACCAGTGCTTGTAAAACATGGAGTGTTCTACTTAACCCCGATTGAACAAACTTAAGGATCAAACCCAAAAGTCTACTAAACAAGGTTAAACCCTGAAAGACACGTCATCAAATAACCTTGTTTGCAAACCTTGGTTGTGCACGCACACACATTTGAATTGATCATTAAGGGCACAACCCATCTAAAGGGCCCATCACATTCCAAGAGCACAATCATCCCAAGCTTAATTAAAATTAAGTATACGTTGGCCTTAAGGATTGATTCATTGTTCGAGGCTCAAACTGAGATTTTTTTCGATTAATCTGCTTCTGCTAGTCCTTCTGATGTCTAGCCAGAGGTGTAGCGCCAAACGACCGCTGCTGGGGCCTACACTACGAACCGGAGGCATAAGCCAAAGGAAGAACCTTCTCGCCATCCCCTCATTCTAATTGGTTGTACTGACTAGCTAAAAGTAGACCAATTCGGTTACAATCTCAAGACGAGTCCTGGGAGTCTATAGGTCTTTAGGCTAACCCACCTAAGGACAGGGTTGATTGCTTGTATTACAGGGCTCCTTTCTCTCTTCTGATTTCCCTCCAATTCTGCCATGTATCCTTCCACATCTTAAGTGCATTTCCCATCCTACCCACCTACCAAAACTTATCCCAAAGAAGATTACTATCCCAACTTGAATTATGACTACCCATCTCCTACTCGGGACAAGTTTAATTGGGGATATGAATCTGGACCTCAGTGTCCCGGGTCTAACCCTGGACAACAATACTATAATTACTATCCTTCCCATAGCTACAAAGATTATAGATCTCCACCCTTTGATGATCAACCTAATCAAATCTACAACCATGAAGGATATGTTGATTATGACACTTACCCTCCCCAGTATTCCACTGAATATAGTTCACCACCATTCTTTAAACAACCTGAAACAACCTACTATCAAGGAGGGACCCGAGAACCTCGATATCTTGACTCCCTTAGATTTAACTGAAACCCACCCAAACCTGAATGGAACGAATCATTTCAGGTGAACCAAATCCAAGACAGGGTGTTGGCTAACTTGAGGAACACCGTACAATCTTTAGAAGCCCAGCCAACACCATGCACTGAAGCATTGGAGCCTATGATAAAAATGATTGACGAGCAGAATAGCTCTTTATTTGATTTGCTCCAACATGTTAGGGATAGGGGCCTGGGTGAGTCTCTACTTGGGAAATTGTTGAGGTTGAGGATGAAATTTATGGTTGCCCTAGTCCAATCTTGGGATGATTCTCAAGATGAACCCCCTTCAGTAGAGCCAATGTCTGAACCTGCTCAGGCACTTGTCGGTGGGGATACATTTTCTGAGACTGGAGATGAGTAGGTTGGTCTAGAGCAACCAATTGAAGATGAACTGATTGCTTCACTCGAGATCCCCGAGCAAGGGAATGATGAAAAATACGTTTCCGAGGACCATTAAATGACATTATTTTGAGACATATATAAATGAGGATCAAGAATCCTTTAATTTTGAGGGTGAGGAATCTCTGAGTGACGCCTAACTTAAAGTTAAGGAAAATGATTTTACTAAGGCAAACGGGCTCGAGGAGTATGATGAACCATTTGATAGCCAAATTATTGAATATTTCGATTTAGTTAGGGCTAACTTGGAGGACTCGAATCCTCATTTAGTAGAAGATTCAATCGGTAGCCCCATTCCTTAACCACACCGCTAAGGGATTTATTTTGATTTGGAAATCATTGTACCCAAGTCAATCCTAATTCAGCCACAAATCTTGGACTTGGGTACTTTAGATGGGGTATACAACAATTTGGAGGTCTCAGAAATATTGACTTTAGGGGATAGGAATTTGGCAATGAAAATTTGGAAGGCTAACTCAGAGGGAAACATAATTTTGGATCTAAGGGTTCCTATTGACCTAAAATCATCAACTTTTTACCAGGAACCTAATGATATCTTTGAGATGCTACCTAAGCTCAGAATCATTGCTTTTTGAGTTGAAATCTAAAAGGACATCCGAACCTAATGCACCATCTCTACCCATTGTCTGACACTTTGGTCTTGGGTTGCATACTACAAAATCGCAGGCCCAATGTCGCAAGTTGAATAATCTTCGATTTTGGGTGATTTTCACAGAGAACTTGAGAACCACTAGCCCCTAGGGCATGGGCATGCACCATAGTCTGGGTCATATTTGTGGATACCAACTAGCATGTCCTGTGATCAATATTTTTATTTTGATTCTGACCTGCATGTGTGAATTCCTAATTTCTTCTTCATATGTATATTATGCCTAGCTGAAGTCAATAAACTTAGCGCGTGTGTGTACTCTCTTCTCCTTGCGGAGCTGACCGGGTTGTCACGAAATTTAGGTGATATTCTATTTACTCTGCCTTCTTTTTGTCTTTATTTTTTCAATGAGAACATTGTATCATTTAGGCATGGGGGAGTGGATAATTAATTCCTGAAATCATTTTGTTAACTCCGTAGAATTACTTTTAGTTTCTTAAAAGAAATGAATGAAAATTCAAAAAGATAGAAAAAACAATTAGGAGAAGAGAACTTAGGCATTTGGAAGTTATTTACTTTAGGAATTGATACGATTGGACTTGAACACTTAGACTCTTCTGGTCTTCAAGCCTAATTAGCTTCGGTGTCAACTTGAATGTGGACTTAGCCTCGAGTCCTCGCCAATTCAATTTCATCTTTAATCTAGTAAATAAATTGGGATGATAAGTACACGATGGTGGGAATCGTAAAGCGCATTTTTTATAAGAAAAAGCATCGTAGTATAGTGCACAATACGATCAACAAAAATATTTATAAAGATAACGAGACTTTGAGTTTCGATCGTTCATCTCTGGGAGGCATTTATGGAAATGCTGATTTGAAATCGATCTCTTTCGCTCTAATTGCTTAAAATCTCATGCTAATTTATGGTGATTTACGTATTGATGTACGACATGGTAGTTGCTAAAGGATAGTAATTAAAACATGCAACTTCAATCACACCAAAAGATAATAACCAGGCATATGGTTATTTTCAACATATATATTTATATATATAAAAGAAGATGATCATATCAGAGTTGCAGAGCACAGGTAGAGGAATGCTTGTACAGGGAAATAAAACTACTCACTACCAGAAAATGACTGCATGCATGAATCTATGGGGTGATTTTGCAAGCATCATTGGGGGAGAAGTAAGGAACTACACTATTAAGCAATAAATAAAGCATGTAAATCTAAGAAGTACTATAATCTAATCTAGTAGAAATAGGGGCATTCGGAGGTGGCTCCGATGGGCTTTGAGTTGGTTGAGAGGAGGAGGGGCAGCCAATGGTTCTTCGGCCAGCCCTTGGAGAGAGGTTGGAGGGGCGATCTAGCATCTTGGCATGGAGGTGGTGGTGGCCATGGTGAAGCTACTCGTGAACATGGAGGTGGAGTGGATGTGGAATGAAATTAAGCTAAATGGAACCAAGAGAGGATGGGTGCAAATGGCCACCCCTTAGGTCTTTTTATAGGTCCTAAGGGAAGCTCTCTAGAGAATTATGGAATTCTCTAGAGAGGCCTATGGTGGGAGCTCATGGGAGAGTGAGAGAGAGAGGATGGATGGTGGTTTTTAGATCCACCAAATGTGGATCTAAGTATTGAATGGCTCTTGGTTGCTAATTTTAGCAACCAAGGCAACAACACATGGTAGAGAGTTCTAGAGAACTCTAGGGTAGGTATTTTCGTGTGGATGGTGTGTGTGGGTGTGTGTGGGTTGAAACTTAGGTGGCTAGGTTGATTAGGTTAGGTTATAGTGGGTTTAGGTTAAGGTAAGTGATTAGCCCATATTTGTGGCCTATTTAAGTATTTAAGTGCCTAGAAATTAAGTTAATTCTAACATGTAATTAGCATAAAATAGGATGTAAATAGGTTAATTCATATTTCAAATTTAATTGTAAAATTCATGCATTGCATTCATATTTAAATGCATTTAAAATTAACTTAGAATTGCATTCATTTAATTAGTTAACCAATTAAGTGCATTGCATGCATTAATTTAAGTTAACATAAAAGTTGAGGGTTTGTATATAAATAACCATAATATATTAACATTATTTTTTCTTTCTTCTTCTTGCAGCAACGGCTGCAATTCCTTCAGCTCCTGCTCCAAGGCCACTAGCTGCCACACTGAAATCTACATTCAAGGATAAGCGGGGAATGTGGATCTGCTCCTACCTCTCCGTTCAAATCTGTGTAGGTGGCTACAAAAGGAGGAGAGAGGCTGTCGAGCGGGGCAAGTCACCATTCCAACAATCCACACTGTGTAGAGAGTTCATCTCTCGTCCATTCCACCACCACCAGCCTCCACCGCGGCGGCAAGCCTCCACCACCATGGGCGTGTGGCGTGACAGGCCACACCGCCATCTAGAGCTCCTTTGCATCACTGTGCCTCACCAGAATCAACACCACCACCCTCGCTGTCATCGCCAACAACCTCCATTACAGCAACTGCAACTTCACTCCTCTGTCAGTTAAGACGTCCAGGAAGTTTCCTAGATGTCTGAAGCTTAGTCCCCACACACAAAAATAACCGGTTGCTCACTCCCACGCCTGCGCCCCTCCGGCTGCCCGCATCCAATAGCAACCACCTTCATGCCTACACCAGCCCACGCATGCAGCCAACGTGCCCGCCATCGTTCGCGCCACCCTACAGCATTTCTCCAACGCACCTACAGACCGCATACATCTTGCAGCAGCAACCGCCTCCACACGCGCATCCTGCAGCACCGGCCACCAACTCCTCACCTACGCACGTACGCACTGCCTCTAGCAGGCATGCATTCTTCTCTACGTGCGCACAACCTATAGCGCCATGGTCGCCAGCACTTCAGCATGCACCACCTCCAGCGTGCCCACTCCAGGCCGCCTACCTTCAGCCTCCGAGCACACCACCTAAAGCAGCTTCCGTGCGTGCCCATCTGCGCTTCCACCAGTAGGCACAGCCACCAGCGCAACCCACCTTCTCCGGAGCTCCGTCCGGTCGGCTCCGGCCACCTCGCGACTCGCCGCCACCACTACTGCGAAGCCCTCGGTCCAAAGAACTTCATCCGAGCTTCACGCCTCCGACCGTTCCTTCCTCTTTGTGCATGGCCAAGGGGAAGAAATCCCCTATTTTGCTATAGTAAAAGGCCTATTAATATTTACATTCTCTACCATTGCCAACTTTTGTTGATATTTTATTAAATCTGCATTGCAAAAAATATCCATTAGTTGTTCAAAATTACTATTTCAGCATGCTCTCTTGATACTATCTTAATCTGAAGGTAGATTTGGCTCGGTCCTCGTCAAAATTAACTACGAACATACATTTTTAACCGGTGCGAATTGAAATATGTCATTGCCTCTCTGTGGACACGACCCGCTCTTCTGCGAGTGGTTATTTTAATTATTCATTAGTTGATTTCTCCACCACATAAAATTATAAATGTCTTGAAAAGCGAACAATCGACTCGTCAAATGGCACCGTTGCCGGGGAGGCAACAGATGCAATAATTTCACCTAAAATTATTTTTGATTATTTCTTAATTGCACAGTGATTTGACCATTTATTTTTTCTGTGCTACAAAATTTCTGCAAGGAACCACCATCGTGAGAGGCAACCCTTGACGTCGCCAGAGGAGAGATTGGTCGAGCTACCTTGCAGAGGAGGAGAAGGACGAGGACACGACAATCATCTAGTCGCTAATTTATTTAGTGTAGGATTAAGACTGTAGATTTAATTTTTCATTGAACATTTGGTTTGAAACCCTTGTTCTGGGGAATATTTTGAGGGGTTTGTTCCCCGATTTTGTTTTAGGCCCGTGTTGGGTAATCTTTGGGGGCCTGATCCCTTTTCTTCAGATTTATGTTTTTTAATTTATTTTGTGGTTTGTTTACTTTTATTTGCTTGTGCATAAGTACTTTAAAAAAATATATGAGAAAAAAATGAGCTACCTACTAGAAGCTGCCTGCCCCTAGGATGAACCATTTAGGACTGTATAACCAGCCTCTAGGTTTACTTCTCTACATTGCATGCATTCTTGCATTGCTAATTGCTGGAAGCAAGGTACACATTCTCTTACTCTGCATCCTATTCTTGATCACTCATTGCATTTGGACTTAATTTGAAGACCACATAATTTTTCTTGAAGCAATCTAACAAGTGGTCACATATATTCTTAAAAAAGGACTAATTAAAGGAGGGACATCTAAAAATCAAGGACTTGATTATCAAACGTGGTGTGCAATTCAAAATTCAAAATCTTTTTCCGATGAATGCACACTTATCTCTTTTTCACCACGACACTCATTTAGACACCCCTAAGTCTTGAAATGACTAGGATAGGAGCCCTCCTACTGTTTGATTCTGAAGTGTTCAGAACTTAAGATCAAAGGTTTTGTAAATCCAAAGCGGGGGATACCCTGTCACAGATTTTTGGGGGTAGTTGAGAAGCACCGCGAAAGCACAGCTTCAAAGGATGGCTTAGGCCTAGTTGCATCCCTCGATCTTCCATCTTTGGATTTGCTTTACCATTTAAGATTTAGGGAAGAATACGTAAGCTCCAACTAGGTCATTTTAGGCATTTCGAAGGTTGACAATAGGAACGTAATTGATTTGGCAACTTGCTTTGTCACCTACAATTTGAACTAAAGTCAAAAGCCTAAATTTGTAAAGACCGAACAAGTCCTACTGAATTGTGTTTGTAGTGCATGCTTGGTAGGCGTTCTATAAGGAGACAACTTGTGTTTGATCCTGAACCTGAAAGAATCTTAAGAAGAGACCTTCCAAGGGTAGAAATGGCCTATCAAAGGAGCCTTAAGGAATATTTCATCCCAACCAATCAAGCTAGCCCTACACTACGTAGACCTAGAGGGGACAATCCTAATGAGATCAAAAGTAGTACCATATCCTTGCTGCCATGCTTTTATGGTACTACTAGGGAAGACCCTTATAGGCATATAGAGGAATTCGTCGAGGTCTGTTCCACAGTGAAGCTGGAGGGAGTTACTGATGATGCTCAAATGTGGAACCTCTTTCCCTTATCCCTTAAGGACAAAGCCAAGTATTTGTATCACACCCTTGATAATATTAATACATGGGATGCCCTGAAGAAGGAGTTTTTGAAGAAGTACTTCGCCATGAGCAAAACCAATCACTTTAGGAGGGAAATTATGAGTTTTGTTCAAAAGGATGGGGAAGCATTCCATGATGCGTAGGAGCACTTTAACGACTTGCTGAGGCTTTGACCACATCACCAGGTGCCTAAATGGCAACTGGTTCAAAGGTTCTACACCGGACTTAATGATTCGCATAGGCAAACTATGGATGGTGCTTGTGCATGAACTTTTCTATCTAAGACTGAGGATGAAGCTTGGAACTTATTTGATACTTTGAGTGAGAATTCTATACACTTGAATTCTGCCTACATGGATAGAAAGCCCACTCTCATGCAAAGAATGTTGAAGGAAAATGAGGCAAGGGACACCCAAAATTTAGCCTATCAGATTAAATTATTGAACCAAAATGTAGAAAGGCTTATGTCAAACCCGAGTTCATTCGTATCTAACACCTCCACATCTCAAGCTTCCGAATGCTTAATTTGTTAAGGAAATACACACGCCACTGTGGATTGCCACTTGGCCTCCTAATTCCTTGAGCTTGTACAAGAGGATTTGAATGCTGCTCAAGGGTTCTGTCCTAGACCTCGTAATGACCCTTTCTCCAACACTTATAATGAGGGATGGAGGAACCACCAAAACTTTTCATGGAGACAAGGAAATGTCTCGAATTCAGGGAATTACTGACCACAATCCTTTCAAAACCATCAAATGAACCAACCTCAGACCTTTGCCCAACCTAAGACCTTTGAGATGGATGAATTGAAGGCGATGTTGAAAACTATGCAAGAAAGTCAAAGTGCAATCATCCAATCTCAAGACAAGGCTATACATGAGATGAAATCACAAATTGGACACCTTGTTGAGGCTGTTAGACAGAGGGAGACTGGGAAGCTCCCCAGTGCTATTGAGGAAAATCCTAAAGGAAAAGGGATTGTCTTTAGGGAGCATGCTCAGGTGGTGACTATTCTGAGGAGTGGGAAAGAAATTTCCAAACCCGATGCTCCTATAGTCTCACCCCCACCAGAGAAGACTTGCCTAAACCTTCTTCGCTTGAAATCACCTCATCTGAAGAAGTTGCCCCTGTTCCACCCCTTACTTGACATGACAACCCTTCCACACAGAGATCGAGAGTGCCTTTTCCAGAGTGCTTATCCACCTCTGTGCAGACTTCTGCTGGCTCATCTGGAGCCAAAGATAAGACAGATGAGATTATGGAAACTTTCAAGCAAGTGCAGATTAACCTGCCTTTGCTTGAAGCTATCAGGGAGATTCTGTCTTACACCCGCTTCTTAAAGGACCTATGCACAAAAAAGTGGCAATCTAGAAGACAGGTCCAATCATAGGTTGTCCTACCTGATTCTGTTAGCTCAATTGTTCAACATGGCACACCCCCGAAACTTAAGGATCTAGGAGCCCCATAAATCTCAGCAGTTATTGGTGACTTACAAATTGATGAGGCTCTACTTGTTCTGGGTGTGGGGGTGAACATCCTTCCGAGCTACATGTATGAACAACTAGGGGGAGGCAATCTGAAGCCTAGCCCTGTAATCCTTCAAGTTGTTGATCGATCACTTAAGACACCGTGGGTAATTTTGGAAGATGTCCTCATAAGAGTGAAGGATTTCTTCTTTCTCGTTGACTTCTTAGTTTTGGACACTGACCCTACCAACAAGCCAACCAAACCCTCCATCATTTTGGGCCGCCCCTTCCTTGCAACTTCACATGCTTCAATCAATTGCAATACTGGGGCATTGAAAATGGGTTTTAGGAATAGGAAAATTCAGCTTAATGTGTTTAATGTTTACAAACAAGCCAGACTTGAAGATTGTTCTCAAGTTGAGGTGATAGATGACCTGATTGAAGAGGCAACTCCTGCAATGTTATGTGATGACCCCCATCAGCATGTCATGCTAAATGAGCATTCCCATTTCTTGGAGTAATGTGAAGGGGATATACTAGAACTTGAGGAATTGCAAGGTGTTTCTGCTGAGTCTCTTCCCCCATCATTTCCACCAGAGGTAGATCTGCTACTTGTGATGGGGACATCTATTCTGAAACCCTCAACGATACAAGCCCTCGACCTTGAGTTGAAATCAGACTAGTCGATTGTTCTCTTCAAAGTCTTTTGTAGTTTAATGTGGTGGAAAAATCAACTAATCAATATTAAAAAAGAAATAACCACTCGCAGAAGAGTGGGTCGTATCCACAGGGAGGCAATGACGTATTTAAATTCGCACTGGTTAAAAACATTTGTTCGTAGTTCGTTTAGATAGGAATCAAGCCAAAATTGCCTTTAGATTAAGGTTGAATCAAGAAATCATGCTGAAATAGCAATTCTTAATAACTAGAGGATATTTGTTGCAATGCAGAATCAATAAAATATTATTAAAAGTTGATAATGGCAGATAATGTAATTTTTAATGGCATGGATACTGTAGCAAAATAGGGGATTTATTCCCCTTGGCCGTGCATGAAGAAGAGTGGACGGCCAGACGCGGGAAGCTCGGAGAAAGTTCTTTGGACCGAGGGCTACGTAGAGGTGGTGGCAGCGTGTCGCACGATGGCTGGAGCTAGCCAGATGGAGCTCCAGCGAAGGTGGCTGCCAATGGTGCTGCAGCTGCTGGAGGTGAAGTGAGCGTGCACAGGCGCGGGAAGGCTGCAGGTGGGTGCGCATGGGACTGCGTGCACTCGGAGGTGCAGCTGCTAGCGAACGCGGCTGCTGCTGCTGTAGGGTGAGCGATGCAGCTGGTGCTGGACGTTGGCGGGCGCGTGGGGTGCGGGAAGGCTGCAGCTACTGGAGTGGAAATAGGATGTACGCTGTTGGCGGAAGGCGCGGCAGGCTAGTGTGTGCACTATTGGCGGAAGGCGCAGGTGCTGTTGGCGGGTGCACCATCTGTTGGTGGTGGGCGCGGGTGCGCACAAAGGCTGGAGGGAGTGTGGATGAGTGCTGGCGCTTCAGGTGTGCGGACGAAGGCTGCAGGCGCGAGAAGGCTCTGGCCGTGCCCGCCTTACCCGTGGCTGGAGGACGTGTGGGTAGGCATGGTGTGAGTGGGTGAGGGCTGGCTGTTGGCGGTGAAGTAGGCGAGTGTGGTTGTTGCTATAGTGGGGCGGTCGAAGATTCAGATGTTGGGGAAACTTCTCAGACGTCTTAATTGGTTGTGGGGTGATTGCCGTAGCTGTGACGATGGTTGTTCATGACGACGGCAAGGGAGGTGCACGGCGAGGTGCTCACGGTAATGCGGATGACCTTCGGATGGCGGTGTGGCCTATCACACCACACGCCCACGGTGGTGGAGGGTCGTCGCCACGGTTGAGGCCGGCGGTGTGGAATAGAAGAGATGGACGCTGCACAGCGTGGGTTGGGGTGGAGGCCTCCTCCGCTCGGCAGCCTGTCTCCTCTTTTTGTAGCTGCCTGTACGAATTTGAATGGAGAAGCGGGAGTAGATCCACCTTCTCTGCTGATCCATGAATGTGCTTTAGTGCAATAGGAGGCGTTGCAGCGGCAGCCGAGCTGTTGCTGAAAAGAAGAATAACGGATATTATTAAAATATTATGGTTACTTATATACAAACCCTCAACTTTTATGTTAACTTAAACAGTGTACCTAATTGGTTAACTAATTAAATGAATGGCATTCTAAGTTAATTCTAAATGCATTTAAAATATGAATGCAATGCATGAATTATGTAATTAAATTAGAAATATGAATTAATCTATTTACATCCTAATTTATGATAGATAAATGTTGGAATTAACCTAATATCTAGGCACTTAAATACTTAAATAGCCCACAAGTAAGGGCTAATTAAATACCCCCATGACTGGTTTTTGCTAGTCCCTAGCAAAATTAAGCAAAACCTAGCACTCCAAGTAGACTAGTTAACTCACTTGGTCTTCCTTCAGAGGCATATTAATTTCAGACTCTAGAGCCAAGGTTCCTAAGTAGTTGCTAAGTTACATACTAGGTCGGCTAAAGACGAGTTGTAGGCACAAGTTTCCCTGATTTCTGACTCTACCCTAAAGTTTATCGATCCCCGAGATTAAAGCATCCATGCCTGTGCATTGGTCTGAGTTATTTGAGTTAAAGGAAACAGTTTTTTTCTTTATATATATATATATATTTTGTTTGATTCTTCTAAGTCTAACCTCAGATCAGCTATCAACACGGTCTGTGTCGGATTCATTGTCCCCATTACCATACCTCGAAGGGTGCTTGGCTTTCGATGCTTCGTCATAGCACCGCCCATAACAACCACAAGAACTCCTGGCAATTGACACTTCGAGATAGTATCGCCTAAGGATTTCCTAAGCGAATTCAAGCCTATGGCAATTGGCACTTTGAGATAGGGCTGCCCATGGTACCTAAACCGCACAATGCACTTACATGCCCCCAGTAGGATGGATATCCTAAGAGACAAGCACCGAGGAGGTAATATGTTATCATCGCATCCTCAAGGTGAGTATATACTCCACCTCTCCTCCGGTGGGAACTGTTCCAATCAAAATGTGTTTTCAAGCCTTTCCTAAGTCAAAACTAAGAGAACCAAATCTCTTTTCAGAAAGAAAGAAATTAAGTTAATTACTAGACCAAGTGTGTGAAATTCGGATGCTTGGGTTACAAGGAACCGTAAACCAAAAGGTAGAATAAGATTCCTGGTACTACCCCACCTTTTAACTCAAACCCTATCTTCCCTTCCTCAACCTCTTGAGGAATGGTCCTCAACTTAACTCCTACTTAAGCTTTTAAGTCCACAAAGGACCCTCAAGGTCTAAAGCTGGCAGCTCATTTAGCTTCTAAAGTTTGACCCTAGAATTAATTTAGTCTACACTAGAGTTTTGATTTGCTTAAGAATGCAGGACTTAGCCAAATATGCTCAAAACTTCTTTTTTTTTGTCATTTTCATTTTTTATATGCATGCTATAAACAAAATGCATCAGGTCCTCTCCCCCATGCCTGGTTCAAACAATGTCATTGAAAACAAAAATAGCTAAAGGAAGATATTACCTGAGGCGGAGAATGGTAGGAGCTAAGGCTCCTCAAGATTGACTTCGTCAACCAGATGGCCATCTAAAGTTATGTACGATTTTAACCGTTGGCCGTTGATGATAAAGGGAGTTGCTGAAGGGGAAGGATTTTTGATCTCCACAGCTCCATGCGGAAATACTTTGGTGATTATGTAAGGCCCATCCCAACGAGATTTTAACTTCCCAGGAAAAAGCTTAAGTCTGGAATTGAAAAGCCAAACTTGTTGGTTGGGCTCAAAGGTCTTTCGAAGAATAAACTTATCATGCAAGACCTTAGTTCTTTCCTTAAAAGCTTGAGAGGTGTCATAAGCATCATTCCTCATCTCCTCAAGCTCATTTAATTCTAGAAGTTGTGCCTTACCTGCCTTCTCTAAATCCATGTTAACACTTCGAATAGCCCAAAGTGCTTTATGTTCCAACTCAACAGGTAAGTGGCATGCTTTTCCATACACAATCCGAAAGGGAGAAGTACCCAAAGGGGTCCTATAGGCCGTTCGATAAGCCCACAAAGCATCATCGAGCTTTTGGGACCAGTCTTTCCTATCAGGTCTAACGGTCTTTTCCAAATATTTTTTATCTCCGTATTTGACAATTCAACCTGTCCACTTGTCTGAGGATGGTAAGGGGTAGCAACCTTGTGAGTCACTCCCAAACTCCTGATTAACCGATTGAAGTGGTGGTTTCAGAAATGAGGTCCCGCATCACTTATAATATTCCTGGGGCAGCCGAAACGGGATATGATATTGGCCTTCACAAATTTCAAAACCATAGAGTGGTCATTTGTGCGTGTAGGAATGGCCTCTATCCATTTAGAGACATAATCAACTGCCACCAAGATATATTCAAAACCATGGGACGACGGGAAGGGGCCCATAAAGTCAACTCCCCACACATCAAAAATTTCAATAGATTGAATAGGATGTTGAGGCATTTCATTCTTCTTCGCAATCGTTCTAGTCCGCTGACATCTAAAATAGGCCTTAACAAAATTATGAGAATCCTTAAATAAAGAAGGCCACCAAAAATCAGACTGGAGAACCTTAAAAGCAGTTTTCTTAGCACCAAAGTGTCCTCCACAATGAAGTTCATGGCAAAAACTCAGCACACTTTATTATTCCTCTTCAGGCACACAACGTCCTAATACTTGGTCTTGTCCAATTCTAAATAATTCTGGCTCTTCCCAATGAAAATATCTTGCTTGAGAAATGAATCTCTTTCTTTTCTTCTCATCCCAAGAGCTAGGAGTTTGTCCAGTGACCAAGTAATTTACCGTGTCTGCATACCAAGGTAAAGTTGGTGCTACTGCCATCAGAGTTTCATCAGGAAATGTCTTAGGAATGTCTCCAGAAAGAGAGTCATTAAGAGGAAGGCGAGATAGGTGGTCAGCCACAACATTTTCTACTTCTTTCTTTTCACATATTTCCAAGTCAAATTCTTGAAGGAGTAGGATCCACCTAATCAGACGTGGCTTAGAATCTTTCTTAGCAATGAGATATTTCACTGATGCATGATCAGTAAAAATAACCACCTTAGACCAATGTAGATAACACCTAAACTTCTCCAGAGCAAAAACTACAGTGAGTAATTCTTTTTCAGTGAAGGTGTAGTTTTGCTGAGGTTCGGTTAAAGTCTTGCTTGCATAATGCAGCATATGAGGTCTTCCCTCAACCCTTTGTCGAAGGACTGCTCCCACTGCATAATCCAAAGCATCACACATAAGCTCAAATGGGAGTGTCCAATCAGGATCTTGGAGAATAGATGCAGAGATCAAGGCCTCCTTTAGAGTTTGAAAGGCCTCGGCACACTTTGAATCAAATATGAAGGAAGATTCCTTCGTCAACAAGTCACAAAGTGGCCTAGAAATCTTACCAAAATTTTTAATTAAGCAGCTATAAAAGCCAGCATGGCTCAGAAAGGATCTAATCTATTTGACATTCGTAGTCAATGAAAGTTTGGAAATAGAATCAATCTTGGCTTTACCTACTTCCAAACCTTTCTCGGATACAACATGCCCAAGTACAATTCCTTTCTATAGCATGAAGTGACTTTTCTCCCAGCTGAGGACTAAATCAGTCTTCTTCCATCATTTCAACACATTCTCCAGGTGCAGGAGACACTGGTCAAAAGATGAGCCATAAATGGAGAAGTCTTCCATAAACACTTCACTTCAACACACTAGTCAATCATGTCCGAAAAGATAGACATCATACACCACTGGAAAGTTGCAGGGGCATTACATAATCCAAACGGCATATGCCTGAATGCAAAAGTACCGTATGGACTCATGAATGTCATCCTTTCCTGTTCATCAGGAAAGACTGCCACCTGATTGTACCCAGAATATCAACTGAGAAAGAAATAGTACTTATTCCCTGCCAATTTTTCGAGAATTTGATCAATAAAAGGCAAAGGAAAGTGATCCTTCTGGGTAGCGGTGTTCAGCTTGTGGTAATCAATACAGACCCTCCATCCAGTTGAGGGTCTAGTGACAACTTGTTCACCTTGGTCATTGGGTTCCATAGTAAAGCCTGCCTTCTTTGGCACCACATTAATGGGACTGACCCATTTATTTTCAGCAATAGGATATATTAACCCGGCATCCAACCACTTCAGAATTTCCTTTTTAACCACCTCCCTCATATTAGGGTTCAGACATCTCTGCATGTCCCTAAAAGGCTTGATTGAATCATCAGTATAGATGTGGTGCATGCAGAGTGTAGAGTCTATACCCTTAATGTCAGTAATGCTCCAAGCGATATCTTCCTTGTGCCTAGACAGACATTCAATCAAGGCTCCCTCCTATGCCTCAGATAGCACAGCCGAAATGATAATGGGGAGGGGTGTCAACTCAAGGTCGAGGGCTTGTATGGTTGAGGGTTTCATAATAGATGTCCCCATCTCAGGTAGAAAATCTACCTTCGGCAGAAATGATGGGGGAAGAGACTCAGCAGAAACTCCTAGCAATTCCTCAAGTTCTAGTATATCCCCTTCACATTACTCCAAGAGATGGGAATGCTCATTTAGCATGACATGCTGAAGGGGGTCATCACATAACATTGCAGGAGTTGCCTCTTCAATCAGGCCATTTATCACCTCAACTTGAGAATAATCGTCAAGTCTAGCTTGTTTGTAAGCATCAAACACATTAAGCTGGATTTTCCTATTCCCAAAGCCCATTTTCAATGCCCCAGTATTGCAATTGATTGAAGCATGCGAAGTTGCAAGGAAGCGGTGGCCCAAAATGATGGAGGGTATGGTTCGCTTGTTTGTAGGGTCAGTGTCCAAAACTAAGAAGTCAACGGGAAAGAAGAAATCCTCCACTCTTATGAGGACATCTTCCAAAATTCCCCTTGGTGTCTTCAGTGATCGGTCAACAACTTGAAGGATTACAGGGCTAGGCTTCAGATTGCCTCCCCCAAGTTGTTCATACACGTAGCTCAGAAGGATGTTCACCCCCGCACCCAGATCAAGTAGAACCTCATCAGTTTGTAAGTCACCAATAACTACAAAGATGTATGGGGCTCCTAGGTCCTTTAGTTTCGGGGGTGTGCCATGTTGAACAATTGACCTAACAGAATCAGGCAGGACAACTTTTGATTGGACCTGTTTTCTAGATTGCCACTTTTTCATGCATAGGTCCTCTAGGAAGCGGGCATAAGATGGAATATGCCTGATACCTTCAAGCAAAGGCAGGCTAATCTGCACTTGCTTAAAAGTTTTCATAATCTCATCTGTCTTATCTTTGGCTCCAGATGAGCCAGCAGAAGTCTGCCCAGAGGTGGATAAGCGCTCTGGAAAAGGCACCCTCAATCTCTGGGTGGAAGGGTTGTCATGTTGAGTAAGGGGTGGAACGGGGCAACTTCTTCTGATGAGATGATTTCAAGCGGAGAAGATTTAGGCAAGTCTTCTCCGGTGGGGATGAAAGTCGGGGTGAATGGTTTTTTAGGGGGTGAGACTATAGGAGCATCGGGTTTGGAAATTTCTTTCCCACTCCTCAGAATAGTCACCAACTGAGCACGCTCCCTAAAGACAATCCCTTTTCCTTTAGGATTTTCCTCAACAGCACTGGGGAGTTTCCCAGTTTAACTCTGTCTAACGGCCTCAACTAGGTGTCCAATTTGTGATTTCATCTCATGTATAGCCTTGTCATGAGATTGGATGATGGCGCTTTGACTTTCTTGCATAGTTTTGAACATCGCCTTCAATTCATCCATCTCAGAGGTTCTAGGTTGGGCAAAGGTCTGAGGTTGGTTCAATTGATGGTTTTGAAAGGATTGTGGTTTGTAATTCCCTAAATTTGAGACATTTCCTTGTCTCAATGAAAAGTTTGGGTGGTTCCTCCATCCCTCATTATAAGTATTGGAGAAAGGGTCATTACGAGTTCTTGGATGGAAACCTTGAGCGGCATTCAAATCCGCTTGTACAAGCTCAGGGAATTGGGAGGCCAAGTGGCAATCCATAGTGGCGTGTGTATTGCCTTGACAAATTAAGCATTCGGAAGCTTGGGATGTGGAGGTGTTAGGTACGTATGAACTCGGGTTCGACATAAGCCTTTCCATGTTTTGATTCAGTAATTGAATCTGATAGGCTAAATTCTGGGTGTCTGTTGCCTTATTCGCCTCCAACTTTCTTTGCATGAGAGTGGGCCTTCTATCCATGTAGGCAGAATTCAAGTGAATAGAATTCTCACTCAAAGTATCAAACAAGCTCCAAGCTTCATCCTCAGCCTTAGATAGAAAGGTTCCTGCACAGGCACCATCCACAGTTTGCCTATGCGAATCATTAAGTCTGGTGTAGAACCTTTCAACCAGTTGCCATTTAGGCACCTGGTGATGTGGGGAAAGTCTCAGCAAGTCGTTAAAGTACTCCCACGCATCATGGAATGCTTCCCTATCCTTTTGAACAAAACTCATAATTTCCCTCCTAAAGTGATTTGTTTTGCTCATGGGGAAGTACTTCTCCAAAAACTCCTTCTTCAAGGCATCCCAAGTATTTATATTATCAAGGGTGTGATACCAATACTTGGCTTTGTACTTAAGGGAGAAGGGAAAGAGGGTCCGTATTTGAGCATCATCAGTAACGCCCTGCAGCTTCACCGTGGAACAGACCTCGGTGAATTCCTCTATATGCCTGTAAGGGTCTTCCCTTGTAGTACCATAAAGGAGGGTAGCAAGGATATGGTACTACTTTTGATCTCATACGGATTGTCCCCTCCAGGTCTACGTAGTGCTGGGCCAGCTTGATTGGTTGGGATGAAATATTCGTTAAGGCTCCTTTGACCTGCCATTTCTACCCTTGGAAGGTCTCTTCCTAGGATTCTTTCAGGTTCAGGATAAAAC
Source organism: Thalassia testudinum (assembly GCA_037157565.1). Taxonomy (NCBI): domain Eukaryota; kingdom Viridiplantae; phylum Streptophyta; class Magnoliopsida; order Alismatales; family Hydrocharitaceae; genus Thalassia; species Thalassia testudinum. The sequence continues at coordinate 118,579,986 of JAZHRO010000024.1, forward strand.
ACAAGTTGTCTCCTAAGAGAACGCCTACCAAGCATGCACTAGAAACACAATTCAAAAGGACTTGTTCGGTCTTTACAAATTTAGGCTTTTGACTTTAGTTCAAATTGTAGGTCACAAAATAAGTTGCACAATCAATTACGCAGCTATTATCAACCTTCGAAATGCCTAAAAAGTCCTAGTTGGAGCTTAAGTATTCTTTCCTAAATCTCAAATGGTCAAGTAAATCCAAAGACAGAAGATCGAGGGATGCAAGTAGGCCTAAGCATTCCTTTGAAGCTGTGCTTTCGCGGTGCTTCTCAACTACCCCCAAAAATCCGTGACAGGGTATCCCCCTCTTTGGATTTACAAAACCTTTGATCTCAAGTTCCAAACACTTCAGAATCCAACAGTAGGAGGGCACTTGTCATAGTCATTTCAAGACTTAAGAGTGTCTAAATGAGTGCTGTGGTGCAAAAGATATAAGTGTGCATTCACCGCAAAAGGATTTTGAATTTTGAATCGCACATCATGTTTTACAATCAAGTCCTTGATTTTTAGATGTCCCTTCTTTAATTAGTCCTTTTTCTGGAATATATGTGAGCACTTATTAGATCACTTCAAGACAAATTTTGTGGTCTTTGAATTAAATCCAAATGCAATGCGTGATCAAGAATAGGATGCAAAGTAAGAGAATGTGTACCTTGCTTCCAACAATCAACGATGCAAGAATGCACGCAATGTAGAGAAATAAATCTAGAGGCTGCTTATATGGACCTAAATGGTTCGTCCTAGGGGCAGGCAGCTTCTAGCAGGTAACTCATTTTTTTTTTTAATTTTTAAACTACTTATGCATAAGCAAATAAAAGTAATCAATAAACAAAAAACCTAAATCTAAATAAAAGGGAACAGGCTCCCAAAAATTACCCAACACAGGCCCAAAATAAAATCTTGGAACAAACCCCTCAAAATATACCCCAGAACAAGGGTTTCAAACAAAATACAATGAAAAATTAAATCTAAAGTCTTAATTCTATTCTAATCAGATTAGCGACTAAATATACAATGATGACCGTCGCGTCCTCGTCCTTCCCCTCCTTTTCAAAATAGCTCATCCAATTCTCCTCTGGCGACGTCAAGGGTCGCCTCTCACAATGGCTGATTCTTGCACAAATTTCTCGCACAGAAAAGAAAATAATAAATGGTCAAATCACTGTGCAATTGACAAATAATCAAAATAAAATCAGGCGAAATTATTGCATCTGCTACCTCCCCGGCAACGGTGCCATTAGACGAGTCAATTGTTAGCTTTAAAGTCATTTGTAGTTTTATGTGGTGGAAAAATCGACTAATCAATATTTAAAAAGAAATAACCACTCGCAGAAGAGTGGGTCGTATCCACAAGGAGGCAATGACATATTTAAATTCGTACCGGCTAAAAACATTTCTTCATAGTTAGCTTAGACAAGAATCAAGCCAAAATTGCCCTCAGATTAAAGTTGAATCAAGAAATCATGTTGAAATAGCAATTCTTAATAACTAGAGGATATTTGTTGCAATGCAGAATCAATAAAATATTACTAAAAGTTGACAATGGCAGAAAATGTAATTATTAATGGCATGGATACTGTAGCAGAATAGGGGATTTATTCCCCTTGGCCGTGTGCGAAGAAAAGTGGACGGTCGGATGCGGGAAGCTCAGAGGATGTTCTTTGGACCGAGGGCTTCGCAGCGGTGGTGGCGGCGTGTCATGCGGTAGCCGGAGCCGACCGGATGGAGCTCCAATGAAGGTGGCTACCAACGGTGCTACAGCTGCTAGAGGTGAAGTGAGCGTGCGCAGGTGTAGGAAGGCTGCAGGCGGGTGTGCACGGGACTGCGCGCGTGCGGAGGTGGCACTATTGGTGAACGCAACTGCTACTGCTGCAAGGTGAGAGCTGCAGTCGGTGCTCCACGCTGGCGGGCGTGTGGGGCGTGGGACTGCTACAGCTGCTGGAGCAGAAGTGAGATGCACACTGTTGGCAGAAGGCGCAGCAGGTGAGTGTGCGCACTGTGGGTGGAAGGCGCGGGTGCTGCAGGAGAGTGCACGCATTGTTGGGGGTGGGTGCGGCTGCGCACGAAGGCTGGAGGGTGTGCGGATAAGGGCTACGCTTCAGGTGTGCGGACGAAGGCTGTAGCTGCGAGAAGGCTGCTGGCCATGCCTGCCTTGCGCGTGGCTGGAGGGCGTGTGGGAGGGCGTGGAGTGAGCGGGTGAGGGCTAGCAGTTGGCGGTGAAGTGGGCGATTGTGGTTGTTGCTAGAGTGCGGAGGTCGAAGCTTCAGACGTCCAGGAAACTTCTTGGACGTCTTAATTGGTTGTGGGGTGATTGCAGTAGCTGCAACGGTAGTTCTTGATGATGACGGCAAGGGAGGTGCACGGCGAGGTGCTCACGGTAATGCGGATGTCCTCCCGATGGCGGTGTGGCCTGTCACACCACACGCCCACGGTGGTGGAGGGTCGTCGCCGTGGTTGAGGCTGGCGGTGTGGAATGGAAGAGATGGAATCTGCACAATGTGGGTTGGGGTTGGAGGCCTCCTTCGCTCAGCAGCCTCTCTCCTCTTTTTGTAGCTGCCTGCACGAATTTGAACGGAGAGGCGAGAGCAGATCCACCTTCGGCGCTGATCCTTGAATGTGCTTTAGTGTGGCAGGAGGCGTTGCAGCGGCAGCCGAGCCATTGCTGAAAAGAAGAATAAAGGATATTATTAAAATGTTATGGTTATTTATATATAAACCCTCGACTTTTATGTTAACTTAAGCAATGTACCTAATTGGTTAACTAATTAAATGAATGCCATTCTAAATTAATTCTAAATGCATTTAAAATATGAATGCAATGCATGAATTATGTAATTAAATTAGAAATATGAATTAATCTATTTACATCCTAATTTATGCTAAATAAATGTTAGAATTAACCTAATGTCTAGACACTTAAATACTTAAATAGCCCACAACTACGGGCTAATCAAGACCCCTCCCTGACACTCTCAAGTACGTTTTCCTAAGTGCCAATGATACGCTCCCCGTTATCATTTTGGCTGTGCTATCTGAGGCACAGGAGGGAGCCTTGATTGAATGCTTGTCAAGGCACAAGGAAGCTATTGCTTGGAGCATTGCTGACGTTAAGGGTATAGACTCTACACTCTGCATGCACAACATTTATAATGGTGATTCCTTCAAGCCATTTAGGGACATGTAGAGACGTTTGAACCCTAATATGAGGGCGATGGTAAAAAAGGAAATCCTAAAGTGGTTGGACGCCGGGATGATATATCCCATTGTAGATAGTAAATGGGTAAGTCCTATTCATGTGGTGCCAAAGAAGGCAGGCTTTACTGTGGAACTCAACGACCAAGGTGAACAAGTTGTCACTAGACCCTCAATTGGATGGAGTGTCTGTATTGATTACCGCAAGCTAAACAACGTTACCTAGAAGGATCACTTTCCTCTGCCTTTTATTGATCAAATTCTCGAGAAATTGGCAGGAAATAAGTACTATTGCTTTCTCGATGGATATCCTAGGTACAATCTAGTGGCAGTCTTTCCTGATGACCAGGAAAAGACGACATTCACGAGTCCTTATGGTACTTTCGCATTCAGGCGTATGCCATTTGGATTATGTAATGCCCCTGCAACTTTCCAGCGGTGTATGATGTTTATCTTTTTGGACATGATTGACAAGTGTGTTGAAGTGTTTATGGATGACTTCTCCATTTATGGCTCGCCTTTCGACCAGTGTCTCCTGCACCTAGAGAATGTGTTGAAACGATGTAAGGAGACTGGTTTAGTCCTCAGCTGGGAGAAAAGTCACTTCATGGTATAGAAAGGAATTGTACTTGGGCATGTTGTATCCGAGTAAGGTTTGGAAGTAGATAAAGCCAAGATTGATTCTATTTCCAAACTTCCTTTGCCTACGAATGTCAAACAGATTAGATCCGTTCTGGGCCATGCCAGCTTTTGTAGGCGCTTTATTAAGAATTTTAGTAAAATTTCCAAGCCACCTGATGAGTTGTTGGAAATGGAATCTTCCTTCAGTTTTGATTCAAAGTGTGCCGAGGCCTTTCAAACTCTAAAGGAGGCCTTGATCTCTATGCCTATTCTCCAAGCTCCTGATTGGACAATCCCATTTGAGCTTATGTGTGATGCTTCGGATTATGCAGTGGGAGCAGTCCTTGGACAAAGGGTCGAGGGAAGACCTCATGTGCTGCATTATGCAAGCAAAACTTTAACAGAGCCTCAGCAAAACTACACCGTCACTGAAAAAGAATTGCTTGCTGTAGTTTTTGCTCTAGAGAAGTTTAGGTCTTATCTGCTTGGGTCTAAGGTGGTTATTTTTACTGACCATGCGGTGGTGAAACATATCATTGCTAAGAAAGATTCTAAGCCATGTCTGATTAGGTGGATCCTACTCCTTCAAGAATTTGACTTGGGAATACGTGAAAAGAAAGGAGTAGAAAATGTTGTGGCAGACCACCTGTCTCGCCTTCCTCTTAATGACTCTCTTTCTAGCGACAATCGTGAGACATTTCCCGATGAAACTCTGATGGCGGTAACACCAACTTTACCTTGGGATGCAGACACTGTAAATTACTTGGTCACTGGACAAACTCCTGGCTCTTGGGATGAGCAGAAAGGAAAGTGATTCATTTCTCAAGCAAGATATTTTCATTGGGAAGAGCCAGAATTTTTTAGAATTGGACAAGACCAAGTATTGAGACGTTATGTACCTGAAGAGGAACAACAAACTGTGCTGAGTTTTTGCCATGAACTTCATTGTGGAGGACACTTTGGTGCTAAGAAAACTGCTTTTAAGGTTCTCCAGTTCGATTTTTGGTGGCCTTCCTTATTTAAGGATTCTCATAATTTTGTTAAGGCCTGTATTAGATGTCAACGGACTGGAACGATTGGGAAGAGGAATGAAATGCCTCAACATCCGATTCAATCTGTTGAAATTTTTGATGTGTGGGGAATTGACTTTATGGGCGTCTTCCCGTCATCCCATGGTTATGAATATATCTTGGTGGCAGTTGATTATGTCTCTAAATGGAAAGAGGCCATTCCTTCATGCACAAATGACCACTCTGTGGTTTTGAAATTTGTGAAGGACATATCATATCTCGTTTCGGCTGTCCCAAGACCATTATAAGTGATGGGGGACCTCATTTCCAAAACCTCCACTTCAATCGGCTAATTAGGAGTCTGGGAGTGACTCACAAGGTCTCTACCCCTTACCATCCTCAGACAAGTGGCCAGGTTGAAGTGTCGAATAGGGAGATAAAAAATATTTTGGAAAAGACCATTAGACCTGATAGGAAAGATTGGTCCCAAAAGCTCGATGATGCTTTGTGGGCATATCGAATGGCATATAAGACCCCTTTGGTAACTTCTCCCTTTCGGATTGTGTATGGAAAAGCGTGCCATTTACCTATTGAGTTGGAACATAAGTTATTTTGGGCTATTCGAAGTGTTAATATGGATTTATAGAAGGCAGGTAAGGAACGACTTCTAAAATTAAGTGAGCTTTAGGATTTGAGGAATGATGCTTATGACACCTCTCAAGCTTATAAAGAAAGAACTAAGGTCTTGCTTGAAAAGTTTATACTTCGAAAGACCTTTGAGCCCAACCAACAAGTCTGCCTATTCAATTCCACACTTAAGCTTTTTCCTGGGAAGTTAAAATCTCATTGGGATGGGCCTTACATAATCACCAAAGTATTTCCTCATGGAGCTATGGAGATTAAAAGCCCTTCCTCTTCAACAACTCCCTTTATCGTCAACGATCAATGGTTAAAACCTTACATAACTTTGGATGGCCATCTAGTTGACGAAGTCACTCTTGAGGAGTCTTAGCTCCTACCATTCTCCGCCTCAGGTAATATCTTCCCTTAACTATTTTTGTTTTCAATGAGGACATTGTTTGAACTAGGCATGGGGGAGAGGACCTGAGGCATTTTGTTCATAGCATGCATACACTTGCGTTAAAAAAGGAAAAAAAAAAAAGGGTTTTGAGCTTAACTAGCTAGGTCTTGCATTCTTAAGCAAATAAGAACTCTAAGGTAGACTAAGTTAATTCTAGGGTCAAACATTAGAGGATAAATGAGCTACTAGCTTTAGACCTTTTAGGTCCTTTGTGGAGTTAAAAACATAAGTAGGAATTAAGTTGTAAACCATTCCTCAAGAGGTTGAGGAAGGAAAGCTAGGGTTTGAGCTAAAGGTGGTGTAGTACCTGGAGGATTCTTCTACCTTTTGGTTTAGGGGTTCTTGTAACCCAAGCATCCAAATCTCACACACTTGATCTACTGTAAATAAGTAATCAACTTAATTCATTTCTTAAATGAGATTTGGTTCTCTTAGTTTTGACTTAGGAGAGGCTTGAAAAGACAATTTGATTGGAAGAGTTCCTGCCGCATGAGAGGTGGAGTATATACTCACCTTGAGGATTCGATGATAACATATTACCTCCTCGGTGCTTGTCTCTTAGGATATCCATCCTACTGGGGGCATGTAAGCGCATTGCGCGGTTCAGGTACCATGGGCGGCACTATCTCGAAGTATCAATTGCCATAGGACTGAATTCGCTTAAGAAATCGATGGGCAATACTATCTCGAAGTGTTGATTGTCAGGAGTTCTTGGGGTCGTTATGGGCGATGCTATCTCGAAGCATCGAAAGGCAAGTACCCTTCGAGGTATGGTAATGGGGATAATGAATTTGACACAAACCGTGTTGATAGCTGATCTGAGGTTAGACTTAGAGGAATCAAATTAAAAAAAAAATTTATATAAAAAAAAATCCTTTTCCTTTAACTCAAATAACTCAAACCAATGCACATGCACGGATGCTTTAATCTCAATGATGAATAAACCTTAGGGTAGAGTCAGAAATCAGAGAAACTTGTGCCTGCAACTCATCTTTAGCCGACCTAGTTTGTAACTTAGCAACTACTTAGGAAACTTAGGTCTAGAGTCTGAACTTAATATGTTTCTAAAGGAAGACCAATTGAGTTGGCTAGTCTACTTGGAGTGCTAGTTTTTGCTTGGATTTGCTAGGGACTAGCAAAAACAAGGCATGGGGGTATTTGATTAGACCATATTTGTGGGCTATTTAAGTATTTAAGTGCTTAGACATTAAGTTAATTCTAACATGTAATTAACATAAATTAGGATGTAAATAGGTTAATTCATATTTCTAATTTAATTATAAAATTCATGCATTGCTTTTGTATTTAAACGCATTAAAAATTAACTTATAATTTCGTTCATTTAATTAGTTAACCAATTAGGTGCATTGCATACATTAATTTAAATTAACATAAAAGTTGAGGGTTTGTATATAAATAACCATAATATTTTAACATTATTTTTTCTTCCTTCTTCTTGCAGCAACGACTGCATTTCCTTCAGCTGCCGCTCCAACTCCACCAGCTGCCGCACTGAAATCTGCATTCAAGGACGAGCGGAGAATGTGGATCTGCTCCCGCCACTCCATTCAAATCTATGCAGGTGGCTACAAAAGGAGGAGAGAGGTTGCCGAGTGGGGGAGGCCACCATTCCAACAATCCACACTATGCAGAGAGTTCATCTCTCGTCCATTCCACCACCACCGACCTCAACGGCGGCGGTGAGCCTCCACCACCATGGCCGTGTGGTGTGGCAGGCCACACCGCCATCTGGAACTCGTTTGCATCACTACGCCTCACCAGAATCAACATCACCACCGTCATCGTCATCACCAACAACCTCCTTTGCAGCAATTACAACTTCACTCCTCCGTCAGTAAAAACATCCGGGAAGTTTCCCAGATGTCTGAAGCTTAGTCCAAACACACAACAACAACCGGCTGCTCACTCCCACGCCCGTGTCGCTCCGGTCGCTCGCATCCAACAGCAACTGCCTTCACGCCTGCACCAACCCACGCACGCAGCCGGCGTGCCCGCCAGCGTTCGCGCCACCTTGGAACACTTCTCCTACGTGCCTGCAGACCATGTACCGCCTGCAGCAGCAACCGCCTCCACGTGCGCACCCTGCAGCACCGGCCGCCAACTCCTCACCTGGGCGCGTATGCACTGCCTCCAGCAGGCGCGCGTTCTTCTCTACACGTGCACAACCTGCAGTGCCAAGCCTGCCAGCACTTTAGCACGCACCACCTCCAGCGCGCCCACTCCAGCACGCCCGCCTTCAGCCTCCGCGTGCACAACCTGCAGTAGCTTCCAAGCGTGCCCATCTACGCTTCCTTCAGCAGGTGCTGCCACCGGCACAACCCACCTTCACCGTAGCTCCGTCCGGCCGGCTCCGGCCACCTCACTACTTGCCGCCACCACCGCTACGAAGCCCTCGGTCCAAAGAACTTCGTTCGAGCTTCACGGATCCAGTCGTTCCTTCCTCTTCGCACACGGCCAAGGAGAAGAAATCCCCTATTTTGCTGTAGTAAAAGGCCTATTATTATTTACATTCTATACCATTGGCAACTTTTATTGATATTCTATTAAATCTGCAATGCAAAAAATATATTTGTTAGTTGCTCAAAATTACTATTTCAGCATGTTCTCTTGATACTATCTTAATCTGAAGGCAGATTTGCCTCAGTTCTCGTTGAAATTAACTACGAACATACGTTTTTAACCGGTGCAAATTTAAATACGTCATTGCCTCCCTGTGGACACGACCTGCTCTTCTACGAGTGGTTATTTTAATTATTGATTAATTGATTTTTCCACCACATCAAATTACAAACGACTTGAAAAGCGAACAATCGACTCATCAGTATGTCTCAAATTAGGGTTGTAAACCTTAATTCACTAAGGTAAAGTGCAATTAAACTTAATACAAGTTTAATTAGGTGTGTGGAAACCAAATTGAGAGTAAAATAACAAAATTAAGTTAGGTCTAGGTCAATTGGACTTTGACTGAGTCCAATTGGACAGTATGTGCTGAGATCAGGGCTCTATTGGACTCAATGAGTCCAATTGAGTAGGCTGAAGAGATTGGCCATGATCCAAGCCAATTAGGTTTAGTGAGGACCTAATTAGGTCCTTAGGGATGTCCGGAGGTGATGTACTAGGGTTGGGGCACCTAAATTTAGGTTCCTAGGGGGTTAGAATTGGGTTTACGGACCTACAGATCCAAGATCAAGGCTTGAATGTCAAAACTGGGTCTGGAGGGTAGTTCTGGACATCCAATAATAGTGTCAGACATCTTATAGTGAAAAATCAGAAGTCCAGACTTGTTGTCTGGAAGTCCAATCAGAGTCAGGAGGGATTCTAGGTTCTATCTTTGGTATTTTACAGAAATTGGACGTCTGACCATGTGTCTCCAATAACACTGCAGAAGTGGGTTTAAGGTGTGCGGTAGTTGGCTAAGAGTTATGGACATCTATAGCTCATCTGGATGTCCAGATAGAGGCAAGAATTAGGGTTTTAAGGTTTCCTAAGGTGTGGTGACCTAATCTTAGGGTGGCTAAGGCTTGGGGAAGCTTCTAGTCTATCCTAGGGCTAGGATGGTCCTAGGTTCTTCATAATTTACTGCATTTTCCTACTTAAATAGAATAGCATATCTCATCCCCATACATTATTATCTACTGCATCTTATTCTAGGTCTCCTACTCCAGCTCTGCTGCAACTGCAGTTATTCTTTATTCTTCAGATCCAGCTTTATATCTACCTTCTGGTCACCTTATAACCTGTAATTGACATAATACACCTAATCAGCACATTATATCATTATTTTTTGAATAGCTAAAAGAAAACAGCGAAGATGCAAATAATTCTTATGCATGCATGAATTATCCTAACTTATGCTTAGTCCTAGCCTAATTTAGGCCAATTAAGACCTATGATTGCTGCACAATCATACCCCCATGCCTAATTCCTGCTAGTCCCTAGCAAATGCAAGACTATATTATTCACTGAAGGGTCTCTAAGCGATTGACTATTTTATCAAGTGTATGCCTAGAGATTTTTCTCCTTTTTTTTTTCATCCTATGCTCTAAAAATGCAGAAAATCATGAAAGTGTAGCTATGTAGCTTTTGCAACAGAGTTGAGTGAAAAACTAATTCACCTCTAAAGCCTGTACTTGACCCCTAGTAGAAATTCTAGTGGGATAGGCGGACTTCTTCCCTTGGGGTATTCAAGATATTATATGATTTCCACCCCAGCTTTAAGCTTGGGTAGAGGATGTCTGAGGGATATAAGTGTTTATTTGGTGGCTTACTCTTAGTTGGTGCTACATTGAAATTAGTACTTCATAATCTAGCTTCCTAAATTATTAACTCAACTCAGAGAAAGACGAGAAAAAGTATCCTCTCTTCTGGTTCCTTTGCATTCATTCTATCTTTCACTTTTTTTTTTCAGAGCTCGTAATCTCACCAGATTCTCACATATGATCTGTATTTGGTAGTCTCACTTGGCATTAACACTTTAATTGAGTTATCATAACCTTAACACTAAGTTGGAATTCCTCAGCTAGTATTCGAGCGGTCGGAAACATAAAAAGGTAGGTTAAGGCCATATTTCGTGGATCTCAAATTCATTTGGTGGTATTGCCTCAATGAACATGAAATAAACACTAAATATTCACACACTCGTTCTTGCTATTTCTTTTTTTCCAATTCATTTTTTTCTCTTTTTCTTCTTTTCTTTTCTATGTATAATTTTTTTTTTTCAACACAACACAAGCTAGCATACATTCGTGAACTTTATCGAGGAGGCATTATTACAGATTGGTGGTACTCAAGAGACATTAAGTGGCTTACTTGGAGGAAGTGCCTACTCACGGCACCGGGAGAGACGGATAGGACGGTGTATTTCTGACCTTGATATCAATACCCTCCTTCAGCTGAGGATTCCCTAAAGAATGGCTATAACCATCCACCTTAGACCTAATTTTATAAAAACTCGCTCTCCACGTATTTGCCTTATTTGGTGGCTCTCAAAATTCGACACAAAGGGTATACGCAGGAACTGAGAGCGAAAGCTATGCTTTATCTCTGAGTATCATCACCAAATTGCCTAGGATTCTGGATTCCTTAAACTAATCTTAGAGCACCAGTACACTCTACTCTCATCTCACACTATTTGGTGGATTTTTGGAAGAAAATTTGCCTAACTCCGAAAACACTGTCCAAGGGTTCAAGAAAAGAAGCACTACTTCTTCTCGATAGACTAAAGACATTTATCAGCCTTCACCGTGAATCCATTGCAAATTCTACGTGTGTGTGAAATATTATACTACATTCCAGATTACAGGAATCAAGTAGAGGATAAAATCCTTGATGCATTCACTTGAGAAAATTCTTATTCATGAATGCACTATATATATATATGCTATAAACAAGTAACCTCATATAATTTGTACTTCGTAAAATTCCCGTATTGGGTTACATTTAGCTTGATCCGAAATTTCAAAATAGGAAGGGTGAGTGGGTGAGTTAGAAATGGCTGTTGCGGATGATTTCTAACTCCAATGTAAGCGTTGGAGGTGGAGTCAGTTTTTCTTTTATTTAGGATCCTTAAGTATGTCTGACATGTAGCTCCGAGGTTTTTCGAAATGTTAGCATAAAATTTTTCAGTTTTATTGTATCTACCCCCCATGCATATGTTCTTGCATGTCCTTATGCATAAAGAAAATAAATTTGACAAAGGATGAGTAGATAGAAGTCACCTGGAATTGCTGCTGAAAATATACATTCAGCACTAACCAACCTGACAGTATACAATATGTAGAAAGAAAACATGCTAAGAGAAAAATATGCTATGTATAAAAATGAATATGTATAAATGATGGATGCGGAGTAGATGCTGAGTTTAATGCCTCCAGCTGGGCAAAAACTCAATCAGATGTATTAGTTCTAGCATAGCAGTCGATCAAGGTTAAGAGAAAGATGTGCTCGTATGCTCCTCAAATCAGTGGTTCGGAGATGCAAACCAGATGATTGTGCACCGCTACTCCAAAAATTCTAGCTATAAGAAGGTGTGGAGTAGTGGTGGAAAATAGTGGATAATCAAAGGGGGGATCATGATGTTGATTCAGCTGATTTATCATGTTCGACAATTCAGTAGGAAGATGCTGAGGGAGTAAATCAACATGTACTTCAGAACCAAAATCTGAGTCATAGGGATCCTCATAACAATAATTGACATCAAAGATCATGCCCTCTCCAGGCTATGGATCATATGGGGGTATCCGTTAAAGTAGAAGATCTATGGGGAGGTCACTAAAATCCTCGTCAGGAATAACTTCGTCCTCATCTGTACTCATATATGATTCATCAGAAGCTGAATCTTTAGGCTCTGAGTCGAGCCGTCCATTAGATTGACTAGGATGATAAGTGTGTCCCCAGCTCATTCTTCTCAAAGCTTCACCATCATATGCATTGGGTTCCTCAATAATTCCTGCCTCAGGTAGCATATTTATTTCTTCAGTCAAATCATCCACAGCTATTTCTGTTCTTCGGATGCCAGGATCAGGGATAGAAAGTGTCATCTCAAAATCTCTAACATCCGAATTAGGGATGTAGGTGAAAGAAGAAGAGTGCAGATCAGGGGATGTTGGATCTAGAACAGGTTCACCAACAATCGGAAGTGGCCTAGATTGATCAGTAGTGTCGCATGTAATGTTTGCCTCAAGATTCATATCCTCAACTGGATCTACTTCCCTTATCTCAGTTTGGTTTTCTAAACTATGACGTATCTCCCAAGATTTAGGATAATCAGATTGTGGCTCAGTCCTGGAGATATCAGTCCTATCCTCAATTTTCTGACGGGAGTTCTTAGACGAACCCATTTGGCATACTTCCTACTCCTATCTCATATCCAAGCTAGATTCTTCTTCCCCTGAATGATCTTCCAGCATCTGCTCCCGAGAATCTTCTGTGTGTCCTTTCAATGTAGTCATTTTAGATTCTTTGAGGTCTTCAAGGCTATTTTTCACTTGATATCTCAAAAGTAGTAGTTCTTGAGTTTCCCAATTTTGTCCAACTAGCCTTGTTATCCCTACCGTTCCTTGAAGGATCTCCATCACTGCTTGTTGTTATGAAATCCAGCTTTGCTTTTGTTTCGACTTAGTGATAGCTTAGATTTCGTGCAGGTAGAATGCGACATTCTCCTTAGTGCTAGCTATAGCTCTTTGTATTCTGTAATGCAGTCGCATATGCACCAGTAGTTCTTCAGGGGTTCTAGGGGGTGAATCAGGTCTATCCATACTCCATGGGTGAGAAGCAGGAGTATGGAACCCATATCCTAGATTATAAGATGCGGTCCTTTGAGGGACCGATTGGTATGGGTCATAACATCCAGGGTTAGGATATGGGTTAACCATTTCGGTAACCCAAGGAGAAGGATCAGGCGAGGCGAAAAGTCTTGTTCGCCACCTTGGGTTCTGATCCTAAGGTTGAGCAGATTCAGTGACCCAGGCTCTCAGATAAGCTCATTGGTCCAGCTCTTCTGGAACCTGATTAGGTCTAGATCCCAGGTTAGCCAATGTGGCTAAGCAGATAGAAGAAGAGGGTGGGGGAGAAGATGGCCGGTGCAAAGTGACTCGTCTCCTTGGGAGTGACTCCCAAGGTTCAACCAGTGGAGGACTGAGTGACCTCCTTCTTTGCATACACCACCCAAACCCTATGTTGGTGTAGCCAAGCTTGCCAAGGCTAAGGCCCTATCAATCAGATGGTCCTTATGATCAGATGACAAGGCAGGAACTATCAGTCAGATCTGGAATTTTGACCCCTGGTTGATTTTTTGCTTTGAAATAGTATTAAATGACTTTCAAAAATTCGGGAAAAATATGGAAATTAAGGCCAACGAGATCAACTTTCACCTCTATCGATTTTAGTTAAAATAGATTCGCGGATTACTCAAAATTGCCTTTTGAATTTTGAAAATTTTCAAATATGGGTCAGTTTGAACCCTTGCACTTTGCAAATTTTAAAAAATTTTGCACATGGAATTTTTTCGAAAGAACAGTGTCATTTGAAAGATGGTTTGAAAGTGAAGGTATAGCTCAAATTTTAGAATTTTTCGGGTGGTGGAGAAGCTTTCTTGTTTGAGTTAAAATTCAAACTTTCCACCAAATTTTTTTTTAAAGGATTTTCAAATTCTTTTTCTTTTTGCTTTTCCAAAACTAACCTAGGATTCAAAAAGAAACCTAATCTACTTACCTGGAATTTTTTTTTGATTTTTTTTTCTTTTTTGACGAAAATAAGTAGCCTTTTTTATTCTCTCTTTTCCAAATAAATCTGACCTGTGGCTCATAAAGGGAAATCCTAGTCTATGATGAGATGTGCACCTAATTTTTTTTTTAATCTGTGCTTGTTGCATGCACAGATTCCCATTTTTCCTATTTTCTTGCAGATCAAAACATAAGCAGAGGAAGATTTGTTAGTGGTAGCTCAAAAGATCGAAATAATAAATAACATTGCCTCCATAGCAATGGCGCCATTTGTTGGGAATCGTAGAGTGCATTTTTTATAAGAAAAACATCATAGTATAGTACGCAATATGATCAACAAAAATATTTATAAAGATAACAAGACTTGGAGTCCCAGTCATTCATCTCTGGGAGGCATTTATGAAAATGCAGATTTGAAATCGATCACTTTCGCCCTACTTGCTTAAAATCACATGACGGTTTATGGTGATTTACGTATTGATATACGACATGCTAGTTGCCAAAAGATAGTAATTAAAACATTCAACTTCGATCACAACAAAGAATGTTACCTAGGCACATGGTGATTTTTGACATATATATTTATATATATAAAAGATGACGGTATTAGAGTTGCAGAGCACAAGTAGAGGAATGCTTGTACAGGGAAATAAAACTACTCGCTACCAAAAAAGTGACTGCATACATGAAACTATAGGGGGATTTTGCACGAATCATTGTGGGAGAAGTAAGGAACTACGCTATTAAGCAGTAAATAAAGTATGTAAATCTAAGAAGAACTATAATCTAATCTAGCAGAGAAAAGGGCATTCGGAGGTAGTTTCGATGGCCTTTAAGTTGGTTGAGAGAAGGAGGGGTGGCTAATGGTGCTTAGGCCAACCCTTGGAGAGAGGTTGGAGAGGTGATCCAGCATCTTGGCGTGGAGGTGGTGGTGGCCAAGGTGAAGCTACTCATGGACATGGAGGAGGAGTGGATGTGGAATGAAACTAAGCTAAATGGAAGCAAGAGAGGATGGGTGTAAAGGAACACCCCTTCGGTCATTTTATAGACCTAAGTGAAGCTCTCTAGAGAATTATGGAATTCTCTAGAGAGGCCTATGGTGGGAGCTCACGAGAGAGTGAGAGAGAGAGGATGGATGGTGGTTTTTAGATGCACCAAATGTAGATCTAAAAATTGAATGGCTCTTGGTTGCTAACTTTAGCAACGAAGGCAACAACACATGGTAGAGAGTTATAGAGAACTCTAGGCTAGGTATTTTCGTGTCAATGGTGTATGTGGGTTGAAACTTAGGTGGCTAGGTTGAGTAGGTTAGGTTATAGTGGGTTTAGGTCAAGGTAGGTCTCAAATTAGGGTTATAAACCCTAATTCACTAAGGTAATGTGCAATTAAACTAAATACAAGTTTAATTGGGTGTGTGGAAACCTAATTGAGAGTAAAATAACTCAACTAAGTTAGGTCTAGGACAATTGGACTCTCACTGAGTCCAATTGGATAGTGTGCTGAGATCAGGGCTCAATTGGACTCAATTAGTCGAATTGAATAGGCTGAAGAGATCGGCCACGATCCAAGTCAATTAGGTTTAGTGAGGACCTAAATAGGTCCTTAAGGAGGTCTAGAGGTGATGTACTAGGGTTGGGGCATCTTAATTTTGGTTCCTAGGGGCTTATAATTGGGTTTATGGACCTAGAGATCAAAGATCAAGGCTTGAATCTCAAAACAGGGTTTGGAGGGTAGGTCTGGACGTCCAATAATAGTGTCAGACCTCTTATAATGAAAAATTAGAAGTCCAAACTTGTTGTTTGGACGTCTAATCAGAGTCAGGAGGGATTACAGCTTTTGTCTTGGGTATTTTGAAGACATTGGACGTCTGACCAAGTGTCTGGACGTCCAATAACACTGTAGAAGTGTGTTAGAGGTGTGCAGGAGTTGGCTAAGAGTTTTGGACATCCTATAACTCATCTGTACGTCCAGATAGAGGCTAGAATTAGAGTTTTAATGTTTCCTAGGCTGTGGTGACCTAATCTAAGGGTGGCAGAGGCTTGGGGAATCTTCTAGGCTATCCTATGGCTAGGATGGTCCTAGGTTCTTCGTAATTTACTGCTTTATTCCTACTTAAATAGAATAGCATACCTCAACTCCTTACATTATTGTCGACTACATCTTATTCTAGGTCTTTTACTCCAGGTCTACTACAACTCCAACTATTCTATATTCTTCAGATCCAGCTTTAGATCTACATTCTAGTTAGCTTATTACCTGCAATTGACATAATGCACCTAATCAGCACATTATAGCATTATTTTATGCATAGCTAAAAGAAAGCAGTAAAGATGCAAATAATACTTATGGATGCATGTATTATCCTTACTTATGCTGAGTCCTAGCCTAATTTAGGTCAATTGAGACCTATGATTGTTGCACAATCACACGACTTATTAACTTGCCCTCTGATTTGAGGGGATTTTAAGTCTAAGCATCTGCACACTATTCACACTGACTCACTTTTCGACGATTTTTATGAAAATTGGGTAGCTAATGAACTATCTAGGGTGGTATGGTTGGCAAGTTCTCGTACGTAACAACCCATTGGCTGGTTGTCCATAACCCAGCCACAAGACCATTTTCTTCATACTGCCTTTAAGTAAATCTTAGATCTGGGAAGCTACCTACTTATAACAAAAAAATAGAGAAAAAAAAAGAGAAAATAAAAAAATAAACAAATAAAAACACACTTCACCACAAGAGTATGGCTGGCAAGTTGCCATGGGTAATAGCCCTTTGGCCGATTGTCTAGACCCAAGCCCACAAAAATGCAAAGTAATTCCCGAAACACTTAGGGAAGAAGCAGGAAAGTAGATTAAACCAAGGAGATATACACTGGGTTCGACCTTGTGTTGACCCCATAAATAAAAGTAGGGAGAAAGCTACCGTTCGAAATGATAACCCATTAGTCAAGGTCACATCGCATCGTAGAAACCTAATGTCCATTTTAACTGCCACCTAGTGAGTCTATCACCCTTTTATAAGATGCTTACCACTTAGAGTCCTTTTCGAGTCTTAGGCAAGTCAGGTAGCCGTAAAAAGTTATCCCGAAACTCTCAAACTCCAAAAGTCAAAAAATTTTAGAAAATAGGAAAAACAAAAAAAATTATCTTCCCTGTACAAATAAGGTGAGAACTTGGGTGTTCTGCATTCTGGCGGATGCCCGGGTACTGTTGAGTTTTCGTACTTTAGGACCTTAGTTGAAATCTTCTTTTGTTAATAAATGACTTAGGCCTAAGCGATCGAGTCCTAATTCTATTTTTATACATAGCATGTAGTTTAATTTTCTAGGGACTAGCAAAAGATAGGCATGGGGGTATGATGTATACACTTTTATTTAGGTTAAAATGTCTATCCATGCATGTTCCTAGGCATAGATTTGCATTTCATATTATAAATATCTCATCGCATGCATCATCCTGCTTTTAAAGTAGTTGTATACATTTTAGGTTAATTACGTTCTTTTTATGGCCAGGAGGGAAGGAGATTTATTTCAAGGCCTTGGATTGATGATCTGACTGTAAGGACCTGATTAGGATGATGATTGGAGTCTAATGCCTCCGAGATTGTCTAGGTTGGAGTCTCATAGTACCTTATGCAATCTAAGGAAGATCAACGGCCAAGGGGCAATGTGACATCCTTTTGGGCTTCGGATGAAAAATCCAACCTTATGGATGGATCAGAAGCAACGATCGTAGTTCAACAGTGTTGAAATCAAATCGATCTGAGCAACTTGGCACACTCTACAACAAAAAGAAGATGAACAACCCAGATGGCACCACATGGCCATATCTCAACCTCCCAACACCGGCCAGCAGCATCTGGAAGGCCCCCCCTAATCTCCATTCTCAGCGATTGGATCAAGATCCAACAGTTGAGAAGATCTCTCCCCCACATGCCGATAAGACTTCGTGTCGCAACAGCCAGCTTGGCACAATGGTAAAGCTCTTAGCTTGCAAAGGAGTGCTGGTTCGAGACCCGTGGAGCCCCCAACTAAGCAATTGGAAGCACGCACGTGGACCAACGCACGCATAGCCAGCCGCAACGCAGCACCAGCATGCCTACGCAAAGGTGCTCTCACAACCAACCGTAGCGCCAGTGCGCTAGCGCGCACGTGACCAGAGGTGCGTGGTGCGCGGGCCAGCTACGAGTGTGTGCTTGGTTGGCGTGACCTTCAACAACAGCCTAGCAGGCCCTTACTAATGCTTGTAGTCACCACTAATTGCCTATAGGCGCGATGACAGCTGTGGGCGTGAGTGGTGGGGGCACGATCTTCAGCGACAGCTGCAAGGGGTCTTTAGTGATGCTCGTAGCTGTCTCTACATCCCTCTAGGAGAATTTGCTCCTCTTCCCTTAACTATATAAACACCCCTACACCCCACATTCCTTTTCATCTCTAGCAACTCTACTCCCACCTACTCCTAAGCTCTAGTAGCCTACCAAAGCTCCAATAGAGCTTACTCTCAAGCTTTAAGGGTCTTCTATTAGTGTAATGATCCTACTTCCCTACAAATAAGCATCCTTCATCCCACCACCTTCATAGGTTGCCTTGGAGCCATCCTTCCACCTCCATTTCAGTAGAACATCTCCTTCATCTCCTCACCTCCATTCCAGAGCCTCACCAAAGCATTCGTCTACTCAACATCCTCCTGCACCTCACCTCCATCATCCGAGCTTCTGCCAAGCACCGTCGTCTCGCCGAACTGTCGATTTAGGAGATTTCTTCTCACCCCTATCTCTTTTATACTTTCATAGATTATTGTAACAAACATTTGCATAATATATCATAGTTGTGTTCCATCTCATTTTGTGAACTTGTCTTGCCTGACTTTTTATTTCAAAAACAAAAAGAAATAACAAAACCTCAAAATACCAAAAAGAAATAAAATGAAGTGCGGTTTTCAATCAAATTAAACATCACCTCCCTATGTTGAAGCTGGGACCCCTGGAGTTTCAGATATAAATTGTATTTGGTAGAAGCGTTTTGCGAGATACGACGATGAGTTCTCCAAACCCTAATTTTAATCACAAAACACGCCTAATCACCTCCCTTCAACACCAATTGGCATAGCAGAATGCTGAGATATATCAACTATGCATGATGACTCGATCTCAGGGCACTCTTCCTGCCCAATTTGTCCCAAAACCACAAAATTTTTTACCTCGTGGTCCGCAACCATGGGCACAACCTTCTCAGGGGTAGGTTCATCAAATTCTGTAAGCTCCTACTACTCCACTAGGATTTCAGGCTAATCCTGTAGCAACATATCAACCATATGTCCCTATTGTGAACCCTCCACCGCCTTATGATCGCACTGGACTTGCGATGTCTAATGGGATTACTACGAGGAGTGGTAAACAAACTGTCAATCCGCCTCAACATAATCCTAGCCCATCTTCTTCATCGCCCTCTCATTCAGGTTTCGCATCGCATTCTCGTTAGGACAATATACCCAAACTAGTGTTAGAATCGGTCCCATTCCCTGAGTCCCTACTGATGGAGCAAAAAAGAAAAAAGAAAAAGAACATGTAGACCTTTGACAATTTGCATGATTTATTCAAGGATGTTGAAATCAACGTTCCATTGTTAGAGGTGATAGACCACATCCCAATTGTCACCCATTTCTTTGAAGAGTACACTACACCCAGGCAACAGCAAAAGAAAACTAAGAACCTGGTTGTTCTCTTGTCTCAAGCAAGTTATGCTATACTATCAAAACTACCACAGAAGCAGAAATATCTATTCACCCCTCTCATTTCATCTAGCATCAAGGGCTGCAATTTTGATCGTGCCTTGTTGGATTTAGGATCTTCCATTAACCTCGTACTGACCACTATGTTTCAAAAGTTTTCGTTAGGAAATCTGAAACTCACCCCTATTACATTGCAATTGGCAGATTGCTCTACCAAAATCTAATGGGGTGTGGTCGAAGATGTGGTGGTTAGGGTCAATAGTCTCTATTCTCCTGTTGACTTTCTCATATTAGATATGGAAGTTCCTGATTCACTTTCTGATTATCCGATAATCCTCGGTAGACCTTTCTTGGCCACAGCTCGTGCCCATATTGATTGTGAGTTGGGCTATATTGAGAATGTAGTGGGCTCTGAAAAGCTCAAACTAAACATTTTTATGGCCGCCAAGAATTTCGATTGTGATTTTATCGAGAATGACACGTTTGACGATGACTTGGCTATCAGTGCATGTATCAGATTGGTTGGGACCTATTGAACTTGCTATGGCACACCTCTGGAAAATCAAGACCTGACAACCTATACTATGACATTTCCCCATCCCTTCCCTTAAATTAATCTCTTCCTGACCGGACCCCTGATGAGGTCCACTCCACCTCTTACGCCTCTTGGTCTGAGCCATATCCAGGCTGCTCACCTCCGGTTTGCCCCCTTGAAGACTAGATTGCCCTTTATTTCCCATAAAATCAAGTGGAAGTGACATTCCACACAGGGACCTTGTTCCCAAATACTAATCTCTGGGACACTCCTTTCTTGGATCCATCAATCCAAGATGCCCCTCTCCTTGGCCAGCCTGAGGGCCAATTTCCTTCTCCCCTTAGTCCCTCTCCTGATCCTTTTGGGACAATATTGTCTTAAGAATTGCCAGATCTGTCCCTATCCACATCTGAGCTCAAAGAGCTGCCTGACACGCAAAAATATGTTTTCCTAGCACCAAATGAGATGCTTCCTGCAATCATTAGTTCAAAATTGTCTAGGGAGCAAGAGTGCAAGCTAATGAAGGTCCTATTGAACATAAGGCAGCCATTGGATGGTCTCTGTTTGATCTAAATGCATTAGCCCCTCCTACTGCACTCACCGTATATATATGGATGAGGAGGCTCGACCTGCCCCTGAGATGTAGAGACGTCTCAATCGTAATATTCAGGAGGTTGTTAAGAATGAAATTACCAAGTGGCTTGATGCAAGCATCATTTACCCGATCAACAATGACCCCTAGGTGAGCCCGATTCATGTTGTGCCTAAAATGGCTGGTCTCACCATGCATGTCAATGACAGGGGCAAATCCATCCCTACACGCACTCCTACCAGTTGGAGAGTGTGTGTGGACTATAGGAAACTCAATATTGCTTCCAAGAAAGACCATTTTCCACTTCCTTTTATTGACCAAATCCTAGAGCAGTTAGCGGGAAATCAATTCTTTTGTTTCCGGGATGGATTCTCATGCTATAACCAGTGGCTATTAACCCTCGGGACCAAGAGAAAACCACCTTCACCTGTCCTTTTGGCAACTTTGATTTCACAAACATGCCATTCGGACTCTGTAACGTGCCAGCTACTTTTCAAAGATGCATGCTAGCGATATTCCATGATATGGTGGGTGATTTTCTCGAAGTCATTATGGATGACTTTTCTGTCTTCGGACCAACTTTTGGCGATTGCCTAGCCAACTTGACCTACATCCCTCGGAGATGTATTGATGTTAACCTCGTGTTTCCAAGTGAGAAAAGTCATTTCATGGTGCACGAGGGCATTATTCTCAGACATATCATCTCTGAAAGGGGTATCTGTAAGCACCTCTGTTTTCATACACCAAAATTATGTTTATTGCTAGACTAACATTTCAGGACTATCTTAGATCAAAGTATTAAAGCATCTTTCAAGATAAGAGAAGATAGTTGCTAATGTACGCCTTTTTCATTTATTTGAGTCTAGCACATTATTGTAAGGAACCTCAAATAAAACTTAAATATGAATTTTTTGTGCATCTTTTTCAAAACAACACTTTTAGGGTTATTGATCGACCAAACTAGATAATTGATCAACCAAATCACTTTGATCGACCAACCAAATTAATTGACCGATCAAATCAACCCATTTTAGGAAGTTGAGAAAAATTCTCTTGATTAACCAACCAAGCTAATTGATCGATCAATCAGTAGTCGACCAACCTTCTTAACTGATGACCAAATTGCCTTTTGATCAACCAATTAACCTTAATTGATCAACCAATTTAGTTTCCTATTCAGGTAAAACGTTTTGTATAAATAGTGGTTGTATGTAGCCTATTCTTACACAACTTTTACAAGAGAAATACCACAAAAAAATAGAACTTCTCGTGCTTATTTCCAAAGGCTTTCACACCCCTTTCCTCACTCTCTTCGAAAGCACGATGCCTCAAACCTCTATGAAAAATCAATTTGATCATTTATTGAGGTTCCATAGAATTCATTTTCTTGTTATACTTTTTGTTGTTTTGATTTGCAAATTACAAGTTTGTTCGAAAGATCCATGTTGTCATTTTTGCTTCTCTTTAGGATAAAACGGAAGAGTATTGTAAGAGGTTGTGCCACCCTCGCTCAAGTGGTACGGTTTAGTGCATTGACTAGCTTTGCCTAGTCGGAAAAATCCTATGCTGGGAGGCTTAGGTAGTGGTTTTCACCCAGATCGGGTTTCCACAATAAATCAGGTGTACTCTGTGATTGTATTTTTGGTACTTTATTTTCTTTTATCTTTGCATAAATTTTTTTTAGCAATACTATTCACCCCTCCCCTCTAGCATGTAGTTGCGATCCATAGGATATTCCTAGCATCCTCTCATGGTATTAGAGCCTAGCTATCCAAAATGATGTCAAAGTCTTCTATCGACACATACGTTGAGAGGTAATTTGTTGTTCATCGTCCACTTTTCGATGGAACAAACTATGGATATTGGAAGACTATGATGCAGATTTTTCTTGAATTGATGGACTTTGAGGTATGGGATGTCATTGCATCCAAATACAGCTGTTTTGAAATCAAGGAACGAGTGATGGTGACACCAGACCAAAAGAAGATGTCAACTGATGAGAGCCTCATCATGAGCCATAACTAGCTCATTTTGACCCAATAAAGAAGATAAAAGCTCCTACATAACCTAGAAGAAGGCCTAAATGAAGGAATAAGTGCTCTGAGAAGAAAACATGAATTAAAGGTTAAAACTGCAATTTTACCATTGCAGTGCATAAACAGGATTTCTCAGAGGCAAAACATAGGTCAAATGGTCTAAATAAGATAAAAAGTGGGTTGAGTCAATCAGAAATGGGTTCATGTGCAATTTAGGAATTAAATGACATTTGGTAACCCTAAAACAGACCTACTTAAATTAACAAGGTTTCGGTCAGAATAAAAATAAAGTAAACCCTATAAAAATCATGGAAAAATATCCTCTAGGGTTTAGAACGCTTAATTTTGCCTTTGGAACCTAGTTTGACCTAGATTAGGGTCCTAGCTCATCAATTAACCTAATTTAGGTTTTTACACAAAATATCCATTCAAACGTGGTCAAACCTAAAATCCAACTTCACCATTGGATTACTTAGGTCCAAATTAGGTTTTTACTAAAATTTGGACCTAAGGGGTGGTCATCTTGACCTACCTTGCAATTTAGTACACCCAAATCATAATTTGGCCCCTATCTTTTGAAAATCATTGAGAGAGCCCCCTAATTTCCTCGCCACCTTTGCAATAAAGTCCGGCCGCCATTGTTAGCGCAGAACCGAACTCCGGCAAGGTTTAGAGAGGGAATACTCTCTGATTCCTCAGAGATCCGCTCCCAGAAATGGAAGGGAGATTCTCTGAGGAGTTCCCTTCCATCTAAGGCCAATCACGATCTCTGGTGTGAACCCAATCTCTCCTGCGAACGCACGAGGGATTTGGGTATCCACCCTCTTTCCTTCTTCGGTGAACCGTTGGAGATAATTGTGCAGCCCTCTGCACACTAGAAAGTTCGGCCAGCACCTATAAAAGGATCCCCAAACCCGGCCGCTGATCTTCAGACTTGTTTTGGCGGAGATTCCCCCAAATTTTCCTCCCTTCCATCTACGGCCAAGAAACCCGCAAGCTCCGGTGACCTCTTCCCTCCTTATCGTCGCTCTGCTGCCATACTAGAAGCAGAGTCAACTCCGCCTCTTCCTCCCTCGTTGTGCCATACCAAGTGCGCGTGCCCCTGACCTCTTCCTCGTCACCGCTCCCTCCCTCATGGTTCTTCTTCTCCGACGATGGCAGCTACGCACCATCTACTCCCCTGCCTCCCTCCCTTCCAGAACACTCCAGATACCTTCTCCATCTTCCCCTCTCTCTTTTCCCCCTTTTATTTCATTTAATTGCCCCCCGACAATGCCTGACCACCCTTATCTTCCACGTCACCGACCGACCTCCGGCGAGCCGCCCCCACCATTCCGCCCCTCCACACGGCTCGCCAACCGTCTCATAAGCTCCGCCTCACCACAAGGAACAATCTCCGTCCATCCACCATTCCTCTACGCCTCCACCATAGCCCCCCGAACACCCCCACACTTCCAGTCACAGGTCGACCTAGGCACGCACGCCTAGGCCGTCCCACGACCTGCAGCACCATGCACCACCTTCGCCGTGCCACGTCGAAGGTCCCCAGCTGGTCTGATTAAGCCGAGAGGCTTGTTTTGTGTTTGATAGGATTTCAACCCCTGCTGCCATTGACGGTTGGAGTAGCTCCAGGCTTCAGCAGCTCCAGGTGTCATGTTCTCCAATCTTCAGGTGTAGCATATTCGGGAAAGTAGTGCGAAGCATCTAAGTCCAGCAAGGAGCGCAGCAACGTCCGTAGCTGTGGCAATTGCACGAAGGCTCTGCAGGCACGCGCAGGAGCGGGGCAGAACTAATAGTCCCACATCGGTGAAACACGAAGCGCAGGTATACTTTAAATTATTTTTGTGATATTGCCTTGTTGCCTCTGAACACACAGGGGTGAGGTCCCTCACCTTATCCCACGCTCGCCTAATCCGCGGCTTCACCTTGCGGATCTGGTGGGCTCCGACCCGACCCAACCTGAGCACTCCTCGCGCATCACCCACCTACCGGTGCACCTGGTCCCGGGTGTGAAATTCGACCCGATTACCCGTGGCTCTGGGAGAGCATCCTTGAGTGAATTGTAGTGAGAGTGAGAGACACGCGGGTAGAGGGACAGGGTAGGTTTTGCTTCCACCTCTCTGTGCAGGCAGGCTGAGCATTGAGAGACTTAGCCGCAAGAAGAAGCCGTCGCAGAAAGGCCAAGGAAGAAGAAGACCAATGAAGGAGAAGACTTCGCAGGAAAGAGAAAAGAAGAGAAAGAAGTTCAAGGAAGAAGAAGACCTGTAGACCAGAAGAAAAGAAGAAGAAGAACCTACGAAGAAGAAGAAGGCAGTAGAGAGAAGAGCAAACAAAAATCAGAGAAGGCCAATGCAGAATCAAAATAGGAAGAAGAATAGTCACATTTAAGACGTCTGATATATAAATCAGACGTCTAATCCTGTTATCTCTTAGCAATTCTTTTTATAACTCTCTCTCTTTGAATCAATTGTTCTTCATTTAAAAGTTGTATTCCTTAGTTTTAAAAGTTCTGAGATTGCTCCCTGTGTTCGACCTCGGATACTCTAGTTTTTCGAGTAATAAAATTCTCTATTTGTTTGAATGCTTTGTCGGCTATATTACAACGTGTTATCTTTTAAAACCCGATCGAGCGCGATAAACATTTTGGCACCGTTGCCGGGGAGCAACGGGCACTTTTAAACATTTTGATTACAACTTTTCTATTCAATATTTGACCTAACTCCTCTCTTTTGTTGTGTTCAAACAGGGAAAGAGAAACAAAAAGGAAAGAACAATAGTTACACATCAGACTCTCCAAGGAACAGGTAATTTCCATATGCCCTCCCTCTTAAGTCTCTCAAAATCTGAAAAAAAAAAGAGTGAACAATCAACTTAGGGCTACCTGTTTCATATTTAGTAACTCATCAAGTTGCCTGATTTTCATTTCAACACATTTTTATCTGCTCATCCAACTAAGGTAACTAGGGCTAAAACTTTCTTGATTGAGCCCTAGGTACTAAACTCTGAGGCAACCAAATTGGACCCACTAGAGCCAATTTAAGGATTACAAAGCTAGGGTTTTTAGAGACACACCTTATCTTAAACAAGGAAACAAATTTTCCCAAAAGAGGTGTGCCTAAACCTTGTTTGAAAAGATCTACACAAGAAGAACCCTAAGCAAATCAGGCTTTTAATCCATTTGAACCTTAAAAAGAAAAGGACCTAAAAGCTCTTAAAGGAACAAAAGGTGAAGTTGATCCCTTGGGTCAACCAACCTTATAATTAGGTCACTTTTTCACTCAAAATACTTAAAAGTTCAAGTGAAACATTAAGCACCTTGATCTTAAAGTAAAAAAGGTAGACTTAAGAGGTCAAGGTCCCCATTCTGGTCTACCTGGAACCGCAGTGACAAGAGAGGTCGGGTGGGGGAAACCCTGTAACTCGTGGGGACGCTGTACCGTGTAGGGGTCTTTGCTGGACTCTCCCTCTCTGGCTGCCCAGGTATTTCTCAAGTGGACGACCTTTCTAACTAAGGGGTCCATCTGCCCCGAACCTCTATAGTCACCCAACAATTTTTGGTTGTCTTTATTGGGTCCAGCACCTTCTAATCTCAACACATCCTTCGGTGCATGCTCGGTAGGAGGTCCTTAAGGCCACCCTTATGACCTCCTTTAGAAATTCACTCTCGTCGAGGCCAAGCCCCGACACCCTTGTGTGTGCAGCAACCCCTCCACATAAATCTTTCATCTGATTCAGACCCTGGTTCTCCTTCTTCTTCCATCATGGCACAACCCATTGAAGAGGAGAATAACCTTGAATACAAACTTCAACGCCTTAATGATCTCTTTCAGAACTTTGTAAACCCACCGCAGCGACCTATGATGCGAGATCACTATAATCCCACTACGGTGGCGATCGAACCTCGAGTACGAATCCCGATTGGAGGACCTGATTCTGAACTGAAGCCCAATATGATTCATGCCATACCAAAGTTCCATGGGCTTAACTCTGAGGATCCATTCCAACACATTAAACAACTCAAGCATCTGGCCCAGACCTTCGGGTCAGATGTACAAAATCGGGATATCCTACTGATGAAAATGTTTTCGTTCTCCCTCTTGGACAAGGCCACACATTGGTATCAAACTCAGACCCGTTCGATCAACACATGGGAGGAACTACAGTCCGAATTTGTGAAAAAATTCTTCCCCGTTGGCCAGATGAATGCCTTGTGCCACCAGATCACTCATTTCACTCAACAACCGGGAGAACCTCTTCATGAAGCATGGGATCGATTCTTAGATCTCATGCGAAAGTGCCCCCATCACGGAGTTCCTAAGTGGGAACAAGTCCAGTCTTTTTACCAGGGACTCCATGAAGATATTTGTTTATTCGTCAATGCAACGTCCAGAGGAAACATCATGGGTCAACATGAGGACACAGTGTGGGAGATTCTCGAAAACATGTGCAAGAACTCCATAAATAATGACTCCATGGGCTTATTCGATAGGACGAATGCCCGCGCATCAACAAATCTGAGAGGGACACATGAGATGTAGGACCTGTCCAATTCCGTTGACTTGGAACTGATGGCCAGTCGTTTGGACAAGGTTTCTATCATAGAAAAGAAGGTGGACGAGCATTCTCCAATACCTACAACCCTGGATGGTGAAATCATCCTAACTTTCAGTGGGCAGGAAATTCTCAAAGACCACCATATCAACCCCGTCCACAAGCCCCTCGTCCATATCAGCCGCCTCAGCCTCGACCCAATCCCACCTACCAATCTGGGCAAAACCAGGATCAACTGACTCTTATCCTTCAAACACTGGCTGACATTCAAAAGACAAATGCGGCAATGCAAAAACAATACAAGGACGAGATCACAGAGGTTCACAACCAACTGGCCCAGATGGCAAATTCTCGCCAACCTGGCACCCTTCTCTTGCAACCTCTACCCAACCCAAATAACGTGCTAACCCAGAAGCGCGTTATGAATCCAAATTCAGGCCAAGCACATTTGATTTATCAGGCCCCTGCAGCTCCATCGCCAGACGGGATGGAAGCTTTGACATCTTATGCGGGATTTCAGCAGCAACCACCCCTCCTACCAAACCCAAACCAGAATCAGGCCGGATTAAACTCTGTAACAACACGTAGTGGTAAAACAACCCAAAATCCACATTATCCAAACCACTCCAAGCCTGATAATAGCCAAGACCATACGATAGTCATCCAAGATACTACTGTCCCAGTTCAAGAACTTGGACCTATCCTAGAGGAACCAACTAGGATCCCATTTCCTGAGGCCTTAACCAAAGGAAAAAGGATAACTAAACCCATGGCTCCCGAGGAGGATCTGGTCAAGCTCTTTGAACAGGTCTAGATAAACATCCCATTGATGGATGCAATTTGCCACATACTGGCTTATGCAAGATTCTTGAAAGACATATGTACCCCTAAACGTAAGCCGCGAACCAAGGATGGGAATCCAATCGTACTGTTAGAGAAGCCAGCTCTGTCATCTTGAACAAACTCCTACCCAAGGATAAAGACCCAGGAACTCCCTTGATTTCTTGTAAAATTGGTGAAACCCAATTTGATAAAGCCTTACTAGACCTAGGTGCCTCCATAAATTTGATACCTACATCCCTCCTTGGCTACCTTGAAGAATCTGAACTTAAACCCACTGAGGTGACATTGCAGTTAGCCGATCGATCCATCAAGTCACCTAGAGGAATACTCGAGGATGTCATTGTTAGGGTACGAGATTTCTATTTCCTGATGGACTTCATAGTACTGGACATGGATGCACCTAAGAACCCAAGGGACACACCAATCATATCAGGGAGACCCTTTTTGGCCATTGCTAGGGGCAACATAAACTGCGAAGAGGGCCAGATAGAATTAAAATTTGGGAATCAAAACCTGAAGATTGACATTTTTAAGGCCCAACAATTGATTAATTGCGGGGTTATAGAGGAAATATGTGATATCAGAGCCGTGGTTGATGAATTGCATATAAAAGACAACCTGATTATCCGTGATCAACCACTAGAGAATCAAAACCCGCTAACAGAGGAGTGCGAACATGATCTAGACACACCTATGACTCCTACCCTTATTCCTGATACAAACCCCGAACCGCCCGCTGCTGCTGAAAATCCTGTCATGGAACTCAAGCCCCTTCCCGAGCATCTGAAGTATGTCTTTTTGGATTCGAATCAGACGTTTCCTGTGATTATCAACTCTCGACTCACACCTGACCAGGAACTCCGTTTGATTTCTGTTCTCCAGCAACATCGTAGAGCCATTGGATGGACTCTCGATGATTTGACTGGTATAAGCCCTTCATACTGCACACATCGAATCTACACAGAAGAAGGCGCACGACCTTCAAGAGAAATGCAAAGATGCCTAAACCCTAACCTACAGGAGGTCGTGAAAAAGGAGATCATAAAGTGGTTAGATGCAGGGATCATCTACCCGATCTCCGACAATCGTTGGGTGAGTCCAATACAAGTGGTGCTTAAAAAGGCAGGACTTACCATCATCACAACTGAAACCGGAGAAGTCATTCCTACCCGAATAGCTAACTCGTGGAGAGTCTACATTGATTACAGAGGACTAAATTCCTCCACGAAGAAGGACCATTTCCCACTACCGTTTATTGATCAGATCCTCGAAAAACTAGCAGGAAATAGGTTCTTCTGCTTTCTTGATGGGTACTCCGGTTACAACCAGGTGGCAATCCATCCAGAGGACCAAGAAAAGACCACATTCACCTACCCCTTCGGGACGTATGCGTTTCAAAGGATGCCTTTCGGTCTGTGCAATGCACCTGCAACTTTTCAGAGGTGCATGCTTGCCATATTCTCAGATATGGTAGGTGATTATCTGGAAGTCTTCATGGATGACTTTTCAATTTTTGGAGAATCATTTGACGATTGCCTCGAACACTTGGTCCAAATACTCAGGCGATGCATCTAGGTGAATTTGGTTCTTTCCTGGGAAAAGAGCCATTTCATGGTGCCTGAGGGAATTATCCTGGGACATTTAATCTTGGAGAAAGGCATCCAAGTGGATCGAGCTAAGGTTAACCTGATTTCCAAGCTCCCTATGCCTAGCTCGATTAAGGACATCCGATCTTTTTTGGGGCACATCGTTTTTTACCGTCGAGTTATCCCTGATTTCTACAAAATCGCGCGCCCCCTGACCAATCTTCTCTCCAAGGATGTGCCTTTCAAAATTTCCAAGGAATGCACTCAAGCATTTGAGGTCCTACATGACCGAGTCTCCCAAGCCCCTATCCTACAGTCCCCTGATTGGTCTCAACCCTTTGAGATCATGTGAGATGCATCTGACTTCGTTGTAGGAGCGATTTTGGGGTAGAAAATTGACGGGAAACCTGTGGTCATTTACTACGCCAGCGAAACACTGGATGAGGCTCAGCGCAACTATACGGTTACTGAGAAAGAGCTGCTGGCCGTAGTATTTGCCCTGGAAAAATTCAGATCATACCTTCTGGGTTCCTGTGTTATCATATACTCGGATCACACAGTTGTGAGGCATCTCCTTGCAAAGAAGGACGCGAAACCTCGATTAATCCGATGGATCTTGCTGTTGCAAGAATTTGACCTAGAGATTCGTGACAAGGCAGGAAAGCAAAATGTGGTAGCTGATCACTTGTCCCTCCTTCCTTCGGAAATAATTGACCCTTCTGAACCTATCACAGAACACTTTCCTGATGAGCACCTCCTGACTATCAGTACAAGTCTTCCATGGTTCGCAGATATAGTAAATTACCTGGCATCACATCAGATTCCGTCTGATTGGCCGAAGGCCAAGAAGGACAAATTGTGTTCCGATGCCAAGTATTACCTATGGGAAGACCCGTATCTATTCTGCATTGGTGCTGATCAGATAATTCGACGGTGCATCGCGGAGGTAGAAATCAAAGACATACTCTCATTTTGCCATGACCAAGCATGTGGTGGACATTTTTCAGGACATAAAACCACATCAAAAGTCCTCTAGTGTGGCTTTTACTGGCCCACAATTTTCAAAGATGCATACGATCACTGTAAGGCATGTTCCCGTTGCCAGACTCTGGGCAACATGAGCCATCAAGACATGATGCCTCTACAGCCGATCTTGGTATGCGAAATTTTTGATATTTGGGGGATTGATTTCGTGGGACCCTTCCCGATCTCGGATGGCTTCGAATACATCTTACTCACAGTTGACTATGTTTCCAAGTAGATAGAAGCCATTCCGACCCGAACCAACAATCAGAAAGTTATAAATTTCATTCATCAAAACATTTTCTCAAGGTTCGGGATCCCACGTGCTATAATTTCCGACGGAGGGACCCATTTCACTAATACTCAGTTCAGGTCACTGATGACCAAATACAGGGTGTCACACCGAATCTCTACTCCTTACCACCCCCAAACTAATGGTCTAGCTGAGCTATCTAACCGAGAGATCAAGAAGATCCTTTGGGCTACTGTTCGACCTGATAGAAAAGATTGGTCTTCTCGGCTTCCGGAAGCATTGTGGGCCTATAGGACCGCCCACAAGACCCAATTAGGAATGTCTCCCTTCAGACTAGTGTACGGGAAGGCATGTCACCTCCCCGTCGAGTTGGAGCATAAAGCTTATTTGGCAGTATGGACATGTAATCTAGATCGTTCTAAGGCTGGAACCCACAGAAGAATTCAAATGAGCGATATCGATGAATTACGCCACGTCGCGTATGAGAACTCGCGAATTTATAAGGAACGGGTTAAAGCTTTTCACAACAAACACATTTCTAGAAAGGTCTTTCATCCTGGTCAAAAGGTTTTACTCCTTGATGCCCGACTCAAATTATTCCCAGGAAAGCTAAGATCTAAGTGGGTCGGACCCAACCTTGTCCGACAAATCTTGGGAAATGGAGCCATTGAAATCAGCCAACTCAGCCACGATGCTGAACCCTTTGTCATGAACGGTCAGAGACTCAAGCCGTTCATTGACATAGCCGATATAGATTTGGCTGAGTCATCCTTTACCCTCCATTCCTCTTGAGCTCATTGCGCCCAGCCAATGGCGTAAAACTCAACGCTTAACGGGAGGCAACCCGTCATTCTTTGAAAAACCCGAAACCTTTTCTGACATCTCTATGTGGAATTCATATTGCACTTTAGGGTTCATCCATTAGAACAGCCGGCTTCACCTCAGGTATCCCTACCCAAGATTAGAAATCGTTCGCAACAAGTCACTTCGACCCATTCACTCACCACACACTTGTCCTAAAGCATTAACTAAGCTGAAATTGAACCCACCTAATTTACAATGGGGACATTGCAAATCTTAGGCATGGGGGGTATGAAAGTGCAAAATGTCAGGAAATTTCATATCAAGAAAGGGTTTCATTTAAAAAAAATAAAAAAAAAGAGACTTGAAGGAGGGGAGGAACAATTCAGGGTCAAACAAATGAGAGGAGGAAAAGAGTAAAATGACAAAAAGGAGCACAAAATGAAAATGAAAAAAAATAGTCATTAGTAAAAGATTAAGGGGTTAACTGAAGTTCTAGACCAAATCAAGAAAAAGAAAAAGTGCTAAGGAGACATAACAAGTGATTAGCAGGAACGCTGGTCTTAGGCCTCTTGGGCTAGATTTGTTAGCTTAAAAATTCACGTATCCATTAAAATCTGGATAATCTTCAAGAGGTTGAGGAAAATGCGAAGCTTGAGTATTAGGTCTAAGGCTTAGGAAGTATTCGGCCTCGTTAACTAACCTCCGATTTGTAGGATTCGGGAACCTAAGCAACCCAAATTCACACACAGTCTGGTTTAGTGCGCATAAACATCCAAATAAAGCAAAAGCGTTTAATGTTCTGAAAAAGTCACCTAGATTAGGAGCGGCCAATCAACACAAGTTGATTTGGACGAGTTCCCAGCATGGAGAGATGGGAAATTCCCCTTGAAGATGCGTAACAACATATCGTCTCCTCGGTGCTTGCCTCTTTGGATATTAAATATCCTACTTGGGGCATGTAAGCACTTTGCTGGTTCAGATACCATGGGCGGCATTATCACGAAATGTCGATCGCTAGGGTCTGAATTCGGCCACGGAATGCCATGGGCGGGATTATCTCGAAATGTCGAAAGCCAGGGTTCTGGGGGTTGCCATGGGCGGGATTATCTCGAAATCTCGAAAGCCAGGGACCCTTGAGGATTGATGATGGGGACGAGGAATCCGATATAGACCGTGTTGAGAAGATAATCTGAAGCTCGAAATAAAAAGAAAAGAGAGAGAAAAGCTCTCCAAACAAATAAATCTTTTATCTCTCTCTTACAAAAAACGCACTGCAAACTGAACTTAGACTAAAAATGTCTCAAGCATGGGTGCTTTAACTGCGGAGTCCAACAAACCCTAGTATAGTTTTTGTGGGCCGTAGAAACCTTTGCAGAGGACTGAGGCTAAAGCGAGTCAGGTCCGGATTTTGGTTGGTACATGAGTACCTCTAGGCCTATTGTCGGCATTCCGACCTAATCGCAAAAGAAAAAGAGAAGCACTTATCATGATTGTTGACAGACACTCTGGGTCTAGAACGGAAGTTAAAACCTTGAAATTTTGCTAAGGGACTAGCAAAAGCTAGGCATGGGGGTATGATGAGAGCCTCATCATGAGCCATAACTAGCTCATTTTTACCCAATAAAGAAGATAAAAGCTCCTACATAACCTAGAAGAAGGCCTAAATGAAGGAATAAGTGCTCTGAGAAGAAAACATGAATTAAAGGTTAAAACTGCAATTTTACCATTACAGCGCATAAACGGGATTTCTCAGAGGCAAAACATAGGTCAAATGGTCTAAATAAGATAAAAAGTTGGTTGAGTCAATCAGAAATGGGTTCATGTGCAATTTAGGAATTAAATGACATTTGGTAACCCTAAAACAGACCTGCTTAAATTAACAAGGTTCCGGTCAGAATAAAAATCAAGTAAACCCTCTAAAAATCATCGAAAGATATTCCCTAGGGTTTAGAACACTTAATTTGGCCCTTGGAACCTAGTTTGACCTAGATTAGGGTCCTAGCTCATCAATTAACCTAATTTGGGTTTTTACGCAAAATGTCTAGTCAAACATGGTCAAACCTAAAATCCAACTTCACCATTAGATTCCTTAGGTCAAAATTATGTTTTTAGAAAAACTTGGACCTAAGGAGAGGTCATCTTGACCTACTTTGCAATTTAGTACACCCAAATCACAATTTGGCCCATATCTTTTGAAAATCATTGCAGAGAGCCCCCTAATTTCCTCGCCACCTTTGCAATCAAGTTCGACAGCCATTGTTAGGGTAGAACCGACCTCCGGCGAGGTTTAGAGAGGGAATACTCTCTGATTCCTCAGAGATCACCTCCCAGAAATGGAAGGGAGATTCTTTGAGGAATTTCCTTCCATCTAAGGCCAATCACGATCTCTGGTGTGAATCCAATCTCTCGTGCGAACGCACGAGGGATTTTGGTATCCACCCTCTTTCCTTCTCCAGCGAAGCATCGGAGATAATTACGCAGCCCTCCGCACACTAGAAAGTTCGGCCAGCACCTATAAAAGGATCCCCAAACCTGGCCGCTGATCTTCAGACTTGTTTTGGCGGAGATTCCCACATTCCTCTCTTCCATCTCTGGCCAAGAAACCCACAAGCTCCGGCGACCTCCTCCCCTCCTTCTTGTCGCTCTGCTACCATACCAGCTGCAGAGTCAACTCCGCCTCTTCCTCCAGCATTGCGCCATACCAAGCATGCGTGCCCCTGACCTCATCCTCGTCGCCGCTGCCTCCCTCAGGGTTCTTCGTCTCCGACGACAGCAGCTATGCGTCGTCTACTCCCCTGCCTCCGTCCCTTCCATAACACTCCAGATACCTTCTCCATCTTCCCCTCTCTCTTCCCTTTTATTTCATTTAATTGCCCCTCAACATTGCCTGACCACCCTCATCTTCCATGTCACCGACCGACCTCCGGCAAGCCGCCCCCACCATTCCGCCCCTCCACACAGCTCGCCAACCGTCTCATAAGCTCCGCCTCACCACAAGGAACAATCTCCGCCCATCCACCATCCCTCTACGCCTCCACCACAGCCCCCTGAACACCCCCACACTTCCGGTCACAGGTCGACCTAGGCACGCACACCTTGGCCGTCCCATGACCTACAGCACCGTGCACCACCTTCGCCGTGCCACGGCGAAGGTCCCCAGCTGGTCTGATTAAGCCGAGAGGCTTGTTTTGTGTTTGACAGGATTTCAACCCCTGCTGCCATTGACGATTGGAGCAGCTCCAGACTTCGGTAGCTCCAGGCGTCAGGGTCTCCAATCTTCAGGTGCAGCATATTCGGGAAAGTAGTGCGAAGCATCTAAGTCCAGCAAGGAGCGCAGCAATGTCCGTAGCTGCGGTGATTGCATGAAGGCTCTGCGGGCGCGCGCGGGAGCGGGGCAGAACTAATAGTCCCACATCGGCGAAACGCGAAGCGCAGGTATACTTTAAATTGTTTTTGTGATATTCCCTCGTTGCCTCCGAACGCACAGGGGTGAGGTCCCTCACCTTATCCCACTCTCACCTCGTCTGCGGTTTCACCTTGCGGATCTGGCAGGCTCCGACCCGACCCAACCTGAGCACTACTCGCGCATCACCCACCTGTCGGTGCACCTAGTCCCGGGTGCGAAATCCGACCCGATTACCTGTGGCTCTGGGAGAGCATCCTTGAGTGAATTGCAAAGAGAGTGAGAGACGTACAGGTAGAGGGACAGGGTAGGTTTTGCTTCCACCTCTCTGTGCAGGCAGGCTGAGCATTGAGAGACTTAGCCGCAAGAAGAAGCCTTCGCAGAAAGGCCAAGGAAGAAGAAGACCAAGGAAGGAGAAGACTTCGCAGGAAAGAGAAAAGAAGAGAAAGAAGTTCAAGGAAGAAGAAGACTTGTAGACCAGAAGAAAAGAAGAAGAACCTATGAAGAAGAAGGCTGCAGAGAGAAGAGCAAGCAAAAATCAGAGAAGGCCAAGGCAAAATCAAAATAGGAAGAAGAATAGTCACATTTAAGACGTCTGATATAGAAATCATATGTCTAATCCTGTTATCTTTTAGCAATTCTTTTTATAACTCTCTCTCTTTGAATCAATTGTTCTTCATTTAAAAGTTGTATTCCTTAGTTTTAAAGGTACTGAGATTGCTCCCTGTGTTCGACCTCGGATACTCTAGTTTTTCGAGTAAAAAAATTCTCTAATTGTTTGAACGCTTTGTCGACTATATTACAACGTATTATCTTTTAAAACCTGATCGAGCACGATAAACATCAACCTACAATGCCAAAGCAATGAATGCAATCCTCAGTGGACTTTCAAAAGCAGAATTCAACCTCGTCTCTACATGCAAAACGACATACGAGATCTGGAGCATACTAGAAGTCACCCATGAAGGAACAACTAAGGTAAAGGAAAGTAGAGTAAATTTATTAACGCAAAATTATGAGCTTTTCTAGATGAAGAAGGGAGAATCTATCATGGAGATTTTCACATGATTCATGGACATTATAAACTCCCTACAGAATCTAGATCAAGACATAAAGAATGAAGCTTTGGTAAAGAAGATCCTTCATTCACTTTCCAATGATTGGGAGACCAAGACAACAACCATTCAAGAATCAAAAGATCTATCCACCCTGAAACTAGATGATCTTATTGGAATTATGTTGGCTTATGAAGTTCAGCTCCAACACATGAAGGATCATGGAGATTAAGGAACCAGAAAGAAGATCATAACCCTTGAAGGAAATTAGGAATCTAAAGAATCATCAAGTAGAGAAGAGGAGGAAGACATAGCTCTTCTCTCCAGAAAATTTAGAAAGTTCCTCAAGAATAAGAGGAGCTAGAGGATGTCGAGGAAGAAGAGGGAAGAATCAAAGATAGATACAATCATCTATTACAACTGCAAAAGGAAGGGACACATCAAGAAAGATTGTCCACTTCTCAAGAAAGAATTAGAAAAAAAGAAGAACCACTTCGGAAAAGATGGAAATAAGAAAGCTTTCAGAACAACATGGGATGTATCAGACTCAAGCTCAGAAGAAGAAACTTCAGAAGAAGAAGCTCTTCTAGGACTAATGGCACTAGAAGATGACGTAACTTATTTTTCACAAGATGAATTATTAGAAGCTTTTCTTGAGATGCACGACATAGCTAAGTCATTAAAAATAGAAAATAAAAGCCTAACTAAAGCATTAAGAGAAAAGAGAACACACAAAGATATACTTACTCAACAAAACACTGAATTATCTGCTGAAATCACGTCATTAAAATTACAGATAGACAACTTAAAGGAAGATATTGATAAATTGATAGAGAACTCTACTAGTTTCTTAAATAATCTAACCAAATTCACAAATGGAAGTAGAAACTTGCATAAATTATTAGGAACGCAAACACAGAGCACCAGAAAATTTGGGTTTGGCTATATACCAAAAAATAACCATGAAGCATCAAGTTCCAACCAGAATAAAGAGAAAGGTAGCTTGCCAAAGCAGGCAATGAGAACTAACCACCGTGGACCCAAACAAAAGTGGGTACCAGAAAGTCTTTTACAATCTTGTTTTGTAGGTTCTATAGATTATAAGAAGTGGACTTTCCAACAAATCAATGGAACATTAAAGCCACTTTATCAAACAAAGCCTCACAATCATAAACCAATGATAGGAAAGAGAAGAAAGAGGGTGGATAATGGACAACGGCTGCTCCAAGCACATGACCAGCGAAGATGACCTATTCTTGCAGCTCAATCGTTACGAAGGTGGTACGGTCAT
The DNA here is from genome assembly GCA_037157565.1 of Thalassia testudinum. NCBI lineage: Eukaryota > Viridiplantae > Streptophyta > Magnoliopsida > Alismatales > Hydrocharitaceae > Thalassia > Thalassia testudinum. Next base: position 118,617,867 of record JAZHRO010000024.1, read on the forward strand.
GTTTGGGAACAACCACAAGGGTCTTATTATTGATACTGACCAAATTGGTAACTCTTCTACCTCTTTTGATAAAGTATATTTAGTTAAAGGCCTAAAACACAATCTATTAAATGTAAGGCAAATATGTGATAAAGGAAATAAAATCACATTCACATCAAAAGGTTTTAAAATTCGTAACAAAGAAACAAAACCAATTATTCTTGAAGAAAATAGACATAAAGATATCTACAATGTAAACTTCGACAAATACGATAGTCTTGAATGTCTAGTCGTATCTGATGAAGAAGCAACACTTTGGCATAAATGACTGGGTCATGTTCACATGGGCAATATTAGTAAACTTGCGAAACATGAGCATGTCAAGGGACTACCAAAGATCAAGTTCAAGAAAAGCAAAGTTTGTGATTCTTGTCAAGTTGGTAAACAAACTAAAAATCCATTTAAGTCAAAAGGGATGGTTAGCACTTCTCAACCCTTGGAACTACTTCACTTAGACTTATTTGAACCAACCAAATCCAGAAGCCTAAGCCAGTGCAAATACTGTTTAGTCATAATTGACGACTTCTCAAGATTTACTTCGGTATCCTTGTTAAAAAGTAAAGACTTAACCATAGATGCCTTTCGCAAACTAGTTAGAAGATTACGCAATGAGAAAGGATCTGAGGTAATTATGATTAGAAGTGATCATGGTGGAGAATTTGAAATTGAATATTTTTTGAATTTTTGTGATCAATATGGAATTAAACATGAGTTTGCCTTCCCTAGAGCTGCACCTCATAATGGTGTGGTTGAGAGGAAAAATAAGACATTGCAAGAGTGTCCCCGTACAATGCTGTACAAGTAAGAGCTACCTTGATATTTTTGGGCTGAGGCTGTAAACACTACTTGCTATATCCAAAATGGAACCTTGGTCTGACCAATCCTAAAGAAGACACCTTTTGAACTCTATCATGGGAGAACACCTAGAATTTCCTATTTTAAGATTTTCGGATGTCAATGCATTATACTTAACACTAAAGTTAATCTTGATAAGTTCGATGCTAAAAGCACGGAGGGGATTTTCTTAGGTTATTCAACCAGAAGTAAGGCCTACAGGGTCTTCAATAAAAAGAATTCTGTTGTTGAGAAAACCATGCATGTATCATTTGATGAAATAGTAGTTAAACCTAAATCTTCTACGATTGATGATGATGAACTAGTACATGATCCATCGAACATTCTAGAAGAGAATATTTCTAATGATCTACTCAAAGATATCTCTTTTATGAAAGATCATCCTAAAGAATTGGTAATAGGAGATTTGTCCAAGGGAGTTCAAACCAGATCTTCCCTTAACATAGTAGCCTTTATGGCCTTTGTTTCACAATTATAACCTAAAAATGTTAAGGAAACTTTCTCGGACAATTGTTGGATTATTGCTATGGATGATGAGCTAAATCAATTTAAGAAAAATCAAGTATGGAAACTTGTTTCAAAGACTAAATCACAAACCATTGTAGGTACCAAGTGGGATTTTAGAAACAAACTTGATGAATCAGGAAGTGTAATTAGAAATAAAGCTAGACTTGTGGCTCAAGGATATAATCAAGAAGAAGTAAAAGATTTTGATAAAACATATGCACCTATTGCTCAACTAGAATCTATTGGAATGTTGCTAGCTTTTGCAGCCCATATGGAATTGAAACTCTTCCAAATTGATGTCAAAAGTGTCTTTCTAAATGGATTCATCAAAGAGGAAGTCTTTGTTAAACAACCTCCAGGTTATGAAGATCCAAATCATCCAGAACATGTATACAAATTAAATAAAGCTCTATATGGTCTAAAACAAGATCCACGAGCTTTGTATGATAGATTAAAATCATATTTAATTAATAATGAGTTTAAAATTGGTCAAATGGATCCAACCTTATTTACCAAAAGAAAAGAAAATGATCTTTTAATAATTCAAATATATGTTGATGATATCATTTTTTATGCTACTAATGATCTACTTTGCCAAGACTTTGTAAAGGTAATGCAGGATCAATTTGAGATGAGCATGGGAGAACTCAAGTTCTTCCCAGCTCTTCAGCTTGAGCAGATATCCTCTGGAATCTTCTTATCTCAAACAAAATACGTAGCAGAGATACAGAAGAAACTCTCGATGGATAAACTCAAAGATAAGGAAGCACCGATGGCAGCTTGTACCTAATTAAAAACTAATGACATAGGTAAATCAATAGATCAAAAACTATACAAGAGCATGATAGGATCTCTATTATATTTAATTGCAAGTAGACCTGACATTCTATTCTGTACTTGTTTGTGTGCTCGCTTTCATGTAAACCCTAAAGAATCACATCTATATTTTGTTAAAAGAATACTTAGATATCTAAACAACACACAAGACTTACGACTTTTTTATATGAAGTTTGAAACATTGCAATTAGAATCCTTTTTTGATGTTGACTATGCAAGTGGCTTCAAAGACCATAAGAGCAGTAGTGGACCTTGTCAATTTATCGAAAATTCCCTAGTCTCTTGGTTATCTAAAAAACAAAATATTGTATTACTATCCACAACTGAAGTAGAATATGTAGCAGCATCTTTAGCTTATTCACAATTATTGTTGATGAAACAAACATTAAAAGACTTTGGTTTATCTTATAAGAATAGCAAGATTTTGTGTGACAACACAAGTGCTATTAACCTTTCAAAGAATCCAGTACAACACTCTAGGACAAAACATATAGATATTAGACATCACTTTCTTAGAGATTGTGTATTAAAAGGGGATATCAGCTTAGAATTTGTTAACATAGAAAATCACCTAGCTGATATATTCACAAAAAAATTACCAAAAGATAGGTTTAATCAGATTTGTCATTCACTAGGTTTATCTAGATTAAAAGAGAATAATTAATTGGCCTAATAAATGATTGTTTGATCAGTCAATTTTTCAAAATTGATCAACTAACCTTTGATTGATCAAAACAATTGTTTGATTGACCAAAACATGATTTTTCCTGGTGGGAATTTTCCCACAACTCTGTCCTTTTGATCGATCAATCAAATTTTTTGATCAATGAATCTATTTGGGCGGGAATTTTCCCTCCAAACATTTAAACTCTGATTGACCAATTACTTCTTTTGATCGATTACATCTCATTTTGATCAACCAAGACAGGCAGTTTCTCTTTTCTAAGATTGAGGACTTCTTTCCTCATTTCACATTCATAATCAACTTTTGCCATTTCTAAGCTGTGATTAGATGCCTTAAGTTCATTTACCTAATTTATTAATCACAGTCTCTATAAAACACATCGTTTGTTACCCCAAACACCCATTTTTTACTCTATAAATTCATTTGCTCAGCACTCCAGAAAAAAAACATATCCCCACTCTACTCCGATCGTCTGATCAACCAACAAACGCTGCCACCAACCACCTCGCATAAGCCACCTCCGCGCATGGGTCAATCGTGCATCAGTCCTTACGAGTGCATGCTCGCTTGTCGCCTTCTTACACCTCCAAGCTCGTGCAAATTCGACCTCCTCACACACCCTCCATCTGGCCACCGTTTTGATCAACCAACTTTAGTCCGATCTCAGTATATTCTAAACCTTGAATACTCCACTCCTTTGGATTTTTCTTGTGTTTATAATGTGCTTTGACTTACTCTCACTTGTTTTATCTTGATTGTGTATATTTCTTGCAAAATCATGTAGCATACATGAGCTTATCATCCAGTCAAACACTTCTTTTTTCCGGTCAGAGGTCTTTTCGTCGACCAAACCCTTTGGTTGATCGACCAATAAAATTTTTGATTGACCAACTATATTTTCTAGCTCTTTACCATGGCACCCAAACATGCACGTGGCTCTTTGATTAATGTGTTTTGCATGGTAGAAATCAGGGTTTAGAGGAACCCATCATCGTAGTCGCAAAACTCATTATCAAATACAATTTTTATTAAAACTCAAAGGGAGTCTCGGGTCAAACATAGGGAGGTGACATTTACTTTAGTTGAAAATCGCACTTCATTTTGTTTCCTTTTGGCAATTTGAGGTGTTGTTATTTTTTTGTGTTTTTGAAATAAAAAGACAAGCAGAATAAATTCACAAGAGAGATGGAATCGAATATGATTTATTGTACAACTGTCTATTACAATAATCTACAAAAACATAAAAAAAATGAGAGAGGTGATAAGGAATCTCCCAAATCGGCTGTTCGGCGAGATGATGGCGCCTGGCGAAAGCTTGGACAAAGGACTTTAGGAGCGGGACAATGGAGGTGAGATGCAGGAGGACGTCGGGTAGAGGAATGTTTCATCGAGGCTCAGGAATGGAGGTAAGGAGATGAAGGTGATCTGCTACCGGAATGGCTATGGGATGACGGGGTGACCTATGAATCTAATGAGAGAGACGACGAATATTACATGGGGCAAGGGATCATTACACTAATAGGGAACCTTTGGAGCTTAGGAGTGAGCCCTTGGGAGCTTTGATGGTCTTCTAGAGCTCAAGAGTAGGTGGGTGAAGCAAAGGTAGAGATACCCTGGAAGGGAACGGGTGTAGGTTTTTATATAGTTGATGAGTGGAGGTTAAAATAGGCATAAGACCAATAGCAACCTCCAGGATGTCGCTGTAGGTCCATCTCAAGTGTCGCTGTAGCTAGCTCACTCCTGCTCAGACCTGCGCTGCGTTGGCCCTCCATCTTGTGCATTGATCGTGCTTGTGCTTCGCTGGCCATCCATCTCGCGTCACCAGTTGCCGTTGCGAGCATCCATCGAGCACTCACTAGCGTCCGTTGGCGTGTTCTGATCCACGTGAAGTGAATCCCCACCCTTGGATGGTAGATGAAGGGCTCTGAGCACACGAGAAAGAGAGCTCTAAATCGCACCTCCGGTGCATATATGATTGCATGTCCATCTATGCATCGGATCTCGCATGCATGCATCTCGTGCATCGGTGACGCCACGTAGCTGCTTCCCTCGCTACCCGATTGTCCATTGATGGCTCAATTTCTTACCTGCGTACGCTTAGCAGATAAAATCTACTCACGGGGCTTCGATCGTGTGGCCATGCAATGTGAGCCGAAGCACCGACAGCTGCACTTAGGTCAGTTTTGTGCGTTGCTTAGGAATTAAGGCTTTGCATGCTGCGACCGTTGTATCTTGATCCAACAGTTGCATGAAGCCCTCTCTTATTGGCTTGAAGAGGGGATGCGGTGCTTTGATTACTGTTGGATTTGAATCCAACGGTCGAGACTTCACAGGAACTTCTTAGTAGGAGGGCTGCAGCTAGGCAGGAGGGCTACAATGGTGCCACGTGGTGCCATTATGGCTGTCCACCTTCTTATTCTTGTAGAGGGTGCTACAGAGCTCTGATCGGCATGATTCTCACGTTGACAAGCTGCAATAGCTGCTTCGGATCCATCCGTATGGTCATATTTCTCATCTGTAACCAATAAAGATGTCGTACTGCCTCCTGGCTATATAAACTGTTGGAATTAATGTGCATAATGTACAACTATCCTAAATGCAATGCAATGAATGTCATGCAATATTTATACTATGATACGTAATGATAGGTCTAGGAACTATCATAAATAAGTATTTTATCATGAATTCATGTATGTTTATCACACCCCCATGCTTACTTTTTGCTAGTCCCTAGCAAAATTAACCTAAAAGCTATGTATAAAAGTAGAATTAGGATTCGATTACTTAGGCAAAATTCGTCGATTGTCTTAGAAAATCTCAACCTCAAGACTGAATTACAAAATAGAATAGTGGTCGGGTGCCTACTAGAATGCAGACTGCCCAAGCCCTCACCTTATTTGAAAAGAGAAGGTACACCTTTTTTTTGCTTTTCTAATTTTTTATACTTTTGCAGTTTGGGAGTTCTGGGATAACCTTTTATGGCTAGCCGACCCACCCAAGACTCAAAAAGGACTCTCAGTGCTAAGCATCTAGTGAAGAGAGTAAAAGACTCACTAGGCGACCAATAAAGTGGACTTCAAGTTTCTACAACCCCAGGTGACCTTGCCTAGAGGTTTACCTTTTTGAACGATAGCTTTCTCCCAAGTTCTTTTATTTTTGCGCTCAACACAAGGGCGAAGCTAGTGTATATCTTCCTGATTTGTTCTACTTCCCCGCTTCTTCCCTAAGTATTTTGTGAATTATTGAGCATTTTTCTGAGCTGGGCTCTAGATAGCCAGCCAATTGGTTGCTGCTCACGGCAACTTGCTGGCCATACTAATGTAGTGAAGTGTGGTTTTATTAGTTTATTTTTTTTTTTTCTCTTTTTTTTCTTTTTTTTTAAGTAGGTGGCTTCACAGATCTAAGATTTACCTAAAGAAAGTAGGACAAAAATGGTCTTATGGCTGGGCTTTCAATAAGCAGCTGATGAACTATTACCACCGACAACTTGCCAACAATACCACCCTAGACAGTTCATTAGCCACCCCATTTCCGAAGAAATTACCGAAAATTGAGTTAGTGCAAAAAAAGTGTGTAGATACTTATGCTTAAAGTCCCCCCAAATCAGAGGGCAGGTTGATAAGTCATATACTTACAACCATAATTTATTGATCATTTAAAATAGAATTACTTCACGAGGACTTAAGACTATGTCCACATTCGAGTGGACACCCGGGCTAATTATACCCGAAGATCTGAAGAGTCTAAATATTCAGGTCCCAAAGTATCAATTCCTAAAGTTTGCAACTCTTAATGCCTAAGATTTTGTCTCCTAGTTCTTCTTTCTTTTAAAAAAAGATGAAAAATAAGAAATTACTATCACAGCTAACAAATAGATTCATAAGAAATATAAACCCCCCATGCTTAGCTAATGCAATGTCCACATTGTTAAAAATGTAAGCATGCAGGAGAGTAGAAGTGGAAGAGTAGCACCTGGTTTCCATGAGATTTAGGTCGGCTCGGAAAAGTCTTTACACATGTTGAGTTTAATGCCTTCAGCTAGGCAATGATCAGTTTGCGGTGGTTAAGGCAAGGTAAGAGCAACCTTGTCAGAGATGGGTTTAGGGAGCACATGGCCAACAAAGGGTTTGAGACGTTGTTTATTGACCTTGAAGAAATTACCTGTCTTTAGGTCAGAGATTTTAATGGCCCTATTAGGGAAAATCCACTCAATAATGAATGGGCCATCCCACTTAGACCTAAGCTTACCGAGGAAGAGCTTTAGTCGAGAATCATAAAGCCAGAGCTTCTAGTTCAGCTCAAAGCTCTTACGTGAAATCATCTGTTCGTGGAGAGCTTTGGTCCTTGCCTTATAGATTCTAGCATTTTCATAAGCATCATTTCTAAGCTCTTCCATCTTAGATAGTTGTAGTTTCCTGGTCTTCCTAGCCAACTCTAGGTCAAAATTATATTTTCTGATAGCCCAAAATGCCCGATGTTCTAGCTCTACGGGTAAGTGACAAGCATTACCAAACACTAGATGGAATGGAGACATACCGATAAGCATTTTGTATGCAGTACGGTAGGCCCAAAGAGCATCACCTAGCTTTTGGGTCCAATCGTTCCTATCGGGCCTTACGATTTTCTACAAAATGTTTTAATCTCTTGATTGGAGACCTCGGCCTATTCGTTCGTCTGAGGGTGGCAAGGAGTGGATATCCGATGATTCACCCCATATTTCCCGAATAAATTTTGAAACTGGGCATGAGTGAAATGTGTGCCACCATCACTAATAATTGCCCAAGGAATCCTGAACCGACTGAAGATATTCTTCTTCACAAAATTGATGACCACTTTGTTGTCACTGGTTCGGGTGGGGATTGCCTCAATCCATTTGGACAAGTAATCAACAGTGACAAGAATATACTGGTGTCCAAATGAAGTAGGAAAAAGTCCCATGAAATCGATGCCCTAAATGTCAAAAATTTTGACGGAAAGTATTGGGCTAAGAGGCATCATATCTCTCTTAGCCATGTTCCTGAGTGTTTGGCATCGGGAGCGCGACTTTGACAATTCCTGGGCATCCTTAAACAATGACGGCAAATAGAATCCAGATTGCAAGATTTTTGCTGCTGTCTTCTTCCCAAAAAAGTGTCCACCACATGCAGATGTATGGCAAAACTCATGTATACTATGGAACTCATTTTCTGGGATGCATCGACAAATAATCTAGTCTACGCCGATGCCGTACAGCTCGAAATGGTCCCAAAAACAATATTTGGCCTCAGAGTCAAGTTTGTCCTATTGTTGTTTGGTCCAATCCTGGGGGATTTGACCAACGATCAAATAGTTGACGATATCCACAAACCAGGGGGTTCGGATACCTAAGATTGTAAGGATAGTCTCATCTAGAAAGGTGTCTAAAATAGGGATATCTAGATGAGAAAAATCAATTAGGATTCTTGAGAGGTGATCTGCCACTACATTATATGCCCCGGCTTTATCCCTGATTTGAAGATCAAATTCTTGAAGTAACAGAATCCAGCGAATAAGCTGGGGCTGGGCATCCTTTTTGTCCAAGGGATGTTTCAAAGCTGAGTGGTCGGCATAAATGATTACATGAGAACCTAAAAGATAAGCCCTAAATTTTTCCAAAGTGAAAACTACAGCTAGCAATTCCTTTTCAGTGACAGTGTAGTTCCTCTAGGCCTCGTCCAAAGTCTTGCTAGCATAGTAAATCACATAGGGCTTTTCTCAATTTTCTGACCCAAGACAACCTTGATGGCATAATCAGATGCGTCAGCCATAATCTCAAATGGGGTTTTCCAGACCAGTTGTTGCAACATCGAGGCACAGGTGACTGTCGTTTTGAACAAATCAAATCCCTTACGGCATGATTCATCAAACTCGAATGGCGTGTCTTTGGCCAGAAGGTTACTCAAGGGTCGAGCAACCTTCGAGAAGTCCTTGAAGAATTTTCTATAAAACCCACATGGCCAAGGAAAGAGTAGACTTGTTTTACGGATGTTGGTGGCTGAAGTCTAGATATAGCATCCACCTTAGCCTTATCAACCTCAATACCCCTGATTAGAGACCACATGACACAGGACAATGCCTTACTGAGTCATAAAATGGCTCTTTTCCCAGCTAAGGACTAGCCATGTCTTGATGCATCTCTGGAGGATCAATTCCACATTAGCTAAGTAGGACTCAAAAGAATCTCCAAAAATTGAGAAATCATCCATGAACACCTCAAGACAATCTCCCACCATGTCTGAAAAGATGGCCAGCATGCACCTTTGTAAAGTCGCTGGTGCATTGCAAAGCCTGAATAACATTCTACGGAATGAAAAGGTTCCATAGGGACATGTGAAAGTTGTCTTTTCCTGGTCATCAGGATGGATAAGGAATTGGTTATATCCCGAATAACTGTCCAATAAGCAAAAGTATTTTTGCCCAGCGAACCTTTCTAGGATTTCATCGATGAATGACAAGGGAAAGTGATCATTTTTAGTGGTTGTGTTCAGCTTCCTATATTCAATACAGACTCCCCATGTAGAAGCTGAATGAGTGGTGAAGGTTTCCCCTTTCTCGTTAGTCGTAACGATTATTCCCACCTTCTTAGGTACAATATGAACGAGGCTAACCCATAGACTATCTGAGATTAGGTATATAATTCTAGCATCGAGCCACTTGATTATCTCCTTCTTGGCCACTTCTCGCATATTCTGGTTTAGTCGCCCTTGTATTTCATAAGAAGGGCAACATCCGTCTTCCATGAAAATACGATGATTACAATAAGATTGCTCGATCCTCCTAAGGTCGTGAATAGTCCAACCAATTGCCTCGTTATTGTTCTTAAGAACCTTAATCAACCTCAATTCCTGCTCCTTAGTTAAATCAGCACTGATAATCACAGGGAGCATGTTCTTAGGTCCTTGGAACTCGTATTTCAAATTCTCAGGCAATGGTTACAAATCAAGCTGAGGTGGGTTTAGTATAGAAGGTAGGGAGGACGCCGATGATGATTCATTAAGACGATTCAGTGGAAGAGGCTGGGAATGAACAAAATCAATAGCATCTTCAGGATGTGGTAGGTCTGCCACGAAGGGTTGTGGGTGGGGCTCACTAAAGCTGGTGGAGTGCTCGAGTGCACTTATTATTATGCAAGTCTCAAAATCATGATCCTTGAGCTCCTTAATGAATCCACAATCCTCAAATCCTCTTATCGCATTAAAAATATCAAGAGTTAGCTTCCTACCCTAAAAGCGATCCCCATACTACCGCTCTCATAGTTTATGTTTGCCTTAGCAGTAGCTTGGAACGGGTGCCCTAAAATGATGGGCGTGTTGCTCAAATCGTTAGGTACATCCAGGTCAAGGACTAGGAAATCTATAGGAAAATAGAAATTCTTGACCTTGACAATTACGTCCTCAATAACGCCCTTCGGTGTGGTCATCGAATGGTTAGCTAATTGTAGCATTACTGAGGTTTGCCTAAGTTTGCCTAACCCAAACTTCTCATAAAGGGAAGTTGGGGTTAGGTTGATGGATGCACCTAAATCCAATAATGCCCTATGAAAAGTGTATTCCCCAATAACACATGAGATCAAGGGGGCACCTGGATCTTTTTCCTTTTGAGGAAGGTGATGCAGGATGACAGAACTTACCTGATCAGAGAGAATCACCTTCCTCAGAGTTGGTTCTCTCGGCTTACACTTTTGGGTACAAAGTTCTTTCAAAAATTTACCATAAGCCAGGATGTGCTTAATAGCATCGAGGAGCGGAATATTGATCTCTATGCTCTTGAATAAATTCAGGAGCTCCTCGTTGCTATCAACAATTTTCTTCTTCTTGGTTTTCAATAAGGCCTCAGAGAATGAGATGTGGGTGGTATTTTCAATTTTCGATCCATGAGCCCTATTGTCTTCTTCAATCTCCTCCTTCTCTCTCTCAACCTCCCTAGGGTTTGGCTTTTAGAATGTAATTCAGGGTTCTGGGTCTGCTTCCCACTTCTTAAAGTGACGGAGTTTGTAGAGGCATATGGGTTCGGTTCTTGAGGTGGGCTAGTGAAGATTGGAGGGCCCTGATTGGTCATGTAACAAGAAGGAGAAGAGAAGGGACCCTGCTCAACCACCTGAGCATGTGCTTGTGGGTCCCTTTGATTCCCGTACCCTTGGGCTCTATTGCCCAAATTTTGCACATTGTGTGGGTTGGGTACAAGTTGGTATGGTAGAGATCCGGGTTGTCGGGTGTTAGCAATCAACCTGAATTGCAAGTTATCCAATGATGTCTTCATTCACTGCATAAACAAAAGCATGGACCCTTGCATTTCCACCATCTGCCAGTTTAAATCAGCCTGCCCTATGGATTATTGGGCATTCCAAGATGGCTGAGTAACCAATCTCAGGGCAACTGGGTGTGTACTTGACCCTGACCCATAGGTCTTTGAGATGCATAGTTGCTGGGATGAGTTTGGGTCTATTGCCCCTGACTTTTCCAGGAGAAGTTAGGTGGTTCCTCCAACCCAAGTTATAAGTGTTGGAATATTGGTTGGACCTAATATTCTCCTACATTGCATATGCATCCTCATAGGACGAGGATGGAGAGAAGGAAGGACCAGAAAAATTGGGATCACATAAGGTCCCAGTTTGGAACCCATAAGGTTTCAAGAAATCTTGGCTCACAGGTTGAGCCAATTCAAGTTGGTTTACAAACTCCCACCATATAGGAGCTCATGAGGAATGGAATCCCGAATTCTAGGATTGACTAGGTGCAGAAGTGTTTCCCGAATTCCCAGGCATCCTTTCTTCCATTCTTTTAGCAACTAAGTTCTTTTCATCAAGCTTATTACAAATCAATTCCATGTCAAATGAATGAGAACCTAGTATCTCATTAGCATTTGACCTGGGTTGTTGGGACCGGTTGAATGCATCCATGGAGGCATTATTAATTGAGTTCTCACCCATTTCCTCAAGTAGGTTATATGTGCTATCTGCATCCCTGTTGAGGAAATTAACTCCGCAGGAGGTGTCCACATGATTTAGAGTTGTTCAACGAACCCGTGATAGAAAATCTACATGAGTTGCCATTTCGACACATCATGGTGTGGACACTTCCTCAAAAGTTCGTGGAATAGCTCCTAGGCACCATGAAACGGTTCCCCCGGCCACTAGATGAAAGTGGTAATCGCCTATCGCAGGGCATTGGTCCGTCCGATTGGGGAAAATTTCTTTAGAAAGGCTGACTTAGGAGCAGCCCATGTTTCTATCAACCTTCCGATGGTCCGGTACCAATGTGCGTCCATATCCCCGAGAGAGTGGGGAAAGAGCCTCATGATCATTTGCTCTTTGTTAACATTCCTTGCTTTAGTGGTCTAAACGAAAGTAGTCAGATCCTCCAAGTGCTAGAATGGGTCCTCCGAGGAAAACCTATGGAAATGCTTAATCAAACTTAGGACTTAGGGCTTGACTTCTTTGTCTCCGGCTGGAATAATGATGCCGAAACATTCCCCAAAGTTTGAAGGATCATAGAAATCCCTCAACGGTCGAGCACCCTGACCATTCATTCGTTGGAACCATTGCTGCATCTATTGCAATTCGTCCAACTTCCTCTGAATCAGCTCCTACAGGTTCTAGGGTGGGGGAGGTGGTTGTTGATCAACCATGGGATCTGCTTGACTAAAGCTCAACCTCTGCCTTTAGTAATGGTCTAAAGGTCCTTCCAATCTAGCTTTCAATGACCTCCTTCCAAGCACATATTGGAAGGAACTCGGAAGGGTGCAGAAGAGAAGGAGAACTACAGAACAAAAAATACATTCCTATCAGTATGTTGGGTAGCTTAAAGGTCTACAGACTCTTACAATCCATCCTAAGATTATGGATGATTTACTCTACTTATATCCAGGCAAACAAACAAGTTAGAAGGAGGGACTGGGGAGAAGGTTCTTCCTTTTGCTTGCTCCTCTGGTTCCTAGTGTACCCCCCAGCCGCGGTCGTTTGATGCTACTCCCCTAAGTAGACATCAGATTGAGTAGCATAAGCAGGATAATCATGAATAATCTCAATCTAGATCACGACGAGCGAACCAGTCCTTTGGGCCAACGTCACATCAATTTTAGTTAGGCATAGGATATTGGTGCCTCTGGAATGTGATGGGCCATTAACGGGTTGTTTCCTTAATGATTTGTTTGAGAATGTGTGAGTGTGCACAACAAAGAAATTTTCAAGGAAGATTATTAATGATAAGGTGAGTTTTAGGGTTCGAATCTTGCTTAGCAGCTTTTTCGATTCAAATATTAGGTGTATTCAACAAAAATTTGTGAGGCAAACCAAGTTTTGAAAGCATGAGTTCAAGTGTATTTCCTTTATAAATCAAGAAAATATGGAGTGCCTGGCTTGACCAAAATATTGAATCCTATGGGGCTGTTACAAAAATGAATCTCTTTTAAATTGGGTGGTGCAGTCTAAAGAATTCAATCAATCGGCCTAAATGAACCACCGATTAAGGCACATAGAAAGATGATTAACCTAATATGATTTCTACTCCTTTATGTGTTGATTTGGTGCATTGGTTCCACAAGTCGGAATCTCGGTTCACTAGATGATAATCAAGTTAGGTTATGTGCCGCAAATGTGGGTGTGTAAAGTGTGTATATTGATTCGTCCCAAAGAAAGTATCTTTTTATTTTTTTGTATATAAAATGCAAGGATGAGATGAGTGGAAGTGGCAAACAAGACAAACAATTCTCTCCTAGGGTTTATGCAAGCACCTAAGTAAATTTGGTCTTGGTTATGAGTGTGGTGAAATGAAACTAGTAGGGGGGAATGTGGGGGACACTTATGTTTTGACTCGTAAAGTGCATTTTTGATAAGAAAAAGCATCGAAGTATAGTGCGCAATATGATCAACAAAAATATTCATAAAGATAACGAGACTTGGAGTCCCGGTCATTCGTCTCTAGGAGGCATTTATGGAAATGTAGATTTGAAATCGATCTCTTTCACTCTACTTGCTTAAAATCTCATGCTGGTTTATGGTGATTTACGTATTGATGTACGACAAGCTAGTTGCCAAAAGATAGTAATTTAGACCTACAACTTCAATCACACCAAAAGATGATAACTAGGCACATGGTGATTTTCAACATATATATTTATATATATAAAAGATGATGATGATATCAGAGTTGCAGAGCATAGGTAGAGGAATGCTTGTACAGGAAAAAAAATGACTACATACATGAATCTATGGGGTCATTTTGCAAGCATCATTGGGGGAGAATAAGGAGCTACACTGCTAAGTAGTAAATAAACCATGTAAATCTAAGAAGAACTATAACCCAGTGTAGCGGAAATAAGGCCATTCGAAGGTGGCTCCGATGGCTTTGACTTGTTGAGAGGAGAAGGAGTGGCAGCCAATGGTGCTTAGCCAGTCCTTGGAGAGAGCTTGGAGAGGTGATCCAGCATCTTGGCATGGAGATGGTGGTGTTCGTGGTGAAGCTACTCGTGGACATGGAGGTGGAGTGATGTGGAATGAAACTAAGCTAAATGGAACCAAGAGTGGATGGGTGCAAATGGCCACCACTTAGGTCTTTTTATAGTCCTAAGGGAGACTCTCTAGAGAAGTGTGGAACTCCCTAGAGAGAGCTCCAAGAGTGGCTGGCCAAAGAGAGAGAGAGGTGGACTTTAGATCCACCATTTGTGGAGCTACAATTTGAATGTCTCCTGGTTGCTAATTTTAGCAACCAAGAGTGGCGCCACCTTTGGAAGAACCTAAAACACTCTAGGTGGTGTGGGAGTGTAGGAATAGGTGTGTGTGTGGCCTTGCTCTTTGTGCCTAAGTGGTCTAGGATAGGTTCTAAGGGGTTTGGGTTAGTGTAGGTCTTAAATTAGGATTGCAAACCCTAATTGCTATGGGGGAATTGCAATTAAACTTAACACAAGTTTAATTGAATGAGTACGAACCTAATTGAGAGTGAAATAACTCAATTAGGTTGGGCTTAGGTCAATTGGACTCTCATTGAGTCCAATTTGACTTGTATGGGTTAAGATCTGGGCTCAATTGGACTCTATGAGTCCAATTGACTAGGCAATGGTAATTGACTATGATGTAAGTCAATTGGATTTAGTGAGGACCTAATTAGGTCCTTAGGGAGGTCTAGAGGTGATGTACTAGGGTTAAGGCACCTTAATTTAAGTTGCTAGAGGTTTAGAATTGGGTTTAGGTAGCTAGAGGTCCAAGATCAAGGCTTGAATCTCAAAACAGGAACTACAGAGCAGTTCCAAATGTCCAATAATTGTATCAGATGACTTATACTAAAAAATCAAAAGTCCAAGCTTCAATTCTGGACATCTAATCAAAGTCAAGAAAGATTCTAGGTTTTGTCTTCGGTATTTTACAGGAATTAGACATCTAACCAAATGTTTGGATGTCTAATAACACTTCAAAATGGGTTTAAGGTGTGAGGGAGTTGGCTAAGGGTTATGGACATCCTATAAGTCATCTGGACATCCAGATAGAGGTTGGAATTAGGGTTTTATGGTTTCCTAGGGTGTGATGACCTTATCTAAGTGTGGCTAAGGCTTGGGGAAGCTTCTAGGCTATCTTAGGGCTAGGATGGTCCTATGTTCTTCACAATTTACTGCTTTATTCCTACTTAAATAGAATATAAGACCTCAACCCCTTACATTATTGTCTACGACATCTTATTCTAGGTCATCTACTGCAACTCTACTGTAATTCCAGATATTCTTTATTCCTCAGATCCAGCTTTAGATCCAACTTTAGATCTACCTTTTTGTCAGCTTATTACCTATAGTTGACATAATGCACTTAATCAGCACATTATAGCATTATTTTATGCATAGCTAAAAGAAAGCAGTAAAGATGCAAGTAATGCTTATGCATGTGTGAACTGTCCTAACTTACGCTAAGTCCTAGCCTAATTTAGGCCAATTAAGACCTATGATTGCTGTGCAATGATACCCTCGTGCCTAAATCTTGCTAGTCCTTAGCAAATGCAAAACTAAATTATTCACAGAAGGGTCCCTAAGGGATTGATTATTTTGTCAAGTGTATGCCTAGAGATTTTTTCTCCTTTTTGTTTTCATCCGATGCTCTAGAAATCCAGACTATCGTGAATGTATAGCTATGTAGCTTTTGCAACGGATTCGAGTGAAGAACTAATTCACCTCCAAAACCTATACTTAACCCCTAGTAAAAATTCTAGGTGGATAGGCAGACTTCTTCCCTCGAGGTATTGAAGATATTCTATGAATTCTACCCAATTTTAAGCTTAGGTAGAGAATGTCTGAGGGATACGGGTGTTTATTTGGTGGCTCACTGTCACTTGGTGCTACATAGAGATTAGTACCTCAGAATCTAGATTCCTAGATTATCAAGTAACTCATCTCAGAGAAAGACGAGAAAAAACTATTCTCTTTGGTTCCTTTGTATTCATTCTCTCTTACACTCTCTGTTTTTTTTTTTTCTTGGAGCTCACAATCCCACCAGATTCTCACGTACGATTCGTATTTGGTGGTTTCACTTCGTAATAACACTTTAATTGAGTTCCCATAACTCTAACACTAAGTCAGATTTCCTCAGCCAGTATTCGGCCGGTTAGAAACACAGAAAAATAGGTTAAGGCCATATTTGGTGGGTTTCAAATTTATTTGGTGGTAATGCCTCAATGCAACTAAAATAAACACTAAATATTCACTCGTTTTCTTTCTTTGCTTTTTCTTCTTTTCTAATTTTTTTCAATTTTTCTTTCTTTTCATAATTTTTTCTCTTTTTCTTCTTTTTTCTTATATTTTTTCCTTTTTTCTATTTTTTTTTCAACACAACACAACTAACACACATCCATGAACTTTATTGATGAGGCATTATTAGGGATTGGTGGTACTCAAGAGACATTGTGTGGCTTATTTGGTGGAAGTGCCTATTGATGGCACCGCGAGAGACAGATAGGATAGTGTATTTTTGACCTTGATATCAATACCCTCCTTCAGCCGAGGATTCCATAAAGAATGATCATAACCTTCCGCCTTAGCCCTTGTTTTATGAAAACTCACTCTTCGCATATTTGCCTTATTTGGTGGCTCTCAATATTTCACACAAAATGTGTATGCAGGAACCGAGAGCGAAAACTATGCCTAATCTCTGAGTATCATCACCTAATTATCTAGGATTCTGGATTCCTTGCACTAATCTTAAAGCACCAGTACACTCTACTCTCATCTCACACTATTTGGTGGATTTTTGGAAGAAAATCTACCTGACTCCCAAAATTTTGTCCAGGGGTTCAGGAGAAGAAGCACTGCTTCTTCTTGACAGACTAAAGATGTTTATTAGCCTTCACTATGAATCCACTGCAAATTCTACGTGTGTGCGAAAAATTATACTGGATTCCAGCTTATAGGAATCAACTAGAGGATAAAATCCCTAATGCATTCTCTTAATAAAAATCTTATTCATGAATGCAATATGTATATATGCTATAAACAAGTAACATCTTATATTCATACTTCATGAAATTTTCCTTTCGAGTTACATTCAGCTTGACCATAAATTTAGAACAAAAGTTGAGCGGGCAAGTCAAAAGTGGTTGTTGCGGGCGATTTTTAACTCCAATGTGAGCATTGGAGGTGGAGGCAGTTATTCTTTCATTTAGGGTCCTAAAGTACATTTGACATGCAGCTCCAAGGTTTTCTAAATGTTGGCATAAAAATTTCTAGTTTTGTCTTATCTAGCCCCCACATGCATAAGTTCTTGCATGTACTCATGCATGAATATAAAAGAAAATAAATATAGTAGGGAGTAAATGGGTAGAAATCACATGGAATTGCTCCTGAAATTTTAACTTTCAGTATTGGCCAACCTGACAATATGCAATATGCAAAAGAAATATGCTTAAAAGAAAAATATGCTATGTATAGAAATGGTTATGTATAGATGATGGATGCGGAGTAGATGCTGAGTTTAACGCCTCTAGCTGGGCGAAAACTCGATCAGATGTATCAGTTCTAGCATAGGAGCCAGTCAAGGTGAAGTGAAAGATGTGCTCGTATGCTCCTAGAATCAATGGTCCGGAGATGCGAACCATCTGATTGTGCACCCCTACTCCAAAAAGTCTGGCTATAAAAAAGTGTGGAGTGGTGGTAGAAAATAGACTATAATCAGAGGGTAGGGCATGATGTTGATTCAGTTGATTTATCATGTCCCACAATTCATTAGGAAGTTGCTGAGGGAGTAGAGCGAAATGTATCTCAGAACTAGAATCTAAGTCATAGGGATCCTCATAACGATAATTGACATCAAAGATCATGCCCTCTCCAAGCTCCGGATCATATGGGGGTATCCGTGAAAGTAAAAGATCAGTGGGGAGGTCACTGAAATCCAAATCAGAAATTACTTCGGCCTTATCAGTACTCATCTCTGATTCATCGAAGGCTGACTCTTCAAGCTTCGAGTCGAGCCATCCATTAGATTGACTAGGATGGTAGGTGCATCCCCAGCTCATTCTACTCAAAGCTTCACCCTCATATGCATTGGGTTCCTCAGTAATTCCTGCCTTAGGTAGCATATCCATTTCATCGGTCAAAACATCCATAGCTACTTCTGGTCTTTGGATGTCAGGATCAGGGATAGAAAGTATCATCTTAGAATCTCTAACATCCGAATTAGGAATGTAGGTGAAAGAAGAAGAGTGCAAGTCAGAAGATGTTGGCTCTAGCACAGTTCACCTACAATGGGAAGTGGCCTAGACTGATCAGTAGTGTCACATGTAATGTTTTCCTCAAGATCCATATCCTCGAATGGATCTACTTCCCTTATCATGGTTGGGTTATCTAACCCAAGAGGTATCTCCCAGGATTCAGGATAATTCGATTGAGTCTCAGTCCTAGAGATATTAGTCCTTTCCTCTTAAGTTTCCTGAATGGAGTTCTCAGACAAACCCATTCTGAATATTTTCTACTCTTATCTCATATCTAAGTTGGATTCTTCTTCTACTGAATTGTCTTCTGGCATCTACTCCCAAGAATCTTCTATGTGTCCTTCCAGCGTAGTCATTTCAGATTCTTCGAGGTCTTCAAGGCTATTTTCCACTTGATATCTCAAAAGCAGTAATTCTTGAGTTTCTCGATTTTGTCCAATTAGCCTTGTTATCCCTATTGTTCCCTGAAGGAGCTCCATCACAACTTGTGGATATGGAATCTATCTTTGTCTTTAGTTCGGCTCAGTGATTGCTTAGATTTCATGTAGGTAGAATGCGGCCTTCTCCTTAGCGCTAGCTATTGCCCTCTGTATTCTGTATGCGGTCACATATGCACCAGTAGTTCTTCAGGGGCTCCAGGGGTTGAATCAGGTCTACGCATATGCATGGGTGAGGAGTATGAAATCCATATCCTGGGTTATAAGATGCAGTCCTTTGAGGGACTGGCTGGTATGGGTCATAATATCCAAGGTTAGGATATGGGTTAACCATTTCGGTAACCTGAGGAGAAGGATTAGGAGAAGCGAAAGGTCATCTTCGCCACCTTGGGTTCTGATCCTAAGGTTGAGCTGATTCATTGATCCGGGCTCTCAGTTAAACTCGTGGGTCTAGCTCTTCTGGATCCTGATTAGGTCTAGATCTAGGGTTAGCAATTGCAGCTAAGCAGATAGAAGAAGAGGGTGTGAGAAAAGATGGCTCAGGCAAAGTGACTCGCCTCCTTGGGAGCGGCTCCCAAGGCCCAACCAGTAGAGGTCTGAGTGACCTCCTTCCTCGCATACACCACCCAACCCCTAGGTTGGTGTAGCCAAGCCAGACAAGGCTAAGGCCCTGTCAATCAGATGGTCCTTATGATAGGATGACTAGATATTTTGCTTTAAGCCAGAATTCTTGAAGAAAAATTTGTCGTGCAACTGACTGAAAGTGATTCCTGCCTCTCAAGCTAACCTAGCCAGTCTGGTTATGTAGGGACTAAGGGGAAGGTTCTTCCTTCAGCTCACGCCTCTGGTTCCATTACCCCTTAGCCATGATCATTTGACACTACCCCACAAACTTAGTCACCAGGTTTCGCAAGAGAGATTGAAAACACCCAGTAGTATGACAACGAATTCAGGTTGCTTATGTGTTTTAAAATTAATTTTAGCCCATTTTCTTCAGTTGGGGTTTATGGTGAGCGGCCCATAAGGAGACCAAGCTCACTGGCTAAGCACTAGACTTGACTAAGTCTAGGTTAGCCTGAATGTGGTCTCTAGATCGTAACCCTAAAGGTGTAACCTAGGGTTCATGCAATTCTAGGGTTTTTTGTTTTTCTTTTCTTCTTCAGAAGACCACGAAATTAAGACCAATTCTCTGATAAAAATTGGAATCAAAATAAATTGAAATTTGGCAAGTAAATTCCTTTTTCAATTATCCCTTTAGATAATATTTTTTTATAATATTTATTATTTCAACCAAATTTATAGAGATTTTTAAATTTCAAGGGATCAGATCTAGAATTTTGACCCCTGATTGATTTTTCAAATTGAATCAGTATCAAATGATATTCCAAAATTAGCAAAAAATATGGAAATTAAAACCAATGAGAGCAGCTTTCAAACCCAACCATTTTTAGTCAAAACAAATTCGTGGATTGCATGAAATTGCTTTTTGAATTTTGAAAAGTCTCAAATATGGGTCAGTCTGACCCCATTGTACTTCTAGAATTTTAAAAAATTTTGTACTTGAAATTTTTTTGAAATAATGGTGTTGTTTGAAAGATGGTTTGAAAATGAAAATACAACACGAATTTTAGAATTTTTTGCCCATTAATTTCTCAGCAATTGAAATTTTAAATCAGAATTTGAAATTTGGCTGAAAATCAGAGGGTGGTGGAGAAGGTTTTAAAAGGTGTTTGAGTTTAAAATTCAAACTTTTCACCAAAATTTTTTTTTTCCAAAAAGTTTTGAAAAATTTTTTTTCAAGAATTTTTTTTTCAAAGGCTTTTCAAATTTTTTTTTTGTGCTTTTTCAAAACTAACCTAGGATTTAAAAAGAAACATAATCTAACTGCTAAGATATTTTTCTTTGATATATTTTCCTCTTTTTCATGAAAATAAATAGGCTTCTTTCTTGTTGAAATAAATCTAACCTAGTTTTCAGAAAGGGAAATCCTAATATATGATGAGATGTGCACCTGATTTTTGTATTAATCTATGCTCGTTGTGCATGCAGATACCCACTTTTCCTATTTCGCTGCAGATCAAAAGACAAGCAGAGGAAGATTTGTTAGTAATAGCTCAAAAGATCAAAGAAATAAATGACGTTGCCTCCCCGTCAACGATGCCATTTGTTTTGTCTTGTAAAGCACATTTTTGATAAGAAAAAGCATCGTAGAATAGTGCACAATATGATCAGCAAAAATATTTATAAAGATAACGAGACTTGGAGTCCCAGTCGTTCGTCTCTGGGAGGCATTTATGAAAATGCAGATTTGAAATCGATCTCTTTCGCTCTACTTGCTTAAAATCTCATGTCAGTTTATGGTGATTTACGTATTGATGTACAACATGCTAGTTGCCAAAAGATAGTAATTAAGACATGCGGCTTCAACCACACCAAAAGATGATAAATAGGCACATGGTGATTTTAAACATATATATTTATCTATGTAAAAGAAGATGATGATATCAAAGTTGCAGAGCATAGGTAAAGGAATGCTTGTACTGGGAAATAAAACTACTCGCTACAAGAAAACGACTGCATACAAGAATATATAGGGGGATTTTGCATGCATCAATGGGGGAGAATAAAGAGTTACACTACTAAGTAGTACATAAAGCGTGTAAATCGAAAAAGAAGTATAATATATTCTAGTAGAAAAGGGGGCATTTGAAGGTGGCTCCGATGGCCTTTGACTTGGCTTAGAGGAGGAGGGACGGCCAATGGTGCTTAGGCTGACCCTAGGAGAGAGGTTAGAGAGGTGATCCAGCAACATGGTGTGGAGATGGTGGTGGCCATGGTGAAGCTACTCGTGGACATGCAGATGGAGTGGATGTGGAATGAAAACCAAGAGTCAATGGGTGCAAACGGCCACCCCTTAGGTTTATAAAAAGACCTAAGGGAGACACTCTAGAGAAGTGTGGAACTCTCTAGAAAGAGCTCTAAGAGTGGCCGGCCAAGGAGAGAGAGAGGTGGTTTTTAGATCCACCATTTGTGGATCAACAATTTGAATGTCTCTTGGTTGCTAATTTTAGCAACCAAGAGTGGTGCCACCTTTGGAAGAACCTAGAACACTCTAGGTGCTGTGGGAGTGTGTGAATGTGTGTGTGTGTGTGTGTGTGTGGCTGTGCCCTATGTGGCTATGTGGTCAAGGTTAGGTCCAAAGGGGTTTCAGTTAGTGTAGGTCTTAAATTAGGGTTGCAAACCCAAATTGCTAAGGGGGAATTGCAATTAAACTTAACACAAGTTTAATTGAATGAGTGTGAACCTAATTGAGAGTGAAATAACTCAATTAAGTTGGGCTTAGGCCAATTGGACTCTCACTAAGTCGAATTGGACTTGTATGGGTTGAGATCTGAGCTTAATTGGACTCTATGAGTCCAATTGACTAGGCAATGGTAATTGACTATGAACTAAGTCCATTAGGTTTAGTGAGGACCTAATTAGGTCTGTTGGGAGGTCTAGAGGTGATGTACTAGGGTTAAGGCATCATAATTTAGGTTCTTAGGGGGTTAGAATTGGGTTTAGGGAGATGGAGATCCGTGATCAAGGTTTGAATCTCAAAACAAGAACTAGAGAGCAGCTCCAAACGTCCAATAATAGTATCAGACAACTTATAATAAAAAATCAGAAGTCCAGATTTCAATTCCTGGCATCTAATCAAAGTCAGGAAAGATTCTAGGTTCTGTCTTGGGTATTATGCAAAAATAGGATGTCTGAGTAAGTGTTTGGACATCCAATAACACTACGGAGGTGGGTTTAAGGTGTGCGGGAGTTGGGTAAGGGTTCTGGACATCCTATAACTCATCTGGACATCCAGATAGAGGTTGGAATTAGGTTTTAATGTTTCCCAGGGTATGGTGACTGTTGAACATTTTTTTTGCGAATCGCTACGCTTACATGTTTGATTTTGGAAAACCTGTCATTGTAGTTCGAAAGCGAAGAATTTGTGTTCAACAAATAAAATTTATACTGAAAGGAATTCCGGGTCGAACACAGGGAGGCTACGTTGATCTATATTCGCAATTATATTTTTTTAGGATTTTTGTTAAGCAAGGCGATATAATTACAATGGATCTATCAAACTAAGAGAGAGAGAGAGAACATGCATTCAATATTTCAATTGTTTATAAAAGTTACACTAGAATGAGGAAAATCAATTACACTACAAAGCAGGAAAATTCTACACTAGAAAAGCTGTAAATAAGAATGGGAGAGAGAAGTTATCCTCCTCGACTATTGCTTGGAGGACGAGCCGGACGGGACGACGCCTAGATGAAGGAGAACGAAGCAGGACAAAGGAGGACGAAGCAGAAGAATGGGAACGGAGCAGCACGCCGTCGTCGTCGCGAGATCCACTTCCGTAGGGGAATGAAAATTGGACTTTATCTCGCAAGAAGCATCCCGGGTGTGGGACAAGCTTCTTTTGAGCTTTGGAGGGGTAGAGAGGAGAAAGAAGGGATGAGAATTTCGTATGTAGGGGGTCTCCTTTTATAGTTGCAAGGAGTGGGGGCAAAATGGACATTACAACTTCAAAACAATAAATAAGGGGTCTTTAGTGACGGATAAATCCGCCACTAAAGCCCCGACGTGGGAGTCGCTTCCCCACCTACGCGTAACTCCACGGCTGCTCGCTCCTCAACATCCACTCATGTCCAGTGCTTTTCAGCCATCCGATTGCGAGATCGGACGACGTAAAATTTGTCCGTGCCCGCTGCGTTGTGCGCCCCCCGCGCGTCTGATTGCGCATCCGATTGCGCATCCAATCGCGCGTCGACGCTATCGGGCGCGCGCGGCCGTCCGATCTCCATCTGACGCTCCACCCACGCCCAATCGCTCGTGCCTGCCACTCCTCGCCACGGCTAGAACCTGCGCCCCGTGCTCGCGATAGCGCGCTCGACCACTGTGCTATGGGGTGCGGAAGGTCGAGTGGGCGCTTTTAAATGCGAGCGTCCACAGCCGTTGTATTAAGATCCAACGGTGGAGAGCGATCGGGCGTGGAGCCTTCACAAGATGAAGCGGCAGTTTGGGCGGCTGAGATGGCGCCACGTGGCGCTATCTTGGTTGTCCATCTTCTGGAAGTTGTAGATGGTGCCACGGATGTCGGATTGACTTGATTTTTGTGTTGCTGGGCTGCGATCGTCGATCTGAATTCATCCGTGCGGTCGGATTTATCAGCTGAAGTGTGGATTTACACCATCCTGGCCCTTGATCTTCTGGGGTTCCCGGGTCACTATCTGATGCTACGGATGCCCGATTAGGGCGATCTTGGAGTTGTTGAACTCCAATCGTCGCCCTGATCACATCCATACGGTTGGATCCTTGATCCAAGGCCCTGATAAAATATTTTCCCTGTCCAAGCACATAAAAGGAGACAATTAACCTCCATTTTATTCAAACTATTCTAAATACAAGATGATGCATGTAATGCAATATTTATGTCATGAAATGCAATCCTATGCTTAAGAACATGCATAAATTGACATCTTAAGTAGTGTAAATGTGTTTACATCATACCCCCATGCCTATCTTTTGCTAGTCCCTAGCAAAAACTATATGCTATTTATAAGAGAATTAGGTTAGATTATTTGGACTTGAGTTATTTTTCAATCATTAAGAAATTGACTGCTTAGGAACTGAACTTTCAAAGACACAATAGTGCCCTGGTATCAGCCAAAATGCAGACCGCCTCAAGCCCTCGCCTTATTAAAAGAAAATTTTCTTTTTCTCTTTTTTCTCTTTTCTAATTTTTTTGATTTTCAAATTTTCGGGTTTAAGAGTGGCTTTCTACGGCCACTCAACTCACCCAAAATTTGATGAGAACCCTAAGCTTTAAGCATCTTATTGTGATTGTGATAGACTCGTTGACCGACAGTTAGAACGGACTTCGGATTTCTACGCCTCTAGGTGACCTAACCAGAATTCTACCTAAAAGTGTATCTTTACAACTGGTAGCTTTCTCCCTACTTTTATTTTTTTTTTGAGGGTCAACACAAGGGTGAATCCAGTGTGTATCTCCTCGGTTTATTCTACTTCTCCACTTCTTCCTAAGTGTTTTGGGAATTTTTATTGCATTTTCTGAGCTAGGTTTTGGACAACCGGTCGATGAGCTGTTACCACCGACAACTTGCCAGCCACACTCGTGCGGCGAAGTGTGGCTTATTTCTTTTTGTTCTTTTCTCCTTTTTTTTTTTTAAGTAGGTGGCTTCCCTAGTCTAAGATTTACCTAAAGGCAGCAAACTAAGAAAGGTCCAGTGACTGGGATCTGGACAACCTACTTATGGGCTGTTACGCACGATAACTTGCCACCCATATCACCCTAGAAGGTTCATTAGCTACCCAATTTTCGTTAGAATCGCCGAACAACGAGTCAGTGCAAAGAAAGTGTGTAGATGCTTAAGACTCAAAATTCCCTCAAATCAGAGGGCGGGTTGATAAGTCGTGTACTTATCACGCAGACTTATTTACTCCAACTAAAATGAAATTCAAGTTGGCGAGAACTCGGAAAACAAATCCACATTTTAGTGGATACACGGGCTGATTAAGTTCAACGACTTGAAGGGTCTTTGTGTTCAGATCCTAATGTAGTTTTTCCTAAGATTGAAAATTTTCTTAAACACAAATTCTCTTTCCTAATTTCAATTTTTTTTTTAATCAAAATAAAACAAATCTATGGAGCTGACGAATGAATTCAGTGATAAATATCCACCCCCCAATGCCTATCTAATGCAATGTCCTCATTGTATTAAAAAGACATAAAACAGAGTGGAAAAGCGTAGAAAGCACCTGAATTGGGTGAATGTCAGGTCCGCTTCGAGATGAAAACTAAGAAAAACTGTATATGTGCTGAGTTTAGTGCCTTCAGCTAGGCACACAATACAAGGAAAATAAATGAAGAATTCACAAGTGCAGGTCAGAAGTAGAATGAACAGAAGAATCCTCTAACTTGTCAGTAGAGGTCCATAGATGTGCACCAGATTGTGGTGCAAACCCACACCCCAAAATCGAGAATATCTTAGGTTCTGGATAAAAATTACCCAAAGCCTAAAATCAGAATGTAAGCGGGATCGGGCCTGCGATTTCTGAGGATGCAACCCAAGACTAGAAAGTCGGGTTACAGAGAATTGAAGCTCAAAAGGATAATCGTTGAATGTGTGCTTGGGTTTGACATTCTTGAAACAAATGTCGTAAGGGTTCAGATTTGATGGTTTCAGCTTAAAAGGAACCCTTCGACTCAATTTTCTATTTCCTCCAAAATTGACTTCCCAAATCAGAACTTCCCAGCTCCTATTCTCCTCATTCAGCACATCAAATTCCAGGACCTCTTGTATATTCATCACCCCGTATGAAATCTCCAAGTCTAAATGATGCGGTAGAATCAAAATTGACTTGGGTCTAATTATCTCAGAATTAGAATCATCAATAAGCTCAACAGGGTGTAACTGATAATCTGGGCATTGAATTGATTCCTCCAGAAAATGCGATTCAGGATCCGTAATGTGTGCCCTAATAAGGTCAATGTCCTCAGTTATTGGGCTATCAATTGATCTATCAGATTCCTCAGGCCCAATCGTCTCACAGAAATCATGTTTAGAAAACTCGCGTGAGACTTCGCAACTTGAATCTTCACCATCAGGATCCGTATCAATGTATGTCCCAAAATCATTTGTCACTTTCTGTTCCAAGGAGACATATGTTTCCTCATAACCTGGCTTAGGGATCTCAGCTGAAGAAATCAGATCATCCTTCATTGGTTGTTTTAATTCAATCTGGTCAGCCTCGTAACACATGTCCCCCCAACAGGTACATGAGCAGGTTCTATCATTGGCATTCCTGAAGAGGGTTCATCCTGGGAATTATTCCAAGATTGAATCAAAGCAACCACGAATCTCATCCTTAATTTCGCTAATTTCCCATGTGTAAACTCACTCGAGTTCTTGTCCTTAACATCCTGGAGCCAATCCAACAAAGACTTGTTTAAATCATCAATCATTTCAATTAGGGGCTCCAATCTCTCAAAACAAGGTATTGGATGAACTTCTAAAGATTGAATGATATTCCTCAAGTTAGCCAGAACCTTATCTTGAACCTGATTAACCTGAACCAAATGATTTGGTTCAGGGTTGGGCGGGTTTGACATCAATGCAAAGGAATTAACGAATTAAGATTCGTTATACCCTTCCTGATAATAGGTCATTTCAGATTGTTGAAAAGATGGTGATGACCTAAAGGCAGTGAAATCAGAGGGTGGGTAAGGATCGGTGTATCCTTCTTGATTGTAGATCGTATTAGGTTGTGCATGAAAGGAAGATGATCTATAATTGATGTAGCTCTGAGAAGGATAGAAATCAGAATCAAAGTGTCCAGGGTTAGACCCTAAACATGGGGGTTTGGA
Organism: Thalassia testudinum; assembly: GCA_037157565.1. NCBI lineage: Eukaryota > Viridiplantae > Streptophyta > Magnoliopsida > Alismatales > Hydrocharitaceae > Thalassia > Thalassia testudinum. The sequence continues at coordinate 118,645,356 of JAZHRO010000024.1, forward strand.
ATTGTATCCCCAGTCCGAATTATCCCAACTAACTGATGGTTGATTACAATACGAGTTGGGATAATCATCATGTTGAGGATAATTCACAACAGGAGGGAAATAGCGGGAATGTGTGAAATATGTGGAAGGATTCATGAGACTCGGGAGGAAGAAAGGTGTCCTGCAATACAAACAATCAAACCTATCCTTAAATAGGTTAGCCTACAGACCTACAGACTCTCAAAACCCATCTTGAGATAAAGGAACGATTTGGTCTACTTCTGTCTGTTCAATCCAACCAGTTAGAAGGAGGGACTGGGGAGAAGGTTCTTCCTTCGGCTTGTGCCTCCGGTTCCTAGTGTACCCGCCAGCCGCAATCGTTTGGCTCTGCTCCCCTATCTAGACATCAGATTGAACAGTAGAAACAGACTAATCGAAAATAATCTCGTTCTGGGTTCTAAAGAGCAAGTCCAATCCTTAAGGCCAACATCTGCTCTGTTTTATTTAGGGCTAGGTTTGAATGTGCTTTGGAATGTGATGGGCCATTTACAATGGGTTGTGCCCTTAATGATTGATTGAGATTTGTGTAAGTGCGTGCACAACTAGGGTTTTCTAGCAAGATTATTGATAATGTGTGAATTTTAGTGTTCAAATCTTGCTTAAGTAGCTTTTAGGGTTTCAAATTAGGTGAATTGCAATCAAGTTTCTAGGCAAAGCAAGTTGTAAAACACAGGTGAAGATTGTTTTCCTTTAAAATTAGAAAGAAAGTGGATTGCCAGGAATATTCCTAGATTGAAAACCCTAAGGAGGAGCTACTTGATGAGTTGGTTTAAAATAAAGTGGTGCGGCCCAAACAACTGAAACAATTGGCCACAAATGCACCACTAAGTTAGGCACTCAAAGATGATTAACCTAGAATGATTTCTACTCTGTTATGTGTTGCTTTGTGTGTACCGGTTCCACAGATCAGAACCCGGTTGAGTAGAAAACAAAACAAGTTGATCAAGTGCCTTGAATGTGGGTGTGTGTTGTGTGTTTGTTGAAAATTACCCCACATGATTATCTTTTTATTATTTTTTTTTTTTAAATGAGGGTGGAATGAATGTGAGTGAAAATCCAAACAACCAAACTATTCCTAGGATTTATGCAAACACCTAGGTTAATTGGGATTTGGATTTAATGTGGCGAATGAAATCTATGGAGGGGGAAAGAATGGGAGAGCACTTACAGTTGTCTTCAAATGCACTTTACTCCAGTCTACTGCCTGTTGATTCCTTGATGGAGGTCTCTGCAAAACAACAGACACAAGAGAAAGCTATTTAGAAAATAAATAAACTGCAAGAAATGCGAAGAAAAGATCGGAAATCGTTGCCTCCCCGGCAACGGCGCCAAAATGTTGAACGCTTTTTTTGCGAATCGCTACGCTTACGTGTTTGGTTTTGGAAAACCTGTCGTTGTAGTTCGAAAGCGAAGAATTCATGTTCAATAAATAAAATTTATACCGAAAAGAATTCTGGGTCGAACATAGGGAGGCTACGTTGATCTATATTCGCAATTATATTTTTTTAGGATTTTTGTTAAGCAAGGCGATATAATTACAATGGAGCTATCAAACTAAGAGAGAGAGAGAAAGAGAGAGATAGAGACACAACATGCATTCAATATTTCAATTGTCTATAAAAGTTACACTAGAATGCGGAAATTCAATTACACTATAAAGCAGGAAAATTCTACACTAGAAAAGCTATAAATAAGAATGGGAGAGAGAAGTTATCCTCCTCGATGATTGCTTGGAGGACGAGCCGGCAGGACGATGCCTGGATGAAGGAGAACGAAGCAGGGCGAAGGAGGACGAAGCAGAAGAACGGGAACGGAGCAGCACGCTGTCGTCGTCGCGGGATCCACTTCCGAAGGGGAACGAAAATTGGACTTTATCTTGCAAGAAGCATCCCGGGTGTGGGACAAGCTTCTTTTGAGCTTTGGAGGGGTAGAGAGGAGAAAGAAGGGATGAGAATTTCGTATGGAGGGGGTCTCCTTTTATGTTTGCAAGGAGTGGGGGCAAAATGGACATTACAACTTCAAAACAATAAATAAGGGGTCTTTAGTGACGGATAAATCTGTCACTAAAGCCCTGACGTGGGCGTCGCTTCCGCGCCCACGCGTGCCTCCTCGGTTGCCATCTCCTCAACGTCTACGAACGTCCACCGCTTTTCAGCCGTCCGATCGCGAGATCGGACGGCTCAAAATGCATCCGCGCCCGCTGCGTTGCGCGCCCCCCGCACGTCTGATTACGCGTCCGATTGCACGTCCAATCACGCGTCGACGCTATCGGGCGCGCGCGACCGTCCGATCTCCATCTGACGCTTCACCCGCGCCCAATCGCTCGCATCTGCCACTCCTCGCCACGGCTCGAACCCGCGCCCCGCGCTCGCGATAGTGCACTCGACGACTGCGCTATGGGGTGCAGATGGTTGAGCGAGTGCTTTTAAATGCGAGCGCCCACAGCCGTTGGATTAAGGTCCAATGACGGAGAGCAATCGGGTGCGGAGCCTTCACAAGATGAAGCGGCCATTTGGGCGGCTGAGATGGCACCACGTGGCGCTATTGATGTAAACACATTTACACTACTTTATATGTCTATTTATGCATGTTTTTAAGCATAGGATTGCATTTCATGATATAAATATTGCAGTACATGCATCATCTTGCATTTAAAGTAGTTTGAATAAAATGGAGGTTAATTGTGTCCTTTTATGTGCTTGGACAGGGCAAACATTTTATCGGGGCCTTGGATCAAAGATCCAACCGTATGGATGTTATCATGGCGACGATTGGAGTTCAACGACTGCAAGATCACCCTAATCAGGCATTCGTAGCATCAGATAGTGACTTGGGAACCCTAGAAGATCAAGAGCTAGGATGGTGTAAATCTACACTTCAGATGGTAAATCTGACCACACGAATGAATTCGGATCGACGATCGCAGCCCAACGACACAAAAATCGAGTCAATCCGACATCCGTGGCCCCAACTACAACTTCCAGAAGATGGATGGCCAAGATAGCGCCACGTGGCGCCATCTCAGCCGCCCAAACGGTCGCTTCATCATGTAAAGGCTCCACGCCCGATCACTCTCTGCCGTTGGATCTTAACCCAACGGCTGTGGGCGCTCGCATTTAAAAGCGCCCGCTCGACCATCCGCGCCCCATAGCGTAGTGGTCGAGCGCGCTATCGTGAGCGCGGGGCGCAGGTTCGAGCCATGGCAAGGAGCGGCGGGTGCGAGTGATTGGGCGCGGCTGGAGCGTCGGATGGAGATCAGACAGCCGCACGCACCTGATAGGGTCAACGTGCGATTGGACGCGTAATTAGATGCGCGGGGGGCACGCAATGCAGCGGGTGTGGATGCATCTTAAGCCGTCCGATCTCGCGATCGGACGGCTGAAAATCAATGGACGTGCGCGGGCGTTGCATGCGTGAGCAGCCGAGCTGGTGCGCACGAGCCGCCCACGTCACCCACGAAGGGAGCTTTAGTGACGGATTTATACGTCACTAAAGACCCCTCATTTACTATTTTGAAGTTGTAATGTCCATTTTGCCCCCACTCCTTGCAACTATAAAAGGAGACCCCCTCCATACGAAATTCTCATCCCTTCTTTCTCCTCTCTACCCCTCCAAAGGTCAAAAGAAGCTTGTCCCACACCCGGGATGCTTCTTCCGAGATAAAGTCAAATTTTCGTTCCCCTTCGGAAGTGGATCCCGCGACGACACGGCGTGCTGCTCCGTTCCCATTCTTCTGCTTCGTCCTCCTTCGTCTTGCTTCGTTCTCCTTCATCCAGGCGTCGTCCCGTCCGGCTCGTCCTCCAAGCAATCGTCGAGGAGGATAACTTCTCTCTCCCATTCTTATTTACAGCTTTTCTAGTGTAGAATTTTCCTGCTTTATAGTGTAATTGATTTTCCTCATTCTAGTGTAACTTTTATAAACAATTGAAATATTGAATGCATGTTCTCTCTCTCTCTCTTAGTTTGATAGCTCCATTGTAATTATATCGCCTTGCTTAACAAAAAGCCTAAAAAAATATAATTGCGAATATAGATCAACGTAGCCTCCCTGTGTTCGACCCGGAATTCTTTTCGGTATAAATTTTATTTGTTGAACACAAATTCTTCGCTTTCGAACTACAACGACAGGTTTTCCAAAACCAAACACGTAAGCGTAGCGATTCGCAAAAACACGTTCAACATTTTGGCACCGTTGCCGGGGAGGCAACAATTTCCGATCTTTTCTTCGCATTTCTTGCACTTTATTTGCTTTCTAACTAGCTTTCTCTTGTGTCTATTGTTTTACAGAGACCTCCATCAAGGAATCAACAAGCGGTAGACTGGAGTAAAGTGCAGTTGAAGACAACTGTAAGTGCTCCCCCATTCTTTCCCCCTCCCTAGATTTCGTTCGCCACATTAAATCCAAATCGCAATTAACCTAGGTGATTGCATAAATCATAGGAATAGTTTCGTTGTTTGGATTTTCACTCACATTCATTCCACCCTCATCCATAAAAAACAATAACAAAAAGATAATCTTGTGGGGTAATTTTCAACAAACACACAACGTACACCCACATTCAAAGGCACTTAACCAAATTGATTTGATTCTACTCAACCGAGTTCCGATCTGTGGGACCGGTACACACAAAGCAACACATAAAAGAGTAGAAATCATTCTAGGTTGACCATATTTGTGTGCCTAATTAAGTGGTGCATCAGGCCAATTGTTTGAGTTGTTTGGGCCACACCACTTCAAATAAAATAAACTCATCAAGTAGCTGCCAATTAGGTTCAACTCTTAGGGATTTACCAGGCACTCCACATTCTTTTTAAACTTTAAAGGAAAACATCTTCACCTGTGCTTGCAAAACCTGGTGTGCCAACGAAACCTGTTTGAAAACACCTAAAGTTGAATCCTAAAAGCTACTAAGCAAGATTTGAACCTTAAAATTCACCACATCAAAAATAATCTTGCTTGAAAACCACTGGTTGTGCACGCACACACAAATCAATCAATTATTAAGGGCACAACCCATTTGAAGGGCCCATCACATTCCAAAGCACATTCAAACCTAGCCCTAAATAAAACAGAGTAGACGTTGGCCTTAAGGATTGAGCTCTCTCTTCAGAACCCAGAATGAGATTATTTTCGATTAGTCTGTTTCTACTGTTCAATCTGATGTCTAGCTAGGGGAGCAGAGTCAAACGATCACAGCTGGGGGGTACACTAGGAACCGGAGGCGCAAGCCGAGGGAAGAACCTTCTCCCCAGTCCCTCCTTCTAACTGGTTGGATTGAACAGACAGAAGTAGATCAAATCGTTCCTTTATCTCAAGACGGGTTTTCAGAGTCTGTAGGTCTGTAGGCTAACCCATTTAAGGATAGGTTTGATTGTTTGTATTGCAGGGCGCCTTTCTTCCTCCCGAGTCTCATGAATCCTTCCACATATTTCACACATTCCCGCTCTTTCCCTCCAGTTGTGAATTATCCTCAACATGACGATTATCCCAACTCGTATTGTAATCAACCATCAGTTAGTTGGGATAATTCGGATTGGGGATACAATTCCGGACCCCCGTGTTTTGGGTCTAACCCTAAACACTTTGATTCTGATTTCTATCCTTCTCAGAGCTACATCGATTATAGATCGTCTTCCTTTCATGCACAACCTACTACGATCTACAATCAAGAAGGATACACCGATCCTTACCCATCCTCTGATTTCACTGCCTTTAGGTCATCACCATCTTTTCAATAATTGAAATGACCTATTATCAGGAAGGGTATAACGAATCTCAATTCGTTAATTCCTCTACATTGATGTCAAACCCGCCCAATCCTGAACCAACTCATTTGGTTCAGGTTAACCAGGTTCAAGATAAGGTTCTGGCTAACTTGAGGAATATCATTCAATCTTTAGAAGTTCAGCCAATACCATGCATTGAGAGATTGGAGCCCCTGATTGAAATGATTGATGATTTAAACAAGTCTTTGTTGGATTGGCTCCAGGATGTTAAGGATAAGAACCCGGGTGAGTTTCTACTTGGGAAATTACCAAAATTGAGGATGAGATTCGTGGTTGCTTTGATTCAATCTTGGAATAATTCCCAGGATGAACCCTCTTCAGGAAAGCCAATGACAGAACCCACTCAGGCACCTGTTTGGGGGGACACGTGTTACGAGGCTGACCAGATTAAATTAAAACAACCAATTAAGGATGATCTGATTTCTTCACCTAAGATCCCTAAGCCGGGTTACGAGGAAACGTATGTCTCCTTGGTACAGAAAGTGACAAATGATTTTGGGACATACATTGATACAGATCCTGATGTTGAAGATTCAAGTTGCGAAGTCTCACGCGAGTTTTCTGAACACGATTTCTGTGAGACGATTGGGCCTGAGGAATCTGATAGATCATTTGATAGCCCAATAACTGAGGACACTGATCTTATTAGGGCACACATTACGGATCAAGAATCGCATTTTCTGGAGGAATCAATTCAATGCCCTGATTATCAGTTACACCCTGTTGAGCTTATTGATGATTCTAATTCTGAGATAATTAGACCCAAGTCAATTTTGATTCTGCAACATCATTTAGACTTGGAGATTTCAGACGGGGTGATGAATATACAAGAGGTCCTGGAATTTGATAAGCTGAATAAGGAGAATAGGAGCTGGGAAGTTCTGATTTGGGAAGTCAATTTTGGAGGAAATAGAAAATTGAGTTGAAGGGTTAATTTTAAGCTGAAACCATCAAATCAGAACCCTTACGACATTTGTTTCGAGGATGTCAAACCCAAGCACACATTCAACGATTATCCTTTTGAGCTTCAATTCTCAGTAACCCGACTTTTTGGTCTTGGGTTGCATCCTCAGAAATCGCAAGCCCGATCCCGCTTACATTCTGATTTTAGGTTTTGGGTAATTTTTTTCTAGAACCTAAGATATTCTCAATTATGGGGTGTGGGTCTGCACGACAATCTGGTCCACATCTGTGGACCTCTACTGACAGGTCAGAGGATTCTTCTGTTCATTCTAATTCTGAGCTGCACTTGTGAATTCTTCATTTATTTTCCTTGCATTGTGTGCCTAGCTGAAGGCACTAAACTCAGCACATATACAGTTTTTCTTAGTTTTCATCTTGGAGCGGACCTGATATTCACGCAATTCAGGTGTTTTCTACGCTTTTCCACTCTATTTTATGTCTTTTTAATACAATGAGGACATTGCATTAGATAGGCATGGGGGGGTGGATATTCATATCTGAATTCATTCGTCAGCTCTGTAGATTTGTTTTATTTTCTTTTATAAAAAAAAAAATTTCGAAATTAGGAAAGAGAATTTGGGTTTAAAAAAAATTTTTCAATCTTAGGAAATACTACATTATGATTTGAACACAAAGACCCTTCAGGTCTTTGGACTTAATCAGCCTGTGTATCCACTAAAATGTGGATTTGTCTTTCGAGTCCTCGCCATCTTAATTCTATTACAATTGGAATAAATAAGTTTGGCTGATAACTACACGACTTATCAACCTACCCTCTGATTTGAGGGAATTTTGAGTTTTAAGCATCTACACACTTTCTTTGCACTGACTCGTTGTTCGGTGATTCTAATGGAAATTGGGTAGCTAATGAACCTTCTAGGGTGATATGGCTGGCAAGTTATCCTGGGTTACAGCCCATAGGTAGGTTGTCTAGAGCCCAATCACTGGACCTTTCTTAGTTTGCTGCCTTTAGGTAAATCTTAGACTAGGGAAGCCACCTACTTAAAAAAAAAAAAAAAGAGAAAAGAACAAAAAGAAATAGCCACACTTCACCGCACGAGTATGGCTGACAAGTTGTCGGTGGTAACAGCTCATCGACCAGTTGTCCAGAACTCAGCTCAGAAAATGCACTAAAAAAATTCCCAAAACACTTAGGAAGAAGCGGAGTAGAATAAATTGGGGAGATATACATTGGATTCACCCTTGTGTTGACCCCGTAAAAAAATAAAAGTAGGAAGAAAGCTACCGGTTGTAAAGATACACCTTTAGGCAGAAGTCTTTTTGAGGTCACCTAGAGGCGTAGAAATCCGAAGTCCATTTTAATTATCGGTCAATGAGTCTATCACAATCACAATAAGATGCTTAAAACTTAGGGTTCTCATCAAATCTTGGGTGAGTTGAATGGCCATAGAAAGCCACTCTTAAACCCTAAAATTTTAAAATCCAAAACAAAAAAAAAAAAAATTAGAAAAGAGTAAAAAGAGAAAAAGAAAATTTTCTTTTAATAAGGCGAGGGCTTGAGACGGTCTGCATTTTGGCTGATACTCGGGCACTGTTGTGTCTTTGAAAGTTCAGTTCCTAAGTAGACAATTTCTTAATGGTTGAAAATAACTCAAGTCCAAATAATCTAACCTAATTCTTTTATAAATAGCATATAGTTTTTGCTAGGGACTAGAAAAAGATAGGCATGGGGGTATGATGTAAACACATTTACACTACTTAAAATGTCTATTTATGCAGGTTCTTAAGCATAGGATTGCATTTCATGATAAAAATATTGCATTACATGCATCATCTTGCATTTATAGTAGTTTGAATAAAATGGAGGTTAATTGTCTCCTTTTATGTGCTTGGATAGGGCAAATATTTTATTGGGGCCTCAGATCAAAGATCCAACTGTATGGATGTGATCAGGGCGACGATTGGAGTTCAACGACTCCAAGATCGCCCTAATCAAGCATCCGTAGCATCAGATAGTGACCTGGGAACCCTAGAAGATCAAGGGATAGGATGGTGTAAATCCGCACTTCATATGATAAATCCGACCACACGAATGAATTCGGATCGACGATCGTAGCCCAACGACACAAAAATTGAGTCAATCCGACATCCGTGGCACCATCTACAACTTCCAGAAGATGGATGGCCAAGATAGCGCCACGTGACGCCATCTCAGCCGCCCAAACGATCGCTTCATCTTGTGAAGGCTCCGTGCACAATCGCTCTCTGCCGTTGGATCTTAATCCAATGGATGTGGGTGCTTGCAATTAAAAGCGCCCGCTCGACCATCCGCGCCCCATAGTGTAGTGGTCGAGCGCGCTATCGCGAGCGTGGGGCGCGGGTTCGAGCCGTGGCAAGGAGCGGCAGGCGCGAGCGATTGGGTGCGGGTGGAGCATCGCATGGAGATCAGACAGCCGCCCACGCCTGATAGCGTCGACGCGCGATTGGACGCGCAATCAGACGAGCGGGGGGCGCACAACGCAGCGGGCGCGGATGCATCTTAAGCCATCCGATCTCGCGATTGGACGGCTGAAAATCAATGGACGTGCATGGACGTTGTGCGTGCGAGCAGCCTAGGGGGCACGCATGAGCCGCCCACGTCGCCCACGAAGGGAGCTTTAGTGACGGATTTATCCGTCACTAAAGACCCCTCATTTACTATTTTGAAGTTGTAATGTCCATTTTGCCCCCACTCCTTGCAACTATAAAAGGAGACCCCCTCCATACGAAATTCTCATCCCTTCTTTCTCCTCTCTACCCCTCCAAAGCTCAAAAGAAGCTTGTCCCACACCCGGGATGCTTCTTGCGAGATAAAGTCCAATTTTCATTCCCCTTCGGAAGTGGATCCCGCTACAACGACGGCGTGCTTCTCTGTTCCCGTTCTTCTGCTTCGTCCTCCTTCGTCCCGCTTCGTTCTCCTTCATCCTGGCATCGTCCCATCCGACTCGTCCTCCAAGCAATCGTCGAGGAGGATAACTTCTCTCTCCCATTCTTATTTACAGCTTTTCTAGTATAGAATTTTCCTGCTTTATAGTGTAATTGATTTTCCGCATTCTAGTGTAACTTTTATAAACAATTGAAATATTGAATGCATGTTCTCTTTCTCTCTCTCTCTCTCTTTCTGTCTCTCTCTCTTTGTTTGATAGCTCCATTGTAATTATATATTGGCGTGCCTATAAAACAAATCCTAAAAAAAATATAATTGCGAATATAGATCAACGTAGCCTCCCTGTGTTCGACCGGAATTCTTTTCGGTATAAATTTTATTTGTTGAACATGAATTCTTCGCTTTCGAACTACAACGACAGGTTTTCCAAAACCAAACACATAAGCGTAGCGATTTGCAAAAACACGTTCAATAGTTATCTTGGCCGTCCATCTTCTGGAAGTTGTAGATGGTGCCACAGATGTCGGATTGACTCGATTTTGTGTCGTTGGGCTGCGATCGTCGATCCGAAATCATCCGTGTGGTCAGATTTATCATCTGAAGTGCGGATTTATACCATCCTGGCCCTTGATCATCTAGTGTTCTCGGGTCACTATCTGATGCTACGGATGCCTGATTAGGGCGATCTTGGAGTCGTTGAACTCCAATCGTTGCCCTGATCACATCCATACGGTTCGATCTTTGATCCGAGGCCCTGGTAAAATATTTGCCCTGTCCAAGCACATAAAAGGAGGCAATTAACCTCCATTTTATTCAAACTATTCTAAATGCAAGATGTTGCATGTAATGCAATATTTATATCATGAAATGCAATCCTATGCTTAAGAACATGTATAAATAGACATCTTAAGTAGTGTAAATGTGTTTACATCAGTGACCTAATCTAAGGGTGGCTAAGGCTTGGGGAAATTTCTAGGCTATCTTAAGGCTAGGATGGTCCTATGTTCTTCACAATTTACTGCTTTATTCCTACATAAATAAAATGGCAGACCTCAACCCCTTACATTATTGTCTACTACATCTTATTGTAGGTCTTCTACACCAGCTCTGCTGAAACTCCTGTTATTTTTTATTCCTTAAATCAAGCTTTAGATCTAGCTTCAAATCTACCTTCTGGTCAGCTTATTACCTATAGTTGACATAATACACCTAATTAGCACATTATAGCATTATTTTATTCATAGCTATAAGAAAGAATTAAGGATGCAAGTAATGCCAATGCATGCGTGAACTGTCCTAACTTGTGCTAAGTCCTAGCCTAATTTAGGTCAATTAAGACCTATGATTGCTGCGCAATCAACTTACAAAGTACTCTACCATCACTTTACTCTAGTCTACTACACTTGGATCTCCATGCTAGGGTACCTGCAAGAGAATGGATTAGAGATAAGTGGGGTTATTAATTTGTAAATGCAAAGAAGTGTAAAAACCATGAAAGTAAATTCCGTTGTCTCCCCAGAACATCGCCAAAATGATTAATGTGCTTTTCGTGGTAGAAATCAGAGCTTAGAGGAAGCCATCGTCATAGTACCAAAACTTGTTATCAAGTATAATTTTTACCAAAACTCCATGGGAGTCCCAGGTTGAACACAGGGAGGCGACGTTTACTTTAGTTGAAAACTACGCTTCGTTTTGTTTCTTTTTGGTATTTTGAGGCATTGTTATTTTTTTATGTTTTTGAAATGAAAAGTCATGCAGAATAAATTCACAAGAGAGATGGAATCAAATATAATTTATTGCACAATTGTCTATTGCAATAATTTATGAAAACATAAAAAAAAAGAGAGAGATGACAAGGAATATCACGAATTGACTGTTCGGTGATACGACAGTGCCTGGTGGAAGCCTAGACGAAGGAGTTGAGGAGCGAAATGGCTGAAGTGAGATGCAGGAGGACGCTGGGTAGAGGAATGCTTCACCGTGGCTCTAGAATGGAGGTAAGGAGGCAGAGGTGATCTGCTACCAGAATGGAGGTGGGAGGACTTCTCCAAGGTGACCAATGAAGGTGGTGAGAGAGACGATGAATATTTGGTGGGGTAAGGGATCATTACAAAAATAGGGAACCTTTAGAGCTTGGGAATGAGCTCCTGGGAGCTTTGATGGGCTTCTAGAGCTCTAGAGTAGGTGGGTATAGCAAAGGTGGAGATACCTTGGAAGGGAAGGGGTGTAGGTCTTTATATAGTGGGTGAGAGGAGGCTAAAATAGGCATAAGATCAATTGCGACCTCTAGGATGTCGCTATAGGTCCAGCTCAAGTGTCACTATAGCCAGCCCACACCCACTCACGTGCGTGTTGCGTTGGCCCTCCATCTTGTGCATTGATCGTGATCGAGCTTCGTTGGTCATCCATCTCACGTGGCTAGCTGCCATCGCGAGTGTCCATCGAGCACCTGCTGGCATCCGCTAGCATGTGCTAATCCATGCGAACTGAATCCCCTCCCTTGGATGGCGGATGGAGGGCTCTGAGTGCACGGGAGAGAGCGCTCTGGATCATGCCTCCGATGTGCAAATGATTACGTGTCTGCCCGTGTGTCGTATGTTTATCACGCTTGATCGGGTTTTAAAGAATAACACATTGTAATATAGCCGAAAAAGCGTTCAAAATAAATAAAGAATTTTTTACTCGAAAATCAGAGTATCCGAGGTCGAACACAGGGAGCAATCTAAGTACTTTTAAAAACTAGAGAATACAACTTTTAAATGAAAGACAATTGATTCACAAAGAGATTTAAAAAAAAAATTGCTAAGAAAGAACAGGATTAGACGTTTGATTTCTGTATCAGATGTCCTAGATGAAAGCCTTCTTGCTGTTCTTCTTCTTGCGTGTGCCTCTGATCTTCTTTTTCTTATTCTGCCTTACTTCTTTGGATTCTCTTCTTCCTTCTCTTTTCTTCTGCGGAGGCTTTTTCTTCCTTGGTCTTCTGCCTTGCCCTTTTTTTCTTCTTTCTTCTTTCTACCCTACTCAGCCTCTTCTTCAGAGTGTCTTCTTCTGCTCCTTCTCTTCTTCTTCTTCTCTTCTCCTTCCTACGGCTGAGCTTCTTCTCTTCAGTGCTCGGCCTCCCTACACACAACACAGCAAAACCTACCCCCTTCCCTCTACCCGCACGTATCTCTCTCTCTACAAACCGCTCACAGGAAGCTCTCCCAGAGCCGTGGGTTATCAGGTCGGGCTGAGTACCCGGGACCAGGCGTACCTGCGTGTATGGTACGCGAGGTGTGCACGGGTGGTGTCGGGTCAGGTTCGTCGGGTCCGCGAGGTGAAACCACGGACGGGGCGGGTGAAGGGCGAGGGACCTCACCCCAAGTGCTTTAGGAGGCGAAGAGAGAATATGACAAAATCAATTTAAACCGCACCTGCGTCTCGTAGGTTACCAATGTGGGACTATTAGTCCCAGCCTTCTTTCACGTGCGCCCACAGAACTCTTTTCTTCAATGGCCAAATCTGTGGACTTCGTTGCGTTCCTCGCTGGACCAGATATCTTCGCACTACCTCCCCGAGTGAGCTGCACCTGCACCCTGGACGTCCTGAAGCCTGGAGCGAGCTTGGACCTTCTTCGAGTCACCGTCAATGGCGGCAGGAGCTTGAGAACTGCCAAACATGAATACGGCCTATCAGCCTAATCAGATCACCAGGAGACCTTCGCCTTGTCACGGCGAAGGTGGTGCGAGGTGCAGCAGGTCGTGGGGCGGCCTAGGCGTGCGTGCCTAGCACATCCCGTGACCGGAGGTGTGGGTGTGTTTGGGGGAGTGTTGAGTGGGTGAAGAGCGGCAGTGGGTGGGTGGAGGGTGTTCAGCATGATGAGGTGGAGCCTCTGAGTTAGTCGGCGAGTTGTGCTGAAGTGTGGAGCGACGGGGGCAACTCGCCGGAGGTTGGCCGGAGGGATGGAAGATGGCGGTGGTCAGGCGTGGTCAACGGGTAATTAAATGAAATGCTATGGGGAAAAGAGAGAGGGGAAGATGGGGAACGTATCTGGACTGTTGTGGGAGAGAAGGAGGCAGTAGAGAAGAAGCACCCTGAGGGAGAGAGCAGCGACGAGGAAGAGGTCGGGGAAACGAGCGCTTGGTACGGTGCGACGTAGGAGGATGAGGCGAAGTAGACTTTGCTGCTGGTATGGCAGTAGAGAGATGAGAAGGAGGGGAGGAGGTCGTCGAAGCTTGCGGGTTCCTTGGCCGGAGATGGAAGAGAAGAAAATTTGGGAGAATCTTCGCCAAGACAAGTCCGAATTTGAGCGGCCGGACTTGGGGATTCTTTTATAGGTGCTGGCCGACTTTCTAGTGCATGGAGGGCACGTAATCATCTCCGACGGCTCGCCGAAGAAGGAAAGTGGGTGGATATCCAAATCTCTCCTGTGTTTGCACGAGAGATTGGGATCAAATCAGAGATCATGGCAGGCCTCAGATGGGAAGGAATTCCTCAAAGAATCTCCCTTCCATTTCTGGGAGGGGATCTCTGAGGAATCAGAGAGTATTCCCTCTTTAATCCTCACCGGAGAAGGATTCTGCCCCAATAATGGCGGAAGGACCTGATTGTAAGGTTGGTGAGGAAGTTAGGGGGCTCTCTGCGATGATTTTCAAAAGATAGGGACCAAATTATGATTTGGGTGTACTAAATTGCAAAGTAGGTCAAGATGACCTCCCCTTAGGTCCAAATTTTGGTACAAACCTAATTTGGACCTAAGGAATCCAATGCTAAAGTTGGATTTTAGGCTTTACCACGTTTGACTGGATATTTTGCATAAAAACCCAAATTAGGTCAATTGAGGAGCTAGGACCCTATTCTAGGTCAAACTAGGTTCCAAAGGCAAATTTGAATGTTCTAAACCCTAGAGGATATTTTTACATGAATTTTAGAGGGTTTACTTGATTTTTATCCTGACCGAAACTTTTTTGAATTAAGCGGGTCTGTTTTAAGGTTATCAAATGTCATTTAATTCCTAGATTGCACATGAACCCTTTTCTGATTGATTCAACCCACTTTTTATCTCATTTAGACAATTTGACCAACGTTTTACCTCTGAGAAATCCTGTTTATGTACTACAATGGTAAAATTGTAGTTTTAACCTTTATTTCATGTTTTCTTCTCAGAACACTTATTCCTTTTATTAAGCCTTCTTCTAGGTTATATAGGAGCTTTTATTCTCTTTATTGGGTCAAAATGAGCTAGTTATGGCTCATGATGAGGCTCTCATCATCATATCTTGTGTGCATTGGTCTCGCAAATTGATGACACCACGTAGCTGCTTCCCTCACCGCCTGCTCATCCATCGACGGCTGAATTTCTTACCTGCATGCTCTCAGCGGATAAAATCCTCTCACAGGGCTTCGAACGTGCGGCCGCGCGTTGTGAGCCAAAGTTTCGACCGCTGCGCTGAGGTAGGTTTTGTGCCTCGCTTAGGAATTAAGGCTCCGCATGCTGCGACCGTTGGATCTTAATCCAACAGTTGAGCAATGCCCTCTCTTCTTGGCTTGAAGCAAGCGATGCGGCACTTTGATGACCTTTGGATTTGAATCCAATGGTTGAGACTTCATAGGTGTTGCTTGGGAAGAGGGCTACGGCCAGGCTGGAAGGCTGCAATGGTGCCACGTGGCACCATCATGGCCATCCGCCTTCTTCTTGTAGAGGGTGCTACGAGGCTCTGATCAGTGTGATTCTCACATTGATGGACTCGATCATTGCTCCGGATCCATCCGTATGATCAGATTTCTCATCTAAATCCTATAAAGATGTCGCACTACCTCTTGGCCATATAAAGTGTTGGAATTAATGTACATAATGTACAACTATCCTAAATGCATTACAATGAATGTTATGCAATATTTATACTACGATACGTAATGATAAGCCTGGGACCTATCATAAATAAGCATTTTATCATGAATTCATGCATTTATCACTCTTCTAGTCGTCATGATTATACTTTCGATTGCTTTTTCATTACTGTGGTCGCCCATGATCGATTCTCATTATATGCCAAATTCTCTCTTTATGTCAGTAGACCCATTGACTTCACTTATTTCAAGTCTATTTTCCCTGGAATCTATGAGAAATTTGCATACCATCAAGTTTTACATTTGTTTCAGTGGAACTTTTATGTAGGTTGCAAACATAGCCGCATTCCCAGTGTTGATCCCATGGCCTATCACCAATTTTATGCCAATCTAAAAGATATAGGTGAAGGTGCCAACATCGAGTTGACCTTGAATGTCTACTGGATAGGAGTTCTGGTCAATGTAGATGTTTAACTGAGATCCTTGGTTGTCCTTCTATTGGACCTACTTTTCTTGACTTACATCAGCAAACACAGACTGGCACCATCAGGGAGACCTTGCTCACTCCCACTCATTTTGACTTGGGTCGTCCTACCAAGTCACCCAATTTTCGACGTTTGCCTCATTTTTCGAATCATGTATTTTTGTGGAATTTCATGTCTAAGTCCACATCATTTGAGAACTACCCTGGCGTTATGCTGATCACCCTCTATGCTTTTATGAAGAACAAATGGTTCAACTAGAACCATTTAATTCTTTATCTCATGAGTAAACCACCTAGTAGCTCCTTCAAGTTTGGGACACTTCTCTCTCGTATTTTTCTTCAGTTCAGTGTGCCCATGGACATCAATCATAAATAGTTTATCACTCGTGTCTCCTTATTTGATAAACTCACATATGCGAAGATGGAGCAAGCACAGGGAGCCCGTGCTGAGGAAGCACAACAAAAGCAACAGCAGCAGTAGTAGGAGCAAACTGTAGTTCCACCTCCATTCCCTCCCTATGAGCACTTCACTGCGACATGTCCACCTCTAATGCGACCATCACCCTCCTTCTACGACCAGGACTGGAGCCTCTTGGATAGACAAATTTCAGGTAGAGACTTTGTCACTATATAGGATGTGACCAGTGGCTTTTCTTTGATGATGCATAGGCAATGGGAGACTGACATGGTTATGATGAGGCACGGGCATCAAGTATTACAGTACCTGAATGCTCAAAGTCTGCTTTTCGATAGACTTGGAGGGTCAGTTCATAGCATTCAGCAGCAGCTTCACCGACCTCCTCGACCTCGTCATTCGACTACCATGCCTTCAGCACCTCCTCCTCCTCCTACATCAACATCACTAGCAGCACCATCAGGAACAACTAACCGGCATGTTACTCCTCCTCACAGGACATCCAGGCATTTGACACCACGTTCATCAGCTTAGTGATGCCTTTGCCTTGGTCAGCCTGCATCTTCTAAGAGATTTGATTCACTGGATCTTGAGTTGGACACTGATCTTCAGAGCACAATGGATGCCTTCATGGCAACATTAGAAGATTAGATTATCTTTTCTAGGTAATGTTGTTTGGCATGAATAACTTTATTTTTTTCAAAACATTTATATCCTATGCAATGCTTATATAGACTGGTTATTTATGCATAATATATCTCTCCCAGTTTTATGTTTCCCTTTAGCTCTCTTATATTACATGACATTTTGCTTGAATTATTTGTTTAAGGGGGAGTTAAATGTAAAATCACAAACAACATGTTTTACATTTTGTTGAAGCAAAAAGGGGGAGATTTTATGCAAAACTATTTTCAAATTTCATAATTATAATTTTGTTGTCATAAAAAAGGAGGAGAACATAAGCACCTCTATGTTCAAGACTAACATTTCAAGACCAACATTTCAAGACTAACATTTCAAGACTATCTCGGATTAAAGTATTGAAGCATCTTTCAAGACAAGAGAAGATAGTTGTTGATGTGCGTCTTTTTCATTTATTTGAGTCTAGAACATCATTGTAAGGAATCTCAAATAAAACTCAAATACGAATTTTTTGCACATCTTTTTCAAAACCAAACATTTAGGGTTATTGATCGACCAAACTAGATATTTGATTGACCAAATCACTTTCATCAACCAACCAAATTACTTGACCAATCAAATCATCCCATTTTAGGAAGTTGACAAAAATCCTCTTGATCGATCAATCAGTGATCAACCAACCCTCTTAATTGATCAACCAAATTACCTTTTGATCGACTAATTAACCTTAATTGATCGACAAATTTAGTTTCCTATTCAGGCAAAACCGTTTGTATAAATAGAGGTCATATGTAGCCTATTCTTCCACAACTTTTAAAAGAGAAACACAATTCAAGAATAGAGCTTCTCGTGCTTATTTCCAAAGGCTTTCGTGCCCCATTCTTCACGCTCTTTAGAAGCACGATGCAGCCAACCTCTGTGAAAAATTGGTTTGATCATTTATTGAGGTTCCATAGAATTCATTTTCATGTTATACTATTTTGTTGTTTTGATTTGTGGACTCCAAGTTTGTTTGGAATATCCGTGTTGTTGTTTTTTCTTCTCTTTAGGATAAAAGGGAAGTGTATTGTAAGAGGTTCTGCCACCCTCGTTCAAGTGGTACAGTTTAGTGGATTGACTCACATTGCCTAGTCAGAAAAATCCTAAGCTTGGAAGCTTAGGTAGTGGTTTTCACCCAGATCGAGTTTCCACAATAAATCAGGTGTACTTTGTGCTTGTATTCTTGGTACTTTATTTTTTTTTCATCTGTGCATACATTTTTTTTAGCTGTACTATTCACCCCTCCCTACTAGTATTTAGTTGTGATCCATAGGATATTCCTAGCATCCTCACCTGGTATCAGAGCCTAGTTGTCCAGAATGATGTCAAAGTCTTCTATCGACACATATGCTGTGGGGCAATCTGCTGTTTGTCCTCAACTTTTTGACAGAACAAACTATTGATATTGGAAGACTAGGATGCATATTTTCCTTGAATCCGCGGAATTTGAGGTATGGGATGTCATGCATCCAAATACACTCGTCCTTAAATCAATCAAGCATGCAATTACAAGATGCTGTCACCAAGGCCCCTGTTCTCCAGTCACATGATTGGTCCCTCATCTTTGAGCTGATGTGTGATGCTTCTGACCTAGCTGTTGGAGCCATCTTAGGACAAAGACGGGATAAACACCCCTTCGTGGTACATTACGCCAGTAAGATGCTACATGAGGCCCAGTGTAATTACACGACCACAGAAAAAGAGCTGCTAGTGATCGTCTATAAGTTGGAGGAATTCCGTTCATATCTTCCGGGTTCTCACGTTACCATTTTCACTGACCACGTAGCCATTCGTCATCTCATGCATAAGAAGGATGCAAAGCCTCGACTGAATCGTTGGATCCTTCTTCAAGAATTTGATCTTGAGATACGAGATAAGGTTGGAGCCCAAAATGTTGTTGCTGATCACCTGTCAAGACTAGACCCAGACCATATTAGACTTACATTACCTTTAAATTAATCTTTTCCTAATGAGCACCTTCTAGCGATAGATGTGGCAAGTGGACCTTGGTATGCTGATATCACTAATTACCTTGCTTCTGGATCTCTTCCTTGAGGCTTGCCTAAAAACCAGCATAAGCATCTCATTACAGAAGTAATGTATTATTTATGGGATAATCCTCTACTTTTTGGAGTAGGTGCTAATCAGATTATCCGTCACTGTGTTCCTGATGGTCAATTCCCCAGTGTGCTATCCTTTCATCATGACTAGGACTGTATGTGGAATCTTTTGGCCCTCCATTCATCAGGATGCAAATAATTACGCTAAGCATTGCACTAGGTGCCAGTCACTAGGGTCAATGTCATGTCGTGACATGATGCCCTTGCAACCCATCCTAGCTGCAGAGATTTTCAACATTTGGGGAATTTATTTTATGGGATCCTTTCATCCATCCAACAGTTTTGCGTACATCTTTGTTGCCATTGATTATGTCTCAAAATGGATTGAGGCTATTTCCGCACGCCGTGCTAACCATGTTGTTTCCACCAAGTTCGTCAAAGACCACATTTCTGCGTGCTTTGGGATCCCTCGATCCATCATTTCAGATGGAGGAAGTCATTTCACCCAATCGTCTTTTCAAGCACTTTTGAGGAATACAAAGTCCACCACAGTATCACTTCTCCATATCATCCTCAAACGAATGACCAGGCTGAAGTGTCAAACCGAAAAATTAAGCAAATCCTCCAGAAAATGATTCGAGCTGACCGTAAGAATTGGTCTGACAAGTTGATTGACGCTTTATGTGTATTGGACCGCCTTCAAGGCTACCCTTGGTATGTCTCCTTACAGGATCATTTTTGGGAAGCCTTGTCACTTGCCAGTGGAGTTGGAGCATCACGCTTATTAAGCGGTTTGCCAATGTAACCTCGACCCAGACCTATGTGGTTAATAAAGGAAACTCCAACTCCAAGAATTAGAAGAGCTATGTCATGAATCCTATGACTCTACCCTTACCTTTAAACAATGTATCAAGGCCTTTTATGATAGCCACATTAGGTGGAAGGAATTTGAGCCATCACAGTATATTTGGCTTTATAATGCCCGGATCAAATTCTTTCCTGGAAACTTGAAGTCCAAATGGAGTGGTCCTTTCTTGGTCTCAAGACCTTTTCCCAACGGACCTATTAAAATTGAAGTTCCCAAATCTGGGCGTAAATTTATGGTTAATGGGAAGTGGTTGAAACCGCATCTTACTAATGAGCCTATCTTCGTTGGTGAAACAATTGCCCTGCTGGAGGGTAACTAATATGAGCCTTATATAGAGTCCAGTTGGGGACGTTAAATTCAGCACTCATTGGGAAGCACCCCAACACCCTTTCATTATTCACTCCACATCGCATTTCACTCACTTCTCTCAGTTCTCATCAATTTGTTTCACTCCACTTTTAACCACCCACCATCAACCCACCCATCCACCCTGCTTTATACCTTGTACTCACCCTTGCACCTAAACCTTTACCCCTGTCTAACCCCTTTTGCAAGCATATGAGGACATAGCATGATTTGGCATGGGCGATGGATAGGCATCCATAGGATCTGGGAATTATATGGGTACTTTGCAAATTCTTAACCATTATATATCCATTTATATTATGTATACATAAAGTCATTGAAAAATCCCTAAAAATAAAAAATTTTAAAAAATTTCTAAAAAAATTGCAAAACACCAAAAGTTCATAAAAAATGGAAAATTAAAAAATTAAAAATGTTTTCAAAAGTGTTTAGCTATGATCTGAAAGTTGAAGCAAAAAAAAAAAGTGTTTATAGACATTCAACCTTTGCTTTGAAGACTTTCCTGGCCACAAAAGCTTGATTTGCTCAGGCTTTAATTTAATACACTTGAGTAGTGACAAGATAGACTGGGATCTCTCCTAACTTAGGATGTATTCTTGTACCTAAGTCACCAGTACAGGATTCGTTGGTTTGCTTCTGCTTGGGAGCTAAGTAACCCTAGTTCACACTACACAAAGTCAGGAAAGATCGGATGAACATATGAACCAACCCTAGTGTTTATTAGGGAGTGTGGAGTCCTTACCTATGCATGCAAGTAGGCTCTTTATCTCAGTTTCTAGTCTTGTGTTTAGAAGAAAGTCTTTTCATCTAAGGTCTCACCCACCAAATAAGTGTGCTCTATCAAATAAAGTTGTTGGAGACATATAGACATTTATTTGAATTAAAAAAAAGAGAAAGAAAAAAAGGAGCAAAAGTAAAAATAAATTTGTAGAAAAAGACATTCTTTAGAATAAGTCATTATGTTCTATACGTCCTGTAAATTCCTCCACCAAAAGTTTTTCAGGGTGCATTACAAATACCCTGTTTCTACCAAATATTCTTTGAGCCACAACGCAATAAGAGTTGAGTTGAGTCTTTTCTCATTTTTTGAGAGTCAATTCGAAGACATGAGCTGAAGTTGGGACCAACCTGAACTTAAAAAGACGTGAAACCCTGGGATTGAATCTTATTGTTCATCTACTTAGTCCTGATCAATCACTAAGCACAAACGATATGCTCATAGCTTTCGAGTTTTGCAAAACCCTTTGAGCCCTAGAAATCACACTTAAGGTTTAAATGTCAAGAGTCCTTGTTAGTCGAGAGATGGTCAATGTTATGTGAGACTTGAGTTCTGGAAGTCTTCTTTGTAATTGGCTATCACAATATCCAATTGTTAAACACATTAATGTTGCCTCAGAAAAATCTTCAGCTTAGGATCATTTCTAAACACTAATACCTTATTGAATAAGTACTTTACTAGGGACTGGTAAAAGATAGCCATGAGGGTGTGATTGCAACGAAATTCACATCACTAATTTGGCCATCTTATGCCAGCTTCTAACATTAAGCAATTGGATTAGATAGGTTTACATGCATCTTGTAAATATTAGCATTTGTGTAGTTTACAAGGAGGAAGATATATAGAGAGATTGAGCCTCCATTCTTACCTCATTCCCATTTCATTTCCACCACATTTCTACCTAACACAACACCACATACTTCACCTATATTAATTTGATGACACTTCAAGTGCATAAAAGCAAAAACCACACAAACAATTCCCACACCACAATGGCCTCCCATTGTCATCTTTTGTCCCCCCTCATCTATATAACCCCCTTCACCTCACTCCACAGAAGTCGCCCGCACTCATAACACCCAACACCTTTAGCCATTCCCTCTACCTCCATATCCCTAAGATGCATACACACCATAACAACACACAACACACACTGCCAGCCACTCTCCTAGGCTCTCCTCTCTCCCTCTCTTCCCCTCATTATCTTTGTCCACTCACGAGTTGAGAGGAACACTGAGAGCAGAGGAAACTCTCCAGTGGGTGCAACCACCACGGTGAGTGTGCATCACCGCCTAGCTCCATCATGAGTCGATGGGTGTGGTGTATTGTCCTTTTTATTTGTTTTTGTTAGTTTTGATTTATTTTGTTTTCATTTTGGTTCTCCTTTTTTGGTTTTTTTTCCTAAGATCTCCATTTTCAGAGCAAGAAGCTCTGAAGCTCCTTTCCACACCACCGCGAGCTCAACCTTGCCCCCGTGCACCTTCACGCACATCTGCCGACCATTCCGTGCACCTTTGTACATACCCCCTGCCGATCCAAGCCTTCTCTGCATGCAAGCCAACCGATGAGTCGCGGAACCAACCGGTTGCCTTTTGCCCTTGGCACTGTAGTTGTGACCTCACGCGGTTACAGCGCTGTGACCGCCCGTTTCTCACTTATCCGGTGGTCACGCCACTCTCTCATCCCCATGACCTGCTGCAGCTGGTTGTAGAACCCCCCGCCACCTGCACATCTCTCTGCACGCCTCTCTCAGCATTGTGTGGTGCCTCCTTTATCGCCTGCGTGCAGTGCTCATCTCTCCCTAGCACAACCAGCTCCTCTTTAGAGGACGCTGCATGTGCGGCCTCTCTCCCCCTTGCTCGTTCCCACGCACTCACACACAGACAGACACACACACACACCCTCTCTCTCTCACACATATACAGACACACACACATACATGCACATGCACATATACATATTTATATACACCTAGTTACCTATATACATGTATATAGTCCACTTTCTCCTACACACATCCACCAATACATCTTCTCATTCACAAGACCGTGCATCTACCTATTTACCACACAGTTTATCACGTGTGTATAGGCACCAGTTGTGTACACATTCGTGATATTCGCTAACATCAAAGCATTCTACTGTCACTTCCACACGTCCGCTCGACACCCACACGTGGCACGTAGCTAGGTTAATCCTGTCTTTCTAGACGACGGTTAAACTAGCATGGTGCTATATTCCTATTGAATCACCGATTCAATCGTCACCTTATTATTATATAGCTGTATACAAATATACATATCCCTACTATATATCTACATCATATATATATATATATATTCTACATATATATAAGTTAAGTATTTCCATCCCTTTTCATTTCATATTTTCTTTTCGCATTTCATTTCCTTGTCTTTTACTTTGTTGATAAAGAAAATATAAAAAAAACCGTAAAATAGAAAAGATAACTCTTGTCTTTGTTTGTACACAATCTTGCATGAAGTAAGATCCATTTTTTAACTTGATTTTGGTGAATCGCCAAGGTCCAATTTTTGGCAGTAGCCAAGGACAAAATTTTGTGGGTTGCCTCAAGGACAAGACTATCAAGAAAATTATAAAACCAATAAAAATCGAAGAATACAAAGTGAATGGAAATCACCCGTCATTAGGAATTGCGTAGAAATAGATTAACCCCAAACCAACCTCCCTGAGCTCGACCCTGGCCTAAAAGTGATAATCATAAAATCTGAGTTAGTCAGGATAATAAATTTTTGAGAAACTAGTGTAGATTCGCTTCTAGGTTAACCACTTCCACTATACACAATTTGACACTAATTTCACCTAATTAATTAGCCCTACTAGCATTCTAACACCAACCCAGTTAAAAACCACCACCTAAGACTCATGACATAGGATTTCCCAGTTGATGAAGTCAACGAAAACCACTACATGTCTCTTAAATGAGGGTGACACAATCTAAAGTACAACCATGCTATTCTAACCCAAGGATAGCGTACCTCAAAACCACTCTTCTCCACGAAGAGTATTTTATCTCACGATGGAGATGGGAATTCGCCAAGCGAATGCCCAACCACAAACAGAACAAAATTACAACAATCCTATAGTGGTTGAGTAGGTAGAGTAATAATAAGCTCCTATTGGTTTAGAGAACTTCCTTGAGATGGAAGTGAAGTATGTAGTGGATCAATGCTCTCAGATTTAGATTTTGTAGATGGGAGAGCAAGGGAACTTCTAACACTTGGATCTTCTCCTCAATGACACAAATATGGTGGAAGAAGTATATCAAAGTGTCTTAGGTGTATCTAAGCCAAGGAAGGGTCCTTCTCTATTTGTAGAGGCCTTAGGAATCCTTTAGAAGACATAGGAAGGTTTAGATAGCCGTTACGAAAGATTCCAAGGATATTTGGGTTGAAATTAGAATCAAATCAGAATCATAATGAGTCTGACACAGTCATCAGATAAGTAATTATATTATCAAATGTCTGTTCTTACGTCTGATATGAGTTTTGGATGCCTGATCTTGAGGGTCAGAGTTCCTGATTCCATTGGATCTAAATAAGGACCTAAGTGGACATCTAATAACAATTTATAGGACATCTAGTACATTTGTTGGACGTCTAACTTTGTTCAGGTTCATTCCTATTTTGACCAAATCTAAATAGGGTTCTAGATTTTAAGGGTCAGACAATGTTCTGGACATCTAACTGAAGGTCTGGGCATCTGAAAGCTGTTGGAATTGATTTCAAGGAGCTAACCATCAGATACGGGTCTAACATCCATGGATTTTGGTATGATGTCTCTTTATCAAGTGTCTAGACAACTATACGGACATTTGCAAATAAATGCTAAATTATCCTAAATTGGCTCTCAAGGGCAACGGCTAATAGTCCACTTGTTGGACATCTGGTAAGGTTATTAGATGTCTTGTAGGATGTCTGGACAAAGGGTATGATGTCTAAATAGAAAGGCACAGACTATTAATTTCCAGCCTAAGTGTTTGGGCATCTAGCTAAAAGGTCAGATGACTTAATGTCACATATTAGATGTCTGATGTCCATATTGGAAGTCTAATTAGGTTGTCTGAAACCTATTTTGATTTTCTAAGTTTTTCTAATTTTCATAGAGATGGGAAGGTGTTCCTAAGACTAAGGTGTTGCATTTTTTTGTCTCTTTACAATAATGGTAAGAAAATAAAGAGAAAATACATAAATACATGTATAAAAAGACCTCTATCCTATTCTTCATCCTTTCTTCTTCAAGCTTTCTATCCATACGAAGCTCCATATCCATTTCTCCTTCATCAATGTCCTCCATTCCTTCATGGTCTGGAGCTTGAGTTCCTTCATACTTGATTCCATTTCCATTTTATCTAAAACTATAAACTCAATGCAAATGTCAAATAGCAATTATTTTCTTATCATCAAATTCACTGATCGAGGCATCCTTGCACCAACAAATGCGTGTTGATTTTTGAAAATTTTATTGATTGGATTTTCAAAGGGCAGCAAGATGATTATTTAGTGTACATCTATGCTACTCGGAATTCTGGATTTGGGTTGCATGCTTTGAAACTGAACCCCCGTCCGCATGCCCAACAAACTATGGATGACAATATGTGCGCATGTGTGATACACCATTTGCAGAGTCATCATCTCTTAGGGATGGGTCTCCACCACCACTTAGTCTGCATTTGTGGGCACATGATTGTGGGCACATGATTTTGAGCCCTAATGATCATATCTTGACTCTAACCTAACCCAATCCATTAATTTGATCATTCCTTTATTCTTGTGGATTTGGTCTAGCTAATGGCATAAAACTCAGTGTTGGTTGGGAGGCAACATAGTACTCTATATAGGTATTAAGATCTTTGTTTTTCTAATCTTACCTAGAATAGCAAGATCAGTCAGGTGATATCCGCTCTTCTTGCTTATTGCATTTTGATTATCTTTATTCTACATACATTCCAATGAGGACATTGTAATGAATAGGCATGGGGGGTGGACATTGCAAGTCTTATTTTGATATGTCAGCTAATCCCATCAGTATTCCTATATATAGTATTCCTTTGAAAAAAAAGAAAAAACAGAAAAAGAAAAAGGTGTGCTTTAGTGTAGTTCTTAAGATTCAAGCTAGGTAAAGTCAAGAATTCTCAATTTTGAGAATTTACTGACTTTAGGAAATGTGAAACAAAGTTTTCCCTCCTAGACTTTTCAGGTTATATGTCGACTTAGTTATCTCGAGTATTTACCTAAATTTGGATTACTTTTCCAGAGGCTTTGAAAGTAGTCTAAAAAGGCTAGAAGTATTAGGGGTGATGAGTGAATGACTTATCATTTAACCCTTTAGTTTGGATAGTCTTTGAGTTCCAAGCATCTTCACTTGCACTATGCACTGACTTGTCTTATGGATGATTTTGTTTAGTCCTTAGTAGTCAATATGATCTAGTCTTAGGGCTTACAGATCCAAAGGACCTTCCCATGTTTCTAGCATTTAGGATTGTTCCTGTTTAGAGGGGAAAGCCTTTAGAACAGATGAAGGAGAGCCACTTGCCAAAAAATGATTTAGAGAAAGCATATATATATTCAGCTGAAAAAATTTGAGTGAAAAACTAATATATATATAGAAAAAAAAATTCCACCAATTAAAATCTACTCAATACATATGGATGCTATTTTTTTCCATTTTTGAATAAAAACACCTCACTACAAATGGATGTTTATCCTATAGGAAAAAGAAAAAGAAAATGAAAAAAAAAATTAGGAATAAGCGACCTATAGATCTAGTCGAGGAGATATACACCTAGTGTGTTGACCTCAGAGTAGAAAAGTGGTGAGGAGAAAGTTGCCAAGTCCTAGTATGGCCTAACCAAAGATAGGTTGTCTCAGAAAGATCATAGAAACATTCTAAGTCTTATTGAATACTAGGAATCAAGTTGGTTCTCTACCTGATGAGTCACATAGAAATCACAAACAAGATGCTTGTTTCTCACATTCATTTCAAATCATGGGTGGGTCCACTTAGTCAGAGAAAGTCACTCTAGCAACCCAAGTCTAATGGTTACTAAGATTTCTAATTTGATTTGGGAGGTCCAGATTTGAGTCGATACTTTAGAATTGTTGAGTCTTTGTCGTTAAGGATTTGTAGGCAATTTCCTCTCATTAGTGAAAAATCCAATTGAAATTTTTTATTTAAAACTGGCTCGATTCCTTGACAACACCTTTATAAAAAGAAAATTATGCATTACTTTTGAAAATAAATTAAGAACGCCTGTGTATTGTGATTCTCTCATGATTTTCATTGGTTTTTTGCATTATGATTTTGCTAGGGATCTGCAAAAGACAAGCATGTGGGCGTGCCAATAGCTTAATTTATTACCCCAATTGGCTTAATCTAGGTCTAACTCCTTAGTAAAATCATGCATTATGTTTATAAAGACTACATTTAGAGCATGCATGCTTATTCAGGCTTGGTATCTATTTTATGAATAAATATCTAATTTTAGTCTTTTGTGAATAATGTAGGTAAAGGACTTAGAATAATTTAGAGCATTGAAGAAAAAAAGCTAGATAGGAAAAGAAATTGTAGTAGAGCTAGGAGCCAGTTGAAGAGCAAAGCAGAAATAAAGAAGGAATGAAGACACAAGAACAAAGAAGGAAAGAAAGGGACTTGAATAACCATGCACTATCCTTAAAATGCTAGGATAACCTTATCCTAGTACCTATCCCTAAACCAGCTAAATCTTAGATATTTTAGCTCAAAAGCCAAATATGTGGATGGTGTTATCCATGAACCTACTCACCCTATCCATAGTTCTATCCTATTATCCCTAACCCTAACCCACTTATCCAATATACTATCGCTAGCCTAGAAACCCAATTAGGTCCATACCACACTTAATTGACTCAGTTTGAGTCAATTGGGTTAGTCACTAGTGATTGCATAGTAATCATAGGCCCTAATTCGCCTGAATTAAGCTAGAACTTAGTTTAACATGAACATTCTGCATGTATACGTATCATATTCTGCATCGTAGTTGATATATATGTTTTTTGGATTAAACTATGTTATTTGAGAGGTATTAATGGTTGCGGGTAATCTAAGGCTGCAGATGACCTATCCAAACTTATGGATTTGCTCGGAAAAATGACGAGAGTCCAAAGCATCCATGATCGCATCAATCAGACTCTCGTAGCACCCTAGGGAATCCGTAGAAGAGCAAGAGCCAAGGGGAAAATTGAAGAAGATCCAAACCTTAGATGACAAATCCTACCACACAGAAGGATCCGGATTGACGTTCATAGTCTAATGGTGTAGAAATAAACTTAATCAGAGCCCAACATCACTTGATACATGGAAAAGAAGATGAACGGCCACGAGCATGCCACGTCACCCACCCAAATTGGATGAGTATGAATAAAAACTAACAAGTATATATACTAAATGTTTTGTGTAGTGCGTTGCCTCGCACATGCGTGGGTATGCGCGAGATGCAGGTTCGAGTCCTACACTATGCAAAATTGAGGTAGGCATGTGCAGGCGCAGTTGCATGATCCGACGGTGCACAGCACACCACGTGGCACGATCAGAGAGCACCGCAGGTGGTATGCACGATTGCACGGGTTGTGCGAAATCAGGAAAGCATGTGAATCGTGCTTAGGATTTGCAAAGGCACGGTGTTGCAGCTGTCTAAGCCATCCTTAGTGTGGGAGAGCGGGAGCCGTGCGATCTGCAGCCCGAGGGTGCAAAGAGTGCGACGTGGCAGCACCACCAGAATAAACCGACCATGAGAAAAAAAAGCGACAAAAGGACCAAAGTGCCCCCCTTTGGAAGATAACTCTCAACTCTCTCTTCTTCTTCTTCCTTCTTCTACCTCTCTCTCTTCTTCCCGTCTTCTCTACCTTCGTCTGAAAAATCCATTGGGCCACCTTATCAAATCATTCCTTCTCTCCTCAACCTCTCTAGAAGGCCACCATGGGCCACCCATGGTGCCGTCATTCTGTTACCTAGATAGTTTTATTCATGCTTATAATTTTTTTAGTTATAGTTACATGCACGCAATTAATGTTCAAACTCTCTGCGTGATATCTATATTGTGATTCATTGTCTCTACTATTTAGTAATTAGGTTTAAAATAAGTGCATGAAATCAAAAGCATTTTTCTGCCGCCCTATGATTGACCGGGACTCCCAGTTCCATTAATTTTATTTGTCAAGACGTATTTCACGCTATACTACGACGTATTCATCTATTATGCAATCTACCCCCGAACAACTAGTCAATTAGATCCATGGGACCTGATTAGACTAACCCTCAGTTGATTAGACTCATTTGAGTCTAATCAAACCCAACCTAAACATATTGGACCAAGCCCTTACCCAATTAGGTGCGCACTTACTTGATTGGGTAGACCTGAATTCAATTAGGTTCACCCAAAACCTAATTGAGCAAATACCAACCCACGCAAGTTTAATTAGGTTCATTATTACCTAATCAGACTTACCCTTAACGTAATTACACATTTACACAATTTTTTCTAGGACCAACCTATTTGGACTCAACCCACTCGACTTAAGGTCAACCTATCCTAGTTAGGAACCTATTCTCACAAACTATGTCTGCAAAATCTAGCCCTAGCCCTACGCAAATAAGACCCACAAAAATCCTAATCCTCCTAAGTTGGTGCTAACATAAGATTTTATCCCTTAGTTGCTGGCCAAGAGATAAGATCTTATCTATTGGCAAGATTTTATCCCCTGGTAGCCACCCATCTAGGCTACCTATTTTTAGAAAACCCTCATCCTACCCATGTTCGTGGTGTAGATCGCGTAAAAGATAAACACGTCGTTGTAGCGCAAAATACGTCACAAAAAATAAAATTAACGGAACTGGTGAGTCCTAGTCGATCACAGGGAGGCAGAAAGCGCTTTTGATTTCATGTTCTTGTTCTAAATCTAATTACTAAATAGTAGGGACAATGAATCATAATATATATGTATATCACGTAGAGAGTTTGAACGTGAATTGCATACATGTAACTATAACTAAACAAATTGTATGGATGAATAAAACTCTCTAGGTAACAGAACATGGGCACCACAGGTGGTCCGTGGTGGCCTTCTGGGGAGGTTGAGGAGAGCAGGAACGATCTGCCAGGTGGCTCAACGGACGCTTCTGATAGGAAGTAGAGGGCAGTGGAGCAGTAGAAGGAGGAAGGAGGAGATCTCTACTTGATTACTACTTGAATGCCTTTGAAAAAGGACCCTTAGTGCCCTTTTATAGCTTCTTGGAGGGGAACATAGGGCATTGTAGCCCCTAATTTTGTGTAACAAAAAGCCATTAAAATCCTTCTCCACGCTCGGATATTCTCTGGTGCTGCCACGTGGTGCATCTTGCGCCCTCAAATTAAAATCGTGTGGCTATGCGTGCTCCTACGCCTTCGCATTTTTGCTTTTGCCAGATGCCTTCAAATCCTGCCTTAACATCGGTCGTCCGATCGCGAGATCAAACAAATTAGACAACCGCAACACCACGCCTTCACAAATCCTAAGCATGATTCATGCGCCATCTTGATTTCTCACAACCCACGCAATCGTGCGTCTCGCCCGCGGTGCTCTCTGATCGCACCATGTGTCACGTTGTCCACTACCGAATCGCACAATTACACCTACATGCACCCACCCGGCAATGCTGCATGAATTTTGCATAGTGCAGGGCTCAAACCCGCATCCCGCGCATATGCACGTTCATGCGAGCTAACGTGCTACGCAAAACCTTTATCATATATATGTGCTTATTTGTATTTATACTTATCCAATCTGGGTGGCGACGTGGTGCATTCATGGCCATTGGATGAAGATCCAATGGCCCACACTATGAGGAGTGGTGCCTTAAGGAGTTGGGGGCGTGGCGAGGGGCAGCTGCGATGGTGCCACATGGCACCATCGTGGCCATTCATTCTTCTTCTCTTTATATCTGACGACGTAGCACTCTGATTAAATTGATTTTGCACCTTTGGGCTGCAAACGTCGATTCAAATCCATCCGTATGGTTGGATTTGTCATCTGAGGTACAAATCTTCTTCAACTTGCCCCTTGGCTCTTGCTCTTCTATAGACTCCCTAGGGTGCTATGGGAGTCTGATTGATGCGATCTTGGATGCGTTCTTCTCCCGTCGTTATTCCGAACAGATCCATAAGGTTGGATCAGTCATTTGTAGCCCTGGATTTCCTGTAATCATTAATACCTCTCAAATAACATTGTTTAATACATAAAACACATATATCAACTACAATGCAAAATACGATGCGTATACATGTAGAATGTTCATGTTAAGCTAAGTTCTAACTTAATACAGGTGAGTTAGGACCTATGATTGCTACAGAATCAATCCTAGCCCTACAACTTAGATCCTAACGTCCCTATTAAACCTATCCTAGGCATCACTAATGGGTCTTATCACAGTTGTCATACAAGTGTGCCCTTTCGGCCCTTTTGTGCAAATTGCCTAAATACACCTTGGATCCTCTTGCCGCACACTTTTAATATCGAATAACATGAGCCCTGGTAGCCATCCATTCCTTCCTAGTTTAATCCAACGGTTGATTCTCCACCGTCCTTTTGGAGCTAGTACGAGCACCTTCGGACCGAGTTTTAGATTTGATCCAAGGGCTATCTTTCATCCTAATCCTTTCTAGGCCTCCTTGGACTCCATCCAAACCCGTCATCCACTATGGTCCTAATCCTCTGATCCAATCACCTGATCCCTCCATTTCCTATATAAACTCCTTCACTACCCCCTATAAGTGCCTATCAACACCCCTCATACTTCTTTAGGTCGATCCATTCTTCCCTCTCTAGCTTCCCCTTCTTCACTCCATGTCTGGTGACAGCAACCACCTCCCCTCCCTCACTTCATCCACATTGAGCTAGATTACATAACACCTGGGGAGTCGTAGAAGCACCACTAGCCAACTTTTGTATCGCTGGAGACCTTCTTCCTCGAATTCCTCACCACTGACTACCAGTAATGGCCATGGAAATCCCATTCTTCCAGTAAGAGTAGATTTTAATGCTTTGTAGATTGATATAGACACATCTATTTAGGTTAAAATGCCAATTCACGCTTGTTCTTAGGCTTAGATTTGCATTTCATGTTATAAATATTGCATAACATGCATCATTTTGCATTTAGAGTAGTTGTATATATTTTAGGTTAATTAGGTCCTTTACATGGTCATGAGAGAAGAAGACCTATTTCTGGGCCACAAATGGATGATCAAACCATATGGATCTGATTAAGACAATGATTAGTGTTTAACTCTTCTGAATCATCTGGATAGGAGAACTGTAGCATCATACGAAGTCCGAGGAAGATCAAAGGCCAGGGGGTAATGCGACATCCATATGGGTTTTGATGGGAAATCCAACCACACAGATGGATCCGGAGTGACGATTGCAGTCCAGCTGCGCAAAAATCATCTCGATCTGAGCACCGTGGCACCCTCTACAAAAGAGAGAAGAATTGACGGCCCTAGTGGCACCACGTGGAGCCATCCAGGCCGCCCAACGCTGGCTAGCAGTAGCGCACCGGGCATAGTCGCAACCACGCACTGCACACCTTGCATAGCCACAGCCGCAGCCGTGCACTGCGCATAGCCCCAGTCGCGCGTAGTAGCAGCACAACGCATGCCATTGCATGCGCACGCATGGTGTAGGGAGCACGGGCGTGTGAAGCACGCAACGCGCGAAGTGCTTGCCCGAGGAGCGGGTGCCAGCGGAGAATAGGCGTGGATCTTCAGCGATGTAGGCCTTTAGTGATGCTTGCAGCTGTTGCTAATGGTCTGCACATGCCAGCGAAAGGAATTGAAGGGTAGATCTTCAACCACAGCTGCAGCGATGTTTACGACATTAGTAATGGCCCAGATGTGAATTTGTTCTTCCTCCTCCACTATAAAAGGAACTACCCACCACCATCCCAAACCATCACTTCCTTTCTTCACCTCACCACCTCCAAGGCTCTAAGGAGAGCTTGTCCCAAGCCTAGGGTGCTCCTCTAGAGTAGAAAACCAAATAGTTTTCCCTCCCCTCATCCCCTTTTGTGGAGCATCCAGTGGTCGTCCTCTCACCACTCTTCGGCAAGAAGATACTCGCCGCGACGCTGTCCTACCCTGCCCTTAGTCCTCCGGCTCCATCCTCCTTCGTCTCGCTCCTCACCACCTTTCTCTAGGCGATGTCAAAGCCAGTCGTCCTTCGAGAAACCGTCGAGGGGGATTCTCTCACCTCATTCTATCCTTTTACACTTTTGTAGTTTAGATTTTTCACTTTCATACAGTAACAAACAATTCTTCATGAATAGATGATTGTTTCTCTCTCTCTCTTTCTCCCTCTCTCTCTTATATTTTTGCAAGTGGAAAACATTTTCATTAAGCTAATCTCTTGCTTGATAAAAATACAAAAATAAATTAGAAAAGATAAAAATGACCAAAAACAAACAAAACGAAGTGCTGTTTTAATAAAAGCAAATGTTCACCTCCCCATGTTCAACCCCAAACTCGATTGGAGTTTCTGTATAAATTTTATTTGACCATGAGTTTTGTAACTACGACGACGAGTTACTCGCAACCCTGATTTCAAACACATGAAACACGTGCGATCATTTTGGCGCCGTTGCTGGGGAGGCAATGCTCTTTGGTTTTTTTCCGTGTTTTTTTTCCCGCCTTTCCTAACTTTTATCTCACTTTTTCCCTGATCTTACTGTGATTGCAGGTACTCTTCTAAGGCAGGCCAAAGAAGTTAGATTAGAGAAAAGTGCGGATGTAGGTTTTGTATGAGTCCCCCACACCACCCCCACATTAGTTTTCATTCCATAACCTAATAACTCAAACCTAAATCAGCTTAGGTGCTTTTTATAAACCCTAAGGTAGATTTTGTTGTTTGTTTGTTGCCTCCACTCACGTCGCCATCCACACAAATAAAAAAGAAAATAAAAAGAGTGTTGTCTGATTGTGGGATTTTCTGAAAGAAACACACCTAAACACCCTCAACACTCGACTTAAGGCACACCACTCCACTTTGACTCCACCACTTAACCAGGATTTAACCTGTCGACCCGGTACACTTCAACTCAAAACACGCAATTGAGTAGAAATCAGATAAGGCTAAGACATTGTGTGCCTTAATCTGTGGTGCAAATAGGCCAATTGATTGATTTATTTGGTCTGCACCACTCAAATTAAAAGTGATTCATCAGTAGCTTGCCACTTAGGGTTGATTCTTAGGGCTAAACCAGGCACTCCACATTATTTGTTATTTTAAAGGAATATATCATCACCTATGTTTTCAAAACATGGAGTGTCCTACTAAACCTTGATTGAACCAGGTTAAGAATTAAACGCTAAAAGCTACTAAAAAAGGTTAAATCCTAAAAGACACATCATCAAATAACCTTGTTTGAAAACCCTGGTCGTGCACGCACACACATTTTAACCAATCATTAAGGGCACAAGCCATCTAAAGGGCCCATCGTATTCCAAGAGCACAATCATCCCAAGCCTAATTAAAACTGAGTAGACGTTGGCCTTAAGGATTGATTCACTCTTTGGGGCTCAAACAGAGATTTTTTTTTCGATTAATCTGCTTCTGCTTGTCCATTTGATGTCTAGCTAGGGGAGTATCATCAAACGACCACGGCTGGGGGGTACACTAGGAACCAGAGGTGCAAACCAAAGGAAGAACCTTCTCCCTAGTCCCTCCTTTCAACTGGTTGGATTGACCAGATAAAAGTAGACCAAATCGTTTACAATCTCAAGACAAGTCTTGGGAGTCTGTATGACTTTAGGCAAACCAACCTAAGGATAGGGTTGATTACTTGTATTGCAGGGTTCCATATTTCTCTTCTGATTTCTGTCCTTACTTCACCAAGTGTCCTTCCACTTCTTACATGCATTTCCCATCCTATCCTCCTACGACCACTTATCCCCAAGATGATTACTATTCTGACTTGACTTGTAATTACCCATCCACTAGCGAAGATAACTTTGATTGGGATATGAATTCGGACCTCAATGTCTACGGCCTAACCCTGGGCAACAAGACTATGATTGCTATCCTTCCCAAACCTACAATGATTATGGATCTCCATCCTTTGATGACCAAACCAACCCGATCTATAATCAGGAAGGATATAATGATTATAACACCAACCCTCCCCAGTATTCCACTGAATATAGGTTGCCACCATCCTTTGAATGACCTAGAATGACCTATTTTTAGGGAGGGACCCGAGAACCCTGACATCTTGACTCCCCTAGATTTAACGCAAACCCACCCAA
Organism: Thalassia testudinum; assembly: GCA_037157565.1. NCBI lineage: Eukaryota > Viridiplantae > Streptophyta > Magnoliopsida > Alismatales > Hydrocharitaceae > Thalassia > Thalassia testudinum. The sequence continues at coordinate 118,680,866 of JAZHRO010000024.1, forward strand.
ACCTGAATTGAACCAATTAGTTCAGGTGAACCAGATCCAGAATAGGGTGTTGGCTAATTTGAGGAACACTATACACTCTTTATAATCTCCGCCAACACCGTGCACTGAAGCACTAGAGCCAATGATCAAAACGATTGTTGAACTTAATAGTTCTTTATTGGATTTGCTCCAAAGTGTTAGGGATAAGGACCTAGGTGAGTTTCTTCTTGGGAAATTATTGTGGTTAAGGGTGAAATTTGTGGTTGCTCTAGTCAAATCTTGGGATGATTCTCAAGATGAACGCCCTTCAGGAGAGCCAATGATTGAACCCGCTCAGGCACCTGTCGGGGAGGATACATATTCTAAGATTAGAGATGACCAGGTTGGGGTAGAGCAACCCTTTGAGGATGAATCGAGTTTCTCACACGAGATCCTAGAGCTAGGGAATGATGAAAAATATGTCTCCACAGACCATGAAATGACATATGATTTTGAGACATATATAAATGAGGATCATGAATTCTTTGATTTCTAAAGGTGAGGAATCTCTTAGTGAAGTCTCACTTGAGCTTAAGGAAGATGATTTTAGTGAGACAAATGGGCTCTAGGAGCATGATGAACCATTTGATAGCCTAGTCATTAAAGATTTTGATTCGGTTGGGGCTAACGTGGAGGATTCGAATACTTATTTACTTGATTATTCAATTAGTTACCCCATTCCTCATTTGCACCCTGAAGAGCTGACTTCTAAGACCATTGTGCCGAAGTCAATCTTGATTCAGCCTTGATTTCGATACTTGGGAGAATCAAATGGGTTGAATGATATGCTAGAGGTCCCAGAGCCTGAGCCCTTGATGTTGGAAGATAGAATTGTTGAAATAAATATTTGGGAGGCTAATTCTGTGGTAACTTTGAATTTGGATGTAAGGGTATCTATTAACCTGAAACCACCTACTTTCTACCAGGAACCTTACGATATCCTCCACGTGCAACCCAAGCTTGAAATAACTGATTACTTTTTAGAGCTAGATGTTAAGTGGACAACAGCAACTATTGAACCATCTTTACCCGTTGTCCGAAATTTTGGTCCTAGCACACCACTAAACCACAGGCCTAGCCCCGCAAACACGATAACCTTCGATTCTGGGTGATTTTCATCCAGAACCAAAGAACCACTGGACCCTAGGTCATGGGTCAGACCATAATTTGGTCCACATCTATGGACATCTTCTACTAGCAAGTTTCAGGATCAATATTTTGATTTTGATTTTGAGCCACACTTGTGAATTCTCAATTTCTTTGTTGTATGTATATTATGCCTTGCTAAAGGCATTAAAATTAGCATTTGCATATACTCTCTTCTCTCAACAGAGCTAATCCGGTTGTCACGAAATTCAGGTGATATTCTATTTACTCTTTCTTTTTCATGTCATTGTTTTTACAACGAGACATTGCATCATTTAGGCATGGGGGGGTGGATAATCAATTCCTGAGATCATTTTACTAACTCCATAGAATTTCTTTTAGCTTCTTATATAAAAAAAGTGAAGATTCAAAAAAATAAAAAAGAAGAAAGAAATTAGGAAAAGAGAACTTAGCCATTTGGAAATTATTTACTTTAGGAAATGATACGAGAGGACCTAAACACTTAGACTCTTCAGGTCTTCGGGCTTAATTAGCCTAGGTGTCCACTCGAATGTCGACGTAGTCTTGAGTCCTCGCCAATTAAAATTCATTTTAAGTTGGCAAATAAATTGGGATGATAAGTATGCGACTTATCAACCCGCCCTCTGATTTAGGGGGACTTTAAGCCTAAGCATCAACACACTTTTTTTTTGCACTAACGCACTCGTGGGCAGTTTCTTCGGAAATTGGGTAGCTAATGAGCTATCTAGGGTGGTATGCCTGGCAAGTTATCAATGGCAACAGCTCATCAGCCAGTTGTCTAAAGCCCAGCCACAAGACCATTTTCAGTGTACTGCCTTTAGGTAAATCATAGATCAGGGAGGCCACCTATTTAAATAAAAAGAAAATGAAAAAAAAGAAAAAGAAAAAAATAGAAAAAGGAGAAAAAAATAAAAATAAATAAAACCACACTTCACCGCACGAGTATGGCTAGCAAGTTGCCTTGGGTAACAACCCATTGTCCGGTTGTCCAGAACCTAGCTAAAAAAAATGCACAATAATTCCCAAAACACTCAGGGAAGAAGCAGGGAAGTAGAATAAATCATGGAGATATACGTTGGGTTAGCCCTTGTGTTGACCCCATAAATAAAAGTAGGGAGAAAGCTACCAGTCGAAAAGATAAACCGATAGGCAAGGACACGTAGTGTCATAGAAACACGAAGTCTATTTTAACGGCCACCTAGTGAGTCTTTCACCATTTTCACTAGATGCTTAGCACTTAGAGTCCTTTTCGAGTCTTGGGTGGGTCAGGTAGCTGTAAAAAGTTTTCTCAAAACTCTCAAGCTCCAAAAGTACAAAAAAGCTAGAAAAGAAGAAAAAGAAAAAAAATGTATTTTCCCTTTTCAAATATGGTGAGGACTTGGGCGGTCTACATTCTGGTAGGTACTCGGGTATTGTTGAGTTTTTGTTGTTTAGGACCTTAGTTGAACTTTTCTATTATTAATAAATGACTTAGGCCTAAGTGATCAAATTCAAATTTTGATTTTATACACAACATGTAATTTAATTTTACTAGGGACTAGCAAAAGATTGGCATGGGGGTATGATATAGACACATCTATTTAGGTTAAAATGCCTATTCATGCATGTTCCTAGGTTTAGATTTGCAATTCATGTTATAAATATTACATAACATGCATCATTTTGCATTTAGAGTAGTTGTATATATTTTAGGTTAATTAAGTCCCTTTTATGGTCATGAGAGAAGAAGACTTATTTCAGGGCCTTGGATGGATGATCGGACCATATGAATCTGATTAAGACGACAATCGGAGTCTAACGCCTCTGAAATCATCTAGATCAGAGAACTGTAGCATCATACGAAGTCCAAGGAAGATCAATGGGTAGGGGGCAATGCGACATCCACATGGGTTTTAGACATAAAATCCGATCGTACGATGGATCTGGAGCGACGATCACAGTCTAGCAGTGCAGGAATCATCTTGATCTGAGCACTATGGCACCCTCTACAAAAGAAAGAAGAATGGACGACCTAGGTGGCACCATGTGGTGCCATCCAAGCCACCGAACGTCGGCCAGAAGTAGTGCCCCACACACAACCACAACTGCAGTCGCAGCTGCGCGCAGTAGCAGCGTATTGCATGCCAGTGTGCACGTGCACGGAATAGGGAGCATGGGCACGTGAAGCGCACAGCGCACGATGTGTGTGCTAGCGGAGCAAGTTCCAGTGGAGGATAGGCGTAGATCTTCAGCGACGCATGCCTTTAGTGACGCTTGTAGCTGTAACTAATTGTCTGCGCACTAGCAGGAGGAATTGAAGGACGAATATTCAGCGATAGCTGCAGTGATATTTATGGACTTTAATAATGACCCAGATGCAAATTTGTTCTTCCTCCTACACTTTAAAAGGACCTACCCACCACAATTCCAAACAATCTCTTCCTTTCTTCACCTCACAACCTCCAAGGTTCTAAAGAGAGCTTGTCCCAAGCCCAGGATGCTCATTTAGACTAGAATACCAAATAGTTTTCCCTCCCCTCATCCCTATTTGTGGATCATCCCATGGCCGTCCTCTCACAGCCCTTCAAGAAGAAGATCCTCTCCGCAACGCCATCCTGCCCCACCCTCCATCCTCCGGATCCATCCTCCTTCGTCCCACTACTCACCACCTTCCTCCAGGTGACCTCAGAGCAAGTCGTCCTCCAAGCAACCATCAAGCAGGATTTCTTTCACCTCATTCTATCTTTTTACGCTTTTGTAGTGTAGATTTTTCTCTTTGATAGTGTAACAAACAATTCTTCATGAATAGATGATTGTTTCTCTCTCTCTCTTTCTCGCTCTCTCTCTTATATTTTTACAAGTAGATAAAGTTTTCATTGACCTAATCTGTTATTTGATAAAAACGCAAAAAATAGTAGAAAAGATAAAAACGACCAAAAACAAACAAAACGAAGCGCGATTTTCATAAAAGTAAACGTTCGCCACCCCGTGTTCGACCTAGGACTCCATTGGAGTTTCGGTATAAATTTTATTTAACAATGAGTTTTGCAACTACAATGACAGGTTACTCGCAATCTGGATTTCAAACAAGCGAAACAACTGCGATCATAGATAGATTTACTATTTACTTATATTAGATTAGTTAGATTAGGGCAGCAATTATTGTTGGATTTGATCTGAATTTGTTTAGATATGAGTAGATTATTGCAATGCTAACTGACCATTCTCTAGTCAATTCTGATCAGAAAGGAAGATCCACTAAACCTTGTGTTCATCTAATCTTCCTCATTATCTTATTACCATTTTCACACTGTTTCTGGACCCTTTTAGCTCACTGATCACTCCACTCATTAGAGTCGCTATGGATTTAAAGCTTTCTAGCTTCCAGATCCATAGTGCACTCCAATACATCTTGAGTGCGTCTCATTCAATCCACTAATTCATAAAAGCCATCCTAGTACCTTGAATTGGATTTGATTTGGTTGATTGAATCAGATTTGATTTACATATATTATTGAGCAATTTCAGGAGTGATTGAGTTCTAATCTATTTTAATTGGCCAAATTGAGTTCATATTTGTTGAATTTAAGTGATTGTCATGGGTATGAACTATAATGGATGGATTCTGATTGAGAATTTTGTTTATACCCAATTTTAGACATTAATACCATTTTCTAGATAGTAGGAGCCAAAGAAAATTCAATGCATAGATTTGAGGCTCTTGCGATAACCTAATCTATCCTAGAGCTTCACCCATGACTCCTACACACTAATCATTGGTGTGTAGGTATCCTAGATGATCATGTCATCTTAGTGAACTTGGATCAAAATGCCCAAGTAGGCAACATCTGAGTTTTATCCAAATTTGTTTTATATGATGATTAGAGTTTTCATTGAGATTTGAATGATGCTAAAGAAAGGTTGGGATTCTATTTCAAGTGATTTCATGACCTGATTTAAACTCTCCTATCACGTTGTCCATGGCGATGTAGGAGAGTTGACTAGGGTTTCTTTAGATAATTTGAGTCTTGCATTGAGTTGCATGGAGTTTTAACACTTATGATATGTATTTGTGATGGTTGAGATTTGATTTCAATCGATTTAAGCTTGATCTGATATTTTTGGCTTGAAAACTTAGGTCAAGGTTAATCTGAAAGACTTGAGGTTTAAAAGTGACTTCTTAATGTGTTGAATGAGTTGGAGAGAACATCAATGGTTTATGAAATTTGTTGGAATGTTTGAGAGATAGTTCTGGGCTTTGATTTTGATTTATGACATCTTTGGTCAGTTTAGCAGCTACAACTACTTTTTTTGATAGAGTTTTGAGTGAACTGTTAATCTAGGATTTGAGATGATTTTTCTGGGATAATCTGAGTTCTGAATTAAAAGTCTAAAAAGGAACTGACAAGGAAGTAAGTCCTAATAATCTGACAATTGAAAAGGTGTGAATTGCATCATTAAGTTTTAAGAATCAGACTTAGTCAATAAAGTAGCTACTTGATCGATGTGTTTCACGTATAAAAATTAGGGCTCGGAGGACCTATCGTTTTAGCTTGCAAAATGCATCTATCAGATAAAATTTATAACCGAAACTCGAAAAGCGAGTCCAGGGTCAAATATGGGGAGGCGAACGTTTGGTTTTATGAAATCCGCATTTCCCTTTATTTTTTTTGTAGTTTTTATCTTTTATAATTTTTTTGGTATATTTTATCAAGCAAGAGATTAGGTCGATGAAATATTTTCTAGCTAATCTACTAGCAAAAATATAAGAGTGACAGAGAAACAATCATCGATTTCTAACAAAATGCATTTTTACAGCTAAGAAAGCTGGAAACATTACACTACGAAAGCTGTAAAGATAGAAAGAGGTGAGTGAATCCCCCTCATAGGTTGCTTGGAGGAAAACGTGCTTCGACGTCACATGGAGGAAGGTGGTGAGGAGCGGGATCAACAAGGACATAGCCAGAGGATCGAGGATGGGGCAGGACGACATCGCGGGGAGAGTCTTCTTCTCGAAGGGCGATGAGAGGACGACCATGGGATGCTCCACGAATGGGGATGAGACGTGGGAAAACTATTTTCATTTTCTACTTTAGAGGAGCATCCTTGGCTTGGGAAAAGCTCTCTCTAGAGCCTTGGAGGTGGTGAGAGGAAGAAAGGAAGAGAGTTGGTTTGGAAAGGTGGTGCGCAGGTCCTTTTATAGTGGAGGCACAACAAATTCGCATGTAGGTCATTGCTAACGTCCGTAAACGTCGCTACAGATCTGCTTTTTCTATCGCTGAAGATCTGTACCTTCAATTCCTTCGCTGGCATGCACTGACCATTAGTGACAACTGTAAGTGTCACTAAAGGCCCATTTATGTGTCACTAAAGATCCACCCTCGCATGCGGCACATATGCATGCAGTAGCTGCTATAAGGTTGAAAGGGTGAGGGCCATTGGATGCGCATCAGAGGGTCCTGGTTACGTGGCTGAAGGTCGCACAAGCAATGTTGCATGCCTACTCCATTCAAAATGTGCAGCTTGCACACCTACAGGAAACCGTTGGATCCTTCAAATCAGATCGCCCGCATGCCTCATCAAGGCTGCAAAATCAAGATCGTACGATCTTGATTCAATTTGGATATGCACCTTTGAAATAAGGAAGCATGAGGGGACTCAAACGATGGTAGTCGGTTTGCACTCCTAGTCTCCAACCAATGCGCCAAGTTGTCAAATGCATCGAGCAGATGTCTTATGGCATGTGATGGAGGAAGCCTCTCAGCCGTTAGATCAAGATCCAACAGCTGGGAATGAAAGTCGCGAATGTTTGAGAGATGGGAGCAAGCATTGCTGGCCGATGTTGGGCAGCTTGGATGGCACCACGTGGTGCCATCTAGGTCGTCCATTCTTCTTTCTATTGCAGGGGGCACCACAGCACTCAAATCGAGATGATTCCCGCGTTGTCAAACTGCGATCGTTGCTCAGAATCCATCCTTATGGTCGAATTTTTCATTTGAAGCCTGTATGGATGTCGCATTGCCTACCTGGCCATTGATCTTCCTCGAACATCGTATGATGCTACGGGATTCCGATCTAGATGATTTTGGAGGTGTTAGACTTCGACCGTCATCCTGATAAGATCTGTACGGTCCGATCATCCATCTGAGGCCCTGAAATAAATATTCTCTCCTAACCATAAAAAGGACCTAATTAACCTAAAATATATACAACTACTCTAAATGCAAAATGATGGATGCTATGCAATATTTATAACATGAAATGCACTTCTGAGCCAAGGAACAAACATAAATAGGCATTTTAACCAAAATATATGTGTCTACATCATGCCCCCATGGCTATCTTTTTCTAGTCCCAAGCAAAATTAAACTACATGCTATGTATAAAAACAGAATTAGGGTTTGATCGCTTAGGGCTAAGTTGTTTATTAATAATAGAAAATTTTAACTAAGGTCCTAAACTATGAATACTCAACAGTACCTAGGTGTCTGCCAGAATGTAGATCGCCCAAGTCCTCGCCTTATTTGAAAAGGGAAGATACATTATTTTTGCTTTTTCTTCTTTTCTAATTTTTTTGGACTTTTGGAATTTGAGAGTTCCGGGATAACTTTTTACAGCTACCCGACAGGCCTAAGACTCGAAAAGGACTCTAAGTGGTAAGCATCTAGTGAAAAGAGTTAAAGACTCACTAGGCAGTTGTTAAAATGGACTTCGGGTTTCTACAACCCTAGGTGACTTTGCCTAGAGGTTTATCTTTTCAAATGGTAGCTTTCTCCCTTCTCTTATTTATGTGGTAAACACAAGGGTGAACCCAGTGTATATCTCCCCAATCTATTCTACTTCCCTGCTTCTTCCCTAAGTGTTTTGGGAATTATTGTGCATTTTTATGAGCTGTGCTCTGGACAACAAGCCAATAGGCTATTAGCCATGGCAACTTGCCAGCCATACTCGTGTGGAGAAGTGTGGTTTTATTTATTGTTCTTTTATTTTCTCCCTTTTTCTTTTTCTTTTCTTTTCTTTTTTTCTTTTAAGTATGTGGCTTCCCTGATCTAATGTTTACGTAAAGGCAGTATGAAGAAAATGGTCTAGTGGTTGGGCTCTGGACAACCGAACGATGAGCTCTTACCATCGACAACTTGCTAGCCATACCACCCTAGACGGTTCATTAGGTACCTAATTTTTGAAGAAATCATGGAAAAGTGAGTCAGTGTAAAAAGTGTGTAGATGCTTAGGCTTAAAGTCCTCTCAAATTAGAGGGTGGGTTCATAAGTCGTATACTTATCACCACAATTTATTGACCAGTTTAAAATAAAATTACTTGGTAAGGACTCGAGACTAAGTCCACATTTGAGTGGACACCCAGGCTAATTAAGCCCAAAGTCCTGAAGAGTCTAAGTGTTTAGGTCCTCTCGTACCATTCCCTAAAGTTAATAATGCCTAATGCCTAAGCTTTCTTTTGCTAATTCCCTTTTTTTCGTCTTTTTGAATTTTCATTTTTTTTAAGAAACTAAAAGAAATTTTATGGAGTTGACAAAATGATTTCAGGATAAAGTACCCGCCCCCCATGCCTAAATGATGCAATGTCCTCATTGTAACAATAAAGACATGAAAATGGCAGAGTAAACAAAATATCACCTAAATAACATGAAAATCTGGATAGCTCCACAGAGAATGTGGAATATAATCACATGCTAAATTTAACACCTTTAGCTAGGCATAACATACATACAAGGAAGAAATTGAGAATTCACTAGTGCACGTCAGAATCAGAATTAAAATATTGATCCTTAAACTTGTCAGCAAAAGATGTCCACAGATGTGGACCAAGTGGTGATGTAGACCCATGCCCCAGTGTTGATTGGTTCTAAGGTTCTAGATGAGAATCACCCAAAACCTACGATTGTTGGTAAACTTGCTGGGTCGGGCTTGCGATTTTGTGGCGTGCAACCCAAGACCAAAGTGTTGGACAACAGATAAAGATGGTTCAATAGGTGCGAATGTCCTTTTAGATTTCAACTCAAAAAGGCAATCAATGATTCTAAGCTTGGGTTGCATCTCAAAGATATCATAAGGGTCATGATAAAAAGTTGGTTGTTTTAGGTCAATAGGAACCCATACATCCAAATTCATAGTTCCCTCAGAAGTAGCTTACCAAATTTTCATTTCCACTTTTCTACTATCTAAATCAATGTTTCCGAGACCTCTAAATTGTTGTACACCCCATCTAAGGTACCCAAGTCCAGAAATCATGGATGAATTAAAATTGACTTGGGTACAATGATCATTAAGCTCTTCAGGGTGTGGTTGAAGGTTAAGGGTACCTATTGGATCATCTATTATATTAGGATCAGCATCCTCCATGTTAGCCCCAATCGGATCACAATCTTCAATAATCATGCTATCAAATGGTTCATCTTACTCCTTAAGCCCATTAGTCTCACTTAAATCATTCTCGTTAAGCTCAAGTGAGACTTCACTAGGAGATTCCTCATCCTCAGAATCAAAGAATTCATGACCCTCATTTATATATGTCTCAAAATCATATGTCATATCATGGTCCATGGGGACATATTTTTCGTCATTCCCTGTCTCTGGGATCTTCGGTAAGAAACTTGGATCATCCTCAATGGGTTGCTCTAGACTAGCCTGGTCATCCACAGTCTGAGAACACGTATCCCCCCCGACAGATGCCTAAGTAGGTTCAGATAGTGGCTCTCTTGAAGGGGGTTCATCTTGAAAATCATCCCAAGATTGGACTAGGGCAACCACAAATTTCATCCTCAACCTCAACAATTTCCAAAGTAGAAACTCAACCAGGCCCTTATCCCTAACATTTCGAAGCAAATCCAATCATTTTGATCATAGGGTCTAATGCTTCAGTGCATGGTGTTGGTTGGGCTTCTAAAGATTGTATGGTGTTCCTCAAGTTAGCCAACACCCTATCTTGGATCTAGTTCACCTAAACCAAATGGTTCGATTGAGGTTTGTGCGAGTTTGAGTTAAATCTAGGGGAGTCAAGATATCGAGGTTCTCAGGTCCCTCCTTGATAGTAGGTCATTTCAGCTTGTTTAAGGAATGGTGGTGACATATATTAAGTGGAATACTGGGAGGGTAGGTGTTATAGTCAACATATCATTCTTGATTGTAGACTGGGTTAGGTTGATCATTAAAGGGTGGAGATCTATATCATTGTAGCTCTGGAAGGATAGTAATCATAATCTTGTTTCCATGGTTAGGCCCTGGACACTGAGGTCCGGATTCATATCCCCAATCAAAGTTGTCCCAGCTTGTGGATGGGTAATTACAGGTTGAGTTAGGATAGTAATCATGTTGGGTATAAGTGGTGGTAGGAGGGTAGGATGGGAAATGAGTGTAGCATGTGGAAGGACACATGGTAGAATAGGAAGGAAATCAGAAGAGGGAAAGGAGCCCTGTAATAGAAGAAATCAACCCTATCCTTAGGTGGGTTAGCCTAAAGACCTACAGACTCCCAGGACTCGTCTTGGGGTTATAAACGATTTGGTCTACTTTTATCTATCCAATCCAACTAGTTAAAGAGAGGGGCTAAGGAGAAGGTTCTTCCTTTGGCTTGCATCTCCGGTTCCTAGTGTACCCCCCACCAACGGTCGTTTGATGCTACTCCCTTAGCTAGGCACTAGATGGACCTGCAGAGGTAGATTAATCGAAAAAAATCTCAGTCTGAGTCACAAAGAGGGAATCAATCCTTAAGGCCAACGTCTACTCAATTTTAATTAGGCTTTGGATGATTACACTCTTGGAATGTGATTGACTGTTTAGATGGGTTGTGCCCTTAATGATCAATTCAAATGTGTGTGCGTGCACAACCAGGGTGAGCAAACATGGTTATTTGGTGATGTGTCTTTTAGGGTTTAACCTTGTTTAGTAGCTTTTACGGTTTAATCTCTAGGTTCGTTCAATCAGGTTTAGTACAACATTCCAAGGTTTGAAAGCACTAGTGATGATATATTCCTTTAGAAATAAAAAAAAAATGGAGTGCTTGGTTCAGCCGTAAAAATCTACCCTAAGAGGCAAGCTCCTTGATGGATCAGTTTTAAATTGAGTGGTACGGCCCAAACAGTTCAATTAATGTGGCCTGTTGCACCACTTAGTTAAGGCAAACAAGAATGCTTAACCTATTCAGATTTCTAGTCGCTTATGTGTATGAGTTGAAGTGTACCGGGTCCACAGGTCAGATCCTAGTTAAGTGGTAGAATCAAAGTGATTGTGCGCCTTATGATAAGAAGTTGTGGGTGTTAAGTGTGTATCTTTCAGTTAAATTCCACAAGAGAAGAATAATTTTTTATTTTTTTATATATGCGTGTAGGTGAGGTGAATGGAGTGACAATCAAACAACTAAAATCTACACAAGGGTTTATGCAAGCACCTAAGTTGCCTTGGGTTTGAGCTATTAGGTAATGGAATGAAAACTAGCATGGGGGTGGTGGGGGTACACTTACAAAACCTTCATCCGCACTTTTCTCTGATCTAACCACTCCGGCCTACCTCGGATGAGTATCTGCAATCACAGTAAGATCAGAGAAAAAGTGAGATAAAAGTTAGGTAGGGTGGAAAAACACGAAAAAAAAAAATCAAAGAGCGTTGCCTCCCCGACAACAGTGCCAAAATGATTGATGCATTTCGCATATTAAAATTAGGGTTCAGAGGACCCATCGTCGTAGCTCGCAAAATGCATCTATCAGATAAAATTTATAATCGAAACTTGAAAAGTGAGTCCCGGGTCAAACACGGGGAGGTGAATGTTTGGTTTTATGAAGTCCACGTTTCCCTTTATTTCTTTTTGTAGTTTCTATCTATTATAATTTCTTTTGGTATTTTTTTATCAAGCAAGAGATTAGGTCGGTGAAATTTTATCTAGCTAATCTACCTGCGAAAATATAAGAAAGAGAGAAACAATCATGGATTTTTAATCAAATGTCTTTTTACAACAAAGAAAGCTGGAAGGATTACACTACGAAAGCAATAAAGATAGAAAGGGGTGAGAGAATCCCCTTCGACAGTTGCTCGGAGGATGACTCTCTCTGATGTCGCTTGGGGGAAGGTGGTGTGGAGCAAGATGAATGGGGATGTAGCCGAAGGACGAAGGATGGGGCAGTACGGCATCGCAGCGAAATCTTCTTCTTGAAGGGCGGTGAGAGGACGGTCATGCGATGCTCCACGAATGGGGATGAGAGGTGGGAAAACTATTTTCTTTTTCTACTCTAGAGGAGCATCCCAGGCTTGGGACAAGCTCTCTCTAAGGCCATAGAGGTGGTGAAAGGAAGAATGGAAGAGAGATGGCTTGAAATGGTGGTGGGTAGGTCCTTTTATAGTCGAGGAAGAACAAATTTGCATGTGGGTCATTACTGACGTCTGTAAAGGTTGATATAGATCCGCCATTTTTGTCGCTAAAGATCTACACCTTCAATTCGTTTACTAGTACGCTCAGGCCATTAGTGACAGTTGCAAGTGTCACTACAGGGCTGCGTATGTGTCCCAGAAGATCCGCCCTCGCATACGGCATGCACGCACGCAGTAGCTGGTGCAAGGATGAAAGGGTGTGGGCCGTTGGATGCGCATCTGAGGGTCCTGATTGTGTGGCTGAAGATCGCTCATTCAACATTGCATGCCTGCTCCATTCAAATCACTCGGTCTGCATGCCTACAGGCAGCCGTTGGATCCTTCAGATCAGATCACCTACATGCCTCATCAAGGTCGCCCGATCAAGATCATGCGGACTTGATTCAAATTGGATACGTGCCTCTGAAATAAGGAAGCATGCAGGGACTCGAACAGTGGTCGTCGGTTTATGTTCCAAGTCTTCAACCAATGCTCCAAGCTGCCGAATGTGTTGAGCAGACGACTTATGGCAAGTGGTGGAGGAAGCTTCTCAGCCGTTGGATCAAGATCTAATGGCAGGGAATGAAGGTCGCGGATGATGGGGAGATGGGAGTAGGAGTTGCTAGCCATTGTTGGGTAGCTTGGATGGCACCACGTGGCGCTATCTAAGCCGTCCATTCCTCTTTTTGTTGCTGAGGGTGTCACAGTGCTCAGATCAAGATGATTCCCGCATTGCCGAACTACGATCGTTGCTCCGAATCCATCCATATGATCGGATTTTTATTCGAATCCTATATGGATGTCGCATTGCCCCCATGGCTGTTGATCTTCCTCGGACTTCGTATGATGCTATGGGACTCCGATTTAGATGATTTTGGAGGTGTTAGACTCTGATCATCATCCTGATCAGATCTGTACGATCCGATTATCCATTCGAGGCCCTGAAATAATTATTCTTCTCTCCTAACCATAAAAAGGACATGATTGACCTAAAATATATACTACTCTAGATGCCGAATGATGCATGCTATGCAATATTTATAACATGAAATGCAAATCTAAGCCTAGGAACAAGCATGAATTGGCATTTTAACTTAAAAAGATGTGTCTACATCACTACTGTATTGCTCATATCTGCTAGATCTGAATTGAAGGATTCTAAGGAAGTGTAGAGCATAGTTGAGATATCTACAGTGTTATGATGTTAGGTAAGGACTTAATAAGCGTCCATGTCTTAGGATTGAGCTTAGTTTGAATTGAAGAGCTTGTAAATATTTTTTGGAAATACTTATCAATAAAGTGCATAGCTATTATTTACTTGAATTGTAAATTAAAGTGAAAAACAATGAATTTAGTATGTATCTTATCTGAATTGGAATTGAAATGAAGTCTAGAGGCTTATCTTGTTTAGATCTATTTTTCTAGTGGCATTGACTGAGTTTTATTGTCTTGAGTTTCATGTTTTACATTCATTTAAGCCTATTTTAGCCCAACTTTTATATAAATAAAAAAATAAAAAATAAAAAATAAAAAAATAAAAAAAATAAAAGTGTCTTGAGTTAGATTAGGTTTAGTTTTAGGTGTGTGTGACTTTAGGTTAAGTTTCAAGCCCTGTAGTTAGTGGAACATACCAATAGAAGTCCTAGTCTTCTCTAATTTAGGAATAAAACAACTAAAAACAAAAATACAAAAAGAGTCATTCTTCTTCACTTCTCATCTTTCTCGCCCTTCCCCTATTGATGACGGTGGATTTGCATGGGTAAAGGGTTTGAGTTTGGAAAACCCATCGTCATAGTCTGATTCATGATAAAATCCATCGATCAGATAGAAATTTTTGCCGAATCTTGAAAAGTGAGTCCTGGGTCGAACACGAGGAGGCAAACGTTTGGTTTTGAAAGTCCGTGTTTCAGTTTTTATTTGTTTTTGTCCATTTTATCTTTTCTAATTTTTTTGGTATTTTTAGCAAGCAAGAGATCAAGTTGATGAATTCTAGCTAATCTACTTGCAAAATAAATAGAGAGAGACAGAGACAGAGTGAGAACCAATCATGTATTTTTATAATTAAAAGTTTATTACAACTAGGAAAGTAGGAAATCTATACTACGAAAGAAATAAAGACAAAGATAGGTGAGAGAAAACCCCCTCGACGGTCGCTTGGAGGATGACTCGCTCTAATGTCACCTGGACGAAGGTGGTGAGGAGCGGGACGAATGAGGATAGAGCAAGAGGGCGGTGTAAGATAGCATCTCGGTGAGGATCTTCTTCCCGAAGGGAGGTGAGAAGACAACCATGGGATGCACCACGAAGGGGGATGAGAGGCTTGAACAAATATTTGTTTTCTACTCTAGAAGAGCATCCTGGGCTTGGGACAAGCTCTCTCTAGAGCCTTGGAGGTGGTGAGACGAAGAAATGAAGAGATGATGAAAAATGGGAGGGGTAGGTGTAACGACCTGATTCCCGAGTCACTACAAGACACGAGAACCGGACCGACTCGACTAAACCCAAGACCTGGTCGTCCAACGAGGAAGTAACCAAGAGAGCAGTAAAATAAACCACATTCAACATGAATATAACTAACAGTAAGAAAATACAGCAGTAAGGAAAGAAACCACTACAGTATGTACCACCACAACAGTAGAACAACATTCATAACATTATATGAACTGCAGGTAAAGAAAAGTACAGCGGAAACAAGAACTACTCACTACAGTGGAACCAAAAAGAGGTACAAGAGAACAGTGGTAACTCTACTGGACCCTACTAGGCCCAGCATCCTCTGCAGCCGCTGACCCTGGCTCAGCCCTGTGGCAGACTTCCAGAGTATCCCAGTGGTCAGAGAGTACCCTGACGTGTTTCCAGACGAGTTACCAGGACTACCGCCCGAGCGTGAGATCGAGTTTGAAATCTCACTAGTACCAGGGACCAGCCCCATCTCCACCGCGCCATACAGGATGGCACCGCTTGAGCTGCGGGAGCTCAAGTCCCAGTTGCAGGACCTTTTTTAGAAAGGTTTCGTGAGGCTTAGTGCGTCTCCCTGGGGAGCCCCGGTACTGTTTTTGAAGAAGAAGAATGGGACCTTACGCATTTGTGTGGACTACCGACAGCTGAATAGGGTCACCATCAAGAACAGATATCCACTGCCGAGGATCGACGACTTATTTGACCAGTTGCAGGGTGCCACGGTGTTTTCCAAGATCGACTTGAGGTCTGGATACCACCAGTTGAGGATCAAGGAGACCGACATCTCCAAGACAGCTTTCCGCACCCGGTACAGACACTACGAGTTTTTGGTCATGCTGTTTGGGCTGACCAATGCCCCCGCTGCTTTCATGGATCTGATGAACCGGGTGTTTAGACCTTGATTGGACCAGTTCGTGGTGGTTTTCATAGATGATGTACTCGTCTATTCTAGAGATCAGACACAGCACGGACAGCACTTGCGGATGGTTCTGGACACTCTGAGACGACGTAGGCTGTACGCCAAATACAGCAAGTGCGAGTTCTGGTTAAGGGAGGTGACCTTCTTAGGTCATGCGATCTCGGGAGACGGCTTGGCGGTGGACCCAGCCAAGGTCGAGGCAGTACTCAGGTGGGAGAGACCGCGTTCAGTCACTGAGATTCGTAGTTTCCTGGGACTGGTAGGCTACTACAGACGATTCATCAGAGGGGTCACGTTGTCACTTACGCTTCGCGGCAACTGAAGCCCCATGAGCATACCTACCCTACCCACGACCTAGAGTTGGCAGCGGTTGTCTTCGCGCTGAAGACCTGGAGGCACTACTTGTACGGTGAGCCTTCAAGATTTTCACAGATCACAAGAGCCTCAGGTACCTGTTTGATCAGAAGGAGCTCAACATGAGACAGAGACGTTGGTTGGAGCCCTGAAGGACTACGACTGCAGTATCTCCTACCACCCGGGAAAGGCCAATGTGGTGGCTGACGCCTTGAGCCGTAAGGTGCCCGTGCACTTGGCCAGTTTACAGTTACAGAGTTGGAGCCTTTTGGAGGAGGTGGGCAATTGGCGACCCCTGGAGTTACGGGGGCACTGTGAGGCAGTGACGATGACACGACAGACCAAGCCAGAGCTGATAGACCGCATCATCACAGGACAGATGGCCGATCCGTACTTGCAGTCCTTGTGCGATAGAGTACTGTCGGGAGACCTGCGGGACTTCTCTTTCACAGACCAGATGCTGCGCCTGAGGGGACGGTTGTGCGTTTCCAGAGATGAGGAGCTGTTGAGAGAGCTCCTGACTGAGGCACACGGTTCCAGGTTCACCATACATCCCGGAAACACGAAGATGTACCACGACTTGAGACGCGAGTTTTGGTGGAGGGGGATGAAGCAGGATGTGGGTGAGTTCGTGCAGCAGTGCTTAGTGTGTCAGTAGGTGAATGCCGAGCATCAGAGGCCTGCAGGGCCACTACAGCCACTTCCAGTGCCAGAGTGGAAGTGGGAGAGCATCACCATGGACTTGGTGATGGGCTTACCTGTTACCCAGCGAGGACACGATGCAATCTGGGTAATAGCGGATAGACTGACGAAGACGGCTCGATTCTTGCCGATCCGAGTCACTTTGGGACCAGCACAGTTGGCAGAGAGGTATATCCGTGATGTGGTACGACTACACGGAGTTCCGTGGGAGATCGTATCCGACTGGGATACCCGCTTTACGTCCCAATTTTGGGCTGAGTTTCAGCAGGCCTTAGGGACGTGGTTGAGGTTTAGTACGGCTTACCACCCCCAGATGGATGGACAGTCTGAGCGCACGATACAGACACTTGAGGACCTTTTGCGTGCCTGTGTACTAGACTAGAGGGGCTCTTGGGAGGAGCACCTGCCCTTAGCGGAGTTTGCATACAACAACAGTTATCACTCGAGCATCGGCATGGCTCCCTATGAGGGTCAGTACGAACGGAGGTGTACGGCACCCTTGAGTTGGGTTGAGGTGGGGACCAAGTGGGAGGTTGGCCCTAGGTTGATCCGGCAGAGTCAGGAGGCAGTCGAGCAGATCCACAGGCGACTCTGCACTGTCAGGAGCAGATAGAAGAGCTACGCGGATCGGAGACGCAGAGAGGTGCAGTTTCAGGTTGGGGACTACGTCTTTCTTTGTGTTTCGCCCATGAAGGGCTGAAGCGGTTTGGGGTGAGAGGGAAGCTCGCGCCGAGGTTTGTGGGGCCCTTTGAGGTCCTGGAGCGAGTTGGACCCGTTGCTTACAGGCTTGCCCTCCCCCCGCAGCTTTCTGGTGTGCACGACGTGTTCCACGTGTCCAACCTCAGGAAGTACGTAGCCGATTCCAGTCACGTAGTGAGTCACGAGAGCGTCGAGGTGGGCGATGACCTGACCTACCCCGAGAGGCCAGTGCAGATTCTAGACCGAGCAGTCCGTAGTTTGAGACGAAAGCAAGTACCCCTGGTAAAGGTTTTGCGGAGGAGCCAGCGGTATGAGGAGGCTACCTGGGAGCCTGAGGCGGCAATGCGGGAGCGGTACCCGGAGCTTTTTGCGAGTACGTCTTTTCCGACCGGCTTCGGTCATCTTTGAGTTATGGTTATTTTGACGTCTTTTCCGCACCCTAGTTAGCGCAAGTTTCGGGGACGAAACTTCCTTTGAGTTTTTTATATTGTTATGAATGAGCCACTTCAGACGTCTTTTAAGACGTCTGGAAGCACTTCCAGACGTCTGACCAGAAGTCTGGAGGCACTTCCAGACGTCTTACCAGACGTCTGGAATCACTTACAGACGTCTGGAAATTGGTTATTTTTGGCACGCGCGGTTCGTCTGCGCGCCTGAGCATGCAGACCTGCGAAAATTCCCTCTCTCTCTTTTTCCCTCTCCCTCCTGCGCCCTCTGTCACGCTCTCTCTCCTCCTCGCGCGGCCTTAAATGGCCACGCCCTCCCCCTCACTCCCGTCACCTCCGCCCCCTTCCTCTTCTCCTTCCAGCCGGTGTGCGTGAGCGAGCGTGAGTGAGCGGCAGCGGCGACAGCCGCGGCAGGTGCGGGAGGAGGTGCTGCGCGGGGGAGGAGGCGTCGGCCATGAGGTCTCGAGCCTGCCGGGGCAGCAGGAGCCGACCGTCGGGGGCGTAGCAGACGCGGGGTGGCGCGGGAGGCCTACTGCAGCTCGAGTAGTAGGAGGAGCACTCGCAGCGCAGCTGTACATCACGAGCGGAGGGCGAGTGGCGCCCTGATTCTGGAAAATTTTCCAGAATCAGACATTTGGGAGTCTAGCCAGACAACGCGGGCACGACGTCTGGAAGACTGTCCAGACATCTGAAAGGTGAGTTATTTCCGTCTTCTTCCTTTTCTTTGACTGACCGTACTGAGAGAGAGAGATGGGTACGCGCAGGTTCGGTGATTCGCTATTTAATGCGAATCAGACGTCTGGCTGTAGCACCAGACGACGGGAGCGACTTCCAGACGTCCTGGGTGACCATCAGACATCTAGGAACTAGGCCAGATGCCCCCGCAGGCTTCTGGATGTCTGAGAGACCACGCAGAGCAAGGTAACCCCTGATCCACTTTTTAAGACGTCTGGAATAAGTTCCAGACATCTGATTTTGCACTGTTTCGTCGTTTTCGACCCGTTTAGGGCCCGTTCGGGTTCCATTTTCCACGTTTCGAGTTGCGTTCTTTTCGAAATTAAAACCTCTACCTGTCTACAGTAGCTGTATATTGTTTTGAGAAATTCCTTTTGTTTGATCCTTGTGATAGGACCCCGTTCCATTGCATTCTCGGGGGTTGTGGAGGCACGCGGGATTCCCGACCACGCCCCCAGTTCGCCTGTTGTAACTGGTAGAGTGGCATTTAAGTTTATTAG
The DNA here is from genome assembly GCA_037157565.1 of Thalassia testudinum. NCBI lineage: Eukaryota > Viridiplantae > Streptophyta > Magnoliopsida > Alismatales > Hydrocharitaceae > Thalassia > Thalassia testudinum. The sequence goes on from JAZHRO010000024.1 coordinate 118,700,164, forward strand.
CATAATCTGTTAAATTATGGAACCATAAATAGAACCAAGGACATTGTATGAATCCTAGGAATGAGAAACGAGATTGAATGTTAGATCCTAGGGTGTTGCATAAATCATAGGGCTGGAAAACTAGATTGTATGATAGATCCTAGGGTATGACATGAATCCTAGGATGGGAAAACTAGTGGAATATGTGAACACTGCAGTCTTGAAAATGTGGAAAAGAAATAATAGTTGCCCGTAAATTTGTTTAAACAGCTGCCTGTTATTAATAAATGAACATGGGTAAGAATATGGGATGTATGAACGTGAAACTGGAAAGGTGAAACCGGAATGCACTGAGTTAAGGAGCTAGAACCCTACGGGGAATTAGGAGTAGAACTCCTGGAAAGTGAATGGAATAGAATTAGGGAAGTGAGCTGGCCCTTGAGTACGGAGTACCAAAGACAGCGACTGTCCCCCTGTTTAGTGCAGAGCGGAGCCAGCCGCCCCAAGGACCCGGGGTTAGGACTGGCCACTCTGTATCGACTTGCTGGCCCTCGTGTACGTAGTACTAAGGAGAGCTACTAGTGTAGGGAGGTACTAGCTACCCCACGGGCCCCGGGGTTCTGCTAGCCTCCTACACCGACTTGTTAGGCCCACTGGAGCAAACCAGGGTAGTCAGGCGAGGGTGCATGGACTGTGGAGGGGCAAGGCCCTTGTTTGGTTACTGTGGAGGGGTTGGACCCCTGTTACTGAGAGAGCTCTACCCTGTACTGGTTCCGTGCTGTGCTTTGGGCGCACCCGTTAACGGAAATGAGTGACCGCGTGCCAGTGCGGGTTAGCTACCTGTGCGTTTACCGCACGTGCCGTAGTTACCGTTACGTCTGTCAGTGACCTTGGGGTGGTCGACTGAGAGTAGGATCACCACGGGGGACTCTCCCGGCCAGGAGAGCACCACGTGCTACTTCTACTTTTCGGAAAAGACTGCAATCAAGATCGTTCCCACGAGGAACACTTGAGATCAAGTGTAGGATCTGAGAAATAGATAAATTGTGAAATAATAGAAAGACGTAAATAAAGGAAGAAAGAAAATTAAAACAGCTACTGTACACTTTACTGTTTCTTTATTTTAGCTGCCACTCTACTCAGCATTTTGCTGACGTGTTACACTCGTTACCTTTCAGGACCAGGTGTTGAGCAGCCAGGGTCAGCGACTGCAGAGGACGCTGGGCCGAGTAGGGTCCAGTAGAGTTACCACTGTTCTCTTGTACCTCTTTTTGGTTCCACTGTAGTGAGTAGTTCTTGTTTCCGCTGTACTTTTATTTACCTGCAGTTCATATTATGTTATGAATGTTGCTCTACTGTTGTGGTGGTACATACTGTAGTGGTTTCTTTCCTTACTGCTGCATTTTCTTACTGCTAGTTATATTCATGTTGAATGTGGTTTATTTTACTGCTCTCTTGGTTACTTCCTCGTTGGACGACCAGGTCTTGGGTTTGTCGAGTCGGTCCGGTTCTCGTGTCTCGTAGGGACTCGGGAATTGGGTCGTTACAGTAGGAGTCCTTTTATAGTGGAATAAAGAATCAAATTCGTATATAGGATATGTAGTAATGGTCATAAACATCACTGAAGATCCGTCACAAACATCACTGAAGACAGCCAACAAGGCCACCCACTGCTGCGCTAGCACTTGAAAGAGCGATCTTCATTTTCGTTGAAAACTTTAACATAAAATGTCATGTTGTTATAGTTCATTGCATGGCAGAAAATCGCTTTTCAAAAATATTTAATAATTCAAAACTAACCACAAAGAGTTAGGTCGTCTCCATAGGGAGGAATTACCCTATTTGAACTAGTGAATAGTATCTCATTTATTCGGGAAACTCAACGCATATGCATACTAACTGGTGTATGTGTTTTCAACATAAATTTTTTATTTAAATAATTAATCAATAATGTAAGGGTGCACATGCAAAATCACCACAATGGAAACACGTGAATCATGATCTTTGTACTAACTAGCGTCATTAATCTTAATCAAAACTGAACTCGTTTCCCATAACCAATATCCCATACTCTATCATGCATGAGAAGCGTTTAGTTATACGTAATTCTGATAGACAGGAGGGATATTCATGAAAATCTTTCAGAATATGTTAAGTTAAAAAATAAATCAATAATGCTTTGTTACAATGGCATACCCCGTAAATAATATTACAAGAGGAAACATAGGATTTCTCCTCTCTCCTTCTTGCATGATGTGCGAACCACGGCTGGCCGTGAGGTGCTCGGAGGACGTAGAGGGTGCGGAGGGGGGTTCTGATGATGTTGGTCTCACGGCTGGAGGAATCCGGCCAGAGGAAGAGGACACTGGTGAAGGTCGAGGTGGAGGTTCTGCATTCTTGGCCATTCGCAGCCTTTGTGGCCCGTGAGATGCTCGGTGGTGCTCGGCGATTCTCGGCATCGAGTTTGATAGTTGGCGGAGGCTCAGAAGAGTGGCTGCGTGGAGAGGGGGTAGGAGCTTTGGGTTCCTTCCCATGGAGATGCAGGCATGTTGAAGAAGAAGAAGTGACATGGTGGCATGGTGGTTCGCTGTGGCTATCATAGTGGTCGCGGTCCTTTGCACGAGAGGGCATGGTGGTGCTGCCTTTGAGTGATGAGGAGTGAGGATGCGGTGGCTTGGGAGAGACCTGCTGCACGATGGAAGGGAGGACGGTGGTGGCGTGGGTTGTGTTGGGGAAGGTGGTGAAGTGGGTTTGCTTTGTGGCTGGAGATGGCCGGCGGGGGGGGTGGGCTGTTTGGTGTTGTGGAAGGTGTTGGGGCCGCACACTGTCACCATGCGACCGGCGAGAAGGAGCAGAGGTGCAGCATGACTAAGCCATGGTGTACTCTGAGTCCACAGTGCACACAGGATCCATGGTGCTCACATCCTGATGAGAAGCTCATCATGATCTTTAGTTACCCCTAATTAACTAGTCTTCCTAGTTAATTAGTTAAGAATATGTGAATATATGGGTTAATTATAAAATAAGGGATATATAGTAAAGGACCTTAAAATAAGTTAAAAATGCTATTTTATCATCCAGTTAATATAATTAATAATCTGATTAATAATTGGACTTGAGAAATTACTAACATTCATCTAATTAATGAGTTAATTAACTTAAGCATAATATATACATAAGTACGTAATAACTTAAGTAACATTGCTCAATTAAATAAATAATCTAAGAAAGTGAAAAATGTAAACTCATGGTCTAAATATAATAATTACCTTATCTATAACCAAATATAAAAAGTTGAAAAAGATCTAAATTAAAATAAACCCTGAAAACCTGAGTTTACATTTTGGTCCTTACATTTCATTCTAATCGAGTCCTTATTTTCTATTTAGTTCCTTAAGTTTTATTGCAGCCATGTTCCTGACTTCTCTTCAACCGGTTGAACGACTGATGATCGAGGGTGCAACCACCACATGATCACCGCCCATCCGACGTAACCTCTCCTTCTTCAAGCTCTTAGAGCTTGTGCTCACCATCCCATCTTCATCCATTGGTCTGGATGACACTTTTATCCTAATTTAGGGTTGGAGAAAACTTCACTGTCATCGGAGAAGACGCTGATGGTTAACCTCCTCCTAGCTTCGATTGTGTCTAGATTCCTTGTCCTCCGTCACCGTTGACTATAAATACCCCCCGACCCCCTTGATTTTCTTCAAGTTGTCTCCCTTCCCTCTGCTTTACTGCAGCCAACCCAATAGGCTATTCCCTCCACAACTCTGGCAACTTTCCACATCCTCTTCTGACTTCCTCTACCCACCTTAATCAGCTCTAGAACTTCGTCGAGGTCAGCCACATCTCTGGACAAAGGCACTGACCAAGGAGCTCCCCTACTTCACCTCACAACCACTGCTGAAGATCTTCCAATTACCCTCTGATTTCACTCCTCCGTCATGAGCCGTCGATGGAGTTCCTCTGTCCCCTTCATCCAGGTAACAGTAGGATAGGAGTAGGAGTAGGAGTAGGGTAGTTTAGTTAGTTAGTTAAGTAGTTTAATTGTAATGTTAGATTTCTAAAGTTCATCTTCCTCGACTCTGGCGAGCTCCTTGAGCATGCCAGAGTCTTAATTTTGTCTTTCAAAATCACTGATCACCTTCCTTTATCTTTCACGATCATTTCTATCATACTTAACTCTTAATTTGATCACTAATTCACTTAATCCACATTCACCCTCATCAACTACTTACGCTCTCCATGGCAGCAGTAGTTGACCTAATTCCACCTCCATTGGATCCTCTATCATTCACTCATCACTAAAGGATCCTAATTATCACTTTAATTTGATTAAATACTATATAAAACTTAAATGCCTAATTCTATTTAAGCTCCTGAGCTCACTGTCAATGGCAGCTCAGGAGAAGCTAAAACCTTAAATTAATTATATATTTACGATCTCAATCTCATTTTGACTTGTCTTGACCACTAATTGAGTGGGAGATCAAGTTCTGTGCCTCAACCAACTCAGATTTTATTCAAACTGAATTCACTATTTAATCTTAATTCGAATGAGTAAATGAACAAATTAATGTGATCCTGAGGTTCCTTGTGAGCTAAGGAATCTTTTCAAGTCGAAATGGCACAAATTTTCACTCTATGCAGAATTTACAATTTTTTTAGACTCACTGGAACTCCGGCAAGCTCCGAAGAGTCAAAATTGATCTTCAACCTATTAAACTTAACAAGAAGCTCAAGATTGATGTAATATTGGTCACTGATTAGTTTGAGGTCATTTATTTAGGATTTTAACAATTGGAGTTGCACATAAGGGTTCATCTTCTCCAACTCCGCTGGAGTTGGAGAAGTTTGACAAAATACTTAAAGATGCATTTGATGGATCTAGAAGCTTCTGTGCAATGCACTGAAGCTAATTTTGTGCTCAAATTATTGTAACAAACCCCTGATTGCTCTGACGAACAAACCACATTTAGAGTTCAAGTGACAAGCCTGAAACCCTAGATTCTTAGGTTCAAACATCTGTCTAAGGGGTTGAGCAAGTTTCTAAGGTTGAGGAGAAGAGATTCTAGGTTTTAATTTCTTGAGAAAAGTCTTAGAACAAAAAGTCAAATTTTGATGCCTTACAGTCAAACCTGATTTTGATACCATGATTAGATGAATTTGAATTGATTCCGAGATTCATATGAATGATTCTTAGGTGATTTGGTTGAGCTTTGTGGAATAATTTGATTGGAATCCAATTACTGCCAGTTTGGGTTGTTTTCGAACCCAAACTGTTGGCAGTGGTTTTTGGATGAGATTTAAATGTGATTTCTACCCAGATAAGTTTGTTACAACTTCCAGAAGCTATTCTAATCGATTGAAATTGATCTTAGTTGTATGTTAGATTCTTCTTAAGCCTAATTATAGTTTTTAAAGCTTTCAGGGAAGCTTTGAGCTTCTTTGTGTTTCCTGAATCCTTTAAGAGTTCAAAATCGACACCTGCAACTACAAAATTACTTGTAGAACCTATTTGTAGCTGTAGCTAAAAGCTTAAGTCCAGTCTGTGGACTCTGTAGCCTTAATTTCATTTCCAGGCCATTAAATACCATAGAAAACCCATAATTTTGCCCTTAAAATCGAAGAGGAAATCTTCCCTTTAACATTAAATTGACACTGTAATCCTATAGAGCAACTCAAGAGCTTCCCAACATGCTTTTTTTCGCTTGAATTGGAGCATTGAGATAGGAGTTATCCTCATCTGAAGTTGACTCTAGAAGGGGGAACTTTAGTCCCACATCGAGAAACCTTGAGCGGCTGCCTTAGTATAAACTGTTTTTGTGCTGTGGGCTTCTTAGTCATCAGAGCTCGGTGCACGGGTATGAGCGGTTACCGAATGAATGAGCAAGCATGTGTGTGTGCAGGCATTTGTGCTTGCGAGGGTGCGCCTGCATGCACGTGCGATGTGTGTGGCCCCAGGAGGGTGAGCCCTGGGAGGCGTTGAGCCGGTTTGGCTCGAGAATCTTGAATCGGAAATAAATCAAAATAAAATAAACCAGGCAAGGACCTAGTAGGGTCTGGTCTCACCATGCAAAGGGTGCTGTGTATCCCCGAAAGTTTGAGCCGCAAATTAAAAATAAATTTTTGGTTGAGGAAGAAAAACCCAGTTCAGCTGATGGTTCAAAGGAAGAAAGGTTCAGAAGGAGCTGAAGGCTAAGTGTTAAAGGAATAAAGCTAAGTGTCAAAGGCTAAGGAAGAAGAAAGGAATGGAAGAAGAAGAGGGAACTTGCAAAGGGCAAAAAGAGAAGGTTAACAGGCACAATGGAAATTAGAGTGGTAGAGCACTAGAGAAGAAAGGAAGAAGAGATGAGCTCAAGAGAATAAGAGAGAAATAAAAGAGAAAAAGAAAAGATAAATAAAAGAAAAGAAAGAGAGAAAGAAAGAAAGAAGGAAAGAGACAGAGAGAGGCTGAAGAATAAAAGGAAAACAATTCATTTTCCTACTATATTTTAAATTTATTTTTGTTTCTAAATGTTGTAATAAAGCTTGTTGTAATTAGAGGAACTATTATTTGCCTTAAATCCTTTAAAATGAATTGAAACTAACATGTTTACTCGCTAATAAATTAGATCATTTGAGTAAATATGTTTTCATATGGAATTTTGCATATTTCTTAAGTTTAAATAATTTTACAAAATTCATGATTTTAAAATTAACTTAATTATACCTCCTAAGAATTATTTAAAATAGCTTGGTGAATTTTAAGTAATGTATACCTCCCAGTGAACGACCTAGACACAACCAGTTAAAAATCTAAAATGTTAGGTTAACTTGACCCTATACTACTAAACTGACACAAATTCGAGTTAACCTAAGTTACTTTTTAATAAACTTAATTAAGCAACACTAACTTAATTAACTGTGTTGAGATAGAATGTAAGCATTTTAATGGCGCCATTGCCGGGGAGGCAACCTTTTGACTGACCAAGACATTACCTAGTTTAATTGTGTAAATAGGAGGTATTTGTAATTATAATTTTACTATTTTATTATTTTTTTTATAATTAGTTTTGGTTTTGTTTTGTTTTCTGTCTTCATTTCAGGTTTACCTCTGTGGGTAATCTCAGGAAAAAGGTGGCTTTCTGTTTTCGTTGTTTTTGTTATAAATACGATTGTAAGTATTTCTCTTATTAGCCTTTAGTATAGTTTGAATTGTTGCATTTAGATTAAAAAAAAATACAAAAATACGTCCTTTCTTACTAGCAGTAGCATATCATAGGCATACACCCTTAGGAGTGCATTCTACCTGCTGGTAGATTTTGCGATCTGACTCAGGAATTTCTACTGTTTTTCTCGCATTAGCGAGAAAACACACAAAAAAAAAAACCGCATAGATCCCTGTCTTGAGATTAATAAAGAAGACCACATATATTTTTGAAAAGACTTAAAAACAGCCACTGTAATTCTTTCGATATATTTTGAAAAAGAATAACTAAAAAAAAAGGAAAATTAAAAATTGTGACTTAATCTGATTGCAAAATGCATGCGGGCTTTTCTATCGCTATCGTCTATTGCATGTTATCGCGCACATAACGCGATCACTAGAGTCACACGAGTCTTAATTTCTATCTCTCCTCTTTGCACCTCTTAGGGCTTTGGTTGAAGATCAGCAAGTCTGTCTCACTACTAGAGCCCTGGGGATGCAGTAGTGAGTAGTCTTGATCCTAGACCTTAGACCTTTGAGCCTTAAGGGTATGCACTTGCGTAGACACGAGATTAGGACACATATTCTGATACTGTTACTCTATTTGTTTGCGTCCAAATTATTTTTGCATATCTTAGGAATCTCTTCTTTCCTTTGAAAGAAGAGCAAAACTTGCATTTTTCTCACTGTTTTGCAGGTTTTCGTGTTGCTATTTTTCGTTGTGGTGTGAGTGTGCCTTTGCACATTTTTTCCATTTTATGGACAGGAGGTGATCCTTGCATCCGCTTCTTGTAACGTATTTGACAGGTGATCCCAGACTAGTTGCAGATATGCAACCATTAATTTTCCCATAAGCTCATGTACATCTATGGAACAAATGCAGAACCAAAATCCCAAGATCCCTTCTTCTTCAGGACAGGGGGAGATGCTGCCTTTTGTTGTTCATGAGACACTCCTGAACAAGAACCTTAGGATGCTTGAGCGAACAAGACAAATCAACCTATTAACAGTAGCCCTAAACAATTTACAAACTCTTCAAACCTGTCCTTCACCTCAACTTGAGGCTGGTTTTGACCTTCCTGATTTGCAGATCAATCGTCCAAGGCCTCTATATAGAGATTACTACAATCCATCTAATGCACAAGTAGTGCCTAATGTTAGGATTCCTATTGGGGAGAATCATCCTGAATTGAAGCCAAATATTATAGGTCTAATCCCTCACTTTCATGGATTTGCATCCGAGGATCCATTTCAACACACAGAAGATCTTAAGAATCTATCTCAAACTCTTTGACCTCAAAATCAAAATAGGGAAATCCTACTAATGAAGATGTTCTTTTCTTGCCTTAAAGACAAAGCAGCTTATTGATATAGAATAATTGCAAGACCAATATCAACTTGGGCTGAACTCGAATCCGCATTCTCGAAGAAATTCTTTCCTATTGGTCGAACTAATGCTTTAAGGCCAGCCATTACTACTTTCAATCAAAACCAAGGAGAACTAATTAATGAGGCATGGGACCATTTTTATGAATATCAAAGGCAATGCCCACATCATGACATCCCTCATTGGCAACTAATGCATATCTTTTATTGTGGTTTACAAGAGGGCATTCGCAATCTAGTCGATGCCTCTTGTGGTGGGAACATTCTAAATGGCGATGCAGAATATGCCTCAGAATTATTTGAAAGGATGGTGGAAAACTTGATCAGCAATGCATCTATGTCACAATTTACGTGGGGCACAAACATGACTCATCAAAATCCGCACAAGGGCATCATGAGATCGGTAACCCATCCAGTTCAAGGGATTTGGAAATAATAGCAAAGAAACTTGGCAAAGTCGATATCATAGCAAAGCATCTCGACAAGGCCAGAAATACGATGAAAACTCTTACGCCTCTACTTGCTTTGAATCCTGCATATTCACCTATTTCGCAAATTCCCATGGGGAGGGAATTTGTGAATAATCTGGATTCTAGAGATCCATCTTCCTTCGGTTTTCTATCTACTCCACCAACCCAAGGAGGGACCTTTGTCCCACAATCTTACCCACCCTTACCTTTTGCAAAAAACACGCCTTATCCTCTAGATTTAAATGCCATTCAAGGATACACACCAAGATCAAACCCATATTCAAATTCCTATAATCCCGGATGGCGTACTCACCCCAATTTCTCTTGGTCTAACCATTCACAAAGACCATCATATCTGACTCAAACCAGGAAAAAATCGCCTATATTGTCATTTCAGGAACACAATGCGAGGCCATTTTACATGGGTTTGCAAAACTCCGTAGGGCCAAATAGAGATTCACAGCTATACCAAATTTTGGGGGCTATGATTGAGAGCCAGCAACAAAATGCTGAGGCTCTTGTTGAAGTCCAATGACAATGTTCAGTAGAATTGGCTGATCTTAGGGGCCAAATCATGTAGTTAGCTGAATCTCGTCAACTAGGGACCCTTCCATCCCAGCCGATTCCAAACCCTAGGAATATCCAGCAAAGACAACACCCGGGAGTAAAAAATCCGAATTAGGGACATGTCCATCTCCTTAATGAATTACCTCTGAATCCAAATCTGAATCAAAATCTGAATCCACCCACTTCTAATCATGATTTTTAATATCCTAATCAACAGCAGTCACTTTTAAATCAACCTCTAATCAATAATTCATCTTTCCAAAATCAACAAGCATCTTCTTCCTCATCAGCTTCTTCTGATGCGGCTATTAACTCTATTACAACCTGCCATGGAACTTCCACTAGGGATCCAGTTTATCCAAGGAACCTATCCTAGGACCCTAGTACATCTAGAACGACCCCTGTTTATACACTTGGAAGAGGTGTAGAACCCGATCCCGCAATTCCTACTAATCGTGAGATCGGGGAAATACCTCTGTAGAATAGGAAATCCACGCCCCATTCCCAAAAGCTTTGAAGAAGACTAGAAAACATAAACAACCTGTTACATTAAATGAAGATTTGATTAAGATTTTTGAACAGGTACACATTAATATCCCACTCCTAGATGCTATCAAACACATCCCGACTTACGCAAGATTTCTTAAGGAATTGTGTAGTCCTAAGAGTATGTTGAAGAATGGAAGAACTGTGGTACTTTCAGACCATGTGAGCTCTATAATTTCAAGTATGCTTCCTCGAAAAAAAAAGTCCCAGGATCTCCATTTATTTCCTGTATAATTGGGGGTCAATGTTTTGACGGAGTTCTCCTAGATTTAGGAGCATCTATTAACCTCATTCGTTTGTCTTTGGTAAAACATTTCAAAATAGAAAACCTTAAGTCTACCAATGTGACTTTACAATTAGCTGATAGATCTATTAAGTCACCAAAAGGAATGTTGGAGGATGTAATTGTAAGAGTTTAGGATTTTTACTTCCCTGTAGATTTTATTGTCCATGATATGGAAATACCCGAATACATTAGTCACACCCCAATTATCTTAGGGTGATCGTTTTTGGCTACTGCAAAGGCCAATATTGATTGTGAATCAGGAAAGATTGAATTGAAATTTGGGAAGAAGACAATTAAGTTAGATATATTTAGAGCTTCTAGTGGATTGGATTGTGAATGGATTGAGGAAATAAAATCTATAGCAGCTTTTGAGGATGACATTAGTTCCTTAGAACTAGAGAGCACACTTTTTGATATCCCATACCCTCAAAGCAATGAAATCCTTTTGCTAGAATCTTTAATCAATCTTAAATCTAAATCTGACTCATCTAACTCACTTCTCGCAATCGAAAATCCCACCCCAAATCCTTCTGCTGATTCTACTCCCGTACTTCAATTGAAGCCATTGCCTGATAATCTTAAATATGTCTATCTTGAATCTGATAAAACATATCCTGTAATTATCAACTCTCATCTTTTTAAATCACAAGAATCCAAATTGATCAAGGTTCTTCGTGATCACAAGAAGGTAAATTGGGTGGACTCTACATGATCTCACCAGGATTAGCCCTAATTTTTGTACTCATCGCATTTATATTGAAGATGGGCCATGACCTTCAAGAGAAGCTCAAAGATGTCTAAATCCGAATTTAAACAAGGTCGTTAAGAAAGAAATAATCAAGTGGCTTGATGCTGACAATATCTATCCCATATCTGATAGCCCTTGGGTGAGTCCAATTGAAGTGGTACCTAAAAAGGCAGGACTCACCGTAATCAAAACTGAATCTGGAGAAACCATTCCCACATGAATTGCAAATCTGTGGCGGGTTTGTATTGATTGTCATAAGCTGAATACTATTACAAAGAAGGACCATTTTCCTTCGCCATTCATTGATCAAATCCTTGAGAGATTAGTCGGTAATAGGTTCTTTTGCTTTCTAGATGGTTACTCTAGATATAATCAAGTAGCAATTTATCCTGAAGATCAAGAGAAAACAACTTTCACCTGCCCCTTCAGAACCTTTGCTTTTCGAAGAATGCCATTTGGGCTTTGCAACGCACTCGCGACTTTTCAGCGTTGCATGTTAGCCATTTTTACTGAAATGGTGGGTGAATACATGGAGGATTTTATGGATGATTTTTTAGTCTTGGGGAGACATTTGATATTTGTTTGGATAATTTGTCGAAGGTTCTTAAGAGTTGTATTGAAGTAAACCTTGTCCTTAGTTGGGAGAAGAGCCATTTTATGATTCTAGATGGCATCCTACTTGGCCACCTCGTGTCTGAGTGAGGTATCCAAGTAGATCAAGCCAAGATCAATGAAATTGCAAATCTTCCAATTCCTGACTCAATTAAAGGTATTAGATCATTTCTCGGGCATGTGGGATTTTATAGGAGATTTATACTTAATTTTTCAAAAACTGCCTGACCACTCACAAACCTCCTCACAAAGGATGCTATTTTTGAGAAGAGAGAGGAGTGTAACTTAGCATTTGAAACTTTGAGAGACAGAGTTACACAAGCTCCAATTTTGTAACAACCTAATTGGGATTTACCATTTGAAATCATGTGCGATGCTTCAGATTATGCAATAGGAGCTGTTTTGGGATGGAAAATTGAGAAAAATCCGATAGTAATTTACTATGCTAGTAAAATATTGAATGAGACACAAAGGAATTACACAGTTACAGAGGAGTTACTAGAAATAGTATTTGGATTAGAAAACTTCAGATCTTATATACTCGGATCTCAAATCATCGTGTACTCTGATCACTCAGCTATCCGACACCTTCTATCTAAGAAGGACACGAAACCTTGGTCGATCATATGGATCTTGCTTTTGCAAGAATTTGACCTAGAAATTCGTGATAAGGCAGGTCGATAGAATGTTATTGCCGACCATCTTTCCCGCATTCCTTCTGATACAATTGAATCATCTCCTCCAATTACTGAACACTTCCCTGATGAACATCTTTTGACCATATCCTCAAATCTTCCTTGGTATGCAGACATTGTAAATTATTTGGTTACACATCAATTCCCACCAGACTGGGACAGGAATCGCAAATCACGACTCAAAGCAGAAGCCAAATACTATTTCTGGGTAGATCCGTATCATTTTCAACTCTGTAATGATTAAATCATCAGGCATTGTGTCACTTCCTCTGAGATTGATTCTATTCTATCCTTTTGTCATGACCAGGCCTGTGGAGGTCATTTTTCTGGTAGAAAACCACTGCGAAAATTCTTCAATGCAGGTTTTATTAACACATGTTAATTGCTGATTCATAGACTTATTGTAAGGCATGTAGTCACTACCAAACACTTGGTGGCATGTCACGAAAAGACATGATTCCTCTAAACCAGATTATAGTATGTGAAATCTTTGATATTTGGGGCATAGACTTTATGGGTCTATTTCCATCCTCTTTTGGCTTCCACTGCATTTTACTTGTTGTTGATTATGTTTCCCGTTGGATTGAAGCCATACCCACATGTACAAATGATCATCGATTTGTCATTCCTTTTATACAGAGTCATATTACCGCTCGTTTGGGGTACCTCGTGCCATCATTTCTGATGGTGGTTTCCATTTTATTAATGCCCACTTTAGAACTTTACTTAGAAAATATGGGGTTACACATCGTATTTCTACACCATATCATCCCCAGACTAATCGCAAACCGAGGTTTCTAATCGGGAGATCAAAAGGATCATTCAAATGACAATCTGACCCGATAGGAAGGATTGGTCTTCCTGTTTAGATGAAGTTTTGTGGGCTTATAGGACTTCCTACAAAACACCAATAGGCATGTCACCATATATACATGTTTACGGGAAGCCCTGTCATCTTCCCAGAGAAATTGAACACAAGGCCTATTAGGCAATTAAAGCCTGCAATTTAGACCTCACGAAGGCTGGTGAAAATCGTAGGTTGTAGCTTAGCGAACTTGAGGAATTGCATCATTATTCCTATGAGAGTTCAAAGCTATATAAGGAGAAACTTAAAGCCTTCCATGACAAATTTAATTCCAACAAATCCTTTACACCTGGTTAGTAGGTGTTGTTGTTTGATGCTCGTTTGAAGCTCTTCCCTGGTAAACCTAGGTCTAAATGGCAAGGGCCATTTATTATTGTTAGTCTTCAACAACGGAGTTGTCGAAATCACTGAACCCAAAAAGGATCAACCCTTCAAAGTCAATGGTCAATGTATAAAACCTTTCTTGGAATCACATCCTCCAGCTCTTATTGGAGAATGTTACATGCTCCACTAGGGTTTGCCACCATCATTCACCAATCTTGTACATACCTATTTCCTGTTTTATACTTTTTTTATTCTTCTACAATTTCTCTGATTTTTCACTTCATATTATACTTATTACCTTCATTTAGTCCGACTGACCACTCTAACCTTTGTTCAGACTTGAAATCGTCCGCACAGAGATCTTTGATCTCCTCTATTTGACTCCTTCCATCACCCTATACTAAATGAAGTGTAATATTCTTTTCACCCTTCTTATAATGAGGACATTGTAAAATCTTGTCTTGGGGGGGTGTTGAAGTGAATTTTTCACTAAAATTTTTGTGTAAATAGAAAATATAAAAAAATAAAAAATTAAATATCAATGAAATTTTAAAAAAATAGAAAATCCAAAAATTATGAAAATCTTCAAAATAAAAAATTCATAAAAATTGGAAAATCTTATAAACATAAACACAAAAATATATGAAAACAAAAATTTGAAAAGATGAAAATTTATAAAAATAATAAGAGGGGCATTTTCATCTAGAATAAATAAGAAAAGAAGAAAATTTATATATATATTTATCTTATGTTTAAGAGATTAGTTTTTCTTTTAGGTCAAAAACTAAAAAATATATAAAGTACATAAAGAGTATTTAAATGCATTCAATTCTTATTTAGATTCTTAATTAAATATTTTGTAAAAACACACTTATGTTTTAAAAATCTTTTAAACAAGATTTTATTTGAATTAGAATCTTTAAATCTTTGAGGTTTGCTTTTCTATTTTTACCCTGAATTAAGAAATACGGTGTATTAAGTTTTAAACTTAAGTTTTGGGATTAAATTGTAACTTTCTAATCAATTAGATTAAGTAATCCTTTTGCTTTTGAAAATTTCATTTTATCATAAAGTTAAGTGAAAAGGCCAGATATTCATAGCAATTAAATAGAGAGATAGTAGAATTTTAGTTTACAAGTCTTACAGACTAAAGACATATAACTAGACTTGGTAAATATTGTCATGACATATCCTATAGGAGGAAACTAAGAATTTAAAGAACCTGAGAGTGAAGGGCTTTGTTGTGCAAGCTCCGGTTTGAGAGCTAAGTAACTTAAACATCTAAATTCACAAACATAAAATTGTCTTGTTAGCATCTGAGACCGTGAAAACATAGAGGTTAAGAGATCGATTCGGAATCCTCTTTAGTCAAAGGATTTCCTTGGGGCGGTTCTTGAAAGGGTGGAGGATGTGCCACTCACCTAGAAAAAGGATTTGGAGAATAAAGTTGGTAGGAAAAATGGAAAGGAAGAGAAAGGAAAAAAAAAAGAAAAAAAAAACACTCTGTAGTTAAGTGCCTTGTTAACAAATGGGTACTTATGTAGTTTTTGCACATAACAATAAAGCATCTCGATACAAATCGATGCTACTCTTCCTTCCATTAAATAAAAGAACACCTCGCTACATATGGGTGTTCTAACCTATAGAAAAATTTGAAAAAAGATATGGAGATAAAAATTCTACGAATAAGAGACCTAGTGGTCCACCAAGGAGATATACACAAAAAGTGTTGACCTCGGGATAGAAAACTGGTGAGGAGAAAGTAACCAAGCCTGAGTAAGGCAAAGCCAAAGGCTTGAATTGGAACAATTGGGATTGGAAATTGATGTCTTAAGATATGGATTTTTGCAACTTTGGATGCCTTTAAGACGACTCTCTTCACAAAGCACAGATGTTTTAAAATCATAGCTACTGAACTGTGGTATTGGGCAATGAAGCCTAAGAAATCGGGTTTTGAAAATTTGCAGTTGAGACCTAATGGAGAAGAATTGATAAAATCCTTGGTCTAGAAGTTATTCTTAGTATTGTAGGCTAGTAGACTAGAGTTTTACTACTCTAAGTTTGATTAATAGTGAATATCTGGTTAATTTGCTACTATAGAGTAGAGTTTCTTTGTTAAAATTTAATTCCCAACTCTTAAGTTTTGTTTTCTTAAAACACTTTGTATTCTAAGTTTCGGTTAGGAATAGTTACAAAGAATAAGAGATTTTGAGAATTCTAATTCTTAATAAAATTCTTGTTAACAACATTATTTTTAATTGTGTTTCGAAAATGTTCTAAGTATAAGTCTAGGTAAGAAAATTTTCACAAATGCTTTGTATATTAACAATTTATATTAAATCTAAAAAAAATTCTCTAACCTAAGCTTTCCTCTATATGGTTCTTATTTATATTAATTTAAACCCAAGTGATTTAAATCATCATATTCTTAGTTAATTTCGCTAGGGACTAGCAAAACTTTGGCTTGGGGATATGATGAGAAGCTTATCATGATTTCAAATTACCCTTAATTAACTAGTCTTCCTAGTTAATTACCTAAGAATATGTGAATATATGGGCTAATTATAAAATAAGGGATATATAATAAAGGACCTCAAAATATGATTAAAATGCTATTTTATCATCCAGTTAATATTATTAATAATCTAATTAACAATTCGACTCGAGATATTACTAATCATTCATCTAATTAATGAGTTAACTAAGTTAAGCATAATATATACATAAGTATGCAATAACTTATGTAACATTACTCAATTAAATAAATTAATCTATAAAGTTCAAAAATGTAAATTCAAGGTCTAAATATAATAGTTACCATATTTATAATCATATAAAAAAGGTTGAAAAAGATCTAAATTAAAATAAACCTTGAAAACTTGAGTTTACATTTTGGTCCTTACATTTCATTCCAATCAAGTCGTTATTTTCTATTTAGGTCCTCAAGTTTTATCGCAGCCATGTCCCTAACTTCTTCCCCTTGTTCTCTTCAACCAGTTGAACGGCTAACGACCAAGGGTACAGCCACCGCACGATCACCGCCCATCTAACGTCACCTCTCCTTCAAGCTCCTGTCGCTTGAGCTGACCAACCCATCTTCATCCATCGGTCTGGATGACACTTTTACCCTAATTTAGGGTAGGAGATAACTTCACCGTCATCGGAGAAGATGCCTGTGGTTAACTTCCTCCTCACTTCAATTGTGACTAGATTCCTCCTCCTTCTTCGTTGCCATTGACTGTAAATACCCCTTGACCCCCTTGATTTTCTTCAAGTTGTCTCCCTTCTCTCTTCTTCACTGCAGCCAACCCAATAGGCTATTCCCTCCATAACTTCAGCAACTTTCCACATCATCTTCTGACTTCCTTCATCCACCTTAATCAGCTCTAGAACTTCGCCGAGGTCAACCACGTCTCTGGGCTCAAGTGCTGACCAAGGAGCTCCTCTGATTCACCTCACAACCACTGCTAGAGATCTTCCAATTACCCTCTGATTTCACACCTCCGTCATGAGCCGTCGATGGAGTTCCTCTGTCTCCTTCGTCCAGATAATAGTAGGATAGGAGTAGGAGTACAGTAGTTTAGTTAGTTAAGTAGCTTAGTTGTAATGTCAGATTTCTAAAGTTCATCTTCCTTGACTTCGACAAGCTCCTTGAGCTTGCCAGTGTCTTAATTTTGTCTTTTGAAATCACGGATCACCTTTATCTATATTTCATGATCATTTCTGTCACACTTAATTCTTAATTTGATCACTGATTCACCTAATCCACACCCACCTTCATCAACTTCTTTTGCTGTCCATGGCAGCAGTAGTTGACCTAATTCCACCTCCATTGGATCCTCCATCATTTACTCATCACTAAAGGATACTAATTATCACATTAATTTGATTAAATACTCTATATAACTTAAACGCCTAATTGTATTTAAGCTCCTGAGCTCGCTGTCAATGGCGGCTCAAGAGAAGTTAAATCCTTAAATTAATTACAAATTTATGATCTCAATCTCCTTTTGACTTGTCTTGAAAACTCAATTGAGTGGGAGATCAAGTTCTGTGCTTCAACCAACACAGATTTCATTCAAACCGAATTCACTGTTTAATCTTAATTCTAATGAGTAAATGAAGAAATTAATGCGATGCTGAGGTTCCTTGTGACCTTAGGAATCTTTTCAAGTCAAAAATGGCACAAATTTTTACTCTGTGCACAATTTACACTTTTTCTGGACTCACCGGAGCTACGGCGATCTCCGGCGAGTCCAAAGTGGTCTTCAACCTAGTAAACTTAATAAGAAGCTTTAGATTGATGTAATATTGGTCACGAATTAGTTTGAGATCATTTATTTGGGATTTTAACAACTGAGTTCTACATAAGGGTTCATCTTCTCCAACTCTGGTGGAGTTGGAGAAGTCTGACAGAAGACTTAAAGATGCAGTTGATGGATTTAGAAGTTTCAGTGCAATGCACTGAAGCTAATTTTGTGCTCAAATTAGTGTAACAAACCTCTAATTGCTCTGACGAACAAACCACATTTAGAGTTCAGGCGATGAGCCTAAAACCCAAGATTCTTAGGTTCAAACATCTGTCCAAGTGGTTGAGCAGGTTTCTAAGGTTGAGGAGAAGAGATTCTAGGTTTTAATTTCATGACAAAAGGCTTAGAATAGAAAATCAAATTTAGAGGACTTATAGTCAAACCTGAGCTTGATACCTTGATTCTGAGCTCAATGTGATGATTAGATGAATTTGAATTGATTCTGAGATTCATATGAATGATTCTTAAGTGATTTGGTTGAGCTCTGTGGAATAATTTGATTGGAATCCAATTACTGCTAGTTTGGGTTGTTTTTGAACCTAAACTGTTGGCAATGGTTTTTGGTTGAAATTCAAATGTGATTTCTGCCTAGAAAAGTTTGTTATAACCTCCAGAAGCTATTGCAATCAATTGAAATTGATCTTAGCTATCTATTAGATCTTTCTTAAGACTAATTACAATCTTTGAAGCTTTCAGAGATGCTTTGAGCTTCTCTATGTTTCCTGAAGCCTTTAAGAGTTCAAAACCCACACCTGCAGCTATAGAATTACTTGTAGAACCTATTTAGAGCCTTAGCTAAAAGCTTAAGTCCAGTCTATGGACTCTGCAGCCCTAATTTCATTTCCAGGCCATTAAATACCATAGAAAACCCATAATTTCACCGTTAACATTGTAGAGGAAATCTTCCCCTTAACATTAAATTCACACTGTAATCCCATAGAGCAACTCAAGAGCTTTCCAACAAGATTTTGTTCGCTTGAATTGGAACCTGAGCTAGGAGTTATCCTCATTTGAAGTTGACTCTAGAAGGGGGAACTTTAGTCCCACATCGAGAATCCTTGAGTGGCTGACTTGGTATAAACTATTTTTGTGCAGTTGGCTTCTCAGTCGTCAGCGCTCGGCGCATGGATATGAATGGTTACCGAATGAATGATCATGCATGTGTGTGTGCGGGTGTGTGTGCTTGTGAGGGTGTGCCTGTGTGCACGTGCGATGCATGTGGCCCTAGGAGGGTGTGGCCTGGGAGGTGTTGAACTGGTTTGGCTCGAGAATCTTGAAGTGGAAATAAACCAAAATAAAATAAACCAGGCGAGGATCTAGTAGGGCTTGGTCCCACCCTGTAAAGGATGCTGTGTATCCCCGAAAAGTCTGAGCCACAAATTAAAAACAAATTTTTGGTCGAGGAAGAAAAACCCAATTCAGCTGATGGTTCAAAGGAAGAAAGGTTCAGAAGGAGTAGAAGGCTAAGTGTTAAAGGAATAAAGCTTAGTGTCGAAGGCTAAGGAAGAAGAAAGGAAAGGAGGAAGGAGAGGGAACTTGCAAAGTCCAGAAAGAGAGGGTTAACAGGCACTAAGGAAAGTAGAGAGGCAGAGTAGTAGAGAAGAAAGGAAGAAGAGATGAGCTCCAGAGAATAAGAGAGAGATAAAAGAGAAAAAGAAAAGATAAATAAAAGAAAAGAAAGAGAGAATGAAAGAAAGAAGAAGAAAAGAGAGAGGGAGGCTGAGGAATAAAAGGAAAAGAATTCATTTTTCTTGCTATATTTTAAATTTCTTTTTGTTTTTAAATGTTGTAATAAGGCATGTTGTAATTAGAAGAACTATTATTTGCCTTAATTCCTTTAAAATGAATTGAAAATTAACATGTTTACTTGCTAATAAAGTAGATAATTTGAGTAAATATGTTTTCATATGGAATTTTGTATATTTCTTAAGTTTCAATCATTTTGCAAAATTAATGTTTTTAAAATTAACTTAATTATACCTCCTAAGAATTGTTTAAAATAGCTTGGTGAATTTTAAGTAATGTATACCTCCCAGCGAACGACCTGGACTCAACCAGTTGAAAATTTAAAATGTTAGGTTAACTTGACCCTATACTACTAAACTGACAAAAATTTGAGTTAACCTAACTTACTTTCTAATACACTTAATTAAGCAACATTAGCTTAATTTACTGTGTTGAGAGAGAACGTAATCACCTCCTTCACGGTGGAGAATGATGGAGAGATAGTCCCCGCCTAGGGGAGATGATATCTCATATGGGTTGTTCTGCAGTTGGAGAAAAGAGCGGCGTGGAGTTGGCGCATGTTAGGATAAGGGATAGGAGTTGTTGTGTGGGGAAGGCGGTGCATGAGGAGGGGGTGTGCTGCGGGCCACGCGCGTGCGCGAGAGGAGATTTGGTTTATTCAAAATATAAAATAATTATTTATATACAATTATTTGTAAAATGCATTAGATATATGCAAACCTAAGTAATGATGCATGCAATTTTTTTATGACCTAATGTTGTTATTAATGAATATAAAATACAAGAACAAAGTTAACTTAGCCGTAACAATAGTCCATTAAAATAGATTCATCAAATTCCCCCATGCCTAAGATTTGCCAGTCCCTAGCAAAAGTGAAAAATAATTGAAGTAATCATAAGATTTCTTCTTTCCTTATTCTAAAAATTTAGAGATCCAAACTCATGTGAAGTGATGGTAGCTTAAGTAACGGATTCAAGTGAAAAGTCAACTTACATTTGAAGTTCGTACTTAACCTTGATAAAATTCTTCTGAGATAGGCAACTACTTCACTTGGGGATAAAGCAAAAAATAATCTGTAATTTGACCCCGACCTTTTGGCTTAGGTAGGAGATATCGAGTTGAATGAATTTGTTTTTCGTGGCACATACTCATTTAGTGCTACATGTAATCTAGTACTACAGAATCTAGATCTCTAGACTATTAAACAAGTCAACTCGGAGAGAGGGTAAATAACTGTACTCTCTTGATATTCCTTTGTGCTCACTATTTTCTTCTTTTCTTTCTAAGATCACAAATCTCACTAGATTTAGTAAATGTACTCACTGTTTGGTGGCCTCAGATGGCATTCACACTTCAGCTAAAGTCCTAATAACTCTACAACTAAGTTAGAGTCCTCAGGCAGTATTCGGGTGATCATAAATACTGAAAGGTAGGTATGGGTCATATTTGGTGGATCGCGATGTGCATTTTTGTTGCATCAGAAACAATGTCACGAAGATAAAACTATAAACTTGCAACCTTTTCTTTTTTTTCTTTTTTTTTTATTAATATAATTGTTTCTTTTTTCTTCTTCTTTTTCTTTTGTTATGAATCAACATAACACGGCACATACTTCTATTTATGAGGCATTATTAGGGATGATGATGGTCAATAGGATATTGTGTGCCTTATTTCGTGGAAGTGCCTACTCTCAACACCAGGAAGGAATGAATAGGACAAGCGTATTTCTGACTTTTGACACTATCACCCTCCTTCAACTGAGGACTCTTGATGAGAGCCTCATCATGAGCCATAACTAGCTCATTTTGACCTAATAAAGAGAATAAAATCTCCTACATAACCAAGAAGAGGGCTTAATTGAAGGAATAAGTGTTCTAAGAAGAAAACATGAAATAAAGGTTAAAACTAAAATTTTACCATTGCAGTAGATAAATGGGATTTCTCAGAGACAAAACATAGGTCAAATGGTCTAAATAAGAAAAAAAGTGGGTTGATTCAATCAGAAATGGGTTCACGTGCAATCTAGGAATTAAATGACATCAGGTAACCGTAAAATAGACCCGCTTAATTCAACAAGGTTCCGGTCAGGATAAAAATCAAGCAAACCCTCTACAAATCATGGAAAAATATCCTTAGGGTTTAGAACATTCAATTTGGCCTTTGGAACCTAGTTTGACCAAGATTAAGGTCCTAGCTCATCAATTGACCTAATTTGGGTTTTTGCGCAAAATGTCTAGTTAAACGTGGTCAAACCTAAAATCCAATTTCACCATTGGATTCCTTATGTCCAAATTAGTTTTCTACCAAAATTTGGACCTAAGGGGAGGTCATCTTGACCTACTTTGCAATTTAGTACACCCAATCACATTTTGGTCCCTATCTTTTGAAAGCCATTGCGTACACCCCCCTAACTTCCTTGCCACTCTTACAAGTAGGTCCCTCCACCATTATTGGGGAGAGATCCTACTCTGGCAAGGAATAGAGATGGAATACTCTCTGATTCCTCAGAGATCTCCTTCCAAATTTGGAAGGGAGATTCTCCAAGGAATTCCCTTCCATCTGAACTCAATCCCAATCCCAGAATTGCATCCAATCTCTCGTGCGAACGCATGAGAGATTTGGGTCTCTTAACTACCTTCCATCTCCAGAGAGATGTCGGTGGCAGAAGGCTTGCCCTCCACACACCAGAAGCTCGGCCAGCACCTATAAATTAACCCCCAACTCCAGCTGCACCTCCTCAGTTGGACTTGGCTGAGATTTCACCTTAAATTCCTCTTCTTCCCCGGCCAAGGGGTCCAGCGAGCTCCGACGAACCACCTACTCTTCCTCGTCGCTCTGCCACAAAACCATTGGAAGAGCCGTCCCCCTCATCCTCCTTCGTGTCGCGCAACACCCGCGCGAGCCGCCCTAGCCCCGTCATTGCTACCGTCTTCCTCCACTGGACACTTTCTTCTCCGGCGACAGCAGGTTCTGCTGGCAGCCTTGTCGCCCCCTTCGTCCCTTTAGTTAGGTTAGGACTGCTATTCTCTATCCCCTCTTTCATTTCCCTCATCTTATTTAACCAAACACCCCTCGACCACCACTGACCACCACCATCTTCATCTCTGGCCACTCTCCGGCGAGACGCTCCCAGCACTCCGCAGCCCCACACGTCTCGTCGACCACCGCATAACCTCTACCTCACCTCACTGAACATCATCCACCCGTCCATAGACCCTCTACGCCTCCACAACTACCCCCCGATCAAACCCATCCGTCCGGCCATAGGGTGACATAGGCATGCACACCTAGGCTGCCCCGCGGCCTTCCACCTAGTGCCTGACCTTCGCCGTGATATGGAGAAGGTGCTCTTGTGGTCTGACTATGCCACAAGGCTCTTTCTGTGTCAGGCAGGTTTCACGCTCTGGCCACCATTAGCGGTGACTCAAGGAAGCTGCTTGCTTGCTCCAGGCTGCAATGCTCCAGGAGTCCAGGTCCAACTATCTCGGGGGGGCATTGCGAAGACATCTGTTCTAGAGAGTGGCACTGCGAAGCCTGCAGTGTTGTGATTGGAGGACAGACCCCTACGGGTGTGTGCGAAAGAATGGTGGGACAGTAGTCCCACCTCGGTAAGCTGTGAAGTGCTGGAGTTATTTATATTAGTTTTATGCTTCGAGCTGGTTGCCTCTGAAACCACATGGGGTGAGGTCCCTCACCTATACTCACCGCCTCGTCTGTGAGCTCACCACACAGATCTGGCAACCCGACCCGACACCATCCAGAGCACTCCTCGTGCACCACACTCACGCCAGTGCGCCTGGACCCTGGCGTGCGACCTGACCCGTTTACCTGGCTCTGGGAGAGCATGCTGAAGAGTGGTTTACACTGACAGAGAGAGATGTGGGTGCGGGTAGAGGGTAGGTTTTGCTCCTCTTTGGTTTGTGTAGGGAAGGCAAAAGGAAGAAGCGAAGCTGACACTTAGCCACTGCTAGCAAAGGAAAAGAAGAAGAAGGAAGGAAGCCTTCGCAGAGGAAAAAGAGAAGGAAAGGAAGAGGTGAAGGAAAAAGAGAAGAGGAACTGAAGAAGGAAGAAGAAATAAAGAAAGGGATAGACAAGCAGAAGAAGAAGAAGAGAAGCTAAAGGCAAGGGAAGCAGAGCCAAGGAAGAAGAAGAAGACCTGTAGAGAGAAAGAAACTGCAAAGAAAAGAAGGAGAAAGATAAAGAAGGAGAAAGAAGAAAGGCAAGTACAGAGAAGAAAGAAGAAGCATAAAGAAGAAGAAAGGAATAAAATCAGAAGAAGGACAAGGGAAACATCTTTTAAGAATCCCATGATCAGACCTCCAAATTCTTTCTTTTTGCCACAATTGACTTTTAAACTCATGCATTTATATATTTTGAATTAAGTTTTGAGTAATTAAGTGTTCAATTACATTCTTGAGATTAGTAATAAATTCTAATTGCTCCCTGTATTTGACTTCGGATACTTAAGTTTTCAAGTAATAAACTTTTACTTGACAATGCTTGATCACCTATACTATGACATAACTAACTGTTAAAACACGATCGAGACGGCGTCAACATTTTAGCACCATTGCCGGGGACCAACACGTAATTTATCACTAGTCTTTACATTCTTTTTATCATATTGAACACTAACTTGCCCTACTTTGCTTTGTTGTGATCATGCAGGTATTTCATGAGAAAATCCCTCCCTCAAGTCAACCACTCTAGGGTAGGTAATTTCTTTTCTTCCTTAAACTATCCCCTAAGCTTTGAAAGACAAAAGGAAGAAAATTAATTTAGGAATCAATTGCCTTTTTTCTATAGTAATCACCATCTTTAAGGCAAACGTTTCTTGATTTTGCAAAAATTTTTCAAATCTTCTTGAAGTTGGAGCGATTTTTTTTAGATTCTATCCCACAAAATTCATGTGCCTAATAGAAATCACACTTAATCTCTACGGACAACACACTTCTTGTTTTTAAGTCCAAAGAGAACCTTTTCAAAAAGGAAAAGAGGATTGGAAATAGAACCAAATTAGGGTTTCTACAGTAGGTATTGGAGTGTTAGTTCACACATGCCTGTATAAAAGGAAATGAACCCTCCTGCATCAGTGTGCTACCCAAGCCCTTGATTGAAGAGAGCTAAACAAGACAAACCCTAAGAAAAAATGAGCTCTAAAATCACTTGAATCTTAAAATCTTGGACCTAATAAACTGGGAGTCAACTCAGGGTGATCTCTAGATCCCAAGCTTATAATCATTTTGCCATCTATAGGACTAGTCAGGTGAAGTTGACCCCTTGGGTCAACCAACCTCTAAATTAGGTCACAACATCAAACTATCTATAGTTCAAGTGAGAACCCTAAAGCACCTTTGAAATAAAAGTGGTAGACTTAAGAGGTCAAGGTCCCCATTCTGGTCTACCTGGAATCTCAGTGACAAGAGAGGTCGGGTGGGGGAAACCCTGTAACCCATGGGGACGCTCTACCGTGTAGGGGTCTTTGTAGGACTCTCCCTCTTTGGCTGCCCAGGTAATTCTTAGGTGGACGATCTTTTGATTCAGTGGTACCATTCGCCTCGAACCTCCATAGTCATCCGAACATTTTTTTTGGTGTCTTGATTGGGTCAAAAACATCTCCAGTCCCTTAGCTTTTCCCTTTGGAGCATACACACACATTTTGAATGGGACTCGTTATTCAAATCTAATCGCTTCATAACTTGATTCTACATCTTGATTCAAACTCTGATTCTACATCTTAAGTCCACCACTTGATTCAAATATGCAGCCACACCACTTTGGACTACCATTCAAGAAACCTGAATAACGGAGATCCATGAGAGATAGAATGATTGGGGATGCCCTGAAATTCTATGAAAACGAAGAAACCTCAACACCAGTAGGAAACATTCAGGTTGATGTCCCAACAACCACAACATTTATCGTAACTTGTGCCCAAGTACTATTGGCAGAAGCCACAAAAGGATCAACCCATGAGTTGCTCATCACTGGGTACATTGAGATAGAAAAACTACACAATCTTGAATACATTCAATGTATGACAAATCCTCGACTTTGGAAGCAACACCAAGATAGTCTTGAAAAATGGGATGAGATAATGAGATTAGTAAAACAAATTATCAACCAGAAGTACATGTATATACCACAAACAGAAGATGAACCATCTTGGGACAACATCGAGCATCAATCTAATCTCGGGTTTGAGGTACAAAATGGTTGTGGATTCCCAACCTAGATGGAGGACAATGTGCCTGATATTGAAGAAAGTTGGGAAGCTCCAAATGCAGGAAAATACCATGTTGAGCCCATTCTAGACCATGAATCACCAGGCTTAGAATCCCAAAACTCCTGCAAGTATGAGACTAGAACTGAACCTCTTAAGGGTGTGAATTTCGTCCCTTATTCTGATAAGGTGACCCTCGAAGGTTATTCGGACCTAGATTCTAGTGATTCAACCCACATCTAAGTCCAGAATCTAGATCTAAAACCTATTTTGAAGATTTCAAGGCCCCATATGAGGAAAATCAATCTTTCAATGAAGAATATGATTTTGGGCCTCTATTCGATGAATATCCCTCGCCAACATCCTCAGAGGAACTAATCAATTTTTCAGAAGTCATGCCAATTTACGATATAGAAACTGAGTTGGACTAGTTGGGTTTCAATTGGGTCTGCCCTACCAGCTTAGGACCTGAGCCTTTACCAGATAACATCTAGGCTAGGACCTTTTTAAGCTCAGAATTAACATCTAGGCTAGACCCCAGTCAGGCTACTAAATCTACAGCATATGATTTATTCTATGGTGGAACTCATGATCCTGAATCTCATTCAGATTTTGATTTTCGCAAACTCTCCGACGATTTTGAATCTGACCATAACATTGGAGAAAATCTACTTCCTGATTATAACAAGCCAATTCTCTTTGAAGCCACCTGCTCGACATATACAGAACCAATCAAAACCCGTTCTCTACCCCAACTCGCAACCGAACTCAATTTCTATTCCGATTCACCTCCTACTGAGCCGTTTGCAAATGATTCAACTCCATATCTATACCAGGTATCGGATATTGATCAGATCAAAAAATAGGAGCCATCATTCTTTGATCACCCCTATAGGGTTTCCACACCAAACACTGATTATTTTTCGGAACCTTACTCTGACCCGGCTGAGTCGACTCAGCCTAAACCCAATTTTTCACTTCCATATCCATCTGAGCCACATTACATATGGTGGGTTCCGCATCTGTTGATCTACATCTATCAACCCACCAGACTTATTAGGTTTGGGCTGCATCATCAGCTCACTAATCTTAACAAGCACCTCGTTGGACCAACTAGGCTCTTAATTAAGGTGCTTGTTTTACAAAATTCCACTGATTTGACCACTCCCTCTCCACCCCATGTTCTGCTCGGTTGAAGGCATTGAATTTAGTGCTTAACAGGAGGCAACCCGTCATCCCAAAAATAGAGACCCATCTGATTATCTGTCAGTGCTTCACATCCATTGCACCTTGAGTTCATCCTTAGACAGTTGGTCCCACCTTTGGTACACGTACCAGAGCTTGAAATTGTCCACATCAGTCATTTCCGACCCATTCACCCACCTGATGTATCCTATTCTAAGTCCTTGACCTCAACACTATTTCACACCCTCTGTTTACAATGAGGACATTGCAAAACTTAGGCATGGGGGGGTGATAAAGTGCATACATACAAAACCAAGAAAAAAAATCAGAAGGATTCTCACAAAAAACTTCACATATGCCAAAAACACAAAAAAATTGAAAAATTATGAAAAAATGGAGGACGGAGGAAATTTTGTGAGCCACATAATTATAAGGAGGAGAAAAAGAGCAAAAATGACAAAAATGAGCACAAAATGAAAATGAAAAATAAATAGTCATTAGTAAAAGATTAAGCGATTAACTGAAGTTCTAGACCAGATCAAAAGAAAAAGTGCTAAGCGGACACAAAGATTAGCAGGAACGCTGATCTTAGGCCTCTTGGGCTAGATTCTTTAGCTTAATAATTCATGTATCCGCTAAGATCTGGATAATCCTAAAGAGGTTGGGGAAAATGCGAAGCTTAAGTATTAGGTCTAAGGCTTAGGAAGTATTCAGCCTCGTTAACTGACCTTCGATTTACGGGATTCGGTAACCTAAGCACCCTAATTCACACACAGTCTGGTTTAGTGCACATAAATATCAAAATCATGCAAACTGCGTTTCAATGTTCTGAAAAAGTCACCTAGATTAGAAGAGGCCGATCAACACAAGTTGATTTGGATGAGTTCCCGACGCGGAGAGGTGGGAAATTCACCTCGAAGATGCGTAACAACATATCATCTCCTCGGTGCTTGTCTCTAAGGATATTTAAATATCCTACTAGGGGCATGTAAGCACTCTGCTGGTTCAGAGATCATGGGTGGCATTATCACGAAATGTCGATTACCAGGGTCTGAATTCAGCCATGGAACGCAATGGGTGGGATTATCTCGAAATCTTGAAAGCCAGGGTTTTGGGGGTTGCCATGGGCAGTGCTATCTCGAAGCATCGATTACCAGGGACCCTTGAGGATTGATGATGGGGATGAGGAATCCGATGCAGACCGCGTTGAGAAGCCAATCCGAAGCTAGAAATAAAAAGAAAAGAGAGAAAACTCTCCAAACAAATAAATCTTCTGTCTCTCTTACAAAAAGAAACGCACTGCAAACTGAACCAAGGCTAAAAATGTCTCAAGCACGGGTGCTTTAACTGCGGAGTCCAATAAACCCTAGGATAGTTTCTGCGAGCCTTAAAAACCTTTGCGGAGGACTGAGGCTAAAGCAGGTCAAGTCCGGATTTTGGTTGATACTTGAGTGCCTCTAGGCCTATTGTCGGCATTCTGACGTAATCACAAAAGAAAAAGAGAAGCACTTATCATAACTGATGACAGACACTCAGGGTCTAGAACAGAAGTTAAAACCTTGAAGTTTTGCTAAGAGACTAGCAAAAGCTAGGCATGGGAATATGATAAGAGCCTCATCTTGAGCCATAACTAGCTCATTTTGACCAAATAAAGAGAATAAAAGCTCCTACATAACCTGGAAGAGGGCTTAATTGAAGGAATAAGTGTTCCGAGAAGAAAACATGAAAGAAAGGTTAAAATTGCAATTTTACCATTGCAGTACATAAACAGGACTTCACAGAGGCAAAACATAGGTCAAATGGTCTAAATAAGATAAAAAGTGGGTTGATTCAATTAGAAATGGGTTCACGTGCAATCTAGGAATTAAATGACATCTAGTAACCCTAAAATAGACCCGCTTAATTCAACATGGTTCTGGTCAGGATAAAAATTAAGTAAACCCTCTACAAATCATGAAAAAATATCCCTAGGGTTTAGAACATTCAATTTGGCCTTTGGAACCTAGTTTGTCATAGATTAGGGTCCTAGCTCATCAATTGACCTAATTTGGGTTTTTGCATAAAATGTCTAGTCAAACATGGTCAAACCTAAAATCCAACTTCACCATTGGATTCCTTATGTCCAAATTAGGTTTTTACCAAATTTTGGACCTAAGGGGATGTCATATTGACCTACTTTGCAATTTAGTACACCCAATCACATTTTGGTCCCTATCTTTTGAAAGCCATTACATACACCCCGCTAACTTCCTCACCACTCTTACAAGTAGGTCCCTGCGCCATTATTGGGGAGAGATCCTACTCCGGCGAGGAATAGGGGGAATACTCTCTGATTCCTTAGAGTTCTCCTCCCAAATTTGGAAGGGAGATTCTCTGAGGAATTCCCTTCCATCTGAACTCAATCCGGATCCCAGAATTGCACCCAATCTCTCGTGCGAACGCACGAGAGATTTGGGTCTCTTAACTACCTTCCATCTCCAGCGAGACTCGGTGGCA
Source organism: Thalassia testudinum (assembly GCA_037157565.1). Classification (NCBI taxonomy): domain Eukaryota; kingdom Viridiplantae; phylum Streptophyta; class Magnoliopsida; order Alismatales; family Hydrocharitaceae; genus Thalassia; species Thalassia testudinum. The sequence continues at coordinate 118,729,795 of JAZHRO010000024.1, forward strand.
GAAGGCTTGCCCTCCACACACCAGAAGCTCGTCCAACACCTATAAATTAACCCCCAACTCCTGCCGCACCTCCTCAGCTCGACTTGGCCAGGATTCCACCTCAAATTCCTCTTCTCCGGCCAAGGGGTCCAGCAATCTCCGGTGAGTCCCCCTACTCTTCCTCGTTGCTTTTCCATAGAACCAGTGGCAAAGCCGTCCTCCTCATCCTCCTCCACGTCGCGCAACACTCGCGTAAGCCACATTAGCCCCATCGTCGCTATCGTCTTCCTCCACTGGACACTTTCTTCTCCGGCGACACCAGGTACTGCCGGCAGCCTTCTCACCCCTTTCATCCCTTTAGTTTGGTTAGGACTGCTATTCTCTATCCCCTCTTTCATTTCGCTCATAATTTGAAGGATTGTAAAAATCCTTCAATGGTCGAGCACCCTGACCATTCATTCATTGGAACTATTGCTGCATTTGTTGTAATTCTTCCAACTACCTTTGAATTAGCTCCTACTGGTTTGGGGGCAGGGGAGGTGGTTGTTGATCGGCCATGGGATCTACTTGGATGTAGCTCAACCTCCACCCTGGGGTATGGTCTAAAGATCCTTCCAAACGAGGGTTCAATGACCTCCTTCCAAGCATACACTTGAAGGAAGTCGGAAGGACGGGAAAGAGAAGGGATCCTATAGCACAAAAAATACAAGCCAGTCCTTTGGTTGGGTAGCCTAAAGGTCTACAGACTCTCAGAATCTTTCCTATGATTATTGACGAATTACTCTACTTATGTCCAGGCAATGCAACCAGTTAGAAGGAGGGACTGGGAGAAGGTTCTTCGTTTGGCTTCTGCCTCCGGTTTCTAGTGTATCCCCCAGCCGTGGTCGTTTGATGCTACACCCTTAGCTAGACATCAGATTGACTAGTATAAGTATGTTAATCGTGAACAATCTCAATATGGACCCCGAAGTGCGAATCAGTCCTTATGGCCAACATCTAATCAATTTAGTTAGGCTTGGGATATTGGTGCTTCCGGAATGTGATGGGCCCTTAATGGGTTGTGCCCTTAATGATTTGTTCAATAATGTGTGTATGTGCACAACCAAAATGTTTTCAAGCTAGATTATTGAGAATGATGTGAGTTTTTGGGTTCGAATCTTGCTTAGTAGCTTTTAGGATTCAAATACTAGGTATATTCAGTCAAGTTTTGTGAGGCAATCCAAGTTTTGAAAGCATGAGTTCAAGTATTTCTCCTTTGTAAATTCATAAAATATGGAGTGCCTAGCTTGACCAAAGTATTGAATCCTTTGGGGCAACTACAAAATGAATATCCTTTGAATTAGTTGGTCCGATCGAAACAATTCAATCAATTGGCTCAAATGCACCACCAATTGAGTGATTTCTACTTTATGTGTTGATTTATGTGTACCGGTTCCACAAGTCGGAATCCCGGTTGAGTAGACAAAAATCAACTTAGGTTATGTGCTTCAAATGTGGGTGTATGAAGTATGTATATTGATTCATCCCACAAAAAGTATCTTTTTATTTTTTTTGATAAATTGTATGGGAGAAATGGATGAAGGTGGCAAACAAGACCCACAAAGTCTATCCTAGGGTTTATGCAAACACCAAAGTAGTTTGTGTCTTGGTTATGGGTGTGTCGAAATGAAACTAGTGGAAGGGGAATGTGGGGGACACTTAGAAAGCACTCTACCTGCACTTTACTCTGGTCTGCCGCACTTGGATCTCTTTGCTAGAGTGCCTACAAGACAGTAGATCAAAGACAAGCAGGGTTAGTGCTATGTAAATGCAAAGAAGTGTAGAAAACAATAAAGTAAATTCCATTGCCTCCCTGGAAACGACGCCAAAATGATCGCATGGGTTTCGCATGTTTGAAATCGGGATTACGAGCAACTCGTCGTCATAGTTGCAAAATTTGTGATCAAATACAATTTATATCGAAACTCCAAGGGAGTCCCGGGTCGAACACTGGAAGGGACGTTTACTTTGTATGAAAACTACAATTCTATTTGTTTCCTTTTGGTGTTTTGTGGTTTTGTTATTTTTTTGTTTTTGAAATAAAATGACAAACAATCACAAGAGAGAGATAGAATTGAATATGATATATTGCAAGAATGTTAATTACAATAGTCTAGAAAACATAAAAAAGTGAGGGAGGTGTGAAGAAATCTCCCGAAGCAGCTATTCGGTGAGGCGAGGGTGCCTAGCAAAAGCTCGGATGGAGGAGTTGGTAAGCAGGATGACGGAGGTGAGAAGCGGGAAGACGTCAGGTAGAGGAAAGCTTTAGCGCAGCTCCAGAATGGAGGTGAGAATGCGGAGATGATCTACTACTGGAATGGAGGTGAGAGGATGGCTCCAAGGCAACCTATGAATGGGGATGGGAAGTTGGAGGAGTATTTGGTGGGGCAGAGTTTCATTACACTAATAGGTGCCTTGGAAGCTTGAGAGCAAGCTCTAACAGAGCATTGGTAGGCTTGCTAGTGCTTGAGAGTAGGTGGGAGTAGAGTAGGTGGAGATGTCTTGGAATGGAGGGGTGTAGGTGCTTTCATAGTGGAGGAGAAGAGGCTAGAATAGTAATGGGACCATTAGTGACCTCCAGGTTGTCGTTGTAAGTGTTGCTGTAGGCAGCTCACGCCTGCTCACACATGCAACTGGCCTTGCTGGCGTGCGAACAATTAGCGATGACCGTAAGCATCACTGTTTATCTGCTAGGCTGTTGCTGAAGGCAGGCGCCAACCAAGCACGCACCTGCTCAGACTCATTACTAGTCCACGCATTATGCACCTATGGTCGTGCACTGGCACTCATATGTTGCCTGTGCACGTGCTGGCGCGCATGCGTGCTTGCGCTACAGCTGGTGCTGTGCGCACCTCCAATTTCTAATTTGGGGGGTCTGCGGGTCTCGAACCCACGCCCCTTGATTCGTAGAGAGCACTTAACCACTGCATTGGGCTCTCCACTGCGTTGCAAAGAGGCATGCGGTGCGGAGGCTTCTCAGCCATTGGATCAAGATCCAACGACTGGGAATGAAAGTCACGGATGATGGCGAGGTGGGAGTGGGCATTGCTGGCTGATGTTGGGTGGCCTAGATGGCGGCACATGGCACCATCTAGGCTATACATCCTTCTTTCTTTCGTAGAGGGTGCCACGGTGCTTAGATCGAGATGATTCCCATGTTGCCGGACCGCGATCATTGCTCTAGATCCATTCATAGGATTGGATTTTCCATCCGAAACCTGTATGGATGTCACATTGCCCCCAAGCCATTGATCTTCCTCAGACATCATATGTTGCTATGGGACTCCATCTAGACTATTTCGAAGGCGTTAGACTCCGATCATTGTCCTGATCAGATCCATATGGTCCAATTGTCCATCTGAGTCCCTAAAATAAGTCTTCTTCTCTCCCGACCATAAAAAGGACCTAATTAACCCAAAATATATACTACTCTAAATGCAGAACGATGCATGCTATGCAATATTTATAACATGAAATGCAAATCTAAGCCTAGGAACATGCATGAATAGGCATTTTAACCTAAATAAATGTGTTTACATCAGTAGCCAAAAATTTTAGCCAGTTAGGAGGGAGCTCCCCAGATAATCGATTGTTTGATATGTTTACAGAAGAAAGTAAGATCATTCCATCCCTGTCCAGTGGAATCTCACCACTCAGTGAATTTTGAGACAAGTCTAACGTCTGCAACTTGCTCAGATTATTGAGGGTATTTGGAATGTTCCCAGATAATTTGTTAACATTTATGTTAAGCATACTTGAATGTTGAAAAGCATTAGTAAGGCTTGGAGGTATATGACCCTCCAAAATATTGTCTCCAAGTTGTAGTTCATCAAGATCATGAGTAAATGTAAACACATCAGGAATAGAACCCCTTAGCCGATTGCCCAGGAGAAGAAGGCTGCGCATGCTAACTAACTTCACAACCTCCACAGGAACAGCACTCGAAAGAAGATTGTTGCTAAGGTTCAATTTTATGAGCCCTGTGCAATTACCCAACTTAGAAGGTATGGGCCCACTAAATTTGTTAGAGGAACCTTCAAAACTTAATGTTTCTAAAGGCTACCCAACTCAGTATGCATTAGTTGCCTGAGATATCTAGCATGGTGAGATTCCTCTAGTGGCCAAGATCTTTTGGGATGACTCCATTGAATGAATTAGCTTTTAAGTCCAAATAAGAAATCCCCATATTTCGACCCAAGTTTTCAGGAAGGGTCCCTTGCATCAGATTGCTACTAAGGATTACCCTTCTCAGGGACGTACACTGTTTAATCTTAATAGGAAAGGTTACATTCAACGAGTTACTTCCAAGAGCTAGAACTATTAAGTGATTCCCATGGTAGAGGTCGGAAGGTGCTGGTCCGTAAAGATCATTCCCATTGAGATCAAGCTTAACGAGCCCGATTGAGCTCAACTTGGCTAATGCAGGGGGAATAATTCTAATCAGATTGTTGTGCACCAGTGAGAGATAACTGAGGCTCCTAAAGGATGCCATCTTTGAGCGAATCACACCACTTCAATTATTGTTATACAGCTTCAGATCAGCTAGCTTACTCTTATTTTTGATATCAAGAGAAATGATACCCTCAAGCTGAATGTTAAAAAGATACAAATGCTCGAGATTAGCTAGCTGGTAGATCTCCTTAGGGATAAGCCCTTTGAGATGGTTGCTCTGAAGCCTAAGATCAACTAATACGCTTCAATTCCCGATCCCTGGTGGATTATTGTCATAACACCGAGAATCTAACCACGAATAGAGAGAACAATGGGGAGAAGGCAAGTAGAGGGTGATCGACGATGGGCGGAGAGCAGCAGTGGGGCGGAGCCATCCAGGGTAGGTGCAGAAGGTGATTGGAGGATGTGGAGATCGACGGCCTGGAGGAGAAGGGAGCGTATTTGGCAGGAGAAGTTCCTTAGGTCGTCTAGTAATACTCGATGATGTCCCTGGAGGAGGAAGAATGGAGATGTTCTCTGCTTCAGATGCAGACGAAGGGGGCATGTGGCAGCGATTTGTAAAAACCCCTTCATCTGCTTGGAATGCAAGGGTGAAGGACACAAGCGTGGGTCGTGCCCTAGGAGGATCCCTTTGCGACCACATAGGGCAGTCTTTCATACTGTCTAGAGGGTCAAGAATGAAACTCGGCCGCCACCACCGCCGATTTTGGGTAGGCACACAATTGAAGTTGAGATCCCATCTTCGAAAGAGATCTCAACTACAGAGATCACACTGAGAGGTGCTTTGATTGGGGAGATCATGACAGGTAGGCCATCGATCGAAGTGCTTCATAATTTGGTACGTTCCTTAGATCTTCTATCTACAGGCTGGAAAGTTGACATGTTATCCCATTCTCGCTTCTTGGTGTATGGTTTGGGAATGCTGGATGTAGAACAATTGAGATTTCATTCAAGTATCTTCGAAGACTTCCTTGTGATCTGGAGAATGGTCTCTCCTTTTGATGGGGCTCTATCTGAGCAGCCTCCACAAAGAGTGACCTCCAAGAGGATTCTCCTTGAGATCTCTGGACTGCCACTACACTTGCAGGTAAAGGGAGTTGTCTCTAAAATGCTAGCAGGCTTTGCATCAATCTGTGATGGCTCTAAAGTTCTTATTGGAGAGTGGGACATTAGGTCTCTAAAAATTAAGGTGGAAGTTACCAATGCTGGTTCAATTCCTGATTCGATCAGAATCAGTTGTGGGGGCACCTCTTGGCTTGTTAGGCTAGCTATTCTTTGACAGGTTGAATGTAGTCAAGATAAGTCATCTGAGGAGAATCTAAAGTCTGGAACCAACAATGAGGCGAGAAAACAGAGTGACAGCTGTGGACACACCCCTCCTATTGATGCTCCTGAACCCAAAAAGAGGAAGGATTGCCATTGTGTCTTGGCTGAGGAAGATCAGATGGAAGATGTTGTTACAGTTGCTGATAACAGACTAGCTATGCTAGTCAAAGAGAATGACTGTCTGGAGGTTGCTGAGACTGATTTGGCAGATTCTGAGATGAACTGCAGTATGGAAATGGGCAGTACAGGAAGGGAGTTGAGGCTTAAAGAGCCAATCTAGATGCAGCTTGCTATTCCAGCTGATTTGCAGTATGGCAGTGGTTCCAATCAAAAAAGAGGTGTGGGTAGATATCCATACATGCTGAGAAGGAGAATGAAGGAGACCTTGCCCCCTATTGTGGAGCAAGATATTGCTAAATCCATTATGGTAGAACATGTGGGCTGCAAGGCGAATCAGGATCTTTCTAATGAGGAATGAGAGTTTTTTCTTGGAATGTGCATGGGCTATGCAACAAACAAAGAAGGGCTTCATTGTGTAGATATCTCTCTGAGTGGGAGATAGACTGTGCCCTTATACAAGAGACTCACTTGGAGAGGGAGAATGGTCAAGAATGGGATTGTTTTAAGCAGTTTGGCCATAGTGATATTGTGGCTAGGGGTGCTATTGGTCGGTCTGGTGGACTGGCTTTTTGGTGCAGAAAATATGCCATTTCAGTAACTAAGATTATTCATGATAGGTTCTTAATTTCTTGTAGATGTCAATCTCCCCAAGGTGATATGGAATGGTTTATATCAGGTATTTAAGGTCCTTGTGTGGCAGCAGACAGAGTTGGCTTGTGGGAGGAACTCTATTCAATGCGTCAAAGAGTGCAAGAGACCCCATGGTTGTTAGGGGGTGATTTCAATTGTTATCTTTCTGGTGATGATAACCCAGATGGGAGAGTGGATAGTTCTATAGTTGCCTTCCAATTGCTGTGCAGAACATGGGCTTGACTGAATATCCCATCAGTGGTGTGGAATATACTTGGAGGAATGGCAGTGGATAGATTTCCAAATTGGACAGATTCTTTGGCAATCGTAGTTTGTTAGAGAGATATCAGTTATCTGCTATTTTGAGCCTTGATAGGCCGTTCTCTGACCACACGCCTTTGGTTTGGGACAGTGGGGTGAATGCAGACACGGGATCATACTTCAAACTCAAGAGATCTTGGTTTAGGGAAGAAGGCTTCGTGCAAATGGTTTCTCAGTGGTGGCAAAGCAAGGATGTTCAAGGCACTACCACATAGCAATTTGCTGCAAAATTGGTTGGTCTACGTGAAATGTTGAAAGAATATGGGCAAGCTGTGAATCTGATCAGAGACCAGAAGAGGAGGGAAGCCTTGACAGTCATCAGGGATTTGGACCTGAAAGAGTGCAGGCTGGATTTGGACCAACAGGAGCAGCAACTGAGGCAGCAGATACAAGCAATTGTGGGGGATGAAGACCTGAAATTAGAAATGGATTGGCGTGAAAAATCCAGATAGCTTTGGCTTAAAGAGGGTGATGTAAACACAAAATTTTTCCATATTGTGGCCAGCGCAAGACGGAGATTCAACCTTATTTCATCTATTAAAGTTGAAGAAAGAAATATTACCTTGGTTAAGGAGAACAGATCTGAAGCAAGTAAATTTTTTAAAGAAACTTCCAAGGCAGCTCCAAGAGGTTCTTCGAGGATGGCAGTAATGGACTTCCCGTGTGTAACTAATGAATAGAGTGAAATGCTCGTGACTCCTATTTCTGAGCAGGAAGTGTTAAAGGCTATTAAAGAGTTAAATAATGAAGGGGCTCCAGGTCCAGATGGATTTTAGGTGTTTTTCTACAGAGAGCTATGGAATGTTGTTAAGGTGGATGTGTTAAAGGTTATCCATGAGTTCGAATTGGGCAACTCCGGATTTGAGAGGCTAAACAAATCCTCTATGTTTGTTTTACCTAAGAAATCAAGTGCGGAAAGTATTTCTGATTACAAACCCATTGCATTATCTAATTTCACCTACCTTATTATTAGTAAGGTTATTGCTAACAGATTGCGGGAGGTTCTAAAGGACTTGATAATGCCTGTTCAGTCAGCTTTTCTTCCTGGGAGATCGTTATAAGAGTCATTCATTATGGCGTAGGAAATTGTAATGGGTTGCCAAAGGAGAAAATCCAAGGCTTTCTTATGGAAAGTAGATTTTTCCAAAGCCTATGATTCTATCTCCTGGTCATACTTTTGGGAGATTCTTAGAAGGAGGAAATTTCCACCCATATTGATTCAATGGGTGAAGAGATGCATTACGGCAGCCTCTTTTTCCCCATTGATTAATGGTAAACCGTGTCATTCTTGGATTCAACCCCAATGTGGAGTAAGGCAAGGTTGCCCTATTGCCCCTCTAATTTTTAACCTTGCGGTGGATACTTTGGCTAGATTTGCCTACAAATTGGCTGTGGATGATTTTATAAGGGGGTATTCAATGTCTAATCATAGGGCTTTAGCCCCTATACTTCAGTATGCTGATGATACTATTTTTCTTGTGGAAGGGGGGAAGAGAGAAGCGCAGGCTCTGTTACATATGGTAAAATGTTTGGAGAGGTTTCTGGTCTCAGATTGAAATGGAAGTAAATCCTCCCTGGTCTGTTTTGGGATGAATAATTGTTTACAGAATGAGATCTCCACCATTCTTGGTACACCTGTGGTTCCATTGCCGATTAAATATCTGGGTCTACCTTTGAAATGTTCTAAGATGAAGAAAGCAGATTGGTCATTCCTCTTTGAAAAGGTAGCTATGAAATTGGAGGGCTGGAGCAGTAGATACCTATCAAAAGGGGGAGGTATATATTACTGAATTCTGTTATCACATCGATTCCTTTTTTTTTTCTCTGTCCTTAGAGGTCCGAATTCTATTTGGAAAAAGCTCGAGGTGATGTGCAAAAGATTCTTTTGGAAAGGGGCCTCTCATCAAGGGGCTTTCTTTCAACCCTTGAAGTGGGAATCAATTTGCAAACCAAAGAAGCTGGGAGGCATGGGTGTTAGATCCCTTAAAGAATTCAATGAAGCTTTACTATTGAAATTGGCTATTCGGTTGCTACACGGGGAAAAACAAATATGGATAGAAATTATCCAGGATAGTTATGGGAGTACCAATGATGAGAAAAATCGTCTTAACCCATGTAAACCATCCCCCTTTTGGTTTTCTGTGGTGCGAGCTTTGAAGGAAAATTGGAATTTTTTCAAATCTATTTTAGGTGATGGAAAAAGCTTCAAGTTTTGGCTGGAAAATTGGGTACATGGAGGGATGTTTGAAGATAGGTTCCCCCTTGCTTATGCTGCGGCTGCAAATAAAAATGCGGTGGTAGCTGATTATTGGGATGCTGATTCGGAGCAGTGGTTGTTAAATAATGGTGGGAGGAATAATCATGAAACAAGAACTCGAGTAGAGAATGAATGTCTCATGGAAGAGCTTGTTGCTTTCAAACCCATGCCTCATGAATATGACACATACAAATGGGAAGGTAATTTCTCTACTGCGGCTGCTTATGATAGATTGATAATGTCCTCCAGGATGGCAGAAGATGAAGAAATGGGGAAGAAGCTATGGAAGTTAAAAGTACCACTAAAGTTACAAATTTTCTTATGGCTTTGCAGGAGGGATGGATTGATTACTGGAGATCTGAGGCACAGAAGGATGGGGACCCCCACCCAGTTTTGTTATTAATGTGGGCTGCATAATGATTCTAGCATTCATATCTTCTCTTCAGGTGCGATCACTTATTATGTTTGGAGGAGAGTATGCACTGAGTCCTTACCCACTTGGGGAAATTTGTGGAGCTATCTTGTGGATGTGAATAAGCCTTATATACATATGGTGGCTGTGTTATGGGCTGTATGGATGGCTAGAAATGAGTGTGCTTTTTAAGAGACCCCAGTTTATGTGGAAAGTATTGTAAATTTATGCTGGAGTCTCATACATCATTGGGGGTCAAACTTGTAAATATTTTCTATTATCAATAATAGTTCTCGTGGTTTGCTATCAGTGATTTGATAGCATTCCTTTCTTTCTCAAAAAAAAAAAAAAATTCCTGATCCCTGGCGAGATCTTCACAATGTGATTGTTTTCAAACACCAATAGGCTGTTTAAGTTCTCCAAAGCCTGGGGAAAACTACATAGGAGATAAGACCGTGAAGCTGGTTCTTGGATGCGACGAACATGGTCAGATGGCTGCAATTCGCAAGGCCACGAGGCAGTGGTCCCAAGAACATGTTCTCCTTGCTATCACATTGGCTGTAGACAATCTGAAATGGCTGATAGGTTATTATTGTTTGAGATGTAATGAAGTTGACACCTGTAAGTTGTAGGAAATCCTTCCAAATAGGGGTCAGAGAGCTCCACGTCATAGTTTTTTCAATGGGAATGATGCATCTGGTCCATCCATCTATTTGCTATTTAAGGCAAATAATTGGAAGGCAAAACTTGGCTAGTTCACTTGTCGAAAGATTCCTCCTCATGTAAGTCAATCCACATCACCGAACAAGGTATTCTATCTCAAAAAGAAAAAGAAAAAAAGATCGGATACGAGCATCAATGTAGTTTTTTTTGGTTATGGGTCAGATTGTGCTCGAACTACAACCCAAACTCTACCAAAGACATAATTAAGTTTGACTGATGCCCACGCTTTAATGCAATTTAATGTTGTACCACTCAAACATACTAAACTTTTGACCAATAATCCAAGACTAAGTCCAAACCCATTGGTGCTTACATCTCCACATCACTTCACTAACTTTTAGTAACAGGAATCAGGATTGTAAAATTGACATGGATATTACCTGAAAGAGAAATTAGGAGAAGGATTAGAAGCTATCAATGTTTGGGTTGCAAATGTCGCTTTAAGAAATCAGGTGAAATTTATAAGTAATAGATTAATTCCCTCTATAAAGCATAATTGATCTATGCCAGGGGTAAAGAGTGCACTTCGGAAATTTGGCTTTCCAAACCTTGGGAGTTCAATTTCTTCTAGTAAAAGGACCTTGATGATGGACCCGATCAAAGGTCTGCAATGATGAATTACCCCTGCAATTTCCCTTAATCTTGTATGTATCTTCCATTACCTGAAGCCTTCCATAAGAGGGCCTCATCGCCACTATGAGAGAGGAAAGGTGGTACCAACAGGAAACACACACAGGTATATACATATGGCAACCCAAAATGAGTCACTTGACTTGGGTAATGCATACAGGTCTTATTAGTGTGGTTACTGGTTATAGTTGTGAATGTGGGAAAATGTTGAAATTTTATGGTGCTTTCTGCAACTCATAATTCACAGTCCTTGCTAGTAACAATCGAAAGTTCTGGATTAACACTAAAGAAAGGTGAGGCTACTTTGATCTAAGCGGAGAGAGCTCAAAACACCTATTATTAAATGAAAAATCAACTAGGATGCTGGATGTAGACAGATCAGTTTAGGATAAAATGCCTATTTATGCATGTCTCTAAGCTTAGATATGCATTCCATGCTATAAATATTGCATAGCATGCATCATTTTGCATTCAGAGTACTGCGTATATTTTAGGTTAATTATGTCCTTTCATGGTCAAGAGAGAAGGAGATTTATTTCAGAGCCTCAGATTGACGATCCGACCATACAGATCTGATTGAGATGATGATTGAAGTCCAACGCCTCTGAAATCACCTTAATTGGAGTCCCGTAGCACCATACGCAGTTCAAGGAAAATCAACCGAGGGGCTAGGTGACACAATTTGGAGCTTCAAACGACAAATCTGACCACACGGATGGATTTGGGTTGATGATTGCAGCCTAATGGCATGAAAATCAACTCAATCTGACCTCTATAGTAGCGCCTAGAATAGAAAGAAGATGGATGGCCCAAATCGCACCACATGGAGTAACCTAGGCCACCCATGTGCACACACACGGCACCGCATGCACACAGCAGCGTTGGTGCGCGTGCACGCATGGAGGCACAGGCACGCAAGAGTGCAGCAGGCATGAATGGGTGAGAACAGAGGTAGTGGCAGCCGCAGTGGCAGTGCACGCGGGCGCGTAGCGCAATGCGAGGTGTGGGTGCATATCACGAGTGCACATGAGACAAGGGCCCCCACTGGCGCGAAGGCAGTTTGGGGGCAAGGCTGTCTTCAGTGACTTTTGCTCCAGATCTGCTACTTCATTTATGACTGTCACTAAATATCTTGTATACAAAATTGATCCTTTCCTACACTATAAAAGGATCCCTACCCCTCCCATTCTTCATCATCTCTTCCTTTCTTTCCATTACCACCTCCAAGGCTCTAGAGAGAGCTTGTCCTAAGCCCAGAATGCTCCTCCAGAGTAGAAAATCAAATATTTTTCCCTCACCCCATCCCCATTAGTGGAGCATCCCACGACTATCCTCTCACCTACTTCGGGAAGTAGATCCTCATCGAGATGCCATCCTAGCCCACCCTCCGCCCTCTGGCTCCGTCCTCGTTCATTCTGTTCCTCACCAAGTTCCTCCAAGTGACATTAGAGCGAGTCGTCCTCCGAGTGACCGTCGAGGGGGATTCTCTCACCTATATCTATCTTTATTGATGTAGCAGTGTAGCTTTCCCACTTTCATAATTGTAGAAAACATTCGTGTGATATATATGTTATTACTTCTCTCTCTCTCTCTTATATTTTGCAAGTAGATTAGTTAGTCAAGTTTGCATTGACCTGATCTCTTACTTGATAAAAATACCAAAAAGTTAGAAAAGACAAAACTACAAGAATAAATTAAATGTGAAACGTGTATTTTTCAAATCCAAACGTTTGCCTCTCCGTATTTGACCTGGGACTCACCTTTCGAGTTTCGATAATAAATATTATCTGTTTGACGGATTTTCTCGTGAATCTAACTATGACGACGGGTTTCCCAACTCAAACCTTTTCGCGATGTATCCCCAATGCATCATTTTGGCACCGTTGCCAGGGAAGCAACGAAATTTGGTATCTTGTCTTCCATGTTTCTTTGCATTTACTTAATATTAAATCTTCTTGTCTCCGATTTACTGTCTTGCAGGTACCCTACCAAGGAGATCCGAGTGCTGTAGATCAAAGTGAAGTGTAGGTAGAGTAATCCGTAAGTGTCCCCACATTCCTCCCCACTAGTTTCACTTTCGCCACATCCATACCAAGACTTAATCTACTTAGTTGTTTGCATAAACTCTAGGATAAAATTTGTATGTCTTGTTTGTCACCTCCACTCATCTCACCTTAACATATTATAAAAAAAAACTAAAAAGATACTTCTTTTGGGACAAGTCAACAGACGCACTACATACACCCACATTTGAGGCACATAACCTAATTTGATTTTTGTCTACTCAACCAAGATTCCGACTTGTGGAATCAGTACACACAAATCAACACATAAAAGAGTACAAATTAGACTAGGTTAGTCATCTCTGCATGCCTAATTGGTGGTGCATCTGGGTCACTTGTTTGAGCTGTTTGGACCGCACCACCCAATTTAAAAACAATTCATTTTGTAGCTGCCCCATAGGATTCAATATTTAGGTCAAGCCAGGCACTCCATATTTCCTTTTGATTTATGAAGGAAAACACTCAAACTCGTGATTTCGAACTTGGTTTGCCTCCTGGAAATTTGGTTGAATCTGCCTAATATTTGAACCCTAAAAGCTACTAAGCAAGATTCGAACCCTAAAACTCAATACTCTTCATCTTCAATACTCTTACATGAAAATGTTTTGGTTGTGCGCATGCACACATTTTCAACGAATCATTAAGGGCACAACCCAATAAGTGCCATCACATTCCAAAAGCACTAAATAGCCTAAGCCTAAATAAAATTGATTAAACGTTGGCTGTAAGGATTGGTTTGCTCTTTGAGGCCCAGATTTAGATTATTCATGATTAACCTACTTATACTTGTCAATCTGATGTCTAGCTAGGGGAGTAGCATCAAACGACCACGGTTTGGGGGTATTAAAGGAACTACAGCTGCAAGCCAAAGGAAGAACATTCTCCCCAGCTCCTCCTTCTAAATGGTTGGATTGACTGGATACAAGTAGTGTAAATCATCTATAATCTTCAGACGGATTCTAAGATTCTATAGACCTTTAGGCTACCCACTTAAGGATAGGTTTGGTTGATTGTACTGTGGGGCACCTTTCTCTCCTTTGTTTTCCAGGCCTAGTTCACTAAGTATCCTTCCACATCCTACACGCAATTCCAATCCCACCCTCCTACCACCACTTATCCCCATGATGACTACTATCCCAACTTGACTAATAATTACCCATCCACTAGGCGGGATAACTTTGATTGGTGATATGAATCCAGACCTCAGTGTCTAGGGCCTAACCCTGGACAACACGACTATGATTACTATCCTTTCTAGAGCTACAATGATTATAGATCTCCACTCTTTGATGATTAACCTATCCTGATCTACAATTAAGAAAAATATGTTGACTACAACACCTGCACCCTAGAAATATGCCGAATATAGGTCACCACCATTCTTTGAACAACCCAAATTGACCTACTATTAGGGAGGGACTCGAGAACCTCAATATCTTTACTTCCCTAGATTGAACTCAAACACACTGAACCCTAAACCAAACCATTTGGTTCAGGTGAACTAGGTCCAGGATAGGCTGTTGGATAATGTAATGAACACTATACAATTTTTAGAATCTCAGCCAACACCATGCACTGAAGCATTGGAGCCTATGATCAAAATGATTGATGAGTTGAATAGCTCTTTATTGGATTTACTCCAAGATGTTAGAGATAGGGGCCTCGGTGAGTTTCTACTTAGAAAATTATCAAGATTGATGATGAAATTTGTGGTTGCCCTAGTCCAATCATGCGATGATTCTCAAGAGGAACCACCTTTAGGAAAGCCAATGTTTGAACTCGTTCAGGCACCTATCTGGGGGGATACATATTCCAAGACCGGAGATGACCAGGTTGGTTTAGAGCAACTGATTCATGATGAATCGATTGCTTCACCCAAGATCCTTGAGCTAGGGAACGACAAAACATATGCCTCCATGGACCATGAAATGACATTTGATTTTGAGAGAAATAAATGATGATCAAGAATTCCTTAATTCTGAGGATGAGGAATCATTAGGTGATGTCTCACTTGGGCTTATGGAAAAGGATTTTAGTGAGACAAACAGGCTTGAGGAGCATGACGAACCTTTCGATAGTGCAATTATTGGAGATTATGGTCATGTTGGGGCTAACTTGGATGATCTGAATCGTGATGATTCAATTAGTAGCCCCATTGCTCAACCACTCCCATAAGAGCTGAATTATGATATTCTTGAGATCACCAGACCGAAGTCAATCTTGATTCAGCCACAATTTTTGCACTTGGGTATTTTAGAAGAGGTGTGCAACGATCTGGAGGTCCTAGAAACAATGATTTTGGAGGATCGAAATGAGGAAATGAAAATCTGGGAGGCAAATTCTAAGGGAAACACAATTTTGGATTTTTGGGTTCCTGTTGACCTAAAACCAGCTACTTTCTACCAGGACCCTCATGATATCTTTGATGTACAACCCAAGCCTGGAATAACTGAGTATCTTTCTAAGATGAACTTTAAGCGGACATTCGAACCTAGCAAATCAAATCTACCTTTTGTCTGACACTTTAGTCTTGGGTTGCGTACTACAAAACCTCAGGCCCGACCCTGCAAGCATAATAATCTCACGGTTCTAGGTGATTTTCATCTAGAACTTGAGAACCACTCTACCGTGCGGCATGGGTCTGCATTACAATCTGGTCCACATCTATGGACATCTTTTTGCAGGTCCCAAAATCAATCTTCTTATTCTAATTTTGAAATGCACTTCTAAACTTTTAATGTCTTTTGTAATTGTGAATCATGACTAACTGAAGGGAACAAATTTAACACGTGTGTATATTCCACGTTCTCTGCGAAGCTGATCGAATTTTCAAGAAATTCAGGTGATATTATGTTTACTCTGCCCTTTTCATGTCTCTATTTTTATAATGAGGACATTGCATCATTTAGGCAAGGGGGGTGGATAATTAATCTTAAAATCATTTTGTTAACTTTGTGGAATATATTTCTTTTACTTTCTTTTAAAAGAAAAGCAAAAGAAAAAAGAAATTAGGAGAAGAGAACTTAGGCATTTGGAAGTTGTTAACTTTAGGAACTGATATGATAGGACCTAAATACTTAGACTCTTAAGGTCTTCGAGGTTAATCAGCTTGGGTGTCCACTCAAATGTGGACTTAGTCTTGAGTCCTCGCCATGTAATTTTATTTTAATTTCATAAATAAATTGGGGTGATAAGTACACAACTTATCAACTCGCCCTCAGATTTGAGTGGACTTTAAGCCTAAGTATCTACACACTATTTGCACTGACTCATTTTATGGCAGTTTTTATAGAAATTAGGTAGCTAATAAACTTTCTAGGGTAGTATGGCTGGCAAGTTGTCGTGGGTAACAACCCATTGGCAGGTTGCCCAAAGCCCAGCTACATGACCATACTCATTCTACTACTTTTAGGAAAATCTTAGATTAGGGAAGTGATGAGAACCTCATCATGAGCCATAACTAGCTCATTTTGACCTAATACAAAGGATAAAAGCTCCTACATAACTCAAGGAAAGGCTTAACTTAGAGAATTCTGAGTTTAAGGAGAAAATGAGTCATAAGGGGTAAAAATGCAATTTTACCAGTATAATCTGCATACAGGGTAATTCAGGGTCCAAACATAGGTCAAAGAAACCTAATAAGAATAAAAGTGGGATGAGATGATCTGACAAGGGCTACAGCAATTCCAAGGAACTAAATGATAATCTGTAACCTTAAAACAAACCACTTCAATTCACGAGGTTCGAGGCAAAGTAAAAATAGAATAAACCCTCTAAAATTCATAGAAAAATAATCTCTAGGGTTTAGAACCTTCAATTTGGCCTTCAGAACCCATTTTGACCTACATTGAGAACCATGCCCAATTAATAACTTAATTCGGGTTTTTGCATAAATTGACCAGTCAAACAAGGTTTAATCTAGAAATAAAATTCACCATCAAATTCCTTAGGTCCTAATTAGTCATGTATAAAAACTTGAGCCTAAGAAGAAACCTTCTTGACCAACTTTGCACTTTGGTCCTCATATATTTACTTTTTGGCCCTCAACTTTTGAACCCTCACATTTATGCCCCTAACTCTCCTTCATTCTTTGCATTCAGGTCCCTCCTGCCAAAACCTGACCAGCACCATGCTCCGGCGACCTTGCGCGGAGCATGACGCCGCGCAGGGTAAGGGGGAGGGTCTGGCAAGTAAACCGGGGGTGCCCTGCGTCGTCAGCCGTCGCAGGGACACCCCCTGGTCGCTGCAACCCACCATACCGGCCGTGCGAACGCACGAACGGTATGGGTCTCCATCTCCGGCATCCTCCGGCGAGGGAGACACGTCGTCTCCCTCCGCCCTCCTCTCTGATTCTACCCTATAAGTACCCCCCGTCGCTCCATCGTTCGGAGGAGCTCGGTCCTGACGGAGAAAGACCCCCACTTCCTCTCTTCCCACTCCGACAGGAAGCCCTCCAGCTCCGGCGCCCTCCCCTCTTCCTCCTCGTCGCTCTGCCGCACTACCAGCTGCAGGGTTGCTCTCCCTCGCTCTTCCTGCGCCACGCCGCACCCAGCTGGCGCCTCTCCGGCCCTCTCCTCGCCGCCGCCCCTTCCCCCGGGCATCTTCTTCTCTGGCGATAGTCGATACGACTGTCGCCCGCTCCGGCCCCTCCTCATCCTGCTAAGTAGGTAGAACTCCTCTTTCTCCCCTCTTCCTTTTCCTCATTTTACATCTTTACTGTTACCCCGATCCGACCAATCGCCCTCACCTTCTCCACCTCCGGCCCCTGCTCCGGCGACCCGCTCCCATCACTCCAGCAACCCACACGGCTCGTCGACCACCGCAGAACCTCTGCCTCCTCACCCTGATCAACCTCCGCCCTTTCACTTCCCCCAAATCACCCTCTGCACTCCACCGAACAAACCCATCTCCCGACCCACAGTCCGACCTAGGGCAGCCCTTAGGCTCCGCCCCGCCGCCTGCACACCCCCCGACCACCTTCGCCGTGCCACGGCGAAGGTCCTCCGCGTTTCTGATTGGGCCGAGAGGCCGTTTCTCTGTGGGCAGGTACCTGCGCTCGCCGCCGCCATTGTTGAAGCAAAGCAGCTTCTTCACCTGCTGCCCCAGGTGCGCCACGCCCAGGTCACGCTCCCAGACAGTGCGAGGCATCTTCGCGAAGTACCAGGCTGCAGTCGAGTCGAAGCTCTCGCGCGAAGCCCCCGCGCTTCGCCTCGACTGCCGCAGCTTCCTCCGCGCAGGCACCCAAATTGGGGTGGGACATTTAGTCCCACCTCGTAGCCTTTCAGAGGAGCGCGCCCGCATAAAGGCAAAACGTGCCTTATGCTCGTTGCCTCCTGAGCACGGGGTGAGGTCCCTCTCACTCACTCGCTCGACCCGGCCTCGTCCGCGACCATGCCCCGCGGACCTGGCCCGACCCGACTTAGACTGACCTGCACTCCTCGCCCACCACGCACGTCGGTGGGCCTGGACCCGGGCGCGACCCGTACCCGGCAACCCGGCATCTCTGGGAGAGCTTTCCTAAGAGCGGCTTCTGTCAGAGAGAGACGCGGGGGAGGGTAGAGTTAGGTTTTGCCCCTCTGATCAAGCTGTGTAAGTATGCAGGCACTGGTGAAGAAGAACCGTGGAAGAAGACGAAGGCTGAAGGAAGGAGGAGCACCAAGCAGCACTGTAGCAGCGGCGGTTTAAGTCGTCTGATTGGAAAATCAGACGACGTCCTGAAGGCAAAGAAGGAGAAGAAGGCGAGGCAGAGGAGAACACAGAGAGGCCAAGGGAAGAACTGAAAGAAGGAGAAGAGCACGAGAAGAAGAACATCTGAAGAAAGGAAAAGAAGAAAGAAAGAAGAAGAAGAAGAACATCACCACTGCAGATAAAGAAGAAGAACAAAGGAAGAGAGCAGAAGATCTGAGAAGGAAGAAGAGGAGAAGCAAAGAGAAAAGAAGAAAAGCCAACAAATTCTCTCTCTCTCTTTATTTTTGTAACAAGAATTTGTATCTCTAGAATACAGTTTGCTCCCTGAGTTCGACCTCGGGAACTCTTTATTTCCGAGTAACAAATTGTATTAAACTGGTAATCACCTCTCTATACTATACTACGACGAAATAATAAAACTATAGAGGAAGGTCGCCACCAGTTTTTGGCGCCGTTGCCGGGGAGCAACGGCTATTCTAGAGGTAAACATTCCTGTTTCTTTTTAGTTTCTGATAATCACCACTCTTTTGTGCAGCTACAGGAAATCAAGAAGACAAGCAACCGCACGACAACCACTCCGAGGACAGGTAAAATTTTTTCCTCTCGCTATTAACCCCTAAACTCTAAAGAGGAAGAAAAGAAAAGAACAAGCAATATAGGGCTAACCTGTCTTCCATACTTAGTAACCATAAAAAGTTGCATGTTTTCAACTCATTACTCCTGCACACTATTAAGGGTATTTAAGGGCTAACACATTCCTGCTTGAGCCCTAATTACCCAACAAAGAATTAACTGGACCAAGTAGAGCCAACCTAGGATCCAACACTAGGGATTTAGAGACACACTCCTTAAGCAAGAATTGAGAAAACCAAATGAAGTGTGCCCAAGCCCTTGTCTGAAAATACCTATTCAAAGAAAACCTAAAACAATTGGCTCTCCAAACACTTGAACCCTAAAAGACAAGACCTAAAAGCTCTCAAAGAAAACAAGAGGTAAAGTTGACCCCTTGGGTCAACCAACCTTAAATTAGGTCACTCTTCGCACTTAAAAGACTAAAGTTCAAGTGAAACCTTAAGCACCCTGATCTTAAAATAAAAATTGGTAGACTTAAGAGGTCAAGATCCCCATTCTGGTCTACCTGGAACCGCAGTGACAAGAGAGGTCGGGTGGGGGAAACCCTGTAACCCGTGGGGACGCTCTACCGTGTAGGGGTCTTTGCGGGACTCTCCCTCTCTGGCTGCCCTGGTAATTCTCAGGTGGACGGTCTTTCTGATCAAGGGGTCCATCTGCCCCGCACCTCTATAGTCACCCAACACATTTTTGGGTGTCTTGATTGGGTCCAGCACCTTCTAAACTCATCTCTTCCAACAGTGCATGTACGGAAGGAGGTCCTTAAGACCACCCTTAAGACCTCCTTTAGAAATTCGCTCTCATCAAGGCCAAGCCTCGACGCCCGTGTTTGTGCAGCAACACCCTCACATTATTCTCTCTTCTGATTCAGAACCAAGTTCTTCTTCTTCCCCCATCATGGCTCAGCCAGTTGAGGAAGAAAATAATCTGGAGCACCAGCTCCAGCGACTCAATGACCTCTTCCAAAACTTCGTGCACCCACCACAGCGTCCTACAATGCGGGACCACTACAATCCTGCTGCGGTGGCCATTGAGCCTCGAGTCAGAATCCCGACTGGAGGACCTGATTCCGAATTAAAGCCCAACATGATTCATGCTATACCTAAATTCCATGGGCTTAATTCTGAAGATCCCTTCCAGCACATCAAACAGCTAAAGCATCTGGCCCAAACTTTTGGGTCAGATGCGCAAAATCGGGATATTCTTCTCATGAAGATGTTCTCCTTTTCTCTTATGGACAAGGCCGCCCATTGGTATCAAACTCATACCCGGCCGATCAACACTTGGGAAGAACTTCAATCCGAGTTTTTGAAAAAGTTTTTTCCCGTTGGTCGGACCAACGCCTTGCGCCATCAGATTACACACTTCACTCAACAATCAGGAGAACCTCTCCATGAGGCATGGGATCGTTTTCAGGATCTCATGAGAAAGTGCCCCCATCACGGAGTTCCTAAATGGGAACAAGTCCAATCTTTTTACCAGGGACTCCGTGAGGACATCTGCCTTTTCGTCAATGCAACTTGCGGAGGAAACATCATGGGTCAACATGAAGACACCGTATGGGAGATTCTCGAAAACATGTGCGAGAACTCCATCAACAATGACTCCATGGGATTATTCGACAGGACGAATACCCGCGCAGCGACGAATCTTAAGGGAGCACATGAGACGTAGGGCCTGTCCGCATCAGTCGACCTAGAATTAATGGCCAGTCGATTGGACAAGGTCTCAATCATTGAGAAGAAGGTGGATGAGCTGACTCAGCACTTGCAGCGAGCCACCTCCGCGCGTAACTCCTTTGCACAACCTCCTTCCACACAGGAGACTGTGCAAAACATCCTCCACCGATCTTCCCCTAGGTTGGATCCATATCCATCCCCATCTGATTCTCGGATCGGAGGATCATCCGATCCTTTCTACACCAGCCCGGGGAACTCCATTCCCCCTTTCCCTGATTCTCAGGAGGTTCCTTAGACCTGCGAGGACCTCAACGCCATCCAGAACGACCCATTCTCCAACTCTTACAACCCTGGATGGCGAAACCATCCCAATTTTCAGTGGGTGGGAAATTCCCAAACCCAAAGACCACCTTTTCAGTCCCGCCCACAGCCCTCTCGTCATTACCAACCGCCTCAGCCTCGGCCCAACCCTACTTATCCATCAGGGCCAAATCAGGATCAAATGTCCCTAATCTTTCAGACTCTGGCTGACATTCAAAGAACGAATGCAGCTATTCAAAAATAGCACAAGGACGAACTTACAGAGGTTAAAACTCAACTGGCCCAGTTGGCAAATTCTCGCCAGCCAGGCACACTCCCTTCCCAACCTCTTCCTAACCCGAATAACGTGCCAACCCAGAAGCGCGTTATGAATCCAAATTTAGGCCACGCACAGTGGATTTATCAGGCCCCTACTGCTCCATCTCCAGACGAGATGGAAGCTTCAACTTATGCGGGATTTCAGCAGCAGCCACCCCTCCTACCAAACCCAAACCAAAATCTGGCCGGATTAAATTCTGTAACAACACGTAGTGGTAAAACAACTCAAGACCCGCATTATCCAAACCACTCCAAGCCTGATAACCATGACCCTAGGATAGTTATCCAAGATACCACTGTCCCGGATCCACAACCTGGACCTATCCTAGAAGAACCAACCAAGATCCCATTTCCCGAGGCCTTGACCAAGGGAAAGAAGACCACCAAACCCGTGGCCCCTGAGGAGGACCTGGTCAAGCTCTTTGAGCAGGTCCACATAAACATCCCCTTGATGGATGCAATCCGCCACGTACCAGCTTACGCACGATTTCTAAAGAATATATGTACACCCCAGCGTAAGCCGTGAACCAAGGGAGGGAGCCCAATTGTTCTGTCAGAGCAAGCCAGCTCTGTAATCCTCAGTAGACTCCCACCCAAGGCAAAAGATCCTGGTACTCCCCTGATTTCCTGCAAGATAGGTGGTACCCAATTTGATAGAGCATTGTTAGACTTGGGTGCATCCATAAACCTGATACCCACATCCTTACTTGACCATCTAGAAGAATCTGAGCTAAAACCAACCGAGGTAACATTACAATTAGCAGATCGATCTATAAAGTCACCAAAAGGGATTCTCAAGGATGTTATCGTAAGAGTGCGGGATTTCTATTTCCCAGTGGACTTTATAGTCTTAGATATGGACGCACCTGAGAACCCTAGGGATACACCAATCATTCTAGGGAGACCTTGCTTGGCTACTGCTCGAGCCAACATCAGCTGTGAGGAGGGCCAAATAGAGCTTAAGTTTGGAGATCAAACACTGAAAATTGATATATTTAAGGCCCAACAAAGAATTAATTGCGGTGTCATCGAACAAATTTGTGACATCAGGACGTTGCTTGATGAATCACACTTCCAGAATGACTCGATTATGCCTCATCAACCACAGAAGGATCTTGACCCGCAAACAGAGGAGTCGAATCCAGATATGAACAACCCAGTAACTCCCACCCTTGAACCTCACATCTATACTGAACCACCCGCTGCTGCTGATAACCCCATCCTCGAACTGAAACCCCTTCCTGCTCACTTGAAATACATCTTTTTGGGTTCTAATCAGACCCTTCCTGTGATTATCAATTCCAACCTCAGTCCTGAATAGGAATCCCGTCTGATTGTTGTCCTCCAGCAACATCGCAGAGCCATCGGGTGGACTCTCGATGATTTGACTGGAATAAGTCCCTCTTATTGTACTCATCATATCTATTCAGAAGAGGGCACACGACCTTCTCGTGAAATGCAGAGACGCTTAAACCCCAATCTGCAGGAGGTCGTGAAAAAGGAGATCATCAAGTGGTTAGATGCCGGAATCATCCACCCGATCTCCGATAGTCATTGGGTGAGCCCAATTCAGGGCGTGCCCAAGAAGGCAGGACTCACCACTATAACGACTGAGATCGGAGAAATCATTCCTACCCGATTAGCCAACTCGTGGAGAGTTTGTATAGATTACCGCCGACTCAATTCCTCCACGAAGAAGGATCATTTCCCACTACCCTTCATTGATCAAATTCTCGAAAAACTTGCGGGAAATAGGTTCTTCTGCTTTCTTGACGGGTACTCCGGTTATAACCAGGTGGCAATCCATCCTGAGGACCAAGAAAAGACCACGTTCACCTGCCCCTTCGGAACATATGCTTTCTAAAGGATGCCTTCCGGTCTTTGCAATGCACCCGCTACTTTTCAGCGATGCATGCTTGCCATATTCTCAGATATGGTAGGTGATTATCTGGAATTCTTCATGGATGACTTTTTAGTTTTCGGAGCATCATTCGACGATTGCCTCCAACACTTGGTCCAGATACTCAGGCGGTGCATCGATGTGAATTTGGTTCTTTCCTGGGAAAAGAGCCATTTCATGGTGCCTGAGGGAATTGTCCTGGGACACTCAATTTCGGAAAAAGGTACCCAAGTGGATCGAGCTAAGATTGATCTGATTTCTCACCTTCCTTTGCCTAGCTCGATCAGGGACATCCGTTCCCTTTTAGGGCTTGTCGGTTTTTATCGACGATTTATCCCAGATTTTTCAAAAATCGCGCGCCCCCTGACCACTCTTCTCTCCAAGGATGTTCCTTTCGAAATTTCCAAGGAATGCACTCAAGCATTTGAAATCCTGCGTGACAGAGTCACCCAAGCCCCGATCCTACAGTCCCCTGATTGGTCTCAACCCTTTGAGATCATGTGCGATGCATCCGACTTCGCTGTAGGAGCGGTTTTGGGGTAGAAAATTGACGGGAAACCTGTGGTCATTTACTACGCCAGCAAAACACTCGATGAGGCTCAGCGTAACTATACGGTTACTGAGAAAGAGCTGCTAGCTGTAGTATTTGCCCTAGAAAAATTTAGATCGTACCTTCTGGGTTCCCATGTCATCATATACTCGGATCACGCAGCTGTGAGGCATCTCCTTGCAAAGAATGACGTGAAACCTCGATTAATCCGATGGATCTTGCTGTTGCAAGAATTTGACCTTGAGATTCGCGACAAAGCGGGAAAGCAAAATGTGGTAGCTGATCACTTGTCCCGTCTTCCTTCTGAAACAATTGACCCTTCCGGACCCATCACTGAGCATTTTCCTGATGAGCACCTGCTGACTATTGGTACTAGCCTTCCATGGTTTGCTAATGTAGTAAATTACTTGGCATCTCATCAGATCCCGTCCGATTGGCCGAAGGCCAAGAAGGACAAATTACGCTCCGATGCCAAGTATTACATTTGGGAAGACCCGTACCTCTTCCGCATAGGTGCCGATCAGATCATCCGGAGATGTGTCCCGGAAGAGGAATTCAACAATATCCTCTCTTTCTGCCATGACCAGGCATGCGGTGGCCATTTCGCCGGGCATAAAACCGCATCAAAAGTCCTCCAGTGCGGCTTTTACTGGCCCACACTGTTCAAAGACACGTACAGTCACTGCAAGGCATGCAGTCGTTGCCAGACTTTGGGCAACATGAGCCATCCCAGCATGATGCCTATGCAACCGATTCTAGTATGCGAAATCTTTGATGTTTGGGGGATTGATTTTATGGGCCCCTTTCCTGTTTCGGATGGTTTTGAATACATTCTGTTGGCTGTGGACTACGTGTCCAAATGGATCGAAGCCATACCGACCCGAACCTGTGATCACAAAATCGTTCTCAAATTCATTCATCAAAACATTTTCTCAAGGTTCGAGATTCCTCGTGCAATAATCTCTGATGGGGGGACCCATTTCACAAATGCTCAGTTTAGGTCACTGATGATCAAATACGGGGTGTCTCACCGAATCTCTACTCCTTACCACCCCCAAACTAATGGTCTAGCTGAGCTGTCTAATCGGGAGATCAAGAAAATCCTGCAAGTCACTGTTCGACCTGACAGGAAGGACTGGTCATCCCGACTTCCGGAAGCATTGTGGGCCTATAGGACCGCCCACAAGACCCAATTGGGCATGTCTCCCTTTAGACTGGTGTACGGAAAGGCATGCCACCTTCCCGTAGAATTGGAGCATAAAGCCTATTGGGCAGTACGGAACTGTAATCTAGATCTTTCCAAGGCTGGGACCCACAGAAAACTCCAAATCAGCGAGATCGATGAATTACGCCTAGACGCGTACGAGAACTCGCAAATCTACAAGGAGCGGGTTAAAGCCTTCCATGACAAACACATCTCGAGAAAGATCTTTCATCCTGGTCAAAAGGTCCTACTCTTTGATGCCCGACTAAAACTCTTCCCAGGAAAACTGAGATCCAAGTGGGTCGGACCATATTTGGTCCGACAGGTTTTTGGAAATGGAGCAATCGAAATCAGTCCACTCAGCCACAATTCTGAACCTTCATCTTGAACGGTCAGAGGCTCAAGCCGTTCATTGATGTAACTTCTACTGATTTGGCTGAAGCATCTTATATCCTCCATTCCCCTTGAGCTTATTGCGCCCAGCCGATGGCGTAAAACTCAGTGCTTAACGGGAGGCAACCCGTCATTTTCCTAAAAATCCAAAACTTTTTCTGACACCTTTTTGCACTTAAGGTTCACCCTTGTAGACAGCCGACCCCACCTCAGATGCTTGCATCTGGGATTAGAAATCGTCCGCAAAAATTCAACCCGACCCATTCACTCATCCAAATTTCTGTCTTAAGGAATGAACTAAGTTAAATAAAAACCCCCTAGGTTACAATGAGGACATTGCAAATCTTAGGCATGAGGGGAGGGGGTATGAAAGTGCAAAACTTGTAAGAAAAGGTTTGAAACAAAAAATTCACATATGCCAAAAACACCATAAAAATTAAAAATTTTTCGAAAAAAAAAAATATAATAAAAGGAAAAGAGGAGAAGGAAATTTTGTGAAGGAGAAGGAGAAAAGAAACAAAATGAAAAAGGAGCACAAAATTATGAGAAAAGGTGATAGTCATTAGTAAGGAACTAAGGAATTAACCTAAGTTCTAGACCTCATTTAAGAAAATAACTGAAAAGTGCATAATGAGATTAGTAAGAACGCAAACCTTAGGCATTCTTGAATAGACTCTTAGTACCCATTAAGATCTAGACATTCCTCAAGAGGTTGTGGAAAATGAAAAGCTGAAGTGTTAGGTCTAAGGCTTGGGAAGTATTTGGCCTCATTAACTAATTTTTGGTTTACGGGACTCAGTAACCTAAGCACCCTAACCTCACACACAGCCTGGTTCAGTAAGCGTAAAAATTAAAATCATGCAGAAGCGTCACAAAATTCTGAAAAGAACACCTAGAGTAGGAGCGGCCGATCAACACAAGTTGATTTGGATGAGTTCCCAGCGCGGAGAGGCGGGAAATCCCCTCGAAGATGCGTAACAAAATATCATCTCCTCGGTTCTTGTCTCTTAGGATATTTACATATCCTACTGGGGGCATGTAAGCACTCTGCTGATTCAGATTCCATGGATGGCATTATCTCGAAGTGTCAATTGCCAAGGTCTGGATTCGGCCACGGAACACCATGGATGGGATTATCTCGAAATCTCAATAGCCAGGGTTCCGGGGGTTGCCATGGGCGGTGCTATCTCGAAGCATCGATTGCCAGGAACCCTTGAGGATTGATGATGGGAGCAAGGAATCTGATACAGACCGTGTTGAAAAGCCAATCCTAGGCTAGAACTAAAAAGAAAAAGAGAGAGAAAACTCTCCAAACAGAATAACTTTCTATCTCTCTCTTACAAAATGCACTGCGAACTGACCCATTGGCTGGTTGCCCAAAGCCCAGCTACATGACCATACTCATTCTACTACTTTTAGGAAAATCTTAGATTAGGGAAGTGATGAGAACCTCATCATAAGCCATAACTAGCTCATTTTGACCTAATACAAAGGATAAAAGCTCCTACATAACTCAAGGAAAGGCTTAACTCAGAGAATTCTAAGTTTAAGGAGAAAACGAGTCATAAGGGGTAAAAATGCAATTTTACCAGTATAATCTGCATACAGGGTAATTCAGGGTCCAAACATAGGTCAAAGCAACCTAATAAGAATAAAAGTGGGATGAGATGATCTGACAAGGGCTACAGCAATTCCAAGGAACTAAATGATAATCTGTAACCTTAAAACAAACCCACTTCAATTCACGAGGTTCGAGGCAAAGTAAAAATAAAATAAACCCTCTAAAATTCATAGAAAAATAATCTCTAGGGTTTAGAACCTTCAATTTGGCCTTCAGAACCCATTTTGACCTACATTGAGAACCATGCCCAATTAATAACTTAATTCGGATTTTTGCGTAAATTGACCAGTCAAACAAGGTTTAATCTAGAAATAAAATTCACCATCAAATTCCTTAGGTCCTAATTAGTCATGTATAAAAACTTGAGCCTAAGAAGAAACCTTCTTGACCAACTTTGCACTTTGGTCCTCATATATTTACTTTTTGGCCCTCAACTTTTGAACCCTCACATTTATACCCCTAACTCTCCTTCGTTCTTTGCATTCAGGTCCCTCCTGCCAAAACTTGACCAGCACCAAGCTCTGGCGACCTTGCGCGGAGCATGGCGCCGCGCAGGGTAAGGGGGAGGGTCTGGCAAGTAAACCTGGGGTGCCCTGCGTCGTCAGCCGTCGCAGGGACACCCCGCTGGTCGCTGCAACCCACCATACCGGCCGTGCAAACGCACGGACGGTATGGGTCTCCATCTCCGGCGTCCTCCGGCGAGGGAGACACGTCGTCTCCCTCCGCCCTCCTCTCTGATTCTACCCTATAAGTACCCCCCGTCACTCCACCGTTCGGAGGAGCTCGGTCCTGATGGAGAAAGACCCCCACTTCCTCTCTTCCCACTCCGACAGGAAGCCCTCCAGCTCCGGCGGCCTCCCCTCTTCCTCCTCGTCGCTCTGCCGCACTACCAGCTGCAGGGTTGCTCTCCCTTGCTCTTCCCGCGCCACGCCGCACCCAGCTGGCGCCTCTCCGGCCCTCTCCTCGCCGCCGCCCCTTCCCCCGGGCATCTTCTTCTCCGGCGACAGTCGATACGACTGTCGCCCACTCCGTCCTTCCTCGTCCTGCTAAGTAGGTAGAACTCCTCCTCTTTCTCCCCTCTTCCTTTTCCTCATTTTACATCTTTACTGTTACCCCGATCAGACCAATCGCCCTCACCTTCTCCACCTCCCGCCCCTGCTCCGGCGACCCGCTCCCATCACTCCAGCAACCCACACGGCTCGCCGGCCACTGCAGAACCTCCGCCTCCTCACCGTGATCAACCTCCGCCCTTTCACTTCCCCCAAATCACCCTTTGCAACTCCACCGAACAAACCCATCTCCCGACCCAGAGTCCGACCTAGGGCAGCCCTTAGGCTCCGCCCCGCCGCCTGCACACCCCCCGACCACCTTCGCCGTGCCATGGCGAAGGTCCTCCGCGTTTCTGATTGGGCCGAGAGGCCGTTTCTCTGTGGGCAGGTACCTGCGCTCGCCGCCGCCAATGTTGAAGTGAAGTAGCTTCTTCACCTGCTGCCCCAGGTGCGCCACGCCCAGGTCACGCTCCCAGATAGTGCGAGGCGTCTTCGCGAAGTACCAGGCTGCAGTCGAGTCGAAGCTCTCGCGCGAAGCCCCCGCGCTTCGCCTCGACTGCCGCTGCTTCCTCTGCGCAGGCACCCAAATTGGGGTGGGACATTTAGTCCCACCTCGCAACCTTTCAGTGGAGCGCACACGCATAAAGGCAAAAAGTGCCTTATGCTCGTTGCCTCCTGAGCACGGGGTGAGGTCCCTCTCACTCACTCGCTCGACCCGGCCTCGTCCGCGACCACAGCCCGCGGACCTGGCCCGACCCGACTTAGACTGACCTACACTCCTCGCCCACCACGCACGCCGGTGGGCCTGGACCCGGGCGCGACCCGTTCCCGGCAACCCGGCAGCTCTGGGAGAGCTTTCCTAAGAGCGGCTTCTGTCAGAGAGAGACGCGGGGGAGGGTAGAGTTAGGTTTTGCCCCTCTGATCAAGCTGTGTAAGTGTGCAGGCACAGGTGAAGAAGAACCGTGGAAGAAGACGAAGGCTAAAGGAAGGAGGAGCTCCAAGCAGCACTGTAGCAGCGGCGGTTTAAGTCATCTGATTGGAAAATCAGACGACGTCCTGAAGGCAAAGAAGGAGAAGGAAGGCGAGGCAAAGGAGAACACAGAGAGGCCAAGGGAAGAACTGAAAGAAGGAGAAGAGCACGAGAAGAAGATCTGAAGAAAGGAAAAGAAGAAAGAAAGAAGAAGAAGAAGAACATCACCACTGCAGATAAAGAAGAAGAACAAAGGAAGAGAGCAGAAGATCTGAGAAGGAAGAAGAGGAGAAGCAAAGAGAAAAGAAGAAAAGCCAACAAATTCTCTCTCTCTCTCTTTATTTTTGTAATAAGAATTTGTATCTCTAGAATACAGTTTGCTCCCTGAGTTCGACCTCGGGAACTCTTTATTTCTGAGTAACAAATTGTATTAAACTGGTAATCACCTCTCTATACTATACTACGACGAAATAATAAAACTATAGAGGAAGGTCGCCACCAGGAAGCCACTTACTTTAAAAAGGAGAGAAAAAGAAACACCGAAAAAGAAAAAGGGAAAAATACAAAAAGGAAAAAATAAAAAATATATATACAAATAAATAAAACCACACTTCACTAAACGAGTATGGCTGGCAAGTTGCCATGGATAACAACCCATTGGCCGGTTGTCCAGAGCCTAGGGTAGAAAAAGGAAAAAATAAAAAATATATATACAAATAAGTAAAACCACACTTCACCGAACAAGTATGGTTGGCAAGTTGCCATGGATAACAACCCATTGGCCAGTTGTCTAGAGCCTAGCTCACAAAAATGCATAAATAATTCCCAAAATGAATGACCGAGGGACTAAGTAATATAATTTAGATCTCCAAACAACAAATTTGACCACACGGATGGATTCAGATCGACGATCGTAGCCTAATGGCATGAAAATCAACTCAAATCGAACTTTGAAATAGCCCCTTCAAAGGAAGGAAGATGGATGGCCCAGATCATGCCACGTGACGTGACCTAGGGGGCCCATGCATATGAACGTGCCATAGCAAACGCATAGCAGTGCAGGCGCATGCGCTCGCGGGGAGTTGACGGGTCGATTGTTCGCTTTTAAAGTCGTTTGTTGTTTTATGTGGTGGAAAAATCGACTAATCAACAATTAATATAACCACTCAATTTGGAGCGGGTCGTGTCCACAGGGAGGCAATGATGCAATAATATCTCAATTAATTCATATTTATTCAATCTCGTGAGAAATCCATTGTCAAATCTGACATGAAATGAGACGGAAAGAAGATGCATAATATCTTGAAAACATAAGGGTAGATGTGCAATTTTTCCTCACTGAAATATTTAATAAACATGTGATGATTTTATGCAATTTTCCATTGACATGTATTAAAGAAAATTTGTGCACATTTAAATCCCAAAACCAATGTCAAACAATGTTAATTACAAAAGCCATGCAATTATAAGAGAGCTTGAGTATGAAGTTGTAAATTTTACCACAATAAAATATTCACAAACCAAAATTATTTTTCCTTGCAATGGCATGAAATGTAATAACTAATTAAGTCCAAAACAGAGGATTTTACATCTCTACTCCTCGGGATCGGGAGAGAGGTTCAATCGAGGAGAGGTTCCTACAGATGGTTGGCTGAAGTGAGGCCGTCGTGGTGGTGGCAGCCGCACGTTGAGTGGTGGCCGGAGCTGGCCTGCCGGAGCTCCGGTGAGGTGGGTTGTGCCGATGGTTGCACCTACTGGAGGAAGCACAGATGGGGGCGCGAGCGGAGGCTGCTGCAGAAGGTGCCTGTGGAGGCTGCAGTTGCAGAAGGTGCGGTGCACCGAGGTTGCAAGGAAGGTGCGTGCACTGCTGGAGCTTACTGTTTGCCGCACTGCTGCAAGGCGGGTGCATGGCAGGTAGGTGGAAGCGCATTGGAGAAGTGCTGCAGGCTGTGCGCGATCTGCAGTTACACTTGTGTAGCCAGATGCGTGCTCGAGAAGAGAGCGTGCCTACTGCTTGCGTGGGTGGTGCCCTGGAGGCGGTGTTGCTGCAGGCGGTGCACGGTCTTGTGCAGCTATGGTGTAGTATTGTGTGCAGGAGCAGCCGGTCTTGCTGCTGTGTGCGTGGGTGGTGTGATGCGGGCACGAGCGGAGAGGCTCAGAAGGAGTGGGTGCGGCTACAGGCTAGAGATGATGAAGAGGCGTGCGTGGGCTGGTGGTTGGCACTTGAGTAGATGCTACAGGAGGTGGGGCGGCAGTGTACAGGCAATGCATGAGCAGAGAAGAGCGTGCGGTGCTGGCGGGCTTGGCGTTGGGGCGCAACAGGGTGTGCGCGTGGCTACTGCAGGAGGTGATGCAAGTGTGCAACCTGAGGGTTACGGGCATGGAGTGAGTGGCCGGTTGCTGTTGGAGTGTGGGTTGAAGCTTCAGATGTCCGGGAAATTTCCCGGACATCTTAACTGACCGAGAAGATGAAAATACAGTGGCTGCAGCAGTGGTTGTTGGTGACGACGGCCAGGGAGGTGCACGCTGAGGTGCTCACGGTAATACGGACGAGCTCCGGATGGAGGTGTGGCCTGTCACACCACACGCCCACGGTGGTGGAGACTCGTCGCCACAGTTGAGGTCGGTGGTGTGGAATGGAAGAGAGATGAACTCTCTGCACAGTGGTGGGTCGGGGGTGGAGGCCTCTTGAGCTCGGCTGCCTCGTCCTCTCTTTTGGAATTAGCTGCCCCGACCGAATCCAGCACATCTGCTCCTCCTTGATTGGGTTCTTCACTGCAGCAGCTGGAAGAAGAAATGGAGCCGTTGCACGTAGAAGAAGAATAAAAAAAATAGTGATAAAATATTATGGTTATTTTTATACAAACCCTCAACTTTTATGTTAACCTAAATTAATGCATGAAATGTACCTAATTGGTTAACTACTGCAATTCTAAGTTAATTCTAACAGAATTTAAATATGAATAAGATGCATGAATTATGTAATTAAATTGGAAATATGAATTAATCTATTTACATCCTAATTTATACTAAATAAATGTTTGAATTAACTTAATGTCTAGGCACTCAAATACTTAAATAGCTCACAAATATGGGCTAATCAAACACTGCCATGCCTAGTTTTTGCTAGTCCCTAGCAAAATTAAGCGAAACCTAGCACTCCAAGTAGACTAGTCAACCCAATCGGTCTTCCTTTAGAAACATATTATGTTTAGACTCTTGACCTAAGGTTCCCAAGTAGTTGCTAAGTTACAGACTAGGTCAGCTAACGACAAGTTGCAGGCACAAGTTTCCCTGATTTCTGACTCTACCTTAATGTTTATTGATCCCTGAGATTAAAGCATTCGTGCATGTGCATTGGTCTGAGTTATTCTAGTTAAAGCAAAAAGGATTTTTTTTTTGAATAATATATATGTATATTTTTATTCTTCTAAGTCTAACCTCAGATCAGCTATCAACACGGTCTGTGTCGGATTCATTGTCCCCATTACCATACCTCGAAGGGTGCTTGGCTTTCGATGCTTCGGGATAGCACCGCCCATAATGACCACAAGAACTCCTGGCAATCGACACTTCGAGATAGTATCGCTCATGGATTTCTTAAGCGAATTTACGCATATGGCAATCGGCACTTCAAGATAGAGCCACCCATGGTACCTAAACCGCACAATGCGCTTACATGCCCCCAGTAGGATGGATATCCTACGAGACAAGCACCGAGGAGGTAATATGTTATCATCGCATCCTCAAGGTGAGTATATACTCTACCTCTCCTGCAATGGGAACTCTTCCAATCAAATTGTGTTTTCAAGCCTCTCCTCGGTCAAAACTAAGAGAACCAAATCATTTTCAAGAAATTAATTAAGTTGATTACCAGACCAAGTGTGTGAAATTTGGATGCTTGGGTTACAAGGACCCGTAAACCAAAAGGTAGAACAAGACTAAAATTCTACCCCACCTTTTAACTCAAACCCTAGCTTTCCTTCCTCAACCTCTTGAGGAATGGTTCGCAACTTAACTCCTACTTAAGTTTTTAAGTCCACAAAGGACCCTAAAGGAATAAAGCTAGTAGCTCATTTAGCTTCTAAAGTTTGACCCTAGAATTAACTTAATCTACCCTATAGTTCTGATTTGCTTAAGACTGCAAGATCTAGCCAGTTAAGCTCAAATTTTTTCTTTTATGCAAATATATGCAATGAATGCACTATGCTATGTATATTCCCAAGTACACCCCCCCATGCCTAAAATTTGCAATGTCCTCATTACATAGAAGGATATTACTTGGGTCAGAGCTGGGCTACCGTTCCTTTGTTAGCAGCTGAAAAGCCAACGAACGTGCAAATCAGGTTCAAGGATTGTAGAAATAGGCCCTAAAAATGAACAAAGCAATGTTGGCCTAGAAAATAGGTAACCTAGGATGTTGGCGAGCTGATGATGAATCCCGTTAGCAAATGCTCGCCCAACTAAAATGGGAATGAAATCTTCCCAGGTCACCAGAGGAGGTTCTAAAGGATAAATAGGTATAACAACCTCCAAAGGGGTAGGGGGAGGATGACAAGGATCCTCCAAAAGGAATGGGGAAGGAATGGTGCAGAGATAAACCCCCAGGGTAATGGACTGACTAAAGAAATCATCAATCCATACCCGATACACCAATACGGGAAATATTGGTTTGTTAAGCCCCCTGGTCATAACAAAAGTGAGCAATTATCTAAGGCAAGGATCATCTAGGTTGTCCAAGTTTCGAGGTTGCGGGATGGCTACAAGATCTTGGTTGGGTTTAATCAGCTCGGTGTCCATCTCTAACACTCTTTCTAAATCCTCAATTGCATCCCTAGCATTCCTTGGACCATCACGTGTATCTTCTTGCTCTTCATCAGGAGTCACAATTTTGCTTTCAGATATAAGCGAATCAGAGGGTGACTTCGAAATGAATGAAGGCAGGTTGGAAGCAACAGATCTAGGGATTATCCTATCAATGTCATCCTCGAGTTTTTGTTCTTTACTCAAATCTTCCCTGGAGTCTATATGTGAATCCACATAAATCTTAGAAGTTGCTTCCAAATTTTCCATCATTTCATCATGAGGAGCAATATCATCAACGGGTGTGCTAAGGAAACCTAATTTGGTCAAATTTGTGACATCCTCATGGGCTAACTCTTCAAATAAGACATAATCACCATTAGTGTCACTCCAAATCTTGAATGTAGGTTCCTCATATGATTCATCTTTCTCGTCATCACACAATTCATCATATACCTGAGGCCTAGAATCATCTAATATCTCAGCAGATCCCCTAGGGTGCTCTATCTGAAGTAAATGGTTTACGCTGGTAACATCAAACTCCTCAGATAGGTCAATTTCTTCAGGGTTAGGTTCCCTAAGGGTGGGCTTGAGTTCCATCTCATGATCAGAAGGGAGGCTAGGATTAACAACTTGACTTCGACCCACTTCATCAAATGTCACGAAAATACTATCATCTGGGTCGAGGTCTTCCAATGGTACCTTCATTCCCTTCTTTTGACTCCAATATAATTAGTTGGATACTCAACCATATCATCATCTTCCTTGGGTTGCCACCATTCTTCATCAAATGCATAGCTACTTTCATATGTGTCTTCCTCCCACTTAAGGTGTGGATCTCTCAAGGAACTGTCATCTAATTGGGAGGTTTCAAAATCAATCCTCGAAAAGTAGCTATTCTCCCCAGAATTTCCCTCCAACTTAATGGGTACCTCTCCCACGGGAGATGCATCTATTGTAGAGGGGTGTACGCCATCCTTAATGGGGTAGATTGGGTGGCTAATTCCATCTCTTTCTTGTTTGCTTGCTCTCGAAGATTCTCCTAGCAATTCAATCATTTCATTTTGCATTTTCTGTATTTCCATCTTCAAAGAGGAGAGGTCATTTCTATCATGAGAGAAGTCAGGCTCAGGCTTATAGTACCCAGGAGTGTCTGTCCAACCATAATAATTTTTCAGGGACGGTGGGTTGGGTATTTCTATGGTGTGTGGGATATTGGGCAAATCAAATCCCACTCCTAGGTTCTGCTCACTAATTTGGGGCTTAACTAGGCCAATACTCCTATAATAGGAGTAAAATGGATCCCAATGATTGTTATTCTGTCCATCAAGAGATGGACCATCTTAGTGTCTGGGATCGAAGGATGCAGAGTGGGGGTGAGGGTGTGGGCAAGATGTGAAAGGATGAAAATCAATGTGGTCCATTCTAACTCACACCTCAATCAGAATTCCCCAAGCAAAACTCAATTCAAACAAGACTTTTTAGGTCTTTCCCAATTTAGGCTTTTGATATAAGTTAGATTGTAGGTGACAATACAATTTGTTCAGTCAATTTACGTGCTTATTGTTGACCCACGGCTTGCCTAAGAAGACCTAGTTGGAGCTTAGGTGTTCTTCCCTAAATCTTAAATGGTAAAGCAACTCCACAGACGGAAAATTGAGGGATGCAAGGAGGCCTAAGCCTTTTTTTGAAGCTGTGCTTTCGCGGTGCTTCTCAACTGCCCCCAAAATTCCGTGACAGGGTATCCCCCTCTTTGGATTTACAAAACCTTTGATCTCAAGTTCCGAACACTTCAGAATCCAATGGTAGAAGGGCTCTTGTCCTAGTATTTCCAAACCTAAGGAGTGTCTAAAAGCTTGTCGTGGTGCAAGCAAAATAAGTGTGCATGCACCGCAAAAGATTTTGCATTTTGAATCGCATGCCAAGTTTGAAAGTCAAATCCTTGGTTTTTAAAATGTCCCCCCACTAATTTGTCCTTTTTCTAGAAAATATGTGACCACTTGTTTAATTTATTCAATATAGATTAGGTGGTCTTCACATTAAGTCTAAATGCAATGCATGATCAAGAATAGGATGCAAAGTAAGAGAATGCGTACCTTGCTTCCAGCAATCAACGATGCGAGAATGCACGCAGTGCAAAGAAGTAAATCTAGAGGCTACTCATACAGACCTAAATGGTTCGTCCTAGGGCAGGCAGCTCATTTTTTTTTTTTTAAACTACTTATGCATAAGCAAATAAAAGTAAACAATCCACAAAATAAACAGAAAAACCTAAATCTAAAGAAAAAGGGAACAGGCTCCCAAAAATTACCCAACACGGGCCTAAAACAAAATTAGGGAACAAACCCCTCAAAATAAACCCCAGAAAAAGGGTTTCAAATGAAATGCAATGAAAAATTAAATCTAAAGTCTTAATTCTACTCTAATCAAGTTAGCGACTAAATGTACAATGATGACCATCGCGTCCTCATCCTTCTCCTTTTCAAAGTAGCTCGACCAATTTTCCTCTGGCGACGTCAAGGGTCGCCTCTCATGATGGCTGGTTCCTCGCACAAAATTTCTCGCACAGAAAAGAAAATAATAAAAGGTCAAATCACTGTGCAATGAGAAATAATCAAAATAAAATCAGGTGAAATTATTGCATCTGTTGCCTCCTCGGCAACGGTGCAATTTTGATGAGTCGATTGTTTGCTTCTAAAGTCGTTTGTAGTTTTATGTGGTGGAAAAATCGACTAATCAACAATTAATATAACCACTCAATTAGGAGTGGGTCGTGTCCGCAGGGAGGCAATGATGCAATAATATCTCAATTATTTCGTATTCATTCAATCTCATGAGAAATCCGTAGTGAAATCTGACATGAAATGCGACAGAAAGAAGATGCACAATATCTTGAAAACATAAGGGTAGACGTGCAATTTTTCCTCACTGAAATATTCAATAAACATGTGATGATTTTATGCAATTTTCCATTGACATGTGCTAAAGAAAATTTGTGCGCATTTAAATCCCAAAACCAATGTCAAACAATGTTAATTAGAAAAGCCACGCAATTGTAAGAGAGCTTGAGTATGAAGTTGTAAATTTTACCACAATAAAATATTCATAAACCAAAATTCTTTCTCCTAGCAATGGCATGAAATGTAATTAATAATTATGTCCAAAATAGAGGATTTTACATCTCTCCTCCTCGGGATCGGGAGAGGTTCAATCGAGGAGAGGTTCATACTGGAGGTTGGCTGAAGTGAGGCCGTCGTGGTGGTGGTAGCTGCACGTCAAGTGGTGGCCGGAGCCGGCCTGCCGGAGCTCCGGTGAGGTGGGTTGTGTCGGTGGCTGCACCTGCTAGAGGAAGCGTAGATGGGGGCACGCGCAGGGGCTACTGCAGAAGGTGCGGCACGTCGATGTTGCAAGGAAGGTGCGTGCACTGCTAGAGCGTACTGTTGGCTGCACTACTGCAAGGCGGGTGCTCGGCGAGTAGGCGGAAGCGCGTTGGAGAAGTGCTGCAGGCTGTGCGTGGTCTACAGGCACACTTGTGCAGCCAAATGCATGTGCGGGTAAGAGCGTGCGCCTGCTGCGTGCGTGAGTGGTGCACTGGAGGCGGTGCTGCTGCAGGCGATGCGCGGTGATGTGCAACTGTGTGCAGGTCATGATCATGAGATCGAACTCTTGCACATCACACCTTCTGATCATGTGATGGTCATGGGAGGGTCATGCAGCAAGGATTATGAGATGTTAACATCACACCCTGCGGGGATTATGAGATGTTAACATCACACCCTGCTGCATGACCCGCATCCAGTGCACACCCTGTTGCATGACCCTCATGTGTTGATTCAGGACACAGCACATTGGCTAGTTGTCCATAGCCTAGCACACAAAAATGCACAAATAATTTCCAAAACTCTTAGGGAAGGAGCGTGGAAGTAGAATAAATCATGGAGATATACATTTGGTTTGCCCTTGTGTTGACCATATAGAAAAAAAAGAATAAGTAGGGAGAAAGCTACCTGTTGAACAGATACACATTTAGGCAGAAATTCATCTAAAGGTTGCCTAGGGTCGTAGAAACCTGAAGTCCGTTTTAATGGTTGCCTAGTGAGTCTATCACTTTATCACAAGATGCTTAGAACTGAAAGTACTTTCCAAGTCCTAGGCAAGTTGGGTATGATAAACGCCAATTTATCATCATTCTTATGCATTAAAACAAACCTAGCTCTTAGGATTTTACTCCGCAAACAGGTTTTTGGGCTGCATTTAGGCATAAATTAGGTTAGGCATGCATTGCATTTTTTACTGTCTTTTTAATATGTTTTTGTGAGTATTAGGGATGAATAGATATACAGATCCTTAAAGCCCTAGCACTCAAGAAGGAAAATAGTGAAGGAGAAGCTTAGACTAGCTGGAACTCAGCTTGATCCAGCACACCACAGCTGGAATCTAGCTCACTTGAACTAGGGTTAGCTCATCCCAGCTCCATTTAGTTAATCTCAGCTGAGTGGCAGTTCAAGAGAGTTCATCTTAGCTCACCCTAGCTCAAGTCAGCTCAGATCCAGCTCAACCTAGTTGAGTCTAGCTCATTTTAGTTCCCACAAGTTCACAGAGAGCTTGAGCTAGCTCAGCTGAGTTGACTGGAGTTCACCCCAGCTCAAATCCAGCTACATCCAGCTCCACTCAATTCCAGCCAGCTGAAGAATAACTCATCCCAGCTCAGGAAGCTCAAGTCCATCTCTTGGGGACTCAGCTTAGCTCAACTCAGTTGAGCTAAGCTACCTTAGCTGCCTCAACCAGCTTGATTCTCCCTGGGAGCACCAGACCCAGCTCACCTCAGCTCATTATGGTAGAAGCCAGCTCACTTTAGCTTGGCTTAACAGCTAGCAAAGAACTAGCAAGCTAAGCCAGCTAGAGTAGCTCCATGCCAGCCTCTTTAGCAGCTGCTAGCTCCAGACTTCTCCTCAGCTCCTCTCTTCAAACCCTAGCTCCAATACCTTCTCCTCTACTCCATAGCTATCACCCAGCTCCTTGGCCATCCACCACCTTCAACTCAACCCTAGCAAGCTCCACCAACTTAGGCCCTACATATGCTACCTATCCTACTCCAAGTTGGCACCACCTCTTAGCTACCTCTTCACCCCATCATCACCACCAAAAGGCACAATTTTGGCGGCAAAACCTATCCCTAACTACCCCCCTTTTTGTTGCCAACATCCACCATACACCTAACCCTACAACCCATCCTAGCCGCCCACCTACCCCTCCTTCTAGAACCCTACTTGGTGCCACCTAGGCCCCCCTTCTAGAAGCCATTTTGGCACCAACTTCAAGGGGTGCCACCACCCATAACCACCCCCTAGGTGTCCCTTGGGTTGGCACCAATTGCCCTTAGCCATAGGATCCCCAACGACCTCCATCTTCCCATCTTAGCCCATCATTTCAAGAGTCACCTTAGCCCCCTTCCTACTCTATATAAACCCACCACCTACCACCATTTTAGATCATCCTCCATTAGTGTATTTTTCTACCTATACCAACCTACACCTAGGGCCAAGAAGAAGGAGTAGAGAAGAAGATTAAAGGGGCACATCACCAGCCCCTTTGGTGCCTTCTTCTCCCCACTCTCTTCAACTTGGGCCACGCCAAGGAGGAGGACTTTCTACTACAAGGAGGATGGCCAGGCAAAGGAGAAGGACCTAGGGTGGATATCCACCCTAGGTCCTTCTACTTTGCCTAGCTGTCCTCCTTGAACTAGAACCCTTGGAGAAAAGCTTAAAGCACGCTACCTTAGTGCTTGCTTTGGAAGACATCACCTTGGTTGAGCATAGCAAGGACGGAGTTGGAGGACTCTTTTCAAGCTCGAGAGCAACCATGCTTGGAGCAAGAAGCCCTCTTCTTAACCATCTATCTAGAGGATTTGTGTTTTCTTTTATTTATTACAATTTTCTTGTGGTAGAAGCATTCATCTACTAAGCTTTTCTGTAAAAAACTTTCTCATTATTCTAGTTGCCTTCTTTGCAATTTCTTCAGTTGCATTTTTAATTACTTTGTTTTTAGCATTCTTCACTCCCTCTCGCTATTTATTCTAGGCCTCCACTTGCCTAGAGTGAGCTTAGGGAGAGGCTCTACCTACCACTTTGGAAGTAGTGTATTGAGTTAAGTTTAAGTCACTTTCTCGCCAACAATTTCACATGTTGCCTTAATTTCAAAAGCAAAAAATGATATATTGAAGAAAGGCCAAAAAGATAGTTGAGATCTATATTGTAAGAAAGAGAATTAATTTCGCAAACATATTGCCTCCTTGGATGACCCTAGCTCTTAAAATCATAAACTTTCACACAATGATTCCAAAATAAGTTAGAAACATCTTTTCCGAATTTCAAATCAATTGGGTTTGTATTTAATTTTTAAAAATTCATGGACTGTAAAGGGGTCACACCCTCCAATCTTCCTATTTTGCTATTGTCCGCAAATTTTTAGAATTTCTATGCTCATCCAATTTTTGTGAAATTCAGCTTACTGGAATACTTGTGAAATTTTACACATTATAAAAAATCATCAAAATTTTCTGAGGTTGGTGGTAATACTAAAAAGTCCAAAATACCCACGGGTATCATTTCTGGACTTGGACCCAGTACAATAAAAAATTCAAAAAAATTATTAAAAAAATTCCTAAAATCATACAAAATTTTTTTATGGAATCCCTGCTTGATTCTATTCAAAGTAGTGGTGTTGTTTGAATTGTTTGGACCATTACTTAATACAGAAAGCCTAAAAACTTCTCATTGGTTGGTAAATTTCTGTCTTAGGACCAATTTGATTAGGATTTCTTTTTTCATTTTTAGAAACAAACAACAAAAGGAAACATATTTTCACCCATACAACTTGATTTCCTCTTGTTTGTGGAATCTCAAACTTGTTTGAAAACTTAAAAAGAAAATCCTAAAAATACACTAACTTCAATCCAATCCTAAAAGACAGAAATACAATAATTGTGTGACAACTTGCTTTTCATTGGAGCCACTCTCCAATTCTTGCACACACAAAAAAAAAATTGAAATAACAGGGCAACAACCCAATAAACGCCCTCCACATTCCGTGTGCACTATAGTATCCTAGACCTAACTAAAATCCGTAGCAACTTGACCCCTAAGGCTTCATCACTTAGGCTTGCTATATAGGTCTTAAGTTTTCTTTAGTTAATACCAATTCTGTTATCTATATCAGGTATTCAGGCTGAGGGGCTATGTCAAACGACTAGGCGTAGGTTTGCACAAGCACCTGGGGATTTTCCTAGGAAATGCTTGGGCCCAAACCTCCCCTTAAGCAACTTGGCTAAATTTGTTGACAGAATGGGTATTCACTGTTGATTACTTATTTCCTAGGTAGACCAAGTCTTAGGTTAAATTCTAGGGAGTCAGAATTAAGTTAGGTCTAGAATTTGATTTCTTGTGTGCACACTTCTCCTATCCCCATCTCTCCTCCTCCCCTACCATTTCTTCCATTTTGCACGGGTGGCGGTCCAAAACTCCACACTTTGAGGGACCACTTGATTTTGCCTCCCAAAAAAGGACTTTTCCTGTATTTTTCCTCTTCTTTAAATGGAAAATCAAAATTAGTCCTCTAACTCGCATGCTAATTTTTCTTTCCCTATTTTTCCACCTAGGAGCTACTTAATTAGGCCCCTCCACCTAATCTCTACTCTATCATGGCTCAGCTACAAGTTAAGCAACAACAGTTGCAGAA
The DNA here is from genome assembly GCA_037157565.1 of Thalassia testudinum. NCBI lineage: Eukaryota > Viridiplantae > Streptophyta > Magnoliopsida > Alismatales > Hydrocharitaceae > Thalassia > Thalassia testudinum. Next base: position 118,771,610 of record JAZHRO010000024.1, read on the forward strand.
GGATTTAATAAACCTAACCAACCAAGGGAGCCCTACCACACCTACCCAAGCTCCACACATTCCACATCTTACCCCTTTTAACACCCACTAGAGAGAGAATCTGCATAAACCCTGTGCTGAGTATAATTATTATTCTGATGCTTTCTATGGTTCAACAGGGAATTATGTTTATCCAAATCATCACCCCACACAAAATGTCCCTACTTTCAAGGGGAAATTGAAAAATTCCTCTAATGGGGGGAATTATCCGGCTCATTCCTGGACAAATCCAGTTCCACACCAACAACAGAACCCTTTTAGAAGGTATGGTTCAAATCAGACCTATCAATCTGGGCAATCTCAAGAAGACATTAATGCCTAGATGATGAAAACCCTGCAGGAGTTACAAAGAAAAATAAAGGAAACAACCCGTCTTATTAACAATCTCAATGATCAAATTGGGGATATTCCGACCCAAAGACCTACAGGACACTCACCATCCCAACCCACACCAAACTTTATTAATCACAGGAACTAACACTCGAGTGGATACCAACATTAAGACCATACAGTTCAGCCTCCTATTAACCCAATATCACAACACGAACCCAACTTCTATCAACATCAGGCCCCCCCACCTCCTCCCAGTGATCTCCAAACTTCGTATGTAGAGACTTTGAGGAGTGAGGAACCCACCACGAATTTAAGGCCTTCACATTCAGATGGTGAAACTGATTCTCAGCCAATGCAGATTGACTCCCCTAACCTCAATAAGGAAGAAAAAGAAATCCCATAAACACCTTACTCAAATCCTATTTCCCACTCTCAACAACTGCAATCCAACAATCCAAAATCAGAGCCCTCTGACTACAATCCTTTGGACTTATTTGAGCAAGTTGAGAGGAATATTCCCTTCCTAGATTCTCCCCATGCCCCTAAAAAATTTACTTCAAAATGGCATGATCAGAATCTAGAAAGGTTGGTCCTTTCAAAGACAGCCAGCTCAGTTTTTCAGAGCAAGCTACCTTTCACAAAAAAGCACCAAGGCACATCACTCATCTCAGTTGTCATAACTGACACCATTTTTTTTCGTGCCCCTCTCGACTTAGGTACCTCTAGTAATCTCATCCCCCCTGTCTTATTTGAGGAATTTCAATTCAGTGATTTAAAACCTACTAAGGTTCAATTTCAATTGGAAGATCGATCTACCATTCAACCGCAGGGAGTTGTTGAGGATATTATTATCAAGGTCCAGAATTGTTTATTTTCAGTAAATTTTCTTCTCCTTGACATAGACGTACCCAAGGCTCTCATTAATGCCATCCTTGGAAGACCTTTTTTGATTATGCAGTAGCTAATATCAATTCTCATTCTGGGAAAATGAATATAAGTTGCAGTAACCAGACCTTCTCATTAGATTTATTTCAAGCTTCCAAGAGGTCCATTGATCACAAAATTTTTGAGGACACTGATAATAAAATGGAAGCAGTATTTGAGACATCTATGTTGATCCAATCTCATTCATCTTTGACCACTATTAATCTAGATTTTATTGATTCTTATTCTAAGGATAATTATGTGGTCCAAGACTTTCCAGATCAACTAGGGTTTGACTTTCCCCCTTTTCATCTTCTTGATTTTTCACCAAAAACATCCACACTAACTTCACCAACCCTACATCTGATTGACTCCATTCCCCATCCCTTTCCATTGGACCTATCACCTGACCAACCAGAGTTTGGCATGTTACACGCACTTAAACCATGGCCAGATCTGGGTCATTTTTCCATTTCTCTATTTTATTTTGATCCCTTTATCTTTACCACTCATCTTTTTAGGGATCTTGAGGAAGACACTTTTATTAAAGACATTCAAGTGTCCAACTGTTTACATGATTTTCCATCTTCCGTGAAGACCTTCACGCTCGGCTGAATGGCATAAAAGATAGCACTGGATGAGAGGTAACCCATCATTTTTTCCTGCTTTCCTTTTTTCTTCTTCTTCCAGGTTTTGATCATCCTAAACCCGACCGTTCTTCACTAAGGTAATCCCTTTTCCCTCCTAATGCATGAGGACATGGCATATCTTAAGCATGGGGGGGTATTTTTAAAATTTGATGATCGATTTAGGATTTTCAAAACCTAAAAACATGCATTTTTCTTTAGTTATTTTATTTTCTTACTTGCGTACCCAAAAGAAATATAAATAATAAAAATGTTGAAAACTTTTTGAGGAAAAATTTTGAAATTGAGACTAAGGTCGAAAAAGTCATTTTTGGTACAATGGGATTTAATCTTTAACAAGCTAGGGAAGAGGATGTGGATCTGATCATTAGAATTTCAGGGTCTATTTTAGACTATATCAGATATCCGTCTCTAAAAATTCCACCTGAACTCAAGATAGTTCAGGTGACTTGATCCTATTTTGTAATGTGGAAAGTATTTGGCTTAGTTTCTGATTCAAAAACTTGTATGTCTTAAGAAACTTCTTGTGTCAATTTTCACACACAAACCAACACTTGAAAATAACTAAAAATTTGAAAAACTCCCATGTTTGGACTTAGTAAAGGTCTGAAACAGATCATTGGTTTGAGTTCCCACCGCCGAGAAGGAGTAAAATGCATCCTTTGAGGATGCGATGTCAACAAGTTACCGCCTTGGCACTGCTCCATATCTATATTTCATATCTTTAGACAGAGCATTAAAGCACATTTTAGTAGCTCAAGTGTCTTGGATGGTGCTCTACCCATAGTGTCAGAGCAAGAGCTTGAGTTTACTTGGAGCGCCCCTTTACACCGCATTGTGTTCTGGGGTTGTGAGCTCCTGGGTGGTGTCATGGACAGTGCTATCCGGAAGTACTGGCGCTAGAGCCGCCTCAAGGATTGGTAACGGGAATGATGATCCCGACACATCTGTTGTAAGACTAAGTTGAAAATAACCATGGGGGAGAAAAAAGAAAATAATAAAAAAATAAAAAAATAAACATGCCCCTATAAATGTTAACTTTTCACAAGCATAGACACAAGGTTTTAAAGGATTTTTGCAAGTTGCAAATCAGATTCATGAGCCAGAAAAATCCTAAAAATAAAAATTTCAAGTCATTTGAATTAACAAAGGGTTAATTTGTGAATTTTCTGGAGGATATATTGAGCCCATTTTTTCTAATGGTTGGACCCAAAACAAATCCCAATGTTTATCTTTAACAAATCCCGTACCTCCTATGTTTATATCAACCAAGGTCGCTTAATCTTTTTCTCCTCAAAAGTAGAAAAAAAATAGATTTCCCGAAAATTCTGTTTTCCAAAAAAATTGAAGTTTTGCTAAGAGAATAGCAAAAGATAAGCATTGGGGTGTGATAAATGCCAGTTTATCATCATTCGTATGCACTAAAACAAACCTAGCTCTTAGGATTTTACTCTGCAAATGGGTTTTTGGGCTGCATTTGGTCATAAATTAGGTTAGGCATGCAATACATTTTTTATTGTCCATTTAATATGCTTTTGTGAGTGTTAGGGATGAACAGATATACAGATCCTTAAAACCCTAGCACTCAAGAAGGCAAATAGTGAAGGAGAAGCTCAGACTAGCTGGAACTCAGCTTAATCTAGCTCACCACAGTTGGAATCTAGCACACTTGAACAACGGTTAGCTCAACCCAAGTCCATTTAGTTAATCTCAACTGAATGGTAGCTCAAGAGAGTTCATCTTAGCTCACCCTAGCTCAAGTCAGCTCAGATCCAGCTCAACCAAGTTGAGTCTAGCACATTTTAGTTCCCACAAGTTCACAGGGAGCTCTAGCTAGCTCAGCTGATTTTACTGGAGTTCACCCCAGCTCAGATCTAGCTACATGCAGTTCCACTCAACTCCAGCAAGCTGAAGAATAACTCATCCTAGCTCAGGAAGCTCAAGTACATCTCCCAGGGACACAGCTTAGCTCAACTCAGTTGACCTAAGCTACCTTAGCTGCCTCAACCAGCTTAATTCTCCCTAGGATCACCAGACCCAGCTCACCTCAGCACATTATGGTAGAAGCCAGCTCACTTTTGCTTCGCTTAGCAGCTAGCAAAGAACTAGCAAGCTAAGCCAGCTAGAGTAGCTCCATAACAGCCTCTTCAGCAGCTGCTAGCTCCATACTTCTCCTCCTCAGCTCCTCTCTTCAAACCCTAGCTCCAATACCTCCTCCTCTACTCCATAGCTAGCTAACCTAGCTTAGCTTAGCTAGCACCAAGCTCCTTGGCCATCCACCACCTTCAACTCAACCCTAGCTAGCTCCACCAACTTAAGCCTTACCTAAGCTAGATATCCTACTCGAAGTTGGTGCCACCTTTTAGCCACCTCTTCACCCCGTCATCACCACCAAACGGCACCAATTTTGGCGCAAAAACCTAACCCTAACTACCCCCCTTTTTGGCACCAACATCCACCCCCACATCCACCATACACCTAACCCTACAACCCACCTAGCCACCCACCTATCCCTCCTTCTAGAACCCTACTTGGCGCCACCTAAGCCCCCATTCTAGAAGCCATTTTGGTGCCAACTTCAAGGGGTGCAACCACCCATAAACACACCCTATGTGCCCTTGGGTTGGTCCCAATAGCCCTTAGCCATAGGATCCCCAACCACCTCCATCTTCCTATCATAGCCCTTCATTTCAAGAGTCACCTTAGCCCCCTTCCTACTCTATATAAACCCACCACCTACCACCATTTTATATCATCCTCCATTAGTGTATTTTTCTACCTATACCCACCAACACCTATGGCCAAGAAGAAGGAGTAGAGAAGAAGATTAAAGGGGCACATCACCAGCCCCTTTGGTGCCTTCTTCTCCCCATTCTCTTCAACTTGGGCCATGCCAAGGAGGAGGACTTTTCTACTTCAAGGAGGATGGCCAGGAAAAGGAGAAGGACCTAGGGTGGACGTCCACCCTTGGAGAAAAGCTTAGAGCACGCCCCCTTAGGGCTTGCGTTGGAGGACATCACCTTGGCAGAGCATAGCAAGGAAGGAGTTGGAGGACTCTTTTGAAGCTCGGGAGCTACCAAGCTTGGAGCAAGAAGCCCTCTTCTTCACCATCTATCTAAAGGATTTGTGTTTTCTTTTATTTATTGCAATTTTCTAGTGTTAGAAGCATTCATCTACTAGGCTTTTCTGTAAAACACTTTCTCCTTAATCTAGTTGCCTTCTTTACAATTTCTTTAGTAGCATTTTTAATTGCATTGTTTTTAGCATTCTTCACTCCCTCTCCCTAATTATTCTAGCCCTCCACTTGCTTAGAGTGAGCTTAGGGAGACACTCTACTTGCCACTTTGGAAGTAGTGTATTGAGTTAAGCGTAAGTCAATTTCTCGCCAACAATTTCGCATCTTGCCTTAATTTCCAAAACATAAAAATGATATATTGGAAAAAGACCAAAAGAAAGTTGAGATCTATTTTGTAAGCAAGAGAATTAATTTTACAAACATATTGCCTCTTTGGATGACCCTAGATACCCCACTATCTAGGAGTACAAATTTAAAAGCGAAAGCGGATTTACGCCTTGCGACGACACTAAGTTGCCTAATTAACAAACCATGTATTTTCGCGATCAGTAGAAACCTGCCCAAAAACTCTAAACTCAAAATTCCAAAAAATAATTGGAAAGAAGAAAAGCAAAAAAATTTATCTTCCCTTTTTAAAATAAGGCGAGGACTTGGGCGGTCAGCATTTTGGTAGACACCCGGGCACTGTTGAATCTTCATAGTTTAGGACCTTAGTTGAAATTTCCTTCTATTAATAAATAACTACTGCCTTAAGCAATTGAGTCCTAACTCTATTTTTCTATACATAGCATTTAGCTTAATTTTGCTAGGGACTAGCAAAAGATAGTCATGGAGGCATAGTGTAGATGATGAGTCCATTTTAATGGACTAATATTACGCCTAAGTAACTTTGACTATGTCTTTTAGGTTTGTTAATAACTATATTAAGTTATAGAAGGTTTGCATGCATCATGATTTAGGTTTACAATTATTCTATAACTTAATATGCTCATTCTATGTGTAGGAAAAATATTTGGCAAAAGAATGAGGGGAAAAGCATAAATTATCCTTTTTCAAATCACTGGCGGCTGTTCTTTTCCCCATTCTCCCGGGGACCCTCAACAGCTACTGGCCAGAGATAGCTAAGGGATTTGAAAATCCCTTAACTCTCGGTGGTGCAACGGAGAAGTTAAAAGGAAGAGGAGGGGAGCAAAGGAAAGGGCAGCTTGATCGACAGGTCCTTCTTCCTCCCCCTGGGGGGATATCCTTCCTCTCCACTATGGAGAGAGTATACACTGTAGAGAAGGCGCACCACCCTCTCCTGCCCTAGCCACGCCACCGTGCCATCGCCCTCCCAAGGTCCGTAGGCGCAGCACCATCGCCCCCTGCAAGCTCTCTGCCCTTGCATGATCGAAGGGTTGCTCCCACACCACTGCAGGTAGTTCTCCAACCCACGCGGCATACTCGCCCCTGCAGCCACATGCAGCGCGCAACCGCGCCCCTCCCTACCTTTCCAGCACACCAAGTCCTCCAACGCCCCCTGTTGCAGGCGCTCACTCCACCTCTGCCTGTAGATCCGCCTCCATCGTCCCAGCAGGCACCGCAAGCCAAGTTCTTCAAAGCTGCCTCAAGCCAGTGCCTGGCGCTCCCCTCGCCTCCAGCGCACCATAGCGTGCGCACCATTCATCTGCAAGTGCCATCTACCTGCCCTCACGCACCAAGCCGTGCCCCTCATCACCTTTCGCCCACGCCACAGTAGGTGTATCCTCTCAATCGCACGCCATCTCCAACGCCCTACTGCAGGTGCTCTCAACTGCACGCCATCTCCAGCGCCCTACTGCAGGCGCTCTCAACCACACGCCATCTCCAGCTCCTCCCTGCATAGGCACTCTCAACAACGCGCACTGTTGCAGGTGCTCTCTGCCCTCTCCGCCTGTGTGCCTCTCCCTTCAGCGCCATCTATAGGCACACCGCTCCACCTTCCCACAGACCGCATGCCTGCAAGCACGCTTCGCCGCCCATCTGCAGGTGCACCAGCATGTGCACACCCGCACAGTACCGCACGCAAGCCCTGCAACAGGACCTCTGCCTGCTTGTTCAACAGGCCGGAGCGTCGGCCACCTCCTGCCACCTGCGTTGCTACCGCTGCCATCACCGGAGAGCTCCCGACCTCGCCGTCCTCTTGAGCCTCGCAATAACCCCCGTGGTGCTCTCCCTCTCTCGCAAGGAGGAGAGAGAAAAAAAGCCCTGTTTTGCTCTCAATTAAAATTTACATTCAATGCCATTGCCACCTAATTTGATATTTATTATTATTATATTATGGCAGAATTGCATTCAAACACTCATAGTTCTTTATAATTGCATGGTATTGATATTAACTAGTTTAAAGATTTATTTTGGGGTTTAATTTAAGTACTAATTGTCTTTAGTACACATCACGTGAAAACTGCATGAATTCATCCTAAATTTATTGAGGATTTCTACGAGGGAAAATTACACTTATACCTTTATCTTTTTAAGTTATCGCAAATCTACTTTCCTTCACAGTTTAAGTCAGATTTGAACAGGGATTTCGCACTATCTGAAATAATATTAAATAATTAAGTATTGATTGCATCATTGCCTCCCTGTGAACACGACCCACTCTTATGCGAGTGGTTATTTTCAATATTTTTGATTAGTCGATTTTTCCACCACTTAAATACTATAACGCTAAGCGAAAGGTCGTCTATCAAAATTGGCGCCATTGCCGGGGAGGTAACTGATGGTGTCGGTTTGTTTGATGACCGGGTTTTGGTTTTGTTATAACGTTGTAGTAAAGCCGGTTATTACCAACATTTCAAATATAAATTTTTTACTCGGAAAATAAAAGAGTTCCCGAGGTCGAACTCAGGGAGCAAGTCGTATTCTAGAGATATACATGTTTCTTTTACAAAATAAAGAAAGAAAGAGGGAAAGAATTTGTTGTTCTCTTTGTTTTCTCCTCGTGATGTTCTTCTTTCTTTCTTTCTTCAGATCTCCTTCTTCTTCTTCCTTGGTTTCTGTCTTGGCCTCTCTTCTTCTTTTTCTGCAATCTCTTCTGTGAATGTTTCTTCTTCCTTTCTTTCTTCAGATCTCCTTCTTCTTCTTCTTCGTTCTGCAGAGGTGACGCTCCTCTTCAGATCTCCTTCTTTTTCTTCCTTATGGCTGCAGAGCTTCTACCTTCAGCTACTAAGTCTTCCTTTCTTCTTTTTCTGCTTTGGCCGTTGCTCTTCTTTTCTTTCTTTCTTCAGCCTGCCTTCTTTCCTGCTCTGGCTGCTGACCTTCCGTCGTCTGACCCGGTGCTTCGACGACTTAACTATGCATTTGCTACAGTGCAGCTCCTTCTTCTTAAGCAGGTCTTCTTCTTCGCCTGCGCCTGCACACTTCAGAGTTTCTCGTCAGAGGCAAAACCTACTCTACCCTCCCCCCCCCGCGTCTCTCTTCCTCTCTGAAACCACTCTTGGGAAAGCTCTCCCAGAGCTACCGGGTAACCGGGTTCGGATCAGGCCCGGGTCCAGGCCCACCGGCGTGCGTGGTGGGCGAGGAGTGCAGGTCAGTCGAGTCGGGTCGGGTCGGTTCGGGTCAGGTCCGCGGGGCGTGAGCGCGGACGAGACCGGGTAACCGGGCGGGTGAAGGGGACCTCACCCCGTGTACTGAGGCAGTAAGGCTACTGCACTTTTGCATCTTATGTCGCTGCGGCTCTTCAGGCGTTTCCGAGGTGGGACTAAACGGCCCACCTCAATTGCGCGCCCGCAGCGGGGAATTCAGCAGGAGATGGAGGCGTCACGCGAAGCTTTCTGGCTTAGCTGCGAACCTGGTGTTTTGCCAAAACTCCTCGCAAGGCCTGGGAGTGAATCTGGGCTTGGCGCTGAGCGTGGCGCGCCTGTAGCTGCAGGCGGAAGCAGTTCCTCCTGCGCGTCAATGGCGGCGGAGGTCGGGTGGCCTGTTCACAAGAAAACGGCCTCTCGGCCTAATCAGAGAGTGCCAGGAGCTTCGCCAGGGTGCGGCGAAGCTCGTGTGGGTGGTGGCGAGGCGCGGGGCGGCGTGCGAGGGCTGCCCTAGGTCGGACTGTGGGTCGGAGGATGGGTCTGTTCGGTGGAGTTGCAGAGGGTGATGTGGGGGAAGTGGTAGGGCGGAGATTGATCAGGGTGAGGAGGCGGAGGTCCTGCGGTGGTTGGCGAGCCGTGTGGGTCGCTGAGGTGATGGGAGCGGCTCGCCGGAGGGTGGTCTGACACGAAGGGGGTGAAGGTGGTCAGGGTCGGTCGAGGGCTTAAGTGAATAAATTGAAAGCGGGGAAAGAAAGAGGAGAAGAAGGGGAGTGGCTCTAGCTTACTTGCAGGGACGAAAGGGGAGGAACAGGGCGACAGTCGTATCGACTGTCGCCGGAGAAGACGATGCTCAGGGAAAGGGGCGGCGGCGAGCAGAGAGCCGGAGAGGCGCCAGCTGGGTGCGGCGTGGCGCGGGAAGAGCAGGGGAGGAAGTCTCTGCTGCTGGTATTGCGGCAGAGCGAAGAGGTGGAGGGGGAGGAAACCGCCGGAGCTGGTGAGCGTCTGCCGGAGGAAGAAGAGAAGAAAGTTGGGGATTTTCTCCGTCAGATCCAGGCTGCCCTGGTCGGTGGAGCAGCGGGGGGTATTTATAGGGATCAAACAGGGAGGAAGGCGGAGGGAGACGACGTGTCTCCCTCACCGGAGGATGGTTGGAAACAAGAACCCATACCGTCCGTGCGTTCGCACGGCCGGTATGGTGGGCTACAACGACCAGGGGGGTGTCCCTGCGACGGCTGACGACGCAGGGCACCCCCGGTTTACTTGCTAGGTCCCCCACCTCACCCTGCGCGGCGCCATGCTCCGCGCAAGGTCGCCGGAGCATGGTGCTGGCAGGTTTTTGCAGGAGGGACCTGATTGCAAAGAACGAAGGAGAGTTAGGGGCCACAATGCGAGGGTTCAAAAGTTGAGGACCAAAGAGTAAATATATGAGGACCAAAGTGTAAAGTCGGTCAAGGAGGTTTCTTCTTAGGCTCAAGTTTTTATACATGACTAATTAGGACCTAAGGAATCTGATGGTGAATTTCATTTTCATATTAAACCTTGTTTGACCGGTCAATTTGCGCAAAAACCCAAATTAAGTTATTAATTGGGCATGGTTCTCAATGTAGGTCAAAATGGGTTCTAAAGGCCAAATTGAAGGTTCTAAACCCTAGAGATTATTTTTCTATGAATTTTAGAGGGTTTATTCTATTTTTACTTTGCCTCGAACCTTGTGAATTGAAGTGGGTTGTTTTAGGGTTACAGATTTATCATTTAGTTTCTTGGAATTGCTGTAGCCCTTGCTAGATCATTTCATCCCACTTTTATTCTTATTTAGCTGCTTTGACCTATGTTTGGGCCCTGAATTACCCTGTATGCAGATTATACTGGTGAAATTGCATTTTTACCCCTTATGACTTGTTTTCTCCTTAAACTCAGAATTCTCTGAGTTAAGCCTTTCCTTGAGTTATGTAGGAGCTTTTATCCTTTGTATTGGGTCAAAATGAGCTAGTTATGGCTCATGATGAGGTTCTCATCATACCCCCATGCCTAGCTTTTGCTAGTCCCTTAGCAAAAACTTAAGGTTTCAACCCTTGTTCTAGACCATGAAGTTTTTAATAGTTTTAGATAAGTGCCTTTTTTATTTGAGCATAGATTAGGTTAGAATGCTGACCATAGGACTAAAAGGTACTCTAGTACCAATCAAGATCCAAATCTGTCTAGCCTTAGCCTCAGTCTTTTAGCAAAGGTTTTTAAGGCCCACAAGAACTAACCTAAGGTTTATTGGACTTCGTGGTTAAAGCACCCGTGCTTGAAATGATTTTAGCCCTGGCTCAGTTCGCAGTGCGTTTTGTAAGAGAGAGATAGAAAGTTTTTCTGTTTGGAGAGTTTTCTCTCTCTTTTTCTTTTTAGTGCTAGCCTAGGATTGGCTTTTCAACACGGTCTGTATCAGATTCCTTGCTCCCATCATCAATCCCCAAGGGTTCCTGGCGATCGATGCTTCGAGATAGCACCGCCCATGGCAACCCCCGGAACCCTGGCTATTGAGATTTCGAGATAATCCCATCCATGGTATTCCGTGGCTGAATCCAGACCCTGGCAATTGACACTTCGAGATAATGCCATCCATGGAATCTGAACCAGCAGAGTGCTTACATGCCCCCAGTAGGATATGTAAATATCCTAAGAGACAAGCACCGAGGAGATGATATTTTGTTACGTATCTTCGAGGGGATTTCCCGCCTCTCTGCGCTGGGAACTCGTCCAAATCAACTTGTGTTGATCGGCCGCTCCTATTCTAGGTGTTCTTTTCAGATTTTTGCGACGCTTCTGCGTGATTCTGATTTTTACGCTTACTGAACCAGGCTGTGTGTGAGATTAGGGTGCTTAGGTTACTGAGTCCCGTAAACCAAAAATTAGTTAACGAGGCCGAATACTCCCTAAGCCTTAGACCTAATACTTCAGCTTTTCATTTTCCTCAACCTCTTGAGGAGTGTCCAGATCTTAATGGGTACTAAGAGTCTATTCAAGAATGCCTAAGGTTTGCATTCTTTACTAATCTTATTGTGCACTTTTCTTGAATGAGGTCTAGAACTTAGGTTAATTCCTTAGTTCCTTACTAATGACTATCACTTTTTCTCATATTTTTGTGCTCCTTTTTCCTTTTGTTTCTTTTCTCCTTCGCAAAATTTTCTTCTCTTTTCCTCTTATTCTTTTTCGATTTTTTTTTTTTTTTTTTTTTTTTTTTTGGCATATGTGAATTTTTTGTTTGAAACCTTTTCTTACAAGTTTTGCACTTTCATACCCCCCCATGCCTAAGATTTGCAATGCCCTCATTGTAACCTAGGGGGTCTTAGTTCATTCCTTAAGACAGAAATTTGGATGAGTGAATGGGTCGGGTTGAATTTTTGCGGACGATTTCAAATCCCAGATGCAAACATCTGAGTTGGGGTCGGCTGTCTACAAGGGTGAACTTCGAGTGCTGAAAGGTGTCAGAACAAGTTTCAGGTTTTCAAAGAGAATGACGGGCTGCCTCCCGTTAAGCGCTGAGTTTTACGCCATCGGCTGGGCGCAATAAGCTCAAGGGGAAAGGAGGGTATAAGATGCCTCAGCCAAATTAGTAGAAGTTACATCAATGAACGGCTTGAGTCTCTGACCGTTCACGATGAAAGGTTCAGAATCGTGGCTGAGTGGACTGATTTCGATTGCTCCATTTCCAAAAACCTGTCGGACCAAATATGGTCCAACCCACTTAGATCTCAGTTTTCCTGGGAAGACTTTGAGTCGGGCATCAAAGAGTAGGACCTTTTGACCAGGATGAAAGATCTTTCTCGAGATGTGTTTGTCGTGGAAGGCTTTAACCCGCTCCTTGTAGATTTGCGAGTTCTCGTACGCGTCTATGCGTAATTCATCGATCTCGCTGATTTGGAGTTTTCTGTGGGTCCCAGCCTTGGAAAGATCCAGATTACAGTTCCGTACTGCCCAATAGGCTTTATGCTCCAGTTCGACGGGAAGGTGGCATGCCTTTCCGTACACCAGTCTAAAGGGAGACATGCCTAATTGGGTCTTGTGGGCGGTCCTATAGGCCCACAATGCTTCCGGAAGTCGGGACGACCAGTCCTTCCTGTCAGGTCGAACAGTGACTTGCAGGATTTTCTTGATCTCCCGATTAGACAGCTCAGCTAGACCATTAGTTTGGGGGTGGTAAGGAGTAGAGATTCGGTGAGACACCCCGTATTTGGTCATCAGTGACCTAAACTGAGCATTTGTGAAATGGGTCCCCCCATCAGAGATTATTGCACGAGGAATCCCGAACCTTGAGAAAATGTGTTGATGAATGAATTTGAGAACGATTTTGTGATCACAGGTTCGGGTCGGTATGGCTTCGATCCATTTGGACACGTAGTCCACAGCCAACAGAATGTATTCGAAACCATCCGAAACAGGAAAGGGGCCCATAAAATCAATCCCCCAAACATCAAAGATTTCGCATACTAGAATCGGTTGCATAGGCATCATGTCGCGATGGCTCATGTTGCCCAAAGTCTGGCAACGACTGCATGCCTTGCAATGACTGTATGCGTCTTTGAACAGTGTGGGCCAGTAAAAGCCGCACTGGAGGACTTTTGATGCGGTTTTATGCCCGGCAAAATGGCCACCGCATGCCTGGTCATGGCAGAAAGAGAGGATATTGTTGACTTCCCCTTCCGGGACACATCTCCGGATGATCTGATCGGCACCTATGCGGAAGAGGTACGGGTCTTCCCAAATGTAATACTTGGCATCGGAGCGTAATTTGTCTTTCTTGGCCTTCGGCCAATCGGACGGGGTCTGATGAGATGCCAAGTAATTTACAATATTAGCAAACCATGGAAGGCTAGTACCAATAGTCAGCAGGTGCTCATCGGGAAAATGCTCAGTGATGGGTCCGGAAGGGTCAATTATTTCAGAAGGAAGACGGGACAAGTGATCAGCTACCACGTTTTGTTTTCCCGCTTTATCGCGAATCTCGAGGTCAAATTCTTGCAACAGCAAGATCCATCGGATCAATCGAGGTTTCGCATCCTTCTTTGCAAGGAGATGCCTCACAGCCGTGTGATCCGAGTATATGATGACATGGGAACCCAGAAGGTATGATCTGAACTTCTCTAGAGCAAATACTACAGCTAGCAGCTCTTTCTCAGTAACCGTATAGTTACGCTGAGCCTCATCGAGTGTTTTGCTGGTGTAGTAAATGACCACAGGTTTCTTGTCATTTTTCTGCCCCAAAACCGCTCCTACAGCGAAGTCGGATGCATCACACATGATCTCAAAGGGTTGAGACCAATCAGGGGACTGTAGGATCGGGGCTTGGGTGACTCGGTCACGCAGGATTTCAAATGCTTGAGTGCATTCCTTGGTCCTTGGAGAGAAGAGTGGTCGGGGGGCGTGCGATTTTTGAAAAATCAGGGATAAATCATCGATAAAAACCGACATGCCCTAAAAAGGATCGGATGTCCCTGATCGAGCTAGGCATAGGAAGGTGAGAAATCAGATTAACCTTAGCTCGATCCACTTGGATACCTTTCTCCGAAATTGAGTGTCCCAGGACAATTCCCTCAGGCACCATGAAATGGCTTTTTTCCCAGGAAAGAACCAAATTCACGTCGATGCACCGCCTGAGTATCTGGACCAAGTGTTGGAGGCAATCGTCGAATGATGCTCCGAAAACTGAAAAGTCATCCATGAAGACTTCCAGATAATCACCTACCATAGCTGAGAATATGGCAAGCATGCATCGCTGAAAAGTAGCGGGTGCATTGCAAAGACCGAAAGGCATCCTTCGGAAAGCGTATGTTCCGAAGGGGCAGGTGAACGTGGTCTTTTCTTGGTCCTCAGGATGGATTGCCACCTGGTTATAACCGGAGTACCCGTCAAGAAAGCAGAAGAACCTATTTCCCACTAGTTTTTCGAGAATTTGATCAATGAAGGGTAGTGGGAAATGATCCTTCTTTGTGGAGGAATTGAGTCGACGGTAATCTATACAGACTCTCCATGAGTTGGCTAATCGGGTAGGAATGATTTCTCCGGTCTCAGTCGTTATAGTGGTGAGTCCTGCCTTCTTGGGCACGACCTGAATTGGGCTCACCCAACGACTATCGGAGATCGGGTAGATGATCCCGGCATCTAACCACTTGATGATCTCCTTTTTCACGACCTCCTGCAGATTGGGGTTTAAGCGTCTCTGCATTTCACGAGAAGGTCGTGTGCCCTCTTCTGAATAGATATGATGAGTACAATAAGAGGGACTTATTCCAGTCAAATCATCGAGAGTCCATCCGATGGCTCTTCGATGTTGCTGGAGGATAACAATCAGACTGGCTTCCTGTTCAGGACTGAGGTTGGAATTGATGATCACAGGAAGGGTCTGATTAGAACCCAAAAAGATGTATTTTAAGTGAGCAGGAAGGGGTTTCAGCTCGAGGATGGGGTTTTCAGCAGCAGCGGGTGGTTCAGTATAGATGTGAGGTTCAAGGGTGGGAGTTACTGGATTGTTCACATCTGGGTTTGACTCCTCTGTTTGCGGGTCAAGATCCTTCTGTGGTTGATGAGGCATACTCAAGTCATTCTGGAGGTGTGATTCATCAACCAGAGTCTTGATGTCACAAATTTGCTCGATGACGCCGCAATTAATTCCTTGTTGGGCCTTAAATATATCAATTTTCAGTGTTTGATCTCCAAACTTAAGCTCTATTTGGCCCTCCTCACAGCTGATGTTGGCTCTAGCAGTAGCCAAGAAAGGTCTCCCTAGAATGATTGGTGTATCCCTAGGGTTCTCAGGTGCATCCATGTCTAAGACTATAAAGTCCACTGGAAAATAGAAATCCCGCACTCTCACGATAACATCCTCGAGAATCCCTTTTGGTGACTTTATAGATCGATCTGCTAATTGTAATGTCACCTCGGTTGGTTTCAGCTCAGATTCTTCTAGATGGTCCAGTAAGGATGTGGGTATCAGATTTATAGATGCACCCAAGTCTAACAATGCTCTATCAAATTGGGTACCACCTATCTTACAGGAGATCAGTGGAGTTCCAGGATCTTTTGCCTTGGGCGGGAGTCTACTAAGGATTACAGAGCTGGCTTGCTCTGACAGAACAATTGGGCTCCCTCCCTTGGTTCGCGGCTTACGCTGGGGTGTACATAAATTCTTTAGAAATCGTGCGTAAGCTGGTACGTGGCGGATTGCATCCATCAAGGGGATGTTTATGTGGACCTGCTCAAAGAGCTTGACCAGGTCCTCCTCAGGGGCCACGGGTTTGGTGGTCTTCTTTCCCTTGGTCAGGGCCTCGGGAAACGGGATCTTGGTTGGTTCCTCTAGGATAGGTCCAGGTTGTGGATCTGGAACAGCGGTACCTTGGATAACTATCCTAGGGTCATGGTCATCAGGCTGGGAGTGGTTTGGATAATGCGGGTCTTGAGTTGTCTTACCACTACGTGTTGTTACAGAATTTAATCCGGCCTGATTTTGGTTTGGGTTTGGTAGGAGGGGTGGCTGCTGCTGAAATCCCGCACGAGAAGTTGAGGCATCCATCTCGTCTGGAGATGGAGCAGTGGGGGCCTGATAAATCCATTGAGCATGGCCTAAATTTGGATTCATAACGCGCTTCTGGGTTGGCACGTTATTTGGGTTAGGAAGGGGTTGGGAAGGGAGTGTGCCTGGCTGGCGAGAATTTGCCAACTGGGCCAGTTGAGTTTTAACTTCGGTAAGCTCGTCCTTGTGCTGTTTTTGAATGGCCGCATTCGATTTTTGAATGTCAGCCAGAGTCTGAAGGATTAAGGACATTTGATCTGGATTTGGCCCTGATGGATAAGTAGGGTTGGGCCGAGGCTGAGGCGGCTGGTAGTGATGAGAGGGCTGTGGGCGGGACTGAAAAGGTGGTCTTTGGGTTTGGGAATTTCCCGCCCACTGAAAATTGGGATGGTTTCGCCACCCAGGGTTGTAAGTGTTGGAGAATGGGTCGTTCTGGATGGCGTTGAGGTCCTCGTAGGTCTGAGGAACCTCCTGAGAATCAGGGAAAGGAGGAATGGAGTTCCCCCGGCTGGTGAAGAAAGGATCGGATGATCTTCCAGTCCAAGAATCAGATGGGGATGGATATGGATCCATCCCAAGGGAGGATCGGTGGAGGATGTTTTGCACAGTCTCCTGTGTGGAAGGAGGTTGTGCAAAGGAGTTACGCGCAGAGGTGGCTCGCTGCAAGTGCTGAGTCAGCTCATCCACCTTCTTTTCAATGATTGAGACCTTGTCCAATCGACTGGCCATTAATTCCAGGTCGACTGATGCGGACAGGCCCTGCGTCTCATGTGCTCCCTTAAGATTCGTCGCTGCGCGGGCATTCGTCCTGTCGAATAATCCCATGGAGTCATTGTTGATGGAGTTCTCGCACATGTTTTCGAGAATCTCCCATACGGTGTCTTCATGTTGACCCATGATGTTTCCTCCGCAAGTTGCATTGACGAAAAGGCGGATGTCCTCACGGAGTCCCTGGTAAAAAGATTGGACTTGTTCCCATTTAGGAACTCCGTGATGGGGGCACTTTCTCATGAGATCCTGAAAACGATCCCATGCCTCATGGAGAGGTTCTCCTGATTGTTGAGTGAAGTGTGTAATCTGATGGCGCAAGGCGTTGTCCGACCAACGGGAAAGAACTTTTTCAAAAACTCGGATTGAAGTTCTTCCCAAGTGTTGATCGGCCGGGTCTGAGTTTGATACCAATGGGCGGCCTTGTCCATAAGAGAAAAGGAGAACATCTTCATGAGAAGAATATCCCGATTTTGCGCATCTGATCCAAAAGTGTGGGCCAGATGCTTTAGCTGTTTGATGTGCTGGAAGGGATCTTCAGAATTAAGCCCATGGAATTTAGGTATAGCATGAATCATGTTGGGCTTTAGTTCGGAATCAGGTCCTCCAATCGGGATTCTGACTCGAGGCTCAATGGCCACCGCAGCAGGATTGTAGTGGTCCCGCATCATGGGACGCTGTGGTGGGTGCACGAAATTTTGGAAGAGGTCATTGAGTCGCTGGAGTTGGTGTTCCAGATTATTTTCTTCCTCAACTGGCTGAGCCATGATGGGGGAAGAAGAAGAACTTGGTTCTGAATCAGAAGAGAGAATAATGTGAGGGTGTTGCTGCAAAAACACGGGCGTCGAGGCTTGGCCTTGACGAGAGCGAATTTCTAAAGGAGGTCTTAAGGGTGGTCTTAGGGACCTCCTTCCGTACATGCACTGTTTGGAAGAGGTAAGTTTAGAAGGTGCTGGACCCAATCAAGACACCCAAAAATGTGTTGGGTGACTATAGAGGTGCGGGGCAGATGGACCCTTTGATCAGAAAGATCGTCCACCTGAGAATTACCTGGGCAGCCAGAGAGGGAGAGTCCCGCGAAGATCCCTACACGGTAGAGCGTCCCCACGGGTTACAGGGTTTCCCCCACCCGACCTCTCTTGTCACTGCGGTTCCAGGTAGACCAGAATGGGGATCTTGACCTCTTAAGTCTACCAATTTTAAGATCAGGGTGCTTAAGGTTTCACTTGAACTTTAGTCTTTTTAAGTGCAAAGAGTGACCTAATTTAAGGTTGGTTAACCCAAAGGGGTCAACTTTACCTCTTGTTTTCTTTGAGAGCTTTTTGGGTCCTTTCTTTTAGGGTCCAAGTGTTTAAAGAGAGAGCCAATTGTTTAGGATTTTTCTTGTTAATTATTTTCAATCAATGGCTTGGGCACACCTCTTTTGGATTTCCTCAATTCTTGATTAAGGGGTGTGTCTCTACTGAAATCCTAATGTTCGACCTTATGTTGGCTCTACTTGGTCCATTTAACTCTTTGTTGGGCAATTAGGGCTCAAGCAAGAATGTGTTAGCCCTTAAATACCCTTAATAGTGTGCAGGAGTGATGAGTTGAAAACATGCAACTCTTTATGGTTACTAAGTATGGAAGGCAGGTTAGCCCTATATTGCTTGCTCTTTTCTTTTCTTCCTCTTTAGAGTTTAGGGGTTAATAGTGAGAGGAAAAATTTACCTGTCTTCGGAGTGGTTGTCGTGTGGTTGCTTGTCTTCTTGAGTTCCTGTAGCTGCACAAAAGAGAGGAGATTATCAGAAATTAAAAGAAACAGGAATGTTTACCTCTAGAATAGCCGTTGCTCCCCGGCAACGGCGCCAAAATGATGGTGTCGGTTTGTTTGATGACCGGGTTTTGGTTTTGTTATAACGTTGTAGTAAAGCCGGTTATTACCAACATTTCAAATATAAATTTTTTACTCGGAAAATAAAAGAGTTCCCGAGGTCGAACTCAGGGAGCAAGTCGTATTCTAGAGATATACATGTTTCTTTTACAAAATAAAGAAAGAAAGAGGGAAAGAATTTGTTGTTCTCTTTGTTTTCTCCTCGTGATGTTCTTCTTTCTTTCTTTCTTCAGATCTCCTTCTTCTTCTTCCTTGGTTTCTGTCTTGGCCTCTCTTCTTCTTTTTCTGCAATCTCTTCTGTGAATGTTTCTTCTTCCTTTCTTTCTTCAGATCTCCTTCTTCTTCTTCTTCGTTCTGCAGAGGTGACGCTCCTCTTCAGATCTCCTTCTTTTTCTTCCTTATGGCTGCAGAGCTTCTACCTTCAGCTACTAAGTCTTCCTTTCTTCTTTTTCTGCTTTGGCCGTTGCTCTTCTTTTCTTTCTTTCTTCAGCCTGCCTTCTTTCCTGCTCTGGCTGCTGACCTTCCGTCGTCTGACCCGGTGCTTCGACGACTTAACTATGCATTTGCTACAGTGCAGCTCCTTCTTCTTCCGCGGGTCTTCTTCTTCGCCTGCGCCTGCACACTTCAGAGTTTCTCGTCAGAGGCAAAACCTACTCTACCCTCCCCCCCCCGCATCTCTCTTCCTCTCTGAAACCACTCTTGGGAAAGCTCTCCCAGAGCTACCGGGTAACCAGGTTCGGATCAGGCCCGGGTCCAGGCCCACCGGCGTGCGTGGTGGGCGAGGAGTGCAGGTCAGTCGAGTCGGGTCGGGTCGGTTCGGGTCAAGTCCGCGGGGCGTGAGCGCGGACGAGACCGGGTAACCGGGCGGGTGAAGGGGACCTCACCCCGTGTACTGAGGCAGTAAGGCTACTGTACTTTTGCATCTTATGTCGCTGCGGCTCTTCAGGCGTTTCCGAGGTGGGACTAAACGGCCCACCTCAATTGCGCGCCCGCAGCGGGGAATTCAGCAGGAGATGGAGGCGTCACGCGAAGCTTTCTGGCTTAGCTGCGAACCTGGTGTTTTGCCAAAACTCCTCGCAAGGCCTGGGAGTGAATCTGGGCTTGGCGCTGAGCGTGGCGCGCCTGTAGCTGCAGGCGGAAGCAGTTCCTCCTGCGCGTCAATGGCGGCGGAGGTCGGGTGGCCTGTTCACAAGAAAACGGCCTCTCGGCCTAATCAGAGAGTGCCAGGAGCTTCGCCAGGGTGCGGCGAAGCTCGTGTGGGTGGTGGCGAGGCGCAGGGCGGCGTGCGAGGGCTGCCCTAGGTCGGACTGTGGGTCGGAGGATGGGTCTGTTCGGTGGAGTTGCAGAGGGTGATGTGGGGGAAGTGGTAGGGCGGAGATTGATCAGGGTGAGGAGGCGGAGGTCCTGCGGTGGTTGGCAAGCCGTGTGGGTCGCTGAGGTGATGGGAGCGGCTCGCCGGAGGGTGGTCTGAGACGAAGGGGGTGAAGGTGGTCAGGGTCGGTCGAGGGCTTAAGTGAATAAATTGAAAGCGGGGAAAGAAAGAGGAGAAGAAGAGGAGTGGCTCTAGCTTACTTGCAGGGACGAAAGGGGAGGAACAGGGCGACAGTCGTATCGACTGTCGCCGGAGAAGACGATGCTCAGGGAAAGGGGCGGCGGCGAGCAGAGAGCCGGAGAGGCGCCAGCTGGGTGCGGCGTGGCGCGGGAAGAGCAGGGGAGGAAGTCTCTGCTGCTGGTATTGCGGCAGAGCGAAGAGGTGGAGGGGGAGGAAACCGCCGGAGCTGGTGAGCGTCTGCCGGAGGAAGAAGAGAAGAAAGTTGGGGATTTTCTCCTTCAGATCCAGGCTGCCCTGGTCGGTGGAGCAGCGGGGGGTATTTATAGGGATCAAACAGGGAGGAAGGCGGAGGGAGACGATGTGTCTCCCTCGCCGGAGGATGGTCGGAAACAAGAACCCATACCGTCCGTGCGTTCGCACGGCCGGTATGGTGGGCTACAACGACCAGGGGGGTGTCCCTGCGACGGCTGACGACGCAGGGCACCCCCGGTTTACTTGCTAGGTCCCCCACCTCACCCTGCGCGGCGCCATGCTCCGCGCAAGGTCGCCGGAGCATGGTGCTGGCAGGTTTTTGCAGGAGGGACCTGATTGCAAAGAACGAAGGAGAGTTAGGGGCCACAATGCGAGGGTTCAAAAGTTGAGGACCAAAGAGTAAATATATGAGGACCAAAGTGTAAAGTCGGTCAAGGAGGTTTCTTCTTAGGCTCAAGTTTTTATACATGACTAATTACGACCTAAGGAATCTGATGGTGAATTTCATTTTCATGTTAAACCTTGTTTGACCGGTCAATTTGCGCAAAAACCCAAATTAAGTTATTAATTGGGCATGGTTCTCAATGTAGGTCAAAATGGGTTCTAAAGGCCAAATTGAAGGTTCTAAACCCTAGAGATTATTTTTCTATGAATTTTAGAGGGTTTATTCTATTTTTACTTTGCCTCGAACCTTGTGAATTGAAGTGGGTTATTTTAGGGTTACAGATTTATCATTTAGTTTCTTGGAATTGCTGTAGCCCTTGCTAGATCATTTCATCCCACTTTTATTCTTATTAAGCTGCTTTGACCTATGTTTGGGCCCTGAATTACCCTGTATGCAGATTATACTGGTGAAATTGCATTTTTACCCCTTATGACTTGTTTTCTCCTTAAACTCAGAATTCTCTGAGTTAAGCCTTTCCTTGAGTTATGTAGGAGCTTTTATCCTTTGTATTGGGTCAAAATGAGCTAGTTATGGCTCATGATGAGGTTCTCATCAGTAACAGATGCAATAGATTTACTTTATTGTTTTTAAATCTTTTGAGTTGTGAAATTATCTAATCATTTTTATTATTGTGCGAGGAATCCGACACGGCGACGAGGCACAGCAAAGTGATGACTTTAAACGTGAACAACGCGCACAGTGGAGACCATCTTTTTGGTGGACCTTGACGCCACCTGGAGGACAGGAACAGGAACACGTAGGCCTTGATCCCACGCATATTGGCTTACAGGGAAGCCTATTTCTGATTTAGGTAGTATATCTTAGTTAGATTTAGTTAGATAGACATTAGAATTTAAATTACTGTCTTTTGGGCCCTTGTTGGGTATTTTTGGAAATGTGTTCCCATTTATTTAGATTATAGGATTATTTGAACTGTTTGAACTGAATTTTGATTAGTTAGTTAGATTAAGTCTGTTTGTTTAGTATAAAAAAAAAAATTTTGAACTGCCTGTTAGAAGCTGCATATCTGTACGATGGCCATCTAGGACTGAGTGAGCTGCATCTAGTTTACTCTTATTGCACTGCATTCATTTTTGCACGAAGAAAGCTGGAGTAAGGTACGTCTTCTCTTGAGCATTAGTTAGTTATCATGCATATGCATTGAACCCAAATCTAGGACCACTAAAGTGCTTGCATCAAATTAATTCAGTGGTCACTTTAAAAAAATTTGGGACTATTAAGAGGTTGGACATTAAAATCTGTGACTGAAAATTATGTCCAAAAGGATCCTGTTTGCGGAATTTCAAAAAAATCAAAACACGATCGTATGCTTGCACACTTGTGACACTATACACCTCACACATAAGGTCAGTAGATAAATTTCTACGTCTCCTCTTTTGCACCACAAGGGAAGTTAGTTGGAAATCAACAAGCCTATCCACCAAGTTACTTCGGTTCCTCGTGTGTGGGCTCGATTTGAGACTTCCATCCCTTGTGAGTAGGTTATAGGCACCAGTGAAGGTTGGCCTAGGAAGCATAATTTTTGCAAAACATGTGTGGCCACCAACTAAACATATAACTCTAAGACCTGCAATCTACTAAAAACAGATCCCGTTGAATTTGCATTTGCTTTGACAATAGGACTCTTTAGGATGTTTTCTGCTGAATCCTAAGAAGGTTAAAATTGTTTTGCTTAAAGAAATGGATTACTCTTACTCCTGTCATTCAGATTATCAGAGTCAATACTTCCCATATTTTAATCAAGATCCCATGCTCCATGCGTATCCATCCTTTGATGAGTACATTGACAATTCATGGGATCATTCTCATTCTTACCCTGGGAGTACTAGCTTGATAACTCCCACTTTTGAGCAGAGCCTAGGAGCAGGATTTTCCAATCCTAAAATCCCTACTTCCATGCAAACACCCAACCCTCCCACCCTTCATGATTTTCCGTATCGTGGTTGGACCGATACCCCTAGGCAACTAAAACCTAAAATTGACTATCCTCCCCAACCAGCTAATAGTAACCTCTCCTCTTTTATGATAGAAATGCAAAGACAACAAAAGGAAATAATGGAATCAATGGGAGAGATGTTGAGGAATAGTCAACACTTAAATGAAGAAATAAGACAACTTAGCTACACGCTTCCTAATAATCCTGATCCCTACCCAATAAACCAAGATCATGAAAATAATTCTGAGGAACCTAATGACAATAGGGATCCAATTTTTGGTAGCTATCACTCAGGCTCTCCCAATCAGACATGGCCACTAGAGGATAATGATCATAGTGATTATCCACCTGAATTATATTGCAGTCAAAAGTAAGGGAAGATGGTATCTCTTGAGGACCTTGACCCCAATAACGGTATTCTCCTTACCCCTACCAACCTAGGTCAAAGGTTGTATTATTCCTATCACTTCCTCTCTTGATTATTTGGTGGAATTCCATTCTACGCTTAGTGATCCTACTCTTGACCCTCCACTTAGAGAATCAACACCTACCATTCAATATTCTAAGGATTCAAATGCACCTAGTGAAGTTGACATTAAGGGAATAGAGGATGATCAATTCTGGTCTCAGGGATATGAAGAGTCTAATTCAGAGGATGAGGATGCCTCAATAGAGGAACCTGGACAGAAAATCTGGAGTGAATCACAGGAGAATTATTTATCATTTGAGGATTTACCTCTTAAGGGTAGGAATAATATGATTAAATCCAAATTCCTCCTTTCTTTTGAGAGACATCCTCCATTAAAACAGGAGTTGATATTAGAGGAGGATAAACAAAATAATGAGAGGTCTATGGGAGACTCTCGGGAATAAAACACGTCAATTCAGGATTTATACCCGAAGAAGAATGACGAATTGAATGCTATAGGCTTCCTGCAAAATATGAAGACTGATCCTCTTTTAGAAATAATTGAGGATATTGATCCAACTCCTAATGAATCACATATACACCTTGACAAATATTTCAGTGAACCAAACGAATCTGGGGATGAGCTGAATGATAGTGATTCTTACATTTTGACCCTGCCATCAAAAAGTTGTAATTTGGAGTCTACCCTTGATTCAAATATGACTCCGATCATTAATGCTAGGCAGGATAAGTTCAAGTTGTCTACTACTATTACGGAGTGTATACAATTTGAATCATTGTTGGAATTGGACCTAACACCAACTAAGCCCTCATTGGACTTAACCATTACCTTCCAACACTACAAACAACCCTTATACTCCCTAACTGATCCTTGGCTCAAACCTCTGCTAATGTACATTCTTTCTGGAGAATATATCAGGCCAATACATCCTAGGGTAGAATGGCAAGTATGGATTGATGCTTGTACTTTTACTCTTGCCATTCAAGGGTTTGAACTAATTATGTGTATATCTTTTAAAACCCGTCCAGCTTTGGAGGATCCTTGTTATCCTCCACTTATTCCGTTTCGGGAGGCCTCTTTTCATATTCCGTTTATTATTCCTAGACCTCCCAAGGTAGCCAATGAGATTTTCTGTTTTCATTTCTTCTGGCGAGAATTTGGAATTACAATGCATCATCAGCTCACCAACATCCGTAGTTACCTATTTTCTAGGCCTGCACTGTTACGAATATTTTTAGGGCCTAACTTTGTTTGGTTGGAACCAGACTTATAGGTTCCTTATAAGTCTGGCTGCTGACAGAAAATGCAGTGCTTGTTAGGAGGCAACCCAGCAAACTGTATCAAATAATATTTTTCCTTTGTCCTATTTTAATTTTATAATGCGGACATTCTAGGATTCAGGCATGGGGGAGTGCATTTGCATTTTAGGAAGTATTTATGCATTTACATTAGTAAAAAAAAAAAAATTTGAGCTGAAAGGGTTAGTCCCTAGCAAAATACCTTTGTTATTGGAGGTTCTTCTTCTAGAATTATTTCTTAAGTTTAGAATCTAGTGCATTTATTTCACGTGCACGTAGATTTGGTAATGGATCCTTGAGGAAAACCAATGAGCATTTGTAAGTCTACTGAACCCTTGGACAGTTCATAGGGAGTCAGGCATACTATCTTCTAGTAGATCCACCTCATATTTGTGAGAAGAAGTAGAGATATTACTGGTGCGCTAAGTCTAGTGCAAGGACTCTTAAGTTTTGGATTATTAGATAATAATACTTCAGAGTTAGGTGCAGTTTTCACTCTCTGTTCCTGTGTACGTACTTTGGGTGAATTCCTAAGAGTCACCAAATACGGCAGATACATAGAGATTGAGTCTTAATAAAGCTATAACTATGGTGGATGGTTACGACCATCCTTCATAGAGTCCCCAGCTGAAGGAGTGTAATAGTGTCAAAGGTCAGAAATATGCCTATCCTATCCATTCCTCCCCGATGTTGAGAATAGGCACTTCCACCAAATAAACCACATAACTTCCTCTTGACCATCATCATCCATAATAACGCCTCATAAATAGAAGTCCGTATCGTGTTGTGTTGATTGAAAAAGAAACAAAAACAAGAAGAAATAAATAAAAAAAAAGAGAGAGAGAAAAAAAGAGAAATAGAAGAAATAGAAAGAAGAAAAAGATGAAAAAGTTATATTACAAAAAAAAAAGTCCAAGTGTATGATGTAACACTGTTTCTGAGGCAGCAAGACACCTATCGCGTTCCACCAAATATGACCCATACCTACCATCTAGTATTTCTGATAGCTTGAATACTAGTTGAGAACTCTAACTTTGTTGTAGAGTTATTAGGACTTTAATTGAAGTGTGGATGTCATGTGAGGCCACCAAATAGTGAGTACAATTTGTAAATCTGGTGAGATTCATGATCTCAGAAAGAAGGAAAAGAGAGAGTGCCCAGGAACATCAAGAGAGCACAATTGTGTAGCCTCTCTCAGAGTTGAATTGTCTAATAGTCTAGAAAGCTAGAGTCTGCACTACTAGACTATATGTAGCACCAGATGAGTGTGTGCCACCAAAATACAAATCCATTCAACTCAATATCTCCTACCTAAGCTAAACACCGGGGTCAAATTACAGATTACCGTTCGCTTTATCCCCGAGTGAATTAGTTTCCTATCTCAATAGAAATTTTTACCAAGGGTGATATACGAACTACTAATGAGAATTAGCTCTTTCACTTGGATCTGTTACGTAGGCTATCAGCACTTCACATTTGTCAGGATTTCTAAAGTTTTGAAGTAAGAAAAGAAGAAATCTTCTGATTACTTCTATTATTTTTCATTTTTGCTAGGGACTAGCAAATCTTAGGCATAGGGGTACTTGATGAGTCCATTTTATTAGACTGATATTATGCCTAGGTAACTTTAATTATGTCTTTTAGGTTTGTTAATAACCATATTAAGTTATAGAAGGTTTGCACGCATCATGATTTAGGTTTACATTTATTCTATAACTTAATATGCTCATTTTATGTGTAGGAAAAATAATTGGCAAAAGAATGAGGGGAAAAGCATAAATTATCCTTTTTCAAATCACTGGCGGCTGTCCCTTTCCCCATTCTCCGGGGGACCCTCAACAGCCGCTGGCTAGAGATAGTTAAGGGATTTGAAAATCCCTTAACTCTCAGAGGTGCAACAGAGAAGTTAAAAGGAATAGGAGGGGAGCAAAGGAAAGGGTGGCTTGATCGACGGGTCCTTCTTCCTCCCCCTGGGAGGATATCCTTCCTCTCCACTGTGGAGAGAGTATGCACTATGGAGAAGGCGCACCACCCCCTCCTGCCTTAGCCATGCCATCGCGCCATCACCCTCCCAAGAGTCCGCAGGCGCAGCACCGCCCCCCCCATAGGCTCTCTGCCCTTGCACGACCGCAGGGTTGCTCCCACACCATTGCAGACAGTTCTCCATCCCACGTGCAAATACGCGCCCCTGCTGCCACACGCAGCGTGCAACCGCGCGGCTCCCTGCCTTTCCAGCACACCAAGTCCTCCAGCACCCCCTGCTATAGGCGCTCACTCCACCTCTGCTCACAGATCTACCTCCCTTTAGTGCCTCCATAATCCCAGCAGGCACCGCATGCCAAGTTCTTCAAAGCTGCCTCAAGCCAGCGCCTGGTGCTCCCCTCACCTCCAGCGCACCGCACCGTGCTCACCGTTCATCTGCAAGTGCCATCTGCCTGCCCGCAATCACCAAGCCGCGCCCCTCATCACCTTCCACCCACGCCACAGCAGGCGCATCCTCTCAACCGCACGCCATCTCCAGCACCCTGCTACAGGCGCTCTCAACCGCACGCCATCTCCAGCGCCCTTCTACAGGCGCTCTCAGCTGCACGCCATCTCTAGCGCCTCCCTGCTACAGGCGCTCTCTACCCTCTCCGCCCATGCGCCTCTCCCTTCAGTGCCATCTGCAGGTGCACTGCTCCACCTTCCTGCAGACCGCATGCCTACAAGCGCGCTCCGCCGCCCATCTGCAGGTGCACCAGCGCGTGCACACCTGAACACCAACAGGCGCAAGCCCTGCAGCAGCATCTCCGCCTGCTTGTTCAACAGGCCAGAGCGCCGGCCACCGTCGTTGGCCACCTTCGGCCACCTGCATCGCCGCCGTTGCCACCACCGGAGAGCTCTCGACCTCGCCGTCCTCTTGGGCCTCGCAACAACCCCTGCGGTGCTCTCCCTCTCTCGCAAGGAGAGAGGAAAAAAAGCCCTGTTTTGCTCTCAATTAAAATTTACATTCAATGCCATTGCCACTTAAATTTATTTTTATTATTATTATTATATTTTGGTTGGATTGTGTTCAAACACTCATAGTTCTTTTTAATTGCATGGTATTGATATTAACTAGTTTAATGATTGATTTTGGGGCTTAATTTAAGTACTAATTGTCTTTAGTACACATCACGTGAAAACTGCATGAATTCATCCTAATTTTATTGAGGATTTCTGTGAGGGAAAACTGCACTTATACCCATATCTTTTTAAGTTATTGTAAATCTACTTTGCTTTACATTTTAAGTCAGATTTGAAAAGGGATTTCTCACTATCCAAAATAACATTAAATAATTAAGTATTGATTGCATCATTGCCTCCTTGTGGACACGACCCATGCTTCTGCAAGTGGTTATTTTCGTTGTTTTTGATTAGTCGATTTTTCCACCACTTAAATTCTATAACGCTAAGCGAAAAGTCGTCTATTAGTAGACACATCCATTTAGGTTAAAATGCCTATTTATGAATGTTCCTAACCTCAAAGATGCATTCTATATTTTAAATATTATATTGCATGCATCATTTTGTATTTAGAATAGTTTGTATAAATTTTAGGTTAATTCGCATCCATTTGGGTCAAGGAGAGGAGATCTATTTCGGGGCCTTGGATAGACGATCTGACCATACGGATTTGATCAAGATGACGATCGGAGCCTAATGCCTCAAACATTGTCTTAATCGGAGTTCTGTAACACCTTATGCAGTCTAAGGATGAACAACGGCAATGAGGCTAGGTGATGCAATTCAAGGCTTCAAATGACAAATCAAACTACACTGATGGATTCAGATCAATGATCGCAGCCTAACGACATGAAAATTGGCTCAATCCAACATCCATGGGTTCATCTACAAGCAAAAGAAGGAGGATGGTCCAGATGGCACCACGTGGCACCATCTAGGCCGCCCAACACCGGCTGTAGTATCTGATGCACATCCTTACCATGTTATCTTAGCCATTGGATATCAATCCAACTACTGAGATCCATTGTCGGCCGAGCCTCATCACTTGAAGGAGAGCGCCACGCCAAGTCATGAGCATTGGATTGAGATCCAACAATCAAGATCACATGTGCGCCTCATCAACTTCTCAACACAATTCATCCTCAACATAGTGGTTGTGAATAGCGTTCCCAAGAGGCAGATAGGTGTTCGAGTCTTGTCCTCCCACAGTCGAATTCCTTAGAGCACAATAGAACAAAATTTGACTACTCAATCGTGATCAAGCGGCCAAGATGCTGTCACACCACCCCTTGGACTAGAGGAGGCATGATCCACGCGCAATCCGATGTCCACTATATGCGTGATCCTCAGCCTTTGATTGCATTATCAACGACTCTCACCAGTGAGTGTTCATCTAGTGCAATCTCAAGAGCACGATCCTCGTGCACTCTCGTCCATGTGATGCAGATCAGAGGGTAGAGGGTGCCCAACATGACACAAGCGATGTGGACTCACGATCCATGCACTAAAGTGCGATCTTGAGCACACATTTGCATGCGTTGACAGCCTTCAAATCTTGATCTAATGGTGGGGTGGCACTCCAGTAGATACCAATAGATGCATGCACAAGCACCAGTGGTGGTGTGCATAGGCTTCAACGACTTCCAAGGTTGGTCTTCAGTGACATTTGAAATGTCATTGTTGACCCATGCATGCAAATACACCTCCCTCGACCACTATATAAAGTCCTGCACCTCTCCCATCTCTCTTGGTCCCTTCCTATGCTCTCCTCACCTACTTTAGAGCTCAAAACACACCTTGGGCTTGGGTCCCAAGTTTTTAGGATGCTTCACTAGAGAAAAGAAAATTATTTTCCACCATCTTACCACCACTTTTGGAGTTCTTATCAACCATCCTCTCAACCCAATTCCTGGAAGCGGATCACATCGTGACACCACCCGTCCTCCTCTCCTCTTTTGACATTGTTCTTCTCCTTCCAACTCCTCAACATCTTCATCTGGGCCACATCAATGGAACTTCGTCCTCTGAGCAGTTGTTCGTTAAGTCATAGAGCATGTTTTGATAGGAAAAGTGTCCTAGTATAGTGTGCAATATGATCAAACAAAGATATTTATAAAAAGATAACGAGACTTTGAGTCCCAGTCATTCATCTCTGGGAGGCATTTGGTTTAATTCTGAATTCGATGTTTTATCTCTCTACCTTGTCTAAAATTGCATGCTAGTTTCTAGTCTTTGGATTAAGATTTTTCTACTTCGATTTTGATCCTTGATTACGTGTGCATGTGTTAAATAGATCACAAAGCTGAAAGTGTGAGTTTTAGTGTGCACGATTCTAGTGAGGTGGTGGCTGTTTACAGAAAATGCATCTATAGTTAGATTTTCTATATTTTTCGAAATCGACATGCTTGTTGTGAAATAAATAAGTGAGAACAGGCAACTTGAATCACGTAGAAAAGATGGCAATCAATAAGCTCATGGTGATTTGAAAACATAGAGATGTATATAGAAATGCATCTTTCATTCATTCATTTGGAGAAGTGTTTGCAACATGAAATGTAGAGGAAAGCTTGTACAGGAATGCTTGAAATGTAAATCTAGCTACCAGAAAATGATCGCATACAAGAATCTACAGGGGGATTTTGCATGCATCATTAGGGGAGAATAAGCACTACACTACTAAGCAGTAAATGTAAAGAGGTAGCTACTTATCTATCAGAAAGTGAGGGCATTCAGGGGTAGGCTCCGATGGCCTTGGAGTGGTTGAGAGGAGAATGAGGAGTGGCCAATGGAGCTTAGGCCAACCCTTGGAGAGAGGTTGGAGGAGTGATCCAGCATCCTGGCATGGTGTCCTTCATGGTGGTGCTCAACTCGTGGAGATGGAGTGGAAGTGGCTAGCCTAAGTAGAGGTGGATGTATATGGAGCCAAGCATGTATGACTAAGAGTGGATGGATGGAAATGGCCACCCCTTATGTCTTTTTATAGACCTAAAGGATTCTCTCTAGAGAAGTGTGGAACTCTCTAGAGAGAGTCCAAGAATGGCCGGCCAAATGAGAGGTTGGTGGTTTCTTAGATCCACCATTTGTGGATCTAAGAATTGAATGCCTCTTGGTTGCTAAATTTGTCAACCAAGAGCTGGCGCCACTCCAAGAGAGTTATAGAGAACTCTAGAGGAGTGTGTGTGTGTGAATGGGTGTGTGTGCATGTGTATGTGTGCCCTAGGTGTCTAAGAGGTCTAGGTTAGGTCCTAAGTGGTTTGGGTAGGTGTATGCCTTGAATTAGGGTTGCAAACCCTAATTGCTAACGGGAAATTCCTAGTAAACTTGACCTAAATTTAATTGAATGAGTGTGAACCTAATTAAGAGTGAAATGACTCAATTAGGTAGGGTTTAGGTCAATTGGACTCTTACTAAGTCCAATTGGACTTGTGTGGGTTGAGATCTGAGCTCAATTGGACTCAATGAGTCCAAGTGGCTTAGGTGATGGTAAGTGACTTTGATCTAAGTAAATAGGGTTTGGTGAGGAGCTAATTAGGTCCTTAGGTAGGCCTAGAGGTGATGTAGTAGGGTTAGGACACCTTAATGTATGTTCCTATGGGGTTGGGATTAGGTTTAGGGAGTTAGAGATCCAAGATCAAGGCTTGAATCTCAAAACAGGAACTGGAGAGCAATTCCAGACGTGCAAAAACATGACTAGATGACTTATACTCAAAAATCAGAAGTCTAGACTTCAGTTCTGGATGTCGAATCTGAGTCAGGGTGAATTCTAGGATCTATTTTGGGTATTCTATAGAAATTGGACATCTGACAAAGTGTCTGGATGTCCAATAACATTGTAGAAGTGGGTTTGAGGTGTGCGGGAGTTGGCTAAGGGTTCTAGACATCCTATAACTTATCTAGCCATCAAGATAACAGTTGGAACTAGGGTTTTAGGGCTTCCTAGGGTGCTGTGACCTAATCTAAGGGTGGCTAAGGCTTGGGGGAAGTCTTTAGGCTAACCTAAAGCCAAAATGGACCTAAGCTCTTCACATTTTGCTGCTTCATTCCTACTTAATAGAATAGCATACCTTAACTCCCTTACATCATTATTCCTACATCTAATCTAAGTCCTCTGCTCCAGTCCTGCTGCAACACCCCTTATTCCTGATCCAGCTTCAGATCCAGCTCCAGATCCAGCTTCTGATCAGCTTATTGCCTACAATTGACATAATGCCCTCAATCAGCACATTACAACATTTTATACATAGCTAAAGTAAAGTAGTAAAGATGCAGATAGTGCTTGTGCAAGCATGAATTACCCTAACTTATGCTAAGTTCTAGCTTAACTTAGGTCAATTAAGACCTATGATTGCTTCACAATCAGCAGTCGACAAAGAGGATTTCGCTCACCCCCTTTCCCTTTTACCACTTTCATAGTATAGAATCTATTGTAATAAACATTTTTGAAGAATATATCTAGAAGTAGATTTTGATTCTCTTTATCTTCCTTCATATTTAGCAAGTAGAATGGGCCTTTCCTGCTTTAGCTTAGTATAGATAATATTCGTGCTTGTTTCCTTACTATCAAAAAATGCCAAAAAATAATAGCAATTACAATATAGCAAAAAGAAACAAAGTAAAATGCAGTTTTCAAAGAATCAAATGTCACCTCCCTATGTTAGACCCGGGGCTCACCTCAAGCTTCAATAAATTTATTTGGTAGTGATTTTTGCAACTACGATGATGGGTTCTCCAAAACCCTAACTTTTGCTTGTGAAAAAATGCCAACCATGGGTTTTACCTCCAATGGTATGGATTCCAACCACCTTACTCATTTGGTTCACCAAGAATCCTCATTCCTCCTACATGGACTCTGTAGAGAAAATATCTTGGCTGAAATGGAGTGTTATGGTAACCTAAAAAACAAGAGTCTAACAAGTGTTTCAATACCCACATTTTCTTGGGTCCACCATGGTTAGTTCTTCTCATCCAAGGTTGGGGTCCACTTGGATTCCAACCATTTGTCATTTGTGCATAAAAGCTCTTTGTGTGCTTATTTCTAGAACTGCTATTTATCTTAGTCTTTGCTTTTGTGAATTTATCTAACTAAACAATTTATCTGATTTTTCCTTAAGGCAAGTAAGGTCATTTTCAATAAAACTCTTCTTGCTTTTTAAAATAGAAGTTTTGGATTTAAATATTCTATCTTCCTCCATCAATTTAGTGTTCTTTAAGATTAGGTCACGGCTTTCCAAAACAAGAACATTCTTTTCAGTTTTAATGGAATTAAAAGATCCATTTAAATCTTATTTTTCAATAGTAAGCTTATCTATTTTAGATTTTAAAGAAATAGACTCCTTTTTCATATTCTTTTTTTCGATTTTTAATGATTTACTTAGAATATATAGTTCTTCTAATGCTTCTTGAAATTCTGAAATTGTAAATGAACTTACCTCCTCGATGGAGTTTTTGCCGTTGTTGCAATTTACGATAGCCATTAACTCGAGGCACATAGCCTCATTATTCTTCTCAGGAACCTTCTCTTCCTCTTCCTCTAAGGTTGAGTCACCGTAAGTGGGTTGGAATGCCTTCTGGTTGTTCTTCTTCTCCTTCTTCTTTTCCTTCTCTAGGAGAGGGCATTCAGGATGGATATGCCCTTTCTTATTGCAATGGTAGAAACGAGTTGAACATTTTTTGTCCTTCTCCTTCTTGTCCTTCTTTAAGGCCCTGCAAAACTTGTAGAACTTTTCAACCAAAAATTTAATTTGCTCGTCATCGGAACATACCTTTCCATCTGATGCAGCTTTGAAGGCAAGGCTTTTCCTTTTTGACTCAGGTGTCTCCTTTTTCCTTTGTTTCATCTTTGTCTCATTGGCCATGAGATTGACTAAGAGATCCTCCGTGTCGAGCTCCTCAACTTGATTAGCCTCCTCAATTGTGATGACCTTTTGTTCCCATTCCAGTGCAAGGGAACGAAGAAGCTTGGATTGAAGCTCACCTTTAATGAAGGTCTTCCCTAAAGATTTGAGATTGTTCACTGTAAGAGTGAACCTTGTGTACATCTCACTCAAAGAATTGTTAGCTTTCATGCAAAAAGATTCAAACTCTTGACTAAGCAAACTGATTTTAGAGGACTTTACCTTGGAGGTACCTTCATGGGTAACCATGAGTGTATGCCAAATTTTGTAGACAGTGGTGCATTACGAAATCTAGTTGAACTCCTCCAGACTTAACATGCAAAACAATGCGTTCATCATCTTTGCATTGAGGGATAACTCACGGACTTGTTTCGAGTATCCCTCCGCAGGTCTCTTCAGAATGTTGAATGGAGTCTCGCATCTTTGCCATATCCTGTACTCATTTGCTAAAGCCACATCTTCATCTAGAGTTTCCAATATGCATAGTTGCTCTCGTCGAAGAATGGTGGATAGGTAGTAAATTGCACTTAGGTGGTCTCGTAGTGAAAATGCTCTCCTCCATGCTCGGATCCTTGCCAATGTGTAACATCGAAAATGCGAGAACCTGCTCTAATACCAATTGAAATTTCAGACTAGAACAGGGTTGAATACTGTAGAATGAAAAATAAGGAGAAATAAAAATCAATCCAATCATACAAATATCTTTCACCAATAATGAGACAAGTACTTTTAGGTGGAAACCCAACTGATTACGCAGCAATTCACACCTCTAATTTGGCCATCTTATGCTAGTTTCTAACATTATGTAATTGGATTTGATAGGTTTACATACGTCTTGTAAATATTAGCATTTGTGTATTTTAAAGGGAGGAAGATATATAGAGAGATTGAACCTCCATTTTTATAACATTCCCATTTCATTTCTTCCACATTTCTACCTAACACAACACCACATACTTCACCTACAGTAATTTGATGACACTTCAAGTGCATACATGCAAAAACCCCACACACAATTCCCACACCCCAACGGCCTCCCCTTGTCATCTTCTATCCCCCCGCATCTATATAACCCCCTTCACCTCCTCCATAGAAGTCGTCGGCACTCATAACTCCCCACACCTTTAGCCATTCCCTCCACCTCTGTATCCCTAAGACACACACACACCATCACAACACACACAACTGGCCACTCACCTGAGCTCTCCTCACTCCCTCTCTTCCCCTCCTCATTCTCAGTATCCTCCCATGAGTTGAGAGGAACACTGAGAGCAGAGGAGACTCTCCTGTGGGTGCAACCACAAAGGTGAGGGAAAACCACCGCCCAACTCCATTGTAAGTAGGTGGGAGTGGTGTATTCTCCTTTTTAGTTATTTTTGTTAGTTTTGATTTATTTTTTTTTCATTTTGGTTTTATTTTCTTGGTTTTTTTTTTGTCATCGCCATTTTTAGAGCAAGAAGCTCTTAACCTCCTTCCCATGAAACCGTGTGCTCAACCTTGCCCCCATGTGCCTTTGCATGCATCTGCTGACCACTCCACACACCTCTACACGTGCCCCCTACCAGTCTAAGCCTTCTCCATGCACCTTCACCTTCGCTTCATGCACGTAGGCCAACCGATGAGTTGCGGACCCAACCAGTTGCTTTTTGTCCTTGGCACTGTAGTCGTGACCTCAGACGGCTATAGTGTCGTGACCAGCCATTCCTTACTTATTCGGTGGCCACGCTGCTCTCTCTTCTCCCCATGACCTACTGTGGCCAGTTGTAGAACCCCCCTGCCTGTGCATCTCTCTGCGCGCCTCTCTCAGCATTGCACGTGCCTCCTTTAGTGCTTGCATGTAGTGCTCATCTCTCCCCAGCACGAGCAACTCCTCTTCCTAGTGTCCTGCACAGGCATTCTCCCTCCGTCTTGCTCTTTCTCACGCAGTCACACACAGACAGGCACACACACACACCCTTTTTCTCACACACACATACAGACACACTCACACACATACATACACATGCACATAGACATATATATATACACCTATTTACCTATATACATATATATATATATATATGAACATATATAGTCCACTTTCTCCTACACACATCCACCAATACATCCTCTCATTCACAAGACTGTGCACCTACCTATTTACCATGAATTTTATCATGTGTGTATATGCACTACTTGCATACACATTCGCGATATTCGCACACATCAAAGCATTCTACCCACAATTCCACAATTCGCTCTACACCCACACACGGCACGGAGCTAGGTTAATACTGTCTTTCTTGACGACGGTTAACCTATTCTGGTGCTACATTCCCATTGAATCTCCGATTCAATGCTCACCTTTTTATTAAATAGCTATATATATACATATCTCTATGATATATCTATATGATATATACATTCTACATATATATAAGCTAAGTTTTTCCATTCCTTTTCATTTCGTATTTTCTTTCGACATTTCTTTTCCTTGTCTTTTATTTTGTTGATAAAGAAAAGAGAAAAAAAAAATCCTAAAATAGAAAAGATAACTCTTGTCTTTGCAGGTACACGATCTTGCATGTAGCAAGATCCATTCTTGTACTTGATTTTTGGAGAATCGTCAAGGACCAATTCTTGGCAGTAGCTATGGACAAAATTTTGAGGGTATGCCTCAAGGGCAAGAGTATTCAAAAAATTATAAAACCAAGAAAATTCAAGAATACAATAAGCGAACGGAAATCGCCCATCGTTAGGAATTGCGTAGAAACAGATTAACCCCAAACCAGCATGCCTAAGTTCGACTCTGGCCTAAAAGTGACAATCTTAAAATCTAAGTTAGCCAGGATAATAAATTTTTGATAAACTAGTGTAGATTTGCTTGTAGGCTAACCACTTCCACTATACATAATTTGATGCTAATTTCACCTAAGTAAATAACCCTACTTGCATTCTAACACTAGTTTTTTGTCCCTGTTGCCAGGGAGGCGCTATCTGGAGCTAGTTTCTATTGTCTTCCTTTGATTTTCTCTTCGTCCACCGACTTCTTCACGGGTGTTCTTATTTGTTTTTGTGCAGGTGTACCTATCGCGAGGAGAGACGCAGAGGAGGTAGTAGATGTGGGCAAATCCGAGGCGGGTGCAAGAGTGTGAGGTTGCCAACACCAAATTGGAGTTTCGCCCATGTTCCAATGGAGGAACGTGTTTTCTTTCAAGCAATTTAGGTCATTTTGTCATAATGAAAATATAAACAAATCAAAAACCCTAGAAAATCATCTTGGGATTTCTGGGGTAAGTGGATTAAATGCCACTGTTTGATTCTTTCTATCACCACCACCGCCCTTGACTTTTCATATTTTCGTGCACAAAAAATCTGAGTCTCGATTCTTGGGTATTTTGCGACGTGAAATTATCTTTGGGGTGGACTAAAATCAATTGTTTGCCACATTTTTTTCACATCATTATTTCGTATTCAGGATCTAAACTTTGTTTTGGTAGTCTTGGAGTGATTTGACTCCAACCCAACCATGACCCTTGCCTTGATTTGATCATGAATCTCAACCCCAGTATATTCATTTTTCATTTATTCTATACTCTGGTGGTTGAGCATTGTGTGCAATCTCATTTTGGGGATTGGGAGTGCTTGAATTGAAGTGCTTTGGCTCCCTTTCACATTGAATTAAAACTGATTCATGCATCCACACTTAGAAACTTCCAATTAGGAGCCAATTCACATAATAGCATTGACATTCGTTGTAGTGCATTTACGACATCAATTTTAAATAAAGAATCAGATGTGAGTCCGAGTGTCGAGCACAAGGAGGCAATAATAGGAATCACTTAGCCGCTTTGGTGTCATAGAAATTTGTCATTTGTTTACTTGAAAACTGATTTGAAAAAGAAATAGAGGGATAGAGATAGAAAGAGAGAGAAAGTTAGAAATCCATGATCAAGACAAGAATAATGTATCAAAAATATATCATCAAATGTTGTAATCAATACAATATAGATGAATGCTTAACAAAATAAAAGACATGAACTACACTATAAAAATAAAATAAAACTAAAACAAGGATGAAGATTGTGTCAAGGTAGCCATGGGGGTGGAGGAGATTCCATTGGCTGCTCGGCGGCTTCAAGACCTTTCTTGGAGCTCTAGAAGGTGGTGGTATCTCTTGGGTGTATGCTTGGTGCAAATTTGACCTGTATGACCCTTTTTATAGTTGAAGAAAGGGCTCAAATTCATCATTGGTCTTTAGTGATAGCTGCAAGTGTCACTAAAGACCCCTGCAGCTATCATTGAAGGTACGGCCTGCCATTCGCACCCTTGCTGGTACATGCCTCAAATGCCCATGCTCCCTGAGCCTTGCCACGCGGACATGCATAGGCATGCGCTGTGCCTTGCATACGAGCCTTGTTGCCTCGTGCTTGTGCTTGTGCACTGCTACTACTGCCTATGCATGTGCATGCGCACACATGCCTTACTACACTACTGAATTACTCTAATTGTTCTTGAGGGGGGGTCGCGGGGATTTGAACTCGCACCCTCTCCTTGAAAACTTCTCTCAGGACCACCATGCCATGCCCTTGAAATGGTCGTGAGGAGGATCCAAAGGCATGCGATGGAAGTGGCCTCTCGGCCATTGGATCTTGATCCAATGGTCGAGATTTGATGATAAGAATGAAGAGGAGTCTATGCTGAGCATTCATGGCTGGCGTTGAGTGACCTAGATGGTGCCCCATGGCACCATCTGGGCCCTCCGTCTTCTTTCTACTATAAGTGATGCCACGGTGCTTGGATCGCGATGATTACAACATTGCCGAACTGCAATGGTCGCTCCGAATCAATCCATACAGTTGTATTTTTCATCTGAAGACTGTAAGGATAGCACATTGCCCACAGGCCATTGATCTTTCTTGGGATTGTTGTGGGTGCTATGGGGGTCGGATCAAAGTGATTTAGAGTCCGTTGGACTTCATTCGTCGGTCTAGATCCATCGATATGGTTTGATCGCTCATATGAGACCTGTTTCAAAATGGACTTGTGCACATGGTCATTAAACATTGATTCTACGTGATTAAAAGTTAAGGATCATGCATTATGTATGCAATGCTCCCAAGCCCATTGCAATATGTCATTATTGCACAAGTACCCTCGAAATTGACTCTAATTGATGTTGTTAACACTAATAATTGTAGAGTCATCATACCCCCATGCCCACCCTTTGCTAGTCCCTGGCTAGGTTTGACCTAAGTGATATTTACAACAAAAATTAGGAATTGATCACTTAGGTAGAAGCTGCTTGTCGCCTGGAGGAAATTTCTACAAAGAACCTTCCTCGCTAAGACTCAACAGTGACTGGGTTGTCTACCAAAGTGCCAACCGCCTGAGTCCTTACGTTATCTTTCATGCAAGCACAGTATATATATATATATATATTTTTTTTTTTTCTTTTACATCTTTTCTAATTTTTTTGTACTTTTGGAGTTGAGGATTTTGGGATAACTTTATACGGCTACCCAACCCACCCAAAACTTGAAAAGGACTCTTAGTACTAAGCATCTTCTGTGAAAATTGTGAAAGAATCACTCAACAGCA
Source organism: Thalassia testudinum (assembly GCA_037157565.1). Classification (NCBI taxonomy): domain Eukaryota; kingdom Viridiplantae; phylum Streptophyta; class Magnoliopsida; order Alismatales; family Hydrocharitaceae; genus Thalassia; species Thalassia testudinum. The sequence goes on from JAZHRO010000024.1 coordinate 118,810,764, forward strand.
ATTTAAATGAACTTTAGATTTCTATGCCTCTAGGTGACCTAAAAGTTCTACCTTAGGGTTTATCTTTTTGATCGGTAGCTTTTTCCCTACCTTTTATATCTTTTATGGGGTCAACACAAGGGTGGATCTAGTGTATATCTCCCCAATTTTGTTCTACTTCCCCACTTCTTTCCTAAGTGTTGTTGGAATTTTTGTGCATTTCACGAACTCGGTTTGGACAACCGACTGATGAGCTGTTACCACTGGCCACTTGCCAGCCATACTCGTATGATGAAGTGTTGCTTTATTTTTATATTATTTCTTTATTTTCTCCTTTTTATTATTTTTTCTTTGCCTTCTTGGGTATAATCATTTCCTTTCCTTTTTCTGAGTAGGTGGCTTCACTAATCTAAGATTTACTTAAAGGCACTAAAAGAGACTGGTCCAATTTCTGGGTTCTGGACAACCAACTGATTAGCTATTACCACTAACCACTTGCTAGCCATGCTACCCTAGAAGGTTCATTAACTATCCAATTTCTATTAGGATCGCCGATGAGTGAGTCAGTGCAAATGTGTGTAGATGCTTAGACTAAAAATCTCCCCAAATCAGAGGGCAGGCTTGAGACCAAGTCAACATTTTAGAGGACACCCAGAATTATTAAGTTCGAAGACTTGAGGAATCTAAGCGATTAGTTCTCTAACATATTATTTCCTAAAGTAGACATGCTTTTAATACCTAAGTTTTCTTTTCCTAATTTTAATTTTCTTTTTTTGAAGAAATAAAATTAGTTCAAGGTGACAATTTTGTACTAAGATCCTATGGATTACCACCCCCCATGCCTAAGTTGGATAATGTCCTCATTGGAAGAATAAATGTATGCAAGGGAGTAGGGAGAGAAATCACCTGAGTTGTAATCATAAATCCAGTCAGCTTGAACCCTGTTGGTTGCCTCCTAGGAAGCTCTGAGTTTAGTGCCTTCAATTGGGCATAATGCATAGACAATAAAGTATAAATTAGTTGAATGGTCTAGGTTAATAAGGTATAGACAAAAGTAGATAGACCCAAAATTAGAAGTCCGCAAATGCAGACTAGGTTGTGGTGGAGTCCCATCCCTAAGGGACGGGAACTCTGCAACTGGTGTAACATGCATGCCCATGTTCGTTCCTCTTGTAGTTTGTGAGCATGCAGAGAAGTTGATTTGGATGAGCACAACCCGAATCTAAATTGCCAAGCCCTGAAGACGTAGATTTTGTAATCAGCTTGTGTCCCTTTAAAGTTGTAATCCCTTAGAGGTGTATCAATTCCTGTGCATTCGGGTTGTAGGATTTCAATTCTGATAGGGCACGTAACAAAATCAAGAGCTTCACAATAGGCTCTAAGCATGAGGTTGCTCTCCAAAGAAAAATCCATCCCTTCTTCAATTAGAGTTTCATTGCTTATTCCGTCCAGTTTCGTGACCCCAAGAATATTATCTTCAACCTCTTTCATATTAGACTCAATTTTTGAGGTTGCATTAGAGGTAGGGCTAATTTCATCCTCTAGCTCAGATTCTTTCCCTTGGCCCTCCTATAAACTTGTGATGGGGGTTTCAAATGATTCAAAATCAATTATTTTAGAATTGTTATCCCACTCCTAATGTTCAATCTTGGATGTCTCTTCCACCAAATCACTTTCCTTGGGAAGAATAGATTTGTATTCAAAGACATCATCCCCTAAATTCTAAGTTTCCTCCTAATGTTTGTCCTCAACTCTCCCCAAATCATGTAATGAGGAATCCTTAATGACATTTTCTATTGAGTTGTCCAACTCTTGGGGAGTAACATTGGTGGAATGAACCAATTTTGGGCAAATAGGTCTAGTACAATTGATCAATGCAAGGCCTTGCTTCATGAATTCCATAAATGGAGTTGTTTTCAATAGTTTTCTTTAGCCCTCTTCCTCCTGTTGTTGGAACAAATCAATCATTGCTTGTTGCCCTTCAATCAATTCTTGATTTTGTCTATGTAACTCCAACTGAAGGCTATCAAGAACTGACTGGGTGTCATTAGGTTTCCCTTGGGTTTCCTCCTTAGTATTTAAATCAGAGTTGGGAGGGTATGGTTGAGAATATGTGTTAGAATCTGTATAGGGGTTTAAATTCTTCGGTGGGTCCTTTATTCTATCATTTTTAGGGTCTAATTTTTCTAGAGGAAACATTTTCTGTCTAGTCCTACTCCAAAATAATTGAGGTCCTAAGTCATCCACCCTGTTGGATTCTTCATCAAGGTCCAAAGCACAGTCTAATCATTCTTCATTTTCCTAGGTTTATGATCATCCTTCAATTTCCACTTTTCTAAAATCCCTTCCAATCCATAGGTCAAGTAGGATGGATCCTTGAATTCAGATGACCTATCATGGTTATGGCCTTGGGAAGGGTAGGGACCTTGATGTTCTCCTAGAGTGTAGGTCCTATCAGATTGATTAGTGGGTGGGCAAAACCTAAAAGAACAATCATCATAAGGATAATCAAGATAAGGATCCCCAAGGTTTGGATTGTATCGCTAGGTTGTTGGGTTGGATACATCCCAATAGGTAGTTGGTGTGGGCTAAGTGAAATTGGGATAGTTGGGATAAGAAGGGTCTTCAAGATGATCAGATGCTGGATTGTATACTGAACTAGGTGGCAGGTTATCCCATGTAAACTATTGATACGATCTACTTGGGTTAGAATATAAATCATGTTGGGGTTAGTTTGGGTAGGATTGATAAGCATTAAAATCCATGGATGGACTAGGAAAGAATAGAAGAGAGAATTATGTGCACAATCAAGCAAACAAATCTAGGCCCTACAGTGTAGACCTAGATGACCTAGATGTCCTGAAGAGAGTGATCAAATCTGTAGGAACTTACGCCTCTTTTCACAAAGTTAAATCTGGCCAGGTTGATTATGAGTCGATTGATGGGAAGGTTCTTCCATTGGCACGTGCTGCCAGTTCCTTTGTACCCCACAACCGCAGTTGTTTGACACTTCCCCACATCCTAGACACCAGATTAAGCAATGGAAATTAAGGCCAAGCACTTACAAACCTAATCACACTTCCAAGACTTAGATTGGTCCTATCTAGGCCATGTCCGTGCATAATTGGTTGCAAGGACCCAATGTCAAAACAAGTGTTCGTTATCAAGCAGGATTGAGATGTGTGACTTTTTGGGTTTGAATCTTGCTTTAATGGATTTTAAAAATTCCACTTGTTTACACATTCAAACAAGGCACAATTGTATACTCACATGGTTGGTGCAGATTGATTTTCTTTAAGGCCTTTTGTGTGGCTATAAAATCAAAAACTCCCTAATGTGGAAAATGCTAGGGTGTGCAGCTTCTACTCAATGAATTTTTTAAAGATTTTGCCAGGAAGGGTCTAATCAAAACAATCAATGACCATATCTTCACCAAAATTGAATGAGCTTTTCAAAAGATTTAATTTCAAAATTTTTTGAGGATGATAGACCATCCAAATTCACATTTTTCCAAGAGGGGGTCAATCTGTCCAGAACTTCTTGATTAGTGTGCAAGTTTAAGATTTTGATTAGAACAGGCACTAATCAATTTCAAATGCAAAAATGGTCTTCTGATGAAGTGTATATAATTTCAAGAGCTTTCTAGAAATATGAATTTCGCAGAAATCCAAGCTGGGTGGAGCTTGCAACAGCAAGTACAACCTACAAATCTTCGAAACTGAAGACAACCTTGTGCACTTTTAGTAGAGAATTTCTCACGGCAAAACTGCGAGGTTTTTGGTTCTGAAATTTGAACAAGAGTTCACCTACTAGAAGTAGCACCTTTGAGATTTTTCTCAAAATTTTTAGAGGTGTTTAGTGTCCTTAAATTGTGTCCTCAACCCGAATCCAGATAATCATATTGCGAAATTAACGGGTTGCAGACTTAATGGTAGTGTTTTTCTTTCACAAACAAATGAGTGGGTTTTTTTTCTTTTTAACACACCACCATTTTTCTTGGTCCAAAGATGAGAGGTTTCATTTGGATCGTGAGAAGACAAGATCAAACCTTCGGGTCGATGGCAGTCTTCTTGCGCTTCCTTTGATCCACCTAGGCTCATTCTCCTCCCATTGCCAATGCTCGAGGTTCTTGCAACCACAAGAAGATAGAGAAGAGCAAGCTAGACAACACAAATATGAATAATGAATAAGAAAATGAAAGTGAAGAAGAGATCCATTTCTGATAAATACCAGTTTATCATCAATCTTATACATTGAAACAAACCTAGCTCTTAGGATTTTACTCCGCAAACAAGTTTTGGGGTTGCACTTAGTTATAAATTAGGATAGACATGCATTGCATTTTTCTTATCTTTTTAATGTGTTTTTTGTGAGTGCTAGGGATGAACAGATGTACTGATCACTAAAACCCTAGCACTCAAGAAGGCAACTGGTGAAGAAGAAGCTAAGAATAGCTGGAACTCAGCTTGATCCAGCTCACCACAGCTGGAATCCAGCTCACTTGGACTAGGGTTAGCTCATCCTAACTCCATTCAGCTCATCTCAGTTGAATGGCAGCTCAAGAGAGCTCATCTTAGCTCACCCTAGCTCAGGTCAGCTCAGATCCAGCTCAACTTAGCTGAGTCTAGCTTACCTCAGCTCCTACTAGTCCACAGAGAGCTCTAGCTAGCTCAGCTGAGTTGACTGGAGTTCACCCCAGCTCAGATCTAGCTACATCCAGCCCCACTCAACTCCAGCCAGCTGAAGATGAATTTATCCCAGCTCAGGAAGCTCAAGTGCAGCTCCCAAGGACTCAGCTTACCTCAAGCTAGTTGAGCTAAGCAACCTTAGCAGTCTCAACCAACTCAATCCTCCACGGGATCAGTAGACCCATTTCACCTCAGCTCCATTCAATAGAAGCCAGCTCAATTTAGCCTAGCTTCGTAGCTACCAAGGAACTAGCAAGCTAAGCCAGCTAGAGTAGCCCCATGTTGACCACTTCAGTAGCTGCCAGCTCCAATTCAGCTCAAGACTCTTCATAATCAGCTCCTCTCCTCAGACCCTAAGCTCCACATGCATACCTCTCTACTCCATAGCTAGCTAAGCTAGCCTAGCTTAGCTTAGCTTAGCTAACATCCAGCTCCTTGGCCATCCTCCACCTTCAACTTAACCGTAGGTAGTTGCACCAACTAAGCTTACCAAGTCCACCTAAGCTACCTAACCTCTACTCTTTCTTGGTGCCAAGATGGACACCTCCTGGCCCCTCAACTATGTCTAAAAGACACCTTGTTTTGGCCCCAAAATACCCTTCTAGATGCCCTCCCTTTTGTCACCAAAACACCCCCACATCATGGCCCTACACATATAACCTATCCTAGCCATCCACCTAACCCCCCTTCTAGAAGCCTTCATGGTGGTGCCACCTTTAGGTGACCCTTCACCACCATAACCACCACCTTCACACCCCCCTACTTGGCACCAACTCTCCTTAGCCCTAGGATCACCTAACCACCCCCACCTTCCCATCTTAGCCATCCATCTCAAGAGTCATGTTAACCCTCTCATCCTACCCTATAAAAAGACCAATACCCACCACCTTACAACCCATCTTTGGCTAGCAAAATACCTCTCAAATTCTACCTAAAGCTCATGCCCAAGAGAGAAGAAGAAGATTAAGGGGATATTCTGTCCCCTTGGTGCCTTCCCCTCTTCCCTTCTCTCTTATGCCTACGCCAGCCAAAGGAGAAGCTAGGCAAGGAAGACCTTTGGAGGAGGTCTTGTGCCCACACCAGCAAGAGATTTGAATTGCAAACTTGCCTCCTTGGATGACCCTAGATACTTCCCTACCTAGGAATAGAAATTTAAAAGCATATGCGATTTCGTGTGTTTAAAAACCCTAATTACAAATCACGCAATTTTTTCCATCACTTTGTGGCGCCATTGCTGGGGAGGCATGGCTTTGCATTAATCATTTTTCTCTTGCTCGAAGTGGATCTCATCCCCTTCTCTTTCTATTCTCTTGTGTGTGCAGATATTGCAGGAAGAAAGCGGGAATTTGGAAGCGAGAGCTCAAAGTTCATTTTCTTCCCACAAAATTCAAGTTGGTTCTCTTTTCTGGTCACATAGTCAATTAAAACTACCAAAACATATTTAACTTAGCTTTCAAGATCCCAAACGTCTTAATTAGGTGGAGTGGTCTCCATTAAAATTCATTGTTTGCTTGTATGCTTCATTAAACACCACTCCAATCCAAGTGTTGCTGTTCTGATTTTCGAGTTTAGATTTCTATCCGAACTTCAAAAATTAATTCCTAAAGCCACAGGTCTCTTAAAATCCTGAAATTTCACATAGTGATTTCAAATTAAGTTAGGAATATCTTTTCCAAATTTCAAATCATTTTTCTTTGTATTTAATTTTTCAAAATTTATGGACTGCTGAGGGGTGACACCCTCTAAGCTTCCTATTTTGCTACAGCCCGTGAATTTTTAGAATTTTTATGCTCATCTAATTTTTGTGAAATTTAGCTTTCTGGAATTCTTGTGAGATTCTACATCTCACATAAAATTACTAAAATTTTCTGAGGCCAGTGGCCGTACAAAATGTCCAGAATACCCACAGGTACCAGTACTAGACTTTGACACCAGCATAAATAAAAATTCAAAACAAATACCGAACAAATTTCTAAATTCTTAAGAAAACTTTTTCTAGAATCCTTGTTTGATTTTACATAAAGTAGTGGTGTTGGTTGCATTGTTTGGACCACTACTTATTTAAAAAGCCTAAAAACAATTCATTGGTAGCAATTTTCTATCTTAGGGATAATTGGCTTAGGGTTTCTTTTTTTCTTTTTTTAGAGACTCACATTAAAGGAAATTAACCATCACCAATACAACTTGTTTTTCCTCTGATTGTGGAGTTTCAAAATTGTTTGAAAATTTAATAAGAGATCCTAAAACACATTCAATTAAATCAAATCCTAAAAGACATAAATCCTAAAAATTGTGTGACAACTTATGTGAAATTGAAACCACTTTCCAATTCTTGCACACACTAAAAATTGAAATAATAGGGCAACAACCCAATTAATACCCTCGATATTCCGTGTGCACACTAGTATCCTAGACCTGATTAAAATTGGTAGCAATTTGAACCCTAAAGTTTTCATCAACTTAGGCTTGATATATAGGTCTTACGTTTTCTATAGTTAATACCAATTCCGTCAACTATATCTGGTGTTTAGGCTGGGAGGCCGTGCCAAACGACCAGGCACGGGTTTGTACAAGCACCTAGAGCTTTTCCTAGGAAACGTTTGGGTCCAAACCTCTCCTTAAGTAGCTTAGCTAGATTTGTTGACAAAACGGGTATTCACTGTTGATTACTTATTTCCTACATAGTCCAGGTCTTAGGTTTGATTTTAGGGAGTCACACTTAAGTTAGGTCTAGAATTTGTTGTTTGAGTTGCACGCTTTCTCTCATCTCTTTCTCTTCTCCTCCCCTCCAATACTTCCAAAACAGTGCATGCATGGGCGAAGGTCCCAAAAACCACATCTTGAGGGTCCATCTGATTTTGCCCCCAGCACCAAAAAATTATTGTTTTCACCTCCCTTCTCTTCTAAGAAAATGGAAAACCCAGGAAGCCGACAAAAAAATTCTGCTTCCACTTCTAACATGTCAGCCGACCTACAAGCTGACTTCCCCCTCCCTCACCTCCCTCATCTAGAGCAAGCGAAAATTTCTACAGGGTAGGTGGCCGTCCAATTCTAACTCAAAATCCAAACCCCTTTGCCTTGATGGTTTACCATTTGGATCGGCTGCAACGAAATCAAGAAGATTTGCCTTGGACTGTGACGAACCTAGCTGAACAAGGGCAAAGCCCACCACCCTGCCAATAGCCTGTCGTTCCTCTTAAGGATTTCTATGATCCTTCCGATTACGAGGAAATACACGGGGTGGTCATACCACACGGTTATTTTGCGATCAAACCATCCATTCTAAATCTTATCAAGCATTTTCATGGTCTTCCAAGAGAGGACCCTTTTTGTCATATCAAGGAATTAACTATCCTCGTTCAAACCACTCATTCCTGCAATGTGCAAGAAGACATGTTGTTAATGGGACTTTTTCCTCTCTCTCTTAAAGACAAAGCTTCCCATTGGTTTAGAATGGTTGGTTGTCCGATTATCACCTAGCCCCAATTAAAGATTGCTTTTCTAAAAAAAATTTTTCTGATCGGTCGTACGAATGCTCTAAGAAGATCCATAACAACCTTTCAACAAAAAATTGGTGAACCCATCCATGAAGCTTGGGAAAGATTTCAAGAACTTTTAAGTTGTCCCCACCATGAAATTCCGCAATGGCTGTTAGTGCAGAACTTCTATCATGGATTAGAAGATCAACTGAAGTGATTTGTGGATGCCCCATGTGGGGGCAATTTCCTTAATAAAGATGCCGAAAGTTCTTATCTCCTCTTTGAAGAAATGAGTGAAAACTCATTTAATATGACTTCAGTGGACACTTTTGGTAGAACACAAAACCCCAGACACGGAGTCCATGAAATTGACACCAAATCCACCTCTGTTCTAATCACTCAAGATGATCTATATATGTTAGCTCAACAACTAGACCAGATGCAAATTCACCATAAAAAAATGGAAGAAAAGCTCACAAATAAACAAGCTTCAGACTTTAACTCTCCACACACTAACACTCCACAACTTCTCCAAAGAGAAGATCTGCACAATATTGATGCCACACCTGCTAGTTAGAAGTTACCAACTGATTTTCCACAAGAATTGACTGGGAATTTTGATAAAAATATTTTTTATCCCACCACAAAAAATATTTATGCTCTCCCGGAGCAATTTAGAAACCCCTCTAACACCTTCAACCAAATCTGGAGGACTAACCCGAATCACTCCTGGAAAAACCCGAACCTGATTCCTTTTCCCAAACAAAATCATTTTGGGAATTATGGGCAACCTCTGTATCAACCTGGACCACCCAAGAAGATATTAACGCTCAGGTCATGAAAACTCTACAAGGTAAGTAGAATCAAATGACAGAAGTAACCCGCATGATTACCAACTTGCAGCACCAAGTTGAGGTTACTCCTAATCATCGACTTATTGGGAATTTAACTTCTAAACCCATGCCCAACCCGAATGATCAACGGAATCAATTCCAAGGTTGATATCTTAATCAACCCATTCAACCAGCACCTCAGCAAGCCTCGAGTTTCAATAATAGTCAGGCTTCCCGTCCTCATCCTAGAAACAACTAGACTGCAAAAGCAGTTACTCTGAGGAATGGGAAATCCACTCACAATCCCCTACATGTTAAAGAAACTCATTTTAATGAAACACATATCAACTCTCCCCCATCTTCCTCTCATAATGTTCAGGAAAATATTAATGCAAAATAGGGAAACCCTACACCATTTCCACAAGCCCTCCATTCTTCAACAAATAATAAAAAGAAGAAATTCGAGCCCACTCAAAAGGAATTAATGGATTTATTTGGGCAAGTTGAAATTAAGATCCCTCTCCTAGATGCAATAAAATATATCCCTACCTATGCAAAATTCCTAAAATATTTGTGTACTCCAAAAAGGTAGCCTTGAAATTTAAGAAAGGTGATCCTTCCTGAGACAGTCAGCTCAGTTGTGCAGAGTCGACTGCCTCTTAGGAGAAAAGATCCAGGCACCCCCTTGATTCAAGTTATCATTAATGATACTTCTTTTGATTGCACTTTGTTGGATCTCGATGCCTCAATTAATCTTATCCCTACAATTATTTTTGAGGAATTTAAGATCGGTAAATTAAAGCCCTTTGAGGTTACTCTTTAATTAGCCGACCGATCTACAATTAAATGAAGGGGAATTGTTGAGGATGTCCTTGTCCAGGCCAAAAATTGTCTATTTGTAGTAGACATTTTAGTCTTGGACATAAAGGTACCAGAAGTACTAAAGTTTGCCCCCATAATTCTTGGAAGACCATTCTTAGCCACCGCCCATGCAAATATTGATTGTGATTCAGGAAAAATGAAGATCATGTGTGGTGGTGAATCTGTAACCCTGGATATTTTTAAAGCTTCTAGGAGGTTCCAAGAACCTAATTTCTTTGATGATTTGGATTCAAAAATAGAAAATATTATGGAGGAAACTTTGCAGATTTCCCATTTAGGTTCTTATTTTGCCATCAACACGATTCCTAAATGATCCACTTCTTATCAGCCTTCCACCCTAACCACACATTCAGCTAACCCTCCAACTGACCCTTTCACTCACCTCACCACTAACACACAAAGCAGAAATTCTTTCGGAGCCGGGCCCACAATTGGAATTAAAACCTTTGCCCGACTCCCTTAAATATGTCCTCCTGGGTCCAAATCAGACCCTGCCCTTGATTATAAATTCTGGACTTACTAGGTCACAAGAACACAAACTTCTCGAGGTTTTGAGTAAATACAGAAAGGCTATTGGCTGGACCCTTTCTGATCTTAAGGGTATTCATCCGTCCTATTGTACACATCGTATATATTTAGAGGACAATTCTCGCCCCTCCCGCCAACCACAAAGTCAGTTGAACCCTATTATGCAGGTGATGGTAAAAAAGGAGGTTATTAAGTGGCTTGATGCTAATATCATCTGCCCCATTTTTGACAACTCCTAGGTTAGTCCAACATAAGTTTTTCCCAAAAAGGCTGGACTAACAGTTGTCACCAATGATAATGGGGAGAATAGAGCCACTCGAATTGCCTCTTCTTGGCATGTGTGTATTGATTATAGAAAATTAAACACCGCCGCCAAGAAGGACTATTTTCCGCTCCCCTTTTTTGATCAAAACTTGGAGCGTTTAGCCAGATGGGATTTTTACTGTTTTCTGGACGATTATTCCGGCTATAATAAGGTAGCGGTTCATCTTGAAGACCAAGACAAAATAACTTTCACCTGCCCCTTCGGAACCTTTGCTTTCGGTAGGATGCCCTTTGGTCTTTGCAATGCACTGTGACTTTTCAAATGTGTATGCTTGCAATATTTTCAGACCTGGTAGGTGAATGCTTAGAAGTCTTTATGGATGACTTCTCTATTTTTGGAGATTCTTTTGACCATTGTCTCAAGAACATTGAAAGAACTCTCCAAAAATGCATAGAAGTCAATCTGGTCCTCAGTTGGGAAAAAAGTCATTTCATGGTCTAGGAAGGTATTGTCTTGTGCCATGTTATTTCAAAACAAGGAATCGCAGTAGATAAAACAAAAATAGATGCTATATCTAAGCTCCCACCGCCCACTACTGTCAAATAGATCAGATCCTTTTTGGGTCATGTGGGTTTCTACCGTAGATTCATGCAAAATTTTTCCTAAATCTCCAAGCCCTTAAGTCAGCTGCTTACAAAAGACCAGCTATTTGATTTTAATGATAAATGCTTGGAGAGTTATTTGAGGTTGAAGAAGGAGGTTACTGAGGCATCAATTTTGCAGGGACTTGATTGGAATAGTCCCTTTGAATTAATGACAGATGCCTCAAATTTTGTTGTGGGGGTCGTTCTAGGGCAAAGAATTGGAAAGAAGCCCATTGTGAACTATTATGCTAGCAAAACTCTTGATGATGCACAACGAAATTACATGGTTACTGAAAAGGAACTTCTTGCCATTGTATTTGCCTTAGAAAATTTTAGATCTTATCTTTTGGGGTCACATGTTACTGTATATACCGACCACTCAACACTTAAATATTTGCTGACAAAAGAAGATGCGAAATCCCGCCTTATCCATTGGATCCTGCTGCTCCACGAATTTGACCTGGAAGTCAAGGATAAGGCAAGATCACATAATGTAGTGGCCGACCATATCTCTTGTCTTATGACAAATGACAAAATGGCCCCACCTGATCAATTCCTCAATGAAAGCATTTTAGCTACTACTACCCTCCCTTGGTTTGCACCCATCGCAAACTATTTAGCAACAGAATGAATCCCCGCTGATTGGCCAAAAAAAAATGGGATAAGTTCTTTGCTGATATTAAATACTATTTTTGGGAGGAGCTCGGTCTTTTCCGCGTTTGTGCCAATCAGGTCATTCGACGATGTGTACCTGATTCTGAAATCCATGATATTTTGACACATTGTCACTCAATGGCCTATGGCGGACATTTCTCGGGCAAGAAAACTACAGCTAAAATCATTAATGTGGGATTCTTTTGGCCCAGCTTGCACAAAGATGCCCATGATTTTGTTCGGTCCTGTGTTCGTTGCCAGAGCTTCAGCAACATGACTCGGAAGGATATGATGCCCATTAATCTTATTTTAGAGGTTGAAATTTTTGATGATTGGGGCATCGACTTCATGGGATTGTTCATCAACTCTGGCGGGTATTTATATATACTAGTCGCTGTCGATTATGTTTCAAAGTGGATAGAAGCAATACCCACCTGCACTAGTGATCACCTTGTGGTTGTCGAATTTCTTAAGAAAAATATTTTCTAAAGATTCGACATTCCAAAAGCCATTATCAGTGACGGAGGCTCACATTTCACTCATTCACAATTCCATCACCTTCTTTCAAAATATAGGGCTAATCATAAAATTTTCACACCTTATCACCCACAAACAAATGGCCAGGCAGAAGTTTCTAACTGGGAAATTAAAAATATTTTGCAAAAGATGGTTAGGCCCGACTGTAAAGATTGGTCCACCAAATTGGACGACGTTTTGTGGGCTTACCGTACTGCTTTTAAAACCTCGCTCGGCATGTCTCCTAATTAGCCCATATTTGTGGGCTATTTAAGTATTTAAGTGCCTAGACATAAGGTTAATTCCAACATTTAGTTAGCTTAAATTAGGATGTAAATAGATTAATTCATATTTCTAATTTAATTACAAAATTCATGCATCTTATTCATATTTAAATGCATTTAGAATTAACTTAGAGTTGCATTAGTTAACTAATTAGGTACATTTCATGCATTAATTTAGGTTAACAAAAAAGTTGAGGGTTTGTATATAAATAACCATAATATTTTATCATTATTTTCTATTCTTCTTCTATGTGCAACGGTTGCATTTCTTCCTCCAGCTGCCGCAGTGAAGAACCCAATCAAGGAGCAGATGTGTTGGATTTGGTCGGGCAGCTGATTTCAAAAGAGAGGAGGAGGCAGCCGAGCTCAGTAGGCGTCCACCCCCAACCCACCACTGTGCAGAGAGTTTGTCACTCTTCCAATCTCCACTGCTGGCCTCAACTGTCGCGACGAGTCTCGACCACCGTGGGCGTGTGGTGTGACAGGCCACACTGCCATCCAGAGCTCGTCCGCATTACTGTGAGCACCTCAACGTGCACCTCCCTTGCCGTTGCCACCGACAACCACCACCGCAGCCACTGCAATTTTACTTCTCAGTCAGTTAAGACATCCGAGAAGTTTCCCGGACATATCAAGCTTCCACCCACACACCAGTAGCAGCTGGCCGCTCACTCCACACCCGCGCCGCTCCGGTTGCACACTTGAACCACCTCCGGTAGCATCCACTCTAGGGCCAACCACCAGCCCTCCCCCGCATCACCTCTAGCATTGACCGCCAGCCCACGCACGCGCATCACCTCCAACTTCCAGTGCGCGGCCACTAGTACCTTGCACCTCCACTTCACGCCCGCACCAACCGCGCGCATATGCACCTCCTGTAGAAGCGCGCCCCTACGGCTGCAGCGCCTGCCCGCACGCCTGCTGCAGGGTCGCACCTCCTGCAACATTCCCCTGCACGCCCTCTTGCCGTGTGCAAGGAGGGCACGGCCAGCATGCTGCAGCGCCTCTTCACGCACGTAGCAGGCGTGGGTTCTTCTCCGCACGTTGCAGCCTGCAGCGCACCCACACCGTCTGCCGGCGCCTACCGCCCGCAGCAGTGATGAGTCCACTAAAATGGAGTAATATTAAGCCTAAGAATATTTAGTCATATAGTTTAGGTGTGTTAATAATGGCAATTAAGTTATAGAATAATTGTACACCTCATGATTTAAGTTATAACATTCTATAACTTAATGATTTTATTGTTTTTATGTGCAGGTAATAAAATGAACAAAGAGCAAGGGTGGGGGGATAAATTTCCCTAAACAGCCGCAACTCTTTCCCCCCTCCCCCGCCGGACATTGGGGTAATCTCTTCCTCCGCCTTTCTCAACAACTGTGACCGGGGATTTGGGAAAATCCCTGAAGTCACGTGCAAGGGAGAAGTTAAAAAGGAAGAGGAGGGGAGCAAAGGAGGGAAAAAATTTTCCCCCCATTGCGGGGAAATGCTCCATCTTCTCCACCGCTCCTTCTCCACCACATGCACTGTGTCCACAGGCGTACACCGCTCCTCCTTCCATGCCCACAGGTGGGTGCCATCTCCAGTCGGGTTGCTTCCACCGCACCTGCCCTACCGCACGCCTACCTTCCAGCCACCGATCCAGCTCGCCCTGCAGTGCAAGCGCCTACCCGCACGCCAGCTCCAGCCACAGCAGCCGCATCAACCAAGCCAGCGTTTCTCTTCCTTGCTGCGCCTCCTTGCTGCATCCACTAAGCCAGCGTGCCTCTCCCTCAACCACTGCAGGCAACCACATGCCATCACGAATGCCTCCTGCTACAGGCAGTTCTCCAGCCCTGCACGCACACGCGCCCCTGCAGCTTCCCTCTGCAAGCACCTGCCCACTCGCCATCTTCCATCGCGCGCACCAGCGCGCCCCACCGGCATCTGCAGGTGCTCTCAACCGAGCGCCATCTCCAGCCCTGCTGCAGGTGCACTCTACCCTACACACATCCACTCGCCATCCCTACACGCTCACGCACCGCACAGCAGATGCCACACCCTCTCTGCCCACAAGTCTTCCCCCCCGCGCTTCCACCCACCTGCAGACCGCAGCCTGCAAGCGCCTGCTCGCGCACCAGCGCACACGCACGCACACTCGCACAGCCGCAGCAGCAGCTATGCCCTCTTGCTCCATAGGCCGGAGCTCTAGCCACCGCCGCCGGCCGCCTTTGGCCACCTCTGTCGTCACCACTACCACCATCGGAAAGCTCTCGACCTCGCCATCCTCTTGAGCCTTGCATCGACCCCTACGGTTCTCTCTCTCACGCGAGGAGGAGAGAGGAGGAAAGCTCTGTTTTCATCTTAATTAAAAATTACATTCAATACCATTGCCACCACTTTGATTATTATTATTATTATATTGTGGCAGAATTGCATTCAAGCACTCGTAGTTATTTATAATTGCATGGTATTGATATTAACTATCCTAAAGATTGATTTTGAGAATAACTTAAGTACTAATGGTCATTCGTACACATCATGTGAAGACTGCATGAATTCATCTTAAATTTATTGAGGATTTCTGTGAGGGAAAATTGCACTTATACCCTTAAGTTTTTAGGTTATTGCAAATCTCTTTCCTTCACAATTTAAGTCCGTTTTCAGAAGGGATTTCACACTATCTGAATTAACAATAAATAATTAAGTATTGATTGCATCATTGCCTCTCTATGGACACGACCCGCT
The DNA here is from genome assembly GCA_037157565.1 of Thalassia testudinum. Taxonomy (NCBI): domain Eukaryota; kingdom Viridiplantae; phylum Streptophyta; class Magnoliopsida; order Alismatales; family Hydrocharitaceae; genus Thalassia; species Thalassia testudinum. The sequence continues at coordinate 118,826,240 of JAZHRO010000024.1, forward strand.
CTTCTGAGAGTGGTTTTTTTCATTATTTTTTATTTGTCAATTTTTCCACCACTTAAATACTATAACGCAAAGCGAAAAGTCGTCTATCAAAATTGGTGCCGTTGCTGGGAAGGCAACAGATGCAATATTTTTACTTTATTGTTTTTAAATCTTTTGAGTTGCGAAATTATCTAATCATTTTTATTATTGTGCGAGGAACCTGACACGGCGACGAGGCGCAGCAAAGCAACAACTTTGAACGTGAACAACGCGCACGATGGAGACGATCTTTTTGGTGGACCTTGACTCCACCAGGAGGATGACAACAGGAGCATGTGGGCCTTGATCCCACTCATATAGGCTTACGGAGAAGCCTATATCTAATTTAGGTAGTAGGTCTTAGTTAGATTTAGTTAGATAGACATTAGAATTTAAATTACTGTCTTTTGGGCCCTTGTTGGGTATTTTTGGGAACGTGTTCCCATTTATTTAGATTATAGGATTATTTGAACTATTTTAAACTGCATTTCAGTTAGTTAGTTAGAATAGGTCTGTTTGTTATTATTTTTTAGAAAAAAAAAATCGAACTGCCTGCTAGAAGCAGCATTCTATAGGACGGTCATCTAGGACTGAATGAGCAGCATCAAGTTTATTTTTTTTATTGCATTGCATTCATACACAGCATAAAGAAAGCTGGAGTAAGGTACGACTTTTCTTGAGCATTAATTACTTGTCATGCATATGCATTGAACCTAAGTCTAAGACCACTAAAGTGCTTGAATCAAATTAATTCAGTGGTCACTTTAAAGAAAATTGGGACTGTTAAGAGGTTGGACTTTAAAATCTGTGACAGAAAATTGTGTGCAAAAGTATCCTGTTTATGGAATTTCAAAAAATCAAAACATGATCGTATATTTGCACACTTGAGACACTGTGCACCTCACACATAAGGTCACTAGATAAATTTCTACCTCTCCTCTTTTGGACCACAAGGGAAGTTACTCGGAAATCAACAAGCCTATCCACCAAGTTACTTCAGTTCCTCGTGTGTGGGCTCGATTTGAGACTTTCATCCCTTGCGATTAGGTTATAGGCACCAGCGAAGGTTAGCCGAGGAAGCGTAATTTTTGCAAAACTTGTTTGGCCACCAACTAAACATATAACTCTAAGACCTACAATCTACTAAAAATAACTCCTGTTGAATTTGCGTTTGCTTTGACAATAGAACTCTCTAGGAAGTTTTCTGCTTATATTCTGAATTTTGCTAAAGCCTAAGAGAGTTAGAATTGTTTTTCTTAAAGAAATGGATTACTCTTACTCCTATCATTCAGATTATCAGAGTCAATACTTCCCATCTTTTAAGGAGGATCCCATGCTTCGAGCGTATCCATCCTTTGATGGGTACATTGGTAATTCATGCGATCATTCTCATTCTTACCCTGGGAGTACTTGCTTGATAACTCCCACATTTAAGCAGAACCTAGGAGCGGGATTTTCCAATCCTGAAATCCCTACTTCCACGCAAACACCCAACCCTCCCACCCTTCATGATTTTCCGTATCGAGGTTGGACCAATACCCTAGGCAACTAGAGCTGGAAATTGACTATACTCCCCAACCTGATAATAGTAGCCTCTCATCTTTTATGATAGAAATGCAAAAATAGCAAAAGAAAATAATGGAGTCAATGGGAGAGATGTTGAGAAATAGTAACACTTAAATGAAGAAATAAGACAACTTAGCTACGCACTTCCCAATAATCCTGATCCCTACCCAATAAACCATGAGCATGAAAATAATTCTGAGGAACCTAATGACAATAGGGATCCAATTTTAGGTAGCCATCACTTAGACTCTTCCAATGAGACACGGCCACTAGAGGATAATGATCATAGTGATTATCCACCTGAATTATATTGCAGTTAAAAGCAAGTGAAGATGGTATCTCTTGAGGACCTTGACCCCAATGACGGTATTCTCCTTACCCCTACCAACCTGGGTCAAGGTTATATTGTTCCTATAACTTCCCCGCTTGATTATTTGGTGGAATCCCATTCTACTCTTAATGAGCCTACTTCTAACCCTCCACTTAGGGAATCAACACCTACCCTTTAATATTCTAAGGATTCAAATGCACCTAATGAAGGTGACCCTAAGGGAATAGAGGATGATCAATTCTGGTCTCAGGCATATGACGAGTCTAATTCTGAAGATGAGGATACCCTAATAGAGGAACCTGGACTGAAAATCTAGAGTGATTCACAGGAGAATTATTTATCATTTGAGGATTTACCTCAAGAGGGTAGAAATAATATGATTAAATCCAGATTCCTCCTTTCTTTTGAAAGCCATCCTCCATCAAAACAGGAGTTGATATTAGAGGAGGAAAAACAAATTAATGACAAGTCTATGGGAGACTTTCGTGGACAAAACACATCAATTACGGATTTATACTCCGAGAAGAATGACGAATTCAATGATATAGGCTTCCTCCAAAATATTAAGACTGATCCTCCTTTAGAAATAATTGAGGATACTGATCCAACTCCTAATGAATCACATATACACCTTGACAAATATTTCAGTGAACCAAACGAATCTGGGGATGAGCTGAATGGTAATGATTCTTACATTTTGACCCTGCCATCAAAAAGTTGTAATTTGTTGTCTACTCTTGATTCAAATATGACTCCGATCATTAATGTTAGGCAGGATAACTCAAAGTTGTCTACTACTGTTAGGGAGTGTACACAATCTGAATCATTGTTGGAATTGGACCTAACATCAACTAAGCCTTCATTGGACTTAACCATTACATTCCAACACTACAAACAACCCTTATACTCCCTAACCGATCCTTGGCTTAGATCTCTGCTCATGTACATTCTTTCTGGAGAATATATCAGGCTAGTACATCCTAGGGTAGAATGGCGAGTATGGATTGATGCTTGTACTTTTACTCTCGCCATTCAACAGTTTGAAATAATTATGTGTATATCTTTTAAAACCCATCCTGCTTTGGAGGATCCTTGTTATCCTCCACTTATTCTATTTCGGGAGGCCTCTTTTTGCATTCCGTTTCTTATTCCTAGACCTCCCCAGGTAGCCAACGAGATTTTCTATTTTCATTCCTTCTGGGAGCATTTGGAACTACATTGCATCATCAGCTCGCCAACATCCATGGTAACCTCTTTTCTAGGCCTGCACTGTTACGAATATTTTTAGGGCCTAACTTTGTTTGGTTGGAACTAGACTTATTGGTTCCTTCTTAGTTTGGCTGCTGACAGAAAATGCAGCGCTTCTTGGGAGGCAACCTAGCAAACTGTGTTAGGTAATATTTTTCCTTTCTCCTCCTGTTTTAATTTTACAATGGGGACATTGTAGGATTTAGGCATTGGGGAGTGCATTTGCATGTTAGGAAGTATTTATGCATTTAGGTTAGTATTAAAAAAAATAAATGAGCTGAATGGGTTAGTCCTTAGCAAAATACCTTTGTTATTGGAGGTTCTTCTTCTGGAATTATTTCTTAAGTTTAGAATCCAGTGCATTTATTTCACGTGCACGTAGATTTGGTATTGGATCCTTGAGGAAAACCAATGAGCATTTATAAGTCTACTGAACCCTTGGACAGTTCATAGGGAGTCAGGCATACTATCTTCTAAAATTTCTACTTCATATTTATGAGAAGAAAGTAGAGAGATTATCGGTGTGCTAAGTCTAGTGTAAGGACTCTTACATTTTTGGATAATTAGATGATGATACTTCAGAGTTAGGCGTAGTTTTCACTCTCTGTTCCTGTGTACGTACTTTGAGTGAATTCCTGATAGTCACCAAATAAGGCAGACACAGCTATAACTATGATGGATGGTTACAACCGTCCTTCATAGAGTCCTCAGCAGAAGAGGGTAATAGTCTTAAAGGTCAGAAATACGCCTGTCCCATCCATTCATTCCCGGTGCTTAGAATAGACACTTCCACTAAATAAGCCACATAACTTCCTCTTGAACATCATCATCCCTAATAATGCCTCGTAAATAAAATCTGTATCGTGTTGTGTTGATTGAAAAAGAGACAAAAACAAGAAAAAATAAAATAAAATAAAATAAAAGAGAGAGAAAAGAAGAAGAAAAAGAAGAAACAGAAAGAAGAAAAAGAAAAAAATACTTATATTACAAAAAAAGAAAAGGGTTCAAGTGTATGATGTAACACTGTTTCTGAGGCAGCAAAACACTTATCGTGTTCCACCAAATATGACCCATACCTACCTTCTAGTATTTCTATGCCTGAATACTGGTTGAGAACTCTAACTTAGTTGTAGAGTTATTAGGACTTGAATTGAAGTGTGGATGCCATGTGAGGCAACCAAATAGTGAGTACAATTTCTAAATCTGGAGAGATTTGTGATCTCAGAAAGAAAGAAAAGTGAGTGCCCTGGAACATCAAGAGAGCACAGTTGTGTAGCCTCTATCAGAGTTGACTTGTCTAATAGTCTAGAGAGCTAGAGTCTGCAGTATATGTAGCACCAGTAGAGTGTGTGCCACCAAATACAAATCCATTTAACTTGTTATCTCCTACCTAAGCCAAACATCGGGGTCAAATTACAGATTATTTTCTGCTTTATCCCTGAGGGAAGTAGTTGCCTATCTCAACTGAAATTTTCTCCAAGGGTGATGTACGAACTCCTAATGTGAATCGACTTTTTCACTTGGATCTGTTACCTAGGCTATCAGCACATGACATTTGTCTGGATTTCTAAAGTTTTGAAATAAGAAAAGAAGAAGTCTTCTGATTACTTCTATTATTCATTTCTGCTAGGGACTAGCAAATCTTAAGCATGGGGGTATTTGATGAGTACATTAAAATGGACTAATATTAAGCCTAAGAATATTTAGTCATATAGTTTATTTATGTTAATAATGGCAATTAAGTTATAGAATAATTGTACACCTCATGATTTAAGTTATAACATTCTATAGCTTATTGATTTTATTGTTTTTATGTGCAAGTAATAAAATTCACAAAGAGCAAGGGTGGGGGGATAAATTTCCCCAAACATTTGCAACTCTTTCCCGCTCCCCCACTGAACATTGGGGTAATCTTCTCTTCCTCCGCCTTTCTCAACAACTGTGATCGGGGATTTGGGAAAATCCCTGAACTCATGCGCAAGGGAGAAGTTAAAAGGGAAGAGGAGGGGAGCAAAGGAGGGAAAAAATTTCCCCCCCTTGTGGGGAAAGGCTCCATCTTCTCCACCGCTCCTTCTCCACCACATGCACTGTGTCCACAAGCATACACCGCTCCTCCTTGCGTGTACGCAGGTGGGTGCCATCTCCAGCCGGCCTTGCTTCCACCGTACTTGCCCTACCGCGCGCCTACCTTCCAGCACCGCTCCGGCTCGCCCTGCGCCGCAAGCGCCTGCCCGCACGCCATCTCCAGCACAGCAGGCTCATCCACCAAGCCAGCGTGCCTCTCCCTTGCTGCGCCTCCTTGCTGCATCCACCAAGCCAGCGCTCCTCTCCCTCAGCCACTGCAGGCAACCGCAGCCATCACTGGCACCTCCTGTTGTAGGCAGTTCTCCAGCCCTGCGAGCACACGCGCCCCTGCAGCTTCCCTCCGCAAGTGCCTGCCCGCTCGCCATCTTCCAGCGCACGCACCAGCGTGCCCCACTGCCATCTGCAGGCGCTCTCAACCGCGCGCCATCTCTAGCCCTGCTGCAGGTGCACTCCACCCTGCACGCATCCACTTCACGCCACTCCTCCCTGGAGAAGGTGCTCACGCACCGCACAGCAGATGTCGTACCCTCTCTGCCCGCAAGTCTTCTCCGCCCGCACGCCTCCACCAACCTGCAGACCGCAGCCTGCAAGTGCCTGCCCGTGCACCAGCGCACGTGCGCGCATGCTTGCACAGCCGCAGCAGCAGCTACGCCCTCTTGCTCCACAGGTCGGTGCTCCGGCCACCTCCATCGCTGCCGCTGCCACCATCGGAAAGCTCTCGACCTCGCCGTCCTCTTGAGCCTTGCATCGACCCCCACGTTTCTCTCTCTCCCGCAAGGAGGAGAGAGGAAGAAAGCTTTGTTTTCATCTTAATTAAAAATTACATTCATTGCCATTTCCAACAATTTGATTTTTTTATTATTATTATATTATGGCAGAATTGCATTCAAGCACTCATAGTTCTTTACAATTGCATGGTATTGATATTAACAAGCTTAAAGATTGACTTTGAGCTTAACTTAAGTACTAATGGTCTTTAGTACACATCAAGTGAAAACTGCAAGAATTCATCCTAAATTTATTGAGGATTTCTGTGAGGGAAAACTGCACTTATACCCTTAACTTTTTAGGTTATTGCAAATCTACTTTCCTTCACATTTTAAGTCCGTTTTGAAAAGGGATTTCACACCATCCGAATTAACAGTAAATAATTAAGTATTGATTGCATCATTGCCTCCCTGTGGACATGACCTGCTCTTTTGTGAGGTTTTTTTCATTATTTTTGATTAGTCGATTTTTCCACCACTTAAATAGTATAATGCAAAGCGAAAAGTCATCTATCAAGTAGCATCCGCTTCCACCAAAGTGCGCTCGCCAGCAACCCTCCCCGCACTCAACTCCTGCGTGCCTGCAACACCCGTAGTGCGTGCACACCCCCTGCAGTAGCGCTCAATGCGTGCGCACAGCCGCCCCTTCAACAGCTGCAACCACCTTTGGCAGCCACTTTCACCGGAGCTCCGTCCGGCCGACTTCGACCACCACGCGACTCGCTGCCACCACCGCTGCGAAGCACTCAGTCCAAAGAACTTCCTCCGAGCTTCCCGCCTCCAGCCGTCCACTCCTCTTCACGCACGGCCAAGAGGAATAAATCCCCTATTTTGCTACAATATTCATCCCATTAATAATTATATTTTCTACCATTGTCATCTTTTAATGATATTTTATTGAATCTGCATTGCAACAAATATTCTCTAGTTATTAAAAATTGCTATTTCAGCATGTTTTCTTGATTCAACTTTACTCTAAAGGCAAATTTGGCTTGATTTTCGTCTAAGCTAACTATGAATAAATGTTTTTAACCAGTGTGAATTTAAATACATCATTGCCTCCCTGTGGATATGACCCGCTATTCTGCGAGTGGTTTTTTTAATTATTGATTAGTTGATTTTTCCACAGCATAAAACTACAAATGACTTGAAAAGCGAACAATCGACTCGTCAAAATGGTACCGTTGCCATGGCGGCAACAGATGCAATAATTTCACCTAATTTTATTTTGATTATTTGTCAATTGCATAGTGATTTGACCATTTATTATTTCCTTTTCTGTGCAAGAAATTTTGTGTGAGGAATCAGCCATATTGAGAGGCAACCCTTGATGTCGCCAGAGGAGAATTTGTCAAGCTACTTTGAAAAGGAGGAGAAGGACGAGGATGCAACGGTCATCATTGTACATTTAGTCGCTGATATGATTAGAATAGAATTAAAACTTTAGATTTAATTTTTCATTGCATTTGGTTTGAAATCCTTATTCTGGGTTATATTTTGAGGGGTTTGTTCCTCCATTTTGTTTTAGGCCCGTGTTGGGTAATTTTTGGGAACCTATTCACTTTTCTTTAGATTTAGGTTTTTAGTTTATTTGGTGGATTGTTTACCTTGATTTGTTTGTGCATAAGTAGTTAAAAAAAATAATAATAATAAAAATGAGCTGCCTGCTAGAAGTTGCTTGCCCCTAGGACGAACCATTTAGGTCTGTATGAGCAGCCTCTAGATTTATTTCTCCGCATTGCGTGCATTCTCGCATCGTTGATTACTGGAAGCAAGGTATGCATTCTCTTACTTTGCATCCTATTCTTGATCACGCATTGAATTTGGACTTAATGCGAAGACCACCTAATCTATATTGAATAAATCAAACAAGTGGTCACATATTTTCTAGAAAAAGGACTAATTAAAGGAGGGACATTTTAAAAACCAAGGATTTGATTTTCAAACTTGGTGTGCGATTCAAAATTCAAAATCTTTTGCGGTGTATGCACACTTATTTCGCTTGCACCATGGCATACTTTTAGACACTCCTTAAGTTTGGAAATACTAGGACAGGAGCCCTCCTATCGTTGGATTCTGAAGTGTTCGGAACTTGAGATCAAAGATTTTGTAAATCCAAAGAGGGGGATACCCTGTCACAGATTCTTGGGGTTAGTTGAGAAGCACCGCGAAAGCACAGCTTCTAAGGAAGGCTTAGGCCTACTTGCATCCCTCGATCTTCCGTCTTTGGAGTTGCTCTACCATTTGAGATTTAGGGAAGAACACCTAAGCTCCAACTAGGTCTTCTTAGGCGAGCTGTAGGTCGACAATAGGTGCGTAAATTGATTGAACAAATTGTATTGTCGCCTGCAATCTGACTTAAAATCAAAATCCTAAATTGGGAAATACCTAAAAGGTCCTTTTTGAATTGTGTTTTGCTTGGGGAATTATGATTGAGGTGTAAGTTAGAATGGACCACATTCATTTTCATCCTTTCACATCTTGCCCACACCCTCACCCCCACTCTACATCCTTTGATCCCAAACGTCGAGATGGTCCATCCCTTGATGGACATAATGACAATCATTGGGATCCGTTTTACTACTATTATTGGAGTGTTGGCTTGGTTAAGCCCCAAATCAGTGAGCAAAACCTAGGAGTGGGATTTGCTTTGCCCAATATCGCACACACCATAGAAATACCCAACCACACTCCCTGAAAAATTATAATGGTTGGACAGACACTCCTGGGTACTATAAGCCTGAGCCTGACTTCTCTCATGATAGAAATGACCTCTCCTCTTTGAAGATGGAAATATAGAAAATGCAAAATGAAATGATTGAATTGTTAGGAGAATCTTCGAGAGCAGGCCAACAAGAAAGAGATGAAATTAGCCACCCAATCTACCCCATTGAGGATGACGTACACCCCTCTACAATAGATGCATCTCCCATGGGAGAGCTACACTTTAAGTTGGAGGGAAATTATGGGGAGAATAGCTGCTTTTCGAGGATCGATTTTGAAACCTCCCCATTAGATGACACTTCCTTCAAAGATTCACACCTTAGGCGGGAGGAAGATACACATGAAAGTAGCTATGCATTGGATGAAGAAAGGTGGCAACCCGAGAAAGATGATGATAAGATTGAGTATCCACCTGAATTATATTGGAGTCAAAAGAAGGGAATGATGGTACCTGATGAGAACCTCATCATGAGCCATAACTAGCTCATTTTGACCCAATACAAAGGATAAAAGCTCCTATATATCTCAAGGAAAGGCTTAACTCAGAGAATTCTGAGTTTGAGAAGAAAACCAGTCACAAGGGGTAAAAGTGCAATTTTACCAGTATAATCTGCATACAGGGTAATTCTGGGCCCAAACACAGGTCAAAACAGCTTAATAAGAATAAAAGTGGGATGAGATGATCTAGCAAGGGCTACAGCACTTCCAAGGAACCAAATGATAATCTGTAACCCTAAAACAACCCACTTCAATTCACAAGGTTCGAGGCAAAGTAAAAATAGAATAAACCCTCTAAAATTCATAGAAAAATAATCTCTAGGGTTTAGAACCTTCAATTTGGCCTTTAGAACCCATTTTGACCTACATTGAGAACCATGCCCAATTAATAACTTAATTTGGGTTTTTGCGCAAATTGACCGGTCAAACAAGGTTTAATATGAAAATAAAATTCACCATCAGATTCCTTAGGTCCTAATTAGTCATGTATAAAAACTTGAGCCTAAGAAGAAACCTCCTTGACCGAATTTACACTTTGGTCCTCATATATTTACTCTTTGGCCCTCAACTTTTGAACCCTCGCATTTAGGCCCCTAACTCTCCTTCGTTCTTTGCAAACAGGTCCCTCCTGCAAAACCCTGCCAGCACCATGCTCCGGCGACCTTGCGCGGAGCATGGCGCCGCGCAGGGTGAGGTGGGGGACCTGGCAAGTGTACCGGGGGTGCCCTGCGTCGTCAGCCGTCGCAGGAGCACCCCCATGGTCACTGTAGCCCCCCATACCGGCCGTGCGAACGCACGGACGGTATGGGTTCGAATTCCGACCATGCTCCGGCGAGGGAGACACGTCGTCTCCCTCCGCCTTCTTCCCTGCTTCAACCCTATAAATACCCCCCGCCGCTCCACCGACGAAGGCAGCCTGGATCTGACGGAGAAAACCCCCAATTTTCCTCTCTTCTTCCTCCGGCAGACGCTCACCAGCTCCGGCGACTTCCTCCCCCTCCACCTCGTCGCTCTGCCGCAATACCAGCAGCGGAGACTTCCTCCCCTGTTCTTCCCGCGCCACGCCGCACCCAGCTGGCGCCTCTCCAGCCCTCTGCTCGCCGCCGCCCCTCTCTCTGAGCATCATCTTCTCCGGCGACAGTCGATACGACTGTCGCCCTGTTCCTCCCCCTTCGTCCCTGCAGTTAAGTTAGACTTACTCCCCTTCTCCTCCTCTTTCTTTCCCCGCTTTCGATTTAGTCAATTAAGCCCTCTACCGACCCTGTTCACCCTCGTCCTCTCCGCCTCCGACCACCCTCCGGCGAGCCGCTCCCATCACCTCAGCGACCCACACGGCTCGCCGACCACCGCAGAACCTCCGCCTCCTCACCCTGATCCTCTTCCGCCCCTCCACTTCCCACCAAACACCCTCTGCAGACCCACCGAACACACCCACTCCCTCGCTCACAGTGTGACCTAGGACGACCCGACAGCCCCATCTCGCCCCCTGCAGACCCCCTGACCACCTTCGCCGTGCCACGGCGAAGGTCCCCCGCCTGTCTGATTTGGCCGAGAGGCCGTGCCATTGGTTTCAGGTTCCAGGCCTTGACCGCCATTGGCGAGGAAGCTCGAAGCCTGCTCGAGGTTGCTCCAAGCCGAGATATCCCAGATTGAATAGCCACGGCCAGCGCGGAAGAGTCTCACGCACACACCCTGGCCCTCGATTGGAGCTGTACGCCTCAACAGCCGATGCAATTGGGAGCACCATCCCTGCTGCAGGCGTGAGAGAAACGGGTGCGCGGATAGTCCCACCTCGGAACCTTCTGAAGCCACGCACCCACATAAATTGAAAAACTGCCACCATCTGTTTGCCTCAGTTACCACGGGGTGAGGTCCCTCTCACCCGACCCGACCCGACTCGGCCTCGTCCGTGACCACGCTCCGCGGACCTGGCCCGACCCGATTAGACTGACCTGCACTCCTCGCCCACCACGCACGCCGGTGGGCCTGGACCCGGGCCTGACCCGAACCCGATTACCCGATAGCGCTCTGGGAGAGCTTCCGAAGAGTGATTTCAGAGAGAGAGATACGCGGGGGAGGGGGGTAGCATAGGTTTTTGCCTCTTGACGAATGAGCTCTGAAGTGTGCAGGCCAAAGAAGAAGAAGCAGACCCGCTGAAGAAGAAGGAGCTGCTGCACTGTAGCGAAGGCATTGTTAAGTCGTCTCAGCACCGGGGCAGACGACGGAAGGTCAGCAGCCAAAGAAGAAGAAGACCCGCTGAAGAAGAAGGAAGAGCAACGGCCATCGCCAAAGAAGAAAAAGAGAGGTCAAGGCAGGTGAAGACAAAGAAGAAGAAGGAATGAAGAGAAGCAAGAAGCAAGAAAAGAAGAAGACGATCTGACGAAAAAAAAGAAAGAAAGGAAACAGGGAAGATCTGAAGAAAGCAGAAGAAGAAGAAGAAGAAGAAGAAGAAGGAGAACAGGAAGAACCAAAGACAAAGAGGAAGAAAGAAGAAAAGAAGAAGAAGCCAAATTTTCATCTCTCTCTCTCTCTCTCTCTCTCTTTATTTTTGTAATAAAACTTGTATATCTCTAGAATACAACTTGCTCCCTGAGTTCGACCTCGGGAACTCTTTTATTTTTCCGAGTAAAAAAATTTTTATGAAACGTTGGTAACAACCGGCTTTACTACAACGAATTAACAACGGAAACCGACGCTTCATCATTTTGGCGCCGTTGCCGGGGAGCAACGGCTATTCTAGAGGTAAACATTCCTGTATCTTTTAATTTCTGATAATCTCCTCTCTTTTGTGCAGCTACAGGAACTCAAGAAGACAAGCAACCACACGACAACCACTCCGAAGACAGGTAAATCTTTTCTCTCACTATTAACCCCTACACTCTAAAGAGAAAGAAAAGTAAAGAACAAGCAATATAGGGCTAACCTGTCTTCCATATTTAGTAACCATAAAAGTTGCATGTTTTCAACTCATTATTTCTGCATACTATTAAGGGTATTTAAGGGCTAACACATTCTTGCTTGAGCCCTAATTACCCAACAAAGAATTAACTGGACCAAGTAGAGCCAACCTAGGATCCAACACTAGGGATTTAGAGACACACTCCTTAAGCAAGAATTGAGAAAACCAAATGAAGTGTGCCCAAGCCCTTGTCTGAAAATACCTATTCAAAGAAAATCTAAAACAATTGGCTCTCTAAACACTTGAACCCTAAAAGACAGGACCTAAAAGCTCTTAAAGAAAACAATAGGTAAAGTTGACCCCTTGGGTTAACCAACCTTAAATTAGGTCACTCTTTGCACTTAAAAAGACTAAAGTTCAAGTGAAACCTTAAGCACCCTGATCTTAAAATTGGTAGACTTAAGAGGTCAAGATCCCCATTCTGGTCTACCTGGAACCGCAGTGACAAGAGAGGTCGGGTGGGGGAAACCCTGTAACCCGTGGGGACGCTCTACCGTGTAGGGGTCTTCGCGGGACTCTCCCTCTCTGGCTGCCCAGGTAATTCTCAGGTGGACAATCTTTCTGATCAAGGGGTCCATCTGCCCCGCACCTCTATAGTCACCCAACACATTTTTGGGTGTCTTGATTGGGTCCATCACCTTCTAAACTTACCTCTCCCAACTGTGCATGTACGGAAGGAGGTCTCTAAGACCACCCTTAAGAACTCCTTTAGAAATTCACTCTCGTCAAGGCCAAGCCTCGACGCCCGTGTTTGTGCAGCAACACCCTCACAGTATTCTCTCTTCTGATTCAGAACCAAGTTCTTCTTCTTCCCCCATCATGGCTCAGCCAGTTGAGGAAGAAAATAATCTGGAACACCAGCTCCAGCGACTCAATGACCTCTTCCAAAACTTCGTACACCCACCACAGCGTCCTATGATGCGGGACCACTACAATCCTGCTGCGGTGGCAATTGAGCCTCGAGTTAGAATCCCGATTGGAGGACCTGATTCCGAACTAAAGCCCAACATGATTCACGCTATACCTAAATTCCATGGGCTTAATTCTGAAGATCCCTTCCAGCACATCAAACAGCTTAAGCATCTGGCCCACACTTTTGGATCAGATGCGCAAAATCGGGATATTCTTCTCATGAAGATGTTCTCCTTTTCTCTTATGGACAAGGCCGCCCATTGGTATCAAACTCAGACCCGGCCGATCAACACTTGGGAAGAACTTCAATCCGAGTTTTTGAAAAAGTTCTTTCCCGTTGGTCGGACCAACGCCTTGCGCCATCAGATTACACACTTCACTCAACAATCAGGAGAACCTCTCCATGAGGCATGGGATCGTTTTCAGGATCTCATGAGGAAGTGCCCCCATCACGGAGTTCCTAAATGGGAACAAGTCCAATCTTTTTACCAGGGACTCCGTGAGGACATCCGCCTTTTCGTCAATGCAACCTGCGGAGGAAACATCATGGGTCAACATGAAGACACCGTATGGGAGATTCTCGAAAACATGTGCGAGAACTCCATCAACAATGACTCCATGGGATTATTCGACAGGACGAATACCCGCGCAGCGACGAATCTTAAGGGAGCACATGAGACGCAGGGCCTGTCCGCATCAGTCGACCTGGAATTAATGGCCAGTCGATTGGACAAGGTCTCAATTATTGAAAAGAAGGTGGATGAGCTGACTCAGCACTTGCAGCGAGCCACCTCTGCGCGTAACTCCTTTGCACAACCTCCTTCCACACAGGAGACTGTGCAAAACATCCTACACCGATCCTCCCCTGGGATGGATCCATATCCGTCCCCATCTGATTCTTGGACTGGAAGATCATCCGATCCTTTCTTCACCAGCCGGGGGAACTCCATTCCCCCTTTCCCTGATTCTCAGGAGGTTCCTCAGACCTGCGAGAACCTCAACGCCATCCAGAACGACCCATTCTCCAACACTTACAACCCTGGATGGCGAAACCATCCAAATTTTCAGTGGGCGGGAAATTCTCAAACCCAAAGACCACCTTTTCAGTCCCGCCCACAGCCCTCTCATCACTACCAGCCACCTCAGCCTCGGCCCAACCCTACTTATCCATCAGGGCCAAATCAAGATCAAATGTCCTTAATCCTTCAGACTCTGGCTGACATTCAAAAATCGAATGCGGCCATTCAAAAACAGCACAAGGACGAGCTTACTGAAGTCAAAACTCAGCTGGCCCAGTTGGCAAATTCTCGCCAGCCAGGCACACTCCCTTCCCAACCCCTTCCTAACCCAAATAACGTGCCAACCCAGAAGCGCGTTATGAATCCAAATTTAGGCCACGCTCAATGGATTTATCAGGCCCCTACTGCCCCATCTCCAGACGAGATGGAAGCCTCTACTTCTCGTACGGGATTTCAGCAGCAGCCACCCCTCCTACCAAATCCAAACCAAAATCAGGCCGGATTAAATTCTGTAACAACACGTAGTGGTAAGACAACTCAGGACCCGCGTTATCCAAACCACTCCCAGCCTGATAATCATGACCCTAGGATAGTTATCCAAGGTACCGCTGTTCCAGACCCACAACCAGGACCTATCCTAGAGGAACCAACCAAGATCCCGTTTCCCGAGGCCCTGACCAAGGGAAAGAAGACCACCAAACCCGTGGCCCCTGAGGAGGACCTGGTCAAGCTCTTTGAGCAGGTCCACATAAACATCCCCTTGATGGATGCAATCCACCACGTACCAGCTTACGCACGATTTCTAAAGAATATATGTACACCCCAGCGTAAGCCGCGAACCAAGGGAGGGAGCCCAATTGTTCTGTCAGAGCAAGCCAGCTCTGTAATCCTTAGTAGACTCCCACCCAAGGCAAAAGATCCTGGAACTCCCCTGATCTCCTGTAAGATAGGTGGTACCCAATTTGACAGAGCATTGTTAGACTTAGGTGCATCTATAAATCTGATACCCACATCCTTACTTGACCATCTGGAAGAATCTGAGCTGAAACCAACTGAGGTGACATTACAATTAGCAGATCGATCTATAAAGTCACCAAAAGGGATTCTCGAGGATGTTATCGTGAGAGTGCGGGATTTCTATTTTCCAGTGGACTTTATAGTCTTAGACATGGATGCACCTGAGAACCCTAGGGATACACCAATCATTCTAGGGAGACCTTTCTTGGCTACTGCTAGAGCCAACATCAGCTGTGAGGAGGGCCAAATAGAGCTTAAGTTTGGAGATCAAACACTGAAAATTGATATATTTAAGGCCCAACAAGGAATTAATTGCGGCGTCATCGAGCAAATTTGTGACATCAAGACTTTGGTTGATGAATCACACCTCCAGAGTGACTTGAGTATTCCTCATCAACCACAGAAGGATCTTGACCCGCAAATAGAGGAGTCCATTCCGGATGTGAACAACCCAGTAACTCCCACCCTTGAACCTCACATCTATACTGAACCACCCGCTGCTGCTGAAAACCCCATCCTCGAACTGAAACCCCTTCCTGCTCATTTGAAATACATCTTTTTGGGTTCTAATCAGACCCTTCCTGTGATCATCAATTCCAACCTCAATCCTGAACAGGAATCCCGTCTGATTGTTGTCCTCCAGCAACATCGCAGAGCCATCGGATGGACCCTCGATGATTTGACTGGAATAAGTCCCTCTTATTGCACTCATCATATCTATTCAGAAGAGGGCACACGACCTTCTCGTGAAATGCAGAGACGCTTAAACCCCAATCTGCAGGAGGTCGTGAAAAAGGAGATCATCAAGTGGTTAGATGCCGGGATCATCTACCCGATCTCCGATAGTCGTTGGGTGAGCCCAATTCAGGTCGTGCCTAAGAAGGCAGGACTCACCACTATAACGACTGAGACCGGAGAAATCATTCCTACCCGATTAGCCAACTCGTGGAGAGTCTGTATAGATTACCGTCGACTCAATTCCTCCACGAAGAAGGATCATTTCCCACTACCCTTCATTGATCAAATTCTCGAAAAACTAGCGGGAAATAGGTTCTTCTGCTTTCTTGACGGGTACTCCGGTTATAACCAGGTGGCAATCCATCCTGAGGACCAAGAAAAGACCACATTCACCTGCCCCTTCGGAACATACGCTTTCCGAAGGATGCCTTTCGGTCTTTGCAATGCACCCGCTACTTTTCAGCGATGCATGCTTGCCATATTCTCAGATATGGTAGGTGATTATCTGGAAGTCTTCATGGATGACTTTTCAGTTTTCGGAGCATCATTCGACGATTGCCTCCAACACTTGGTCCAGATACTCAGGCGGTGCATCGACGTGAATTTGGTTCTTTCCTGGGAAAAGAGCCATTTCATGGTGCCTGAGGGAATTGTCCTGGGACACTCAATTTCGGAGAAAGGTATCCAAGTGGATCGAGCTAAGGTTAATCTGATTTCTCGCCTTCCTATGCCTAGCTCGATCAGGGACATCCGATCCTTTTTAGGGCATGTCGGTTTTTATCGACGATTTATCCCTGATTTTTCAAAAATCGCACGCCCCCTGACCACTCTTCTCTCCAAGGATGTTCCCTTCGAAATCTCCAAGGAATGCACTCAAGCATTTGAAATCCTGCGTGACCGAGTCACCCAAGCCCCGATCCTACAGTCCCCTGATTGGTCTCAACCCTTTGAGATCATGTGTGATGCATCCGACTTCGCTGTAGGAGCGGTTTTGGGGCAGAAAAATGACAAGAAACCTGTGGTCATTTACTACGCCAGCAAAACACTCGATGAGGCTCAGCGTAACTATACAGTTACTGAGAAAGAGCTGCTAGCTGTAGTATTTGCCCTAGAGAAATTTAGATCATACCTTCTGGGTTCCCATGTCATCATATACTCGGATCACACGGCTGTGAGGCATCTCCTTGCAAAGAAGGACGCGAAACCTCGATTGATCCGATGGATCTTGCTGTTGCAAGAATTTGACCTCGAGATTCGCGATAAAGCGGGAAAACAAAACGTGGTAGCTGATCACTTGTCCCGTCTTCCTTCTGAAATGATAGACCCTTCCGGACCCATCACTGAGCATTTTCCCGATGAGCACCTGCTGACTATTGGTACTAGCCTTCCATGGTTTGCTAATATTGTAAATTACTTGGCATCTCATCAGACCCCGTCCGATTGGCCGAAGGCCAAGAAAGACAAATTACGCTCCGATGCCAAGTATTACATTTGGGAAGACCCGTACCTCTTCCGCATAGGTGCCGATCAGATCATCCGGAGATGTATCCCGGAAGGGGAAGTCAACAATATCCTCTCTTTCTGCCATGACCAGGCATGCGGTGGCCATTTTGCCGGGCATAAAACCGCATCAAAAGTCCTCCAGTGCGGCTTTTACTGGCCCACACTGTTCAAAGACGCATACAGTCATTGCAAGGCATGCAGTCGTTGCCAGACTTTGGGCAACATGAGCCATCGCGACATGATGCCTATGCAACCGATTCTAGTATGCGAAATCTTTGATGTTTGGGGGATTGATTTTATGGGCCCCTTTCCTGTTTCGGATGGTTTCGAATACATTCTGTTGGCTGTGGACTACGTGTCCAAATGGATCGAAGCCATACCGACCCGAACCTGTGATCACAAAATCGTTCTCAAATTCATTCATCAACACATTTTCTCAAGGTTCGGGATTCCTCGTGCAATAATCTCTGATGGGGGGACCCATTTCACAAATGCTCAGTTTAGGTCACTGATGACCAAATACGGGGTGTCTCACCGAATCTCTACTCCTTACCACCCCCAAACTAATGGTCTAGCTGAGCTGTCGAATCGGGAGATCAAGAAAATCTTACAGGTCACTGTTCGACCTGACAGGAAGGACTGGTCGTCCCGACTTCCGGAAGCATTGTGGGCCTATAGGACCGCCCACAAGACCCAATTGGGCATGTCTCCCTTTAGATTGGTGTACGGAAAGGCATGCCACCTTCCCGTCGAACTGGAGCATAAAGCCTATTGGGCAGTACGGAACTGTAATCTAGATCTTTCTAAGGCTGGGACCCACAGAAAACTCCAAATCAGCGAGATCGATGAATTACGCACAGACGCGTACGAGAACTCGCAAATCTACAAGGAGCGGGTTAAAGCCTTCCACGACAAACACATCTCAAGAAAGATCTTCCATCCTGGTCAAAAGGTCCTACTCTTTGATGCCCGACTCAAACTCTTCCCAGGAAAACTGAGATCTAAGTGGGTCGGACCATATTTGGTCCGACAGGTTTTTGGAAATGGAGCAATCGAAATCAGTCCACTCAGCCACGATTCTGAACCTTTCATCGTGAATGGTCAAAGACTCAAGCCGTTCATTGATGTAACTTCTACTGATTTGGCTGAGGCATCTTATATCCTCCGTTCCCCTTGAGCTTATTGCGCCCAGCCGATGGCGTAAAACTCAGCGCTTAACGGGAGGCAGCCCGTCATTCTCTTTGAAAACCTGAAACTTGTTCTGACACCTTTCAGCACTCGAAGTTCACCCTGAACTAACACCCCCTAGGTTACAATGAGGACATTGCAAATCTTAGGCATGGGGGGGTAGGAAAGTGCAAAAACTTGTAAGAAAAGGTTTCAAACAAAAAATTCACATATGCCAAAAATACCATAAAAATTAAAAAAATTTTTCGAAAAAGAATAAGAGGAAAAGAGGAGAAGGAAAATTTTGTGAAGGAGAAAAGAAACAAAATGAAAAAGGAGCACAAAATTATAAGAAAAGTTGATAGTCATTAGTAAGGAACTAAGGAATTAACCTAAGTTCTAGACCTCATTCAAGAAAATAACTGAAAAGTGCACAATGAGATTAGTAAGAATGCAAACCTTAGGCATTCTTGAATAGACTCTTAGTACTCATTAAGATCTGGACACTCCTCAAGAGGTTGAGGATAATGAAAAGCTGAAGTATTAGGTCTAAGGCTTAGGGAGTATTCGGCCTCGTTAACTAATTTTTGGTTTACGGGACTCAGTAACCTAAGCACCCTAATCTCACACACAGCCTGGTTCAGTAAGCATAAAAATCAGAATCACGCGGAAGCGTCGCAAAAATCTGAAAAGAACACCTAGAATAGGAATGGCCGATCAACACAAGTTGATTTGGACGAGTTCCCAGCGCGGAGAGGCGGAAAATCCCCTCGAAGATGCGTAACAAAATATCATCTCCTCGGTGCTTGTCTCTTAGGATATTTACATATCCTACGGGGGGCATGTAAGCACTCTGCTGGTTCAGATTCCATGGATGGCATTATCTCGAAATGTCAATTGCCAGGGTCTGGATTCGGCCACGGAATACCATGGATGGGATTATCTCGAAATCTCAATAGCCAGGGTTCCGGGGGTTGCCATGGGCGGTGCTATCTCGAAGCATCGATCGCCAGGAACCCTTGAGGATTGATGATGGGAGCAAGGAATCTGATACAGACCGTGTTGAAAAGCCAATCCTAGACTAGAACTAAAAAGAAAAAGAGAGAGAAAACTCTCCAAAAAGAAAAAACTTTCTATCTCTCTCTCTTACAAAACGCACTGCGAACTGAGCCAGGGCTAAAATCATTTCAAGCACGGGTGCTTTAACCACGAAGTCCAATAAACCTTAGGTTAGTTCTTGTGGGCCTTAAAAACCTTTGCTAAAAGACTGAGGCTAAGGCTAGACAGATTTGGATCTTGATTGGTACTAGAGTATCTTTTAGGCCTATGGTCAGCATTCTAACCTAATCTATGCTCAAATAAAAAAAAAAAAAAGCACTTATCTAAAACCATTGAAAACTTCATGGTCTAGAACAAGGGTTGAAACCTTAAGTTTTTTTTTGCTAAGGGACTAGCAAAAGCTAGGCATGGGGGTATGATGAGAACCTCATCATGAGCCATAACTAGCTCATTTTGACCCAATACAAAGGATAAAAGCTCCTATATATCTCAAGGAAAGGCTTAACTCAGAGAATTCTGAGTTTGAGAAGAAAACCAGTCACAAGGGGTAAAAGTGCAATTTTACCAGTATAATCTGCATACAGGGTAATTCTGGGCCCAAACACAGGTCAAAACAGCTTAATAAGAATAAAAGTGGGATGAGATGATCTAGCAAGGGCTACAGCACTTCCAAGGAACCAAATGATAATCTGTAACCCTAAAACAACCCACTTCAATTCACAAGGTTCGAGGCAAAGTAAAAATAGAATAAACCCTCTAAAATTCATAGAAAAATAATCTCTAGGGTTTAGAACCTTCAATTTGGCCTTTAGAACCCATTTTGACCTACATTGAGAACCATGCCCAATTAATAACTTAATTTGGGTTTTTGCGCAAATTGACCGGTCAAACAAGGTTTAATATGAAAATAAAATTCACCATCAGATTCCTTAGGTCCTAATTAGTCATGTATAAAAACTTGAGCCTAAGAAGAAACCTCCTTGACCGAATTTACACTTTGGTCCTCATATATTTACTCTTTGGCCCTCAACTTTTGAACCCTCGCATTTAGGCCCCTAACTCTCCTTCGTTCTTTGCAAACAGGTCCCTCCTGCAAAACCCTGCCAGCACCATGCTCCGGCGACCTTGCGCGGAGCATGGCGCCGCGCAGGGTGAGGTGGGGGACCTGGCAAGTGTACCGGGGGTGCCCTGCGTCGTCAGCCGTCGCAGGAGCACCCCCATGGTCACTGTAGCCCCCCATACCGGCCGTGCGAACGCACGGACGGTATGGGTTCGAATTCCGACCATGCTCCGGCGAGGGAGACACGTCGTCTCCCTCCGCCTTCTTCCCTGCTTCAACCCTATAAATACCCCCCGCCGCTCCACCGACGAAGGCAGCCTGGATCTGACGGAGAAAACCCCCAATTTTCCTCTCTTCTTCCTCCGGCAGACGCTCACCAGCTCCGGCGACTTCCTCCCCCTCCACCTCGTCGCTCTGCCGCAATACCAGCAGCGGAGACTTCCTCCCCTGTTCTTCCCGCGCCACGCCGCACCCAGCTGGCGCCTCTCCAGCCCTCTGCTCGCCGCCGCCCCTCTCTCTGAGCATCATCTTCTCCGGCGACAGTCGATACGACTGTCGCCCTGTTCCTCCCCCTTCGTCCCTGCAGTTAAGTTAGACTTACTCCCCTTCTCCTCCTCTTTCTTTCCCCGCTTTCGATTTAGTCAATTAAGCCCTCTACCGACCCTGTTCACCCTCGTCCTCTCCGCCTCCGACCACCCTCCGGCGAGCCGCTCCCATCACCTCAGCGACCCACACGGCTCGCCGACCACCGCAGAACCTCCGCCTCCTCACCCTGATCCTCTTCCGCCCCTCCACTTCCCACCAAACACCCTCTGCAGACCCACCGAACACACCCACTCCCTCGCTCACAGTGTGACCTAGGACGACCCGACAGCCCCATCTCGCCCCCTGCAGACCCCCTGACCACCTTCGCCGTGCCACGGCGAAGGTCCCCCGCCTGTCTGATTTGGCCGAGAGGCCGTGCCATTGGTTTCAGGTTCCAGGCCTTGACCGCCATTGGCGAGGAAGCTCGAAGCCTGCTCGAGGTTGCTCCAAGCCGAGATATCCCAGATTGAATAGCCACGGCCAGCGCGGAAGAGTCTCACGCACACACCCTGGCCCTCGATTGGAGCTGTACGCCTCAACAGCCGATGCAATTGGGAGCACCATCCCTGCTGCAGGCGTGAGAGAAACGGGTGCGCGGATAGTCCCACCTCGGAACCTTCTGAAGCCACGCACCCACATAAATTGAAAAACTGCCACCATCTGTTTGCCTCAGTTACCACGGGGTGAGGTCCCTCTCACCCGACCCGACCCGACTCGGCCTCGTCCGTGACCACGCTCCGCGGACCTGGCCCGACCCGATTAGACTGACCTGCACTCCTCGCCCACCACGCACGCCGGTGGGCCTGGACCCGGGCCTGACCCGAACCCGATTACCCGATAGCGCTCTGGGAGAGCTTCCGAAGAGTGATTTCAGAGAGAGAGATACGCGGGGGAGGGGGGTAGCATAGGTTTTTGCCTCTTGACGAATGAGCTCTGAAGTGTGCAGGCCAAAGAAGAAGAAGCAGACCCGCTGAAGAAGAAGGAGCTGCTGCACTGTAGCGAAGGCATTGTTAAGTCGTCTCAGCACCGGGGCAGACGACGGAAGGTCAGCAGCCAAAGAAGAAGAAGACCCGCTGAAGAAGAAGGAAGAGCAACGGCCATCGCCAAAGAAGAAAAAGAGAGGTCAAGGCAGGTGAAGACAAAGAAGAAGAAGGAATGAAGAGAAGCAAGAAGCAAGAAAAGAAGAAGACGATCTGACGAAAAAAAAGAAAGAAAGGAAACAGGGAAGATCTGAAGAAAGCAGAAGAAGAAGAAGAAGAAGAAGAAGAAGGAGAACAGGAAGAACCAAAGACAAAGAGGAAGAAAGAAGAAAAGAAGAAGAAGCCAAATTTTCATCTCTCTCTCTCTCTCTCTCTCTTTATTTTTGTAATAAAACTTGTATATCTCTAGAATACAACTTGCTCCCTGAGTTCGACCTCGGGAACTCTTTTATTTTTCCGAGTAAAAAAATTTTTATGAAACGTTGGTAACAACCGGCTTTACTACAACGAATTAACAACGGAAACCGACGCTTCATCAGTACCATTGGAAGACCTCGACCCAGATGATAGTATTTTCATGACACTTGATGAAGTGGGTCAAAGTCAAGTTGTTAATCCTACCCTCCCTTCTGATCACGAGGTGGAACTCAATCCCACCCTTAGGGAACCTAACCCTAAAGAAATCGACCTATCTTAGGAGTCTGATGTTACCAATGTAAACCATTTACCTCAGATAAAGCACCCTAGGGGATCTGCTGAGATATTAGATGATTCTAGGCCTCGGGTACATGATGAATTGTGTGATGAGGAGAAAGGCGAATTATATAAGGAACCTACATTCAAGATTTTGAGTGACACTAAGGGTGATTATGTCTTATTTGAAGAGTTAGTCCCAGAGGATATCACAAATTTGACCAAATTAGGTTTCCTTAAGACACCCATTGATGATATTTCTCCTCATGATGAAATGATGGAAAATTTGGAAGCAACTTCTTAGATTTATGTGTATTCACATATAGACTCCAGGGAAGATTTGAGTACAGAACAAAAACCCGGGGATGACATTGATAGGATAATCCCTAGATCTGTTGCTTCCAACCTACCTTCATTCATTTCGAAGTCACCCTCTGATTCGCTTATATCTGAAAGCGAAATTATGACTCCTGATGAAGAGTAGGAAGATACATGTGATGGTGCAAGGAATGCTAGGGATGCAATTGAGGATTTACAAAGATTGTTAGGGTTGGACACCGAGCTGATTAAACCCAACTTAGATCTTATGGCCATCCCGCAACCTCATAACTTGGACACCCTAGACGATCCTTGCCTTAGAGAATTGCTCACTTTTGTTATGACCTGGGGGCTTAACAAACCAATATTTCCCGTAATGGAGTACCGGGTATGGATTGTTGATTTCTTTAGTCAGTCCATTACCCTGGGGGTTTATCTTTGCACCATTCCTTCCCCATTCTTTTTGGAGGATCCATCTCATCCTCTCCCTACCCCTTTGGAGGTTGTTATACCTGTTTATCCTTTAGAACCTCCTCTGGTGACATGGGAAGATTTCACTCCCATCTTATTTGGGCGAGCATTTGCTATCGGGATTCATCATCAGCTCACCAACATCCTTGGTTACCTATTTTCTAGGCCAACATTGCTTTGCTCATTTTTAGCGCCTATTTCTGCAATTCTTGAACTTGATTTGCAGGTTCTTTGGCTATTCAGGCCACCTCTAACCTAGGTAATATCCTTCTATGCAATGAGGACATTGCAGATTTTAGGCATGGGGGGGTGTACTTGGGGATATAAATAGCATAGTGCATTCATTGCATACATTTTCATAAAAAAAAAAAAAGAGTTTTGAGCTTAACTGGCTAGATCTTGCAGTCTTAAGCAAATCAGAACTCTAGGGTAGACTAAGTTAATTCTAGGGTCAAACTTTAGAAGCTAAATGTGCTACTAGCTTTAGACCTTTAGGGTCCTTTGTGGACTTAAAAACTTAAGTAGGAGTTAAGTTGCGGACCATTCCTTAAAAGGTTGAGGAAGGGAAGCTAGGGTTTGAGTTAAAAGGTGGGGTAGTACCTAGAGTCTTGTTCTACCTTTTGGTTTACGGGTCCTTGTCACCCAAGCATCTAAATTTCACACACTTGCTCTGGTAATTAACTTAATTTCTTTCTTTCTGAAAAGTGATTTGGTTCTCTTAGTTTTGACTTAGGAGAGGCTTGAAAACACATTTTGATTGAACGAGTTCCCGCTGCGGGAGAGGTGGAGTATATACTCACCTTGAGGATGCGATGATAACATATTACCTCATCGGCGCTTGTCTCTTAGGATATCCATCCTACTGGGGGCATGTAACTGCATTGTGCGGTTCAGGTACCATGGGTGACCCTATCTCGAAGTGCTGATTGCCATAGGCCTGAATTCGCTTAAGAAATCCATGGGCAATACTATCTCGAAGTGTTGATTGCCAGGAGTTCTTGGGGTCATTATGGGCGGTGCTATCTCGAAGCATCGAAAGCCAGGCACCCTTTGAGGTATGGTAATGGGGACAATGAATCTGACATAGACCGTGTTCATAGCTGATCTGAGGTTAGACTTGGAGGAATCAAACAAAAAGAAAAATATATATTATTCTAAAAAAAAAATATTTTCCTTTAACTCAAATAACTCATACCAATGCACAGGCACAGATGCTTTGAGCTTAGGGATCAATAAACTTTAGGCAAGAGTCAGAAATTAGGGAAACTTCTGCCTGTAACTCATCTTTAGCAGACCTAGTCTGTAACTTAGCAACTACGTGGGAACCTTGGGTCTAGAGTCTGAACTTAATATGTTTCTAAAGGAAGAACAATTCGGCTAACTAGTTTACTTGGAGTGCTAGGTTTCGCTTAATTTTGCTAGGGACTAGAAAAAACTAGGCATGGGGATATTTGATTAGTCCATATTTGTGGGCTATTTAAGTATTTAAGTGCCTAGACATTAGTTTAATTGTAACATTTATTTAGCATAAATTAGGATGTAAATAGATTAATTCATATTTTTAATTTAATTACAAAATTCATGCATCATATTCATATTTAAATGCATTTAGAATTAACTTAGAATTGCATTAGTTAACTAATTTGGTACATTGCATGCATTAATTTAAGTTAACATAAAAGTTGAGGGTTTGTATATAAATAACCGTAATATTTTATCATTATTTTCTATTCTTCTTCTACGTGCAATGACTGCATTTCTTCCTCTAGCTGCCGCAGTGAAGAACCCAATCAAGGAGTAGCGGATGTGCTGGATCTTGTCGAGCAGCTGATTTCAAAAGAGAGGAGGAGGCAGCCGAGCTCAGTAGGCCTCCACCCCCAACCAACCACTATGCAGAGAGTTCGCCACTCTTACATTCCGCATCGTCGGCCTCAACTGTGGCGACGAGTCTCGACCACCGTGGGCTTGTGGTGTGACAGGCCACACCGCCATCCGGAGCTCATCCGCATTACCATGAGCACCTTAGAGTGCACCTCCCTCGCCGTTGTCACCAACAACCACCACCGCAGCCACTGCAATTTCACTTCTCAATCAGTTAAGATGTCCGAGAAGTTTCCTGGACATCTGAAGATTCGACCCACACACCAGCAGCAACCGGCCGCTCACTCCCCACCCACGCCCCTCCGGTTGCACACTTGAACCACCTCCAGTAGCATCCACTCCAGCGCCAACCACCAGCCCTCGCCCGCATCACCTCCAGCGCCGATCGCCAACCCACTCACGCGCATCACCTCCAGCTTCCAGCCCGCACCTACCAGTACCCTGCACCTCCACTTCACGCCCGCACCAACCGCATGTGTACGCACCTCCTGCAGAAGTTTACCCCTACGGCTGCAATGCCGGCCCGCATGACTATAGCAGGGCTGCACCTCCTGGAGCATTCCCCCGCATGCCCACCAACCGCGTGCAAGGTGAGCACAGCCAGTACCCTGCAGTGCCTCTTGGTTCTTCTCCGCGCCTTCCATCTTGCAGCACACCCGCATCGTCCCCCTACGCCAACCGCCTACAGTAGCATCCGCCTCCACCACAGCACGCCCGCCAGCAACCCTCCGTGCGCTCAACTCCAGCACGCCCGCAACACCAGCAGTGCGTGCACACCCCCTGCAGCAGTGATCAACGGGCACGCACAACTGCCGCTTCAGCAGCTGCAACCACCGTTGGCAGCCACTTTCGCCGGAGCTCCGTCTAGCCGACTTCGACCACCGCTGCAAAGCCCTCGATCCAAACAACTTCCTACGAGCTTCCAACCTTCGGTCGTCCACTCCTCTTCACACATGGCAAAGGGGAATAAATCCCCTTTTTTGCTACAGTATTCATCCCATTAATAATTACATTTTCTGCCATTATCATCTTTTAATGATATTTTATTGAATCTGCATTGCAACAAATATTACCTAGTTATTAAAAATTGCTATTTCAGCGTGTTTTCCTGATTCAACTTTAATTTGAAGGCAAATTTGGCTTGATTTTCGTCTAAACTAACTATGAACAAATGTTTTTAACCAGTATGAATTTAAATACGTCATTGCCTCCCTATGGATACAATCCGCTCTTCTGCGAGTGGTTATTTTTAATTATTGATTAGTCGATTTTTCCACCACATAAAACTACAAACGACTTGAAAAGTGAACAATCAACTCGTCATCTCCCTTCCGTTTGATTTTTGGGAAGGCATGCCATCTCCCAGTAGAACTAGAACATAGGGCTTTTTGGGCAATAAAATAATTAAACATGGATTTATCTAACGTCGGTATCCATTGAAAACTACAATTAAATGAATTGGAGGAATTACATAATTTCTCCAATGAAAACATGAGGATTTATGAAGACCGAACAAAGAAATTTCATGATAAATACTTTGTTCGGAAACACTTTGCTGTTAATCAATGCATTTGCCTTTTTGATGCTAGATTATGTCTTTTTCTTGGCAAATTAAAATCCAAATGGACCGGCCTCTTTATTGTCCATAAAACTTATCCATATGGAGCTGTTGATCTTTTTGATCTTGAAACCAATATGACATGTCAAGTCAACGACCAATGTTTAAAGCCCTATTTTGATCATACCCCAAATATTCCGTTAGAATCGTTTGATTTCACTGAACCAACAACCTTTGATCACTAATGCAAACTACGCTCGGCTGAATGGCGTAAAAGATAGCACTAGATGGGAGGTAGCCCATCATTTTTTTTTCTGCTTTCCTTTTTGTCTTCTTTTTCCAGGTTTTGACCATCCTAAACCCGACCGCTTTCCATTAAGGTGATGCCTTTTTCCTGCTAATGCATGAGGACATTGCATATCTTAAGCATGGGCGTGTTTTTAAAATTTGACGATCGATTTAAGATTTTCAAAACCTAAAAACATGCATTTTTCTTTAGTTATTTTATTTTCCTTCCTGCATAACCAAAAATATAAAAATGTTGAAAACTTTTCGAGTAAAAATTTTGAAATTGGGACTACGGTCGAAAAACTCACTTTTGGTACAATGGGATTTAATCCTTAACAAACTGGGGATGCGGATGTGGGTCTGATCATTAGAATTTCATGGTTTATTTTTAGACTAGATCAGATATCCTTCTCTAAAATTCCACCTGAACTCATGATAGTTCAGGTGACTTGATCTTCTTTTGTAATTTGGAAAGTATCTGACTTAGTTTCTGAGTCAAAAACTTGCATTTCTTGAGGAACTTCTTGTGTCAATTTTCACACACAAGCCAACACTTAAAAACAACTAAAAATTATAAAAACTCCCTTGTTTGGACTTAGTAAAAGTCTGAAGCAGATCATTGGTTTGAGTTCCCACCGCTGAGAAGGAGAAAAATGCCTCCTTTGAGGACGCGATGTCAACATGTTACCGCCTCGGTGCTGCTCCATATCTATATTTCATATCCTTAGACGGAGCATTAAAGTGCATTTTAGTAGCTCAACTATCTTAGACTATGCTCTACCTATAGTTTTAGAGCAAGAGATTGAGTTTGCTTGGAGCGCCTTTTACACCGCATTATGTTTTAGGGTTGTGAGGTCCTGGGTGGTGTCATGGACAGTGATATCCCAAAGTACTGGCACTGGAGCCCCCTCGAGGATTGGTAACGGGAATGATGATCTCGACACATCTGTTGTAAGACTAAGCTAAAAATAAGCATGGAGAAAAATAATAAAAAAAAGGATTTTACACCAAAAACACGTGCTTATAAATGTTGGCTTTTCACAAGCATGAACAAAAGGTTTTAAAGGATATTGCAAGTTGTGAATCAGATTCAAAGGCTAGAAAAATCCTAAAAATAGAAATTTCAACTCATCTGAATTAACAAGGGGTTAATTTGTGAATTTTCTGGAGGATATATTGATCCCATTTTGTCTAATTTTTGCATAAACATCAGGATTTGTTTTTGGATCCAAAAATAAATCCCGATGTTTATCCTTAACAAATGATGTGCCTCCTATGTTTAAATCAACCATGGTCCCTTAATCTTTTTCTCCTCAAAAGTCAAAAAAATTAGATTTCCCAAAACTTTCATTTTATAAATTGAAGTTTTGCTAAGAGACTAGCAAAAGATAAGCAAGGGGGTGTGGTAAACACCAGTTTGTCATCATTCTTCAGCATTAAAACAAACCTTACTCTTAGGATTTTACTTCGCAAATGGGTTTTTGGGGTTTCATTTAGTTATAAATTAGGATAGGCATGCATTGCATTTTTCTTGTCTTTTTATTGTCTTTTTTTTTAGTGCTAGGGATGAACAAATATACAGATCCCTAAAATCCTAGCACTCAAGAAGGCAACTGGTGAAGAAGCTCAGACTAGCTGGAACTCAACTTGATCCAGCTCACCACAGCTAGAATCCAGCTCACTTGGACTAGGGTTAGCACATCCTAACTCCATTCAGCTCATCTCAGTTGAATGGAAACTCAAGAGAGCTCATCTTAGCTCACCCTAGCTCAGGTCAGCTCAGATCCAGCTCAACTTAGCTGAGTCTAGCTCACCTCAGCCCCCACTAGTCCATAGGGAGCTCTAGCTAGCTCAGCTGAGTTGACAGGAGTTCATCCTAGCTCAGGTCCAGCTACATCCAGCGCTACACAACTCTATCCAGCTGAGGATGAATTTATCCAAGCTCAAGAAGCTCAAGTCCAGCTCCTGGGGACTCAGCTTAGCCTAAGCTAGTTGAGCTAAGCTACCGTAGCTGTCTCAAACAACTCAATCCTCCCCAGGAGCACCAGACCTAGCTCACCTCAGCGCCATTCAACTGAGGCCAACTCACTTTAGCCTGGCTTAGCAACTAGCAAAGAACTAGCAAGCCAAGCCAGCTAGAGTAGCCCCATGTTGACCTCTTTAGTAGCTGCCAGCTCCAATTTAGCTCTAGACTCTTCATATCCAGCTCCTCTCCTCAAACCCTAAGCTCCACATGCATACTCCTCTACTCCATTGCAAGCTAAGCTAGCATAGCTTAGCTTAGCTTAGCTAGCATCTAGCTCCTTGGCCATCCTCCACCTTCATCTTAACCCTAGCTAGTTGCACCAACTAAGCCTACCTTGTCCACCTAAGCTACCTAAACTCTACTCTATTTTGGTGCCAAAATGGACACCTCCTAGCCCCTCAACTACACCTAAAAGACACCTTGTTTTGGCACCAAAATACCCTTCTAGAAGCCCTCCCTTTTGGTGCCAAAACACCCCTACATCATGGCCCTACACATAACCCTATAACCTATCCTAGCCATCCACTTAACCCCCCTTCTAGAAGCCTTCATGGTGGCACCGAAACCAAGGCACCTCTCCATGGTTGGCGCCACCTTTAGGTGGCCCTTCACCACCATGACCACCACCTTCACAACCCTAGGATCACCTAACCACCCCCATCTTCCCATCTTAGCCATCCATATCAGGAGTCACCATAACCCTCTCATCCTACCCTATAAAATAACCAATAACCACCACCTTGCAACCCATCCTTGGCTAGCAAATTACCTCTCATATTCTACCTAAAGCTCATGCCCAAGAGAGAAGAAGAAGAAGAAGATTAAGGGTATATTCTGTCCCCTTGGTGCCCTCCCCTCTTCCCTTCTCTCTTGTGCCCATGCTAGCCAAAGGAGAAGCCAGGCAAGGAAGACCTTTGGAGGAGGTCTTGAATGTGGTTCACACCACCTTGGACGAGAGCTTGAGGGTGGTGCATACCCACCCTTGACGGAAAGAATTGAGGTAGAGAGCATCCACCGTGGAGGAGCATTCAAAGAAGGAGAAGAAGGAGACCTTCATTTCAAGACATGGAGCAGCTAAGCTTGGAGCAAGAGGACTCCCTTCTTCACCAGATTGTGCAAGAGGATTTGTGTTTCTTTTTATTGCTTTTATATTTTCCATTTCTAGTAGAAGCATTCCTCTACATGGTTTTGCAAAAAGAACACAAATTCTACTAAATCAATTTACCTTCTTTTCAATCTCTATTGCAATTGCTTTGTCTTTGTTCTAGCACTTTTTTCACTTCCACTTCCTAATTACTCTAGGCCTCCACATGTCTAGAGTGAGCTTAGGGAGGGGTCATATTTGTCTCTTAGGTTTTAGCTTAGTGATTAAATTTGTTAGTTACTTTTTCATCAACAATTCACATTTTTCCCTTATTATTTCAAAACATAAAAATTTTATATTTAAAATACCAAAAAGAAAGATTGAGTTTCCCTTAAAAGCAAGAGATTTGAATTGAAAACTTGCCTCCTTGGAAAACCCTTGATACTCCCTTTTCTAGGAATAGAAATTTAAAGGCGTATGCGATTTTACATGTTAGAACGACTTTAAAAACCCTTATTACAAATCACACAATTTTTCGCGTCAATTTTCTCCCCAGCAATGGTGCCAAAAACTAACGTTTGTTGATGTCTTTGTGTAAAAATGTTCGTTGTAGCACGCTTATGACGTCACTTTTAAATAAAGAATCGAAAGTGAGTCCAAGTGTCGAATACAAGGGCGAAATTATAGGAATCACTTTGTCGCTTTTGTGTCACAAAAATGTGTCGTTTCTTCACCTGAATATCGATTTGAAAAAGAGAGAGAGGGAGAGAGATAAAGGGAGAGAGAGAGAGAGAAAAAAAAATTTAGAAATCCTTGATCAAGATAAGAATAATGTATCAAAAATATATCATAAAATGTTGTAATCAGCAGAATATAGATAAATGCATAACGAAATAAAAGACATGAACTACACTATAAAATAAAATAAAAGTAAGAATTAGGATGAAGACAGCATCGAGGCAGCCACAACGGTGCAGGAGCTTCTGTTGATGGCTCAGCAGCTTCAAAACCTTCCTTGGAGCTCTAGAAGGTGGTGGTATCTCTTGGGTGTATGATTGGTGCAAATGGAGGGGTAGGACCCATTTTATAGTTGAAGAAAGGGCTCAAATTCATCATTGGTCTTTAGTGACACCCACAAGCATCACCAAAGACCCCTGCAGCTATCGCTGAAGGTGTACCACTGCTGCTCGCACCCTTGCTGGCGCGTCCCTCAAGCATCCGTGCTCCCCACGCCTTGCCACCTACTCATGTGCTAGCATGTGCTGTAACGCGCAGATGCACCTTGCTGCCCTACACTTGTGCTTATGGGCTGCTGCTACTCCCCGCATGCATGCACGTGCCATGCGACACTGCTGTACTACTCCAATTGAGCTTGAGGGGGGGTTGTAGGGATTTAAACCCTCACCCTCTCGTTGAGAACTCCTCTCAGGACCACCACGCCATAACCTTGAAATCGTCGCTAGGAGGATCCAAAGGCATGCGGTGGAGGTGGCTTCTTAGCCGTTGGATCTTGATCCAACAGTTGAGATTTGATGATGATGATGAAGAAGAGCCGGTGTTGGGCATCCTTGGCCAGCGTTGGGTGGCCTAGATGGCACCATGTAATGCCATCTAGGCCATCCATCTACTTTCTATTACAAGAGATACCACAGTGCTCGAATGGCAATGATTATCACGCTACCGGACTGTGATCGTCGCTCCGAATCCATCCGTATGGTCAGATTTTTCATTCGAGGACCATAAGGATGTCACATTGCCCCCTGGCCTTTGATCTTTCTCCAGCTTGTTGTGGGAGATGAAGGGGTTGGATAGAAGTGATTTCAAGTTCATTGGACTCTGTTCGTCGATCTGGATCTATCCGTATGATCCAATCTCTCATATAAGACCTGTTTTAAAATGGACTTGTGCACATGGTCATTAAATATTGATTCCCAGCAATTAAAATGTACGGATCACATAATATGCATGCAATGCTCCCAAGCCCATTATAATATGTTATTATCGCCCAAGTACCCTCAAAATTGACTCTAATTGATGTTATTAATAGTAATAATTCTAGAGTCATCAAGCATTCATTCACTGAACTAAATTAAAGGAGGGTTGTTTGGGATTAGAGAACTTGTATTTCTTGAAAACCCAAAGATTGGTTGAATTGGCAACTAAGTGAAATCATGAAATCCATATTGGCTAAGGTTGGAATCCTAAAAGCCATTCACCATCTAAAACTTCAATTCATGGAGATTTCCCCATTGCATGCTTGCTCTACACACTCAAAATCAATGCACTTGGGCATTACCCATATATAATGCCCTTCAATTT
Source organism: Thalassia testudinum (assembly GCA_037157565.1). Classification (NCBI taxonomy): domain Eukaryota; kingdom Viridiplantae; phylum Streptophyta; class Magnoliopsida; order Alismatales; family Hydrocharitaceae; genus Thalassia; species Thalassia testudinum. The sequence goes on from JAZHRO010000024.1 coordinate 118,859,114, forward strand.
CCAAAGCACTTGTATCCTAAACCTCTAAATTTAAAATTGGTAGTAACTTGACCCCATTAAGTTTTGGAGGCTTAACTACCTACCTGTAGTGCTTATGTACTGGTGCAAGTTTCCGCGTGTTGTCAGGTGTCTAAGATTGGGGCGAACGACCTTTCAATCTGGCTCGGTGGTTCTGCGGTACTCGTATTTGGTTTCATAGGTTACAATAGCAGGTAACTTTGATCTTTAGGTCTTAGGTCACCTTTAGAGGTTAGGACCTTGATTGCTTGATTTTTCACCAAGCGCACCTATTCAATATCCTTTCTCTTTTTCCCTTCTCTCTTCTCATCACCCCAATTCTTCCTACGACAGTGCATGTTTGGGAGGAGGTCACAAAACCCTAAACTTTTGGAATTGTCTGATAACTCTAGATGGGTAGAAGCTGGTGAATCGTCCTCCTCCTTTATAAACATGGTTGCTCGCCCACCTCCAAATCCTGAGGGAGGAAATCACCCCATCCAAATCAACCAGGTGGTGGAGTAACCGTTGACCCATTAACCAACCTCTAGGCCCAAATGAAATTGTATACTGAGCAGGTTGAAGCCATTAGGGAAACCATGGAGGAAATGCAAAACCCTCCTAAATAGGAGGAGCCTAGGTCTCTTAGCTCATATCAAAATCCTGCTGCTATAGTGACCAGTGGGCAGATTTATGTCACCATGGGAAGGGAGGATTTTGAGTTAAAATTGAACGTAATCAGCCTGATCAACTTCCATTACTATGGATTGGCTAGTGAAGACCATTTTCCTCACTTGTAGCGCTTAACCCATTTAGCTGAAATGATTAAACCAAGAAACATTGGATTGCATATCATCCTCATGAAAATGTTCCCATTTTTGTTGCAGGACAAAGCTGTGCATGGTTGTGCACCATTGGGAAACCCCTTCGCTCTTGGGAAGGGATGCGTACAACGTTTCTCAAGAAATTATTCCCAATCAAGTGCACCAATGTGCTTCACCGTGCTATTACTTCTTTCATGCAACAAAATGACAAGCAATTCCATGAGGCCTGGGAAAGGCATAATGACCTTGTCAGGAAATGTCCACACCACAGTCCGCTTAAGTGGCATGTAGCCCAAATCTTTTATTATGGGCTAAATGAAACTTTGAGATAGATTGTGGATGCTTCTTGTGGAGGAAACTTCATGAATATAGACGAGGATGGAGCGTTTGAACTGTTTGAAAATATGAGTGAGAATTCTACGAATAACAATTCCATTATCACCTTTAGTCGGACCAGTGCACCTCTTAGTGGAGCTCATGAGGTAGACACGAGACCTTCCCGTTCATCCATTGTCTTAAATTTAATCGCAGAAAAATTGTATGAAGTCTCCATCATTCACAAAAAGCTGGATGAATTTTTGGCCAACCGTACTTGTCCCGTGGCTCACACATCATCTCCTTCACCACGTCACAAACCCAATCCTTCCCAAGTCAGGATGATTTCCAAGAATCCCACATGACCTACACCATCCTTACCGAGTATTGTGCCAAGCGACTCGATGAGCAATGTGGATCTGGCCTCTGCTAGCCAGTGTTATGACATAGAGGACCAAGGCTCCATGTACTCGGATGCAGTACCATATACGGACTCATCTTTTGAATTCAAAGATGTGTGCACCTTGGGGAATAACCCGTATTCTGCTACTTACAACCCAGGGTGGCACAACCATCAGAATTTTGCATGGTCCGCCAAAATCCCGCTGGTGGACCAATGCAATCGCCTACTCTTGTCATCCCAAGGACCAAATATAATCCATTGGTAAATCCGTCACCGGGCCCTTGCGTACCTTAAATAGATCATGCATCAAGTCTTCTTAATAAATTGATGCGAATGATGATGAAAATTTCCAAGTGCCATAAATAAAACATGACCTCTTGATGTAGACACATATAATTAGGTTAAAATGCCAATTCATGCATGTTCCTAGGCTTAGATTTACATTTCATGTTATAAATATTGCATAGCAAGCATCATCCTGCATTTGGAATAGTTGTGTATATTTTAGGTTAATTACATTCTTTTTATGGTCAGGAGGGAAGGAGATTTATTTTAGGGCCTTAGATGGATGATCTGATTGTACGGATCTGATGAAGACGACGATTAGAGTCTGAAGCCTTCGAGATCATCTAGATTGGAGTCCCATAGTACCTTATGCAGTTTGAGGAAGATCAATGTCCAAGAGGGCAATGCAACATCCTTACAGGCTTCAGATGAAAAATTTTACGGTACGGATGGATTCGAAGCAACGATTGCAGTTCAACAACATGGAAATTAAATTGATCCAAGCATTGTGGCACCCTCAGTAACAGAAAGAAGATGGACGGCTTAGATGGTGACACGTGGTGCCCTCTAGGCTACCCAACACCAGCCAACAGCAACTGGAAGGTGTCCCCTCATCTCCATTCTTAGCCGTTGGATCAAGATCTGATGGCTGAGAAGATCACTCCATTGCAATCCCATAAGACAACTTCGTGTCAAAAGAGTCGGCTTGGCATAACAATGAAGCTCTTAGGTTGCAAAGAAGGAGCATGGGTTCTAGACCCACGGAGCCCCAAAATTAGCAATTGGAAGATGCACGCACATCGGCGTGTGCACAACTCACCGTAGCACAGTGCAATGCTAGCCTACACGTCCACCGGCGTGCACATAGCCAACCGGAGCGACAGTGCGCTAGCGCACTAGCAACTTGGGGTGCGTGATGCGTGGGACAACTGCGGGTGTGTGCTTGGTTGGCGTGACCTATAGCGACAGCCTAACAGGCCTTTAGTGGCGCTTGCAGTCGTCACTAATTGCCTGTAGGTGTGAGGATAGGTATGGGAGCGAGCAGTGGGGGTGCATTCTTCAGCGACAGCTGCAAGGGGTCTTTAGTGATGCTTGCAGCTATCACTACAGACCTCTACAGGAATTTCTTCTTCCCTCCACTATATAAACACCCCTACACCCCGTATTCCTCTTCATCTCTACCTACTCTACTCCCACCTACTCCTAAGCTCTAGTAGCCTACCAAAGCTCCACTAGAGCTTACTTGCAAGCTCCGAAGGCCTCCTATTAGTGTAATGATCCTACTTCCCACCAAATATTCATCCTTCATCCCACCACCTACATAGGTTGCCTTGGAGCCATCCTCCCACCTCTACTCTAGTAGAAGATCGCCTCCGTCTCCATACCTCCATTCCAGAGCCTCGTCGAAGCATTCCTCTACTCGACGTCCTCCTGCATCTTACCTCCATTATCCTATACCTCACCTCCTTCATCCAAGCTTCCACCAAGCACCGTCATCTCGCTGAGCAGCCGATTCGGGAGATTTCCTCTCACCCCTATCACTTATATGCTTTCATAGATTATTGAAACAAATATTTGTGTAATATATCATAGTTGTGTTCCATCTCATTTTGTGAACTTGTCTTGCTTGTCTTTTTATTTCAAAAAAAAGAACAAACAAAACCACAAATACTAAAAGGAAACAAAACGAAGCATGGTTTCGACCAAAGTAAATGTCTCCTCCCTGTGATCGACCTAGGACTCCCCTAGAGTTTTAGATATAAATTGTATTTGATAGACACGTTATATAAGCTATGACGATAGGTTCTCCAAATCCAAATTTTAATTCACAAAACATGCCTCATCATTTTGGCACTGTTGCCGAGGTGGAAACGGAATTTACTTTCTTATGTTCTATGGTTCTTTGCATTTACATGTTATTAACCCTTCTTCTCTCTGATCTACTGTCTTGCAGGTACCCTAGCATGGAGATCCAAGTGCAGTAGATCGAAGTAATGTACAGGTAAAGTAATTTGTAAGTGTCCCCCACATTCCCCCCCACTGGTTTCATTTCGCCACATTCATAAACAAGACCAAATCAAATTAGGTGTTTGCATAAATCCTAGGATAGAAATTGTTTATCTTGTTTGTCACCTCCACTCATCTCGCCTTCGCATATATAAGAAAAAAATAAAAGGATACCTCTTATGGGATTTAATTAAAAGAGACACATTTAACACCCACAAATTCTCATCCTAAGGAGCACAATCACTTTGATTCTACCACTTAACCCAGATCTGACCTGTGGACCTGGTACACTTCAACTCAATACACATAAGTGAGTAGAAATCTAAATAGGTTAAACATCTGTGTACCTTAACTAAGTTGTGCAATTGGCCAATTGATTGATTTTTGTCGTACCACTTAAGATAAAAGTGAATCATCAGTAGCTTGCCACTTAGGGTTGACTTTTAGCACTGAACTAGGAACTTCACATTTTTTTTGGATTTGTAAAGGAATACATCATCACCAGTGCTTGTAAAACATGGAGTGTTCTACTTAACCCTCATTGAACAAACTTAAGGATCAAACCCAAAAGTCTACTAAACAAGGTTAAACCCTGAAAGACACATCATCAAATAACCTTGTTTGCAAACCTTGGTTGTGCACGCACACACATTTGAATTGATCATTAAGGGCACAACCCATCTAAAGGGCCCATCACATTCCCAGAGCACAATCATCCCAAGCTTAATTAAAATTAAGTAGACGTTGGCCTTAAGGATTGATTCATTGTTCGAGGCTCAAACTGAGATTTTTTTCGATTAATCTGCTTCTGCTAGTCCTTCTGATGTCTAGCTAGAGTTGTAGCGCCAAACGACCGCTGCTGGGGCCTACACTACGAACAGGAGGCATAAGCCAAAGGAAGAACCTTCTCCCCATCCCCTCATTCTAATTGGTTGTATTGACTAGCTAAAAGTAGACCAATTCGGTTACAATCTCAAGACGAGTCCTGGGAGTCTATAGGTCTTTAGGCTAACCCACCTAAGGACAGGGTTGATTGCTTGTATTACAGGGCTCCTTTCTCTCTTCTGATTTCCCTCCAATTCTGCCATGTATCCTTCCACATCTTAAGTGCATTTCCCATCCTACCCACCTACCAAAACTTATCCCAAAGAAGGTTACTATCCCAACTTGAATTATGACTACCCATCTCCTACTCGGGACAAGTTTAATTGGGGATATGAATCTGGACCTCAGTGTCCCGGGTCTAACCCTGGACAACAAGACTATAATTACTATCCTTCCCATAGCTACAAAGATTATAGATCTCCACCCTTTGATGATCAACCTAATCAAATCTACAACCATGAAGGATATGTTGATTATGACACTTACACTCCCCAGTATTCCACTGAATATAGGTCACCACCATTCTTTAAACAACCTGAAACAACCTACTATCAAGGAGGGACCCGAGAAGCTCGATATCTTGACTCCCTTAGATTTAACTGAAACCCACCAAAACCTGAATGGAACGAATCATTTCAGGTGAAGAATAGGATGCAAAGTAAGAGAATGTGTACCTTGCTTCCAACAATCAACGATGCAAGAATGCACGCAATGCAGAGAAATAAATCTAGAGGCTGCTTATATGGACCTGAATGGTTCGTCCTAGGGGCAGGCAGCTTCTAGCAGGTAACTCATTTTTTTTTTTTAATTTTTAAACTACTTATGCATAAGCAAATAAAAGTAATCAATAAACTAAAAACCTAAATCTAAATAAAAAGGAATAGGCTCGTAAAAATTACCCAACACAGGCCCAAAATAAAATCGGGGAACAAACCCCTCAAAATATACCCCAGAATAAGGGTTTCAAACAAAATGCAATGAAAAATTAAATCTAAAGTCTTAATTCTATTCTAATCAGATTAGCGACTAAATATACAATGATGACCGTCGCGTCCTCGTCCTTCCCCTCCTTGTCAAAATAGCTCATCCAATTCTCCTCTGGCGACGTCAAGGGTCGCCTCTCACAATGGCTGATTCTTGCACAAATTTCTCGCACAGAAAAGAAAATAATAAATGGTCAAATCACTGTGCAATTGACAAATAATCAAAATAAAATCAGGCGAAATTATTGCATCTGCTGCCTCCTCGGCAACGGTGCCATTAGATGAGTCGATTGTTAGCTTTAAAGTCATTTGTAGTTTTATGCGATGGAAAAATCGACTAATCAATATTTAAAAAGAAATAACCACTAGCAGAAGAGTGGGTCGTATCCACAAGGAGGCAATGGCATATTTAAATTCGCACCGGCTAAAAACATTTGTTCATAGTTAGCTTAGACAAGAATCAAGCCAAAATTGCCCTCAGATTAAAGTTGAATCAAGAAATCATGCTGAAATAGCAATTCTTAATAACTAGAGGATATTTGTTGCATTGCAGAATCAATAAAATATTACTAAAAGTTGACAATGAAAGAAAATGTAATTATTAATGGCATGGATACTGTAGCAAAATAGGGGATTTATTCCCCTTGGCCGTGCGCGAAGAAAAGTGGACGGCCGGACGCGGGAAGCTCAGAGGATGTTCTTTGGACCGAGGGCTTCGCAGCGGTGGTGGCGGCATGTCATGCAGTAGCCGAAGCCGACCGGATGGAGCTCCAACGAAGGTGGCTACAAACGGTGCTACAGCTGCTAGAGGTGAAGTGAGCGTGCGCAGGTGCAGGAAGGCTGCAGGCGGGTGTGCATGGGACTGCGCGCGTGCGGAGGTGGCGCTGTTGGTGAACGCAACTGCTGCTGCTGCAAGGTGAGAGCTGCAGCCGGTGCTGCACGCTGGCGGGCGCGTGGGGCGTGGGACTGCTACAGCTGCTGGAGCATAAGTGAGATGCGCACTGTTGGCAGAAGGCGCAGCAGGTGAGTGTGCGCACTGTGGGTGGAAGGCGCGGGTGCTGCAGGAGAGTGCACGCATTGTTGGGGGTGGGTGCGGCTACGCACGAAGGCTGGAGGGTGTGCGGATAAGGGCTACACTTCAGGTGTGCGGACGAAGGCTGCAACTGTGAGAAGGCTGCTGGCCATGCCTGCCTTGCGCGTGGCTGGAGGGCGTGCGGGAGGGCGTGGAGTGAGTGGGTGAGGGCTAGCAGTTGGCGGTGAAGTGGGTGATTGTGGTTGTTGCTAGAGTGCGGAGGTCGAAGCTTCAGACGTCCAGGAAACTTCTTGGACGTCTTAATTGGTTGTGGGGTGATTGCAGTAGCTGCAACGGTGGTTCTTGATGACGACGGCGAGGGAGGTGCACGGCGAGGTGCTCACGGTAATGCGGATGTCCTCCGGATGGCGGTGTGGCCTATCACACCACACGCCCACAGTGGTGGAGGGTCGTCGCCGCGGTTGAGGCTGGCGGTTTGGAATGGAAGAGATGGAATCTGCACAATGTGTGTTGGGGGTGGAGGCCTCCTCCGCTCAGCAGCCTCTCTGCTCTTTTTGTAGCTGCCTGCACGAATTTGAATGGAGAGGCGAGAGCTGATCCACCTTCGGCGCTGATCCTTGAATGTGCTTTAGTGTGGCAGGAGGCATTGCAGCGGCAACCGATCCATTGCTGAAAAGAAGAATAAAGGATATTATTAAAATGTTATGGTTATTTATATATAAACCCTCGACTTTTATGTTAACTTAAGCAATGTACCTAATTGGTTAACTACTTAAATGAATGCCATTCTAAGTTAATTCTAAATGCATTTAAAATATGAATGCAATGCATGAATTATGTAATTAAATTAGAAATATGAATTAATCTATTTACATCCTAATTTATGCTAAATAAATGTTAGAATTAACCTAATGTCTAGACACTTAAATACTTAAATAGCCCACAACTATGGGCTAATCAAGACCCCTCCCTGACACTCTCAAGTACGTTTCCCTAAGTGGCAATGATACGCTCCCCGTTGTCATTTCGGCTGTGCTATCTGAGGCATAGGAGGGAGCCTTGATTGAATGCTTGTCAAGGCACAAGGAAGCTATTGCTTGGAGCATTGCTGACATTAAGGGTATAGACTCTACACTCTGCATGCACAACATTTATACTGGTGATTCCTTCAAGCCATTTAGGGACATGCAGAGACGTTTGAACCCTAATATGAGGGAGGTGGTAAAAAAGGAAATCCTGAAGTGGTTGGACGCCGGGATGATATATCCCATTGCAGATAGTAAATGGGTAAGTCCTATTCATGTGGTGCCAAAGAAGGCAGGCTTTACTGTGGAACTCAATGACCAAGGTGAACAAGTTGTCACTAGACCCTCAATTGGATGGAGTGTCTGTATTGATTACCGCAAGCTGAACAACGTTACCTAGAAGGATCACTTTCCTCTGCCTTTTATTGATCAAATTCTCGAGAAATTGGCAGGAAATAAGTACTATTGCTTTCTCGATGGATATCCTAGGTACAATCTAGTGGCAGTCTTTCCTGATGACCAGGAAAAGACGACATTCATGAGTCCTTATGGTACTTTCGCATTCAGGCGTATGCCGTTTGGATTATGTAATGCCCCTGCAACTTTCTAGCGGTGTATGATGTTTATCTTTTTGGACATGATTGACAAGTGTGTTGAAGTGTTTATGGATGACTTCTACATTTATGGCTCGCCTTTCGACCAGTGTCTCCTGCACCTAGAGAATGTGTTGAAACGATGTAAGGAGACTGGTTTAGTTCTCAGCTGGGAGAAAAGTCACTTCATGGTATAGAAAGGAATTGTACTTGGGCATGTTGTATCCGAGTAAGGTTTGGAAGTAGATAAAGCCAAGATTGATTCTATTTCCAAACTTCCATTGCCTACGAATGTCAAACAGATTAGATCCTTTCTGGGCCATGCCAGCTTTTGTAGGTGCTTTATTAAGAATTTTAGTAAAATTTCCAAGCCACCTGGTGACTTGCTGGAAATGGAATCTTCCTTCAGTTTTGATTCAAAGTGTGCCGAGGCCTTTCAAACTCTAAAGGAGGCCTTGATCTCTGTGCCTATTCTCCAAGCTCCTGATTGGACAATCCCATTTGAGCTTATGTGTGATGCTTCGGATTATGCAGTGGGAGCAGTCCTTGGACAAAGGGTTGAGGGAAGACCTCATGTGCTGCATTATGCAAGCAAAACTTTAACCGAGCCTCAGCAAAACTACACCGTCACTGAAAAAGAATTGCTTGCTGTAGTTTTTGCTCTGGAGAAGTTTAGGTCTTATCTGCTTGGGTCTAAGGTGGTTATTTTTACTGACCATGCGGTGGTGAAACATATCATTGCTAAGAAAGATTCTAAGCCATGTCTGATTAGGTGGATCCTACTCCTTCAAGAATGACTTGGGAATACGTGGAAAGAAAGGAGTAGAAAATGTTGTGGCAGACCACCTGTCTCGCCTTCCTCTTAATGACTCTCTTTCTAGAGACAATCGTGAGACATTTCCCGATGAAACTCTGATGGCGGTAACACCAACTTTACCTTGGTATGCAGACGCTGCAAATTACTTGGTCACTGGACAAACTCCTGGCTCTTGGGATGAGCAGAAAGGAAAGTGATTCATTTCTCAAGCAAGATATTTTCATTGGGAAGAGCCAGAATTTTTTAGAATTGGACAAGACCAAGTATTGAGACGTTATGTACCTGAAGAGGAACAACAAACTGTGCTGAGTTTTTGCCATGAACTTCATTGTGGAGGACACTTTGGTGCTAAGAAAACTGCTTTTAAGGTTCTCCAGTTCGATTTTTGGTGGCCTTCCTTATTTAAGGATTCTCATAATTTTGTTAAGGCCTGTATTAGATGTCAATGGACTGGAACGATTGGGAAGAGGAATGAAATGCCTCAACATCCGATTCAATCTGTTGAAATTTTTGATGTGTGGGGAATTGACTTTATGGGCCTCTTCCCGTCGTCCCATGGTTATGAATATATCTTGGTGGCAGTTGATTATGTCTCCAAATGGAAAGAGGCCATTCGTTCGCGCACAAATGACCACTCTGTGGTTTTGAAATTTGTGAAGGACAATATCATATCTCGTTTCGGCTGTCCCAAGACCATTATAAGTGATGGGGGACCTCATTTCCAAAACCTCCACTTCAATCGGCTAATCAGGAGTCTGGGAGTGACTCACAAGGTCGCTACCCCTTACCATCCTCAGACAAGTGGCCAGGTTGAAGTGTCGAATAGGGAGATAAAAAATATTTTGGAAAAGACCATTAGACCTGATAGGAAAGATTGGTCCGAAAAGCTCGATGATGCTTTGTGGGCATATCGAATGGCATATAAGACCCCTTTGGTAACTTCTCCCTTTCGGATTGTGTATGGAAAAGCGTGCCATTTACCTGTTGACTTGGAACATAAGTTATTTTGGGCTATTCGAAGTGTTAATATGGATTTATAGAAGGCAGGTAAGGAACGACTTCTAAAATTAAGTGAGCTTTAGGATTTGAGGAATGATGCTTATGACACCTCTCAAGCTTATAAAGAAAGAACTAAGGTCTTGCATGAAAAGTTTATACTTCGAAAGACCTTTGAGCCCAACCAACAAGTCCGCCTTTTCAATTCCACACTTAAGCTTTTTCCTGGGAAGTTAAAATCTCATTGGGATGGGCCTTACATAATCACCAAAGTATTTCCGCATGGAGCTATGGAGATTAAAAACCCTTCCTCTTCAACAACTCCCTTTATCGTCAACGATCAATGGTTAAAACCTTACATAACTTTGGATGGCCATCTAGTTGACGAAGTCACTCTTGAGGAGTCTTAGCTCCTACCATTCTCCGCCTCAGGTAATATCTTCCCTTAACTATTTTTGTTTTCAATGAGGACATTGTTTGAACTAGGCATGGGGGAGAGGACCTGAGGCATTTTGTTCATAGCATGCATACATTTGCATTAAAAAAGGAAAAAAAAAAGGGTTTTGAGCTTAACTAGCTAGGTCTTGCATTCTTAAGCAAATCAGAACTCTAAGGTAGACTAAGTTAATTCTAGGGTCAAACATTAGAGGATAAATGGGCTACTAGCTTTAGACCTTTTAGGTCCTTTGTGGAGTTAAAAACATAAGTAGGAATTAAGTTGTGAACCATTCCTCAAGAGGTTGAGGAAGGAAAGCTAGGGTTTGAGCTAAAGGTGGTGTAGCACCTGGAGGATTCTTCTACCTTTTGGTTTACGGGTTCTTGTAACCCATGCATCCAAATTTCACACACTTGATCTGCTGTAAATAAGTAATCAACTTAATTCATTTCTTAAATGAGATTTGGTTCTCTTAGTTTTGACTTAGGAGAGGCTTGAAAAGACAATTTGATTGGAAGAGTTCCCGCCGCATGAGAGGTGGAGTATATACTCACCTTGAGGATTCGATGATAACATATTACCTCCTCGGTGCTTGTCTCTTAGGATATCCATCCTACTGGGGGCATGTAAGCGCATTGCGCGGTTCAGGTAGCATGGGCGGCACTATCTCGAAGTATCAATTGCCATAGGACTGAATTCGCTTAAGAAATCCCTGGGCAATACTATCTCGAAGTGTTGATTGTCAGGAGTTCTTTGGGTCGTTATGGGCGATGCTATCTCGAAGCATCGAAAGGCAAGTACCCTTCAAGGTATGGTAATGGGGATAATGAATTTGACGCAAACTGTGTTGATAGCTGATCTGAGGTTAGACTTAGAGGAATCAAATTAAAAAAAAAATTTATATAAAAAAAATCCTTTTCCTTCAACTCAAATAACTCAAACCAATGCACATGCACAGATGCTTTAATCTCAGTGATGAATAAACCTTAGGGTAGAGTCAGAAATCAGAGAAACTTGTGCCTGCAACTCATCTTTAGCCGACCTAGTTTGTAACTTGGCAACTACTTAGGAAACTTAGGTCTAGAGTCTGAACTTAATATGTTTCTAAAGGAAGACCAATTGAGTTGGCTAGTCTACTTGGAGTGCTAGTTTTTGCTTGGATTTGCTAGGGACTAGCAAAAACAAGGCATGGGGGTTTTTGATTAGACCATATTTGTGGGCTATTTAAGTATTTAAGTGCTTAGACATTAAGTTAATTCTAACATGTAATTAGCATAAATTAGGATGTAAATAGGTTAATTCATATTTCTAATTTAATTATAAAATTCATGCATTGCATTTGTATTTAAACGCATTAGAAATTAACTTATAATTTCGTTCATTTAATTAGTTAACCAATTAGGTGCATTGCATATATTAATTTAAATTAACATAAAAGTTGAGGGTTTGTATATAAATAACCATAATATTTTAACATTATTTTTTCTTCCTTCTTCTTGCAGCAACGACTGCATTTCCTTCGGCTGCCGCTCCAACGCCACCAGCTGCCGCACTGAAATCTGCATTCAAGGACGAGCGGAGAATGTGGATCTGCTCGCGCCACTCCATTCAAATCTATGCAGATGGCTACAAAAGGAGGAGAGAGGCTGCCGAGTGGGGGAGGCCACCATTCCAACAATCCACACTATGCAGAGAGTTCATCTCTCGTCCATTCCACCACCACCGACCTCAACGGCGGCGGTGAGCCTCCACCACCGTGGCCGTGTGGTGTGACAGGCCAGACCGCCATCTGGAACTCGTTTGCATCACTACGCCTCACCAGAATCAACATCACCACCGTCATCGTCATCACCAACAACCTCCTTTGCAGCAATTACAACTTCACTCCTCCGTCAGTAAAAACATCCGGGAAGTTTCCCAGATGTCTGAAGCTTAGTCCCAACACACAACAACAACCGGCTGCTCACTCCCACGCCCATGTCGCTCTGGTCGCTCGCATCCAACAGCAACTGCCTTCACGCCTGCACCAACCCACGCACGCAGCCGGCGTGCCCGCCAGCGTTCGCGCCACCTTGGAACACTTCTCCTACGCGCCTGCAGACCACGTACCGCCTGCAGCAGCAACCGCCTCCACGTGCACACCCTGCAGCATCAGCTGCCAACTCCTCACCTGGGCGCGTATGCACTACCTCCAGCAGGCGTGCGTTCTTCTCTACACGTGCACAACCTGCAGTGCCAAGTCTGCCAGCACTTCAGCACGCACCACCTCCAGCGCGCCCACTCCAGCATGCCCGCCTTCAGCCTCTGCGTGCACAACCTGCAGTAGCTTCCAAGCGTGCCCATCTACGCTTCCTTCAGCAGGTGCAGCCACCGGCACAACCCACCTTCACCGTAGCTCTGTCCGGCCGGCTCCGGCCACCTCACTACTTGCCGCCACCACCGCTACGAAGCCCTCGGTCCAAAGAACTTCGTTCGAGCTTCACGGCTCCAGTCATTCCTTCCTCTTCGCGCACGGCCAAGGAGAAGAAATCCCCTGTTTTGCTGCAGTAAAAGGCCTATTATTATTTACATTCTGTACCATTGGCAACTTTTATTGATATTCTATTAAATCTGCAATGCAAAAAATATTTGTTAGTTGCTCAAAATTACTATTTCAGCATGTTCTCTTGATACTATCTTAATCTGAAGGCAGATTTGCCTCGGTTCTCGTTGAAATTAACTACGAACATACGTTTTTAATCGGTGCAAATTTAAATACGTTATTGCCTCCCTGTGGACACGACCCTCT